>CM060403.1:96585143-97912360 GCA_030545235.1 Helianthus tuberosus | reverse complement strand
GCGGGCCGCGTAAGCCCAGGCCATGTTTTACGCTGGCCGCGAGAGAACCAGATTTCAGCCCTATATAAGAAGACCTCGGGATTTCATTTCAACTCGTTCATTTCTGTTTCTCAATCTCGAAATCTCTGATAATAGGCATAATTTTCAAGTATAATACCCCCTAATTAGCGAGGTTCTGCTCCGTTGTAAGTATTATAACCCCAGTTTCGTAATAGTTACGCTGCCCGATTGATTTAGGGTTCCGTAACAACTGTCGTGGTTTTGCCCGACGTAGTTGTTGGAATGCCGTCTCGGGGAGGGTATCATTAATATTTTCAAAGGGTTATGATACTAACCTATGTACATTTGTATAGATTATATCCAGGAAACACTTACGCGAAGTCTAAGATAGCAATGTGAGTTTATCCTCTTTTTGTTAATCTTTTTGGAATACTTTACAAAACCTTAATTGTTTTACAATGTGATTAAGCGGTGATTGAGTCTTTGTAGTTCTTCAATTACTGCCGGTATTATGGGGTTTTGTATACAAAATTTATTACTACGAGTAGTAGTAGTAAGTCGGAATGACAGTACATTACCATTGGACAACGAGTTAGCCAATGGGTAATTTGACCATAGCCACAGATCCGGTCGAGTGGCAAATACTGAATGAGTAATTGTGTAGAAATAAACAAGGTGATCACTCTCAATACTGTTTTAATTAATAAAATGTTTCTTGATTAAACTGGGATTCACTCACAAGTATTTCCGACTGACAAATGTTTTTAAAACGCGTTACACGTAACAAAATGTGACAGCCAATTAAAGCCAGCTGGAGAGCACTGAAGGCTTGGGAAAAATGTGGCTATAAAAGTTACCTAATAAACGATGTTTTAAATTCAATAAAATAGGGTTTATCCCTATAAATGTATTGTAATAAGAAACTTGGGTTTTACCCATGTGATGATTAATATTAAATGAGGTGGTTTTACTCTGATAAATATTTCCTAACTACGGTTCTGATGAAATTTCCGCTGCAAGATTAAATACCTGATACCACCAAAAATCTGAGCTCGCGTCCGCCCGTTCCCGGGACAGATAAGGTATCGGGGGTTGCGACACTTACTGCTGACTTAATGTAACTTTGTGTAACCTAATATGACTCACTAAAACATGACCAAAATAATTAAGGCCCATTGATGGTCTATGAGTGTCCAAATCATCTACACATTTCATTAGCACTAAAACGACTTGCCATCTGGGTGATCATGGATTATTTCACCAAATCAACTTACTTCCTCGCAATCAAAGAAATAGACAGTAGGATAAAGTTGCTAGTATTTATCTGAAGGAAGTAATCTTTCGGCACAGAGTGCCAATTTCCATTATCTCTGATCAAGACCCCCGTTTTGCTTCCCACCTTCGACGATCAATGCATAAATCTTTAGGCTCACACTTGAATATGAGCATCACGTACCAACCCCAAACTGATGGTCAGAGTGAGCGTACCATCCAGACTCTTGAAGACATGCTTTGGGTAAGTGTTATCGACGTCGGTAACAGTTGGGAAAGACACCTACCCCTTGTGGAATTCTCCTACAATAATAGTTACCATTCTAGTATTCAGGAAACATCATTCGAAGCGTTGTACGGAGCTCATGCTTAAAACTTATTATAAGATTGTTCAGATAAAAAATCGCATGGCGACAACTCATGACCATCTGAAAACTTATGCTGATAAATACAAAAAAGCATCGGAATTCCAAGTGGGTGAAAACGTTTTGTGGAAAGTCTTACCTTGGAAAGGTGTGGTCCGTTTTGAGAAACGGGGAAAATTAAATCCACGCTACGTTGGACCGTTCCAAATTGTGGAAAGAATTAGTACTGTTGTCTACAAGTTAGATCTACTCGAAGAACTCAGTGGAGTACACAATGTTTTCCATGTCCCTAATCTAAAGAAGTGTCTATCGGATGAGATACTAGTTGTTCCACTCAAAGATCTAAAAATAGACGAGCAGTTGTGTTTCATCGAAGAACCTTTTGAATTTATGGACAGGGAAGTCAAAACCCTAAAACATAACAAAATCCCTATAGTACGAGTTCGTTCGAACTCAAAGCATGGACGAGCGTTCACATGAGAACGTGAGTATTAGATGATGCACAAATATCCTCAGTTATTCAAACAGTCGTCGCAAACACAAAAGGTACTAGATAAATTTCGGAGCGGAATTTCTTTCAACGAGGGGATGATGTAACAACCAAAATGTTTTTCCTTTCTTTAGCTACATCAATCAATTTTCAGGACGGGAATTCTTTCAACAAGGGAATGATGTGACATCCGACATTTTCAGGTCAACTCCGTTATATGTGACGCTATCACGAATATTCATTATTGCATTACACTTAATTAGGGTTAATTTAATTGTGTCAGTTAGTACACGAACACCCACATAATGGTAATTCCGTAAATTAACCGAATTACCGAACCACACACGAGTCTGTCCCCGAACATTAGTGATTAAGTGAAATTATAATTCCAAAAAAAAATTAATAAATATATATCATGTGAATTTATATGTTTTTCGTATTTATGTGCATTGCATCTATTTGTGTGAACGTTCGTGAAATCACTTGCTTTTATGCGTAATTACGTGGTTTCGTGTTTTATTACATTGTGAGAATTTTTAGAAAAATGTAACTTTGGGGAATTCTAACTAAAAATGTATTTTATTAGAAAAGGGGCTCATGGGGGTCCAAAAAGCCCATCTTGAAACCCATGGCGCCCATAGGGGAGTTTTTAACAAATAAAAAAATTGTGCCATCAAACCCAATATCATCTTGTTTTCTTTTCTAAATCTTGAAATTGGTTGTGTTCTTGATCGTTTCCAATACCATTTATCGCTAACAAGTAAGTTTTATGATTAATTTCGTTTGTTTGTATGATTTTCAAGAACCAGTAAAAAACCCTAGTTTATCCAAACTCAATTCTAATCAAACTAATGGATGTATATTGTTTGTATGGATGCACTGAATGGTTTTGTTTTGATTGAAAACCCTAGAAACTTATTTAGAACACTAGTTTACAACATCAAAATGTTACTGCAAAATTTTTGGGTTTTGTTTTGATCATAACTCGAAAATAAATATACCAAATAATGTCATTCTTGAGTCTAGGATCATATACTGGATGTGTATATGATCCACAAAAATTTTCATAATTTTCATGAACCTTAGCTATGTTTTTGTAAATTTTTAATGATGAGGTGTCAACCTGAGTTTTCTTATCAGAAAATAGGGTCCATTACGAGGACTATAACTTGATCAATTTTGGGAGTCAGGACATGATTTTTTTACAATGGGTACTCCTAAGAGTTGGTGAGACACTCTTGTGTCAATTGGAGGAACATAGATTTTGTTATAAATTTAATGGTAAACTGTCACCGGAAAACATCGTTTCTGACCTTTCCATAATGTAGAATTTTTCATGAATTTTCTATAAATATTCAGACCTCAAGGAAATTACACAAGGTCAAATAGACTATTTGGCACATCTCATAAAAATTTATAATTATTCTACATCGTTTACTATTTCAAATAAAATACACAAACTGACTCAAAAACTGAAGTTGAACTGTGATTGTTGTAACTTTTTGTTAACACTATAGTTTACATCTATTTAGCTATGCAAGGTGTCTTGAGGATGTAAAACTGAAATAAATTCCATCAAACATGTTATGTGATTTGTGCCATAGCTTTACTTTATTTGCATGAACATGAATTAACATGAAGTCACTAACTTAGTCACCAACGGGTCACCGGGTCAACTTGTTCTAAGTTAGTCAAACATGTGAGTCTTTTCTAAAACATTAAAAAACAGGGTTGTTTGGATTACTTGGGTTTTGTGAAACTACACGAACATAAACTCATAGACATTGCATGTAATAGGTAGCGGTTAGCTGGACACCTATTCCTTGTCCTTGCATTTCTCGGATTCTTTGCAAACAGTGAGTTTTACTACTACTACTTTTACTTATACATTTTCTGGAAGAAAACACGAACACTACTTAGATAATGTATTTCTTTTATATCACTTGTGTACTAAACACACTCATTATCATGAAAGCCCTTACACACCGTACTATGAGTTGGGCGTGAAACATTGACCTAACTCAAGTACCATGTTCGTGATAGACGTGGTGGAAGGCACCAAAACATAACAATTAGCTTCGGTTCATTTGTTTAGTAACTTGTAAACATGCTAGCTACCTATTGATATAACTGAAATATGCATTTTCTAAAAACATTACTTGAGATTTGAAACTTGTGAACTCACCAATCTTGTATTGACACACTTCAGTATGTTTTTCCATAGGTCGCTAAGGCATGTTACTTGGATCATCGCATTGCATGCACGTTGGAGTGCCGTTTTTGTTAATAAACTATTTTTCTTTAATATCCTGATAACTGTTTGTTTTGCTATGTCTGGCATTTGATACTTTTTGCTCCCGCTGTTAAATCTAAACTTTCGTCGCTTTCATTTTAGAACAATTAAAGCACTATCACTATTCGTGTTGAATGTGGTATTTTTCATTTATTATGAATGGTTCAACATGACTAGTGGTTAGATCCTGGTTTGTCACACGCCTCGCGGTAAAACCTCGCAAATGAAATTTGAGGGTGTGACAATTATATTATGAGTTGTTAGAGCATAATATGACATTTTGTAACCTAAAACAAGTAACATACTCAGAATAATGCCACACAGGTAAATGAGTGTACTAACCAACATTCTTGAATCATTAATACCAAAGTTGCTTGTTATGAGTTAATTGTATGTTTGTCTAACCTAAAAGAACTCATAAAAATGACATGGCTCATTATTGACTTTTTTAGAGCACTGATCACTGTATACATGCCATCAACACCAAAATGATTTGCTATGACCTAGTTTGATATTAAGTAAACTAAAACAACTCACTTACATATGATATTACACATGATATGGGTCATTAGTAGCCTATTAGTGTACTAAGTATCACGCATATGCTATTAATACAAAATGGCTTATTAGGATTCAATATGACTTTGTGTAACATAAAATAACTTACTAACACATATCATGGCCAATTAGGGCCCATTAACGACCTATTAATGTTCCAATCTGTCACAACCCCCGATCCCTGATCCCCGGGAACGGGCGGACGTGAGCTCAGAGTTTGGTGGTATCAGCTTATTAAATCTCGCAGCGGAATTTACATCAGGACCATAGTTAGGAAATGTTTATCAGAGTAAAACCACCATATTTTATATTAATAATCACATGGGTAAAACCCAAGTTTCTTATTACAATACATTTATAGGGACAAACCCTATTTTATTGAATTTAAAACATCGTTTATTAGGTAACTTTTATAGCCACATTTTTCCCAAGCCTTCAGTGCTCTCCAGCTGGCTTTTCACTTAATTGGCTGTTCACATTGTGTTACCTGTAACGTGTTTTAAAAACATTTGTCAGTCGGAAATACTGGTGAGTGAATCCCAGTTTAATCAAGAAACATTTTATCAATGAAAACAGTATTGAGAGCGATCACATTGTTTATTTCTACATAATTACTCATTCAGTATTTGCCACTCGACCGGATCTATGGCTATGGTCAAATTACCCATTGGCTAACTCGTCGTCCAATGGTAATGCACTGTCATTCCTGACTTACTACTACTCGTAGTAATAAATTTTGTATACAAAACCCCATAATACCGGCAGTAATTGAAGAACTACAAAGACTCAATCACCGTTTAATTGCGTTGTAAAACATTTAAGGTTTTGTAAAACATTCCAAAAAGATTAACAAAAACAGGATAAACTTACCTTGCTGTCTTAGTCTTTTCGTAAGGATTTCCTGGATATAATCTATAATTTATACAAATGTATATTGGTTAGTATCATAACCCTTTGAAAATATTAATAATACCCTCCCCGAGACGGCATTCCAACAACTACGTCGGGCAGAACCACGACAGTTGTTACGGAACCCTAAATCAATCGGGCAGCGTAACTATTATGAAACTAGGGTTATAATACTTACAACGGAGCAGAACCTCGCTAATTAGGGTTATAGTACCCGACTATAATGCTTATAACTTTCAGATTTCGAGATTGAGAAAAAGAAATGAGCGACGAAAATTGTAATCTGATGCTATCTATTTATAGTTGCTGATTTCAGTCCTGTCGCGGCCCGCGTAAAAGACAAGGGACCCTTATGCGGCCCGCGTCAACCTCAGTCAACTTAGTAGCTTAGCTGGGTCAGCTAGTAGGTCCGCCACGATGCTGACACGTGTCGGCCTCTGGTGTTATCGCGTGTGATGCTCTGTCCCGGCCCGCGTAAGGTTGAGGTGAGGTCTTACGCGGCCCGCCTCAACTTACTATTTTCAGATTTTTGATTTATTTTATAATCTATAATGTATTTCGGGCTCGGTTTTACATACGGGGCATAATATAAAACATATAAGGGTATTTTATAATATATTAGAGGGTCGGAAATATTATGAGAATCTTGATTTTACTGAGGGTTGTTACATTCTCCCCACCTTATTTAGAACTCGTCCTCGAGATCTATTGGAATAAATGCAGATATTTCTTTTTCATTTCTGACTCGAGTTCCCATGTGTACTCAGGTCCTCTTTTGGAGTCCCACTTCACTTTAACTAGAACTAGTCTCTTGTATTTGAGATTCGTGACTTTCCTATCTTCAATCTCTGTAGAGGTCTTTCTACAAATTTAAGTTGTTCATTTACCTCTATATCCTTAAGAGGTACTATTAGTGATTCATCAGCTAAACACTTTTTAAGATTAGATACATGAAACACATCATGTATTCCTGCCATTTCCTCTGGCAATTGTAGCTGATAGGCTACAGGTCCTATTCTTCTAATAATTTCAAAAGGTCCAACATACCTGGGACTTAGCTTTCCCCTTTTGATGAATCTTACTACTCCTTTTCAAGGAGAGACTTTTAATAATACTTTATCTCCTACCTGAAATTCCAATGGCTTGCATCGGTTATTAGCATAACTCTTTTGTCGATCGCGTGCGGCTTTCAGTCGTTCCTTGACTTGAATAATCTTGTCAGTTGTTTCTTGCACTATCTCAGGTCCAGATAGTTGTTTTTCTCCAATTTCTGCCCAACAGACTGGGGTTCGACATTTTCTTCCATAAAGTGCTTCAAATGGTGCAACATTGATACTTGTGTGATAACTATTATTATAAGAAAATTCTATTAAAGGTAAGTGATCGTCCCAATTACCTCCAAAATCAATTACACAAGCTCTAAGCATGTCTTCCATTGTTTGGATTGTTCTTTCGCTTTGTCCATCCGTTTGAGGATGATAAGCTGTGCTTAATTTTAACTTGGTTCCCATTGCCTTTTGGAAACTTGATCAAAAATGAGATGTAAAGCGACTATCTCTATCAGAAATAATTGATAAAGGAATGCCATGTAAAGAAACAATTTCATTTACATACAATTTAGATAATTGTTCCATACCAATTGTTTCCTTCATTGGTAGAAAATGAGCTGACTTAGTTAGTCTATCTACAATCACCCAGATTGTATCATTTTCTTTCCTAGTTTTGGGTAATTTAGTAACAAAATCCATTGTTATCAATTCCCATTTCCAAACTGGCATCTCTAATTGATGTAACAAACCTGAGGGTTTCTGATGTTCAGCTTTGACTTGTGAACAAGTTAAACATTTAGAAACATAGGTTGCTATGTCTTTCTTCATTCCTATCCACCAGAAATTTTTCCTTAAATCATGGTACATTTTATCACTTCCTGGATGCATCGTGTATTTAGACTTATGGGCTTCTTCTAATATACGATGGCGTAGATTTCCTAATTTAGGTATCCACATTCTCTTTTCATGGAATCTCCATATTCCATCTATTCCTTGTTTTAATTCTTTTAGCATACCTTTTAATTTTTCAGAATCATCTTTGATTACTGAGTTTTGTGCTTCTCTTATTTGATCATTTAAATCCACTTGTAGATTTAATTTAAGAGAACGTACCCTTCTTGGCTTTTCATGATACTTTCGACTTAAAGCATCTGCCACTACATTTGCTCTTCCTTCATGATACTGGATATCACAATCATAATCACTAAGAAATTCCATCCAACGTCTTTGTCTCATATTTAACTCTTTCTGTCCGAAAACATACCTTAAACTTTTGTGATCAGTAAATATGGTAAACTTACTACCATAAAGGTAATGTCTCCAAATTTTAAGAGCAAAAATTATAGCTCCTAATTCTAGATCATGGGTTGAATAGTTCTCTTCATGATTCTTAAGTTGTCTAGATGCGTACGCTATAACCTTTTGGCGTTGCATCAATACACATCCATAACCTAATATAGAAGCATGACAATATACTACAAAATCTTCAGTTCCTTCTGGTAATGCTAATATTGGTGTATGGGTTAATCTTTGCTTAAGAATTCTAAAGGCTTCTTCTTGTTTTAATCCCCATTCAAAATTAACAGATTTACAAGTTAACTTAGTTAAGGGAATAGCTATTCTAGAGAAATCTTTAATAAATCTTCTATAATAACCGGCCAATTCTAAGAAACTTCTAACCTCAGTTGGTGACTCAGGGGTTTTCCATTTAGTAATTGCCTCAATCTTAGTTGGGTCTACATGAATTCCTTCATGATTGACTAAGTGCCCAAGGAATTGTACCTGTTCTAACCAAAATTCACACTTAGAAAACTTAGCATAAAGTTTTTCCTTTCTTAACAGACTTAAAAGTGCGTGCAAATGCCTTGCATGACCCTCTTTACTCTTAGAGTAAATTAGAATATCATCTATAAAAGCAATTATGAATTTATCCAAATATGGCTTACATATTCGGTTCATCATGTCCATAAATGCAGCTGGGGCATTGGTTAAACCAAAGGGCATGACAGTAAATTCATAATGACCATACCTTGTTCTAAATGCGGTTTTAGGAATGTCCTCTTCCTGTACCTTTAATTGATGATATCCTGACCTTAAATCAATTTTAGAGAAAAATCGAGCTCCCTGCAGTTGATCAAACAGATCATCGATTCTTGGTAATGGATACCGATTTTTAATCGTGACCTTGTTTAATTCACGGTAGTCAATGCACATCCGCATTGATCCGTCTTTCTTTTTAACAAACAATATCGGCGCTCCCCATGGCGACGAACTTGGTTGTATAAATCCTTTTTCCAACAATTCATCTAATTGTTTCTTCAATTCTTGCATTTCGGCAGGTGCCAAACGGTAAGGTGCTTTGGCAATTGGTGACGTTCCTGGTATTAAATGGATTCTGAATTCAACTTCTCTATCCGGAGGTAGTCCTGGTAATTCTTCTGGAAAAACATCTGAAAACTGAGATACTACTGGAATATCTGTTAAATCCTTTCCTTTAGTGTTAGTGATTATGGAAATCAAATACACTATAGAACCTTTTCTTATACAACTTGCAGTTTTCATCACGGAGATAAACTTAGTGGACTTAGAAGATTTATTTCCTTTAATTGTGATCGTTTTACCTTTTGGTGAATTTACTTGGATTAACTTTTGATCACATAAAATACTGGCATTATTGGCTATTAACCAATCCATTCCTAAAACAACATCAAATCCTGCTAGATTCATGGGATATAGATTTGCAATAAACTTCTGATTTAAAATTTCTATTCTTGCTCCCTGCAAGATTTCAGAAATTCTAACAGTTTCTCCATTAGCTGTCTCTACTACGCATTCATGTGGTAGTTTAGTTAATGACTGATTTAGAAATTTGCAAAACGATGTATTAATAAAACTTTGGTTTGCAACAGAGTCAAATAATACTTTAGCAAAAACATCATTAACTAAAAACGTACCAGCTATGACATCTGGAATCATCTTGGCTTCTTCTGCAGTCAGAACAAATGCTCTAGCATTTTTAGTATTCTTGTTATCTGTAGCTGGAGCTAATTTTGGACAATTTAGCTTGATATGACCTTGTTCTCCGCAATTGTAACACACCTTGCTGTTAGCTTTCTTCATGCAGTTTTCTTCTTTGTGTCCCGATATTTTGCAAAAGTTACAGTATATGGGGCATCTCCCTGAATGCTTTCTTTTGCAATACCTACAGTAGGGTGCAGAGGTAGCTCCTACATTTTTCCCACGGTTAGAATTTCCAGAACGAAATTCTTGAGTCAATTTCTGGGTTAGGTTTCTCCTTTGATCCTCTTCTCGGGTACGGACTAATTCATCAGTCAAGGTATTAGCTAGTTCTACAGCTTCTTCTATGGTTTGTGGTCTAGCTGCCTTGACTACATGTCTTATTTCTCCGATTAATCCCCAGATATAACGGGAAATTAACACTGGTTCTGGTGAAGCAAGAGTTGGTACTATTCTAGCATATTCAAAGAATAATTTAGTGTACCCCTTACTATCTACACCAGTCATCCTAAGATTTAGGAATTTGTTTGCTATCTGTTCTTTTTCATTGGGTGGGCAGAATTTTCTTTCTACCTTGTCCTTAAATTCTTCCCATTCCATATTATAAGTTCTATCACTTCCTCTTGTCTGGAGGATAATGTTCCACCATTCTAGTGCTACATTCTTAAACAGATTAGAAGCAAACAATATCTTATCTTCTTCGGCACACTTACTTATCCTTAAGACTGCCTCAGTCTTTTCTATCCAGCGTAAAGTTGCAATGGCCCCTTCATTTCCCGAGAATTCCATTGGTTTACAAGACCAGAATTCTTTATAAGAACAATCGTTAGGCACGGTTCTTCTTCTTTTGGGAATAGGCATTTGAAGTACCGGTCCATTGTTCACGCTGTTTTCTGGTTCAATTGGTCGCTTACTGCTATGTTTACTTTTATTATTCGCTTCTTGAATAGTTTGAATAATAAATGGCATGGCACCTATGATTCCTTGTGCCACTATATGTTGAACGGCACTATTATCCATTTGGTTTTCGTTGTTATGGAAGCTCGGATTATCATTAACCACGTTAATGTTACTCTGGTTATCATTATTCAGATTTCCTTGATTTCCTTCGTCGGCCATCTGAATTTTAAACATTTATCCCATATTAATATCACAAGATAATAAGTAATATCACAATTCACATGACACGCAATCTAACAAAAAACGTAGATCATTGCTACTTACTCTTTTCATATACTTATGCGTCTATTACACACTAGTACAGAAATAAAGATTACAATACCAACAGAAATAAAATAATAATATGCATCCGTACACACATATCTTATTTTATTTTATTATATTATTGTTACTACCACTTCCTCCATTCTAACATTCATGGATATGGATTCATCCAAAAATCCATATTGCGCTCATCGTATTTCCATACGAGACGCTCTCCCACCTGACGCATTCTCTCACTGTTCTCTAAAATTTCCTCCCCGAAAGTCCTAAGTTCTTGAACGTTTTCTGCACTCATTGGGGGTGCAGGTTCTTGGACTGGGTTTGGAATCTGGGGTGCATTTTCCTGATATGGGGGTGACAGTTCATGAAATTGGTAAGGATCCTCTAATATTTCCCTAATATAATCATCTTGGTAATAGGGATCTAAAGGGTCCATACCTGGGTAGGCTTCTATGTTCTGTATGGGTGGATAATCCTGGATAGGGTAACGTTGCACAAAATCCCTATTATTGTCCCACCAGGGGTCATAGTTCGGGTCTAGGGGGTTTGGTGCAGGTACCCTTGGGATTTCTTCTAGGTTAAAATCGTGCATTTCTACTTGGTTTTCTGGGTTTTCTATGTCCATGGGTTGTTCTGGGTTTTGTGGTTGTGGGACTACTAATTGTTCCAGACTCGGGTCGGCAGCAGTTGTAGCTAATATATGGAAATTAGCTAAGCTTCTATTTAGCATATCGTGAGTATGGGCATCTGTCTCTCGTTTAATAGCTGCTAAAGCCCTTTGCTGTTGAAATTTTCGCATTCTCTTCCTACGAGCAAAAGCTTCTTTACTGAACCATCCTCGTTTCTTACTAGGAAATGGTTCTTCAGATTGAGCTCTAAAGGTAAATATCCCGTCTTCCTGATCAGCAGTATACCCAGAAAGGGCAGGCTGTGATGATGTACCTTCACTCCTAGGTGAATCAGATAACTGACGATTCACGTCTGATGGACCTTGATCACTCATACTGAAAACTAACAGATAGTCAAATAACACATAACAAATAATTACAGTTATGCACATTTTTCCGTAATTTATTTCCTAACACAAAATTTTAAAATTTTAAGTGTCAGCAGAACACTTCTTTGGCTCAAACCAGTGGCTAGGCTCTGATACCACCTTCTGTCACAACCCCCGATCCCTGATCCCCGGGAACGGGCGGACGTGAGCTCAGAGTTTGGTGGTATCAGCTTATTAAATCTCGCAGCGGAATTTACATCAGGACCGTAGTTAGGAAATGTTTATCAGAGTAAAACCACCATATTTTATATTAATAATCACATGGGTAAAACCCAAGTTTCTTATTACAATACATTTATAGGGACAAACCCTATTTTATTGAATTTAAAACATCGTTTATTAGGTAACTTTTATATCCACATTTTTCCCAAGCCTTCAGTGCTCTCCATCTGGCTTTTCACTTAATTGGCTGTTCACATTGTGTTACCTGTAATGTGTTTTAAAAACATTTGTCAGTCGGAAATACTGGTGAGTGAATCCCAGTTTAATCAAGAAACATTTTATCAATGAAAAAAGTATTGAGAGCGATCAAATTGTTTATTTCTACACAATCACTCATTCAGTATTTGCCACTCGACCGGATCTATGGCTATGGTCAAATTACCCATTGGCTAACTCGTCGTCCAATGGTAATGCACTGTCATTCCTGACTTACTACTACTCGTAGTAATAAATTTTGTATACAAAACCCCATAATACCGGCAGTAATTGAAGAACTACAAAGACTCAATCACCACTTAATTGCGTTGTAAAACATTTAAGGTTTTGTAAAACATTCCAAAAACATTAACAAAAAGAGGATAAACTCACCTTGCTGTCTTAGTCTTTTCGTAAGGATTTCCTGGATATAATCTATAATTTATACAAATGTATATTGATTAGTATCATAACCCTTTGAAAATATTAATAATACCCTCCCCGAGACGGCATTCCAACAACTACGTCGGGCAGAACCACGACAGTTGTTACGGAACCCTAAATCAATCGGGCAGCGTAACTATTATGAAACTGGGGTTATAATACTTACAACGGAGCAGAACCTCGCTAATTAGGGTTATAGTACCCGACTATAATGCTTATAACTTTCAGATTTCGAGATTGAGAAAAAGAAATGAGCGACGGAAATTGTAATCTGATGCTATCTATTTATAGTTGCTGATTTCAGTCCTGTCGCGGCCCACGTAAAAGACAAGGGACCCTTACACGGCCCGCGTCAACCTCAGTCATCTCAATAGCTTAGCTGGGTCAGCTAGTAGGTCCGCCACGATGTTGACACGTGTCGGCCTCTGGTGTTATCGCGTGTGATGCTCTGTCGCGGCCCGCGTTAGGTTGAGGTGAGGTCTTACGCGGCCCGCCTCAACTTACTATTTTCAGATTTTTGATTTATTTTATAATCTATAATGTATTTCGGGCTCGGTTTTACATACGGGACATAATATAAAACATATAAGGGTATTTTATAATATATTAGAGGGTCGGAAATATTATGAGAATCTTGATTTTACTGAGGGTTGTTACACAATCATCATTAATACCAAAATGACTTGCTATAACATAAGATAACTTCATGTATTCTAAAACAAGTCACTTACGTACATACGATTAAGTTAGTAACGACTAATTGGAGTACTAATTATTAAACATGCGTTATTAACACCCAAAAAGGATTTGTTATGACCGAATGTAACTTTGGTAACTTGAAATGACTTATTATAACACATGGCGTGGCCCATTAAGTTACATTAGCAACTTATTAGTTTACTAATCGTGATGCATATATCATTAACGTCAAAAAAACTTGTTAAAACCTAATGTGTCTTTGAGTAACCTTAATCAACTCACTTACATATGATAAGCTTGTTAACGTCCTATTATTGTGCTATTCCTCATACAAAACACTATCAACATTGAAATGACTTTGTCGTGACCTAATACGAATTTTTTAATCTAAAACAATTCACTAAGACCTAACATGGCCAACTAATAGCCGATTAGTCTAGTATCATCATATACACGTTATTAACACCAAAGTAACTTGCTATGATTAGTCTAGTAAATTGGTTTATAATGTTTTTATAAGCTATTTTTGTTATGTCAACCTTTTTAGTTCATAGTAAGATTTTTAAAAGTGATAGATTTCATAAGGATTGTTTTGGTCAAAATCAGTTTAAGGATAATGTAACCAAAGTTTGTTTGTGAGGTAGAGTGCTTATATGTTTGAACAATAATGTAAATGATTTCAAAGTGTAAATGACAATGAACACCGAGATTTATACGAGGAAAAAGCCCTTTATCTTTATGAGATCCCCGACACAAAAAACCTTGGGTGATGGAAACTACCGATCACCAACTATATTGAACAAATAACCAAGAATTCAATACAATTTCGGAAGATAATGAGTTCGATACAATGGAATTCTAGTGTAAGTGTTGAGAGCATTTTGAATGTTGCGAGAAAGTGTGTAAGTGTTGTGTGTGTTCTAATTGAGCTTCATTATCCCCTAATTATATTTAGAAATATCAAATAACTAACTAAAAGATAATTCGGGGAGCTCCCACGATCGCCCACAACGGTTATTTCCTCTTTTGCACGTGTTTAACTCAAAGTATATTCCATAATATTCCAGTTTGATCAAGTCCACCTAGTTACCTGCATAAAATTATAACAACATATCGAAGACAATTATTAGAAACCGTTATATGAACTAAGGATCCTTGATCCTTCCAGTACCCGCGGCATATTTTAAGGATCACATTAATTATTTATGTTAAATTCAATGATTTTCTAACAAAAATTATTATGTAATGCGAAAGTATAAACAAATATTGTTTAAAGCTATAATCCAAATTTGTAAATTCTTGGAGTTTTAAATATATTAGGGTTGTTTTTGAACTACTTCATATGAGCTCAACAAAAAATAATAAAATTTGATGTCACGTTCTTTGGATGTACGATGCTTTGTCAAGAGTTAATACCACAAAAACCAACATAATTTATTATCTTCATTGGAAAAAATAATTAAAGCCAAAGTTTATCTTTGATTTTACGAGTCCATGCATTTTAAACAAATTCAAATATTTTAACTTACTAAAACTGGCTTGTAAAATGTTGAAACAACAAGTATAAGGTCAGGAGAAGGTATGAATGCTCCTTGGGTCAGTCTCGTCACCTCCTAGCTTGTACCTATAACACGAAAGAACCTGTTAGAAGGGGCCAGAGACCGGGGTCTCTAGACCACCGTCCAACGCTCAACATTAGTAATCTACCCAAGAAGAATATATAAACATAGAACATAGATGTACGAGTAAGTATAAGAGAAATGGAGAATGCTTAGGGAGGTTATGGTCAAGATCCATCGGTTAGCTAGCAGCTGTGGTGATTCCAGTTTGCATAGCTCGTGACTAGAAGCTGCTGGTATAGCCCCTCAGGAGCTCGTGACTTTAGCAGCTCAGAGGGGAAACAACTCAGCCTAGTAGCTTATGTTCTTGTGAGAGAGAATGTTATTCTTGTGAGAGAGAGTTAATGGCTGGAATGTCCAAGCCAAAGTGGGATGAATGAAATAGAGGGTGGATCCTCTATTTATAGGCATGTTACCTTTAACCCTAATGGGCATGGTTGTGATGGGTTGGGCTAGCCCACTAGGCTTATTCTCCTGTTTGGGCTGTTAAGCTCCCGGCAGGAAGCTCCTAGCTTCCTACTCTTAGCTTCCTGCTTCCCCACTTTGCTGAGTGGGAGCCTCTGGGCACCCACGTCATCAGCCCCCAGTCATAAGTAGTTACGAAGTAGTAATGGGTGCTTGTAACTCATAAGTTATCTGGTCAAGGATGAAGCTTCCAATGGTAAGTTGTGTAGGCATAAAGCTCATTAAAAGAAGCTGATGTCTGAAGTTGTTAGCGACCAGCTTTGAAGTTATTGTAAGAAGCGATCATATGTGAAGCTTATCTGGAGAAGCTATCATGCGTGAAGCTTTTTTGAGATAAGCTATCATATGTGAAGCTTATTGGGAGAAGCTATCATATGTGAAGCTTATTTGGAGAAACTATCATATGTGAAGTTTATTGGGAGAAGCTATCATATGTGAAGCTTATTTGGAGAAGCTATCATATGTGAAGCTTATTGGAAGAAGCTATCATATATGAAGCTTATTTGGAGAAGCTATCATATGTGAAGCTTATTGGAAGAAGCTACCATATGTGAAGGTTATTTGGAAAAGCTATCATATGTGAAGCTTATTGAAAGAAGCTATCATATGTGAAGCTTATTTGGAGAAGCTATCATATATGAAGCTTATTGGAAGAAGCTATAATTAATGGAGCTTATTTGGAGAAGCTATCAACTACGAATCTTTTTTGTCCTGTATGAAGCTTCTATGCTTCTTTTTGGGCTTATTTGCTTCTAAGCTTTTAAGCTTGATGTGAAGCTTTTGAGCTTTTAAGCTTTTTGGTTTCTTTTGGTGTTTTAAAGATTCTAAGCTTCTGTCTTTTGGTTTCCGCACAAGTTTCTTTAGTTGTCTTAACAAATCTGGTCTGGCAGCTTGCTTGATTTTGTCATGATGGGACAACATAGTAGGGAAGCTACACTCTCTTTGAGGTAGCGTGTGAGTTTTGTTTCATAGAAGGGGAGTTCCAAGCTTACAAGGAATGGTTATATATACTTCTAAAGTTGCCCTTCCTTGTTGAATGATGTCTAAACGTTCATGCATAAATGAAATTATCACTTTAGTGAACTTTACTATATGCAAGTAATGACCTTGAACATAAGTTCTAATAGTTCACTATGTGCCTTGTATGTTGTTGATTCCATAATCCCAATGTTCATGGTAAGCCATATCTATGTGGGCATCTTGGTCGTGTATCCCAATAACCTTTGGAGTTTTGTTCTAGCCTTTTTCTTTTTGCTAGACAAGAGCCCCTGGATTTTGGTTATAAAATGATGCAGGTTACCTTCCCCAAAATCTTTGGGTATTTGAAGTGTTGTGATGCTGACAGAAGCAATGTGCCGAGCATGTGGAAGTGAAGCGTGTATAAGAAGGAGCTTCTAGGGTGTGCATGGTGCATGTTGGTGATCTTTTTTATTCAGTTTTGAGCTTCTTATTTTCAATAAAAGGACATTTGTACACCTTTTTATCCTATGAATATATCTACTATCATGTACTAGTTTAAACATAGTGCAAGTATAGATATATGTTGGACCTTTTCATAAAGTCACTTTTCAAAGAGTGTCAGACCTAGACTTAATCTATGGAAAGTTGTAGAGTAGTACACAAATCAAACCTAGCTCTTAGCTATTGTTTCTTCTTCACAAAGAAAGACATCAGCCTTGTTTGCAACATCTTCGCACACTTTGGTTATAAGAATGCAAGAAACTTTATAAAAAAAATCTTACTGGTGATACAAAAGAAAAAGGTGTTTTTCCATGTGGCCGCCCAAAAGAAAGGCATGACTAAAACTTTTCTTGATATGCAAAAAGTCATGATGGTGATACAGATCCATTTTCTCAATAAAGGTGACAGTTAGTGCTAGCTTTTGATTAAAAGGTGAACAAATAGGCTATATAAATCTTTACTATTATCTTCTAGTAAGTCTTTCATAGTAAAAAAAAATCTTTAATATCTTTACATATGGACATGACAAATGCATGTGCTTTCATAAAGTGACACCTTGTCACTATTCACATCAATCATGACATCATAGTTGTCACTTTAAGCAGCTTTTACAGCTGTAAAGGTAGACCAGGCAGCTTCTCCCTAGAAGCTGAAATAAGTGGAGAAGCTAGAAGCACGACAGCTTAAGACCAGAAGCACTTACATCCTCACCATAAACACCTCTAATTGAGGACTGATAGTGAAAGTAGGTACGCGGACCCGACTAAAACACATGAATAATACAACATAACAGCTTCTTGCATAGTCCTATAGTCAAGAAGCTAAGAAGGCAACAATCAATAAGTTATAAGCTCAGGCTCGGAAGCGATAAGCTTCAAGCCACAAGCTTAAATATATAGGCTGAGAAGCTATAAACTTAGGCTCGGAAGCTATAAGCTCAGAAAAGAAGTCGGAAGCTATAAGCTTCAAGCCACAAGCTTAAAGTTATAGGCTGAGAAGATATAAGCTCATGCTCGGAAGCTATAAGCTCAGAAGCCAGAAGTCGGAAGCTATAAGCTCAGGCTCAAAAACTATAAGCTCAAGCTCGGAAGCTACATGCCATGAAGCTTGAAGCCAAAAAGCCTATAAGCCCGGAAGCTACTACACTAAAGAAGATAAACACGTACCTAGCGTAGACATGGAACATGTGACCAAGCCATACTCGGGCAAAGCTATGTCCTTTTATAAAAATGTCCTTTTATAAAAATGTCCAATTCAATAGTTTACTTGAAATAAGTGTAAATCCTTTTGAACACCTTATTAGTAGATTCTTAGATAACAATGGAAGCTCATAAACTTGGAAGCTTCAAAGGAAGTGTCACAACTTCATAAACAAAAAAATGGAGCTTGGAAGCTTGGAAACTCAAAAAGTTTATAAGCTTATAAAGTTCCAATAAGAATCTCATAAACAAGATGTTCAAAATTGAAGGGAAAGGTACTAAGTCACAAGCACCCATAACTAGTCATCACTACTTATGAATGGGGGCTGACATATGTACCTAAACTCCCATTTTCTAAGAAATCTAGAAGCTAAAAAGACGAGAAGGTGAGCAACCACACATGTCGAAGTTACTGCTAACACAGTCACAAGCATATTGGCTTGGACATTCCAACAATTAACTTTCTTTTGTGCAAAATGAAAAATCATAACATTTAGCTACTCATACCAACTAATATTATTCGTTTTGTTCACTAGAAGCTTATGGATTTGTTTGTTATTTTTAGAGTAGAAACTTCCTACAAAGGTCATCCATTATAAGTGGTTCCCACTTAACAATGGAGTTCTTTTCTCATCCACAACAATTGCTCCCAAAACACGTTAATGATGCGGGACATCATTCATAGTCACTGCGTCCAAAACATGTTGACATTTGAGGCGAGGCATGCCCAATATCTCTTATGTGGACAATTTAAAGTTATGTGTGATTTACCTAAAATGTTAAACAAAAGATACGTTTTTTTAATGGTATTAGCCCCTTTTAAAATTATAAAACTATTATGCATTTAGTTATCTAGTATGTTTGTGTCTCAATTCATAGTCAGTTTGTAGAAATTCAATATATTAACCAAATCAGCTAGGTTTGGATTTCTATTAAATCTAAACTTTTACTTAAGCTCTATTTTGTCTTAACCATAAATGATATTAGATTGGGTTTTATAAACAAAAAAAAAGCTTAAGACTGTGGGGTGTGGGAGGCTTGAGTTTGGGGCATTGATTGACAAGTGGCAGCTATGGGATCTATAAGGTGTGGTGTGGCGTGGCGGGGTTGCGGCTGGGTGTGGGTTGGCGTAGCTTCGGATGGCGTGGCCAGACATGGGTAATTTTTTTAGTTTTTTTTAACTATTTAAAATTTAATTTAACTAAAATAGAAGACTACATATAATTTTATAAAAACTACAAATAAAATTAAGAAAAAACTACATAAAATAAAAAAAAAGCTACATAAAAGTAAAAAAAAAAAGATTAATACTTCATGATTTATGAATATCATATTTTTTTCAAGATTTCTTGTTTCATTTGCAACGTCAATTCCAATTCCGGGCCGCTAAGGTGATCGATGGGCTTGGCGAGAAATTTCATATCCTATCGTTTTTCTTTTAGAGATGCTTCTTATCGTACGCGGCTTGGATATTTTTCCTCATCTCGATCCTTTGTTGTTTGATGAAATTGAATGTTCAATTTTCGTCCCAATTTCTTCCAACTGGTCGATGTACAATCCTTTACCTGAGACCGAGCTAGGGGCCGAACCCGAGGCCGAACCCGATGGCGAACACGATCTCTCTCTTTGAAGCCGCTTTTTTGATATCACACCCCAACCTATGGCGAAAACATCGGAGTGAAATGAAAATGAGATTGCTCAAGACTTCATAACACTAAATGTGATAAGTATTTAATAAATAATTTCATTTCATTACTAATATCAAGTACATTGCTTGAAATTGCAACACAACAAGTTTGAAACGAACAAATTACAACAATTATCGAATGACTAGACTAATAAACACGAATTTAAATTTGATGCGTTTCTAGGCATCCTACTAAGTTTCGTGCATCATCATCATCATCAAAATCCTGCAACACGCTTTAAAGTATAGTTCATTACAAAAGTATTGGCGAGTATACAAGTTTTGAGTACTAGCATAAGTATATAAACTAAACAATCCACATGTCAAACTTAGTTAACAAGATTAACGCATTACTGCCATGTGAATAAACAAGTTAACCCAAAGATTACCGTAAGTATGAATGAATGACTTAACATGACCTTAAGAATACGGGCGGTGCGTTACTCATATAGCGCTATACATATTAAGGGTAGGCTCGTACGAAGTTAATGACACATTTATCACAAAAAGAATAACCCCAGAATAACGAATCAAGTATAACGTATTAGCATGCATGTATTGGATTTTTGTGTAATTGCATAAAGTATGTGTGTTTGTGTAAGTTTGTATAAGGTAAACATGTTGCACCCAAAAGTGTAAACGAAAAAGGGTGTCGAGTATACTAACAATTTTGTAAAGCTTTCCGATTATCCGTGAGTGACGAGTTGTTTGAGAATGGGGAATCGAAGGTAACGTTATACGGTGTTTATCTTAGATTCAGGATTTAGAATTCAAGTACAAAAGTATGTTATGCATAAAAGTATATCTAGTCTAAGTACTCGTTTTGGCACTAAGTTGTATGTGATTTCATGGGTCCTAGTTTGCTCATTAGAATCAACAACGAGAGACTTAGAATCATAGATAAAGTAGCCTAAGTTCATGACAAATAATCATAACCCGATTATCATCATGAGTTCAGCCATGTTTGTGTGTGTATATATATATATATAATAATCCTAAAACTAAGTCCATCATAGATTGTCATATAAGTCAAGCATGGAGGATTAACATCATTGTATGATTCACCACTATAATAATCATCACAAGGATGATTCGGAGGGTCATGAATGAAAGAAATAACCACTAACTAATATATTATTAAGTAGCCAAGTAAGACCTAACCCGGGTGAACCACCACAACATGGAAAGAGTTAACTAAGTGTTGGAGGCTAGGCGGGGTTATGTTACTTTGATACTAGGAAGCTACTTGAGTGTTCATACACAAAGTTCACAAGTGAGGTAGTGGAACTAGGTTAGAAAGCTAAAGCTCCCACGGTTCACACTTTTACAAGACACAAGTTCAACCATATGGAAGATGGTGAATCATGTATGTTTTCAACACTTGAATATAACATGTATAAACTTAAAGTAAAGAGTTTTGAACTCATAACTTGATGGAAATCAACCTCAACACAAACCCACAACTATAGACTAAGTTGTGAGCTTGGTGGGTACAAGATTTCACCAAGTTTTAGCAAAGAAAATAGAAGATACATGAACATTCTACAAAACAGAATGTAAACCTTACTTTGGACCTCAAACATGATGAGGTTTCACCTTAGTTTGCCATGGCAAACATGTAAAAACCTTCCTAGAGGTTATCCAAGTAAGATGGAAGAAGAAACAAGAAAGAAATGAGTGAAGAAGTGAGCTAGAACTCACTTAAAGTCTTGAAACTTTCTGCCCAAAAATCAGAATCTTGGAGTGTTTTTGAGAGAATTTGAGAGTGATTATGGTGTTTGGAAAGTGAAAATGAGGGTTAGGGATGGTGTATATATAGTGGGGAAGTTGGGTTAAGAGTTAAAGATGTTTTAAAGAGAGTTAGGTGGGAGTTGGAGTGCAAAAATGGACAAATCCCGTGAATAAAAAAAGATGGCTGCGGATTGGCTTCTCAGGAGTGTCGCAGAAGAGAACCAGGAATGCTCTGCGTGTCGCCTGTGGTTCCCCAGACAAACTTTCAGTTTTTGACAATTTTAGTCCCTGCAGTTTGGTTCCTAAGGTGTTTTAAGGTATTTCTTGAATATTTCGCATGAAATTAGGTAGGAACTAAGTATGGAAGTATAATTCAAGTATGTGAATGTATAAATAAGTATTTTCATGTATAAAGTGTATTAAAATCACATATTTACGATAGTTTGTAAGTAAAACGAGTATGTGTTTGCGAGAATAATGAACACGCGTCGAGTATGTCATGAATGCACACATAATTAAAGTATAATTCACATAAAATGATCAAGTTTTTTATTACGATCAAAGTGTCGGTTTATAATGATTGGTAACGGAATACTATTACAAAAAATACGAGTTTCCATAAATAGCGTACAAGGCAAACTTTTAAATAAGGGAAGTTCTAAAAAGCGAGGCGTTACATTTGTCGTGTCTCTACCTGGTGGGCGAGGAGAATCATCAAAATCATCCAAATTTAGATCAAGCTTTTGATCATGAGCATCAGACTGAGCTTGGGATGAGGGTGTTCGTGCTCTCTTGGATGAAGTTGATTCGCTAGCAGTAGGAACTCTCACTCATTTAGAAGCGTACCTACATACATTCCAACAATGCATGTACTTGAACTCGTGCTTCTTGTTTTCTCTGTATGATATAATGACATTCTTGATAAAGTCAGCCTTCGTTTCACCGCTCCTTGGCGAGTTCTTCGCCTTATGGAAAAAACCGTTGAACGCGGTGACTTGTGTATTTATGTCACCCTACTTGGACGAGAGGCTATCATTTTCACGATACACGTCCTCGCTTTGCATTTGCGCATGAAAGGAATTCTTAATGCAATCCCAAAAATCTTTGCGGTGTCGTGAATTCCCTATTCCAAAAAAATTTTAGGCATTATAAAAAATTATATTAAAACTGAAAATATAATATTGTTATATAAAAAATACATTGAATCAGATTTTCCGATCCGTCGATATAACATCTTGCCAAAGCGGTTTCTTCTTGAGGCGTCCACTTTATTTGTGTTCGTTGAGCGACCGCTAGTGCTTTCTCTTCATCCGTTTTTTTTCTTGTGACTTCTTTTTTTGGCCGGTTTGGATGACGAATCACCAACGTCTTGCGGTTGTGTTTCGTGTATGGAATCGGGTTGGGAAAGGTTAACGGGAATAGATTAATCGTCGTATGGAAAGTTCGTGAATACACGGTTTCCTATATATGACGTGATTCCCGCTAGTTCTGGACACGGTGAGTAGACTAAACCTTGAGGATGGACGCAGTTTGTTGGCTGGCGGTTTTGTGGCGGGCTAGGGTTCCTGTTCTCTTGGTAACCAAAGGGGTTGGTTGGGTCGTAGTTTCAGTTAAATGGATGCATTGTCGAGGATTAAGTGGGTTAATTTATAAAAAAAACATAGAGATAGAAGATAGAGATGTAGAGAAGTGGTAAAAAATTATAAAAAAAGGGGTGGGTATTTATAAGGTATAAAAAAGAAATAATTTTTGTTTTAAATAAACTAGCCGTTGGCCAACAACTTCCCCAAACGGTCCAATTTCACCAACCAATCCTAGCCAGCTACCTCAGACCCTCCCCCCTCCACCTAACGTCGGGCTTTAAAGCCACGCAAGCGGGGCAAAGCCGTGACCAAGCTGGCATGGTGTGGGTTATCCAGCATTGCTTGGCATCCCTCGCCCCAACCAACGCCCCACACCGCTAGTCTAAGGTTAACCTAAACTAAAACTTAGCATGATTGGTAAAAGCCACAAGCATTATACCTAATTATAAAATGTTTGCTAAAAGTATTATATTATACGTAAATGTAATTCAAAAGAAAAGAATATGGAATTACTTTACACAATTAAAAGAGGTTTCCTACGTTTGAAATGGTGGAATCCTAGTGGATTGTGTGTGTTGGATTGCATTCCAAACCACCAATGATTTTTTCACTTTCATCAAAAAAGTGAAACAATTTTAGTTTAAAATGTGTACTTCAATCGGTATTCATCTTTAGAGTAATAACTTTTTGTTAACATGATTGTTAATATGAATATTTTAACTCATGAAACATTTTTTCCCATTTAGTCTTTATTTATATAAAACTAAACGGGGACTTAATTATCAAAAAAAGTAATTACATAATAGATCTATAATCAGTAATTATTTATACTAAAATATGACACATGTATATGCTCTTGATGAGTAGAGTAGGTGAACAATTGAACATGATAAATTAGACTTATAGTACGTGTTGCACTCGTTGGGGACTGGGGGCCAACATGCATGTGTTAAATTATGTGTGTGGTGTTTTTAAAAGAGTGAACTTCCGTTTTGGGTTTGGTCATTTTAACAGTTTTGTTCCAAACCTTTAAAAATAACAATTTTCCTCCAATAGTTTGCTATGGTTTTTCCATTTTGCTCTCTGCGGGGAGCAAAATGGAAAAACATATAATTTGGATGGAGTTAGAGGCAGGGAGTAAAATGGAAAAACCGTAGCAAACTATTGGAGGAAAATGACTATTTTTAAAGGTTTTGGGCAAAACCGTTAAAGTGACCAAACCATAGGGAGCAAAACGGAAGTTTACTCGTTTTTAAAATATAAAGGGTATAAAAAGTGGTTGTGAGTGGATGAGAGAGAAAATGTTATTGTTCATCTGTATATTTGGAGGAATACTCTTCACCCCCTATAATCTTTTAATATATTTTGAAAGTGCTTGTGAGTGGAAGGGAGATAAAATGTAATGATAAAGGTATAAAAAAATATTATGTAATTGAAAAGAAGAGAGAAACTGTAGTATTTTTTAGTGTAATTTAGGGTGAAAATATAGTGGGATAGATGTGAATGCTCTTAAACAATCCTGCAAACATATGACACCTTAGTTAGCAGAACTTATATAATCAATGTTTCAATTTTCAGAATTTCATAGCTAATTGGTTTCTGTTATAAATTTTTCAGTTAATTCGATTATTGAGAAAATATTTCGGTTAAACCGGTTAAACAATGACTTTTTAGCTGGGTAAATTCAACCTAATATTTAATATTGATTAATTTGTATCTAATTATATCCCAGACCAGTTAAATTATTAGCAATCATTTAATTCATAAAGAAGAATAAGAGACAACTAATCTTCCTATACTAATAAATAAAAATCTTTCTTGGACACATGTCACTTTCTGTTGCTTTCTCACCTTATTTTTTTCATTTATCTCTCAATATTAAATAATATCTCTAATATTAAATAATAATAATAATAATTTTAAACAAAAATTATGAAGATGAAATTTAAAAAAAAATTACAACTCGTACAAACATTGATTTTAATAACATATATAACTACTTTATATTTATCAAATTCAATCTTTTTCTTTTTGATAAAATTTTGTTTCATTCCAATCATCAGGACAAATTACATAAGGATAACAGGTAGACGAGCAACAAACTGCGCCGCCATCCCTTTCTGAATAGACAACTTAGTTTCACCTTTGCAATGTAAGCGTACTGTTATAATTGGTTTAAACCCATCATTTATCGCACATTGCATCAACATTAAAAAAGAACACCATTTTTAAGTATAACAATTCTATACTCTATTAAAAAAGAATTTAATTCTCGATTTTACGGTATAATTTATAAAAAAATGATGAAATAACGAGTTTTTTTTTAACGATATCTCTTTTTTACTATTTGTTATATACAATTATATTTACACAACCCGTGTAATACACGGGGTGAAAACCTAGTACGTTTCATATAAAAAAATATAGCAAAACTTTTGCGATAAATAATATATTATTCGAAAAAATAAAAAAGTATAAAATGTGGTTATAGTGTTAGTTTGGTATGGTTAATATGGTCATTTATACAGACCTAAACACAATTGAACCAAACAAATCAGTTATAAGAAAATCATTGGGCTTGTTTGGCTAAGCTTATTTAACTTAAAAAGGACTTTTTGTGAAAATGATTTTTGAAAATGAGTTTTTAAAAAAATGTTTGGATTAGCTTACGGGGTGGGAAAAGCCAATAAGTCAATAAGTTGTTTTTTAATGCGTTGGGCAAAGTTATAAGTTCCACAGGGGTAATTTGGTAATTTCATTTTTGAAAAGTTATAAGCTGCTAAAAAAGTCACAATTCTGACTTCTCAAAAATGACTTTTTCTTCTATATAAAAAGTCATTTTGAAAAGTTCTTTTGGGTTTGCCAAATACCAATTCTCCTTATTAGCTTTTTGTAAAAGTCAATAGGTTATAAGTTGGGGTGGAAAAGCTTAGCCAAACATGCCCATAATCGAACATCAATTTCTCAAGTGATACAACTATTTCAGTTTGGTTTTTTTAGTTAGTTTGGTTATGATTCATTTATTTGATTTTTATCAACACCCTATATGTGGGATGCCATAATGTCATATGAATTTGTTCCAACTCTACATCCATTCTTTTTTTTATTATTTAAAAAAAATAGATTTTACGATTCCCACTCAACAAATTAGTCATGATCACAGGTTCAAGTTATTTTCTAGAATTCATAAGGTGATGTGAGATGTTTAACTAGTTTTCTTGACATGCCTTTTTTTTTGTTTTTGTGGTTTGTATCATTCCCCTTAATTGTTCATTTTCACAATTAAATTTTGTTTGAATGTTTCAAGAATGAATCATATATATATATATATAGTGTAAGTGTATGGAGAAAACCACTTTTATTGAGAAAACCCGGGAAACTCTAAGCTCCCGACATTTTTTTTTTGAAAAAAATAACACATGTAATATACATGTTTTTAAGACTTTTGGGCCAAAAAAACAAAAAAGCGCCGAAGGGTTTTTTTTAAAAAAAAATAAACAAATTTCAGCAACTTTGCTGTGTAACACGTGTTAGGCAAAAAATGCTGAAATTTGTTTATTTTTTTAAAAAAAATCCCTTCGGCGCTTTTTTGTTTTTTTTGGCCCAAAAGTCTTAAAAACATGTATATTACATGTTTATTTTTTTCAAAAAGAAAATGTCGGGAGCTTTGAGTTTCCTGGGTTTTCTCAATAAAAGTGGTTTTTTATATATCCTTACCCTATATATATATATATATAGAAAACCCACTTTAATTTAAAAAACCCAGGAAACTCAAATCTCCCGATGTTTTTTTTTTGAAAAAAATTATACATGTTATATACATGTTTTTAAGGGTTTTGGGCAAAAAAAAAAAAAAAAAAAAAAATCAAAAAAGCGCCGAGTAGATATTTAAAAAAAAAAATAAACAAGTTTTGGTTTAACACGTGTTACAAATATGTCAGATGAATGTAACACGTGTTACACCAAAACTTGTTTATTTTTTTTTAAATATCTACTCGGCGCTTTTTTGATTTTTTTTGCCCGAAACCCTTAAAAACATGTATATAACATGTATAAATTTTTTCAAAAAAAAAAAAAAAAACATCGGGAGCTTTGAGTTTCCCGGGTTTTCTAAATTAAAGTGGGTTTTCTATACATCCTTCCCCTATATATATATATATATATATATATATATATTAAAATTAGTCTTTATAACCTACACTTGTTGGTGTGTGTATATAGGGTTAGGTTCATTTGTGAATAACCCCCTTGATAGTGAACACTAGTGAACTATATTAGCTCTTGATTATCTATACACAAGTGTATACACAACTGTAAATTAATGGTCAGGATTTGATAATGAAAATACACTAGTGTATGTTACGATTTGATGATGTAAATCAATGGGCAGGATTTGTTCACTCAGTTCACAAATACACTAGTGTTCACTCTAGAACCCCACCCTATATATATATATATATATATATATATATATATATATATGAGATGGTTCATTGGGGAACACTAAAAAGTGAGGAATCGAGGAACCATACATTTAACATGTTAAAAATTAGTGTTTTCTAAAAAAATTCGGAGCTTGATGTGTCTGAAAGACAACATGTTTTCATAGTGTTTAAACCCGCATTTTGATAGTTGTTTGTTGTAAATATTGCTTGGAATAGATTAAATGTTTGTTTCTAAGTGTTTTCGTGTCCACGAATTGATACTTGGGTACTTACCTTAGCTATACTATATTCTGATAGGTACACTTGCCTAGAACGTATGTAGACAGTAGTTGTGGTTTTTACCTTAAAATTGATCTGTATTTGTGTGCAATTTATTTGTTACTTTCTAAGCATGTCAAGTTTTTGGCGTCATTGTCGGGGACACGTCACTCTTTTATATCTATCTTTATAGTAGTAGTTTAGCCACTTAGTGAGGTTTATTAGTTTTCTTTGTTTAGAGTTCTCTATGTGCTTTGTTTTCTGCTTTCTTTCGTGTGCCTTAGTGCTTTTAGTGTGTTAGACTTCACTTAGGAATAGCGGCAGAACGAACCATTTCGGAACATGTATGCCCCTCTGTGGATGCGATTAGGAACAACATCATTAGACCACGAGTTGGAGCGAACAACTTCACAATACTGACTTAGATCATCTCAATGATTCAGCGCTCGTGTCAATATCATGGACTTGCAGACGAAGACCCAAACAAACATATTAATAAATTTCTTGAACTCTACGATACCTTCAAAATCGAAGAAGTATCCGATGATGCAATGAGATTCCGTCTTTTTCCGTTCTCACTGGTAGGAAAAGCCCTCTCATGGATTAGTTCTTTAGCCCTGGTTCTGTCACCACTTGGACAGACATGGCTGAAGAATTCCTACATAAATTCTTTTCTCCCTCTAAAACAAATCGCTTACGTAGCATGATTTATGGCTTCGAGCAAGAGGGATACAAAAATTTCTTATATTTCATGGGATCGATACAAAGAGCTGCAAAGGAATTGCCCTCATCATGGTATGGAGCCATTGGTCGTTATGGATACTTTTTATAATGTTCTTTGCACTCCATCTAACAAAACCTGGATACAGTAGCTGGAGGTGTTTACTCTGACTTAACTCCTACCATTTCTCGTGCTCTTATAAAAAAGATCTCTGCAAATGATTATCCATCTAGGAGAGATTCTAGATCTTCAAGAAAGGCCGATGTTTGAAGTATAGATTCAAATGCAAAGCTTATAACCTAAGTTGAAGCACTCACTACGTAGATTGAAAAGCATATAATGAAACAAGGGATGGCAGTACCTATGGAGCCACTCATGCGACTGAAGATTATCCTATAGCTATGCAATCGGGGGAAGTTTACTTCATAGGTGACCATTCAGGTATCCATTCAATGCTAATAAAGGGAAGCCTAGGGTTATCAGGAGAGATAATAGGAATTCATTCCCAGCCTCTTACACACAAAGTAGTGGATCTAGAGAGAGGAAGCCTAGTCTACAGGAAGTCCTTGTGTATTTTATCCAAGAGAATGGGGATATGATGAGCAAGTATGACCAAGAGCTAGTAGGACACATAACTGCCATTTAAAATATAGAGAAGGTCCTGACTCAACTAGCCGCTAAGGATTCGAGATTGAACTCCCAATCTCTACTAACAAGGAAAAGCTGACAATTACGCAAATGAGTGAATTGAAGAAAAAGAAGGATAAGGTGGAAGAGCGTGAAGTTGACCTTCCTTACCTAAGCGCCAATTGAAGGATAAACTCGAAAAGCAATATGGTAAGTTCCTAGCAATGTCTACAAAGTTGCATATTAACCTTCCATTCATGGAAGCATTGGGCCAAATGCCAAAATATGCAAAATTTATAAAGGACTTACTATCTAACAAGAAAAAGCTAGAAGATATATCTACTGTGACCCTAAATGAAGAATGTTCAGCAGTCTTGCAGAACATATTACCACAAAAAAGTAGTAGATCCTGGCAGCTTTACTATCCTATGTTTAATAGGGGATATATCAGTCAGCTAAGCTTTAGTTGATCTAGGAGCAAGCATAAATCTAATGCCTTATTCAGTATTTGCTAAGCTTAACCTAAGGGAACCAACTCCGACTCAAAGGAGTATCCAACTAGTTGACCGTTCGATCAAATATCCAAGAAAGATAGTAGAAAACATGCTTGTAAAAGTAGATAAATTTGTTTTCCCAGCCGACTTCGTCATCCTTGATATGGACGAAGATAAGCATGTACCCCTAGTTTTGGGATGACCGTTCTTGGCCACCAATAGAGCTTTGGTGGATGTGGTTGAAGGAAGACTAATTTTAAGAGTAGGAAATGAAAAAGTAGTGTACGAGTTGGAGGAGCTAATGAATCAAGCCTATGACAACTCGTTGATCTACAAAGAACGAATGCAGAAAATCCATGTGTGACAACTCGGAAATCTTTCTTACCTCAAAACCTTCAAACTCTTGCTCACTCAATTTCCGGGACGAAAATTCCTTAAAGTTGGGGATAATGTGACATCCCAGAAAAATCAGGTATCATTTCTGATTCGGTTCTTTATATTGAATATTTTATTTTATAAAATATAATTAAAACACTCTCGGCCACTAGTGGTTTATAAATTATGCCACGTTTAAAACACGAACCTAACCCGAACAAAACCCAACCCACCACCCAACCCATTTCGGTTAACAAGCCCAACCCGCCACCCATCCCCTCTCGGCCCAAACTAACCAAACCGCCCCACCCCTTTTTGTTTTATAATATGTATGTATGCATGAGAGTTGAGAGATTCAAAAAAAAATAGCAAACCCTAATTCCTTCCTTCCCCCCCTGGTGCGACGGCAGCAGGAACATACCCCCTTCAATCGATTGCTACTCTCTCCCCCTCTCTAGTCCTCTCATACTTTGATCAATGTTAGTGTGTTTATCATTGTTTTGATTTGAGTTTCTTCGATGTACTTGGCTTTGTTTTTGCATGATGATTGATACTTGGTGTTTATGAGAATAATTATGATCTAGGGTTTGCTAGAAATCATGTTTTAGTATGTTTTGGTGTGACAACTCTCAAAAATCCAGGTATCCGTACAATTAATTAATTGTGATTAGTGCCTAATTACTGTGCTGAATTTCAATTAATTGCTTTCTGATTTCTGCTTTATACATGCATGTGGATCATACATTATTTAATGTCATGCCAGTATTGCATGAAAGCTATATTGCCTTGAATGGTGCATTAAGTATAGTTAGCATGGTTATCTGATAGATCAGGAAAGTGCTGAAAGAACTCAGCATATAGATAGACAGTGCATTAAGATACAGAATGAGCCAGAAACTAAGTATGACACTAGTATAGTGTATAGGAAAGTAAGGATCACAAAACTGCCTTTATAGTGATAGTTTAAGTGCCGGAAAGTGCCTAAAACTCACCCTAAGTGCTGAATTCAGCAAAAATTCAACAATTTAACACACTAATGTAATGCAGAAAAATGATTAAATGGTCCTGAATGCTTTCCTAAGTGTCGGGAATCAATAGTGTCACAAAAAGATACATAAAGCACCTTAAACTGCGTAGTTTAGCACTTTAACGAATCAGTAACCAACCGAACAACCGGACACTATCCGAAACACCAAATTTACACTAGAAGCACTGTTTTAACATTACTAAGCTAGTTATGGTCCCCGAACATCATAACACCTCCTAAAAATATCTAATAACCAAAACATGTAACTAACACTTGAAAATGAATAAGATTGTAACTAATTAAGTTGAAACCTAATCTAAGACCCCCCACCTATTTACGGCCAACACATGGCCCACCAAATAGATTTTATTTCATTATAAAACTTGATCTTGTTCCCTACATAATGACACATTACACAATAGTTAGAAGATGAAAATGGTTTATAAAAAGACATGAAAGATCAAGACATTCATTCTCACACACACTCAAAAACACACATCTTCCTCCTCTCCTCTCTTGTGTTCTCGGCCGACCCCTCACCCACACACATCCACCATTTTCATCCAACGTTCAACCATTCGAAGTGCATACAAGGGTGCTAGAAGCAAGACAAGGAAGCTTGGTGGCTTGAGATCTTGATGAACCTCTCTTGTTTTCTTTTATCCTCTCATTTTCTACTTTTGAATCATCCCTAGCCTTGTGCTAGTAGTAAGAGTCTTGATCTATCCATTTTACTTTCATTTTTAGAGGTTAAAGAAGAATCATAAACAAAAACATGAAGAACACTAAAGAACATAAGATGTAAACATGAACATAAGCTTGTTTAATGAAGTAATCTTGATGAATATGAGTTGTTATGCTTGTTGATCATTGATTGTTTGTAGGAATGATGTTGATCATCATAAGCTATTGCTAGATCATGATTAAAAACATAATCTAGCAAGATGTGAAAGTAGAAATGTTGTAGGATGATAGATCATCCACATAAAGATCATGAACTTGAAAGAATACTTTGTTTTCTTGAAAAATAATGAACAAAGTAAGTTGTTAATCATGTGGATCTAGAGATTTATGAATGATCTTTCAAAGAAACCAAGTTAAAATATGAGTTTTATTAAATCTTGGTTCTTACAAAAACAAACTCTATTTTTAATGGTTAAACAAGTGTAGAAACACTTGTGTAACAAGAAGATTTCATAAAGAAACATTTTTAGAAAATGAGACAAGAAGTTGTGAACATCTAACTTCTTTAAAAATAACGTTTTTAAAGAACTAATTACATTTTAAAGGGTAACAAGACTTACTAAGAACCCTAGTAAGTTACTACAAATTTTTACAAATAATCAAGTTCATGAAGTAGTAGAAAATGCATGATTTTTGGCAAATTGGTAAGTTAAGGTTGTTCATTATTGATTATGAATTGATTGTATTGATTTTTACAAAAGAAAATGATATGCTTGAAAGCATGGAAACCTCCATTTTTTAGGGGAAACTATGGCAAAATTTTCTAAAAATATAAACACTTAGAAAAATATTTTCAAACAAATATTTACAAGTATATTTTAAACCATGAGTTTGCTACAAAAGCTTTGCCATAATTTTTTATTACAAAAATACAAATATTGGAGGTTGATTTTCATAAATAAAAGTGACTAAATATGTATTTAGGAAATATATATTTAGAAGACACCTTGTGTGTGATTATTTGTATACTTTGTGTATTAGTTATATTATTTTCGGACTTGAAATAATATAACACACAAAAATACCAAGAATATCCATCCAAAATATTACCAAAATTCCAACAAATGAATCTACACATTTACATAAAATATTGAAGAAACCGAACTATGGAATAAGACTTACAAAATATTCCAGAATTTATTCACAAAGTATATTTTGGTAAATAATATTTTGGACACCAAGGAAGTAAAAATATGATTTTTACAATACTACAAAAATATATCATATTTTGACAAGGAAAAATATATTATTTTTGGCAAATATGAAATATATATTTTTCTTAAAGTTTTTAGAAGATATGTTATTTTTAAGAAATATATATTTTCTTGCACAAACATGAAAAACAATATTTATGGATAAATGATACATTTTCTCAAATAAATATGAAGTATGTCATTTTTGGGAAAAATGAGTTTAAGTATATTTTCTAAATTGGACTTGAAAATATATTAATTTTTGAAACTTATGAGAAGTTACAAATATTTTTGCCCAAAGAAAAATTATAAATAACCTTTCTAAGTAATATCCCTTAAACATATATTTGAAATATATATATTTAATCCCTATTAAAGATAATATTCCGGGATAATCAATATGAGGTTAAGTATAAAGAATACTTAATGAATTCAATAAAAATACGTATTCTCGTACGTATAAATACACACCGGAATACGACCCCGATGTAAGGCAAAAATATGCAAGTGAAAGATACTCCAATCCTTGGGAAGAATATACATGTTTAAATACCCGAAGTGTATCAAGCCAAAAATATAACATTATTCCAAAAATTTAATAAATACAATTTAAGTTAAAATATTAATTATTTTAACAAATGATTATAAAATTTGGAATAATATCGAAGACACTAAAAGAATCGTAACTCTAAGACATTAATACTAAGTCAAGGCACGGCCTGTTCGTCTAATAGACATTAGTACGTTGTAGGTAGTCGTGTTTATCCGAAGAGCTAGAGTTACGGTGATTGAAGACGCAAATCTGTGAGTTCATGACCCCCTTTTTCTTTTAATTGTTTTCGGTTTTATAACATCGGGGGTGAAATACATGTTACAAACAGTTTACAAACATTTTGATTTGGTATGGTTAGCTAAGGAAGGGTACTGCTTGATCATGTGAGTGGTGGGTACAACGCTTAAGACCATTAATCCTCGTAGTAGGACCGTGGGACATGAGTGATAGATCTATTTGGGTGTAGCGAGCCCACACCCATGCGGACCAGGGTGGCCCATGTGGTGACTATGTCTTCTTCCTGGAGACAAATCTGCTAGGTTTGAGTTTTCCTGCATCACGTCACAAATATTAATGTATTAGCTACACATTAATTGATCTGTTTTCCTTGTTGCTTTCATACCAGGAGTTTTCAAACACACTTTCAATGATTTCAAAGGTTTATTCACAAACACACACATGAACTCGCTCAACTTTTGTTGATGTTTTTCAAAATACATGTATTTCAGGGAATTAGTAGTGAATCTGGCGGGCGTTGGACGTTTCAAGCTGTGTTAAGAAGAAAAGATGTCATCCATGGCCTTAGGGTTTGGTCAGTGTGTCTTATTCCTGGACGAGACACGTCTTCCAAATCCTGGTTTTATTTAATGTCATTGGTCGAGTCTTTGTGAACTTTTAAACAAGTTGCATGGGTTGTACTCGTATTTGAATTTCTACGCTTTAAGACAATGTTGTCATATTTTTAAACTAAATTTATGGATGAGCATCTATGGTTTTAATCATTTAGTTGTTGTTATGATTGAATGCAATGGTATTAAGAAAGTCACACCATAATCACGCTTCCGCAAAAGTCAGGGTGTGACAGCTTGGTATCAGAGCTTCGATTGTAGCGAACTAGGATTCCTTCTCGAGTCTAGACTACAATCATTTGGGCTCTCACGAAAATGCTTTTACAACATGTTTTCATTGCATACACGGAATGCCCAGATCCAGGAAAATAAATAAATGTTTTTACAAAAGACACGAAACACATTTTCAAAGTTTATGGTTATGATTCAGTCTGGGAGACTGGGTGGTTCAGTCTAGGAGACTGGGTGGTTCAGTCTGAGAGACTGGGAGGTCTAGTCTGGGAGGCTAGGTAGTTCAATCTGGGAGACTGGGAGGTCTAGTCTGGGAGGCTAGGTAGTTCAGTCTGGTAGACTGTGTGGATTAGTCTGGGAGACTAGGTAGTTTAGTCTGAGAGACTAGGTGGCTTAGTCTGGGAGACTAAGAAAGATACGCGATTACATTGTTATTGATTGCATGTTTAATGTTAGATTGTTGATATATGTGCATATGTTGTGATTGTTTTGTTACAGACACTATGTCATCATCCGAGAGTGGTTTGTCTGATACTGATGACACCATGGCTGTAGTCTCAGATGATGAGATTGCGCCAGAGCTAGAGATCTTTACTTCTGACACCGAGAGTGACCCAGAGATGATGTCTGACGATGACGACGACTTTCAGCCCTTTGCGCTGCCCGATTCGGAGTTGATTTACCGATTGTTGATGGTATCCCAGACAAGGATCCTTTCGTTATTCCTATTCCAGTTCACGATCATCTTATCATCGGTCACCCCGATGGTGAGCATGTCGTGGCATCGATCCTCGCTCTCGTTCCCCTCATGGTCATTCCCCCCTGAGGATTGGCCTTTTGATGATCTTTTGACGATGATGTTGACGTGTTTGTCGATGGTCCTCCCGATGGCGCTCAAGGCGATGGAGAGCTCGATGAGGACGTTGTTGCTGTTCCACTTCTAGGGATTCCTGTTATTGAGATGGCAGATGAGGACCCTACTGCCCCACTTCTTGAGATCCCTATTATTGAGATTTCTTCTGATTCTAGCTTTCACTCTGTCTCAGACTCTTTTGCGTCTGTGACTTCTTCCGCCTTACATGCAGTTGGTTTGCGATGTTACGCCACTAATTCCGATGATGATACAGCTATGTCAGCTGCACCGTTACCTCCACATGATGCTAAGCCTGATTTTGTTCCTGATGACCAGCCTGTTGATGCACCCGCTGATCCTGTGCCGGTACCAGCACCTGAGCCGGTGCCAGCGCATGAGCCTTTGCCTGACCTTAATCCTATCCCCTTTGGCATCCCCGACATTGCACCACTTATAACAGATCCAGTTCCTGCACCCGCTGACCCTCCTATCATTGAGTCAGTCACTCCCCCACTTGCACCTTCACCTGTTGATGTTGCTCCTTTCCATCCAGGGACTCGATCGGGAGAGGCACCTCGAGAGTCTGATGTTCACCGCATCGACTTACCTATCACTTTTTTGCAGGACATCCCTCCACCCCGTCCTGGGGAGGGCACTTCCAGCCAGCAGCCTAGCCATGACCCACATGTGTCAGCAGCTTTCCCTCGCATGCCTCAGTATACACCTACTGCTCATTTTACTTCTTCACCACTCGATGAGCCATTCCGATGGTTCCCACCTTACACCATGCCGATATCTGATCCCTACCATCCCTTGCCCTTTACTGGTTGTACACGGGATGAGTTACTTCTTTCATTGCAACTTTAGTTCGAGATCATGAGTCACAGGATCCTAGAGCTTGAGATGACACCGCGACCTTTGCCATGTCCGTGTCAGCCATCTTTTGTTCCCCCTTGTTCATCACCATCCCCATTTTCGCATCCTCCTGCACCACTTACTCCATTTCCCGAGTTTGACACTCGTTTTCTTACCGTTGAGCAGTAGGTCAGCTATCTGTTGCGTCATGTTTATGAGCTTGAGGAGGAGCTTGCGCATGTGCGCAACTTACTTTTTGTTCCTCCACCACCTCCTCCCCCACCACCCTCAGCATAGACGGTTTTTGGTCTTATGTAGGTAGCTTACTTTTGGTGAGAGCATCGCTATTGAGCCTAGCTAGTGAAGCCTTTTGGAGACCACCTTTTAACTGTATAATTTATGGTAGATTGGTAGACATTGTGGACAAGGGTAGTGTGACCCTGTGCTCCCTTTTGATGCTATACATTTGTAAAACATGTAACTGTATTTGTGGTCAATGATTAATGAAAGCTCAATCGTAATGTTCTCATAATATACATTGTTAACTTACTTGTTTATGCCATGATTTCCTGCTTACTTGTTATAACATACGCTATTATATACGTAATACTTATTATATTCCTAAGACCTGACCTATACAATCTTCCTTTAGAAGATGCCCCCTCGAAGGAACAATCAGTTGCCCACAACAGAGGCTGAACTGCAAGAACGGATTTCACAAGCAATCGCACAACATGAGGCCTTGCGCTCCTAACACAGCGGAGGTGCCTCAGGAAATAACCCACCTCATGGTAATGTTTAAGTCATTTAAGACACATTACGATACGTTTGGACATTCCATGTGCGTTTGCTAATGCTTTCTGTGAATGACGTTGCTTGTACAGGTTGTACTTACAAGCAGTTTCTTGATTGTAAGCCTCTAAATTTTGACGGCACTGGAGGTGCTGTAGCTTTCGTTAGATGGGCCGAGAAGACCAATTCTGTGCTGCGGATGAGCAAGTGTGCGCCAGAGCACCAAGTCACCTACATTTCTGGACTTTTCCTAGATGGAGTTCTATCCTGGTGGAACCTACAAGTTTAGACTCTTGGAGAGGAAGCAGGATACGCTATGACTTGGGATGAGATGAAAGAACTGATGCGCAGGAAGTACTGCTCGAGAGCTGAGATTCAGAAGCTGGAAACCGAGTTCTGGAATTTGAAGATGGATGGTCCGAAGATTGCTGAGTATGTGCAAAGATTCCATGACCTGTCCTGCGTTGTCCCCTACATGGTAGAGACAGAGTTCAAGCGAATTGAGCGTTTCATTTGGGGATTGGCACCCCAAATCATGAGCATGGTGACTACATCCAAGCCCCCAACGATCACTGAAGCCATGGATCTGAGTGTGGCATTGACTGAAGAAGCGATTAGGCTGAACAAGTTTTCGGTCTCTGAAGGAAAGAAGAAGGAGACTCATGTCGAGTCGTCAGGAGAGAACAAGAGGAAGTTCTCGAACTTCAAGAAAGGTACCCAAGGAAGCAGTAGTGGTACTTATAAGAAGATAGATGTGAACCCACCAGCCGAGGTTAGGACTGGTGCTGCAAGTTCAGAGAATAAGGGAAAATGTTATATGGGCACTCTGCCTAAGTGTGATGTGTGCCAGTTCCATCATGCCGGCCAGTGTAGGTTGCGGAAGTGTGAAAACTGCGGAAAGAATGGTCATTCGAAGGAGACATGCTGGGCTAGTACTGGACGTGGAAATGGTGGTCAAAGAGGTAGTGATAATGGTAATGGCAGTGGAAACGGTTATGGAAACCGCAACCAAGGAGGAAATGGCGGTAATGGTAATCGTGGTGGTTCTGGAAACTAAGCCGGTAATGGGAACCACAGTTAAAACAACAGCCAGGGTGCTACTGGAAACAAGCAAGGATGCTTTAGCTGTGGTGATATTGGGCATTTCAAGCGTGATTGCCCGAAGAATAATCAAACCCAAGGAAGAGTTTTCAACATAGGAGCTAGGGAAGCTCGCCAGGATCCGAACGTAGTTACGGGTACGTTCCCTATCAACCAACACTTTGCATCTGTATTGTTTGATACTGGTGCCGATTATAGCTATGTATCCTTAGAATTTAAGAATATACTTGGGTTAGTAGCCAGTAAGCTAGATATCCCATACTCGAAAGAACTAGCTAATGGAAAGCTAGTAGAAGCAAATGAAGTGATTAGAGGTTGTGTAATACAGCTTAGAGAGCATGAGTTTACGCTCGACCTCCTACCAGTTGAGTTGGGAAGCTTTGACGTGGTAGTTGGAATGGATTGGTTGTCGAGCAACCGAGCTGAGGTCGTATGTCACGAGAAGATCATTCGCATCCCGATGGCGAATGGAGAGACGATTGTAGTACATGGAGAGAAGCATCATACTCCACTAAGGATTATCAGCTGTTTGAAAGCCCGAAAGTCCATGCAGAAGGGATGTGTTGCCTTTTTGGCTCACATTATTGGTAAGGAAACTGAAGAGCCGAAGCTGGAAGATATCCCTATGGTAAGGGAATACCCTGAAGTCTTTCCAGATGTCACACCCCAACCGATGGCGGAATCATCAGGGCGCGACACTAGGCGAATCAGATTGCTCAGGAGAATCCATAACAACTATTTTGCGACAATAATTAATGCGTTCATTATCCCATACTAATAAACAATCATAATCAAATACGTCGTCACAGATTACATGTTCTCTCGAACAATACAAATCCGACAACCTAGATTTTAGTTGAGTTTCTAGACTTCCTAGCTTGGTTTGAAATAGCCTGCGATCTAACCTGCAACATACGTTAAAATAATGTCAATATAAAAGTATTGGCGAGTATACAGGTTTGATATGTAATAGTATAACAGATTAAAAGTGCTGCGAATTCCTACATACATAAAGGGGATACATGACATATATACTCACAAAACCGATACTACCAGCTAAGTCCTCGATGCTCGAATACGCGATGGCAAACTAGACCCCGTCGGGCGCAATAGTACTATACTAGTCATGGTGGGACCTCGCGAGTATAAGTCCTAGCACATATGTAACTAGCATCACGTATAACTATGCCAGTAAGTCATTCGCAAGTGATAAATAGTTTAAGAATTTGATATGATTTGATTCGATAGCAACGTATGTTACACCCAAAAGTGCAAAAGCAAAAAGGGTTCAAGTATACTCACAGTGCGTGTTTAGCAAGTAAACACAGCTTGATTGGATGGATTGAGAGCGCGTCTGATATTAGCCTGAGTACAAATTGATAGCGTAAGCATTGAACAGTGCGTTAAGTGGTGGCGGTTGAACCAAGTGTCGGGTGGTAATCCGATCGGGTGGTAATCCGGTCGGATGGCCACTCGGTCGGATTGACACTCGTTGAGAATGATGTGTTTGTGTATGATGGCTTGTCCTTTGAAGTTTTCGTTGTAGCATTTTGAAAACAGGGAGGTATCTCTACCCTTCAGGCCGTTCGATCGAACGGCGGTTCGATCAGGCGGCGATCCGATCAGTAGGACACCAAGTGGGGGACAAGTAGGATTGTCACTCGATCGGGTGGCAATCCGATCGGGTGGTAATCCGTTAGAAATTGAACATGTTGAAAATTGTTTAAGTGTTGAAGTTCCAAACATCACATGGTCGGGTGGTCGCTCGATCGGATGGCAATCCGATCGGGCGGCAATCCGTTCGATGTTCAAACTCTTGAAAGATTGAAATAAAATTTAAGTGTGGGGCTAAGTGCAAGACGATCGAGCAGTTGTCCTATCGGGCGGCAATCCGATCGGGTGGTAGCCCGATCAGACGGCAGTCTGTTCCGATGGCCTGATCATCTTGATACTTGGTAGTTTTGATAGGTTTGCGGTGTTGATCGAGACGGGGTGATAACGTGCTAACCAACAGAGACCCCATCTTGACCCAAGTGACCCGTTCGGACAGGAATCACCCTGGCCCGACCAGTTAACCTGTTCGAGACGGTTGTCCATGTTTAACCCAAAATCGGTAGTCTCTCTGATAGAAACCAGATCTTGAACCGACATGTCACTAGAAGGAGTAGAAGGTCAAAACGAGCTCCGATTCTATCGGTTTCGAGTACATTGAGTGTAAAAGAGATGAAATAAGGTTGGAAAACCATCTTTCAAACCTTTTAACCATGAAAATGTTTAGATTTGTGTGAAAACTTTGTTTAATCTTATGGAAATCCTTCAGATCTGAGTTATTCATGGTGGAATGATGCCAAAATTTGAAGTTCATATGAACTTCATGATGACATCACCCTAGAACACCTCAAATCCGTTGATTTCATGGATAAAAGTTGAGATTCAAAAGAGAGAAAGGTGGAGGAGTGCGTGTAGATCATAGAAGTACAAGATTTAGGTTGAAAACTTACAAGAATCGCAAGAAATTGAGAGAAAAGAGCCCCAAAGCGTGCTGGTCGAGTGGGAGCTGTCACATCACTATACAAGTGATGTGACAAGGGCTATTTATAGGTGAAGAGGAGAGGTGGCGATAGAGTTGTCACGGATCGGGTGGGTCACCGATCGGGTGACTGTCCGATCGGGCGGCAATCCGATCGGGTGGCAACCCAATCGGGTGACCGTCCGATCGAGCTGTCACTCGATCGAGTGGTTCCGATGGTCAACGTTTCGGCGTTTCGTTTCGATCGTTAAGCATTGCGATAGTTTGGTTACACATTTTCATATATATATTTATTATAATTAATCACAGAAGGTCGTATATACGTATCCACACTTTCAAATATACGGTGCGATAATCGAGTTGCGCGTGATTGCGGGTGCGCTTTCGAGTTTGCGATGCGTTGTGCCACAATGACTGACGGGGTACCACTCGCTCGTATTGTCATCATCGTCACGATGACCGGTGGGGTAGTACTCACGTGAAAAGTCATCGTTAGCATTAATGTTTGCGTCGTGACACATCACGGCTATCGAGGAGGGTAGAATAGGTCCTCACTCAATGACATCGTGAGTGTTAGTGTATGCGATTTGATGCGTTATAGCGATAAAATATGCGAAATATGCGAAATAGCGATGTATGCGATATAGTTACATTATGATCTGAATCTCTGGTGCTAGGCGTAACGAGTGTAGCTAGTAGTAACAACGCACGAACGTGCAGGTTGTTACAGTCTCCCCTGCTTTATGAAATTTCTTCCCGAAATTAATCCATCAGGTAGACTTTGTGAGGGTTGTACCACATAAGTAGCGATACGGCGAGTTAGTTGCTTGGAAGTTGTCAAGTGTGAGCGTCTCGAGTAAGAGAGAGTTTAATTGCGATAGCGAAAAGGCGATGTAATGACAAGAGTAGTATCCCACGAGTTGGCGTTTCAAAAGTATCTCGAGCCCCGAATAATTAGTAAGGTCGTAGGGTTAAGCTGCGTATGTTAACCAACGTTGTAAGAAAATTTAGGTTTAAACATTTTAAAAGAATTTGGAAATGAAAACTGGAGTTAAGAAAACTCTCCTATGACATGGGTTCAAGCTGAACTCGATGTCGAACCAACGTCTTAAGAAAGGTTTCGTTTTGATGTTGCAAAATTTTTGAGGAAAACTAGACTTATGAAACTTCCCTCGGGCATGGAGTTAAGCTGATTCGATGTTACCTCCACGTTGTAAGGAAATTTCACTTGTCCAACGGCTTTAATAAAATTTTTATAAAAATCAGTTTTTAACGGTTCGAAAAGACAATTAACATTGAGCCCCACGTGGAACTTTAACACGGAAGTTTGTTAGTATGGTTAAAACACTTATATATAGGAAGTACCAGCGGCGTATCCACCATGTTTCGCCCATATTACTTCCGTTTCATGAGGCGGTGTCACGTGTGCCGATAGGACACAGATAGAATTTCGTCTCCTCAGTCCAAGCGATAGAAAGTTAGACCGAGTTGAAGGTAGAATCGAAGAGATTTAGCGGCGAGATTGATTGCAAACATAGCGATGACAGCGCGTGCGAGTAGCTTGATGACACATAACGTCAAATAACGTGTCTTAGTAGGCTACGACTGACAAGCGATAAGCGAATGAGGCTATTTGATTAGATTCCACATGAAATTCCACATGGCATGTTTCCACGAGAGTTTTCTAACATGGCGTAACACCATGTTTGACCAGGTTAGTTTTGTCCCGTGAAGCGATGTCATGCATATCGATACAACACAAATTGCGATGAGTATCAGGCGATGTGCGATGAGCAATAAGCGGTGCACGATAAGCGACAAGCGAGTAAGCAATACGCGATCAGCGAGAAGCGACGCGCGATTGCGATAAGCGAGTAGTGTGATTTGGTTAGACTCCATAGTTTCACAAATTAACCAACAGGAAGCCCCACATGGCATCTTTCCACAAAAGTTTGCTAGTATGGCTAAAATGTCACACCCCCAAAATCCACTCGCGGAGTATCACCGCTTGGAGGCGTGACTGACCAGGATCAAGCCACCAATCATATTGAACAAGCATGTAAGTAACAATAAAATCCAACACAATACAATTGGTGTCCAAACAATACATAGTTTAAGTTGCAAGGGGAAGCATAATGTCAAAAACCAAAGTATAAGTTAATAGTGTTTAAGTTCATCATGAACACTCAATGTCCATGCTCCACAACGACTCTTCTCCATGCAAGCTCCTGCTAAACCTATTGACCTGCAAAGCATGTAGTAACGAGTCAACAACAAAGTTGAGCGAGTTCACAGTTGGGTGTTTGTTTTAAGTTGTTCCAAAAACAGTTTCCTTTAGCTGGCATCCTGGCCATGGGGGTTACCCCATAGTTGAAAACGTGATTTGTTTATTCCCGTTTACTCTGGCAATCCTGCCGTGGGGGCTACCCCATGTTTAATTATCTGGCTCTCTGGCCGTGGGGCTACCCCATGTTTATACTACTAGACTCGTTACCATATCGACCACGGACTTTAGTCATGTTTATGTGCCCTTAGTGTCAATGTCTATCATCATTGACGTGCCCAGATCCATTAGTTCACGCCCGTCCTCTGCGGCACGGTGTGAGGCTTGTCAGACCTAAATAGCGCTATCTAACTAATGACCCGCTCGCCATTGGCCCGACGATTAAGTCGATATAAAAAGGAGGGACTTCGTGATAGAGTTTTGGTCTAGTGAAATTTAACTGTCCATAAGGACGAGGAATTATATTCCTGAACCCGTACTGTCCTACCCAAGAAGGACGAGGAATCCATGTTCCTTTACCCATTCCCAACCCCTGGGAATCCCATGCTTTGTAGAAAGTGTGAACTCACCTTAGGTTAGCTCGGCAGATAAACGAAAGGTCAATTGAGCTGCTAGAGGTCAACCACGTCCTAACATGGTTACCATACAAGTCAGGTCTAGGTTCAAGTAGTGCACGTATGTTTACACAGAGATAGCAGGTTACGAACACATGGTATACACGACATACACGTAAAGCAATATCAGATAAGTAAATAACAAAGCCCAATAATACCCAGCCCAACATGTTGTGCGTTCAGCACAGCCTTGTGCGACCCACAACATGTTGTGCAATCCAACATATACCCGGCCCAATAACATATACGGCCCAACCAATAAACAGAAGTCTTGTGCGGTCCGGTTGGTCTTGTGCGACTTGGGACATCTTGTGCGACCGAGATTTGGGCCATTCGGTCCAATAATATGTTAAGTCCAAATATTGTGTAAGGCCCAAGACTTGTGCGATCGACACTTGTCTTGTGCGATCCACAACTCTTGTGCGATCATGCATAACCTGTTTGTACACTATGCTCTAAGTGATTGTTATCTTGTGCGATTGGGGCTTGTGCGATCAGATCAAGTCTTGTGTGACTTGATCTTGTGCGACCGAAAAACTTGTGCGATTGATTGTTTAATATCCGAAATCATGGCAATCAGTTATATTGTTTCCATTTATGTAGATATCAATCAACAACTAACAGTTTCCATTCATACAAATAAATCGATCAAACAAGGGAGTTAACATTAAATCTCTATGAACCCTAATCATGTTTCAAGCATAACAACATCTTAAAACCTTCAAACTACCAGACTTAAGGCCTTACAACATCATCAACAAACAAATCCGAAAGGCAGAAACATAACAGCCGATTAACATCTATTCGGTTCTAAATCATCAACTCTAAGTCAATCTAAACATAAACTCATCACAGCTGAGTAAATATACATTCGGTTCTTGATTAATATCATGCACTTCCAAATCATATGAACATTATCGAGTACACATGTGAGCCAATTTTATGAACACAAATCTCATCATTCAGAACTAATCATGTATCATTTACAAATCAATGTATAGAATCATATAAATCATAACATCATTCAACAAGTAATCAATAACAAAACACTAACCGGTTAGAAGGTAGAATGAAGAGGAATCCGAACTAGAAAGCTTCGAGAGAGATGGGATGTGGCTGCCGTCGAGTTTGAGAGGAGAGAAAGAGAGTAGGGTTTGTAAACTTGTGTGATTAGGTAAAGTGTGGGATTTATACCAACACCCTAAGTGTTGTGCGAGTTGATGGAGTGGGCCGAACCCTCCTAATGGGCTGCCCTTTATGGGTTTCGAGTACAACAAGTGTAGCCCGAATGGGCTTGTGCGATCGGCCAAGTGTTGTGTGATCGGTTTATTTTTGTGTGATAATCTTACATAAATACATGCATTCACATAATCAGATAACATAATAACATAATATTCCATTGATCATCAAAGTTCATGTAATCACATAGGATTCACATACGTTACATTATCACAAAGATAGGTTCTGAAATACGAGTTGTCACATTATCCCCAAGTTGAAAGAAATTTCGTCCCGAAATTTGGTACGTACTCACTGAGGAAGCTAGTTAAGTTGCATGGTTTTCCTGGTTTTCCTGGGGTGTCACATCCTTCCCCCGTTGATCTAGAATTTCGTCCCGAAATTCCGTAGTAGCTTCAGCCTCAGTAGTGGTTGTAATGTTTCCGAACAATTGGGGATACTTTTGTTTCATTTGATCTTCGCGTTCCCAGGTGAACTCTGGGCCACGACGGGAGTTCCAACGAACTCGAATGAGAGGTATTCTGGTGCGCTTGAGAATTTTCACATCTCGGTCAGTAATCTCTACTGGTTCCTCGACAAATCGCAGCTGATCATCGATAGTGAGCTCCTTCAAAGGAACTATGAGGGTCTCATCTGACAGACACTTCTTCAGATTCGACACGTGGAAAACGTTGTGAAATCCACTGAGTTCTGCTGGTAGGTTCAGTTTGTAGGCCACTTTGCCTATTTTCTCTATGATTTCGAACGGTCCAACATATCGTGGATTCAGCTTGCCTCGTTTACCAAAACGAATCACACCCTTCCAGGGTGAGACTTTGAGTAGCACTCGATCCCCAACCTGGAACTCGAGTGGTTTCCTGCCCTTATCGGCGTAGCTTTTCTGACGGTCACGAGCTACCGCCATTCGTTGTCGTATTTGAGCAATCCTTTCTGTTGTGTCTACCACAAGTTCTGGGCCAGTGATCTGACTATCCCCCACCTCTGCCTAATAAAGTGGTGATCGGCATTTACGCCCGTACAATGCCTCAAATGGAGCGGCCTGAATGCTGGTGTGGTAACTGTTATTATACGAGAACTCCACTAATGGGAGACGCTTTTCCCAGCCGTTGCCAAAATCGATAACACATGCACGAAGCATCTCTTCAAGGGTCTGGATGGTGCGTTCAGACTGCCCATCCGTTTGCGGGTGATAAGCTGTGCTCATATCTAAACGTGAGCCAAAGGACTTGTGCATTGCTTGCCACAATTCAGAAGTAAAGCGTGCATCACGATCAGAGATAATAGAGGTGGGCACCCCGTGCCTCGAGACAACTTCCTTAAGATATACGTCTGCTAGAGTGGAGAACTTATCCGTTTCCTTGATAGCCAAGAAGTGTGCAGAATTTGTGAGTCGATCCACGATCACCCAAATAGTGTCATTTCCGCGCTGAGATCTAGGTAGGCCAGTAACGAAATCCATGGAAATCTGCTCCCATTTCCATTGTGGTATCTCAGGTTGTTGGAGTAGGCCTGAGGGTTTCTGGTATTCGACTTTGACTCTCGCACAAGTCAAACATTTACTAACGTAGGTTGCTATGTGAGCTTTCATGCTAGGCCACCAGTACGTAGTTTTGATATCTTGGTACATCTTATCCGAACCAGGATGTACTGAGTAATGAGACTTGTGTGCTTCATCCATCACAAGTTCGCGTAAGTTTCCATAGAGTGGGACCCAAATGCGTCCTGTTACGTAGTAGGCACCGTCTGCCTTTTGTTCTAACCGCTGTCTTGAGCTGCGTAGGGCTTCAGCCCTGACGTTTTCTGGCTTCAATGCTTCTACCTGAGCATCTCGTATCTGTGCAGGAAGACTAGATTGGATAGTGAGTTGTAAAGCTTGTATGCGTTTAGGTGTAGTATCCTTTCAACTGAGGGCATTAGCCACCACATTGTCTTTGCCCGGATGGTATCTGATCGAGCATTCGTAATCATTCAGTAGCACGACCCATCGACGTTGTCGCATGTTCAGCTCCTTCTGTTTGAAGATATGTTCGAGACTCCTGTGATCGGTGTAAATGGCGCACTTGGTACCGTACAGGTAATGTCTCCATATCTTAAGTGCGAAAACAACAGCTCCTAGCTCCAGATCGTGTGTAGTATAATTCCTTTCGTGAACCTTAAGTTGGCGTGATGCGTAGGCTATGACCTTGTCACGTTGCATCAACACACATCCAAGACCCTGAATGGATGCGTCGCAATAGACCACAAAATCGTCTGTGCCTTCAGGCAATGAGAGGATAGGTGTGCTACAAAGTCTATCCTTTAAGTGTTGAAATGCTGATTCCTGTGCATTACCCCAATGGTAGATAACGCCTTTCTGAGTTAGCGAAGTGAGAGGTTGCATGATCCTGGAGAAATCCTTGATAAACCTTCTGTAGTATCCTGCCAAGCCCAATAATTGGCGAATTTCCATTGGTGTGCGAGGTGCAGGCCAGTTCTTGATCGAATCAATCTTGGATGGATCAACATGAATCCCATCCTTGTTTACCACGTGGCCTAGGAAATGGACTTCACGAAGCCAGAAGTTACATTTCGAGAAATTTGCATAAAGCTGTTCTGTTCGAAGGAGTTCCAAAATAAGTCGTAGATGCTGCTCGTGTTCTGCCTGACTCTTATAATAGATCAGGATTTCGTCGATGAAAACTATAACAAACTTATCTTGGTAAGGTTTGCACACTCGATTCATAAGGTCCATGAAAACCGCAGGTGCGTTTGTCAACCCGAAAGGCATGACCAAAAACTCGTAGTGTCCATATCGAGTTCTAAAGGCTGTTTTGGAGACGTCCTCTTCTCGGACTCTCAGCTGGTGATATCCCGATCTCAAATCAATCTTCGAGTAAAAGCTTGACCCTTGCAGCTGGTCGAATAGGTCATCAATGCGTGGAAGAGGATAACGATTCTTCACTGTCACCTTGTTGAGCTCGCGATAGTCGATACACATTCTGAAAGTACCGTCTTTCTTCTTTACGAATAGCACTGGAGCACCCCAGGGCGAAGAGCTAGGACGAATGAATCCCTTGTCCAAGAGTTCTTGTAGTTGCGTAGAGAGTTCTTCCAACTCTGATGGAGCTAAGCGATAAGGCGCACGAGTTATAGGTGCTGCTCCAGGAGCTAGCTCGATTTGAAACTCGACTTGACGATGAGGCGGAAGACCAAGTAGTTCCTCAGGAAATACCTCAGGATAGTCACGTACAATCGGAAAATCTTCTATCTTCTTCTCTTTCTTCGAGGTGTCCGTAACGAGAGCCAAAATAGCAGTGTGGCCCTTTCGTAAACACTTTTGGGCCTTAAGGAAAGAGATGATGCTCACAACAGCACCACTCTTGTCGCCACGAATCATGAGAGGTTCATCATCTGAATGAGGAATACGGACAATCTTCTCGTTGCAAAGAATCTCTGCTCAGTGTTGGGATAACCAATCCATCCCAATGACAACGTCAAAACTACCCAAAACTATAGGAATGAGGTCGATAGAGAAGGTCTGATTAGCAAGAACAAGATTACAACCCTTGACTACGTGTGTGGCCTCTAAACTCTTACCATTAGCTAACTCTACAGTGTGCTTAGTGTTCAATAGTGTTGGGGTACGCTTAAGCATTTGACTAACTTTTAAGGACACGTAGCTAGTATCGGCACCCGAATCAAATAGTACAGTAACATAAAAGTCGTCCAGTAGAAACTTACCCATCACAACGTTGGGATCGTTCCTCGCTTCACCCTGACCAATAACGAACACACGACCCCTTGCACCATTGCCATTGTTACCCCCTTTGTTTCCATTCCCCTTGTTGTTGTTATTGTTGTTGTTCTGGTTCCGGTTCAGTTGGGGACAATCTCTCTTGAAGTGGCCTTCAGCTCCACACTGAAAGCACCCTTTGTTGATGCCTTGCTGCTGCTGCTGCAGGCGTTGATTTTGTGGGGCTTGTTGTTGCTGATGATTCTGGTTTGCGGGGTACAAACTTCTGCAATCCTTTGCGGCGTGGCTTGGCTTGTTGCACCGATGACAGTTACCCCTGGTGCATGGCCCGCTGTGGTGTAGGTTACAGCGGTTGCATTTGGGGTGAATTCCCCTGTACCCACCTTGACTTTGGTTACCAGTTGATTGCTGACCAGGGCTCTTGTAGTCGTCAGTCTTTCTCTGCTGAGACTGAGATTGAACAAAAGGTGAACCTTTGCTTGAAGCTCTATCCCATTTTCGCTTGTTGTCACTAGGAGTGTCTGAGGTAGCTGTATCACTAATACGCTTTGGTAGCCTGTTCTGCTCCACCGCCTGATCAGTGAGACGATGAGCCAATTGAACAACTTGCTGGATGGTGGTGAGGTTAGCTGAAGTCACATGACTTTGAATCTCTGGCACTAAACCCTTGAGGTACAGTTCGATACGTTTGATGGGAGGATCCACCATGGTAGGACACAAAATAGCCACGTTCGATCTTTTCGTGTACGCTTCAATTTCTGACCCCGTCATCTTTAGGTTGAAGAACTCTACCTCCAGCTTGTGGATATCATCACGATTGCAATATTCCTCTTTGATCACTTCCTTGAAGTTGTTCCATGGGGTGGCATTAGCAGCAACCAACCCCAGCATTTGAACCTGAGCGTTCCACCACGTGAGCGCTATCCCCTCAAGAGTACTAGTAGCATATTTCACCCTGCGAGCCTCAGGGCATTCACACATCTCGAAGATAGATTCGAGTTTCTCAAACCTGTGGAGGAGGCCTACGGCTCCTTCAGTGCCGCTGAAAGTAGTAGGTCGGCAGTCCATAAAAGTTTTGAAGGTGCACACAGGTGGCTGAGCATGTTGACCTGTCGTGGGTGTAAGAAGGGACAAGGTTAAGCACAAGTGTTGGTTTACGAGAGTAGGACCTAAGGATCCTAGAGTAAGTTCAGACTGCAAGTTATACCTCCTGCTTGTGCGGCTGCAAGTGCCGCAGCAACTTGTTGGTTAATAAGAGCCGTCAACTGGGCTTGAGTCATGTTAAGGCGTCCATTCATGATCTTCATATCAAAGGAAAATATGAGTGAGAGAGGTTCGTGAAAGTGCGACGACAGAAGAGAGTTAGCACACATGTGTTTTCAAACTATCGTTGCTACGTTTATCTAAGCATACCATAAGCAAAGTTCTATGTAATCTAGTAAGGAGGCAATGTAAACATAAATCATATCACCTAGAATGTCGAGCCTTGCACGTGGAGTGAAGTGTCGTTGTGGATCGTTGAGCACTGTTCAGGTTATAGTCTGGTTTTAACAAAACTTTTTCCCTTATTAAAACCAAGTTCACGATAACCAATGGCTCTGATACCAATTTGTCACACCCCCAAAATCCACTCGCGGAGTATCACCGCTTGGAGGCGTGACTGACCAGGATCAAGCGACCAATCATATTGAACAAGCATGTAAGTAACAATAAAATCCAACACAATACAATTGGTGTCCAAACAATACATAGTTTAAGTTGCAAGCGGAAGCATAATGTCAAAAAGCAAAGTATAAGTTAATAGTGTTTAAGTTCATCATGAATACTCAATGTCCATGCTCCACAACGACACTTCTCCATGAAAGCTCCTGCTAAACCTATTGACCTGCAAAGCATGTAGTAACGAGTCAACAACAAAGTTGAGCGAGTTCACAGTTGGGTGTTTGTTTTAAGTTGTTCCAAAAACAGTTTCCTTTAGCTGGCATCCTGGCCGTGGGGGTTACCCCATAGTTGAAAACGTGATTTGTTTATTCCCGTTTACTCTGGCAATCCTGCCGTGGGGGCTACCCCATGTTTAATTATCTGGCTCTCTGGCCATGGGGGCTACCCCATGTTTATACTACTAGACTCGTTACCATATCGACCACTGACTTTAGTCATGTTTATGTGCCCTTAGCGTCAATGTCTATCATCATTGACGTGCCCAGATCCATTAGTTCACGCCCATCCTCTGCGGCACGGTGTGACGCTTGTCAGACCTAAATAGCGCTATCTAACTAATGACCCGCTCGCCATTAGCCCGGCGATTAAGTCAATATAAAAAGGAGGGACTTCGTGATAGAGTTTTGGTCTAGTGAAATTTAACTGTCCATAAGGACGAGGAATTATATTCCTGAACCCGTACTGTCCTACCGAAGAAGGACGAGGAATCCATGTTCCTTAACCCATTCCCAACCCCTGGGAATCCCATGCTTTGTAGAAAGTGTGAACTCACCTTAGGTTAGCTCGGCAGATAAACGAAAGGTCAATTGAGCTGCTAGAGGTCAACCACGTCCTAACATGGTTACCATACAAGTCAGGTCTAGGTTCAAGTAGTGCACGTATGTTTACACAGAGATAGCAGGTTACGAACACATGGTATACACGACATACACGTAAAGCAATATCAGATAATTAAATAACAAAGCCCAATAATACCCAGCCCAACATGTTGTGCGTTCAGCACAGCCTTGTGCGACCCACAACATGTTGTGCAATCCAACATATACCGGCCCAATAACATATACGGCCCAACCAATAAACAGAAGTCTAGTGCGGTCCGGTTGGTCTTGTGCGACTTGGGACATCTTGTGCGACCGAGATTTGGGCCATTCGGTCCAATAATATGTTAAGTCCAAATATTGTGTAAGGCCCAAGACTTGTGCGATCGACACTTGTCTTGTGCGATCCACAACTCTTGTGCGATCATGCATAACCTGTTTGTACACTATGCTCTAAGTGATTGTTCCTATCTTGTGCGATTGGGGCTTGTGCGATCAGATCAAGTCTTGTGTGACTTGATCTTGTGCGACCGAAAAACTTGTGTGATTGATTGTTTAATATCCGAAATCATGGCAATCAGTTATATTGTTTCCATTTATGTAGATATCAATCAACAACTAACAGTTTCCATTCATACAAATAAATCGATCAAACAAGGGAGTTAACATTAAATCTCTATGAAACCTAATCATGTTTCAAGCATAACAACATCTTAAAACCTTCAAACTATCAGACTTAAGGCCTTACAACATCATCAACAAACAAATCCGAAAGGCAGAAACATAACAGCCGATTAACATCTATTCGGTTCTAAATCATCAACTCTAAGTCAATCTAAACATAAACTCATCACAGCCGAGTAAATATACATTCGGTTCTTGATTAATATCATGCACTTCCAAATCATATGAACATTATCGAGTACACATGTGAGCCGATTTTATGAACACAAATCTCATCATTCATAACTAATCATGTATCATTTACAAATCAATGTATAGAATCATATAAATCATAACATCATTCAACAAGTAATCAATAACAAAACACTAACCGGTTAGAAGGTAGAATGAAGAGGAATCCGAACTAGAAAGCTTCGAGAGAGATGGGATGTGGCTGCCGTCGAGTTTGAGAGGAGAGAAAGAGAGTAGGGTTTGTAAACTTGTGTGATTAGGTAAAGTGTGGGATTTATACCAACACCCTAAGTGTTGTGCGAGTTGATGGAGTGGGCCAGACCCTCCTAATGGGCGGCCCTTTATGGGTTTCGAGTACAACAAGTGTAGCCCGAATGGGCTTGTGCGATCGGCCAAGTGTTGTGTGATCGGTTTATTTTTGTGTGATAATCTTACATACATACATGCATTCACATAATCAGATAACATAATAACATAATATTCCATTGATCATCAAAGTTCATGTAATCACATAGGATTCACATACGTTACATTATCACAAAGATAGGTTCTGAAATACGAGTTGTCACATTATCCCCAAGTTGAAAGAAATTTCGTCCCGAAATTTGGTACGTACTCACTGAGGAAGCTAGTTAAGTTGAATGGTTTTCCTGGTTTTCCTGGGGTGTCACATCCTTCCCCCGTTGATCTGGAATTTCGTCCAGAAATTCTGAGGAAGCTAGTTAAGTTGCATGGTTTTCCTGGTTTTCCTGGGGTGTCACATCCTTCCCCCGTTGATCTGGAATTTCGTCCCGAAATTCTGTAGTAGCTTCAGCCTCAGTAGTGGTTGTAATGTTTCCGAACAATTGGGGATACTTTTGTTTCATTTGATCTTCGCGTTCCCAGGTGAACTCTGGGCCACGACGGGAGTTCCAACGAACTCGAACGAGAGGTATTCTGGTGCGCTTGAGAATTTTCACATCTCGGTCAGTAATCTCTACTGGTTGCTCGACAAGTCGCAGATGATCGTCGATAGTGAGCTCCTTCAAAGGAACTATGAGGGTCTCATCTGACAGACACTTCTTCAGATTCGACACGTGGAAAACGTTGTGAACTTCACTGAGTTCTGCTGGTAGGTTCAGTTTGTAGGCCACTTTGCCTATTTTCTCTGTGATTTCGAACGGTCCAACATATCGTGGATTCAGCTTGCCTCGTTTACCAAAACGAACCACACCCTTCCAGGGTGAGACTTTGAGTAGCACTCGATCCCCAACCTGGAACTCGAGTGGTTTCCTGCCCTTATTGGCGTAGCTTTTCTGACGGTCACGAGCTGCCGCCATTCGTTGTCGTATTTGAGCAATCCTTTCTGTTGTGTCTACCACAAGTTTTGGGCCAGTGATCTGACTATCCCCCACCTCTGCCCAACAAAGAGGTGATCGGCATTTACGCCCGTACAATGCCTCAAATGGAGCGGCCTGAATGCTGGTGTGGTAACTGTTATTATACGAGAACTCCACTAATGGGAGACACTTTTCCCAGCCGTTTCCAAAATCGATAACACATGCACGAAGCATCTCTTCAAGGGTCTGGATGGTGCGTTCAGACTGCCCATCCGTTTGCGGGTGATAAGCTGTGCTCATATCTAAACGTGAGCCAAAGGACTTGTGCATTGCTTGCCACAGTTCAGAAGTAAAGCGTGCATCACGATCAGAGATAATAGAGGTGGGCACCCCGTGCCTCGAGACAACTTCCTTAAGATATACGTCTGTTAGAGTGGAGAACTTATCCGTTTCCTTGATAGCCAAGAAGCGTGCAGACTTTGTGAGTCGATCCACGATCACCCAAATAGTGTCATTTCCGCGCTGAGATCTAGGTAGGCCAGTAACGAAATCCATGGAAATCTGCTCCCATTTCCATTGTGGTATCTCAGGTTGTTGGAGTAGGCCTGAGGGTTTCTGGTATTCGACTTTGACTCTCGCACAAGTCAAACATTTACTAACGTAGGTTGCTATGTGAGCTTTCATGCTAGGCCACCAGTACGTAGTTTTGAGATTGTGGTACATCTTATCCGAACCAGGATGTACTGAGTAACGAGACTTGTGTGCTTCATCCATCACAAGTTCACGTAAGTTTCCATAGAGTGGGACCCAAATGCGTCATGTTACGTAGTAGGCACCGTCTGCCTTTTGTTCTAACCACTGTCTTGAGCCGCGTAGGGCTTCAGCCCTGACGTTTTCTGGCTTCAATGCTTCTACCTGAGCATCTCGTATCTGTGCAGGAAGACTAGATTGGATAGTGAGTTGTAAAGCTCGTACGCGTTTAGGTGTAGTATCCTTTCGACTGAGGGCATCGGCCACCACATTGGCTTTGCCCGGATGGTATCTGATCGAGCATTCATAATCATTTAGTAGCTCGACCCATCGACGTTGTCGCATGTTCAGCTCCTTCTGTTTGAAGATATGTTTGAGACTCCTGTGATCAGTGTAAATGGCGCACTTGGTACCGTACAGGTAATGTCTCCATATCTTAAGTGCGAAAACAACAGCTCCCAGCTCCAGATCGTGTGTAGTATAATTCCTTTCGTGAACCTTAAGTTGGCGTGATGCGTAGGCTATGACCTTGTCACGTTGCATCAACACACATCCAAGACCCTGAATGGATGCGTCGCAATAGACCACAAAATCGCCCACACATTCAGGCAAGCTGCGAATGTACTTCGTTATGGCTTTTTCTAAAGTGTTGACTTGACTTGGGCAGATTGTGCTAAGCTATTTGAACCTTGTGGTGTAGCCAGTATTGTCTCCTTTGACTTGTTTGATCTCCCAAAATTCGTTTTCCAACTTCTGGACTTCGTGGGGAGGGCAGTACTCTTACTTCATGAGCTCTTTCAACTCATTCCAGGAGAGAGCATCGGCTGCGTGAATCCCACGTTTGTTGCGTTCGGCGGTCCCCCAGTCGAGTGCACGCGATTGAAATACTCCGGTAGTGCAAGTGGTTTGAAAATGCTCGGGGCACCCACTCTGACGAAGGGTCACCTCGACAGAATCGAACCACTGGAGTAGCTGAGAGACACCTCCTTCACCCGTGAAGACCATCGGGTCACAGGCTTTGAAGTGTTTGTATAGGAGAGTAGATTGCGGCGCTGCTGTCTTAACGTCTTCCGAAGTTCGAGAGTTTCTAAGAGAGTACACTTGAGTGACAATCTGAGGAATGACTTTGGCCACTTCCCTGACCACAAGTGAAGCAATCCTCTTTTCGTCCCTTCGTTTGGCTCGTCTCCTGGCTGACATTCTCGAAGCAGATTTGTTGAAAGGAATCTAGATAGAGATAGAGAGAGACTTGGAGTGAGATTCGATCATAATGATTTTGAGTTTTTTTGCGATGCGATTTGAGCGCGTTTAAAACTTGTTGCAGGTAGTATAGTAATACGTATTCACATAGGAGCCATATAGGAGACACACGATTCCTAAGTTCTCACACAAGTGTTTCGTTTGTATATATATAAATAGTTGTAGTTTATACTTATACACATACATGTTGGTGTAGAATGTGCGAGGACGCGTTGAAGAAAGGAAGCGAGGGCGAGAAATTAGACATTAGTTTTGTTGCGATCATTCGGTTTTCGTTCTAGATTGCGATGGCTGTACGAGTTGTGCATTCATAAAGCGGCGAGCGAAAATCGGTAAATCGAGAAATCGTTAAAGCATAAAAATTCAATTTGTAAACATGTAAGCGTAAATAACTTTAACAAGCGTAAAACCGGCAAACTGTAGGCTAGAAAATTCAATAGGATGCCCTGGGTGTTTAGGTGTCGACTACCCAAAGTCATCCAACTATACCTTACGAGTTCATGCACGCGCGTTGACCTAGTAGACTATGCTTCCACTGGGATGCAGCTCATGGCATTCGTCCTTCTATTCATCACACGGCTCGAGTCATTTGGTATAGCCGAGTCTTTGATGAGAGCTTTTCGAAAACCATTCAGGGAGTGAAACGGGTTATTAAGGTATGGGTCTCACCCCTGACTTAACAACTTCGTTCCCGACTGTGGTTGTGCTCATCGAAATAAATTCGAGAGTTCCACTAGATTGAAAGGAGATTTCTGTCGAGATATGGATGTCACTCCTGGCTCGACAGAAGTTTCTCATGCTAGAATAAAGCGCTGAGTGAGCGACCTATCGAGAGTTCCTGGTTTTCACACCTCATCTCGACACGATCACTCGTTGATGTAATGCGAGTATCGTAAAACATGTGTATTGTGTTAGCCTTAGGAAAGGCAAATAGTATTAAGCCTTAGGAAAAGCTTTGCTTGTGCGAAGTTGTAGTACGCGATGTTCGCAAAAGGATGTAGTTTTAGCGAGTTCGAATGAGAGCAACAAATAGGCCCGTTCAAATCCCACTGGGTTCGCACGAAGTCAGCCCGTTGGTACTTAGACTATAGACTAGGTCATTGCTAAGACTTCAACCCAGACTAGGTCGAATGTCTTACCTAATTCCCTATAGTTATGGCTCTGATACCAATCTGTCACACCCCAACCGATGGTGGAATCATCGGGGCGCGGCACTAGGCGAATCAGATTGCTCAGGAGAATCCATAACAACTATTTTGCGACAATAATTAATGCGTTCATTATCCCATACTAATAAACAATCATAATCACATACGTCGTCACAGATTACATGTTCTCTCGAACAATACAAATCCGACAACCTAGATTTTAGTTGAGTTTCTAGACTTCCTAGCTTGGTTTGAAATAGCCTGCGATCTAACCTGCAACATACGTTAAAATAATGTCAATACAAAAGTATTGGCGAGTATACAAGTTTGATATGTAATAGCATAATAGATTAAAAGTGCTGCGAATTCCTACATACATAAACGGGATACACGACATATATACTCACAAAACCGATACTACCAGCTAAGTCCTCGATGCTCGAATACGCGATGGCAAACTAGACCCCGTCGGGCGCAATAGTACTATACTAGTCATGGTGGGACGTCGCGAGTATAAGTCCTAGCACATATGTAACTAGCATCATGTATAACTATGCAAGTAAGTCATTCGCAAGTGATAAATAGTTTAAGCATTTGATATGATTTGATTCGATAGCAACGTATGTTACACCCAAAAGTGCAAAAGCAAAAAGGGTTCAACTATACTCACAGTGCGTGTTCAGCAAGTAAACACAGCTTGATTGGATGGATTGAGAGCGCGTCTGATATTAGCCTGAGTACAAATTTGTAGAATCGTTTTCAGACCCGAACGAGTCGTTCAGAAGAGTTTTTCACCAATACAAAAGGCGGAAACATATGTATCGGTGTTATTTCAGCTAAATTGCACGAGAAATCACTTTAAACTGTCTTTTGATTGATATCAGATTGATTACAATGCTGTAGACACTTCGACAGAGCTTCGCTACCGGAAGTAATTTCGTTCCAAATGACAAGGCACAACATGTATTTATAGGCCTCCTAATTTCGCAAGGAATCAACACAAACGGAATTAGATTTCATGCGAAATCTAATTTCGTGCGAAATTATCTACAAACACATTTTTCCCGTTTTGCGTGCCCTGATCTATCTATTACAATACAAGACTCGATACAAGACGAAGTCGACAGACGTATGCACCAACAGACTCCCCCTCGGATGTTGACGAAGTCTTCAGTGTCGAGTCTTCGGTTGTCAAACCTTCAGCCTTTATCAGTCTTCACGCTCTCTCCAAATATTCTCCATTGTAAGCATCCTTAATCAATCTCTTTCTCTTTCTCTTATCATCTCAACCTGGCTCTATACTCCTCTTGATCAGGTTTCTTGATTCCTTAAGTTCATCAGCATCAGCAGCTTACGTGAACATTAGAATCTGAACTTGGCTCTACAATCTTCTATCTCCCTCTTGATGTCTTCAGACTCCCCCTTTCGATAAGCTGGGATCGCAGTCTGGAATTCTACAGATTCAAGATCAAGACCTGGCTAACCTGCACAATCTCTACCTCACAATAAATTTTTCAAATTTAAAATTTGTCAAATGTATATCACTAGCAGGTACCAATCAATCAATAAATGATTTTATAATGTTGATCTCTGATGAATCACTTATAAAAATTTCCTTTTTCATTTCAAATATCTTTTTCATTTTAAACATTTCAAACAAACTCTCCCAAACCTTTTGTTCATCATGTTTAGCACTTGGAATTTTGAAAACCAGCTCTCCAACATCAGTTGTCAAAAATCTTTTTGGATTTTTCAAAAAAATTATGCTAAACCACACTAAAATCTTTTTGGAATTTTGATTTTAACCAAATGCAGTATAGAAATATTTACAGACAATATTTTTGTGAGTATGCGTAAGAGAATCATATCAGTTTTTGAGACAAATCACCAACACCGTTAAGCTTAATACATTTTCAGTTCTAAACGATTCACGTAGATTGTCAGTATACTGATCCATTTAAATTCTCACACAAAGTTCAACTGTTTCGAGATACGAGATTAGTGTCTTAAGCACTTAAACCTATTCGCGTGTCCCACCTCAGAATATACTCCCGTATCCAGATCCCAATATTCAGTCTTACAGGTGAGTATACCTAGATGATATCTGTAAAGGGTTAATTGCGAGGGCCGTGAGAGCTCAGGCTATTGCTTTCGCAAAATCAGAGAGATGACGACTTCGACTTTTGGTGTGTTCCCTTTAGAGAATCTTTTCTTCAACAGCACATGATTAGCATTTTGCAATGTTTCATCATTTTTTGTACTGAGGGCGGTGCTATATTTCAAGCAAGCAGAAAGTATTATACGGGGACTAGGCCATTGCTTCCGCAAAATTAGAAGTCCCGGGATAATACCCCAGATATCACTAAGCATAAAGACCTAGTATCTCAGAAAGAGGGACCTTTCAAAAAAGATTTCGGGGGTTACCCATATATCCGAGAGATGTTCCCCACGAAATAAGTAAGTTTGAAATTTAGGTTTATATCTCGTCACAATCTACTAAATGTGTAAAAACCTACTGGCATATCATCAGTGAGACCGTTTATCACATATTGACTTTTCAATTCTTTAGCATGCTGTGATCGTCTACTGATGTACTATCATTTCCTCTTTTTCACAACAAAACTCATTTTTGATTTTATCATGTTTTTGAATTTTTTCTAAATTTTCAAATGTTTTTGGATTTTCTAAAAATTCTTACTCCCCCTAAAATTCAAAATCATTTAAAAGAAATTTGAAAACAAACTATACAAGGTAAAGTGACAACTGTTGTGAATTACTTCAATTCGCCATCCACTTGGCATAAACAATCAGAACTCCCCCTTACAACAAACTATTTTCCCATTATGATTTCAAAACACTTATGTTTGTTTTAATCAACATGGTTTTTCCGGAAAACAAGTTTTGTTGAATTCATAAAACCACTTGTAGGTTAGGGGATTCATTCATCACTTTGTATTTCAATCTTTTGAATTATAGTTAAAACAAGTTCAACTTAATGACCTTGATTAACCACTTGTAAGAATAACTACCAAAAACTTGTAAGTAAAACCTCTCTTTCAACCACTTGACGGTTTGCTTACCAACAAAATACCTCTTGTAGGTTGAAATCTCAGAATGCCGATTCCTACTCCACACTACCAATCTGGGAGTTCCGGCAAGTCACACTTAAACATATTCAAAAACATTTCAAGAATGATACCGATTCATGCTCCGCGATTACCATTTGAGCTCCGACAAGTCAGGATTTTAAGTAAAGAACACAGACACCCAAGCCTGACCAGCCTTGGGTGTAATCACATCATCTTTACTTGGGGTGTAAGTTGCCTTCTAAGATTTATAGAAATCCTTAACCCCTTTAACCTTCCCCTCGACCATTTTACCAAAAATCTTTTTAACTTTTGAGTTAAAAGCCTTTTCAACATCAAAGTTTTTCTTTTCAGAAAAAAATTGGTTTGAAATCTCAACTTTTCCAACTTTTTGCTTAAAATTCTCAGCTCGCAATGGTGGAAAATTTTCATCATCCATTGGCGGAACTGATTTCTCATCTTTTACTTCAATTTGTGGCTCCTCTGATTTTGTGGAATCCGATTCATCACCAGAACCATCACTTGATTTCTTAACAACCCATTTTTGATTGTTAAGATTTTCTTTTCTTTTGTACACAACTTTCAAACATTCACCAACTTCAAAAATTGAGTTTTCAAAAACTTTAAACTTGTTGGTTGGTGGTTCAACTTTTTCAACAATCTTTTCTTTCAGTTTACTAGAGACTCCCTGTTTTGTCTGTATTGCCTTTGGACAATTCCTGGCAATGTGACCAACTGTTTTACATTGAAAACAGGTTCTCGTCTCTATCTTCTTCTGAACAACATTTTTCTTCATTTCTTCTTGCTTCTTGGCAAGGAATTCTTTGTTCGTCTGCTTCCAGAATGAACTCTTTTCTTCTCTCTCAGCATAAGTACCTGACACAAATACAGTTTTTGGTTTATAAGTTTTCTCATTTTTATAATTTTTTGGTGGAATAAAACCAAGACCTTTCTTTTTGAAATTACCGTTATGATTTGGTTTCTTTTAATAACCAGAACCAGAACTGTAATCCCTTTTCTTATTTAACCTTTGTTTAACTCTTGAGGTGTAAGGTTTAGATTTTTCAGAAAGATTTCCATCTTTTATTTCAGAAATTTTAATTTCTGTTAGTTTGAAAACCTTTTTTATCATTTCTGGTTTAACACCTCTTATTGGAAAAACCTCATCAGAATATAATTTGTCAGAATCTTTCAAAGTATATGCTACTTTGATCGGTTCGTCATTCAAATAAGATTTTGATAACAAAAATTCTTTATTATAAACCCTTTTTCCCTGTTTGTCTTTTTGACTTGACGTGTCGAACTTTAATTTTGACTTTGATTTTGACTCCGACTTTGACTCCTCTGTTTCATCTTTATCCAACATCTGATCGACCACTTTCTTTATTAACTCGGACTCATGATCAGTGTCAGACGACGTGAACGTGACATCAATATTTTCTGGCAAGTTATCTGAAGACTCAGACTCCCACTGTAAGTTTGTTGCCTTTTTGACTCTTTCTGAATTTGGATTTCGAGGAGAATATCCATTTTCGACCGGGGGTGGACATTTGTTATAGACAACACTTGGTTTCTTACCAAAAATCTTTACTTCATCATCTTCTTTTGTTTCAGAAATCTTCTCTTCAGAAGTCTTCTCTTCTTCAAACGTCTTCAATCCTTCCACTATTGGGTAAATCCTGTCAACCACAAAAGTAGAACATGAGTAACTTTTTAATAATTCGTTAAGTCTCTCGGTTTCAATTCTCTGTGTTTCCAACTTCAATTCAAGCTCAGCACACTTCTCGGTGTAATAGTTGACATTGTCAAGCTGTCTCATGTATGCTCCTTTGAGTGTATTCATTGCTATAGCTTGTTCACTGCTCGACTCATTGTATTTGTTCATGGCTTTGTTCAAGACATCATATGATTCTTTCAGCCTTTTTATATTGTGTAGCAATTCATTGTTTTGCTTTATCAGAGATTCACAATTCATACACTTCTCAGAAACCTTGACTGCATCAGCATTTGTTTTAATTTCAAATTCTGGAATTTCTTTGACTACTCTCACTTGAACTTCTTCTTCAACTTCCTTCTTTTTATCAGTTTCAGCATTTAGACGTTTTCTGACTTTTTCTGCCCAATAGTCATCAGTATAATAATTAATAACCTGAGCAACAACAGCTTTAGCTTTTAAAATCTCTTTGTCAGGACAAAACTTGTCCCAGCTAAAGTTTTCCCAGCTAAAACCTTCTGGTAATCTCTCATCATCTTGATTTATCAGACAGGCTTTATTATCAGCTGGAATATATTTATGCCAACTGAAATCCTTTGAAGAACTTCCATCATTTTTATTGACCAGACACGCTCTCTTTGAATCTTCAATCTCTTTTCTAGCATGTGCAGTTTGTGGTTGTTGTTGTTGTTGTTGATATGGTTGTTCAGCAACTTGATGATAAATCGCCTTTCGATAGTAGTCGTTGTTTCCAAAAGGGTTTTGAGCACCGCTTGCTTCACGATTTGTACACTCCCTCTTGAAATGCCCCTTTTCCCTGCAACGAAAACAAGTGACTTTAGATTTATCAAAACCTAAAGTAGAAACATTTGCATCACGGAAATCATCTCTTCCCGTAATTTGTTTAAACTTTTCGGCTCTTCTCAACACACTTGCCAAGCACCACTTTATATCCATCAACTCCATTTATTCAGCATCTACTTGATCGTAATCCTCTTTTGTAAGCATTGGATTCCCGATTCTCCCTGCAACCAAACTACCATAAGATTCAAGTACAGTTACCAACAAAGACATATGACTTTTAGCTACTTCCTCTGAATAGTTTTGATCATTTTCAATGTGGATCAAATGATGGAAATGAAGTAAATCATGTTTTGCTGCTTGATCCTTGAGATGAACTTTCAGAAGAACTTTTTGCATTGAAGGCGGTTTCAATCTTTGGTGAAATGTTAGTCTTCTCATTAACTCCACCTTTGTAATATAACCCAATGTCTTGTTCTCCATCATAGTTTTTCATTCTAGCAATTTTCCTTTGTTCCATCTCTTGAGCTTCAAGATGTTTAATAAACTCACTTAGCGTGATATTGTTAAAATCTGGTTTATTTTTCAACATCATCAAATATGTTCCCCAAACATCATGTGGCAACGCATCAACCAATTTCTCAATCAACTCATCTTTATCTTTGTTGATGCCCAATCTGTTCATGTTTTTCACCAAGTTGCAATATCTTTCGATAATCTGCTTGGTGTTCTCTGTTCTCAAACCACGAAATAGATCAAACTCTTTTTTCAAAAGTTACTTTTTGTTCTTTAGCATATCATCACTTCTAAGAAACTTTGATTCTAATTCATTCCATATCGAACATGCACTTCCATTGTGTTGAAGTAAGATCAAGATGTCTTCTTTAATCGCTTGCTGTAACAAACTAACCATCAACTTCTCATCTTTGTATTTCTTTTTCTCCTCAGCACTCAATTCTCTAATTGGTATTTTCACATTGTTGTTCCCGACTGGTCTAGTATATTGAACTTCAGTATGTTCCCATGCATCTAAGTGATAAGCTTCAACCAAGTTACCAAAACGTTTAGCCCATCCACTAAAATCATCAATGTCCAAAAGCTTAGGCGGTTTTTGTGTTGTTCCCGTTTCATTTTCAAGCATCGTATTCTGAGTAATTGTCATCGGACTAGCAAAAGCATTATAAAACTCGTTATCCATGATTCGATTTTCAAAAATTCATAAACAGTCAGCTTCAAGCGAAATACCAATCTGGTGCGAAATCACCTGCAATAAATCTTCAAACAAAATATCAACACAAACGAAATCAGAAGTTTCACACAAAATAGTGTATTCAAGTGAAATTATGAAGTGAAATATAATTTCGTGCGAAATCAACTTAGATTCAAACGAAATCAAGCCAATTTGGTGCGAAATAGTAATTTCGTATGAAATCTTCAAACGAAATTTGATTTCGTGTGAAATTACCCTCAATTTCAAGCGAAATCAACCACAGAATGTAATTTCGTACGAAATAAAGATGCTATTTCATGCGAAATTATGCTGATGTCATCATAATCGATCTGATTTTCAAACGAAATAACCAATTTTATCAGTTTTAGATCGAATTAATGTCCAATTCTTTCAAGGATGTGTTAAAACACTGTTTCGCTTATTATATGTGAAATTCAAGTCATTTTGACCGTGAAAAGTTGTTTAATTTTGAAAAGAAGGTGTAGAAATCAGAAATTGCAGCTGAAATGGTAAGAACTCTTCCTCCTGAGCTCTGATACCACTTGTAGAATCGTTTTCAGACCCGAACGAGTCGTTCAGAAGAGTTTTTCACCAATACAAAAGGCGAAAACAGATGTATCGGTGTTATTTCAGCTAAATTGCACGAGAAATCACTTTAAACTGTCTTTTGATTGATATCAGTTCGATTACAATGCTGTAGACACTTCGGCAGAGCTTCGCTACCGGAAGTAATTTCGTTCCAAATGACAAGGCACAACATGTATTTATAGGCCTCCTAATTTCGCACGGAATCAACACAAATGGAATTAGATTTCATACGAATCTAATTTCGTGTGAAATTACCAACTAATTTCGTACGAAATTACTCATGTGTAATTTCATGCGAAATTACCTACAAACACATTTTTCCCGTTTTGCATGCCCTGATCTATCTATTACAATACAAGACGAAGTCGATAGACGTATGCACCAACAAAATTGATAGCGTAAGCGTTGAACAGTGCGTTAAGCGGTGGCGGTTGAACCAAGTGTCGGGTGGTAATCCGATCGGGTGGCAATCCAATCGGATGGTCACTCGATCGGATGTCAATCCATTCGGGTGGTAATCCGGTCGGATGGCCACTCGGTCGGATTGACACTCGTTGAGAATGATGTGTTTGTGTATGATGGTTTGTCCTTTGAAGTTTTCGTTGTAGCATTTTGAAAACAGGGAGGTATCTCTACCCTTCAGGTTGTTCGATCGAAAGGCGGTTCGATCGGGCGGCGATCCGATCAGTAGGACACCAAGTGGGGGACAAGTAGGATTGTCACTCGATCAGGTGGAAATCCGATTGGGTGGTAATCCGTTAGAAATTGAACATGTTGAAAATTGTTTAAGTGTTGAAGTTCCAAACATCACATGGTCGGGTGGTTGCTCGATCGGATGGCAATCCGATCGGGCGGCAATCCGTTCGATGTTCAAACTCTTGAAAGTTTGAAATAAAATTTAAGTGTGGGGCCAAGTGCAAGCCGATCGAGCGGCTGTCCGATCGGGCGGCAATCCGATCGGGTGGTAGCCCGATCAGACGGCAGTCCGTTCCGATGGCCTGATCATCTTGATACTTGGTAATTTTGATAGGTTTGCGGTGTTGATCGAGACGGGGTGATAACGTGCTAACCAACAGAGACCCCATCTTGACCCAAGTGACCTGTTCGGACAGGAATCACCCTGGCCCGACCAGTTAACCTGTTCGAGACGGTTGTCCATGTTTAACCCGAAATCGGTAGTCTCTCTGATAGAAACCAGATCTTGAACTGACATGTCACTAGAAGGAGTAGAAGGTCAGAACGAGCTCCGATTCTATCGGGTTTGAGTACATTGAGTGTAAAAGAGTTGAAAGAAGGTTGGAAAACCATCTTTCAATCCTTTTAACCATGAAAATGTTTAGATTTGTGCGTAAACTTTGTTTAATCTTATGGAAATCCTTCAGATCTGAGTTATTCATGGTGGAATGATGCCAAAACTTGAAGTTCATATGAACTTCATGATGACATCACCCTAGAACACCTCAAATCCGTTGATTTCACGGTTAAAAGTTGAGATTCAAAAGAGAGAAAGGTGAGGAGTGCGTGTAGATCATAGAAGTACAAGATTTAGGTTGAAAACTTACAAGAATTGCGAGAAATCGAGCGAAAAGAGCCCTAAAGCGTGCTGGTCGAGTGGGAGCTGTCACATCACTGTTCAAGTGATGTGACAAGGGCTATTTATAGGTGAGGAGGAGAGGAGGCGATAGAGTGTCACGGATCGGGTGGGTCACCGATCGGGTAACCGTCCGATCAAGCTGTCACTCGATCGAGTGGTTCCGATGGTCAACGTTTCGATCGTTAAGCGTTGCGATAGTTTGGTTACACATTTTCATATATATATTTATTATAATTAATCACAGAAGGTCGTATATACGTATCCACACTTTCAAATGAACGGTGCGATAATCGAGTTGCGCGTGATTGCAGGTGCGCTTTCGAGTTTGCGATGCGTTGTGCCACAATGACTGACGGGGTACCACTCGCTCGTATTGTCATCATCGTCACGATGACCAATGGGGTAGTACTCAAGCGAAAAGTCATCGTTAGCATTAATGTTTGCGTCGTGACACATCACGGCTATTGAGGAGGGTAGAATAGGTCCTCACTCAATGACATCGTGAGTGTTAGTGTATGCGATGTGATGCGTTATAGCGATAAAATATGCGAAATATGTGAATATACTGCGAAATAGCGATGTATGCGATATAGTTACATTATGATCCGAATCTCTAGTGCTAGGCATAACGAGTGTAGCGAGTAGTAACAACGCACGAACGTGCGGGTTGTTACACCAGAAGACTTGCCGGGATTGCCGCCACAACGACAAGTTGAGTTCCATATTGACTTGGTTCCAGGCGCCGCGCCTGTAGCCAAGGTACCTTATCGACTTGCGCCTTCTGAGATGCAAGAGCTGTCGATGCAACTCTAAGAAATTTTGGACAAGGGATTTATTAGACCAAGCTTCTCGCCTTGGGGAGCTCCAGTAGTGTTTGTCAAGAAGAAGGACGGTAGTTTTCACATGTGCATTGACTACCGAGAACTGAACAAGTTGACTATCAAGAATCGGTACCCCTTACCGAGGATTAATGATCTCTTTGATCAACTTCAAGGTTCAAGTTATTACTCCAAGATTGATCTTCGATCAGGTTATCACCAGCTGAGGATTCAAGAAGAGAGTATACCAAAAACTGCTTTTAGGACTCGTTATGGACATTATGAGTTCCTAGTAATGCCGTTTGGTCTGACAAACGCGCCAGCAGTATTTATGGATTTGATGAACCGAGTCTGCAAGCCATATCTCGATAAATTCGTGATTGTATTTATCAATGATATTTTGATCTATTCGCGAACGAAGGAAGAGCATGAGCAACACCTTAGAGCCATTTTAGAGTTGCTCAAGAAGGAGAAACTGTGTCGCTAAGTTCTCGAAGTGCGAGTTCTGGTTGCGTGAGGTACAGTTCCTCGGTCATGTAGTAAACGAAGATGGGATTCATGTGGACCCCACCAAAATCAAGGCGATCAAGAATTGGGAAACTCCGAAGACGCCAACCGAGATCCGTCAGTTTCTACGTTTAGCTAGGTATTATCGCCGATTCATTGAGGATTTTTCTAAAATCGCTCAACCGCTGACCTCCCTTACTCAAAAGGATAAGAAGTACGAATGGGGAGATAAGCAAGAGGAAGCTTTCCAGTTGCTGAAGAATAAGCTTTGCGATGCACCTATTTTATCCCTACCCGAAGGCACCGATGACTTTGTGCTATACTGTGACGCCTCGCTTCAAGGATTGGAATACGTGCTGATGCAGCGACAGAAGGTGATCGCTTATGCTTCACGCCAGTTGAAAGTTCATGAGAAGAACTAAACCACACATGATTTGGAATTAGGCGTGGTGGTGTTTGCATTGAAGATTTGGCGACATTATCTGTATGGTACGTGCTATACGATCTTTATAGATCACAAGAGCTTACATCACATATTTGACCAGAAGGAGCTTAATATGAGACAACGACGATGGGTTGAGCTGTTAAACGATTATGATTGCGAAATCAAATATCACCCAGGTAAGGCGAATATGGTGGCAGACGCCTTAAGTCGAAAAGAGAGGATTAAGCCCATAAGGGTTAGGGCTTTGTAGATGATTATACAAACGGACCTCTCGTTGCGCATTTGTGCTGCGTAGAGATAAGCCCTCAAGGAAGAAAACCTTAAGGATGAGTATCTCCGTGGGATGGAGAAGAAGTTGATACCCAATAAGGAAGGAACCTTGTGTTTCATGGGACGAATTTGGGTTCCCCTCCTTGGTGGTCTTAGAGATGTCATTTTCGACGAAGCTCATAAATCGAGGTACTCGATCCACCCAGGATCGGATAAGATGTACCAAGATTTGAAAGATTTCTACTGCTGGCCAAGATTGAAAGGTGATGTTGCAACTTATGTTGGAAAATGTTTGACTTGTGCCAAAGTGAAGGCCGAGTATCAGAAGCCTTCAGGTCTCCTACAACAACCCGAGATACCCATGTGGAAGTGGGAGCATATCTCGATGGACTTCATAACCAAGTTGCCAAAGACACCCAGAGGTCATGATACGATTTGGGTAATCGTAGACCGTCTGACAAAATCTGCGCACTTTTTGCCAATCAGAGAGAAGCATAACACATGTAAGCTAGCTGAGCTGTACCTAAGGGAGATAGTAGCACAGCATGGGGTTCCTATCTCGATTATATCTGACAGAGACGGAAGATTTGTGTCAAGGATTTGGCAATCTTTCCAAGAAGCATTTGGTTCACAGTTGAACTTAAGCACCGCATTTCACCCACGGACGGCCAAAGTGAGAGGACGATTCAGACATTAGAAGATATGTTATGAGCTTGCGTAATGGACTTGGGTGGCAGTTGGGACACTCACCTGCATTTGGTTGAGTTCTCCTATAACAACAGCTACCATACAAGCATTCAAGCTGCACCGTTTGAAGCTCTCTACGGACGAAAGTGTCGATCGCCGTTATGCTGGGCAGATGCAGGCGATAGACAGCTAGTTAGTCCTTAATTGTTTCAAGAGACGACAGATAAGATCATGCAGATCCGAGAGCGCATCAAGGCGGCTCGTGATCGACAAAAGAGCTATGCGGACCAAAGAAGGAAACCTTTGGAGTTTGAAGTGGGAGATATGGTTTTGTTAAAAGTCTCACATTGGAAAGGTGTGGCACGCTTTGGGAAGCATGGAAAGTTAAACCCACGATTCATTGGACCGTTCAAAATCCTGAAAAGGATTGGTCCTGTGGCTTATAAATTGGATCTACGTGTGGAACTGAATGGTGTTCATGATACATTCCATGTGTCTAACCTGAAGAAGAGTCCAACTCAAGAAACGGTGGTCATTCCTGCTAACGAAGTTCATATTGACGACACACTCCACTTCACCGAAGAACCTGTTGAGGTTACTGATTGGAAGGTAAACAAGACTCGGAGGAGTAGTGTTAAGGTTGTTAAGGTTAGATGGAATGCGCGTCACGACCCAGAGTTTACTTGGGAGTGTGAGGACCACATGAAAGCTAAGTACCCGCAATTGTTCCCTAACTCCCCCGTAGCTAGTAGTTAAGCTTAAAATTTCAGGACGAAATTTTCTTAACAGGGGGAGAATGTGACAACTGTAAAAAATCCAGGTATCCGTACAATTAATTAATTGTGATTAGTGCCTAATGACTGTGCTTAATTTCAATTAATTGTTTTCTGATTTCTGCTTTATACATGCATGTGCATCATACATTATTTAATGTCATACCAGTATTGCATGAAAGCTATATTGCCTTGAATGATGCATTAAGTATAGTTAGCATGGTTATCTGATAGACCAGGAAAGTGCTGAAAGAACTCAGCACATAGATAGACAGTGCTTAAGATACAGAATGAGCCAGAAACTAAGTATGACACTAGTATAGTGTATAGGAAAGTAAGGATCACAAAACTGCCTTTATAGTGATAGTTTAAGTGCCGAAAAGTGCCAAAAACTCACCCTAAGTACTGAATTCAGCAAAATTCAGCAAAAATTCAGCAATTTAACACACTAATGTAATGCAGAAAAATGATTAAATGGTCCTGAATGCTTTCCTAAGTGTCGGGAATCAATACTCTCACAAAAAGATACATAAAGCACCTTAAACTGCGTAGTTTAGCACTTTAACGAATCAGTAACCAACCGAACAACCGTACACTACCCGAAACACCAAATTTTCACTAGAAGCACTGTTTTAATATTAATAAGCTAGTTATGGTCCCCGAACATCATAACACCTCCTAAAAATATCTAATCACCAAAACATGGAACTAACACTTGAAAATGAACTAGATTGTAACTAATTAAGTTGAAACCTAATCTAAGACCCCCCACCTATTTACGGCCAACACATGGCCCACCAAATAGATTTTATTTCATTATAAAATTTAATCTTGTTCCCTACATAATGACACATTACACAATAGTTAGAAGATGAAAATGGTTTATAAAAAGACATGAAAGATCAAGACATTCATTCTCACACACACACTCAAAAACACACATCTTCCTCCTCTCCTCTCTTGTGTTCTCGGCCGACCCCTCACCCACACACATCCACCATTTTCATCCAACCTTCAACCATTCGAAGTGCATACAAGGGTGCTAGAAGCAAGAAAAGGAACCTTGGTGGCTTTAGATCTTGAAGAACCTCTCTTGTTTTTTTTTATCCTCTCATTTTCTACTCTTGAATCATCCCTAGCCTTGTGCTAGTGGTAAGAGTCTTGATCTATCCATTTTACTTTCATTTTTAGAGGTTAAAGAAGAATCATAAACAAAAACATGAAGAACACTAAAGAACATAAGATGTAAACATGAACATAAGCTTGTTTAATGAAGTAATCTTGATGAATATGAGTTGTTATGCTTGTTGATCATTGATTGTTTGTAGGAATGATGTTGATCATCATAAGCTCTTGCAAGATCATGATTAAAAACATAATCTAGCAAGATGTGAAAGTAGAAATGTTGTAGGATGATAGATCATCCACATAAAGATCATGAACTTGAAAGAATACTTTGTTTTCTTGAAAATTAATGAACAAAGTAAGTTGTTAATCATGTGGATCAAGAGATTCATGAATGATCTTTCAAAGAAACCAAGTTAAAATATGAGTTTTATTAAATCTTGGTTCTTACAAAAACAAACTCTATTTTTAATGATTAAACAAGTGTAGAAACACTTGTGTAACAAGAAGATTTCATAAAGAAACATTTATAGAAAATGAGACAAGAAGTTGTGAACATCTAACTTCTTTAAAAATAAAGTTTTTAAAGAACTAATCACATTTTAAAGGGTAACAAGACTTACGAAGAACCCTAGTAAGTTACTACAAATTTTTACAAATAATCAAGTTCATGAAGTAGTAGAAAATGCATGATTTTTGGCAAATTGGTAAGTTAAGGTTGTTCATTGTTGATTATGAATTGATTGTATAGATTTTTACAAAAGAAAATGATATGCTTGAAAGCATGGAAACCTCCATTTTTAGGGGAAACTATGGAAAAATTTTCTAAAAATATAAACACTTAGAAAAATATTTTGAAACAAATATTTACAAGTATATTTTAAACCATGAGTTTGCTACAAAAGTTTTGCCATAATTTTTTATTACAAAAATACAAATATTGGAGGTTGATTTTCATAAATAAAAGTGACTAAATATGTATTTAGGAAATATATATTTAGAAGACACCGTGTGTGTGATTATTTGTATACTTTGTGTATTAGTTATATTATTTTAGGACTTGAAATAATATAACACACAAAAATACCAAGAATATCCATCCAGAATATTACCAAAATTCCAACAAATGAATATACACATTTATACAAAATATTGATGAAACCGAACTATGGAATAAGACTTACAAAATATTCCGGAATTTATTCACAAAGTATATTTTGGAAAATAATATTTTGGACACCAAGGAAGTAAAAATATGATTTTTACAATACTACAAAAATATATCATATTTTGACAAGGAAAAATATATTATTTTTGGGAAATATGAAATATATATTTTTCTTAAAGTTTTTAGAAGATATATTATTTTTAAAAAAATATATATTTTCTTGCACAAACATGAAATACAATATTTATGGATAAAGGATACATTTTCTCAAATAAATATGAAGTATGTCATTTTTGGGAAAAATGAGTTTAAGTATATTTTCTAGATTGGACTTGAAAATATATTAATTTTTGAAACTTATGAGAAGTTACAAACATTTTTTCCCAAAGAAAAATTATAAATAACATTTCTAAGTAATATCCCTTAAACATATATTTAATCCCTATTAAAGATAATATTCCGGGATAATCAATATGAGGTTAAGTATAAAGAATACGTAATGAATTCAATAAAAATACGTATTCTCGTACATATAAATACACACCGGAATACGACCCCGATGTAAGTCAAAAATATGCAAGTGAAAGATACTCCCATCCTTGGGAAGGATATACATGTGTAAATACCCGAAGTGTATCAAGCCAAAAATATAACATTATTCCAAAAATTTAATAAATACAATTTAAGTTAAAATATTAATTATTTTAACAAATTATTATAAAACTTGGAATAATGTCGAAGACACTAAAAGAATCGTAACTCGAAGACATTAATACTAAGTCAAGGCACAGCCCGTTCGTCTAATAGACATTAGTACGTTGTAGGTAGTCGTGTTTATCCGAAGAGCTAGAGTTACGGTGATTGAAGACGCAAATTTGTGAGTTCATGACCCCCTTTTTCTTTTAACTGTTTTCGGTTTTATAACGTCGGGGGTGAAATACATGTTACAAACGGTTTACAAACATTTTGATTTGGTATGGTTAGCTAAGGAAGGGTACTGCTTGATCATGTGAGTGGTGGGTACAACGCTTAAGACCATTAATCCTCGTAGTAGGACCGTGGGACATGTGTGATAGATCTATTTGGGTGTAGCAAGCCCACACCCATGCGGACCAGGGTGGCCCATCTGGTGACTATGTCTTTTTCCCGGAGACAAATCTGCTAGGTTTGAGTTTTCCTGCATCACGTCACAAATATTAATGTATAGCTACACATTAATTGATCTGTTTTCCTTGTTGCTTTCATACCAGGAGTTTTCAAACCTACTTTCAATGATTTCAAAGGTTTATTCACAAACACACACATGAAATCGCTCAACTTTTGTTGATGTTTTTCAAAATACATGTGTTTCAGGGAATTAGTAGTGGATCTGGCGGGCGTTGGACGTTTCAAGTTGCGTTAAGAATAAAAGATGTCATCCATGGTCTTAGGGTTTGGTCAGTGTGTCTTATTCCTGGATGAGACACGTCTTCCAAATCCTGGTTTTATTTAATGTCATTGGTCGAGTCTTTGTGAACTTTTAAACAAGTTGCATGGGTTGTACTCGTATTTGAATTTCTACGCTTTAAGACAATGTTGCCATATTTTTAAACTTAATTTATGGATGAGCATCTATGGTTTTAATCATTTAGTTGTTGTTATGATTGAATGCAATGGTATTAAGAAAGTCACACCATAATCACGCTTCCGCAAAAGTCAGGGTGTGACATTTGGATCGTATGAATAATGATTTAGTAACTAGGGTTTTGTATGATTATAAGGTTATGATGTTTTCTTGTGAATTTGAATTGCAAGATCTGATTTGGCTATTGAGTATGATGTTGATCATGATAAATATGTTATAAACAATTATAAACCTGTTGTAAATCATGTTTTTGGGTCTCGGGTACATTTAGGGGTGTGCATGGTTCGGTTCGGTTTTTGGGTAAAATCAAAACCGAAACCGAAATGTCGGTTTTTGGGTTTTAAAAACCGTTCGGTTTCGGTTTTTTTCGGTTTCGGTTTTTCGGTTTTTACGTCGGTTCGGTTCGGTTTTTCTGTTATTTCGGTTTTTGGAACAAAATTCTGTAAGATTCAAAAAATAAAAGGTATAATTTATATTATAACAATCTTTTTATATGTTTATATTTACGTTATTATAGTTCACCTCTTTAATTAGTATTGTTTACATAAACCTAACCTTCTAATATATTTTTATGTTTCTTTAAAGTTTTACTAAATTTAATTTTTATATTAAATTTTGTTATATCTTATAGGTAATAATAAATCATTTCAGTTATAATGTTTTTATTATAAACACTTTACATTCAAGAATAAAATTAACATTTTCTACTAGCATTGGGTTAAACACTTAAACAATTTAAACTTAAACATAAAAATATATGGATTGTAACTTATCGGTTCGGTTCAGTTTTTTTTCGGTTATTGAAAACGTTTATCCAAAAACCGAACTGAAATTTTCGGTTATTAAAAATCCGAAAACCGAACCGTCGGTTTTTGTTTCGGTTCGGTTTTTTCGGTTCGGTTATTTCGGTTATTCGGTTACGGTTTGGTTATTTCGGTTTTCTTGCTCACCCCTAGGTACATTAGTTAATCGTTTATAGGAGCGGGTAATTGAAAACAGCTTCTGTTCGAAATTTGCAGCCAACTTCCATTGGGTGTCACCAGGTCATAACATATTGAAAACTGAGTTCTCCAACTGGAATCACCTCGTTTGGAGACTCGGTGATTTTTAAATAAAATAAATGGTGGGCAAGGGTAGGAATCGTAACGATTCAGACCACTGTCCATTGCTCGATTTTTTAACGTAAAATCTGTAAAGAATTAGACTTTGTAAATTTTACAGAAATACACTGAGACCTTTTCACATGTCGTGTATTTTTTTTTTTGGGAATTTATCGTGACCAGTAACTATTTTATAAAAATACCCGAAAACAACCCAGTTTTGGGTATTAAAGCTGAAACATAATAAGTCGCAATGTGTGCTTCTAATTGTTAGTTATGCTATCTGAGAATGATCGAACAAGTTTAATGTCAACATTAAATGGTGTTTTAGTTGTTGTGTGCTATGACCATCTATATATATACATATGCCATTTGAATGAAATATATGTGTGGAATATATATGTAAGTTGTCAACGTGAGTGCATGATACGTGTAGGGATTTCGTGTCTTTCATGAGCACACTAATAAACTAGATGGTAATCATATTAGGACGTGATTGACCAACCTCAACTCATAATCACTTTAAAGTCTAACTGAGCTATCAAAGGTGAGTTCACGGCCCCTACTCTTTTAAATGTTTTTAAAACACAGGGGGAGAAAGCATGCGTTACATTAAGATAAAGTAATGTCACATTATGGTAAAGTAATGTCATGATGTTACGATAAGGTAACATCACAACTATTAGGGTTTTTGTTATATTAGTTATGGTCACCAATAAGCATTGTATCACATGTCAGTCCCCTTAAAACTTACGATACCGTTAGTATTGGATTATAGCAAGGGAATTTTTGGTAGTACTACTGGGCCCAACAAGCCCCACTCGTGCGGGTCACGTCAGTTAGACCGAACATTGATGGTCACGGGTGTATAATTTGCCAAACACTTAGCCATGGTTGGTGATAGACCTGGCACAACAGGGACAGCAACATCAGCTTCGGATCGAACACTTTGTTGACATGACTTAGGTTAGCTACCTACAATATAACAAGTAACTTCTAGAGAGTTCAACTTACTGTTTTGGGTTTGACACAGTGGAAAACTCTAGAGAAACAACTTGCTTTGTAACTGTAACCTAAAACTTGTGAACTCACTCATCATTATGTGTTGACACTTGTTCTTGCATGTCTTTCTTAGGTTGCTAAGGTAGCACACATCAGGACTAAGATACATTTTGGAGTCGCATTGTTTTCATCAAATATGTAGACACAACTTTAAAATACATTAGCTATTATGATTTTGTAATTGTTTACACTTCCGCAACAAATTTGTATAAACAGTATTTTCTCATGAATGAGCAAACAGGAAAATATATTTTTTTAAAACTCATATAGTGGTCGTTCAATATGACTAATGACTGTGATCCTGGTTTGTCACATGCCTCGCGGTAGAACTCTGCAAGTGGAATTTGAGGGTGTGACACCATGACCATCACTTGATCGGTAACAAACATTTTAGGTGTGGGGATCGTGTTCTTCTATATAATTCGATATTGAGACTTTTTCTTGGTAAGCTAAAATCAAGATGCATGGGACCGTTTATAGTTAAAGAAGCATATCCATGTGGAGAAGTTGACGTGATGAATAAAGAAGGTGAAACATTTAGGGTTAACGGGCATAGAATGAAACGGTATATTTAAGGCCCTATAGAATTAACGAGGGTGAAGAGTTTGATTCCCACCCTGTGCCTTAAGAAAGATCAACCTAGGTTTACGTCTAGCTAAAGCCGCTTAAACTTAGCGCATTTCGGGAGGTAACCCGAGGGTCCAAAAATCTCTACATTTTGAACAGAAAGCAATCTAATAATCACATTTAGAGGCCTACTGACCTACAAAGCTTACGACCCGTACCCAAGTCTTACGGATCGTACCTTAGCAGGCTAAGCCCACCTCGATAACTGAGCTAGTGACGGTTTGTATGCTAAAACCCTAGCTTACGACCCGTACGCTTCAAAACCGCCTCTACCCTACCAATATATATATATATATATATATATATATATATATATATATATATATGATGTCCTAAAACCCTAATTATCTCATTCATCCTACTTGCATTCGAGAGATATCAGACATTCAAAGGATTTTGAGTGTGGACAACATGAAGGTTAGTATTCCTGTTCATTCATCCATTGTTTATCTTCTATTAAGTAAATTGTGATCTTGCGGCATTTTTAGAAAAGGTTTTTTTTGTTAATACACTGTTTTATTAGAAACTGAAAACCCTAAAATTCGAAAGTTTTAAGCCGATGACCTTACGACTCGTATAACGTGTATGGCTCGTACCCCAGTTTTTAGACTGGGGGTTGACTTATCTATTCCAGAAACAGAATACTTTTGAATCATCAGTGTTTTTACGACTCGTACCCTGGTTACAGTGTGTGGCTCGTACTCTATTTTTATCAGCATCTTCTATTATATTTACTGATTGCAGCAGGAAGGACATGAACTGTACGAGGTGCCGCAGAAGTGTAGAAGGGGAAGACCAAGAAAGAACCTTGCTGAACCATACCCTGCTAACCCGAAGGTTTATGTGTAAAGTCATGACATGAGTTACGTGAGGGGTGAATTGAGGAATATGCAAAAGCAGCTTGCTTACTATCCCATGCATGTCATATGGAGGATTATTAATGTTAAGAGAAGTCTTAAAGATTTGACAGGTGACATCTCAAGGATGTTAATTGGCATTCCACCCCCTGAGCCTATTAAACCATTGAATCCTAGGGCTCTTGAGCCTACTTTTGTGCGTATGGGGTATGTAAGGTAGCCATACAAGCCTCGCCCTCCAACTACACCACCCTTTGTGCCCCAACACCACCTGCTGATAGGTTCTACAAGCCTTACCAAAGCTTGCCTAATTATATGAAAGCTACTTTAGTTTGTGAAGTAGGCGAGTAGTCTAAGAAGCTACGCTCACCTCTGCTTACTCACCAGCGCATTGGAGCCTTCTATAAAGAAAGGGAAGTTATTGACATTGATGTTGTGTCTGTGAGATAGGAGGTGGATCATGATGATGATCTAAAGGAAGATCCCTATGCACCCAATGATGAATAAGAAGAAGAAGACCCACATGAAGGACATAGTTACACTAATTGACTGGATGATGATTTGATTTCTAGTATTTTATTGGGCATGGACCCTTAGTTATTTTTTTATGTTTTGTTTCGTTGTTTGGTTTGTTTTATTTTGTTTGGTATGTTTGATTGTTTTGTTTGAATCATTGAACTATTTCGTTTGGATGAATAAAATTTATTGGGATAACCCTTTTTGTTGAATCTTGTGTATGCAAAGATATCTCGTTTGATTTGTGTTAGTAATCAAGGTCAGTTGAAAATCCAAGAAGCGGGATGCACAACTTAGTGCATAATTTGTTACAATGCAGCTTTCATTTCATGAAATCAGAGAAGTTTCCAATTCCTTTTACCTTTTGCTTTTCTTTTGTTTTGTATATTGAGGGCAATGTACATCTTAAGTGTGGGGATTGGGAATTTATCGTGACTTGTACATCATAATTTTCTAACACCATTTACTATTTTAAATGGATTTTTTCGTAACAGTGCGTTGGGCTGTCCGTTTTCTGCAGAAATTGCAGGTCACGGTTTAAGTCATATCTAAGGGTATCATGGGAAATAAATTACCAAATTTAAACTGTAGAAAATATGCGAGTAAACTGAAGTTCGCCAACTGGAATCACCTCGTTTAGAGACTCGGTGATTTTTAAATAAAATAAACGGTGGGAAAGGGTAAGAATCGTAATGATTCAGACCACTGTCCATTGCTTGATTTTTTAACATAAAATCTGTAAAGTACTAGACTTTGTAAATTTTATAGAAAAATACTCAAACATTTTCACATGTTGTATATTTTTTGGGAATTTATCGTGACATGTAACTATTTTATAAAAATACCAAAAAACAGCCCACTTTTGGGTATTAAAGCTGAAACGTAATAAGTCGCAATGTGTGCATCTAATTGTTAGTTGTGCTATCTGAGAATGATCGAACAGGTTTAACGTCAACATTAAATGTTGTTTAAGTTGTTGTGTGCTATGACCATCTATATATATACATATGCCATTTGAATGAAAATATATGTGTGGAATGTATATGTAAGTTGTCAACGTGATTGCATGATACGTGTTAGATACGTGTAGGGATTTCGTGTCTTTGATGTGCATACTAATAAACTAGATGGTAATCATATTAGGACGTGATTGACCAACCTCAACTCATAATCACTTTAAAGTCTAACCGAGCTATCAAAGGTGAGTTCACGGCCCCTACTCATTTAAATGTTTTTAAAACACAGGGGGAGAAAGCATGCGCTACATTACGATAAAGTAATGTCACATTACGGTAAAGTCATGTCATGATGTTATGACAAGGTAACGTCACAACTATTAGGGTTTTTGTTATATTAGTTATGGTCACAAATAAGCATTATATCACATGTCAGTCCCCTTATAACTTACGATGTCGTTAGTATTGGATTATAGCGAGGGAATTTTTGGTAGTACTACTGGGCCCGACAAGTCCCACTCATGCTGGTCGCGTCAGTTAGACCGAACGCTGATGGTCACGGGTGTAGAATTTGCCTAACACTTAGCCATGGTTGGTGATAGACCTGGCACAACAGGGCCAGCAACGTCAGCTTTGGATTGAACACTTTGTTGACATGACTTGGGTTAGCTACCTACAATATAACAAGTAACTGGTAAAGACTTCAACTTACTGTTTTGGGTTTGAAACAGTGGAAAACTCTTGAGAAACAACTTGCTTTATAACTGTAACCTAAAACCTGTGAACTCATTCATCATTATGTGTTGACACTAGTTCTTGCAATTCTTTCTTAGGTTGCTAAGGTAGCACACATCAGGACTAAGATGCATTTTGGAGTCGCATTGTTTTCATCAAATATGTAGACACAACTTTAAAATACATTAGCTATTATGATTTTGTAATTGTTTACACTTCCGCAACTAATTTGTATAAACAGTATTTTCTCATGAATGAGCAAACAGGAAAATATATTTTTTTAAAACTCATATAGTGATCGTTCAATATGACTACTGACTGTGATCCTGGTTTGTCACATGCCTCGCGGTAGAACTCTGCAAGTGGAATTTGAGGGTGTGACACCATGAACATCACTTGATCGGTAACAAACATTTTAAGTGTGGGGATCGTGTTCTTCTATACAATTTGAGATTGCGACTTTTTCTTGGTAAGCTAAAATCAAGATGCATGGGACCGTTTATAGTTTAAGAAGCATATCCATGTGGAGAAGTTGACGTAATGAATAAAGAAGGTGAAACGTTTAGGATTAACGAGCATAGAATGAAACAGTATATTGAAGGCCCTATAGAACTAACGAGGGTGAAGAGTTCGATTCCCACCATGTGCCTTAAGAAAGATCAACCTAGGTTTACGTCTGGCTAAAGCCGCTTAAACTTAGCGCATTTCGGGAGGTAACCCGAGGGTCCAAAAATCTCTATTACTGTAACCTAAAACGTGTGAACTCACTCATCATTATGTGTTGACACTTGTTCTTGCATGTCTTTCTTAGGTTGCTAAGGTGGCACACATCAGGACTAGGATGCATTTTGGAGTCGCATAGTTTTCATTAAATATGTAGACATAACTTTAAACTACATTAGCAATTATGATTTTGTAATTGTTTACGCTTCCGAAACTAATTTGTATAAACAGTATTTTCTCAGGAATGAGTGAACAGGAAAATATATTTTTTTAAATCATTTAGTGGTCGTTCAATATGATTGGCTGTGATCCTGGTTTTTCACATGCCTCGCGGTAGAACTTCACAAACGGAGATTGAGGGTGTGACAGATTGGTACCAAAACATGACATAGACCCTGCATTAGTCATACACTAACACAGACCCTCATACATGACATAGAAGAACACTCATATGAAATATACATATACACATGGCATCAAAACATACATGGGAATTGCGGGCATGTCGACATCATCCACTTCACTCTCTATTGATGAGGAACACATCAATCTCTTTGTATCTTCATTCCTAGTGGCAATGTCCATAGAATCACCAACAACCAGTATCTTCTCCTGTCCGAGGGCCACGATGTCACACCCCTATATTTCCACATAATCCGGTGGGCCTGGTGGGGAGTATTGTGACGTAGTTGATATCATCATAGTCAATTAAACACAATTATAGTACAGCAGAAGGCTTAGAAGTTAAATTACTATTACAACCCAAATGTTCAAAGTACGAATGAAATAATATACAGGTGGTTGTAAAAGAGATCCACTGGCGGATCTTTAAATAAAAACATAAAACGAAGTTCAACAGACTTAAGGCATCTAGGGATTTGCAAGATCCTCTTATTTAATGCCAAGTAGTTCCAGCCTATTACGTGAGATACCTGTCACTTAGTCTTTGGAAAATACGTCAGCATACACTGGTAAATACAATTAACTAACTCATTTGAAAACTGTATGAAAATTGGTTTAAGTGCTTGAAGCATGAAAATTCTTTTATAACTTGGGACAATTATATTTATAATCTTGTATACACTTTTACATGGTTGCCATATATTTGGGGCCGATTTAGAAACCGGTCATGATTAACTGACTCACCACTTATAAAACCCACAAAGGAGTTATCCCCCAACTTGTGGGTAATTTATGTTTTAGCATTTTCATCTGTCGGGTGTATGCCTACACCCAGTGCATTGCTCGTGGCCATTAATAACTTAAATGAGCAGAGGATATCCAGGACACGGTCGTTAACCACCAAAGTTTATGTTATCAAACAAAATACATTAAAACGGGTTATGCGGATTTATTAATCACAATCTGACTAAATGATCCCATGCCTGACCAAGCGGTAATAATTTACCGTATCCCAAGCCCGTATAAGGGAAAATAAGTTAAAAGTATTCACCTGAGTTTAAAATGCAAGAAATTCTACTCAGCCGTATGTTACTAAGACTTTATGAAGACATCTTCTACCGAGGCTACCTAAACTGAAATGAACGTTTTATTGACCTATTAAGATACTAACGGGTCTCATTTAAGTCAAGGACTTAGACCGGTTAGTTTTAAGGACGCTTTCCGGTACGAATTGCTATGTTAAGCGGTGACCGGAATGGAATGTAATTTAGACCCACCAAGTATGAAGACTTGTACAATATGGGTAAACTAATGACATTCTGGATTTTGAAGTTTAGATGACAATGTTAGACCCGTTTCAGTTAATTCATGCAAACTTGTTACATAAACCGAACCGAACGCGTATAAGCATAAACGGGTAACCGAATGAGTCATATACAAGTTCCATATGTTATTATGCTTAAAATATGTTATGATATCAGTAGGATATCAAAAGGTATGCCCATAAAGGTTTTAAAACCGAATTAGGCCCCATAAGGGCATTTTGGACATTTTAAGGTTTATAAAATGGGTTTATAGATAAACTAAAGTTCTGATAAAAAAAATTCTGTGAAAATTATATTTTATGATACTATAACAGTAGGATATCATACATATGTGTGGTTTATGATTTTTGGCCAAACTATGCCCCGAAAGGGCATTTTGGTCATTTCACATATGGTTTTAGGGATTTATTTTGAATTCTGAGTTCATGAATTATACTTACTGTAAAAATGTTTAAAATAGTTTATAATATCAGTAGGTAACAATTCTTGGGTGCTAAGTATGGTTTAAAACCATACTACGCATTTAATTAGCGTAAAAGTCGATATATGACGATAATTTCGAAGTTTAAGCGATTCTGAGATGTTGACCAGCTTTGAGTGGTCAAAATATTTTATTTTTCACAATATATCAATAGCAATAGGTTTTGCATGTTAATTATATTTAAAACTCATTTTATTTGCAAAAAAGGTATTATCGTCGTTTATAGGCTTTATACGAGAACTCAAGGTTAAGGTCAGTAGATAATCTGACCCAACATCCCAATAAGTCCTAAATATGATATCACAATAGTAGGTAAAGAGTTTTATGCCAAAATTATGTTTAAAACTTGTTGTGCATACTAAAGGGCATTATAGTCCTTATAAAAGCATAATTTTCGATTAATTGTATAACTTCAGTTTATGACCAGAATGTAAGTGTCTAAATATTCTAAATATGTTTACTAATCAGTACCTAATCCGTTTTCATGTTCATTTATATTAAAAACCTCATTTTTAGACAAAAGGGCATACTAGTCAAAGCGGATTAGCGGCAACTTTGACTTTCGGCTTTTAAATGCATAAAAACCGAACTAGAGTGGCTAAGGACACTTGCAACAGGTCCTAGCTCGAAGATTAGACTAAGAGGGAGCTTCGTTTTGATCAGGAACCTCAGAGAATGAGAAGAGAAGTAATTTTGAAAGGTGCAAGTTCAAATGAAGGAGTAAGGCACCTATTTATACTAAATCAAGGTGTTCCAAGATCATTCCAGGTGTATTGAGGCTTCCTTTGATCATCAAAGGTGTCCTAGAGGTTTTTAAAAACCATTAACAAGCTCCATGTATCGAAATCAGGCTGCATGGTGGTTTGATTGGGGAACAAGGCTGCATTACATGCAGCTGTCCTTATTTTTCACATCTGGGCATTTGCTCACGGCCCGTGAGAGAGTTAGGAGAGGGCTTCGCGGCCCGCAACTCTCCCCTATTCCGGTTACACATGTTTCGTTTAATGGCAGTTTCAGTCCCTGGTCCTTTTAACCCTCATATATGTTCTATTTTTAGCACTTTTGGTCTCCAAGGTTAGTTTTTGATGATCTTAGGAGTTGTAACAAACTTTGTTAGGATCCGGTTCAGTTATAAGATCACCCAAAAGCACTAGTTTCTGTCGTTGACGCTTTTAACCCTTCTTCTTGCATTCTTGCACAACTTATCGTATACGGTACCGAAACCCATCGTAATTAATATTAAGTATTCTCAGAAGTTTTTATTGAACATTACGAAGTCTCAGGTTTGTTAAAAGGTCACTCAGACGTAAGAATTAACATGTTGACACGTTTAACCCCTTTGTCTTGTAAACTTTTGATTTCTTTCACAAATGGCTTCTCATGTCCAATTCTTGACTCGTTTGAGAATACGAACATCGTGAAAGGTCAATCAGAGGCATAAGTTTAGCATGTTGACACTTTTAGTCCCTCCGCATACATCTTTTCACTGTTTGTCAACTTTAGTCCTTTAAAGTTAACTTCTTACATGTTTAGGGTTTAGGACACGTGTCTTCACATAATTGGCCACGTTTTTACGAGGTGTTACATCCTCACCCCCTTAAAAGAAATCTCGACCTTAAGATTTACTGAAATAAATGAGGGTACTTTTGTCGCATAGTGGACTCAACCTCCCATGTATACTGAGGGCCTCTACGGGCGTCCCATTTCACTTTCACAATTAGCACATGCTTTCTTTGGAGCTTTTTAACCTGTCGATCCTCGATCGATATAGGTCTTTCAACAAACCTCAGGCTTTCATCTATCTGCACGTCTTCATGAGACATTGCTAGCGATTCATCAGCTAGACATTTCTTTAAGCTGCAGATATGGAACACATTCTGAATTCCACTAAGCTCCTCGGGCAAGTTTAGCTTATAAGCTACACTCCCGACACATTCTATGATTTTGAATGGTCCAATGTTCCTTGGGCTTAGTTTTCCCTTCTTACCAAAATGCATCAACACCCAGATGAACACAATGACCTACACAATAATGCTACCTCTTATTTTGATGGAGTCTTTATTTCATAAGTGAGTCTATTCACTACCCTTTGCACTGGTCGATGCTTTCCGTTTAATGTGAGAACTAGTTGTTACTCTCGACTTAGACAAATCTATCATTCCATTAGCATCGTGACACTACATCTTTGATTCTCTATGTATAAACTCCTATTAAATTGTACTCCAATTTAAAAAAACTTAGAAACTTGCCCTATTGATCCTTAATATCACTTTTTGAATTTTGAAGATAGTGATGTATTGTTATCATGACCATACCATTTTGAACCTATTTTTGCATCCTTGTAATGGAACATCTTGGTGACGTATGTGGTGCTCCTAATTCATGCACATGTTTTAGCTCAATCCTTCGAATTTGCTTGCATACATGTTCAACTATTACTTACAAGGATCTTAGAGAATCTATTCTTATTCGCATACGGGCAAGCTCAACGACTGTGGAGAACGCTCTGATCGAACCGGGGCCCTACGAATTCGACCAACCAACACTTTCCTACATAAATTTTGTTGAGCCAATACCTTTAACATAGCGCTACTATCAACCGGAAGCATCACTTTATTTCTATTTGTATCACCTGCGTACGATCAACTACATCCTCATCATCAGATAGTTTTTTTAGTGATTCTAAAACAAGTATATATTTTACATTAAGTGGTAACACATCAATGTCAACAACGTTTTGGTATGTTGTTCACATCTTATCTCGTTGTTCTAGGATGAATATCATAGTTCTTGTCTAACCCCGTTATACGCAAATCCTCGTCTGGCTAAAATCACTCTCTACGAACGTTACACGAGGAGCCACAAGAAATACTTAAGTTCACCAAGTGTAGGAGCATAAAATAAACTTTCTACTTCTGTGAGGTATGCCGAGGTCAACCTCCCTTTCAGTGTAAAAGCACCATACTTATGTATAGCTCCATCGACCCCTTTATTCCATACTTATTCCTCGGATGCAAAACGTGGGTTTCGATCAAAAGTGATAGAAGTTGGCACTCCATGCCCAGCATCTACTTCTATCAAGTAGATGGTTGCAAATTCGAAAACTTCGTCGGTTTCTTTGGTCGCGTGCCGTTACTAGCAGACATTTCATCAATGTCTTGGACATGATAGAATAAGATAGAAGCACCTCGTAGATTATATTCCAATTGCTGGAGTTGCGGATTATTGTGCATCTCGCTAATGTCAGGTGATACTCCTTCGATCCTAAATCATGCGATCGAGAAAAGCGGGCTTTGCGATGTTAAAAGTCGCGCGTTGAAAACTTAACGTAGGCGGTTTGTGTCGTAGAAGTACCAGGGTGGAGCGGAGGAGTCGTTCGGACTACCTCGGGTTTTCGGAGTAGGTTCAGATGTCATCGAAAGAAACAATCGTTGAATTTTGACAGGATGGAATGAATTCGGGGGTCGTAACTAGGTGTTGATCGTATCGAGTTCGAAGAATAGTGCTTGCGATACCCTTTACCCCAGGGTATCTTTGGCTCGTTGCTCCAACGAGTAACATTCCTAGAAAGAAATTCGTCCAAACGAAGAATTGTGCAGAATAGAGTAGGATAAGAATCATGGAATTCGCGAAGCATAACACGAGTGGCGAGATAATGCAGGAAGGGCAGTCATAATTGATGAGTTTAACTTGAGACAAAACATAAAAGGCTTTGGGATCGGCAATAAGGATTTATCTGATGTCGATGAGGTAGCTAGTCGTACACAAGTTGTCGTCGCTTGTCGGAAAGGAGTGTTACGTCGATGTGGTTAGCACCATAATGAGTAGCTAGAGAGGGGGGGATGGTCATCGTGTGGGTTTGAATGTGAAAATGCGGAAACAGGTTTTTAAGAAAGTACGATTGAAGTAAACGTTGCCAAATTTCAGGGTTTATGAAGTTTGTCAACTAAAGGTCGAGCCCGCTGAATTCACTAAACTGGAGAGAAATCTGGTCAATGTTTCTATATGAAAACATGTGGACGTGGTGATAAAGAAACGGTAGTAGTGAGGATATTGTCTTGAGCATTAAGTGCTGATTCGTACGAAAGCTAGCGAAAGGATTCACGGAGTCAGAAAAGTCGTCAAAGAACAACGGTTCTGGCAATGAAGGATAAGGTAAGCATCTAGGTCACCGTACTCGCTGGTGGGTTGACTGGTTCGTGTCTTTGTCTTGCCACGCCTTCAAATACGCCGGTTTGTAAGAAAGATATCATTTTGTTGGGTTTTGGGGCGTGCTAAGGTATAAGTTTGAACTTGAATAAGGATTAACCATGTAACGATGAATTAGGGGGAAATAACTTCATGGTCGATGGAAGGGTGATACGATTGGTGGCACTGCAATGAGAAGCATACACCGCGCATGCTTTTCGTGCTCGAGACGTGCAAACAGAAACCCGAAAAGTGTAGACTTACCAGAATGCTTCAAGAATCCAGGTGATCAGTCGGGTGAGGGAACAAGTCTCACCACTTAAGTCGGGAAAAGAAATACGCAGGTAAAAAGGATGCGAATGGCGTTGTCGTTCCTTCTAATATCCTATGATATAGGGGTATTTCCCCTTCGTCGATTCGTTCTCGTAACTTCTCTATGTGGTCCGTAGCAGGCCTTTCCTGAGCAGGTCTATCGAGTAAAGGTCCTTCGCGACGATTCGCAGTCTAGGGATGATATCAGGAAATACGTGGACGAGGGCTCAAAATAACTGGTTCCTTGCTCTTAGCGTATCGTGGTTTCGAATCAGGTTTAGGAGGACTCACTCCTATTTTTAACGCGCATCATGTTCGTATGATTCACATAGTTGGATACTAAATATATGCATACGTACTAACACATATATGCTAATCATACAGATACACACATAAGTTATGCACAAGTAAATGCTGATAGCCTACCATTACCAGGTGAGCATCTGAGGTTGACGAACCTTGCAATCCGTAGTGTGGTGTTGTTGTGGTTTTTGTTAAAGAACGGTTATAGTCTGGTTTTCATATAAAAATATTTTATGTCCAAAACATTTTATATTTTAAACCTAGTTCACTATAACCAATGGCTCTGATACCAATATATGACACCCTCAAAATCCACACGCGGAATACTACCGCGAGGCGTGTGACTAACCAGGATCCAGCCACTAAATATCTTGAACCGTTTAGTTATTATTACAAATAATGGTATAATTAGCGACCAATTTTAAATTTTCCAAAACATAGTTTAAGTTTGCAGCGGAAAGGAGAGGAGAATACATCGTAATTTAAAACCACAAGTTTGTTAACATGAAACTTACGAACCACGCACTCCATCCGATTGCAACGTCCGTCCAAAGTTGTACCGAGCAACCTGCAAAGCATGCAGTAGAGTGTCAACATAACGTTGGCGAGTTCATGTGTTTACAGTTTTCCAGTTTTAATTCCAAAAACTTGTTTCAACAGTTAATTTACTCATTTATACCATGCCATGGGGAGCTACCCCATAAGTAAGCTACTAAACTGTTTACAATACCGAATACTATGCGACCGTACGTTTCCGTAGAGTGCCCCGTTTGTCAATGTCTATCATCATTGACGGTTTGCCAGAGTCTATTAGTTCACTCCAGATCCCACACGCGGGCACGGTGTGAGGTTGGTGAGACCTAAATAGCGCTATCAACTAATAACCCGTTCGCCAGGCCCCGGCGACTAATCGGTATTAAGTAGTAGAGACTTGAGTGATAGCGTTTCGTTTAGTATTGCTCGTTGCATCCAATATAAATAGTAATTAACTAAAGGTCCCGCATAAGGGGAGAAAAGTAGTTTGTATCCCTCACAAGGGGATAACATTGATACCCGTATCCCACACAAGGATATAGAAATACCGTATCCCGCACAAGGAGATAGTAAGCAATCCCAAACCAGGAAAATGTGTTTCGTTCTGTTTCCCAACCACCGGGAACGCATGCTTTAAGCAAAAAGTAGTGAACTCACCTTTGCTTTGCTCGGTTGATAATTTACTTGTGTTATGTTGGTCAACCATACCCTATTATGGTTATTAATATTCGTTAGGTTCGTATGCAAGCAATGTCACGTATAATCCTACGCGTATCTATCACATAGCATGCATGTTACACTAGCACCCTATACGTTATTGGGCCAGTCCTATCATATGAGCAGTTAAACAGTTAACAGTAACACACAGTCCAAAACATGACATCACATTGTGCAGCCCAATAACGAATTTAAGTAGCCCAGTCGAAACCGGATAGTCTCGACTCGAGATTATGAGGTCTCGAGTCGCAACCACTGGATTCTAAGTCGCAACAACTCGATCTCGGGTTGTACATTTATGAGTCGCAACATTGTGTGACATCTGTGCTTGTAATCATTGTAAACAGTTCAGTTATCAATGAAATAAAGTTATTTGATCCCAATGTTTGTTTATGTTTGACATTTTTCATGTTTTGATTTTTTATTCAATTTCAAACTCTATATCTCTTTCTGGAGAATTATACGCGAACTGGTGCGTAAACATAGTCAGTTTAACGCGAAAAATACTCCAGAACATCAACATATGCTTAACATACCTTCAATAACCTTTACATAACTTAGAAATAAGTTTTAAAGGCTTTGGTATGGCAAAATCAAGTCTATTCGCTTACAGGGACTAAATTCGACAAACAGTGAAAGTATGCCGACTTGAACTGTAACGGACATTCTGGAACTTGATCATAAGTTAAACACACCCTAAATATCCTTTACATAGCTTAGAAATAGGCTTTGAGGGGTTCGGTGTGCTAAAATAAACTTTATGCTCATTCAGGGACTAAAAGCGTCAAAAAGTGCATAAGTTTGCATTTTCGTGCATAACTTATGTTCTGAATACATCCGGACATCCAAAAAATTTATGTAAGCATTAAAATATTTTATTTTAGTGTTTGGCATAAGAAAAATCCATTCGTCGTGCAATTTGGATCGTTTTTCGCGCTTGTGCGCATTTCGTCGTAAATAAGCGAACTTCACGTTCATACGACCAAACGAACCGACATTCGGCATATTTTTGAGCATGTTTCATGTCCACAATGTTTAGGCATCATTTTAGGGCCTTAATGTTGGCTTAACGGGCCTTAAACATGTTGGAATGACTTTAAAACACAACAGGGACTGAAACTGACATTCTGCAAACTTGTTGCTGATCTGAGACACCCAGGCGGGCCGCGTAAACATCTGCAGGCCCCTTACGCGGTCCGTGTGAGCCTCCCAGATGTGCAGAATGTGTTTTACAGCATGCTTCCAGCTGTTCCAGCTGTTTGTGGGTGTTGCAACTGGTATTTTGGAGTCTATGGGCATAATCTAGGGGCTCCAATGGTTTTATAAAACTATGGGCTCGAGGTGTACGGCTGTGATTGAATCTCGGATAACGAGGAACGATCTTAACGGTTCTACAACATCTATAAATACCCCCCCCCCATGTTCTTGTTGCAACTCACTTGATTTCTGAGATTTTCTCTAAGTTGAAGTGTGAAACACTTCATACCTGAGAAATACTTGGAAAATCAAACTTGCGGGGACCTTCTGTAAGTATTCTTTCGTCCTTTTCATTCGCTTTTAGCGTTAAAGTCAAACATTGTTTGACTTACTGCATTAAGCAGTTTATGGTTAATGTGAAGTTCGTTTGAACTTCATAATGTGAGCGTAATCACGATGGTTATAGTCCCTAGTGACTATACCTGCTGATTACCACGTTATCTAGGCTCAGTGACGAGTCGTAGTTTCGGCCAAAATGCGTATTCTCACGTATTTTGTAACCAAACTACTTATGGGTATCAAAACCGTTTGTCTTGATACCAAACCTGTTTTTAAACCTCGTTAAACATGTTTGGACATGTTTAGCTCGTCACTTTTAGATTTGTGCTTGTCTAGGGTCGTAAAGGTAAGCGATCTAATCAATCGCTTATGCTTTCGAACCCGACCCATTTGGTCGATCATTAGGATCCGACCAAACGCATTAGGTGACCATAGTTGTATAGGGAATAACCTTCCGAGGTTATACCTTATGGTCACATCGTTTAAGTAGTTGTATGATAGGTAAATTATATGCCTTAGGAAAATTACCAAAATGCCCTTTTTGCGACAAATTTCATTTTAAGCCTATGTAACCTGAATTTTGACATCTAAACTGATTTAACAACAATATTAAGCATGTTAAGGCATATTTTACTTGTTATAGGACTAGTTAGGCGTTCCGAACGCGTTTTATGCGAACGACGCGTTAAAGTAGCATAAGCTACCTAAACGGGTCGTAACGGGTCAAAAGCACTTAGGATAAGTTTCGTTTTAGTATGCAGGCTTTGTTAAACCATACGACATGAGTTCTTACACTCATTTGGTTTACGAACCCTCATGCTACCCGATCCTCCGAATAGGTCCGTTTATTAATGTAGTTACCTATATTAGGTGTCGTTTGATTCCGTGATCTTCTAGCTTTGCTTGGTGGTTATCTTAGGACTTCTGAGCAATCTCAAGTGAGTACATAGACCCCTCTTTTACTGTTTTTCAAACATTTTGGGGTGAAACACATGTGCCTACTTGTTACTTTCGTGCTTTCCATGTTTTCAAATCATATACTTGTTATCTTCATTAGTACACTATTAGTACATGATTTCATTTTGTTTCGCTATGTATGTTTACTTGGCATGATAGCACATTGTTTTACATTACATTTTCTGCTTTGTATGTTAACTTAGCATATTTAGCACATTGATTTACATGACTTTTCTGCTTTGTATGTTAACTTAGCATACTTAGTACATTACTTTCATTACATGTTTACGTTTGGTATGACATTTGGTTTGTTCAACGGGTCTAAATTACATTCGTTAACATTAGCTACGCCGCTCGGTAGTAAGTAATGGTACCATAGGACTTGACAAATCCCGTTCCTGACATCCTAGGTTTGTTTGGGTGTAAGGAATGACTGAATCCGAAAACATTTTTTTTGATAATCTTTACTCTAAGGTTATCCTGCTGTCTCAAGGCTTGAATGTATGCGTTAACTTACCACATAAGTGTTTGTATCGGTAAAGCATGTATTTATTTAGTTAGTTTACAAAACATAACTTTTGATTTATTCAAAATACTTTGTTTTGTACATTTTTACTTGTGGTTTAAGTAGTCTCATTTTTACTTACCATACATAACTTTTGTTTACACATTACATGATTCATATTTAACTTGGGTTATACTATGACATTTGACTATTGGATTAAACATGGATATTTTACAATGTTGGTTGGTTTGAGTGACTTAAATAACGAGGCGTGTGTAATATGGTACAAGCATGGGGGATACGCTGCTGGTACTTCCTATATATAAGTGCTTGTATGATATTACATATCGTAGCGTCATTTAAACCACTCCAGTTTAGACATATTACATTTACAACACATTATCACTAAAACATTGTTTTACAAATAACTTGGTTTATACAAACTCTTTTTACTTGGTTATTCTTTTAACCATACATTATTCTTTTATATATACATATCATCTGATTTTGCTAAAGTTTTTCAAATGATTTATAAAACAAAACAATTAACAAGGTTCATGACTGAATTTTATTAAACATTTCTCTAAACTCAAGTCATGAATCCTATTTTCATAAAACCTATGTATCTCACAGGCATTTTTATGCTGACGTACCTATTTTCACATGTGTTTTTAGGAGCTGTTGCTTAGGATGTTCGTGACATACTAGGGCGGACATGTGCCTTAGAGACTTAAAAATGAAGCTAGAACTAGTTTAATTATGTGGTGTACTCCTTGTTTCAGTTATTTTAAGACAATGTAACTCTTTGTTTGATGAATAAAACATAACTTTTAAATGCCATGATTGTGAAACAATAATTCTGTTGCAACACTCCCCGACGTTTCCGCCACGAATTGATGTTTTACGTGGTCGGGGTGTGACAGAAGAGTTGGTATCAGAACCAATGGTTATAGGGAATTAGGTTATTTGTAATGCTTTGACCTAGACTATAACCTTTCTAGGACCCAAACACAAGTTGTCTTGTGTTTAGATTTTAAAACATGCACTTCACCTATCCTTAGGTGATCACCAAAACAAGAACCCAATTTTCCAAAACGATTTTTGAAAATCAATCATCTGTTTTTAAATGATTTATTATATGGTTTTGAACTCTTTGATTTTTCATAATGATTTTGAAAATTTACCATCCATTTTGAATGATTCTTTTGGCCTTGTGCCTTCCAAGTTTTCAAAATCTCGTCAAAGTTTTGGGTTCTAAATAGTGGGAACACGTGCAAACTGGAAGGGTAAATGCCTGTACCCTGGGTTTTCTGTCTAAGGCTAGAGTGTTCGTACAAATCCACATAATCGGACCAGTCACTCTTACCTGGGAACTCTTGGGGTGAGTGTTCACTTATAGGCGAGCATGTCTTCGTGATTCATTATTTTTGACCCATTTACTTTGATTAGTCACTGTGTGTCGTTTGTTTGCTTTGTGATACGGACAAATGACCACCATCTTTGCTTTTGTCGATTTTTGTTTCATCTCATTCTTTTCATCTAATCATCTCACTCGTTCCTTTCATGTTTCCTCTTTTAGAATGCCTCATCGACGCGAAAATCCGCTACCAAATGCCGAACTGGCAGAAATCATCACGCAACAAATGGCTGCTGCGTTCCCAAATCTTATTGCTCAATTGAACCAAGCCAACAACAACAATAATGCTCCATGCAACTTCAAGAGTTTTAACTCGGCTAAACCACTCAAGTTCAGTGGTTCTGAAGGGGCAATTGGGCTCCTTCAATGGTTCGAGAGCATTGAGAGTACATTCCGTCATGTCCTGTGTCCTGAGAATCAAAAAGTTGAGTTTGCATCAAGCGTGTTTCAGATGAGGGCTCTCACATGGTGGAACGGGGTTATGAGAGACCGTGGTGCTGAGGTTGCTTTAGCACAAACATGGGCTGAACTTAGGGCGCTTATGATGAGGGAGTTTTGTCCTCGTCATGAACTGCGAGCTTTAGAAAGGGAATTTGATGACCTGAAACAGGATAGTGGCGAGCACCGGGCGTATACTGATAGGTATAAGGAGCTGAGTTTGTTATGCCCAACAATGGTTACCCCACTCGAGAAGGCTATCGAGAGGTATATCGATGGCCTACCTGACTCCGTACAAGACATCGTTACTGGTAGTAATCCTACCACAGTCCGCCAGCCAATCGAACTATCAGCGACATTGACTGAGTCGCAAGTCCGAAAGGGTAAGCTGCATAGAAAAGGTGACAAGGGTAAGAAGCAGTCGTCTGACAAAGAGGATAGCAAGAAAGGTAAAAACAAAAAGGGTAAGGATTCTGGTTCCTCGAAGGGTTCTAGGAAGCGTAAGGCTTCCCAAAATTTCGCCGTTACTGCACAAGCTGCACCAAATCAGCCTGCGCAACCACTTGCCAAGAAACCTTATCTTGGCAATGCACCTTTGTGCAACAGATGTAACGGTCATCATCAACCGCACCTCCAGTGCCGTCATTGCACCAACTGTGGAAGATCTGGTCATCTTGCTGACACATGCCGGATTCCTGCTAATCAAAATCGGGCAATTCAGAACCCGGCTCAACAAGTTGCTCAGCCTCTAGCTCAGCAACAAGGTCAGGCTGCACGACCTCACTACCCACCAGGTTCTTGTTATAACTGTGGGGATCTGACCCACTACCATAATCAATGTCCAAGATTGGTGAATGCGAATCCAGCTCAGGCTCAGGCTCGAGGTCGAGTCTTCAACATGAATGCACAAGAGGCGCAAGCAGACAATGAAGTGGTTAACGGTACGTTCTTTGTTAATAATCAACCCGCGTCTGTTCTCTTTGATTCTGGTGCCGATAAGAGTTTTGTGTCATTATCTTTTGAGCCATTGCTTCACATGTCTAGAACGAAACTAGGTAAGCCTTTAACAGTAGAAGTTGTAGGGGTGATCCCGTTGTTCTTGATTCTGTTCTTCGCAATTGCCAATTGAACCTTAACAACCATCTTTTTCCTATCGACCTCACGCCAATGTAACTTGGGAGTTTCGACGTTATAGTGGGTATGGATTGGTTAGCCAAGCATCACGCAGAGGCAGTTTGTTTCGAGAAGATTGTTCGTGTTCCACTTTCGTCTGGTGAGATCCTACAGGTTCGTGGTGTGAAGCCTGCTAGTAGTCTCAAGCCTATGTCTTGTTTTCAAGCTCGGAAGTATCTGCGAAAGAACTATGTGGCCTTCTTGGCACATGTTGTAGCAGATAAAGGCAAATGTAAGTCTATTCAAGATATCCCTGTCGTTCGGGATTATCCAGAGCTATTTCTTGAGGAGTTACCTGGGTTACCCCCAGCGTGCTAAGTCGAGTTCCGTATTGATCATGTACCTGGTGCAAATCCTATTGCCAGATCTCCTTATCGTCTTGCACCATCTGAGATGCAAGAATTATCTAAGCAGCTTCAGGAGCTTTCAGATAAAGGTTTTATTCGTCCTAGTTTTTCACCTTAGGGTGCTCCCGTTCTTTTTGTCAAGAAGAAGGATGAATCTTTCAGGATGTGCATCGATTACCGTGAGCTTAACAAGCTTACCATCAAGAATCGATATCCCCTACCTCGCATTGATGATCTCTTTGATCAATTACAAGGTGCTTCTTATTTTTCGAAGATTGATCTGTGTTCTAGGTATCATCAGCTTCGTGTGCATGAAGAAGATATTCCCAAGACAGCTTTCCGCACTCGTTATGGGCATTATGAGTTCACAGTTATGCCATTCGGTTTGACAAATGCTCCTGCTATTTTCATGGACTTGATGAATAGGGTTTGCAAGCCTTATTTAGATAAGTTCATCGTCGTTTTTATTGATGACATTTTGATATATTCTAAGACGCAAGCTGATCATGAGCAACATCTTCGTCTTACTCTAAAGAAAGAGCAACTTTTTGCCAAATTCTCCAAGTACGAATTTTGGCTTAAAGAAGTTCAATTTTTGGGTCATATCGTCAACGAACAAGGTATTCATGTAGATCCCTCCAAGATCAGTGCGATTAAGGATTGGGATACGCCTACTACTCCTACCGAAGTTCGTTCTTTTCTTGGTCTCGCGGGTTATTACCGCCGCTTCATCAAAAATTTCTCGAAGATTGCAGTTCCCCTAACTGCTCTAACTCAGAAGAATAAACCCTTTGAATGGGGTACTAAACAAGAAGAAGCGTTTCAGACCTTGAAGCAGAAGCTTTGTGATGCGCCTATCCTATCTTTGCCCGAAGGCAATGATGATTTTGTCATGTACTGCGATGCATCCAATTTGGGACTTGGATGTGTTCTGATGCAAAGGAACAAAGTCATAGCATATGCATCGAGGCAGTTGAAGGTGCATGAGAAAAACTACACCACTCATGATCTTGAGTTGGGTGCAGTTGTGTTCGCTCTTAAGATATGGAGACACTATTTGTATGGTACAAAATGTGTGGTTTTCACTGACCACAAAAGTCTTCAGCATATCTTCAATCAGAAAGAACTCAACATGAGGCAACGACGTTGGGTAGAACTTCTAAACGACTATGACTGCGAAATTCGCTACCATCCTGGTAAGGAGAATGTCGTGGCTGACGCTTTGAGTCGTAAAGAACGTGTCAAGCTTCATTGTGTTCGTGTTCAATCTGATATTCAAGCTCGATCTGATATTCAAACCCGCATCTCTCTGGCTCAACATGCTTGTGTTTCACAAGACTTGATGGGTAAGGAATTACCCTATCACATTAAACCTGATCTTGAACTAAAGGACGATGGATCGTATTATTTCATGGACCGTTTGTGGGTCCCAAGCCTAGATGATCTCTGTACTTTGCTCATGGATGAAGCTTATAAGTCTCGTTATTCTATTCATCCTGGCTCAGATAAGATGTATAAGGATCTCTGTACTCAGTATTGGTGGCCTGGCATGAAGAAAGACATTGCCTTATACGTTTCAAAATGCCTTACTTGTCTTAAGGTAAAGGCTGAACACCAACATCCTTCTGGTCTTTTGGAGCAACCAGAGATTCCAGTTTGGAAATGGGAAAACATTGCTATGGATCTCATTACTAAACTTCCGCGCACTAAGAAAGGTCATGATGCCATCTGGGTAGTTGTTGATCGTCTTACAAAATCAGTGCATTTCTTGCCTATCCGTGAGGATCTATCTGCTGAAAAGTTGGCTAAAATCTATGTGGATGAAATCGTATCTCGACATGGTGTTCCTTTGAACATTATTTCTGATAGAGATGCTCGCTTCTCTTCTCGTTTTCGGAGAACCATGCAATCTGCTATGGGGACCCAACTTAATCTGAGCACTGCTTATCATCCGCAATCTGATGGTCAATCTGAAAGAACAATCCAGACTTTGGAGGATATGCTTAGAGCTTGCGTGATCGATTTTGGTGGTAGTTGGGATTCACATCTTCCATTGATAGAATTCTCCTACAACAATAGTTATCACTCCAGCATCAACATGGCTCCTTTCGAGGCTCTCTATGGTCGAAAATGTCATTCATCAGTCTGCTGGAATGAGATAGGCGAGGCTCAACTTACTGGACCTGACCTCATTCTAGAGACAACTGATAAGGTTAAGAAAGTTCGTGATAGCCTCCAGACAGCTTGAATCCGTCAAAAAAGTTACGCGGACCAACGACGCAAGCCCTTGGAATTTCAAGTCGGTGATCGTGTATTACTTAAGGTCTCACCTTGGAAAGGTGTGATCAGATTTGGAAAGACAGAAAAACTTGCACCTAGATATGTTGGACCATTCAAGATCGTCGAAAGAATCGGTAAGGTAGCCTACAGACTTGAATTACCTCCTGAACTTGGAAATGTTCATCCAACCTTCCACGTGTCCAATCTTAAGAAGTGTCTAGCTGATGAGAACCTCCACATACCACTTGATGAAATTCGTGTTGATAACACGATGCATTTTGTTGAGAAACCAGTGGAAATCATGGAACGTGAAGTCAAGTGGCTTAAACGCAAGCGCATTCCTTTGGTCAGAGTTCGATGGGAATCTAAACGTGGACCCGAGTTTACTTGGGAATGTGAATATCAAATGAAGTCGAAGTATCCGCATCTATTCTCATGAGTTTCCTCTAAATAAATTTCAGGACAAAATTTCCACAAGTAGGGGAGACTGTGACAAATGTGCTTGTAATCATTGTAAACAGTTTAGTTATCAATGAAATAAAGTTATTTGATCCCAATGTTTGTTTATGTTTGACATTTTTCATGTTTTGATTTTTTATTCAATTTCAAACTCTATATCGCTTTCTGGAGAATTATACGCGAACTGGTGCGTAAACGTAGTCAGTTTAACGCGACAAATACTCCAGAACATCAACATATGCTTAACATACCTTAAATAACCTTCACATAACTTAGAAATAAGTTTTAAAGGCCTTGGTATGGCAAAATCAAGTCTATTCGCTTACAGGGACTAAATTCGACAAACTGCAAAAGTATGCCGACTTGAACTGTAATGGACATTCTGGAACTTGATCATAAGTTAAACACACCCTAAATATCCTTTACATAGCTTAGAAATAGGCTTTGAGGGGTTCGGTGTGCTAAAATAAACTTTATGCTCATTCAAGGACTAAAAGCGTCAAAAAGTGCATAAGTTTGCATTTTCGCGAATAACTTACGTTCTGAATACATCCGGACATCCAAAACATTTATGTAAGCATTAAAATATTTTATTTTAGTGTTTGGCATAAGAAAAATCCATTCGTCGCGCAATTTGGATCGTTTTTCGCGCTTGTGCGCATTTCGTCGTAAATAAGCGAACATCGCGTTCATACGACCAAACGAACCGAAATTCGGCATATTTTTGAGCATGTTTCATGTCCACAATGTTTAGGCATCATTTTAGGGCCTTAAGGTTGGCTTAACGTGCCTTAAACATGTCGGAATGACTTTAAAACACAACAGGGACTGAAACTGACATTCTGCAAACTTGTTGCTGATCTGAGACACCCAGGCGGGCCGCGTAAACATCTGCAGGCCCCTTACGCGGGCTGTGTGAGCCTCCCAGATGTGCAGAATGTGTTTTACAGCCTGATTCCAGCTGTTCCAGCTGTTTGTGAGTGTTGCAACTGGTATTTTGGAGTCTATGGGCATAATCTAGGGGCTCCAATGGTTTTATAAAACTATGGGCTTGAGGTGTACGGCTGTGATTGAATCTCGGATAACGAGGAACGATCTTAACGGTTCTACTACATCTATAAATACCCCCCCCCCCATGTTCTTGTTGAAACTCACTTGATTTTTGAGATTTTCTCTAAGTTGAAGTGTGAAACACTTCATACCTGAGAAATACTTGGAAAATCAAACTTGTGGGGACCTTCTGTAAGTATTCTTTCGTCCTTTTCATTCGTTTTTAGCGTTAAAGTCAAACTTTGTTTGACTTTCTGCATTAACCAGTTTATGGTCAATGTGAAGTTCGTTTGAACTTCATAACGTGAGCCTAATCACGATGGTTATAGTCCCTAGTGACTATACCTACTGATTACCACTTATCTAGGCTCAGTGACGAGTCGTAGTTTCGGCCAAAATGCGTATTCTCACGTATTTTGTAGCCAAACTACTTATGGGTATCAAAACCATTTGTCTTGATACCAAACCTGTTTTTAAACCTCGTTAAACATGTTTGGACATGTTTAGCTCGTCACTTTTAGATTTGTGCTTGTCTAGGGTCGTAAAGGTAAGCGATCTAATCAATCGCTTATGCTTTCGAACCCGACCCATTTGGTCGATCATTAGGATCCGACCAAACGCATTAGGTGACCATAGTTGTATAGGGAATAACCTTCTGAGGTTATACCTTATGGTCACATCGTTTAAGTAGTTGTATGATAGGTAAATTATATGCCTTAGGAAAATTACCAAAATGCCCTTTTTGCGCCAAATTTCATTTTAAGCCTATGTAACCTGAATTTTGACATCTAAACTGATTTAACAACAATATTAAACATGTTAAGGAATATTTTACTTGTTATAGGACTAGTTAGGCGTTCCGAACGCGTTTTATGCGAACGACGCGTTAAAGTAGCATAAGCTACCTAAACGGGTCGTAACGGGTCAAAAGCACTTAGGATAAGTTTTGTTTTAGTATGTAGGCTTTGTTAAACCATACTACATGAGTTCTTACACTCATTACGAACCCTCATGCTACCCGATCCTCCAAATAGGTCCGTTTATTAATGTAGTTACCTATATTAGGTGCCGTTTGATTCCGTGATCTTCTAGCTTTGCTTGGTGGTTATCTTAGGACTTCTGAGCAATCTCAAGTGAGTACATAGACCCCTCTTTTACTGTTTTTCAAACATTTTGGGGTGAAACACATGTGCCTACTTGCTACTTTAGTGCTTTCCATGTTTTCAATTCATATACTTGTTATGTTCATTAGTACACTATTAGTACATGATTTCATTTTGTTTCGCTATGTATGTTTACTTGGCATGATAGCACATTGTTTTACATTACATTTTCTGCTTTGTATGTTAACTTAGCATATTTAGCACATTGATTTACATGACTTTTCTGCTTTGTATGTTAACTTAGCATACTTAGTACCTTACTTTCATTACATGTTTACGTTTGGTATGACATTTGGTTTGTTCAACGGGTCTAAATTACATTCATTAACATTAGCTACGCCGCTTGGTAGTAAGTAATGGTACCATAGGACTTGACAAATCCCGCTCCTGACATCCTAGGTTTGTTTGGGTGTAAGGAATGACTGAATCCGAAAACATTTTTTTTGATAATCTTTACTCTAAGGTTATCCTGCTGTCTCAAGGCTTGAATGTATGCGTTAACTTACCACATAAGTGTTTGTATCGGTAAAGCATGTATTTATTTAGTTATTTTACAAAACATAACTTTTGATTTATTCAAAATACTTTGTTTTGTACATTTTTACTTGTGGTTTAAGTAGTCTCATTTTTACTTACCATACATAACTTTTGTTTACACATTACATGATTCATATTTAACTTGGGTTATACTATGACATTTGACTATTGGATTAAACATGGATATTTTACAATGTTGGTTGGTTTGAGTGACTTAAATAACGAGGCATGTGTAATATGGTACAAGCATGGTGGATACGCCGCTGGTACTTCCTATATATAAGTGCTTGTATGATATTACATATCGTAGCGTCATTTAAACCACTCCAGTTTAGACATATTACATTTACAACACATTATCACTAAAACATTGTTTTACAAATAACTTGGTTTATACAAACTCTTTTTACTTGGTTATTCTTTTAACCATACATTATTCTTTTATATATACATATCATCTGATTTTGCTAAAGTTTTTCAAATGATTTATAAAACAAAACAATTAACAAGGTTCATGACTGAATTTTATTAAACATTTCTCTAAACTCAAGTCATGAATCCTATTTTCATAAAACCTATGTATCTCACAGGCATTTTTATGCTGACGTACCTATTTTCACATGTGTTTTTAGGAGCTGTTGCTTAGGATGTTCGTGACATACTAGGGCGGACATGTGCCTTAGAGACTTAAAAATGAAGCTAGAACTAGTTTAATTATGTGGTGTACTCCTTGTTTCAGTTATTTTAAGACAATGTAACTCTTTGTTTGATGAATAAAACATAACTTTTAAATGCCATGGTTGTGAAACAATAATTCTGTTGCAACCCTCCCCGACGTTTCCACCACGAATTGATGTTTTACGTGGTCGGGGTGTGACACATTGATGTCTCGAGTCAGGCTTGGGTCGAGATCATGAGATCTCGAGTCGCAACCGTGCTGATCTCGAGTCCTTACATGTGAAGTGCCTGGTTTCGAGTTGTCAACATAACGGTCTCGAGTCGCAACCGTAAGGTCTCGACTCGCAAACTATGGAGATGCTTCTGGAATTTTCATATCAGTACTACCCATTCAGATTTCACAAGCATGTACTATCCAATCAAATTTCATTAACACGTTTTATTCTACCGTACACTACCAAATTGGATCAAAACAGCGTAATTCAAATATTCATGGCATCTTCATGTAGTTCATCATTATGTAAGCAGTTTATAAAAATCAATCAGAGTATATATTTCTTTAGTGTATATAACTTGTTCAAAAGGGTTTAACAATTAAATATTCAACCACAAGAGATTAACATAGAGTTTTCATTAAATCTGTTTGTCTTTGTCAATCCATATCCTATCAAAACAAGTTATATATATCATTCATACTTAATTTCCCAAATCAAATAATTCTCTCAAAATAGTTAGCACACATAAACATTTAGCCGAGACCTAACACAAACACCTATATACATCAAATACATAACCAAACTTATATGTGCTTATCCTAAAACACATTTAAATCCTATTTTATTCAAAATCAAGAACTCACAGAACAACATGAGAATCATGGTCCTTATTCTTACGGCTCTAATCCAGTATACACATTCAGACAATCAGACAGTTAACAAAAGCAACTTACCAATTTCATTTTGGTCATTATAAAAATCACACTATACAGTTAGATACATGTTCACATATTTGTTCAGCTAAGCATATCAGTCCCTACGTTGACACAACAAGCAACTTCTACAAATCTGAATTGGACTCATAACCACTTTCATTTTTTTTCAAATCAAACAACTAAAACAGATCTCAGACAACAGGATTTTCTATTACTGATTCATGACCACATCCTCTAACACTACACAGTTGACAAATATGTATTTCGATTCATATTTCAAATAACCAATCAACATATGTGTACAAATCAGAATCACAAGACTATTATTAGACCAAGAACCACAAAAAGCATATAAACACAACCTATGAATACTGACCAATCGATTCACGGGTCGAACGGGCTCTCTGCTGCCGTCACCGTTTCCGTCGCTGGCGTTACTGGTTGGTCGGAGGGCCACAGCCGAACATCGTCATCACCTCAGTTGCTGCCCCTTCATTTCTGTCCCTTCAGTCCTGAGCCACCACCACCATTGCAGCCACCAAAATGTCTCCGACCCACCACCATGTCATGAAGTGTACGTGTCCGATGCAGGGTAATGGCGTGTAGATAGGTGGGTGTGGGGGTGTGAGAGGGTCGCCGAAGTCCTCTGATTGCACACGGGGTGTGCGGCTGTGAGAGAGTGAAAGGGCGAAGAGGAGTGGGTCGGGTTTTGTGTGTGAGCTCGCCAGAAAAGAAGGGAAGTGCTGGAGAGGAGTTGGTCGGAGAACAAAGGGCGTCGGAGATCGCCGGAATCCGGCTCCGATCGTCAGACTCGGGAGAGAAGATAGAGGGGTGTCTGGTGTTGTGCGGCTGCACATCTTTGTAGGGTTTTTGCTTTTGAGAGAAAATGAGAGGGGGTGGGGGTTTAAGTGTATATTATAGTCTAGGGTTTTAGGTTTAAATAAGTTGGGTTGGGTCTAGCCCAAGTGCGAATCCGTTTAAACAACTACGCGTCTGGTCAAACAACTGGCCCGATTTTTTTTAATAATACTATAACGGTAATCCAATTCATTATTTTAATAAATTATTATTATTATTATTATTATTATTATTATTATTAAATGCACGTTTTTACCAAACTACCCTTCTCTTGACAACGAGAGTACGTGTTGTCACACTGAATGCTGGTATGGTAGCTATTATTGTAGGAACTCAATCAGAGGGAGGTGGTCATCCCAACTACCACCTAGTTCAATAACACATGCGCGAAGCATGTCTTCTAATGTTTGTATTGTACGCTCACTTTGCCCATCCGTTTGAGGATGGTAAGCAGTACTAAAATTCAAACGCGTGCCCAAGGATTGTTGGAAACTTTTCCAAAAATGAGAAGTGTATTGAGTATCTACTGGCACTCCATGGAGGGACACAATCTCGTCCACATATATCTGAGCTAGTTTATCGAAGCTATGAGTCTCCTTGATGGGTAAGAAATGAGCTGACTTAGTTAATCTGTCAACTATGACCCATATTGTATCATTTCCATGTCTTGTTTTAGGTAACTTCATGATAAAATCCATGGTTATCATCTCCCACTTCCATGTGGGAAGTTCTAATTGTTGTAGTAATCCTGACGGCTTTTGATGTTTGGCTTTAACTTGTGAGCACGTCATTTAGCTACGTATGTGGCTATGGATTTCTTCAAACCCATCCACCAATAGTTTGCCCTTAAATCTTGATACACCTTGTCACCTTCAGGATGAACTGAGTACTTGGAATTATGAGCTTCCTGGAGGATTATATCTCTAAGTCCTCCATGAATAGGAACCCAGATCCGACCATTTAATCTGAGGATTCCACCATTCCCTGGTGACAACTGATCAATAGTTGCACCTAATTTCTATCCTGAAAAATTAGTTTCCAATACAGCTTCTTTCTGAGCAGCTAACAACCTTTCATTTAAGCTGTTCTTAAGTTTGATACTCTTGGCATTAATCTGTATAGGTGTAACTCTTTCCTTTCGGCTTAGTGCATTAGCGACTACATTCGCCTTGCCAGGATGGTAGCGAATCTCGCAATCGTAGGCATTTAAAGTTTTCCATCCAACGACGTTGTCTCATATTGAGATCCTTCTGGTTAAACAAGTGTTGGAGACTTTTGTGATCTGAGTATATCACACATTTAGTTCCATATAAATAATGTCTCCATAACTTAAGTGCAAATACAACGGCACCCAATTCCAAGTCGTGGGTGGTGTAATTCTTTTCATGCACTTTTAGTTATCGTGATGCGTAGGCAATCACCTTGCCTCTTTGCATAAGCACACAGCCCATGCCAGTGTGCGAAGTATCATTGTAGACAACAAACTCAGCTATACCTTCAGGCAAGGTCAGAACTGGAGCGTTGCTCAATCTTTGTTTGAGGATCTCAATAGACTCCTGCTGTTTAGGACCCCAATCAAATTTTACATTCTTGCATAACAAAGTAGTTAGAGGTGTGACTATCCTTGAGAAGTTCTTGATAAATCTTCTGTAATATCCTGCCAATCCCAAGAAGCTGCGAATTTCAGTAGGTGTCTTAGGTGCTTCCCAGTTCATAATTGATTCTATTTTAGCGGGATCCACTTGGATATCACGCTCACTCACAACGTGTCCAAGAAATTGGACTTCGTGAAGCCAGAATTTGCACTTCGAGAATTTAGCGTAAAGCTTCTCCTGTTGAAGAAGTCCTAAAATGCACCGTAGGTGTTTCTCATGATCAACCTGATTACGAGAGTAAATAAGTATGTCATCTATAAAGACGATGACAAACTTATCTAGATATGGTTTGCAGACTCGATTCATGAGGTCCATGAATGTTGCGGGTGCATTAGTGAGCCCAAAGGGCATCACTAAGAACTCATAGTGGCCATACCTCGTTCTAAACGCGGTCTTAGGTACATCTTCAGTTCTAACTTTGAGTTAATGATACCCTGACCTTAGATCAATCTTTGAGAAGAAGCTTGCCCCTTGTAGCTGATCAAACATATCGTCGATCATGGGCAATGGATAGCGGTTTTTGATTGTCACCTTATTTAATTCACGATAATCGATGCACAGACGCATTGAACCATCCTTCTTCTTTACAAACAGTATGGGTGCTCCCCGAGATGATGAGCTGGGTTGTATAAAACCTTTTTCCAGTAGTTCATCTAATTGGGTTCTCAGTTCTTTCATCTCGGTTGGTGCTAAGCGGTAAGGTGCTCGTGCAACTGGTGCTGCCCCAGGCATGATGTTGATCCTGAATTCTACTTGCCTTTCGGGAGGCAATCTAGGTAGCTCATCAGGGAAGACATCTGGGTATTCAGAGATGACTGGAATGTTCTATCTTTGGTTTCGGCTCGTCCACTGTCACCTGTGCCATGTAGACGACACATCCACTTTTTAAGCACTTGGATGTCTTATGTATAGACACATTATCAGGCAATCCATAGTGCATATCTCCTTGAATGGTAATCGATTCACCAGATGGGGTTTTGATATTGACTAGTTTCTTAACATAGGCGATTTGGGCTTGGTTTCGAGACAACCAATCCATGCCTAAAATTACATCAAACCCAACCAATTTCATTGGCAGAAGAGATAATGGAATTGAATGATTCTTAATGGATATAAAGCATCCATCAAGAAGAGTCGAAGCAGTTTCTAAGGTACCGTCAGCGAGTTCTACCTCATATTTAATATCTAGAGTTTTAATAGGCAGATTCAACAGTTTACTAAACTTAAGGTCTACAAAAGACTTATCTGCACCTGAATCAAATAAAACTCTAGCATAAATATTGTTTATGAGGAAGATACCTGTTATAACTTTGTCATCCTTCACTGCCTCCTTGGCATTCATCTGGAATACCCTAGCATTTGTTTTCTTAGCCTCCTCAGGCTTCTTTGCGTTCTTTGGGCAGATTGTCTTTATATGCTCTTTTTCATTGCAACCATAACCGGTTGCATCCTTTAAATCCCGGCACTCCAAAGACTTGTGCCCCTTCTTCTTGCACATCCCGCAGGGCTTGGCCTGCGGGTCTATTGTGCACTTCCCAAAGTGCTTTTTATCACAGTTCTTGCACCGAGGTTTCTACCAAACTGATTAGAATTTTTCTTAAACCCAAAATTTCCTTTCTTCTTTTTGTTAGACTGGTGGGATTGATCGTCTTCTCTTTTTCTTTTTCCTTCATCTGTGGCCCTCCTAGATCTACTTCTTATCACGTCAGGTGTAAGAGACAAGGACAGGTCTACAACTGACCTGTAGGTGGTAGGCTTTGAAGCCTTAACATTTCCTTTGATTTCAAGGGCTAGAACACCTATGAAGCGTGCGATGCGCTTAGGTTTAGGAGTGACCAAGTATGGGACAAGTCTGGACATCGAATTGAAACTGGTAACATGTGATCTGCAATCCAGATCCTTCATGACTAAGGTCAAGAAATCAGTTTCAACTTTCTCCACTTCGTGCTGTGGGCAGTATGTCTCTTTTTCCAGCTCAACAAATTTAACCCAAGAGAGGTTGTACAGAGGAATCTTTCCTGTGGATTGGACCAGAGCCTTCCACCATGTCAGGGCATCGCCCTTAAATGATTATGAAACATATTTAACCACATCCTCCTTAGTACAACCACTTATATCCACCACTATTTCCATTTCATCGAGCCACTTCATGCAGTCAATGGCTCCTTTCTCTCCAGTGAAATCTCTCGGTTTGCAAGAGACATAATACTTGTAAGTACAACCCTTGTTGTAACATGGTGCCTGATCAAACACAATATGCCTGTGTGGTTCTTTTTTCTGATTGGATGAATGCTCAGATTCATCTTTCTTTGATGTATGCGGTTTTGATAGGGATTTAGAATGAGTCTTCGAATGAGCATCACTTGACTCTTTAAGTTGTGTTTATCATGGCTTACAGTTCAGCGCCAGTGAGATATAGTCTAGTAGTGTCATTCCCTTTCACTGGGTGATTGTGAGCTTAATCTGAGCCAGCCATGGTGAAGCTTTGAATCCTATAAATCAAGTAACAATGATTTGTTTAGTTGTCACCTAGTGAACCATCATATTTGATGATTAACTAGCCATGGTATAAATGAACCATATAGGCTGACAGATTAAATATTTTTGAGGAAAATGTATTTTAAATTTGTTTTATTATACTTAGCCTAGGTTACAATTGAACCATCAAAGGCATTTAAACAGGATATAATCCTTTACATATATTAGACAGGGGACATATGTCACATCTGTCAATGTCGTATAGACACTTTTATATAGCACGAAAGCTCATCTCGAAGGACATTTAGATGGTACGAAAGGCCTTGTTTCTATGTTAATTTAAATTATAAGTCAAGATCTTGTTAGATGCTGGGCTCTAAGGTTTGAACATAGTTCTTCACCTTTAGAAAGAGGGTCATTGACTACGACTGCCATTGTTATAAACGATATAGCTAGGCCCGAAGGCAAAACGAATAACATCTCTATTGGATGTTTTAGTAAGTATGGACATCATATTTGATGATATTAGCCATGATTCACATTGATCATTTAGGCTATGTAAAGACTTGGAAGAATCCAAGTACCTTGAAGACTGCTGTGGTTTCTCAAGCAACACTGCCAGGAGTGTTAACATGTGCTAGATGTTAACTAGGATTTATTGTCTAAAGAGGGTTGTACCATCATAGCCATGTTCATATTGATATATAGGCTAGGTTGTACCATTAAGAAGATCTTTTGGAATTTCTTGACAGATCAATTAAAATTGAAATGATTGTTTGCCTGTTGATGTAATGAAAGTACATATAAGTTCCAAAAGAAAATTTCCATTAATAATACTACAAATTACAAAACTGCCCTAAATGAGTCTTTCAAATAACATAAATTGTCCACGCAGGGACTAAAGAAGGACAAATCCTCGCAGGGATTGATACATAAAAATAGTGTCCACGTAGGGACTAATACTAAAAGGTAGTGTCCACGCAGGGACTAAATTTAAAATAACAAATACAAGGAAAAATAAAATCTTCAATCGTCATTCCTTTCCCCTTGATAAATTTTGCAAGACCCTTAAGAAACTTATGGGTCTTTCTCTCACCTCTATCCACCCTACGTTCAACATTTTGCACCCTTTGTAAGATTTCTTGTTGTTGTTGGGGTGGAGGTTGAGGTTGTGGCTGTGGTTGAGGTGGAGGGTATTGATACCCATAGACAGGATACCCAGTTGGGTATGCAGGTGGGAATGGTGAAGGATAAAGAGCATTATAATTAACTGCTTCGACGAATGGATCATAAGTAGGTGGTTGGTAGTTATAACCTGTAGGAGCTTGTGGCTCGAACGGGTTATACCCAGTCATATCTGGGTAAGTAGGAATTGGGTTTTCAAAACTCATCGGAGGTGGTTGTGATGCAAAGGTGGCCGGTGTGATGTCAATTTCTGGCACAGCATGTGAAGGTCCACCGATTTGTGGATCTTCAGGACTGGGAGGATAGTTGCTTGAAGCTTGGGGGAGCTAAATCGTGGTCCCCCACGCACAGACATGCGTGCGTTTCTTCTCCTCCTTGGTGGTTCTGGAGGTGGCGGAGGTTGTTCCTCTGCTGGTAGTGGTGGCGGTGTGACCGCCTGAAAGTTCAGCTCCTCGGAAGGAGGTTGTTGCGATGGGGTGTTGTGGTAGGAAGGAGTGAATTCAAATTTCCACTGCCCCCACCATTCGGCGTATTCATCGGGACCTTGGTAGGGAGATCCTACGAAGGAAGAACCACTAGAAATATCGATGGGATGCGTGGGCGTCCCGGAAGGTGGCATTGCTGGATCTGGATCTTCATCTATATCCATGTCCTTGGAGAAGTGATCTTCAGGACCCAACAAGTTATGACCTGCTGGTGAATTGATGTATCCATAAGGGTCAAAGTAACCCTGTGAATAGGAGTGGTGAGAAGAATGATGAGAATGATGGGAAGAATGGTGGGAATGGTGTGAATGCAGCGAATGCTGAGAATGGTGAGAGTGTTGGGGCTCTTGTGGTTGTTGTGGCCCAAAGGAATGGTGGTAAGATGGCGAAGTGCTTAGTGAAACAGATCGCCTTGCGGGTTCCAGTGAATGTCTCCAATCGTTGTAAGGATCAGAGCTAAATGATGCCGAGGGCATGCGGCAGTGAGAAGGCCCTGACTGGCTAGATGGTCCTCCTCTCATAGGACCTTTCCTTTTTCCTCCTCTGACACGTGGTGGCATCTTCTATGTGAACCTGTCAAGAATAAGAAAACAACATATATAAACCAAGTAAAGATTAAGAGTAATCCTAGGTCATTGGCCTAGACTCGGAAGTCTAAGGAATGTGCTATTATGTCATTGAGATTAAACACAAAAGGCTAGTGTTTAATTCACTCAATGTTGGCTCTGATACCAACCTGTCACACCCCTATATTTCCACATAATCTGGTGGGCTCGGTGCGGAGTATCGTGTCATCATAGTCAATTAAACACAATTATAGCACATCGGAAGGCTTGGAAATTAAATTACTATTACAACCCAAATGTTCAAAGTACGAATGAAATAATATACAGGTGGTTGTAAAAGAGATCCACAGGCGGATCTTTAAATAAAAACATAAAACAAAGTTCAACAAACTTAAGGCATCTAGGGATTTGCAAGATCCTCTTATTTAATGCCAAGTAGCTCCAGCCTATTACGCAAGGTACCTGTCACTTAGTCTTTGGAAAATACGTCAGTTTACACTGGTAAATACAATTAACTGACTCATTTGAAAACATTTATGAACATTGGTTTAAGTGCTTGAAGCACGAAAATTCTTTTATAACTTGGGACAATTATATTTATAATCTTGTATACAGTTTTACATGTTTATCATACATTTGGGGCCAGTTTAGAAACCGGTCATGATTAACTTACTCACCACTTATAAAACCCACAAAGGAGTTATCCCCAACTTGTGGGTAATTTATGTTTTAGCATTTGCATCTGTCGGGTGTATGCCTACACCCCGTGCATTGGTCATGGCCATTAATAACTTAAATGAGCCAAGGATATCCAGGACACGGTCGTTAACCCCCAAAGTTTATGTTATCAAACAAAATACATTAAAACGGGTTATGCAGATTTATTAATCACAATACGACTAAAGGACCCCATGCCCGACCAAGCGGTAATAATTTACCGTATCCCAAGCCCGTATAAGGGAAAATAAGTTAAAAGTATTTACCAGAGTTTAGAATGCAAGAAATTCTACCCAGCCGTTTGTTACTAAGACTTTATGAAGACATCTTCTACCAAGTCTACCTAATCTGAAATGAAGGTTTTATTGACCTATTAGGATACTAACGGGTCTCATTTAAGTCAAGGACTTAAACCGATTAGTTTTAAGGACGCTTTCCGGCACGAAACGCTAGATTATGCGGTGACCGGAATGGAATGTAATTTAGACCCAACAAGTATGAAAACTTGTACAATATGGGTAAACTAATTACATTCTGGATTTTGAAGTTTAGATGACAAGGTTAGACCCGTTTCGGTTAATTCATGCAAACTAGTTACATAAACCGAACCGAACCCGAACGCGTATAAGCATAAACGGGTAACCAAATGAGTCATATACAAGTTCCATATGTTATTATGCTTAAAATATGTTATGATATTAGTAGGATATCAAAATGTATGCCCATAAAGGTTTTAAAACCGAATTAGGCCCCGTAAGGGCATTTTGGTCATTTTAAGGTTTATAAAAGAGGTTTATAGATAAACTAAAGTTATGATCAAAAACATTCTATGAAAATTTTATTTTATGATATTATAACAGTAGGATATCATACATATGTGTGGTTTATGATTTTTGGCCAAACTATGCCCCGAAAGGGCATTTTGGTCATTTCACATATGGTTTTAGGGATTTATTTGGAATTCCAAGTTCATGAATTATACATACTGTAAAAATGTTTAAAATAGTTTATAATATCAGTAGGTAACAAGTCTTGGGTGCTAAGTATGGTTTAAAACCATACTACGCACTTAATTAGCGTAAAAGTCGATATATGACGATAATTTCGAAGTTTAAGCGATTCTGAGATGTTGACCAGCTTTGAGTGGTCAAAATATTTTTTTTTCATAATATATCAGTAGCAACAGATTTTGCATGTTATTATATTTAAAATTCATTTTATTTGCAAAAAAAGGTATTATCGTCATTTATAGGCTTTATACGAGAACTCAAGGTTAAGGTCAGTAGATAATCTGACCCAACATCCCAGTAAGTCCTAAATATGATATCACAACAGTAGGTAAAGAGTTTTATTCCAAAATTATGTTTAAAACTTGTTGTGCATGCTAAAGGGCATTATAGTCCTTATAAAAGCATAATTTTCAATTAGTTGTATAACTTCAGTTTATGACCAGAATGTAAGTGTCTAAATATTCTAAATATGTTTACTAATCAGTACCTAATCCATTTGTATGTTCATTTATATTAAAAACCTCATTTTTAGACAAAAGGGCATACTAGTCAACAATAAGCATAATTTCGGAAACATGCATATAAACTCAGATTACTAAGTGACCATGTAATATAACCTTAGAGGGTTATGCTACAACATAATATGGTCATAAAGGAACCTTAAGGCATAAAGGAAATAAGCTAATTCGGGTCAGAACTGAAAGTCAAAGTAAAAGTCAAGCTTTTACGACTTTCGGTTGCGAATCGAGCTTAAACTTAGAATTGTCGGGTTGAACATGTTTAGACATGTTCTAATAATGTTTACCAAGTTACTAAAGTGATAAAACATGTTCTATAACCTCTACATTATCAGATTTGATTTTATTTAAAATCTGACTAGTTTGACTTTTTATTTTAATTACTTTGACCCGACAATTAACTAAGTAAACGTGGTAATTAGGGGGTGCCCTTTTAAGGGATTAACACCTACCTAATTACGATCACGTAGCCATATTTGCTTCGAACAATGGCTGGATCGTTTAGGTCTAAATCAAAAGTCAAAGCGGATTAGCGGCAACTTTGACTTTCGGCTTTTAAATGCATAAAAACCGAACTAGAGTGGCTAAGGACACTTGCAACAGGTCCTAGCTCGAAGATTAGACTAAGAGGGAGCTTCCTTTTGACCAGGAACCTCAGAGAATGAGAAGAGAAGTAATTTTGAAAGGTGCAAGTTCAAATGAAGGAGTAAGGCACCTATTTATACTAAATCAAGGCGTTCCAAGATCATTCCAGGTGTATTGAGGCTTCCTCTGATCATCACAGGTGTCATAGAGGTTTTTAAAAACCATTAACAAGCTCCATATATTGAAATCAGGCTGCATGGAGGTTTGATTGGGGAACAAGGCTGCATTACATGCAGCTATCCTTATTTTTCACATCTGGGCGTTTGCTCACGGCCCGTGAGAGAGTCAGGAGAGGGCTTCGCGGCCCGCGACTCTCCCCTATTCCGGTTACACATGTTTCGTTTAATGGCAGTTTCAGTCCCTGGTCCTTTTAACCCTCATATATGTTCTATTTTTAGCACTTTTGGTCCCCAAGGTTATTTTTTGATGATCTTAGGAGTTGTAACAAACTTTTTTAGGATCCCGTTCAGTTATAAGATCACCCAAAAGCACTAGTTTCTGTTGTTGATGCTTTTAACCCTTCTTCTTGCATTCTTGCACAACTTATCGTATACGGTACCGAAACCCACCGTAATTAATATCATGTATTCTCAGAAGTTTTTATTGAACATTACGAAGTCTCGGGTTTGTTAAAAGGTCACTCAGACGTAAGAATTAACATGTTGACACGTTTAACTCCTTTGTCTTGTAAACTTTTGATTTCTTTCACAAATGGCTTCTCATGTCCAATTCTTAACTCGTTTGAGAATACGAACATCGTGTAAGGTCAATCAGAGGCACAAGTTTAGCATGTTGACACTTTTAGTCCCTCCGCATACATCTTTTCACTGTTTGTCAACTTTAGTCCTTCAAAGTTAACTTCTTACATGTTTAGGGTTTAGGACACGTGTCTTCACATAATTGGTCACGTTTTTACGAGGTGTTACATCCTCACCCCCTTAAAAGAAATCTCGACCTTAAGATTTACTGAAATAGTGGACTCAACCTCCCATGTATACTCAGGGCCTCTACGGGCGTCCCATTTCACTTTCACAATTGGCACATGCTTTCTTTGGAGGTTTTTAACCTGTTGATCCTCGATCGATATAGGTCTTTCAACAAACCTCAGGCTTTCATCTATCTGCACGTCTTCATGAGACATTCCTAGCGATTCATCAGCTAGACATTTCTTTAAGTTGCAGATATGGAACACATTCTGAATTCCACTAAGCTCCTCGGGCAAGTTTAGCTTATAAGCTACACTCCCGACACATTCTATGATTTTGAATGGTCCAATGTTCCTTGGGCTTAGTTTGCCCTTCTTACCAAAATGCATTAACACCCAGATGAACGCAATGACCTACACAATAATCCTACCTCTTATTTTGATGGAGTCTTTATTTCATAAGTGAGTCTATTCACTACCTTTTGCACTGGTCGATGATTTCCGTTTAATGTGAGAACTAGTTGTTACTCTCGACTTAGACAAATCTATCATTCCATTAGCATCGTGACACTACATCTTTGATTCTCTATGTATAAACTCCCATTAAATTGTACTCCAATTTAAAAGAACTTAGTAAACTTGCCCTCTTGATCCTTAATATCACTTTTTGAACTTTGAAGATAGTGATGTATTGTTATCATGACCATACCATTTTGAACCTATTTTTGCATCCTTGTAATGGAACATCTTGGCGACGTATGTGGTGCTCCTAATTCATGCACATGTTTTAGCTCAATCTTTCGAATTTGCTTGCATACATGTTCGACTATTACTTACAGGGATCTTAGAGAATCTATTCTTATTCGCATACGGACAAGCTCAACGACTGTGGAGAACGCTCCGATCGAACCGGAGCCCTACGAATTCGACCAACCAACACTTTCCTACATAAATTTTATTGAGCCAATACCTTTAACATAGTGCTACTATCAACCGGTAACATCACTTTATTTCTATTTGTATCACCTGCGTACGATCAACTACATCCTCATCATCAGATAGTTTTTTTAGTGATTCTAAAACAAGTATATATTTTACATTAAGTGGTAACACATCAATGTCAACAACGTTTTGGTATGTTGTTCACATCTTATCTCGTTGTTCTACGATGAATATCATAGTTCTTGTCTAACCCCGTTATACGCAAATCCTCGTCTGGCTAAAATCACTCTCTACGAACGTTACACGAGGAGCCACAAGCAATACTTAACTTCATCAAGTGTAGGAGCATAAAATAAACTTTCTACTTCTGTGAGGTATGCCGAGGTTAACCTCCCTTTCAGTGTGAAAGCACCATACTTATGTATAGCTCCATCGACCCCTTTATTCCCTACTTATTCCTCTTTGACCGAAAGTTGGTCATCTACTACAACCAACTACAATCAAAATATCATTATCAATATCAACTAAAATTTTCCCTTTCCTCCGTATGAACGCATCAAGACACTAACATTCTGAAATAAAGGGCATAATGCCTGACTTGAGTATTCACCCAGTCTCTTGATAAATTTACCTGAATCACCTGTTCCAAACAATTATTATAATTATTATTCCTCTCTTGAACCCTTGTATGATGACAGTATCACTGTTCTTCAGTAGTGGTGAATGCACCATTTCTGATCTCCGGTAGCAACATCACATAGAAACAAATATCTCTTACACTCACTTAATTACCTTCTCATCAGTTACCTTGAGTAAATTCTCTATGGTGCACCCAGCACACGTGATCTTAGGATTTGAGTATTATGGCCTTTACCAAACTACTTTAACACAATTCCAGTTTGGTTTTATTTCGTCGACATTTCGTTTATGACGAATGACATTCGTGTCCATTCGGGTAACCTCAAAATATACACCAGATACACCTGCTTCGTGAAGTGTTGGCTACTTAATATTCAGATCACCCCATAATAACTAAATACTATTTTTTTTACAAGTCACTCAAATCCAAACGTGTAGAGCTCGCCTAAACTATATCTTGCGCAACCCCCCCCCCCCGCCATACATGTTAATTACATTAGTCAATGTCATACATGTAATGACACACTGGTGTTCTAACTATTGTGAACATCTCTCGTGCTTAACATAACTTGTTACAACGTTCTTTATTATCGAGTTCCCATTAAATCAACGTATACGAATTCAATCCGATGTATCACATTCTCTACGATCCATAGTAGCTTCGTCAACTAAATTCTCGACATTAACGCCACTTCAATGACGATAGTTATATCTGATTTTCAAGTAAGTTATAAACTTCATCTTACTCGTTAAAAAGGAAACTGAACCACCAAAAAATCAATACCATGGTACCATCTTGAAATTGTGTCATTCTTTACTTTTGTGTATACTTAGTCGCACTTATGTTCACATACTCTTGCTGAAATTGATTTTTTGCTATAGCTATATACAATCCCTTGTAACTTGTTCGGATGAACAATGGAACCTCATATGTCATCAATGTTGGTGCATATGTCTGTCGACTTCGTCTTGTATCGAGTCTTGTAATAGATTAGATAGATCAGGGCTCAAAATATGAGAAAAATGTGAAATATATAGGATGTGACCATTTCGCACGAAATGAGATGTGTCCATTTCGTATGAAATGGCAATGGCCATTTCGTGTGAGGCCATCTCGTGCGAAATGGGTCTGCCTATAAATAGTAGCCTTGAGTCTTTCATTTGTAACGTTTGATTTCCGGTAGCGAAGCTCTGCCGAAGTGTCTCCAGCATTGTAAAACGATCTGATATCAATACAAGAGACAATTAAAATGATTCTTTGTGCAAATCAGCTGGAATAACTCCGATACGTCTAATTCTGCCTTTCGTATTGGACGAGATCTCTTCTCAACGACTCGTTTGGTCGTGCAAACGATCCTACAAGTGGTATCAGGGCTCAGGAGGAAGAGTTCTTACCATTTCAGTTGTTTTTCATCTAAAATTATGATTTCTACTCACTTTCGTCACCATTTTTTCAAAATTAACTGAGATTTCACGGATAAAATGACTTGATTTTCACATATAACGCGCGAAACACTGTTTTAACAAATCCTTGAAAGAATCAGGCTTAAAATCGACCTATAACTTGATCAATTTTGATAAAAACTCATCAGATCGTTCGAGAATGCTTCAATTCGCGTGAATTGGTTTTCCCATTTCGCTTGAAAGACATCCATTTCGTGCGAATTGGCAACAGATCGTTTGAATTAGCTTCCATTTCGTACGAAGTGGGCTCCATTTTGCACCAAGTGTTTCCAATTCGTTTGAAAGTGCCAATTCGTTTGAACTTTGCTCCAGTTCGCTTGGAAATTATCCAATTCGCACGAATTGGGTCCATTTCATTTGAGGAGGTTCAATTCGCTTGAAAGGTGATTAGTTAGTTTGAAAGACTCCAATTCGTGTGAGTCAGTTCGCTTGAAACAATCCCAGATTGTGTGAAACTTCACCAGTTCGTTTGAAAGTCTGTTTTTTGTGAAATTTTTGAAACCAAATCATAGAAAACGAATTCTACAATGCCTTTGCTACCCTGATCACTGTTACTCAAAATACGATGCTAGAAAATGAAACGGGCACCACGCAAAAACCGCCTAAGCTTATGAATATTTAGGAGTATAGTGGGTGGGCAGAACGCTTTGAAAATTGGGTTCAAGCATATTACTTAGATGCATGGGAATGTACTGAATATCGATATGTTAGACCAGTTAAGGACAACGGAGAGAAGGTTGATATTAAAGATCTAGGTGTTGATGAGAAAAAGAAATACAAAAATGAAAAGATGATGGTTAGTCTCTTGCAGCAAGCTATTAAGGAAGAAATCTTGATTTTACTACAACACAACGGAAGTGCACATTCAATATGGAAAGAACTAAAATCGAAGTTTGTTGGAAGTAAAGAGATGATCAAGAACAAAATGTCACTTTTGAAGAAAGAATTTGATCTATTTCGTGGATTAAAAACTGAAAACACCAAGCAGATTATAGAAAGATATTGCAATTTGGTGATGAACATGAAGAGATTGAATATCAATAAAGATAAAGAAGAATTGATTGAAAAGTTGGCCGATGCGTTGCCACAAGATGTTTGGGGCACGTATCTTATGATGTTGAAAAATAAACCCGAATTTGACAATCTAACGCTGAGCTCGTTTATTGAACAACTCGAAGCTCAAGAGATGGAGCAACGAAAGATAGCGAGAATGAAGGACTTTGATGGTGAACAAGACATTGGTCTATATTACAAAGGTGGTACTAGTGATTGAACCAACATTGCACCGAAGATCGAAACAGCTTTTGATGCAAAAAATTCTTCTGGAGGTTCATCTCAAGGATCAAGTAGCAAAACTGGATTTTCTTCATATCCATCATTCGATCCAAATTTTTCAGCAACCAAGAATGGCAAAGTACTACAATGCAACATTGCGCTAAATCTTGAGAATGATCAAAATTACTATGAAGAAGTAGCCAAAAGTCATATGTCTTTGTTGGTGACTGTGTTAGAGTCTTATGGGAGTTTAGTTGCAGGAAGGATCGGAAATCCAATGTTGACAAAAGAGGATTACGATAAAATTGATGCTGAGGAGATGGAGTTAATGGATATAAAGTGGTGTTTGGCTAGTGTGTTGAGAAGAGCTGAGAAGTTTAAACAAATTACGGGAAGAGATGATTTTCGTGATGCAAATGTTTCTACTTTAGGATTTGATAAATCTAAAGTTACTTGTTTTCGTTGCAGGGAAAAAGGGCATTTCAAGAGAGAATGCACAGACCGCGAAACAAGTGGAGCTCAAAATCCATTCGGTAACAATGATTACTATCGAAAAGCGATTTATCATCAAGTTGCTCAACAGTCATATCAACAACAACAACCACAAACTGCTCATGCTAAGAAGGCGATCGAAGAGTCATCAAGAAAAGCTTGTTATGGTATAATAGATCAAGAGGATGAAAGATTGCCAGAAGGTTTTAGCTGGGACAAATATTGTCCGGATGAAGAGATCTTAAAGGCTAAAGCTTTTGTTGCTCAAATCATTGAAGACAGTGCTGATGATAATTCATATTGGGCAGATAGTATTAAAGAGCACTTAAAATATCTAGCCGAGAGAGATGCTGAAAATGCTCGAGTGGCAAAGAAGAAGGTTAAAAAACAAGATGATCGTGATGATGATAATTCGTATTATGCAGATAGTATGAAAGAGCATTTAAGATTTCTAGCCGAGAGAAATAAGAATGATGATGAAGATGTCCGAGTGATAAAGAAGCAGGACAAAGAAATTCCAGCTTTCGAAATTAAAAACGAAGCTGATGCAGTAAAGGTGTCTGAGAATTGTGAAAACTGTGAGACTCTGAAAAAGCACAACAACGAGCTGATTCATAACATGAACAGATTGAAAGAATCGTATGATGTTTTAAACAAAGCCATGAATCAATATAACGAGTCAACCAGTGAACAAGCTATAGCTATGAAGACACTCAATGGAGCATACATGACAAAGCAGAAAATGGTCAATTATTACATTGATATGTGTGCTGAGCTTTAACAGAAATTGGAAACTCAGAGGATAGAAACTGAAAGAGTAAACAAGTTGTTGAAAAGTTACTCATGTTCTTCTTATGTGATTGACAGGATTTATCCTACAGTTGAAGGCATGAAGGCGTTTGAAGAAGAAACAACTGAAGAGAAGAATTCCGAAACAAAAGAGAAATCTGAAGAAAAGAATTCTGGTAAGAAACAAAGTGTTAGTTACAAAAAGTGTCCACCTCCGATTGAAAATGGATATTCTTCATGAAATCCTAATTCAGAAAGAGTCAAAAAGGCAACCAACTTACAGTGGGAATCTGAGCCTTCAGATAACTTGCCAGACAACATTGATGTCACTTTCACATCATCCGACACTGATCATGAGTCCGAGATAATTAAGAAAGTGGTCGATCAGGTGTTGGATAAAGATGACACGGAGGAGTCAAAATTAGAGTCAAAGTCTGAGTCCGACACTTCAAGTTCAACAGTCAAAAAGGGCAAACGGGTTTACAATAAAGATTTTCTGTTATCACAAAATAATTTGAATGATGAAACATTCAAAGTAGCATATACTTTGAATGATTCTGACAAATTATATTCTGATGAAGAATTTCCAATAAGAGGTATCAAATCTAAAATGATCAAAAAGGTTTTCAAACTAACAGAAATTAACATTTCTGAAATAAAAAATGTAAATTTTGCTGAAAAACCTAAACCTTACACCTCAAGAGTTCAACAAAGGTTAAACAAGAAAAAAGGTTACAGTTGTGGTTTAGGTTATCGAAAGAAACCAAACCATAACGGTAATTTCAAGAAGAAGGGATTGGGTTTTATTTCACCAGAAAATCATAAAAATGACAAAACTTATAAACCAAAAACTGTATTTGTTTCAGGGTCAAGCTCAGAAGAAGAAGAAAAGAGCTCATTCTGGAAGCAGACAAACAAAGAATTCCTTGCTAAGAAGCAAGAAGAAATAAAGAATGAAGCTGCTCAGAAGAAAGAGACAAGAACCTGTTATAAATGCAGAAAAGTTGGTCACATTGCCTTGAACTATCAAAAGGCATCCAACACAAAACAGGAAGTTTCTATTAAACTCAAAGAAAAGATGGTTGAGAATGAACCACCAACCAAACAATTTATAGTGTTTAAAAATTCAAAGTTTGAGGTTGGTGAGTGTTAAAAAAGTTTTTTATAAAAGAAAAGTGCAACTTAACAACCAGAAGTGGGTTGTTAAGAAATCAGATGATAGTTCAAGCAATGATTCTGATTCGTCAAAATCAGAGGAGCTATTTTCTGGCGATGAATCTGACTCGTCAAAGTCAGAGGAGCAGCAAGTTGAGATAAAAAGTGAAAATTCAGTTCCGCCATTGGATGATGCAAATTTTCCACCATTGCGGGCTGAAAATTTAAAATCAAAAATTGGAAAAGTTAAGATTTTAAATCATTTTTTTTTCTGAAAAGAAAGAATTTGTTGTTGAAAAAGCCTTTAACCCCACAGTTCAAAATATTTTTGGAAAAATGATTGACGGGAAGGTCAAAGGGGTAAAAGAATTTTATGAAAAGAAAACGAGTAAACCAGATAAAGATGGTTCACCCCAGGTTAGTAACTGGGATAGAACCTATCATGACTAATAATCTGGACTTGTCGGAGCTCCCAAGTTGGTAATCGTGGAGCAGGAATCGGCATCTTTCTTGAAAAATTGAAAATTGTCATATGGTATTGTTGACAAGTGAACCTACAAGTGGTTAATCAAGGTCATTAAGTTGAACTTGATTTAACTTTCATACAAGTGGTTTTTGGAGGACAAAGTGATGAACAAATCCCCGAATCTGTCACACCCCCAAAATCCACATGCGGAGTATCACCGCTTGAAGGCGTGACTGACCAGGATCAAGCCACCAATCATATTGAACATTGTAAGTAATAAATAAAGTTCAACCACACAATATGAAATGTGTTCAAGTCAAAAACATAGTTAAAGTGTTCAGCGGAAGCATAAACGTAAAACCCAACATAAGTATTAAGTTCGGAATAATGTAAATGTTTTAACATGGCACACACTGTCCATGTCCCACAACGATCGCGCCTCCCTGTGCAAGCTCCATGAATACCTAACGACCTGCAAGGCATGTAACAACGAGTCAACAACAAAGTTGAGCGAGTTCACAGTTGATTGTTCAGTTATTGAGTTCGTTTCAGAAATCGTAAGTTTGTTTCATAACCATGTGTTACCCAGTATCCTTGTTTCCCAAACCTTTACGATATTTAGTGGGGGCTTCCCATGTGCGTTACCAGACCGTACCATATCGACTACTACGAAAATAAGTTGCCCTAAGTCAATGTCTATCATCATTGACCCTTTGCCTTAGTCCATTAGTACACGCCCGTTCGAACGACACGGTGTGAGGTTTGTTGAACCTAATAGCGCTATTAACTAATGACCCGCTCGCCATCGGTCTCGGCGATTAGGTCGATATAAAATGAGGGACTTCATGATAGAGTTTTGGTCCAGTGTGTTTAATCTTGTTGTCCTACCCAAGGAGGACGAACGTACGTATTCTACCCAAGGAGAATACGCGACAAGTGGTTTCAATAAAACTAATTTTCCAGAAAAACCATTTGATTAAAACAAACTTAAGTGTTTTGAAATCATAATGGGAAAATAGTTTGTTGTCAGGGGGAGTTCTGATTGTTTATGCCTAGTGGATGGCGAATTGAAACATTTCACATCGGTTTGTCAAATTTTTCTTTAAATGGTTTTGAATTTTAGGGGGAGTAAGAATTTTCAAAAAATCCAAAAACATTAGAAAATTTGAAAAAGCCAAAAACATGATAAAATTCAAAAATGAGTTTTGTTGAGAAAAAGAGGAAATGATAGTACATCAGTAGACAATCACAGTACGCTAAAGAATTGGAAAGTAAAAAGTGATAAACGGTCTCACTGATGATATGCCAGTAGGTTTTTACTCGCTTAGTAGATTGTTTTCGAGATATAAACCTAAATATCATTACTTACTTATCTCGTGGGGAACATCTCTCGGATATATGGGCAACCCCCGAAATCTTGTTTGAAGGGCTTTCTATTTCTGACATACTAGGTCTTTGTGCGTGATGATATCTGGGGTATTATACCAGGACTTCTGATTTTGTGGGAGCAATAGCCTAGTCCTCGTATAATACTTTGCATTGCTTTAATCTTAAAGCTCGCCCTCAGCATAAAAAATGATGGATCATTGAAAAATGCTAATCATGTGCTGTTGAAAAAAAGATTCTCTAAAGGGGACACACCTAAAGTCGAACCATCATCTCTCTGATTTTGCGGAAGCAATAGCCTGAGCTCTCATGGTCTCGCATTTAACCCCTTACAGATATCATTAGTGTACATTCACCTGTAAGACTGAATATAGGAGTCTGGATACGGGAGTATATTCAGAGGTGGTACACGCGAATAAGTTTAAGTGCTTAAAACACTAATTCTCGTATCTCGAAACACTTGAACTTTGGGTGAAAATTTAAGTGGATCAGTATACTGACAATCTAAGTGAATCGTTTAGAACTTAAAGTGTTTAAAGCTCAACGGTGCTAGTGGTTTATCAAAAACTGATATGATCCTCTTACACAAACTCACAAAAATATTGTCTGTAAATATTTCTTTACTGCTTTTCAAAATCCAAAAAGATTTTCGGAGTGTTTTAGCATAAAATTTTGAAAAATTCAAAAAGATTTTAATTCATCTTATTTTCGACAACTGATGTTGGAAACCCGATTTTCAAAATTCCGAGTGCTATACATGACGACAAAAGGGTTGGGAGAGTTTGTTTTGAAATGAAAATTGTTATAAATAAGTCTACCCAAAAGTAAATTTGAACTTGATATAAATTGTTGATGATAGAACGATATCTACAAGTGGTCTCTAAATTTGTCAAATTTTTAAATTTGTGAAATTTATTTTGAGGTAGAGCAGATAGTGAATTCCAGACTGCGATCCCAGCTTATCGAAAGGGGGAGTCTGAAGACATAAGAGCCAGTTTCTGATCCTGGAACTGTGTTCAAGACAGAAGCTGATGTTGCTGAAGAACTTAAAGAATCAAGAGATCTGATCAAGAGAATTAGAGAGATGATAGAGTCAGGTTGTGATTCTGAAAGAAAAAGAGAGAAGAGAGAAGATTGAGGATGCTAACAATGTCAGATTCTTTGAAGAGAGCAAGAAGACTGATAAAGACTAAAGATGTGACATACCGAAGACTCGACACTGAAGACTTTGTCAACATCCAAGGGGGAGTCTGTTGGTGCATATGTCTGTCGACTTCGTCTTGTATCGAGTCTTGTAATAGATTAGATAGATCAGGGCCCGAAATACGAGAAAAATGTGAAATATATAGGATGTGACCATTTCGCACAAAATGAGATGTGTCCATTTCGTACGAAATGGCAATGGCCATTTCGTGTGAGGCTATCTCGTGCGAAATGGGTCTGCCTATAAATAGTAGCCTTGAGTCTTTCATTTGTAACGTTTGATTTCCGGTAGCGAAGCTCTGCCAAAGTGTCTCCAGCATTGTAAAACGATCTGATATCAATACAAGAGAGAATTAAAGTGATTCTTTGTGCAAATCAGCTGAAATACCTCCGATACGTCTGATTCCGCCTTTCATATTGGACGATATCTCTTCTGAATGACTCGTTTGGTCGTGCAAACGATCCTACAATCAACAATCATCTTAATCATGCAGTCTGATTCCATCTCACCTCCTTGAATCGTCATATGCTTTCACGCTCTCTTTAGCAATGAACCTTCAACCATGGTTCTAAAAGTATCACAATCTAAATTTTCAGGACGAAAATTCTTTCAACAGGGGAATGATGTGACACCCGACATTTTCAAGTTAACACCATTAACACAAACTCCATTATCTCAAACAATTATTCATGCATCACACTTGATTAGGGTAAATTAAGTGTCGGTTATTTCAAAAAACACTCATGTAAGGGTAATTTGGGGAATTTCGGTATCACACACGAGTTTGTACCTGAACGATGGTGAACAATGGATATCCTCGAACAAATAAATAAATATAAATTATTTGAATTTATATGTTATATGATTCTATATGCTATGTGACTTATATGTGATTTAGTGAAACTTCGTGAAACCGCGTATGTTTAAGCGTAACAACGTGTTATTGACGAACTCATAACTTGAGCGTATGGTATATCCTAACCTAAATTTCGACGACGAAATTCCTTTAACAGGGGGAGAATATGACAACTCAGAAATCTTTCTTACCCCAACACCTTCAAACTTTGCTCACTTAATTTTTGGGATGAAAATTCCTTCAAGTTGGGGATAATGTGACATCCCAGAAAAATCAGGTATCATTTCTGATTCGGTTCTTTATATGGAATATTTTATTTTATAAAATATAATTAAAACACTCTCGGACACTAGTGTTTTATAAATTATACCACGTTTAAAACCCGAACCTAACCTGAACAAAACCCAACCCGCCACCCAACCCATTTCGGTTAACAAGCCCAACCCACCACCCATCCCCTCTTGGCCCAAACTAACCAAACCGCCCCCACCCCCTTTTGTTTTATAATACGTATGTATGCATGATAGTTGAGAGATTCAAAAAAATAGTGAACCCTAATCCCTTTCTTCCCCCTTGGTGCGACGGCAGCAAGAACACACCCCCTTCAATCGATCGCTACTCTCTGTCCCTCTCTAGTCCTCTCATACTTTGATCAATGTTAGTGTGTTTATCATTGTTTTAATTTGAGTTTCTTCGATGTACTTGGCTGTGTTTTTGCATGATGATTGATACTTGGTGTTTATGAGAATAATTATGATCTAGGGTTTGCTAGAAATCATGTTTCAGTATGTTTTGGATCGTATGAATAATGATTTAGTAACTTGGGTTTTGTATGATTATAAGGTTATGATGATTTCTTGTGAATCTGAATTGCTAGATCTTATTTGGTTATTGAGTATGATGTTGAACATGATAAATATGTTATAAATAACTATAAACCTGCTGTGAATCATATTTTTGGGTCTCGGGTACATTAGTTAATCGTTTACAGGAGCAGGTAATTGAAAACAACTTTTGTATGAAATTTGCAGCCAACTTCCATTGGCTGTAACTGGGCCATAACATATCGAAAACTGAGGTTTCTTGAGTCTACAAGGTAGATTTTTGAAATATGGTTCAAACGGCGCTGGAATCATAATTTTCTGACATCGTTTACTATTTTAAATGGATTTTTTCGTTACAGTGTGCTGGGCTGTCCATTTTCTGTAGAAATTGCAGTCACGGTTTAAGTCATATCTAAGGGTATATGGGAAATAAATTACCAAATTTTAACTGTATAAAATATGTGAGTAAACTGAATTTCTCCAACTGGAATCACCTCGTTTGGAGATTCGGTGATTTTTAAATAAAATAAACGGTGGGCAGGGCTAAGAATCGTAACGATTCAGAGCACTGTCCATTGCTCGATTTTTTAACGTAAATTCTGTAAAGAATTAGACTTTGTAAATTTTACAGAAACACACTGAGACCTTTTCATATATCGTGTATTTTTTTGGGAATTTATCGTGACCTGTAACTAGTTTATAAAAATACCCGAAAACAACCTAGTTTTGGGTATTAAAGCTGAAACATAATAAGTCGCAATGTGTGCATCTAATTGTTAGTTGTGCTACCTGAGAATGATCGAACAGGTTTAATGTCAACATTAAATGTTGTTTAAGTTGTTGTGTGCTATAACCATCTATATATATATATACATATGCCATTTGAATGAAAATATATGTGTGGAATATATATGTAAGTTGTCAACGTGATTGCATGATACGTGTTAGATACGTGTAGGGATTTCGCGTCTTTCATGAGCACACTAATAAAATATATGGTAATCATATTAGGACATGATTAACCAACCTCAACTCATAATCACTTTAAATTATAACTGAGCTATCAAAGGTGAGTTCACGGCCCCTACTCTTTTAAATGTTTTTAAAACACAGGGGGAGAAAGTGTGCGCTACATTACGATAAAGTAATGTCACATTACGGTAAAGTAATGTCATGATGTTACGATAAGGTAACGTCACAACTAGTAGGGTTTTTGTTATATTAGTTATGGTCACAAATAAGCATTATATCACATGTCAGTCCCCTTAAAACTTACGATGCCGTTAGTATTGGATTATAGCGAGGGAATTTTTGGTAGTACTACTGGGCCCGAAAAGCCCCACTCGTGCTGGTTGCGTCAGTTATACCGAACGTTGATGGTCACGGGTGTAGAATTTGCCTAACACTTAGACATGGTTGGTGATAGACCTGGCATAACAGGGGCAACAACGTCAGCTTCGGATCGAACACTTTGTTGACATGACTTAGGTTAGCTACCTACAATATAACAAGTAAGTGCTAAATACTTCAACTTACTATTTTGGGTTTGAAACAGTGGAAAACTCTTGAGAAACAACTTACTTTATAACTGTAACCTAAAACCTGTGAACTCACTCATCATTATGTGTTGACACTTGTTCTTGCATGTCTTTCTCGGGTTGCTAAGGTAGCACACATCAGGACTAGGATGCATTTTGGAGTCGTATTGTTTTCATCAAATATGTAGACATAACTTTAAACTACATTAGCTATTATGATTTTGTAATTGTTTACGCTTCTGCAACTAATTTGTATAAACAATATTTCCTCATGAATGAGCAAACAGGAAAATGTATTTTTTTTAAAACTCATATAGTGGTCGTTCAATATGACTAATGACTGTGATCCTGGTTTGTCACATGCCTCGCGGTAGAACTCCGCAAGTGGAATTTGTGGGTGTGACACCGTGAGCACCACTTGAGCGGTAACAAACATTTTAAATGTGGGGATCGTGTTCTTCTATATAATTCGAGATTGCAACTTTTTCTTGGTAAGCTAAAATCAAGATGCATGGGACCATTTATAGTTAAAGAAGCATATCCATGTGGAGAAGTTGACGTGGTGAATAAAGAAGGTGAAACATTTAGGGTTAACAGATATAGAATGAAACCGTATATTGAAGGCCCTATCTAACTAACAAGGGTGGAGAGTTCGATTCCCACCTTGTGCCTGAAGAAAGATCAACCTAGGTTTACGTCTGGCTGAAGCCGCTTAAACTTAGCGCATTTCGGGAGGCGCCCCGAGGGTCCAAAAATCTCTACATTCTGAACAGAAAGTAATCTAATAATCACATTTAGAGGCCTACTGGCCTACAAAGCTTACGACCCGTACCCAAGTTTTACGGATCGTACCTTAGCGAACTGAGCCCACCTCGATAACTGAGCTAGTGACGGTTTGTATGCTAAAACCCTAGCTTATGGCTCGTACGCTTCACAACCGCCTCTACCTTACCTATATATATATATATATATATATATATATATATATATATATATATATATATATATATATATTTGATGTTCTAAAACCCTTATTATATCATTCTTCCTACTTACATTCGAGAGATATCAGACATTCAAAGGATTTTGAGTATGGACAACATGAAGGTTAGTATTCGTGTTCATTCGTCCATTGTTTATCTTCTATTAAGTCAATTGTGATCTTGCAACATTTTTAGAAAAAGGTTTTTTTTTTTTTTTGTTAATACACTGTTTTATTAGAAATTGAAAACCCTAAAATTCAAAAGTTTTAAGCCGATCACCTTACGAATCGTATCCTGTTAACGTGTATGGCTCGTACCCCAGTTTTTAGACTGGGGGTTGACTTATCTCTTCCAGAAACAGAATACTTTTAAATCATTAGTGTTTTTACGACTCGTACCCTGGTTACAGTGTGTGGCTCGTACTCTGTTTTTATCAGCATCTTCTATTATGTTTACTGATACCAGCAGGAAGGACATGAACTGTACGAGGTGCCGCAGAAGTGTGGAAGGGGAAGACCAAGAAAGAACCTTGTTGAATCATACTCTGCTAACCCTAAGGTTCAGGTGTACAGTCATGACTTGAATTACGTGAGGAGTGAATTGAAGAATATGAAAAAGCAGCTTGCTTACTATCCCATGCATGTCATATGGAGGATTATTGATGTTAAGAGAATTCTTAAAGATTTGACGGGTGACATCTCAAGGATGTTATTTGGCATTCCACCCCTTGAGCCTATTAAACCATTGAATCCTAGGGCTCTTGAGCCTACTTTTGTGTCTATGGGGTATGTATGGTCGCCATACAAGCCTCGCCCTCCAACTACACCACCCTTTGTGCCCCAACACCACCTGCTGATAGGTTCTACAAGCCTTACCAAAGCTTGCCTAATTATATGAAAGCTACTTCAGTTTGTGAAGTAGGCGAGTAGTCTAAGAAGCTACGCTCACCTCTGCTTACTCACCAGCGCATTGGAGCCTTCTATAAAGAGATGGAAGTAATTGACATTGATGTTGTGTCTGTGAGATAGGGGTGGATGAAGATGAAGATCTAGAGGAAGATCCCTATGAACCCGATGATGAATAAGAAGAAGAAGACCCACATGAAGGCCATAGTTACACTAATTGACTGGATGATGATTTGTTTTCTAGTATTTTATTGGGCATGGACCCTTAGTTATTTTTTTATGTATTGTTTCGTTGTTTGGTTTATTTTATTTTGTTTGGTGTGTTTGATTGTTTTGTTTGAATCATTGAACTATTTCGTTTGAATGAATAAAATTTATTGGGATAACCCTTTTTGTTGAATCTTGTGTATGCAAAGATATCTCGTTTGATTTGTGTTAGTAATCAAGGTCGGTTGAAAATCCAAGAAGCGGGATGCACAACTTAGTGCATAATTTGTTACAAATTTCGCTTTCATTTCATGAAATCAGAGAAGTTTCCAATTCCTTTTACCTTTTGCTTTTCTTTTGTTTTGTATATTGAGGCCAATGTACATCTTAAGTGTGGGGATGGGGAATTGTTACTTTGTAATGCTAAATTAGAAAAAAAAAATGAAACTTCTATTCAACTTTTAACTATTGTAAGTCATGAAATGTAGGTATTGAGGCAATGCGATCTTTTAGGTCATAAATTTCGAGTTCTAATTTCGATTGTAAGTTTTAGGATAGAGTTTTCCAATACAAGGCGAGTTCCAAAATGATGTAAAAGAAGTGTTTTAGTTAGTGAAGAAAGCTTAGTAGGTATTTGCATTAGTATGTATTGGTAACCCTAATTCCTTCCATTTTAGGTAAGAGATTGAGCCATTTGTTTCGTTTGTTGAGATATACTAGTATAGCTCTTCATTGCAGAACTGTGCATGTTATACAATTAGCTAGTAGATACGGTAATTACTTTACATACATGATTAAGGCAAAAGTAGGATAAAATGAGCCCTTGTTTACCTGTGTCATTTCGTATTCCTACATGTTATTTACTATTAGAAGCCCTGTTGAGCCTGAACCATTGTTCATTTGATTATCCAATTATTTGAGCCAAAGTATAACCTTTGTTAGCCTATTCATTTGATTACCCTTGATAGTATGATTCAATGAATGTGAAGAAAATGATGACAATTGAAAGAAAAGAAGAAAGCATAAAGAAAAAAAGAAGTTGAAAAAACTGATAGAAAGAAAAAGATAAGTACGAGGATCAAAAATCCCGATGCAACCAAAGATCCTGATGCTATAAAAGAAAGAATAAAGAAAAGAAAAAGAAAGTTAAAGAATTATCAGAGGTTGAAGAGCTTAAAGTGAAAAGTTGAATTATAGGGTTATTTAGCCACTTTGATACCAATTTCATTTGTTCATTTACCACCTTTTAACCCAGAACCAAAAACTCGATAAAGTCCTTATGATATGTTTAGTGTTATTTGTTAAAATAGGCGATTGATTTTTGTACAAGCCTATGAAAATAACAGTTATATCTAGGTTGTGAGGATAATTGATATTCCTAGCACATCTTATGCTAGTTTCAGAAACCGAGAGGAGTGAAAATTGTGAGGGGTATGTACTATGTAAGTATTCTATAAGAAGTGGACAGATCGAATCTTGGTACTTTCTTGTTTTTAAAATGCCACACCAAAATGACTTAAAGAGGATGTAAACCTCTTACCTTTGTTAGTCTTTGGAGTTGAACTAGGGTTTGTATTTAAAAATAACATTGGTCATGGTTAATGGTTTTGTGTAAATGGTTTATAAGTTGAAGTTTTTATGAAATGTATTGCTTAGGGACAAGCAATGTTCAAGTGTAAGGTTATTTGATGTGTCTGTAAGACAACGTGTTTTTAATGTCTCAAACCTACATTTTTATAGTTGTTTAATGTAAATCTTGCTTGGAATAGATTATGTAAAGGCCCTATTCACGGATTGACCCAAAACGACGAAGCGGAAAATGAACCGTAAAATTTCTTTCTTTTAACTACTCTAACATACTTAAATACCGTTTAGGTCAACCCTTCTAACATAAATACATCATTCATCATTTATTTAATGTAACTATGTTAACAAATGATTACAAATAACGTGACCGATTTCCCGTACAATCCATGATCTTCAACTTGATCCTCGTTCACATGTCCATCATGAATATCTTATTAACCTGCGGTCACCATATATAACCAACACGTTAGTATATGGTAACATCATATATAATTTAATACATATACTTAAAAGGCTATATCACATTCTAACTACGTAAGGTATTCCATTGAAACATCCTCTCAATTATATTTACTCGAGTCCGACATCAATTCCTCGAGAGTCCAGTGATCTACAATCATTTGATTCTCAAACATATTGAAAACCCACATCTTCACATATATTTCATTCTCAATAGTAACATGGTTAGGAGTACGTAATCTCAAACATATTGAAAACCCACATCTTCACATATACACCAGTGATCTACAATCATTTGATTACAACACGTGTATACACTTTCATATATCTAAGTACATTCATACGTATCCCATTCATATGTACGTACATACAAGTTCACACTACTTACACACGCTACAGATCCATATATACATACATACATACAAGTCACATTCACTTATTTGTAAGTTGAGTCTTATCTACAATCATATCAACATAAATCAATGCAATTACAAACAAACATAACCGACTAACTTCCAACAAACATGATGAACATTCCATTAACACGATGAACATTCAGCGACATAATGAACATTCCATTAACACGATGAACATTTAGCAACATAATGAACATTCCATTAACACTATGAATATTCAACAACATAATGAACATTCCATTAACACGATGAACATTCAGCAACATAATGAACATTCCATTAACACGATGAACATTCAGCAACATAATGAACATTCCATCAACACGATAAACATTCATCAACATAATGAACATTCCATTAACACGATGAACATTCAGAAACATAATGAACATTCCATTAACACGATGAACATTCAGCAACATAATGAACATTCCATTAACACGATAGACATTCAGCAACATAATGAACATTCCATTAACACGATGAACAATCAGCAACATAATGAACATTCCATTAACACGATGGACATTCAGCAACATAATGAACATTCCATTAACACGATGAACATTCAGCAACATAATGAACATTCAACAACATAATGAACATTCCATTAACACGATGAACATTCAGCAACATAATGAACATTCCATTAACACGGTGGACATTCAGCAACATAATGAACATTCCACTAACACGATGAACATTCAGCAACATAATGAACATTCCATTAACACGATGAACATTCAGCAACATAATGAACATTCCATTAACACGATGAGACTATCATCTTAATTTACATTAAGGATAGACGAAGTTCATAAGAACTTACCTTGGTACTTACCCTTACCCGTAAATTTTTACATGGTTCCCTATATACAACATACCAAACTTCATTTATAAATAAGAAGTGATTCCGGAAATCACTTACCTTAAGTGTCCGTATTCGAATCCGTTTCCTCGCCTCCTTTTGACCCGTTAGCCTTCCATGCTTCCGTCCATCTTCACATGATCCCTATACTTTCATGTCATCGCATTCACATTCTTGTTAGCATACATGATTGTACATATTAACGATCATATCAAATTCATGTTTCACATTTGACTTTCATTACTCAATTCCAACAAGCATAAGGCATATTTCCACAAGTCAATCTTTCAAACTCATATAATTCATCACGTCATCACGTATAACACATATGGATATAACACGCATCATATGTCTTTCTATAATATTACAATTGTGACAAAAAGTCTAACATTGCTACTTATGCACAGTTGACTTTTAGAAAGTCAACGATTTATCATATGAACTTTCGACTTAACCTCATACATCTATGTCATTATAGTAGACTATAATAATGACACTATATACATTTCATACTCACGATGCAATAAGCATACAACCACATGATCATCTAGTTATATGCACACACCAAACATATTCAATTTCGTTCATTCTAGTAACATAATTCTACAACTAACACCATGACCTATGCTTAACAACCCAACATCATTCTAACTTCATCCTGTTCTAACGATCTCATATGCTTCACATTTAGAGTACTTTTACTTATCGATTTTGATTAAGCAATTATTCAAACATGTAGTAAACATCATACCACTCCAACATAGAGTACAATATTCTAATGCATACTTTTACCAAATAACATGGCCAACCAAATCCTACATGAATTCCATTTAAAAATAGATTTCTCATGTTTATTTATCATCAAATACATCAAATCCCCATATTATACGATTTCATCCATTACTTGCATACCATTTCATCTATTAATCTCACCTAGGCATTTAATCAAACACTTGGTGTGCATGCCACAATTTATGCATAATGTACAAGTATTTCATGCTTTACTTCCTACTTCATGCTTTCACTCATCAATTAACACAAAAACATCAACAAATTCATATCACATTCAATCTACCTAACAAGAACGCATTACATACAACATAGCACAACAAGATTTGAACAAGGATTGGACATGGGTGACACACCCATGTCGCCATCTTCACCACTAGAAGTGGGTTTCACCTCCAAACATCAAATTACCCCAAACCACGCATAATCCATGTCCTATATGATGATTCTAACACATACTCATACTCAATTTCATACAATTTCGTGATTTCTAACATAACCCACTTCGTGCATAATCACCAATCTAAATTTTAAGCCATACCTTATGATCCCCTTGTAAAGGTGATCATTAATCCATGTTCGGTTGTGAATTTAAGCCTTGATTCACCCTTCAATTTGATGGTTATAGTTGAGTTAGGGTTTTGGCTCTTTGGAGCTCCTGAACGTTCAAGAACACACACGAAGTGTGTGTTTGTGTGTGGTGATATTTCATTTTAATAACCCAACTTCCATCTTGTTCCATTTAGCCCTCGTGTTTGTCACTTAACATAATTTGCACTACTTTCGTCACTTAATACTTTTAACCACACACTTAACTAGGTTAAATAGCCTAGTTATTTATTTCATGCTAAGTCATATAGGAACATACGACAAATATAAACATTCGAGTTTTGGGGTGTTACAAATTAAATGTTTGTTTCTAAATGATTTGTATATTCCTAGGTGAAATGATGGATTTCTGGGATATAGAGCTTTACTTAAGACATAAAGAAGGCCGACCTAAAAGAAGACCGTACGGGCCATAAGCTGGTATTCAACCACAGGTCATGGGCCAAAAGTTTAGTATGTCGCCTTACTGATTTGAACCCTAATGAGATTATGATGACATGGCAAGATACTGGCCAAAAGTTTATAACTAATAAAAAATTAAATGTAAAGGGGTATCGTTACAAATTTGTTTCTTGCAATGACGGTGAAAGTAGCACTGGCTTGATGATTTGCTGGAATAAGTTGATGATAACCTGCACAGGGTATTCATTAAAACAACTGACAATTAGTATATAATTAAAATTAACAGTAAGAATAAATAAAAATATATAAATGTAAAATGACATTATCACTGGACCATGAGCAGTGTTGGGATTTGGTTGTGGATGTGAAACAATGAGTTGAGTACCATCGTTCATGAAAAGAATCAACTTAAAGTTTTTTTACCCATGTAATGAAAAAGAACAAATTTAGCAAATTTCATCCGGATTTGTTGAACAACCTTGACCCGGTCCCGACTGAATAAAAATTGATTGCCAGACCTTCCAATCTTGATATTCTGTGTATATACTTCATCTACCAAAATATTGTAATCACCATTGTAGCAACTTGGTCCAAAGTGATCCCTGATAATTTCGGATTGTAAATATTGTACAATAAGAAAAGAAAGTTAATGTTAAATATTTATACTACTAAAAGGAAATACTAAATTTAATAATACGTACAACACGACTGCTAGAATGATCTAGAATGATGTAGCTGAACGATCTATTTTTGTCACATGGATCATCCACAAGAAAAACGTCTGAAAGTCTCAACTTTTTTTGCACACAACATCAAAATCCACATTAAACGCCGTTAAAAGGAAATCTGAGTACGGTTGGAAAAGAGTAAAAACCAACAAACAACTAATCTTCAATCCAAGTTGATCCACAACAATTTTCCATCCATTTGTAATTGCTACTCCATCACCAACCCTCTTGTATGAAAGAACCCATGAACGCCTACCATCAAACCTGATTATCAACTTATTCTTCACAAACGGACTACTCATGTTCTTCTGAACATAAGCTTAGGCAGGACCTGAATTATTAAAGGTAATTACTTTTAAGGCAACACAAAATATATATAAACTTGATTACGAAATTAATATTACCAATTGATCAAATTCAGGAAAGTGTAAGAATTTGAAGAAAGCCACTATAAAATCTCCAACAAAGCAACATGTACCACATTAAAAGGAATGTAACAACATATTAATAATATAGAAGGTTAAAGGCATTACTAACTTGTTTTGATTGAAGTGGACTCAAATTGGTAAGTGACAGAATCTGGTATGTTGAAAGTATTTGCTGCAAGCATGCAATACTTGGCATCAGTTGTGTTGTAAACATTCACATAATAATCTATGTATACCACCAAAGCAAGAAACTTTTAAGCATTACCCTAAATATTCACACTTGAGTCGTCATTCAGAACCTAATCTATAGCATTTGAAGCATCACACTACGTAAATGTATGATACGTAGGATTTTAGTCAAACACCTGGAGTGTAAAACACAATTACCAACTGAACACACTGCTTATATAATATAAAATCCAGATGAATATTTCTTCAGATCAATATGAACTAACGTTATTTGTAACAATAATCAAATAATGTTGAGATTATACGAAAACCAATAAAGTAACGAAGAAGAGACTGATCAAAACACCATTGATTATCTGGATATCTTTTTGAAAAAAAACTACAAACCAAATATGAAATTAAAAAAAGGGTTTATTAATGCAATACCTCAAATGTTGTTAAAAAAGACCAACGATCCTAAAACAACAAACTGATCATCTAGAGATGAAACTGAAAAGCCGAAATTTCACAAAATCCACTCCAATAATGTAGGAATTTCCAAGGTAAAGCATTAGCTATTCCTTGGGCTATTAGATTTTCTATAGCATTTTTATCCAAAAGATTTTCATTATTAGCATGAACTTCTGGATTATGTGATACTTCATTCGACATCTGAATGGCAAACATTTTCAATTATTAATATCACAGAATAATTAAAACAAAACAATACTTCCAGGAATCATATGCGCATATCTACATATATAGATTCATATATTTAAATCTAAAAAATAACACATACGTTACTTTGTAGTAATTTCCTAACTTTATTTTTTCCTATTAGGTATTAAAAGAACACCTAAATAGCTTAAACAAGTGGCTCTGATACCACCTTCTGTCACAGCCCCCGACCCCAACCTGGGAGCGGGAGCCGCGAACCAACTAGATGGTATCGGTGTTTATTAATTACGCAGCGGAAAAAAATTTTCATCATGATCATAGTTAGGAAATCATTTCAGAGTTTGTAAAACATCGAACTTTTAATATTAAATAAATGGGCTCAAACTCAAATTTAATTCAATTGTTTTTATAGGGATAAACTCAAATAAATAAAACATAATTTTTCTTCTTTTATTATAGCCACTTTATTTAAGCCTTCAGTGCTCCATAGCTGGCTTCTACTATCTTTATAGCAAGTTACCTGAAACGTGTTTTGAAAACATTTTATCAGTAATTAATACTGGCGAGTTCATTCCATTTTTTATAAAATATATTGTTATACTTTTACAGCAACAAGGTTTTTATATTTGTTTATATTTACCCAAAAACTCAATCAGTATTTGTCACATGGTGGCAGTTCCGATGTGACGGTGGTCATATTACTCGTTGGCTCACTTTCGTCCAATAGTGAATTTATCAAGTAATTATATTTTACTATTATTCAAAGTATCTGTCACTAGGCAATTCCTGTGACGGTGGTCAAATCACTGTTGATCATTCTTTCAACTAGTGACTCGGGTCATATTACTGTTGATCATTCTCTCAACTAGTAATGGTGGTCATATCACTGTTGATCGTTCTTTCAACTAGTGACTCGGGTCATATTACTGTTGATCAATCTCTCAACTAGTAATGGTGGTCATATCACTGTTGATCATTCTTTTAACTAGTGACTCGGGTCATATTACTGTTGATCATTCTCTCAACTAGTAATGGTGGTCATATCACCGTTGATCATTCTTTCAACTAGTGACTCGGGTCATATTACTGTTGATCATTCTCTCAACTAGTGACTCTGGACTTAGTAGTGTCCCGTGACATTACTTTGTCAAATATATTTTCTATGGCACAAAATCACTTAGCCCAGAAAAATGAAATATATCATTTTCTGTCAAACTACTATAACTTATCAAATATAATATATTAAATAAAAAAATTGTAATATTATTATTTAATATATTAACGTGACTAAGACTAAAAATATAATCTTAATATAATAGAATATATTATATTTGTTTATTTTATTATGGTATACATTTATGGACTAAACATTATTTTATAATGTAAATAGTAATTTAGGGTTATTAAATATATTCCGATTTTTTAACACATATCACAGGATAATTTATTAGATATAATATTATAACAGTTATATAATATTCGAATAATGATTAAATATACAACATTATGAATTGTTTAATAGTTTAATATAGTGATGTAAAAATAATATTAGTTATAGGCTATGGCTACTGGAGCACAATTTCCCCCGTGCTTGTGGTCATGCTATTATTGGCTAACTTTTTGGCCAATAGTAACGAGGGTCAATTAATGTATAAAACCTTCCATGCGGCAGTTATCACAGAATACAAAAATTTAATCACTGTAAGTATAACTGGTAAACATTTAAGATTTTGGAAAGCATTTTTAAATATAGTTGTATCACAAAAAGGTGATAAAACTGTGAGAAAGGAGAATGGACTCACTTTGTAACTTTAGGGTTCAACTAGAAAGCCTCCTGGTAGAATCTTGGGTATAACTTCTGAGCTATTTTAAAAATATATAATGCACTCGTGTTAAGTATAGTACCCCTAATTCAACCTTATCCCTATGTCACGAGACCGAACCCCAACGAACTTAGTTGAGCAGAACCTTGACATGCGTTATGGGGCTCCAGATCAATCGGAAAGGGTAGCGGTGATCGGGAGTTAAAACACTTAAAACGGGGCAGGGCTTTATTATTATAGATTTAATATTTAAAGAAAAAGAAAAATAGAGATGGAGAAAGAGTCGAGATAACGAGAGGAAGAAAGAAAATGACTGAACAAATTTTGATTGTGTGCAATTTATACTGTTTCTCCAACAATGTTGGAGATCTCATACGCCTCCACGTACCATACACACACGTCCATCATTCAAAATTTGTAGAGGTTTTAAATTTTAATTATTATTTTATTATTATATATTTTGTTTTGATTCTTATCTGATTATCTCGACATGTGCACCCATAATTCAAAGAAATCTCAAATGTTAAATTTATTATTATTTTATTATATATATATATATATTATAATTAATTTAACTGCTTTACTTATTTGGCGCTTATAACTTATAAAATATAACGTTTTATAAAACAATAAATATGTCATTAGAACGACAATATTTGTATCTACATTTTGAACCAAGTTTCATTAAAAGCGGAGTAGGTTCAAATATAATGTTTTTTATAATTTAATTATTAGACGGTCACTATGCCCGTCTAGGTGCTTCATATTTCTAACAGTCAACTTACCCGTAATCTACCCGTCTAATAATATAAGTTTATATACTTTATTTTATATACAAGCCAATTAATTAGTATAACCTTCCTACCAAAAATAGTTTTTTAAACTATATGGGTTGAATAATTGTTTTTAAAAATAAAACTAGTTACTAGTGGTTAATAAATTTAAACAACCTATAACTCTTATATGATAAAAATGGATATGTTACATCCTCCCCACCTTGTTTTAAATCTCGTCCTCGAGATTTGGGCTATGATGTCTCCTCTAGAGTTAGGTTATGTCTTATTTATTAAGAACATTATTAAGGTAAAGGATACTGTGACACCTGTGTCACTTCAACCATCAAACAAATGCCAAACCAATGAAATATTGTATTTCATACTTGGGATTTGTAAAAATATGTGTATCGTTTGCACATATCTACTCTTGTTCGATTTTAAGCTTTAAATCGCTTTCTGGAGGGTTATACGCGCTCTGATGCGTAAATATAACCATTTTAATCCAATGAACACTCTGGAATAGTGAAATAGGCTTAACATATCTTAAATAACCTTTACATAACTTAGAAATAAGTTTTAAAGGCTTTGGTATGGCAAAAACAAGTTAATTCGCTTACAGGGACTAAACTTGACAAACTGCGAAAGTATGCCAATTTGAACTGTAACAGACATTCTGGAACATGACCATAAGTTAAACACACCTTAAATATCTTTTATATAGCTTCGAAATAGGCTTTGAGGGGTTCGGTGTGCTAAAATAAACTTTTGGGTCATTCAGGGACTAAAAGTGTCAAAAAGTGCACAAGTTTGCACTTTCGCGCATAACTTACGTTCTGAATACATTCGGACATCCAAAAATTTATGTAAGCACTAAAACATTTTATTTTAGTGTTTGGCATAAGAAAAATCCATTCGTCACGCCATTTGGATCGTTTTTCACGCTTATGCGCATTCCGTCGTAATTAACCGAACATCGCAACCGTACGGCTAAACGAACCGACATCCGATATATTTTTGAGCACATTTCAAGTTCCCTATACTTTAACTTCATTTTAGAGCTTTGAAATGGGGTTAACGGGGCTTAAACGTGTCAAAAACGCATCGAAAACCAAGTTTTGAGGCTGCAGGGACTGAAACTGTAAATCTGCCAAACTAGGTCCTTACGGACCTCAACATTGGGAGTGTTGAGGTCCATAAGCAGGGGTCAGATGCAGCAAAACGTTTTTAAACAGCTGTTAACAGCCCTTAAGCCCTTCCAAAGGCCAAGTGCCACATGTTATTCTCTTGTGGTGGCCAAAATCAGTTACCACAACATTCCGACAAGTGTACGGGCTAGATCATTCCCTCTTCTCCAAGAAACGATCCTAACGGTGAACCGAAATCTATAAATACCCATCACATTTTCACTCATTCCTCACAAGAATCTGATTTGAGAAGCTCTAAGTTGGAACCTTTGTTTCATACCTGAGCTACTTGAATCAAGATTAGCATTCGGGGACCCTTTGTAAGTGTTCCTTCGTTCTTTTATTGCTTTTCGAGTCCGAAAGTCAAACTTTGTTTGACTTTCTGCATTGACCAGTTTATGGTCAATGCGAAGTTCGTTTGAACTTCGCAACATGATTGTAATCACGATGGTTATAGTCCCTTGTGACTATGCCTACTGATTACCACGTTGTCTAGGGTCGTAAGGGTAAGCGATCTAATAAATCGCTTATACCTTCGAACCCGACCTGTTTGGTCGATCATTAGGATCCAACCAAGCACATTAGGTGACCATAGTATATAGGGAATAACCTTCCGAGGTTATACCTTATGGTCGCTTCGTTTAAGTAGTTGTATGATAGGTAGTTTATATGCCTTAGATAAATTACCAAAATGCCCTTTTGACGCCAAAATTCATTTTAAGCATATGTAACATATTTTTTGGCATCTAAACTGATTTGACAACAATATTAGACATGTTAAGGCATATGTTACTTGTCATAGGACTAGTTAAGCGGTCCGAACGCGTTTCACGCGAACGACGCGTTAAAGTAGCATAAGCTACCGAAACGGGTCGTAAGCACTTAGGTTAGGTTCCATTTAGTATGTAGGCTTTGTTAAACCATATGACACGAGTCTCCATACTCGTTTGGTTTACGAACCCTCATTCTATCTAAATCCTCCGACTTAGGTCCGGTTTATTAACATAGTTACCTATATTAGGTGTCGTTTGATTCCGTGATCTCTAGCATTGCTTGGTGGTTATCTTAGGACTTCTGAGCAATCTCAAGTGAGTACATAGACCCCTCTTTTACTGTTTTCCAACTGTTTTGGGGTGAAGCATGTGTACCTATGTGTTATTTTCATGATTTCAAAGTATAATTGATTATACATGTTATTACTTATCATTTGACAAACTAAATGACTATCTATGGTTTAAACACTGATTTCTCAATGAACATAAAATAAAATGTTGAATTGTACTTATTTTATATTCACCAGACCGATTGGTAGTATGATATAGCGCTATAGGATTAGACACCCCATTCCTGTTGTCATGGAATGTCTGAAACCAATTTGTTTCTCCATCCAAATAGGGATTGCCTTTGTGGTATCCTTATAGTCTCAAAGGTGTAGTTTGATGCACTAGGTCTGAATGAATTCGTAAATCACACTTTTAAAGTATATTTTGATATACTCCCAAAAGTATAGTTTGATATGCTCTCATGTGTGGTATTGTACAAAACCAACATATATTTTGTTAATCATCCAAAGCATATTTTGATATGTTATTTGCAAAACCAAAACATAGTTTAATATGTTATTTATCACATCCAAGGCATATTTTGATATGTAATTTATGAAACCCAAAGCATATTTTGATATGTTCTTTATGAAACCAAAACATAGTTTAATACGTTATTTACAAATCCAAAGTATACTTTTAATATGCTACTATAAGGTTATTCGTTTAACCTTACATTATGTTACAAAGCATAACTTTTGATTTATTCAAACACTTTGTTTTGTACATTTTTACTTGTGGTTTAATAAATCTCATTTCACTTACCATACATAACTTTTGTTTACACATTACATGGTTTACATTTAACTTGAGTTATACAATAACATTGGACTATTGGTTTAAACATGAACATTCTATATTGGTGGTTTGGTTTGATTAAGTGACTTAAGTAACGAGGCGTGTGTAATATGATACAAGCATGGTGGATACGCCGCCGGTACTTCCTATATATAAGTGTTTGTATGGTATTACATATCGTAGCGTTATTTGAATCATTTCAATTTAAGTCATATAACATTTTATACAAATAACATACTTTTCATAAGACATTGTTTTACAATAACTTATCTTATACAAACTCATTTTACATGGTTATTCATTTAACCTTACATTTATTTATACATATCATCTGATCATATTGTTTTTCAAACGATTTACAAAACAAATCAATTTACGAGGTTCATGACTAAACTTTATTAAACATTTTCTTAAACTTACAAGTCATGAATCCTATTTTCACAAAACCTATGTATCTCATAGGCATTTTTATGCTGACGTACCTATTTTTACACATGTTTCAGGTATTGCTCTGCAATGATTTGTTGATACATGCTACATTTAGGATGGACTCGTGCCTTAGCAACTTTAAAACTTGGAAGATCATAGTTGTAATTATTTGATTGTATTAAAACAATGAGTTCATTTATTCAATAAAACAGAATTTGTTTATTCCATGGTTATGAAACAATGATTCTGTTACAACACTCCCCGACGTTTCCGCGACGTCTGGTTGTTCTACGTGGTCGGGGTGTGACAGAAAAGTTGGTATCAGAGCCAATGGTTATAGGGAATTAGGTTATTAGTAATGCTTTGACCTAGACTATAACCTTCCTAGGACCCTAACACAAGTTTTCTTGTGTTTAGTTTTAAAACAATACCGTCACCTATCCTTAGGCGACGACCACAACAAGAACATAAATTTCAAAGCCGCTTTGAAAACTAATCATCTGTTCTAGGATGATTGATTACTAGGTTTTGAACCCTCTGTTATATGGTTTTGAACCCTCTAAGTTTTCAAATCCCGTCAAAGTTGGTCTAAATAATGTGAACACGTGCAAACTGGAAGGGTGGGTGCCTGTACCCTGAGTTTTATGTCTAAGGCTAGAGTGTTCATACAAATCCACATAATCGGACCAGTCACTCTTACCTGGGAACTCTTGGGGTGAGTGTCCACTTATAGGCGAGCATGTCTTCGCGATACATTATTTTTGACCTATTTACTTTGATTAATCACCGGGGTCGTTTGTTGCTTTGTAGTAACAAACAAATGACCACTATCCTTGCTTTCATCAGATTTGTTTCATCTCATTCTTTTCGTCTAATTCTCTCACTCGTTTCCTTTCATGTTTCCTCTTTTAGAATGCCTCCTCGACGCGACAATCAGATGGCGAATGCCGAACTGGAGGAAATCATCGCGCAGCAAATGGCTGCTGCCTTCCCAAATCTTTATGCTCAAATGATTCAAGCCATCAACAACAACAATGCTCCATGCAACTTCAAGAATTTTAACTCGGCTAAACCGCTCAAGTTTAGTGGTTCTGAGGGAGCAACTGGGCTTCTTCAATGGTTCGAGAGCATTGAGAATACTTTCTGTCACGTTCAGTGTCCTGAAAATCGCAAGGTCGAGTTTTCTTCAAGTGTGTTTCAGAAGAGGGCTCTTACGTGGTGGAATGGGGTTATGAGAGACCGCGGTGCTGAGGTTGCATTAGCACAGACTTGGGCTGAGCTTAGGGCTCTTATGATGAAGGAATTATGTCCTCGTCATGAGCTAAGGGCTCTAGAAAGGGAATTTGATGATTTGAAGCAAGACAGTGGAGAACATCGAGCCTACACTGACCGCTATGAGGAATTGAGCCTGTTATGCCCTACTATGGTTACGCCTTTGGATAAGGCGATTGAGAAATACATTGATGGTCTTCCTGACGTAGTTCAGGATATCGTTACTGGCAGCAACCCTACTACTGTCAGACAAGCCATTGAATTGTCTGCCACTCTGACTGAATCCCATATCAGGAAGCGCAAGCTGTTTCGGAAAGGCGACTCAAGACCATCTGACAAGACTGCTCAAGTGGAACCAAAGGAAGAAAATGCTGAGGTATCCAAGAAGAAGAAGCTTAAAGCCTCTTAAAACTGCGCCATAACTGCTCAAGACAAACAGGTTGCACCAAACCAGCCAGCACAACCTCGCAAAAGACAAAACTATGTTGGTACCGCACCTTTGTGCAACAAGTGCAACCATCATCATCTGGAGCAAGAACAGTGTCACAAATGTACCCACTGTGGGCGGTTGGGACATTTGATCAATGTTTGTCGTTATGCAAATCAAGCTGCTGCAAACCCTGCTGTTGTTCAAGCACGGTTCCCTCTGGGGTCATGTTATAACTGTGGTGACCTTACTCACTACAGAAACAATTGCCCAAGACTTGTTAACGCACCTCCAGCGCGAGGACGAGCATTTAACATCAATGAGGCAAACGGGAACAATGATGCAGCAGTGAACAATTAGTGTTTTGTATTTGCCTTGGTTGTTATCTTTTGACACTTCAAGACAATTCGGTTGTTACATAAATAAAGATTTGTTGTTTTTATTTCTACAAAATTTATGCGTTTGTGTGAATGCTTGATGCAACCTTATGATGTCAACCCAAAGACAAACTACTCGTGTGGTTCTGTCATTTTATGATCACTTGTGATCTCCCCAAGAACCTTAAACACACGTTTCTTTTAAGAAACAAAGCCAAACTCTTATTGAAAATCCTTCTATCTTTATAGATGGATCCTTGAAAATGATTAAAGTGCCAAATAAAATCCACTGATTGGATTCCTGGTGTGCTTCAAATATCCATACCTAAGGATAACGAATTAAAGAATCAAGTTAACTAAATTATATGCTTATGTGTTTTCTTATATGTTTTGTGGTTGTATGTGATCCATCCAAATCCTCATAGAATCTTCCATATCTCATACGAGAGATTCATAATAGGATATCCAAAGTTACTATCTTAAATCCTTAATGGACTTCTACGTTGTAGTCAAGTCCCTTGGGTTTTAAAGTACTATTCTATAATTGGACCCCTTGGGTGGTCTAGTTAAACAGATTGATTTGAAGATCTGGTTAGAAATATCATGTGATGATATAACTGAAAAGATCCCTTAAGTGGTCTATTTAAGAAGATCGTATGTCGGTCTAATTAAGGAGATCATGTGTTGATCTAGTTAAAAAGATCGTTCATTGATCTAATTAAAAGGACCCTTTGGTGGTCTAGTCGAGTCGCTTCATGTTTATTCAAGTGATTTTTCCTACGCATTATGAAAAGAACTGTGCGGACTGTGCAAGGAATTACGTAATTATGGAGGCCTACATAATTATGGAATTCAGTGCACAGAAACTACAGGAAGCTTTGTCATGTGTTAAGACCTATAGTGACAAGAATAATGATACGGGAGAAGTCTTGGACCTCGACCAATGTCATTTATTCTCACACTCTCCAATTCTGATCTCAATCACACACCAAGTTTCCTATGATAAGTCTTCATAAGAAACGTTCTTCTGTCCGTAGTTCAAAATTCCATGTTTTACTATTACAAGGAATTCACTTTGAGGGTTAACAAATTCGCTAAGAATCCTAACATGGCCCAGAGTTTACTTAAGGGTTCAATGGATTTATTTGAAGGCGAAACCGTCATAGCTGTCTTCACAAGTTTCCTCTAGAATTAAATTTCGGGACGAAATTTCCTAAAGTAGGGGAGACTGTGACACCTGTGTCACTTCAACCATCAAACAAATGCCAAACCAATGAAATATTGTATTTCATACTTGGGATTTGTAAAAATATGTGTATCGTTTGCACATATCTACTCTTGTTCGATTTTAAGCTTTAAATCGCTTTCTCGAGGGTTATACGCGCTCTGATGCGTAAATATAACTATTTTAATCCAACGAACACTCCGGAATAGTGAAATAGGCTTAACATATCTTAAATAACCTTTACATAACTTAGAAATAAGTTTTAAAGGCTTTGGTATGGCAAAAACAAGTTAATTCGCTTACAGGGACTAAACTTGACAAACTGCGAAAGTATGCCAATTTGAACTGTAACAGACATTCTGGAACATGAACATAAGTTAAACACACCTTAAATATCCTTTATATATCTTAGAAATAGGCTTTGAGGGGTTCGGTGTGCTAAAATAAACTTTTGGGTCATTCAGGGACTAAAAGTGTCAAAAAGTGCACAAGTTTGCACTTTCGCGCATAACTTACGTTCTGAATACATTCGGACATCCAAAAATTTATGTAAGCACTAAAACATTTTATTTTAGTGTTTGGCATAAGAAAAATCCATTCGTCACGCCATTTGGATCGTTTTTCGCGCTTATGCGCATTCCGTCGTAATTAACCGAACATCGCAACCGTATGGCTAAACGAACCGACATCCGATATATTTTTGAGCACATTTCAAGTTCCCTATACTTTAACTTCATTTTAGAGGTTTGAAATGGGGTTAACAGGGCTTAAACGTGTCAAAAACGCATCGAAAACCAAGTTTTGAGGCTGCAGGGACTGAAACTGTAAATCTGCCAAACTAGGTCCTTACGGACCTCAACATTGGGAGTGTTGAGGTCCGTAAGCAGGGGTCAGATGTAGCAAAACATTTTTAAACAGCTGTTAACAGCCCTTAACCCCTTCCAAAGGCCAAGTGCCACATGTTAATCTCTTGTGGTGGCCAAAATCAGTTACCACAACATTCCGACAAGTGTACGGGCTAGATCATTCCCTCTTCTCCAAGAAACGATCCTAACAGTGAACCGAAATCTATAAATACCCATCACATTTTCACTCATTCCTCACAAGAATCTGATTTGAGAAGCTCTAAGTTGGAACCTTTGTTTCATACCTGAGCTACTTGAATCAAGATTAGCATTCGGGGACCCTTTGTAAGTGTTCCTTCGTTCTTTTATTGCTTTTCGAGTCCGAAAGTCAAACTTTGTTTGACTTTCTGCATTGACCAGTTTATGGTCAATGCGAAGTTCGTTTGAACTTCGCAACATGATTGTAATCACGATGGTTATAGTCCCTTGTGACTATGCCTACTGATTACCACGTTGTCTAGGGTCGTAAGGGTAAGCGATCTAATAAATCGCTTATACCTTCGAACCCGACCCGTTTGGTCGATCATTAGGATCCGACCAAGCACATTAGGTGACCATAGTATATAGGGAATAACCTTCCGAGGTTATACCTTATGGTCGCTTCGTTTAAGTAGTTGTATGATAGGTAGTTTATATGCCTTAGATAAATTACCAAAATGCCCTTTTGATGCCAAAATTCATTTTAAGCATATGTAACATAATTTTTGGCATCTAAACTGATTTGACAACAATATTAGACATATTAAGGCATATGTTACTTGTCATAGGACTAGTTAAGCGGTCCGAACGCGTTTCACGCGAACGACGCGTTAAAGTAGCATAAGCTACCTAAACGGGTCGTAATGGATCGTAAGCACTTAGGTTAGGTTCCATTTAGTATGTAGGCTTTGTTAAACCATATGACACGAGTCTCCATACTCGTTTGGTTTACGAACCCTCATTCTATCTAAATCCTCCGACTTATGTCCGGTTTATTAACATAGTTACCTATATTAGGTGTCGTTTGATTCCGTGATCTCTAGCATTGCTTGGTGGTTATCTTAGGACTTCTGAGCAATCTCAAGTGAGTACATAGACCCCTCTTTTACTGTTTTCCAACTGTTTTGGGGTGAAGCATGTGTACCTATGTGTTATTTTCATGATTTCAAAGTATAATTGATTATACATGTTATTACTTATCATTTGACAAACTAAATGACTATCTATGGTTTAAACACTGATTTCTCAATGAACATAAAATAAAATGTTGAATTGTACTTATTTTATATTCACCAGACCGATTGGTAGTATGATATAGCGCTATAGGATTAGACACCCCATTCCTGTTGTCATGGAATGTCTGAAACCAATTTGTTTCTCCATCCAAATAGGGATTGCCTTTGTGGTATCTGTAACACCCCGTGTTTTCACGAGTGAAAGTCAAAGTCAAGGTCAAAGTCAACGACCGATTTCGCGCGGCTTGACTCGTAGAAATGTTTTTATTTTATTTATATTATGTGGAGTAAGTGTCGTTCATTACAATAATCGAATCGTGTTTACCGTATTTCAATCGACCTACGACCGTGAATGATAGGAAGTAACAATGCGATAAAGTTAATCAAGCTATGCTAACCAAATCAACATCGAACCGTAACTCGAACTGTGTATTTTACTTGTTAGTTATACGTGTGTGTGCCTTACGTGTTACCTGTGCATGTTTATTTTATGTTATGTTGCGATAATCAAGCGAACTCAATCGAACTCGAAGTCTAACTCGAATATAAACGAACCCGAACCCGAATTCCGAGTCGAACCATATAAGAAGTAGTTGGGACTGAAAGTAATTTGACTAGGAAACCCTATCGAATCGCTCGCAAATTGAAACCGAAACAACATCGCACCGAACGCACCAAAGCAGGCGGCATCCGCACGGATGGTCAATCCGCACGGATTGCCAATCCGCACGGATTGCCAATCCGCACGGATTGCCAATCCGCACGGATGACCTATCCGCGCGGATAGCCTATCCGGGTACGTGCCATGCGCACGGCTCACCCTTATAGCCTATCCGGGTACGTGCCATGCGCACGGCTCACCCTTTCCCTTTTTGGCATCCTATAAATACACGGGTCACTCTCCAACTTTTCCACTTTTGGCAAGTGACGTCCGAACCGCACGCATTCTTCACTTTTTCTCAGATTTCTCTCAATCCAGGTAAGATCTTGCACTAATTCTTGTACATCTTTGATCACTACACAATTCTACATATTTCCACCTTTCAAATCTTCACTTTTAACCATGAAATCATCCGGATTTGAGGTATTCTCGGGTGACGTCATCATGAAGTTCTTATGAACTTCAAGCTTGACCTCATTCCACCAAGAATAACTCAGATCTAAACGATTTCTACAAGATTTCACAACAACTTCACCTAGATCTAAACTTTTCTAAGGATAAAAGAGTTGAAAGAAATAAACCTAAGTCCTCTCCTTCTTTTTCCCTTAGAATCAGTACGAATCTGATCGGTTCTAGTCTTCTACTCGATAATAGTGGAGCACTAGTCCTGGATCTGGATTCTACCCACAGACAACTGATTTCGGGGTCAACCGGAACTACCGTTCTGAGTCGCCGACAGGCCGAGTTAGGGTGGTTCCTGACCGGTCTAGTCACGCGGGTGAGAATACAATTCCAAGTGGTTGCCACGAAATCAGAATGTCTCGATAAATGACAACAGAACCCAGAGTAGACGAACGGAACAATCAGACCAGAGGCTGTCCGCACGGGCCAGTTATCCGCACGGACAAGCTGTCCGCACGGACAAGCTGTCCGCACGCACAGGCCATACGGACGGGTTGTCACCCGGACGAGCTACCCTTGGGACCCACTTTCCAAACAAGGTTTGAGTATCGACGAATGAGCAATCCGGACGGACGACCTCTGAATGGATTACTCTTCGGATCATGAGATACTAAGGCCTTAAAATAAATTCAAACAGTGTTCATCCGCACGGCCAAGTCGTCCGCACGGACAGGCTATCCGGACGGGTGGTATCTGCCCGCGCGCACAGACTGTCCGCACGGATCACCATTGTCCGCACGGACTACCATACGCACGGATTGTCGTCCGCACGATCGGCTTGAAGGGTAGAAACACTTGTGTGTCTTCTAAATGCTACAACGAAAACTCCAAAGCACAAGCCATCATACACAAACACATCTCACACTTAGGAAGAAACAATACACTTGAACGTTTATCCACACAAACAACTTGTCCGTACGGATAAGTCATCCGCACGCACAACTAATCCGCACGGATTACCATCCGCACGGACAGCTCGTACGCACGGGTAGCTTATCCGGATGGATCACCATCCGCACGCATCACCATCCACACGGATAGTTCATGCGCACGGATGACTCCCTCTCACGGATAGCTGATCCGCACGATCAGCCCTCCTAACCACGCTCACCTTGTACTGTTTTACGCGCCACTTATCGTTGTTATCAAATCTATTCAGGCTAACCGTACTCGCTGTAAAGCGCTCCCTTCAATCCACAATCGCTGTGAGTATACTCGAACCCTTTCTGCTTTAGCACTTTTGGGTGTTACATACGTTACGACTATTCAAACTACAACTATCACACTACTCAAGCTATTTTAACGCTAAACCATTAATGCATGTTATACGTGGCTTATGAATGCTTGTTTGTTATGTTTACACATGGAATGCTGTCTACCTGCCTTAGCAACGATAGTACTATAGTTTGGACTCAGTACCCGTTCACACGGGGGTTGTTAAGGATCTTTTACTTGCATGGATTACGGTGGTAATCATGTATTGCGAACTGCCTCGGGCAGTCAACCCGTAGTCATTGGTATCGATGGATCTATGTCGATAACTAACGGCTTCATTTCACTATGTGTACGTGCTGGTTATGCGTAAACGAATTTGAACTCTATATGCTATTATCAAACTTGTATGCTCACCTTTACATTATATGTATTGACTTTATTTTAACGTATGTGACAGGTGCTTAGGATGCATATGTGGTAGGGAATGGAAGCTAGAATAAAGCTTTAGGGCCCAACAAATAGTTGTTTGTAGATAACTTATTAGGGGTCTCTAGAAGCAGATAAACAATTGCTACTTATTTAAATCTGAGTTGTCGGAACAGAATATTTGTTTTGATGTTGTCTGTAATAACTTGTTTGACTATTTATGTTACGGTATGGGACGTAATGCTTTAATTAAATGGTGATGATAGTTGTTATGGAAACTTCTGGACAATCTGTTTCGCTCAGTGCCACGCCCCGATGATTCCGCCATCGGTTGGGGTGTGACAGTATCCTTATAGTCTCAAAGGTGTAGTTTGATGCACTAGGTCTGAATGAATTCATAAATCACACTTTTAAAGTATATTTTGATATACTCCCAAAAGTATAGTTTGATATGCTCTCATGTGTGGTATTGTACAAAACCAACATATATTTTGTTAATCATCCAAAGCATATTTTGATATGTTATTTGCAAAACCAAAACATAGTTTAATATGTTATTTATCACATCCAAGGCATATTTTGATATGTTATTTATGAAACCCAAAGCATATTTTGATATGTTATTTATGAAACCAAAACATAGTTTAATACGTTATTTACAAATCCAAAGTATACTTTTAATATGCTACTATAAGGTTATTCGTTTAACCTTACATTTTGTTACAAAGCATAACTTTTGATTTATTCAAACACTTTGTTTTGTACATTTTTACTTGTGGTTTAATAAATCTCATTTCACTTACCATACATAACTTTTGTTTACACATTACATGGTTTACATTTAACTTGAGTTATACAATAACATTGGACTATTGGTTTAAACATGAACATTCTATATTGGTGGTTTGGTTTGATTAAGTGACTTAAGTAACGAGGCGTGTGTAATATGATACAAGCATGGTGGATACGCCGCCGGTACTTCCTATATATAAGTGTTTGTATGGTATTACATATCGTAGCGTTATTTGAATCATTTCAATTTAAGTCATATAACATTTTATACAAATAACATACTTTTCATAAGACATTGTTTTACAACAACTTATCTTATACAAACTCATTTTACATGGTTATTCATTTAACCTTACATTTATTTATACATATCATCTGATCATATTGTTTTTCAAACGATTTACAAAACAAATCAATTTAAGAGGTTCATGACTAAACTTTATTAAACATTTTCTTAAACTTACAAGTCATGAATCCTATTTTCACAAAACCTATGTATCTCACAGGCATTTTTATGCTGACATACCTATTTTTACACATGTTTCAGGTACTTCTCTGCAATGATTTGTTGATACATGCTACATTTAGGATGGACTCGTGCCTTAGCAACTTTAAAACTTGGAAGATCATAGTTGTAATTATTTGATTGTATTAAAACAATGAGTTCATTTATTCAATAAAACAGAATTTATTTATTCCATGGTTATGAAACAATGATTCTGTTACAACACTCCCCGACGTTTCCGCGACGTCTGGTTGTTCTACGTGGTCGGGGTGTCACAGATATAGAATCAAAACATCAAATTTTGCGAATACAAGTTGTACAATAAATAGGACTCAATGGTTCAACTGAATTAGTTCAAGAAATCGATGTCAAATGAATGAGACGAAATGATATAATTTTCAAGGTGACTAGGTTCAAGCCAAAAGAGATATATGATCAATATATGTCTAAGTTGAATGTTTACAAGTTGTGAATGACTTTTAGAATCAACAAAATTCATTGTCAAAGGAAAAATTAATTTGATTGTCAACTGAAGAAGACTCAGCATCAACAAGCTCAAATGAAATAGAAGCACAGAAATGATTTGTCAACTATCGAACCATGACATGAGAAAAATCAATGTGTTGACATTTATTGAATTGCAAGGATACACTGAAATACAATAGAGTTTAGTGTATCATTGTCTTAATACATAATTGTATCAAGACTACTTTTATTGATGAGTCAAATGAAAGATGTATGTGGTTTTGAATGATTCGTATGATTATGATTATCCCTAAGCTACAAGTTTATATCGACGTCGCAGGGTGTCGTAAGGATCGAAATAGTTCAATAATTACGGTGACCGAACAATTTTACCGTTTTCGTAATTAATTGAAAGTTTTAATGAAGTAAATTTGGATATTCATTTCAAATATGATTTTCAATTGATGATGGAAGAACAAATGAATATCATTAAATTTTCGATTAATGATGAAAGAATCTTTAGAGGTACACCGGAATATAAGACGAATTCGTGTACTCTTATCTTAACACATAATTGTATTAAGACTGTTTTAAGATAACAAATCAACATAAATTAAATAAATAAATATGTAAATCAGGTGTGAGAATGGAATTAGCTCAAGTTTCAAGTTAATGAGAACCCACCACAAGGTGTCGTAACCAAATAAATGATTCAATGAAGATGAAGACCAAACAAGTCTATTATGGTTCTGAATAGATAAAGTACTTGACATGATGCGTTTATTTATAAACTTTTAATTGTACTAGAGTTAAATAATAACTTAACTTTGATATTACATATCAGCGATTACATCTGGAATCATTTCTGCTTCTTGCGTAGTAAGTACGAATGCTCGCGCGTTCTTCTTAGCTTTGTCTGTTGTTTTTGCCTCGTTGTCGGGTGCTTTGGTCAGTTTCGGGCAATATGGTTTGATGTGTCCTGTTTCTCCGCAATTGTAACAGATATTAGTTTTCCTTCTACATTCTTCCTCTATATACCCGGTCATCTTGCAGAAGTTACAGTAGGGCGTTCTCCTAAAACGACATCTTCCTGAATGCTTTTTGTTACAGCTTCTACAGGTAGGTTGTTCAATGACGGTTCAGTTCCTTTCTTCTTGAATTCTTGGGAAATTTTCTGGGCTAACTCTTTCTTCTTGTTTTCTTCTCTTGTGCGGATTAGTCCATCTGTCAAGATGTTAGCTAGTTCAACTGTTTCTTCAATAGTCTGTGGTCTGGCGGCCTTAACCATGTCTCGGATTTCACTCACTAATCCCCAAATATAACGAGAAATTAGTATGGGTTCTGGCGAAGCCAGAGTTGGTACCATTCTTGCATATTCGAAGAACGTTGTCGTATACTCACGGCAATTCACATCTATCATTTTATGACTTAGGAACTCGATAGCCATTCGTTCTTTTTCATAAGGGGGACAAAATTTTCTTTCTGCCATTTCCTTGAATTTTTCCCAGTTCATGGCATAAGCCATGTCACTTCCTTTTACTTGAAGAATTGTATTCCACCATTCTAAGGCTTCTTCCTTAAAGAGGCTGGACGCATACATCACCATATCTTCTTCGGCACATTTGCTGATTTTAAGAACAGCTTCCGTCTTTTCCAACCATCGCAGAGTAGTCGTGGCTCCTTCACTGCCTGCGAACTCAGTTGGTTTAAAAGCTAGAAATTCTTTGTAGGTACACCCGAGAGTCCTCACCTTCATTTTCTTGGGATATGGGGTTTTGATAATATCATCATTGCCTCCGTTGACACTATGGCTAAAACAGTCGTCGCGAGTACGCTTGCTACTCACAACTTTGGTGGGTTCTACGGGGTTTTTAACAACTTTAATTATTAAAGGTAAAGCATTAGCTATTCCTTGGCCTATTAGATTTTCTATAGCATTTTTATCCAAAGGATTTTCATTATTAGAATGAACTTCAGGATTATGTGATACTTCATTCGACATCTGAATGGCAAACATTTTCAATTATTAATATCACAGAATAATTAAAACAAAACAATACTTCCAGGAATCATATGTGCATATCTACATATATATATTCATATATTTAAATCTACAAAATAACACATATGTTACTTTGTATTAATTTCCTAACTTTATTGTTTCCTATTAGGTATTAAAAGAACACCTAAATAGCTTAAACAAGTGGCTCTGATACCACCTTCTGTCACAGCCCCCGACCCCACCCTGGGAGCGGGAGCCGCGAACCAGCTAGATAGTATCGGTGTTTATTAATTACGCAGCGGAAAAAAAAATTCATCATGATCGTAGTTAGGAAATCATTTCAGAGTTTGTAAAACACCGAACTTTTAATATTAAATAAATGGGCTCAAACCCATATTTAATTCAATTGTTTTTACAGGGATAAACTCAAATAAATAAAACATAATTTTTCTTCTTTTATTATAGCCACTTTATTTAAGCCTTCAGTGCTCCATAGCTGCCTTCTACTATCTTTATAGCAAGTTACCTGAAACGTGTTTTGAAAACATTTTATCAGTAATAAACACTGGCGAGTTCATTCCATTTTTTATAAAATATATTGTTATACTTTTACAGCAACAAGGTTTTTATATTTGTTTATATTTACCCAAAAACTCAATCAGTATTTGTCACATGGTGGCAGTTCCGATGTGACGGTGGTCATATTACTCGTTGGCTCACTTTCGTCCAATAGTGAATTTATCAAGTAATTATATTTTACTATTATTCAAAGTATCTGTCACTAGGCAATTCCTGTGACGGTGGTCAAATCACTGTTGATCATTCTTTCAACTAGTGACTCGGGTCATATTACTGTTGATCATTCTCTCAACTAGTAATGGTGGTCATATCACTGTTGATCGTTCTTTCAACTAGTGACTCGGGTCATATTACTGTTGATCAATCTCTCAACTAGTAATGGTGGTCATATCACTGTTGATCATTCTTTTAACTAGTGACTCGGGTCATATTACTGTTGATCATTCTCTCAACTAGTAATGGTGGTCATATCACCGTTGATCATTCTTTCAACTAGTGACTCGGGTCATATTACTGTTGATCATTCTCTCAACTAGTGACTCTGGACTTAGTAGTGTCCCGTGACATTACTTTGTCAAATATATTTTCTATGGCACAAAATCACTTAGCCCAGAAAAATGAAATATATCATTTTCTGTCAAACTACTATAACTTATCAAATATAATATATTAAATAAAAAAATTGTAATATTATTATTTAATATATTAACGTGACTAAGACTAAAAATATAATCTTAATATAATAGAATATATTATATTTGTTTATTTTATTATGGTATACATTTATGGACTAAACATTATTTTATAATGTAAATAGTAATTTAGGGTTATTAAATATATTCCGATTTTTTAACACATATCACAGGATAATTTATTAGATATAATATTATAACAGTTATATAATATTCGAATAATGATTAAATATACAACATTATGAATTGTTTAATAGTTTAATATAGTGATGTAAAAATAATATTAGTTATAGGCTATGGCTACTGGAGCACAATTTCCCCCGTGCTTGTGGTCATGCTATTATTGGCTAACTTTTTGGCCAATAGTAACGAGGGTCAATTAATGTATAAAACCTTCCATGCGGCAGTTATCACAGAATACAAAAATTTAATCACTGTAAGTATAACTGGTAAACATTTAAGATTTTGGAAAGCATTTTTAAATATAGTTGTATCACAAAAAGGTGATAAAACTGTGAGAAAGGAGAATGGACTCACTTTGTAACTTTAGGGTTCAACTAGAAAGCCTCCTGGTAGAATCTTGGGTATAACTTCTGAGCTATTTTAAAAATATATAATGCACTCGTGTTAAGTATAGTACCCCTAATTCAACCTTATCCCTATGTCACGAGACCGAACCCCAACGAACTTAGTTGAGCAGAACCTTGACATGCGTTATGGGGCTCCAGATCAATCGGAAAGGGTAGCGGTGATCGGGAGTTAAAACACTTAAAACGGGGCAGGGCTTTATTATTATAGATTTAATATTTAAAGAAAAAGAAAAATAGAGATGGAGAAAGAGTCGAGATAACGAGAGGAAGAAAGAAAATGACTGAACAAATTTTGATTGTGTGCAATTTATACTGTTTCTCCAACAATGTTGGAGATCTCATACGCCTCCACGTACCATACACACACGTCCATCATTCAAAATTTGTAGAGGTTTTAAATTTTAATTATTATTTTATTATTATATATTTTGTTTTGATTCTTATCTGATTATCTCGACATGTGCACCCATAATTCAAAGAAATCTCAAATGTTAAATTTATTATTATTTTATTATATATATATATATATTATAATTAATTTAACTGCTTTACTTATTTGGCGCTTATAACTTATAAAATATAACGTTTTATAAAACAATAAATATGTCATTAGAACGACAATATTTGTATCTACATTTTGAACCAAGTTTCATTAAAAGCGGAGTAGGTTCAAATATAATGTTTTTTATAATTTAATTATTAGACGGTCACTATGCCCGTCTAGGTGCTTCATATTTCTAACAGTCAACTTACCCGTAATCTACCCGTCTAATAATATAAGTTTATATACTTTATTTTATATACAAGCCAATTAATTAGTATAACCTTCCTACCAAAAATAGTTTTTTAAACTATATGGGTTGAATAATTGTTTTTAAAAATAAAACTAGTTACTAGTGGTTAATAAATTTAAACAACCTATAACTCTTATATGATAAAAATGGATATGTTACATCCTCCCCACCTTGTTTTAAATCTCGTCCTCGAGATTTGGGCTATGATGTCTCCTCTAGAGTTAGGTTATGTCTTATTTATTAAGAACATTATTAAGGTAAAGGATACTGTGACACCTGTGTCACTTCAACCATCAAACAAATGCCAAACCAATGAAATATTGTATTTCATACTTGGGATTTGTAAAAATATGTGTATCGTTTGCACATATCTACTCTTGTTCGATTTTAAGCTTTAAATCGCTTTCTGGAGGGTTATACGCGCTCTGATGCGTAAATATAACCATTTTAATCCAATGAACACTCTGGAATAGTGAAATAGGCTTAACATATCTTAAATAACCTTTACATAACTTAGAAATAAGTTTTAAAGGCTTTGGTATGGCAAAAACAAGTTAATTCGCTTACAGGGACTAAACTTGACAAACTGCGAAAGTATGCCAATTTGAACTGTAACAGACATTCTGGAACATGACCATAAGTTAAACACACCTTAAATATCTTTTATATAGCTTCGAAATAGGCTTTGAGGGGTTCGGTGTGCTAAAATAAACTTTTGGGTCATTCAGGGACTAAAAGTGTCAAAAAGTGCACAAGTTTGCACTTTCGCGCATAACTTACGTTCTGAATACATTCGGACATCCAAAAATTTATGTAAGCACTAAAACATTTTATTTTAGTGTTTGGCATAAGAAAAATCCATTCGTCACGCCATTTGGATCGTTTTTCACGCTTATGCGCATTCCGTCGTAATTAACCGAACATCGCAACCGTACGGCTAAACGAACCGACATCCGATATATTTTTGAGCACATTTCAAGTTCCCTATACTTTAACTTCATTTTAGAGCTTTGAAATGGGGTTAACGGGGCTTAAACGTGTCAAAAACGCATCGAAAACCAAGTTTTGAGGCTGCAGGGACTGAAACTGTAAATCTGCCAAACTAGGTCCTTACGGACCTCAACATTGGGAGTGTTGAGGTCCATAAGCAGGGGTCAGATGCAGCAAAACGTTTTTAAACAGCTGTTAACAGCCCTTAAGCCCTTCCAAAGGCCAAGTGCCACATGTTATTCTCTTGTGGTGGCCAAAATCAGTTACCACAACATTCCGACAAGTGTACGGGCTAGATCATTCCCTCTTCTCCAAGAAACGATCCTAACGGTGAACCGAAATCTATAAATACCCATCACATTTTCACTCATTCCTCACAAGAATCTGATTTGAGAAGCTCTAAGTTGGAACCTTTGTTTCATACCTGAGCTACTTGAATCAAGATTAGCATTCGGGGACCCTTTGTAAGTGTTCCTTCGTTCTTTTATTGCTTTTCGAGTCCGAAAGTCAAACTTTGTTTGACTTTCTGCATTGACCAGTTTATGGTCAATGCGAAGTTCGTTTGAACTTCGCAACATGATTGTAATCACGATGGTTATAGTCCCTTGTGACTATGCCTACTGATTACCACGTTGTCTAGGGTCGTAAGGGTAAGCGATCTAATAAATCGCTTATACCTTCGAACCCGACCTGTTTGGTCGATCATTAGGATCCAACCAAGCACATTAGGTGACCATAGTATATAGGGAATAACCTTCCGAGGTTATACCTTATGGTCGCTTCGTTTAAGTAGTTGTATGATAGGTAGTTTATATGCCTTAGATAAATTACCAAAATGCCCTTTTGACGCCAAAATTCATTTTAAGCATATGTAACATATTTTTTGGCATCTAAACTGATTTGACAACAATATTAGACATGTTAAGGCATATGTTACTTGTCATAGGACTAGTTAAGCGGTCCGAACGCGTTTCACGCGAACGACGCGTTAAAGTAGCATAAGCTACCGAAACGGGTCGTAAGCACTTAGGTTAGGTTCCATTTAGTATGTAGGCTTTGTTAAACCATATGACACGAGTCTCCATACTCGTTTGGTTTACGAACCCTCATTCTATCTAAATCCTCCGACTTAGGTCCGGTTTATTAACATAGTTACCTATATTAGGTGTCGTTTGATTCCGTGATCTCTAGCATTGCTTGGTGGTTATCTTAGGACTTCTGAGCAATCTCAAGTGAGTACATAGACCCCTCTTTTACTGTTTTCCAACTGTTTTGGGGTGAAGCATGTGTACCTATGTGTTATTTTCATGATTTCAAAGTATAATTGATTATACATGTTATTACTTATCATTTGACAAACTAAATGACTATCTATGGTTTAAACACTGATTTCTCAATGAACATAAAATAAAATGTTGAATTGTACTTATTTTATATTCACCAGACCGATTGGTAGTATGATATAGCGCTATAGGATTAGACACCCCATTCCTGTTGTCATGGAATGTCTGAAACCAATTTGTTTCTCCATCCAAATAGGGATTGCCTTTGTGGTATCCTTATAGTCTCAAAGGTGTAGTTTGATGCACTAGGTCTGAATGAATTCGTAAATCACACTTTTAAAGTATATTTTGATATACTCCCAAAAGTATAGTTTGATATGCTCTCATGTGTGGTATTGTACAAAACCAACATATATTTTGTTAATCATCCAAAGCATATTTTGATATGTTATTTGCAAAACCAAAACATAGTTTAATATGTTATTTATCACATCCAAGGCATATTTTGATATGTAATTTATGAAACCCAAAGCATATTTTGATATGTTCTTTATGAAACCAAAACATAGTTTAATACGTTATTTACAAATCCAAAGTATACTTTTAATATGCTACTATAAGGTTATTCGTTTAACCTTACATTATGTTACAAAGCATAACTTTTGATTTATTCAAACACTTTGTTTTGTACATTTTTACTTGTGGTTTAATAAATCTCATTTCACTTACCATACATAACTTTTGTTTACACATTACATGGTTTACATTTAACTTGAGTTATACAATAACATTGGACTATTGGTTTAAACATGAACATTCTATATTGGTGGTTTGGTTTGATTAAGTGACTTAAGTAACGAGGCGTGTGTAATATGATACAAGCATGGTGGATACGCCGCCGGTACTTCCTATATATAAGTGTTTGTATGGTATTACATATCGTAGCGTTATTTGAATCATTTCAATTTAAGTCATATAACATTTTATACAAATAACATACTTTTCATAAGACATTGTTTTACAATAACTTATCTTATACAAACTCATTTTACATGGTTATTCATTTAACCTTACATTTATTTATACATATCATCTGATCATATTGTTTTTCAAACGATTTACAAAACAAATCAATTTACGAGGTTCATGACTAAACTTTATTAAACATTTTCTTAAACTTACAAGTCATGAATCCTATTTTCACAAAACCTATGTATCTCATAGGCATTTTTATGCTGACGTACCTATTTTTACACATGTTTCAGGTATTGCTCTGCAATGATTTGTTGATACATGCTACATTTAGGATGGACTCGTGCCTTAGCAACTTTAAAACTTGGAAGATCATAGTTGTAATTATTTGATTGTATTAAAACAATGAGTTCATTTATTCAATAAAACAGAATTTGTTTATTCCATGGTTATGAAACAATGATTCTGTTACAACACTCCCCGACGTTTCCGCGACGTCTGGTTGTTCTACGTGGTCGGGGTGTGACAGAAAAGTTGGTATCAGAGCCAATGGTTATAGGGAATTAGGTTATTAGTAATGCTTTGACCTAGACTATAACCTTCCTAGGACCCTAACACAAGTTTTCTTGTGTTTAGTTTTAAAACAATACCGTCACCTATCCTTAGGCGACGACCACAACAAGAACATAAATTTCAAAGCCGCTTTGAAAACTAATCATCTGTTCTAGGATGATTGATTACTAGGTTTTGAACCCTCTGTTATATGGTTTTGAACCCTCTAAGTTTTCAAATCCCGTCAAAGTTGGTCTAAATAATGTGAACACGTGCAAACTGGAAGGGTGGGTGCCTGTACCCTGAGTTTTATGTCTAAGGCTAGAGTGTTCATACAAATCCACATAATCGGACCAGTCACTCTTACCTGGGAACTCTTGGGGTGAGTGTCCACTTATAGGCGAGCATGTCTTCGCGATACATTATTTTTGACCTATTTACTTTGATTAATCACCGGGGTCGTTTGTTGCTTTGTAGTAACAAACAAATGACCACTATCCTTGCTTTCATCAGATTTGTTTCATCTCATTCTTTTCGTCTAATTCTCTCACTCGTTTCCTTTCATGTTTCCTCTTTTAGAATGCCTCCTCGACGCGACAATCAGATGGCGAATGCCGAACTGGAGGAAATCATCGCGCAGCAAATGGCTGCTGCCTTCCCAAATCTTTATGCTCAAATGATTCAAGCCATCAACAACAACAATGCTCCATGCAACTTCAAGAATTTTAACTCGGCTAAACCGCTCAAGTTTAGTGGTTCTGAGGGAGCAACTGGGCTTCTTCAATGGTTCGAGAGCATTGAGAATACTTTCTGTCACGTTCAGTGTCCTGAAAATCGCAAGGTCGAGTTTTCTTCAAGTGTGTTTCAGAAGAGGGCTCTTACGTGGTGGAATGGGGTTATGAGAGACCGCGGTGCTGAGGTTGCATTAGCACAGACTTGGGCTGAGCTTAGGGCTCTTATGATGAAGGAATTATGTCCTCGTCATGAGCTAAGGGCTCTAGAAAGGGAATTTGATGATTTGAAGCAAGACAGTGGAGAACATCGAGCCTACACTGACCGCTATGAGGAATTGAGCCTGTTATGCCCTACTATGGTTACGCCTTTGGATAAGGCGATTGAGAAATACATTGATGGTCTTCCTGACGTAGTTCAGGATATCGTTACTGGCAGCAACCCTACTACTGTCAGACAAGCCATTGAATTGTCTGCCACTCTGACTGAATCCCATATCAGGAAGCGCAAGCTGTTTCGGAAAGGCGACTCAAGACCATCTGACAAGACTGCTCAAGTGGAACCAAAGGAAGAAAATGCTGAGGTATCCAAGAAGAAGAAGCTTAAAGCCTCTTAAAACTGCGCCATAACTGCTCAAGACAAACAGGTTGCACCAAACCAGCCAGCACAACCTCGCAAAAGACAAAACTATGTTGGTACCGCACCTTTGTGCAACAAGTGCAACCATCATCATCTGGAGCAAGAACAGTGTCACAAATGTACCCACTGTGGGCGGTTGGGACATTTGATCAATGTTTGTCGTTATGCAAATCAAGCTGCTGCAAACCCTGCTGTTGTTCAAGCACGGTTCCCTCTGGGGTCATGTTATAACTGTGGTGACCTTACTCACTACAGAAACAATTGCCCAAGACTTGTTAACGCACCTCCAGCGCGAGGACGAGCATTTAACATCAATGAGGCAAACGGGAACAATGATGCAGCAGTGAACAATTAGTGTTTTGTATTTGCCTTGGTTGTTATCTTTTGACACTTCAAGACAATTCGGTTGTTACATAAATAAAGATTTGTTGTTTTTATTTCTACAAAATTTATGCGTTTGTGTGAATGCTTGATGCAACCTTATGATGTCAACCCAAAGACAAACTACTCGTGTGGTTCTGTCATTTTATGATCACTTGTGATCTCCCCAAGAACCTTAAACACACGTTTCTTTTAAGAAACAAAGCCAAACTCTTATTGAAAATCCTTCTATCTTTATAGATGGATCCTTGAAAATGATTAAAGTGCCAAATAAAATCCACTGATTGGATTCCTGGTGTGCTTCAAATATCCATACCTAAGGATAACGAATTAAAGAATCAAGTTAACTAAATTATATGCTTATGTGTTTTCTTATATGTTTTGTGGTTGTATGTGATCCATCCAAATCCTCATAGAATCTTCCATATCTCATACGAGAGATTCATAATAGGATATCCAAAGTTACTATCTTAAATCCTTAATGGACTTCTACGTTGTAGTCAAGTCCCTTGGGTTTTAAAGTACTATTCTATAATTGGACCCCTTGGGTGGTCTAGTTAAACAGATTGATTTGAAGATCTGGTTAGAAATATCATGTGATGATATAACTGAAAAGATCCCTTAAGTGGTCTATTTAAGAAGATCGTATGTCGGTCTAATTAAGGAGATCATGTGTTGATCTAGTTAAAAAGATCGTTCATTGATCTAATTAAAAGGACCCTTTGGTGGTCTAGTCGAGTCGCTTCATGTTTATTCAAGTGATTTTTCCTACGCATTATGAAAAGAACTGTGCGGACTGTGCAAGGAATTACGTAATTATGGAGGCCTACATAATTATGGAATTCAGTGCACAGAAACTACAGGAAGCTTTGTCATGTGTTAAGACCTATAGTGACAAGAATAATGATACGGGAGAAGTCTTGGACCTCGACCAATGTCATTTATTCTCACACTCTCCAATTCTGATCTCAATCACACACCAAGTTTCCTATGATAAGTCTTCATAAGAAACGTTCTTCTGTCCGTAGTTCAAAATTCCATGTTTTACTATTACAAGGAATTCACTTTGAGGGTTAACAAATTCGCTAAGAATCCTAACATGGCCCAGAGTTTACTTAAGGGTTCAATGGATTTATTTGAAGGCGAAACCGTCATAGCTGTCTTCACAAGTTTCCTCTAGAATTAAATTTCGGGACGAAATTTCCTAAAGTAGGGGAGACTGTGACACCTGTGTCACTTCAACCATCAAACAAATGCCAAACCAATGAAATATTGTATTTCATACTTGGGATTTGTAAAAATATGTGTATCGTTTGCACATATCTACTCTTGTTCGATTTTAAGCTTTAAATCGCTTTCTCGAGGGTTATACGCGCTCTGATGCGTAAATATAACTATTTTAATCCAACGAACACTCCGGAATAGTGAAATAGGCTTAACATATCTTAAATAACCTTTACATAACTTAGAAATAAGTTTTAAAGGCTTTGGTATGGCAAAAACAAGTTAATTCGCTTACAGGGACTAAACTTGACAAACTGCGAAAGTATGCCAATTTGAACTGTAACAGACATTCTGGAACATGAACATAAGTTAAACACACCTTAAATATCCTTTATATATCTTAGAAATAGGCTTTGAGGGGTTCGGTGTGCTAAAATAAACTTTTGGGTCATTCAGGGACTAAAAGTGTCAAAAAGTGCACAAGTTTGCACTTTCGCGCATAACTTACGTTCTGAATACATTCGGACATCCAAAAATTTATGTAAGCACTAAAACATTTTATTTTAGTGTTTGGCATAAGAAAAATCCATTCGTCACGCCATTTGGATCGTTTTTCGCGCTTATGCGCATTCCGTCGTAATTAACCGAACATCGCAACCGTATGGCTAAACGAACCGACATCCGATATATTTTTGAGCACATTTCAAGTTCCCTATACTTTAACTTCATTTTAGAGGTTTGAAATGGGGTTAACAGGGCTTAAACGTGTCAAAAACGCATCGAAAACCAAGTTTTGAGGCTGCAGGGACTGAAACTGTAAATCTGCCAAACTAGGTCCTTACGGACCTCAACATTGGGAGTGTTGAGGTCCGTAAGCAGGGGTCAGATGTAGCAAAACATTTTTAAACAGCTGTTAACAGCCCTTAACCCCTTCCAAAGGCCAAGTGCCACATGTTAATCTCTTGTGGTGGCCAAAATCAGTTACCACAACATTCCGACAAGTGTACGGGCTAGATCATTCCCTCTTCTCCAAGAAACGATCCTAACAGTGAACCGAAATCTATAAATACCCATCACATTTTCACTCATTCCTCACAAGAATCTGATTTGAGAAGCTCTAAGTTGGAACCTTTGTTTCATACCTGAGCTACTTGAATCAAGATTAGCATTCGGGGACCCTTTGTAAGTGTTCCTTCGTTCTTTTATTGCTTTTCGAGTCCGAAAGTCAAACTTTGTTTGACTTTCTGCATTGACCAGTTTATGGTCAATGCGAAGTTCGTTTGAACTTCGCAACGTGATTGTAATCACGATGGTTATAGTCCCTTGTGACTATGCCTACTGATTACCACGTTGTCTAGGGTCGTAAGGGTAAGCGATCTAATAAATCGCTTATACCTTCGAACCCGACCCGTTTGGTCGATCATTAGGATCCGACCAAGCACATTAGGTGACCATAGTATATAGGGAATAACCTTCCGAGGTTATACCTTATGGTCGCTTCGTTTAAGTAGTTGTATGATAGGTAGTTTATATGCCTTAGATAAATTACCAAAATGCCCTTTTGATGCCAAAATTCATTTTAAGCATATGTAACATAATTTTTGGCATCTAAACTGATTTGACAACAATATTAGACATATTAAGGCATATGTTACTTGTCATAGGACTAGTTAAGCGGTCCGAACGCGTTTCACGCGAACGACGCGTTAAAGTAGCATAAGCTACCTAAACGGGTCGTAATGGATCGTAAGCACTTAGGTTAGGTTCCATTTAGTATGTAGGCTTTGTTAAACCATATGACACGAGTCTCCATACTCGTTTGGTTTACGAACCCTCATTCTATCTAAATCCTCCGACTTATGTCCGGTTTATTAACATAGTTACCTATATTAGGTGTCGTTTGATTCCGTGATCTCTAGCATTGCTTGGTGGTTATCTTAGGACTTCTGAGCAATCTCAAGTGAGTACATAGACCCCTCTTTTACTGTTTTCCAACTGTTTTGGGGTGAAGCATGTGTACCTATGTGTTATTTTCATGATTTCAAAGTATAATTGATTATACATGTTATTACTTATCATTTGACAAACTAAATGACTATCTATGGTTTAAACACTGATTTCTCAATGAACATAAAATAAAATGTTGAATTGTACTTATTTTATATTCACCAGACCGATTGGTAGTATGATATAGCGCTATAGGATTAGACACCCCATTCCTGTTGTCATGGAATGTCTGAAACCAATTTGTTTCTCCATCCAAATAGGGATTGCCTTTGTGGTATCTGTAACACCCCGTGTTTTCACGAGTGAAAGTCAAAGTCAAGGTCAAAGTCAACGACCGATTTCGCGCGGCTTGACTCGTAGAAATGTTTTTATTTTATTTATATTATGTGGAGTAAGTGTCGTTCATTACAATAATCGAATCGTGTTTACCGTATTTCAATCGACCTACGACCGTGAATGATAGGAAGTAACAATGCGATAAAGTTAATCAAGCTATGCTAACCAAATCAACATCGAACCGTAACTCGAACTGTGTATTTTACTTGTTAGTTATACGTGTGTGTGCCTTACGTGTTACCTGTGCATGTTTATTTTATGTTATGTTGCGATAATCAAGCGAACTCAATCGAACTCGAAGTCTAACTCGAATATAAACGAACCCGAACCCGAATTCCGAGTCGAACCATATAAGAAGTAGTTGGGACTGAAAGTAATTTGACTAGGAAACCCTATCGAATCGCTCGCAAATTGAAACCGAAACAACATCGCACCGAACGCACCAAAGCAGGCGGCATCCGCACGGATGGTCAATCCGCACGGATTGCCAATCCGCACGGATTGCCAATCCGCACGGATTGCCAATCCGCACGGATGACCTATCCGCGCGGATAGCCTATCCGGGTACGTGCCATGCGCACGGCTCACCCTTATAGCCTATCCGGGTACGTGCCATGCGCACGGCTCACCCTTTCCCTTTTTGGCATCCTATAAATACACGGGTCACTCTCCAACTTTTCCACTTTTGGCAAGTGACGTCCGAACCGCACGCATTCTTCACTTTTTCTCAGATTTCTCTCAATCCAGGTAAGATCTTGCACTAATTCTTGTACATCTTTGATCACTACACAATTCTACATATTTCCACCTTTCAAATCTTCACTTTTAACCATGAAATCATCCGGATTTGAGGTATTCTCGGGTGACGTCATCATGAAGTTCTTATGAACTTCAAGCTTGACCTCATTCCACCAAGAATAACTCAGATCTAAACGATTTCTACAAGATTTCACAACAACTTCACCTAGATCTAAACTTTTCTAAGGATAAAAGAGTTGAAAGAAATAAACCTAAGTCCTCTCCTTCTTTTTCCCTTAGAATCAGTACGAATCTGATCGGTTCTAGTCTTCTACTCGATAATAGTGGAGCACTAGTCCTGGATCTGGATTCTACCCACAGACAACTGATTTCGGGGTCAACCGGAACTACCGTTCTGAGTCGCCGACAGGCCGAGTTAGGGTGGTTCCTGACCGGTCTAGTCACGCGGGTGAGAATACAATTCCAAGTGGTTGCCACGAAATCAGAATGTCTCGATAAATGACAACAGAACCCAGAGTAGACGAACGGAACAATCAGACCAGAGGCTGTCCGCACGGGCCAGTTATCCGCACGGACAAGCTGTCCGCACGGACAAGCTGTCCGCACGCACAGGCCATACGGACGGGTTGTCACCCGGACGAGCTACCCTTGGGACCCACTTTCCAAACAAGGTTTGAGTATCGACGAATGAGCAATCCGGACGGACGACCTCTGAATGGATTACTCTTCGGATCATGAGATACTAAGGCCTTAAAATAAATTCAAACAGTGTTCATCCGCACGGCCAAGTCGTCCGCACGGACAGGCTATCCGGACGGGTGGTATCTGCCCGCGCGCACAGACTGTCCGCACGGATCACCATTGTCCGCACGGACTACCATACGCACGGATTGTCGTCCGCACGATCGGCTTGAAGGGTAGAAACACTTGTGTGTCTTCTAAATGCTACAACGAAAACTCCAAAGCACAAGCCATCATACACAAACACATCTCACACTTAGGAAGAAACAATACACTTGAACGTTTATCCACACAAACAACTTGTCCGTACGGATAAGTCATCCGCACGCACAACTAATCCGCACGGACAGCTCGTACGCACGGGTAGCTTATCCGGATGGATCACCATCCGCACGCATCACCATCCACACGGATAGTTCATGCGCACGGATGACTCCCTCTCACGGATAGCTGATCCGCACGATCAGCCCTCCTAACCACGCTCACCTTGTACTGTTTTACGCGCCACTTATCGTTGTTATCAAATCTATTCAGGCTAACCGTACTCGCTGTAAAGCGCTCCCTTCAATCCACAATCGCTGTGAGTATACTCGAACCCTTTCTGCTTTAGCACTTTTGGGTGTTACATACGTTACGACTATTCAAACTACAACTATCACACTACTCAAGCTATTTTAACGCTAAACCATTAATGCATGTTATACGTGGCTTATGAATGCTTGTTTGTTATGTTTACACATGGAATGCTGTCTACCTGCCTTAGCAACGATAGTACTATAGTTTGGACTCAGTACCCGTTCACACGGGGGTTGTTAAGGATCTTTTACTTGCATGGATTACGGTGGTAATCATGTATTGCGAACTGCCTCGGGCAGTCAACCCGTAGTCATTGGTATCGATGGATCTATGTCGATAACTAACGGCTTCATTTCACTATGTGTACGTGCTGGTTATGCGTAAACGAATTTGAACTCTATATGCTATTATCAAACTTGTATGCTCACCTTTACATTATATGTATTGACTTTATTTTAACGTATGTGACAGGTGCTTAGGATGCATATGTGGTAGGGAATGGAAGCTAGAATAAAGCTTTAGGGCCCAACAAATAGTTGTTTGTAGATAACTTATTAGGGGTCTCTAGAAGCAGATAAACAATTGCTACTTATTTAAATCTGAGTTGTCGGAACAGAATATTTGTTTTGATGTTGTCTGTAATAACTTGTTTGACTATTTATGTTACGGTATGGGACGTAATGCTTTAATTAAATGGTGATGATAGTTGTTATGGAAACTTCTGGACAATCTGTTTCGCTCAGTGCCACGCCCCGATGATTCCGCCATCGGTTGGGGTGTGACAGTATCCTTATAGTCTCAAAGGTGTAGTTTGATGCACTAGGTCTGAATGAATTCATAAATCACACTTTTAAAGTATATTTTGATATACTCCCAAAAGTATAGTTTGATATGCTCTCATGTGTGGTATTGTACAAAACCAACATATATTTTGTTAATCATCCAAAGCATATTTTGATATGTTATTTGCAAAACCAAAACATAGTTTAATATGTTATTTATCACATCCAAGGCATATTTTGATATGTTATTTATGAAACCCAAAGCATATTTTGATATGTTATTTATGAAACCAAAACATAGTTTAATACGTTATTTACAAATCCAAAGTATACTTTTAATATGCTACTATAAGGTTATTCGTTTAACCTTACATTTTGTTACAAAGCATAACTTTTGATTTATTCAAACACTTTGTTTTGTACATTTTTACTTGTGGTTTAATAAATCTCATTTCACTTACCATACATAACTTTTGTTTACACATTACATGGTTTACATTTAACTTGAGTTATACAATAACATTGGACTATTGGTTTAAACATGAACATTCTATATTGGTGGTTTGGTTTGATTAAGTGACTTAAGTAACGAGGCGTGTGTAATATGATACAAGCATGGTGGATACGCCGCCGGTACTTCCTATATATAAGTGTTTGTATGGTATTACATATCGTAGCGTTATTTGAATCATTTCAATTTAAGTCATATAACATTTTATACAAATAACATACTTTTCATAAGACATTGTTTTACAACAACTTATCTTATACAAACTCATTTTACATGGTTATTCATTTAACCTTACATTTATTTATACATATCATCTGATCATATTGTTTTTCAAACGATTTACAAAACAAATCAATTTAAGAGGTTCATGACTAAACTTTATTAAACATTTTCTTAAACTTACAAGTCATGAATCCTATTTTCACAAAACCTATGTATCTCACAGGCATTTTTATGCTGACATACCTATTTTTACACATGTTTCAGGTACTTCTCTGCAATGATTTGTTGATACATGCTACATTTAGGATGGACTCGTGCCTTAGCAACTTTAAAACTTGGAAGATCATAGTTGTAATTATTTGATTGTATTAAAACAATGAGTTCATTTATTCAATAAAACAGAATTTATTTATTCCATGGTTATGAAACAATGATTCTGTTACAACACTCCCCGACGTTTCCGCGACGTCTGGTTGTTCTACGTGGTCGGGGTGTCACAGATATAGAATCAAAACATCAAATTTTGCGAATACAAGTTGTACAATAAATAGGACTCAATGGTTCAACTGAATTAGTTCAAGAAATCGATGTCAAATGAATGAGACGAAATGATATAATTTTCAAGGTGACTAGGTTCAAGCCAAAAGAGATATATGATCAATATATGTCTAAGTTGAATGTTTACAAGTTGTGAATGACTTTTAGAATCAACAAAATTCATTGTCAAAGGAAAAATTAATTTGATTGTCAACTGAAGAAGACTCAGCATCAACAAGCTCAAATGAAATAGAAGCACAGAAATGATTTGTCAACTATCGAACCATGACATGAGAAAAATCAATGTGTTGACATTTATTGAATTGCAAGGATACACTGAAATACAATAGAGTTTAGTGTATCATTGTCTTAATACATAATTGTATCAAGACTACTTTTATTGATGAGTCAAATGAAAGATGTATGTGGTTTTGAATGATTCGTATGATTATGATTATCCCTAAGCTACAAGTTTATATCGACGTCGCAGGGTGTCGTAAGGATCGAAATAGTTCAATAATTACGGTGACCGAACAATTTTACCGTTTTCGTAATTAATTGAAAGTTTTAATGAAGTAAATTTGGATATTCATTTCAAATATGATTTTCAATTGATGATGGAAGAACAAATGAATATCATTAAATTTTCGATTAATGATGAAAGAATCTTTAGAGGTACACCGGAATATAAGACGAATTCGTGTACTCTTATCTTAACACATAATTGTATTAAGACTGTTTTAAGATAACAAATCAACATAAATTAAATAAATAAATATGTAAATCAGGTGTGAGAATGGAATTAGCTCAAGTTTCAAGTTAATGAGAACCCACCACAAGGTGTCGTAACCAAATAAATGATTCAATGAAGATGAAGACCAAACAAGTCTATTATGGTTCTGAATAGATAAAGTACTTGACATGATGCGTTTATTTATAAACTTTTAATTGTACTAGAGTTAAATAATAACTTAACTTTGATATTACATATCAGCGATTACATCTGGAATCATTTCTGCTTCTTGCGTAGTAAGTACGAATGCTCGCGCGTTCTTCTTAGCTTTGTCTGTTGTTTTTGCCTCGTTGTCGGGTGCTTTGGTCAGTTTCGGGCAATATGGTTTGATGTGTCCTGTTTCTCCGCAATTGTAACAGATATTAGTTTTCCTTCTACATTCTTCCTCTATATACCCGGTCATCTTGCAGAAGTTACAGTAGGGCGTTCTCCTAAAACGACATCTTCCTGAATGCTTTTTGTTACAGCTTCTACAGGTAGGTTGTTCAATGACGGTTCAGTTCCTTTCTTCTTGAATTCTTGGGAAATTTTCTGGGCTAACTCTTTCTTCTTGTTTTCTTCTCTTGTGCGGATTAGTCCATCTGTCAAGATGTTAGCTAGTTCAACTGTTTCTTCAATAGTCTGTGGTCTGGCGGCCTTAACCATGTCTCGGATTTCACTCACTAATCCCCAAATATAACGAGAAATTAGTATGGGTTCTGGCGAAGCCAGAGTTGGTACCATTCTTGCATATTCGAAGAACGTTGTCGTATACTCACGGCAATTCACATCTATCATTTTATGACTTAGGAACTCGATAGCCATTCGTTCTTTTTCATAAGGGGGACAAAATTTTCTTTCTGCCATTTCCTTGAATTTTTCCCAGTTCATGGCATAAGCCATGTCACTTCCTTTTACTTGAAGAATTGTATTCCACCATTCTAAGGCTTCTTCCTTAAAGAGGCTGGACGCATACATCACCATATCTTCTTCGGCACATTTGCTGATTTTAAGAACAGCTTCCGTCTTTTCCAACCATCGCAGAGTAGTCGTGGCTCCTTCACTGCCTGCGAACTCAGTTGGTTTAAAAGCTAGAAATTCTTTGTAGGTACACCCGAGAGTCCTCACCTTCATTTTCTTGGGATATGGGGTTTTGATAATATCATCATTGCCTCCGTTGACACTATGGCTAAAACAGTCGTCGCGAGTACGCTTGCTACTCACAACTTTGGTGGGTTCTACGGGGTTTTTAACAACTTTAATTATTAAAGGTAAAGCATTAGCTATTCCTTGGCCTATTAGATTTTCTATAGCATTTTTATCCAAAGGATTTTCATTATTAGAATGAACTTCAGGATTATGTGATACTTCATTCGACATCTGAATGGCAAACATTTTCAATTATTAATATCACAGAATAATTAAAACAAAACAATACTTCCAGGAATCATATGTGCATATCTACATATATATATTCATATATTTAAATCTACAAAATAACACATATGTTACTTTGTATTAATTTCCTAACTTTATTGTTTCCTATTAGGTATTAAAAGAACACCTAAATAGCTTAAACAAGTGGCTCTGATACCACCTTCTGTCACAGCCCCCGACCCCACCCTGGGAGCGGGAGCCGCGAACCAGCTAGATAGTATCGGTGTTTATTAATTACGCAGCGGAAAAAAAAATTCATCATGATCGTAGTTAGGAAATCATTTCAGAGTTTGTAAAACACCGAACTTTTAATATTAAATAAATGGGCTCAAACCCATATTTAATTCAATTGTTTTTACAGGGATAAACTCAAATAAATAAAACATAATTTTTCTTCTTTTATTATAGCCACTTTATTTAAGCCTTCAGTGCTCCATAGCTGCCTTCTACTATCTTTATAGCAAGTTACCTGAAACGTGTTTTGAAAACATTTTATCAGTAATAAACACTGGCGAGTTCATTCCATTTTTTATAAAATATATTGTTATACTTTTACAGCAACAAGGTTTTTATATTTGTTTATATTTACCCAAAAACTCAATCAGTATTTGTCACATGGTGGCAGTTCCGATGTGACGGTGGTCATATTACTCGTTGGCTCACTTTCGTCCAATAGTGAATTTATCAAGTAATTATATTTTACTATTATTCAAAGTATCTGTCACTAGGCAATTCCTGTGACGGTGGTCAAATCACTGTTGATCATTCTTTCAACTAATGACTCGGGTCATATTACAGTTGATCTATCTCTCAACTAGTAATGGTGGTCATATCACTGTTGATCATTCTTTTAACTAGTGACTCGGGTCATATTACTGTTGATCATTCTCTCAACTAGTAATGGTGGTCATATCACCGTTGATCATTCTTTCAACTAGTGACTCGGGTCATATTACTGTTGATCATTCTCTCAACTAGTGACTCTGGACTTAGTAGTGTCCCGTGACATTACTTTGTCAAATATATTTTCTATGGCACAAAATCACTTAGCCCAGAAAAATGAAATATATCATTTTCTGTCAAACTACTATAACTTATCAAATATAATATATTAAATAAAAAAATTGTAATATTATTATTTAATATATTAATGTGACTAAGACTAAAAATATAATCTTAATATAGTAGAATATATTATATTTGACTATTTTATTATGGTATACATTTATGGACTAAACATTATTTTTTAATGTAAATAGTAATTTAGGGTTATTAAATATATTCCGATTTTTTAACACATATTACAGGATAATTTATTAGATATAATATTATAACAGTTATATAATATTCGAATAATGATTAAATATACAACATTATGAATTGTTTAATAGTTTAATATAGTGATGTAAAAATAATATTAGTTATAGGCTATGGCTACTGGAGCACAATTTCCCCCGTGCTTGTGGTCATGCTATTATTGGCTAACTTTTTGGCCAATAGTAACGAGGGTCAACTAATGTATAAAACTTTCCATACCGGCAGTTATCACAGAATACAAAAATTTAATCACTGTAAGTATAACTGGTAAACATTTAAGATTTTGGAAAGCATTTTTAAATATAATTGTATCACAAAATGGTGATAAAACTGTGAGAAAGGACAATAGACTCACTTTGTAACTTTAGGGTTCAACTAGAAAGCCTTCTGGTAGAATCTTGGGTATAACTTCTGAGCTATTTTAAAAATATATAATGCACTCGTGTTAAGTATAGTACCCCTAATTCAACCTTATCCCTATGTCACGAGACCGAACCCCAACGAACTTAGTCGGGCAGAGCCTTGACATGCGTTATGGGGCTCCAGATCAATCGGAAAGTGTAGCGGTGATCGGGAGTTAAAACACTTAAAACGGGGCAGGGCTTTATTATTATAGATTTAATATTTAAAGAAAAAGAAAAATAGAGATGGAGAAAGAGTCGAGATAGCGAGAGGAAGAAAGAAAATGACTGAACAAATTTTGATTGTGTGCAATTTATACTGTTTCTCCAACAATGTTGGAGATCTCATATGCCTCCACGTACCATACACACACGTCCATCATTCAAAATTTGTAGAGTTTTTAAATTTTAATTATTATTTTATTATTATATATTTTGTTTTGATTCTTATCTGATTATCTCGACATGTGCACCCACAATTCAAAGAAATCTCAAATGTTAAATTTTTATTAGTTTATTATTTATATATATATATATATATTATAATTAATTTAACTGCTTTACTTATTTGACGCTTATAACTTATAAAATATAACGTTTTATAAAACAATAAATATGTCATTAGAACGACAATATTTGTATCTACATTTTGAACCAAGTTTCATTAAAAACGGAGTAGGTTCAAATATAATGTATTTTTATAATTTAATTATTAGACGGTCACTATGCCCGTCTAGGTACTTCATATTTCTAACAGTCAACTTACCCGTAATCTACCCGTCTAATAATATAAGCTTTATATACTTTATTTTATATACAAGCCAATTAATTAGTATAACCTTCCAACCAAAAATAGTTTTTTAAACTATATGGGTTGAATAATTGTTTTTAAAAATAAAACTAGTTACTAGTAGTTAATAAATTTAAACAACCCATAACTCTTATATGATAAAAATGGATATGCTACACTATCTGATCGGGTTGCCACTTGATTCAAATTCCACAAATCGAGGAGGGATCGGATGGCTGTCCGATCGGATGGCTTTCCGATCGGGTCGCCACTTGATCCAAGTGTTAAGTTTAGTGTGTTGGTCATCTCGATAGGATGGCAGCTCGATCGGATGTCTATCCGATCGGGTTGCCACTCGATTGAGATTTCCAAAGTTCTAAGTTTTCTGAAAAAGTTTCAAAGTATTTAAATTTGCTAGACAACTGTTACCCAATCGAAGGGCTGTTCGATCGGATGGTCATCCGATCGGGTTGTCACTCGATCGAGTGATCCTTGTCCCGTTTGTAACTTGTAAATATTTATAAGTTTCTAGATTAACGATGACGGCTTAGGACGTACTGCGACAATGGTAAACTCACCATCTCACATCCGTTCTGATCGGATGGGAATCACCCCTGACCGGTCAGTCGTCTGTTTACAACGGTTTATGTCGGGATCCGTTCCATGGTCATCTTCTCCGGCAACTATCTGTTTCCAAACCTACTCTAGACTACCCATCGAGTCTACAGTCTGATTATGCCCGGATTTCACCGTTTTAAATGAAAGATTGAAGAAAAGATGAAGAAGAACTTAAGTTTTATTATAAAAATCCTAGATCTAGCTTAGATTTGGTGCCAAAACACCTGAAATTCCTTAGATCTGAGCCAGATCTTGTTAGGAGTGACATCATATGTCAGTTTGTACAAACCACCATGATGACATCATCCTCAAGAGCTTAGATTTGAGACATTTCGTGGTGAAAAGTGTGATTTCAAAGGTGAATCTCGTTGAGAATGAAGTGTAGATCAAGAGAGTACAAGAATCTAGCGTAAAACGTACCGAAATCGCCAAGAAAATGAAGAAAAGTGGTTTTCGTGTGTCTGAGCCGAGCAGGGCTGTCACATCAGTGAAGGACTGATGTGACAGCTCCTATTTATAGTGTGAAGTGGGTGAGGAGGGACAGTGTGCACGGATCGGGTGGCTACTCGATCGAGTGGCCGTCCGATAGGGTGGTCATCCGATCGGGTGGCTATCCGATCGTGTGGCTATCCGATCGGACGGTCATCCGATCGGGTTGCCACTTGGTCGACCCCATCCTTTCCGCGTTCCCGTCTTTGATTCGTTTTGCGATTTAAATTAAGCGTTGCGCATTATTTGGTAATAGCATAACTAGATTATATCATAAACATCACAAGTTTTCCAAGATTAATAGATTCCGCCAGTGACAAGTCTCCAGTCTCTCGCTCCACCAAGAATCAAGTTTCACGAGTCTCAAGAGTCAAGCACCAAATAGATTTAAACATTCCATTAGGCATTCCAAATATAGATTTAGACATTTCAAGCATATAGATTTAGGCATTCCAAACATAGAGTTAGACATTCCAAGCATATAGATTTAGGCATTCCAAACATAGATTTAGACATTCCAAGCGTATAGATTTAGGCATTCCAAAAATAGATTTAGACATTCCAAGCATATAGATTTACCAAGATATCAAGTATCACACATCATATGGTTCAAGGCTAGACTTGCCAATAGCTAAGGTTCATGGACTAAATCTGACAAAATTCTAAAGTTTAGGGACGCTGGGCATTACAGTCTCCCCTCCTTTAGGAGATTTCGTCCCCGAAATCTTAGAAGAAAATTGCTCGAAGAGCTGCGGGTACTTGGCCTTCATATCACTTTTCAACTCCCAAGTGAATTCAGCGCCACGCTTTCCTTCCTATCGAACCTTAACAATGGGGATTTTGCTACGCCTCAGACGCTTGATAGCTTGATCCTTTATTTTGACCGGTTTCTCCACAAATTGTACAGCTTCATTTATTTGCAAGTCCTCAAGGGGAACCTGAAGTTCCTCGTAGGCTAGGCATTTACGTAGATTAGATACGTGGAACACTGGATGCACATTGTTTAGTTCTTGTGGCAAGTCGAGTCGGTACGCCACCTTGCCAATCCTTTCGAGTATCTTGAAAGGACCCACATAGCGAGGAATGAGCTTTCCCTTCTTTCCAAAATGAACTACTCCCTTCTAGGGAGATACCTTGAGGAGAACTCGGTCACCAACATCAAATTCAAGAGGCCTACGCCTAACATCAACATAACTCTTTTGTCTGCTCCTAGCCTTGATAAAGTTATCACGGATCTGGAGAATCTTATCCGTTTTCTCTTGAATTATCTCAGGGCCAGTAAACTGCTTGTCACCAATCTTATGCCAGCTGAGAGGAGATCGGCACTTGCGGCCATACAAAGCTTCGAAAGGAGCCATATGAATACTGGAATGATAGCTGTTCTTGTACGAGAACTCAATCAATGGTAAATGTACATCCCAGTTACCACCAAAGTCGATGACACAAGAACGGAGCATATCCTCTAGGGTCTGAATAGTACGCCCGGTCTGTCCATCCATTTGAGGATGAAAGGCTGTGCTAAGATTCAAATGAGTACCCATAGCGAATTGAAAGGTTTGCCAAAGACGTGAAGTAATGTGGCCATCACGGTCTAAGATTATGTCAAGAGGTATGCCATGACGGCATATAATCTCATCGGTATAGATTCGAGCAAGTTTCTCCACCCTATAGTCCTCACGAATAGGAAGGAAGTGGGCGGATTGGTCAAACGGTCAACAATCACCCAGATACTGTCGTGACCAAACGGTGTTCGAGGCAACTTAGTAATAAAGTCCATAGCGATGCTATCCCATTTCCAAACTGGGATTTCAGGTTGTTCTCAAAGTCCTGAGGGGCATTGATGTCCAGCCTTAACTTTCGTACAAGTGAGGCATTTTAAAAACATACACAGAAATGTCCCTCTTCGTGTCAGGCCACCAATAAGTTGTACGCAAATCATGGTACATCTTATCGGCACCCGGATGAACGGAGTAATGGGATTTGTGGGCCTCCTTCATAATAATCCCACGGAGATTATCGCAATCCGGTACCCAGATGCGATTTAGGTAATATTGTAGCCCATTAGGTTTAGTTTCAAGCTGATCAATCCTGGCAGCGTGGATTTCTTCTTCTAGACTTCTTTCATTTGCTGGTGAATACTGGGCGTCACGAATACACGCATGGAGATCATTAGAGATACGAATAGCATTCACATGAGTTTTACGACTAAGGGCATCGGCTACTACATTCGCCTTGCCAGGATGGTAGCGAATTTCGCAGTCGTAGTCGTTAAGCAATTCCACCCAACGTCTCTGTCGCATGTTCAGCTCTTTTTGGTCAAATATATGTTGAAGACTTCTATGGTCAGTGGAAACCACACACTTAGTACCATACAAGTAGTATCGCCATATCTTTAATGCAAAAACAACTGCACCAAGCTCCAGATCGTGAGTAGTATAGTTTTTCTCGTGTACCTTGAGTTGTCGAGAAGCATAAGCAATAACCTTGTCCCGCTGCATAAGCACACAATCCAATCCACGGTTTGAGGCATCGCAATATACCACGAAATCGTCATTCCCATCGGGTAGAGTAAGTACAGGTGCATTAAACAAAAGAGTCTGAAAAGATTCCTCTTGCTCGGGACCCCAAGCAAAAGGTTTCTCTTTTTGGGTTAGTGTAGTGAGAGGTACAACAATTTTAGAAAAGTCCGAAATGAATCGGCGGTAATAACCAGCCAATCCTAGAAAGGAACGAATTTCAGATGCGGATTTAGGCGTACTCCAATTCTTCACGGCTTTGATTTTAGACGGGTCAACATGAATACCTTGCTTACTAACGACATGACCAAGAAATTGCACTTCATCGATCCAAAACACACACTTAGAAAATTTAGCATACAGACGTTCACCTCGTAAGAGTGCAAGCATAAGACGTAAATGACGAGCATGATCAGCTTTAGACTTAGAATAAATGAGAATATCATCAATAAAGACTATAACAAAACGATCCAAATAGGGCTTGCATACACGATTCATGAGGTCCATGAACACAGCGGGTGCGTTGGTCAGCCCAAAAGGCATAACCACGAACTCGTAGTGTCCATAACGAGTACGAAATGCGGTTTTTGGAATATCATCTTCAACTGATGATATCCAGATCGAAGATCGATCTTAGAGAAACAGGACACGCCTTGTAGTTGGTCAAATAAATCATCAATACGAGGGAGCAGATAACGGTTCTTTACGGTAAGCTTATTAAGTTCATGATAGTCGATACACATACGAAACGAACCATCCTTCTTCTTGACAAATAAAACAGGAGCACCCCATGGGGAGGTACTTGGTCGAATAAAACCCTTATCGAGTAATTCCTGTAGCTGTCTGGATAACTCTTGCATCTCGGAAGGTGCAAGACGGTAAGGAGCCTTGGCGACAGGAGTTGCGCCGGGTACGAGATCAATACGAAAATCAACGGTTCTAGGAGGAGGAAGACCAGGAAGATCTTCAGGAAAGACATCAGTGAACTCAGACACCACTGGAACGTCGCTTATGTTCTTCCCCTTGCCCTTTTATTCCACCACGTGGGCCAAGAAGGCAAAGTTCTGTTTACGTAAGCATCTGCTCGCCTGTGTGCATGACATCAGCCTTAGTCCTTTTGAAGGTCGGTCTCCATAGACATTCAAAACATCACCATATGGGAGAGGGAGAAGGAGACGAACAAGCTTATCATGACAAACAATCTCGGCATGGTTCTTACGCAACCAGTCCATACCGATAATGACATCAAAACTACCCAAACGCATGGGTATGATATCAATAGAGAATACGTGATCGTTAAGAGTCAGGGAACAATCACGCACAATAGAATTGACAAGAATCGACTTACCATTGGTGACCTCAACAGAGAACGACTCAGGTAACTTAGAGTGTGTACAGTTTATCAAAGACTCAAATTCCATGGACACAAAGCTTTTATCGGCACCAGTATCAAATAGGATCAAAGCATAAAGATTATTAACGAGAAACGTACCATTCACCACATCATTGTTGTTGCGAGCCTGATTAGCATTGAGATTAAATGCTCGTCCACGAGCGGCTGCTTGTTGATCTTGGTTCAGCTGGGGGCAACAATTACGAAGATGAGTAGTATCTCCACACTGGAAACATGCACGGACAGCATTGACCGGCTTGGGATTCTGTAGAGGAGCTGGAAGAGCTGCTTGAACTGCCTGAGCTGGGGCATGCGGTGCTGGCTGTGTAGGGTTAGCTTGACGACAGTAGGGAGTCGTGTGACCATAGCGGTTGCAGTTGGTGCACAGACGACATGCAGAAGTAGTAGGATGATGAAAATTGCAAGTCGCACACTTGGGGTAAGACCCAGTGTACTGCTTCTTAGTTTCTGGAACAGCAGGGTTAGCAGCAGCAGTAGCAGGAGCAGGTTTAGCAGCAGGGTTAGCAGCAGGAACAATAGCATTGCATCCTGAACCCTGAGATTTCCTTTTCTTGTTCTTGGTGCCACTTGACTGCTGGATGACTTAATTCGTAGACTTAGAGGTAGCAGGAGTAGCAAACTGCTTATCACGCATACGGTTGTTATTCAAACTTGCCGCCAACCGATAGATTTCTTCAATGGTATCGAGTTGAGCTGCTTCGATTGAATCACGCATCGCAGGAGGTAGACCATTGATGTACTTGGTTATCATCCGCTTGGGAGTAGAAACCAAGTGTGGAACGATCAAGCTAAGCTGCTTGAATCTGGTAGTGTAAGCCAGGTTATCATCACCAATCTGCTTCAAATGCCAAAACTCTTCTTCAAGCTTCAATTGTTCATGAGGAGGGCAGAACTCGAGCATCATGAGTTCTCGCACCTCAGCCCATGGAAGAGCATACGCTTCTTCATTAGAACGGATGTTCCTCTCATTCGACCACCACTCCAACGCTCTGCCTTGGAACATTCCAGTCGCACTCCTAGTCTTTAGATGATCTGGGCACTCGCTGTTAATGAAGGTAACTTCGATGCTATCGAACTACTCGAGCATAGCAGTCACCCCATCACTGCCCGTGAAAGGCTTAGGATTGCAAGAGATGAAATGTTTGTAGCTGAACTTAGTAGACTTTTGCTTTTTGGCCTTTGAGTCCATAGAGGATGGAGGAGTGTTTGATCCTTGGAGCTCAGAGACAATCTTTGGCACGACTCGAGCAATCTGGTCGGCCATGAAAGACATCATCTTTTTCTGAGACTTCTCCCTAGATCTCTTAAGAGTGTCGGATAACTTTCGAGAAGACATCTAAACGATCTAACAAAAGGATCGTATAAGTCTAGATTAACATAGACTAATCATAGATTCACGCATGATGGACTAAGACTCAAGACTTCACAAGGTTTTCATAAATACCGCAAACCCACAACCTTCACATGGCACGTTGTACGGAGCTTGGCAACAAGTCAGAAACGCTTATAAATAGGAAGTACCAGCGGCGTATCCACCACGTTTCGGGCACATCGCTTCTACCCCGTACTCTGCGTCATGTTACATGTCGCAATTGCCAAACAACATACTCACCATTATCACAATACACATGTAGACTGATAGATTTCAATAGATTTAACATCTCAACCCACGACCTTTGCATGGCATGTTGTACGAAGTTTGGCAGCATGCCAGAAGTGCTTATATATAGGAAGTACCAGCGGCGTATCCACCACGCTTCGGACACAATGCTTCTACCTCGTACTCGATGTCATGTTACGTGTCGTAATACACACTCCTCTTTATGATCATAGATTTACATAGATTTCAATAGATTATGATGGATTTCAAATAGTTTATAATAAACTCAATAGACTTGAATAGACTTCAATAGATTTCAATAGATTAAATAGACTTTGATAGACTTGCCATAGTTTTCAATAGACTTTCCATAGACTTTAATTGATTCACAAAGATTAGTGTTAACAATACACAAACCACGAAATCTCGAATGGCACGTGCTACGAAAGTTCGGTGACATGACAGAAGCACTTATATATAGGAAGTACCAGCGGCGTATCCACCATGCTTCGATCACGCCATGTCCCCCTCGTCATCGGTGTCATACTTCGCCAACCACAACATTAGACTAATCAATTAAATAGCATAGATTGACCCAACTGATCCACATAGATTGCCCAAATATCTTTACAACATAGATTTACCCAAATAGACTTCACAACTTCAATCTGAGCCTACAAACTACGATCTTCACTTAGCGCGTGGTACGAAGGTTTGGTAACATGCCAGAAACACTTATATATAGGAAGTACCAGCGGCGTATCCACCATGTTTCGGACATGCCACTTCCTCCTCGTCTTCGGCGCTAGGCTACATTTAGTATTTTGTTTCTCAATCCACACATATGCAGTTTACAGATAGATTTCACTAGAGTACATGATAGATTTCACATAGGGTTCACATAGAGTAAACAAATAGTCCTTTCGTAGTTTTAGAATTCAATAACCTCATCACCGATCCACAGACACTAAGTTTCGCATGGCACTCGTTACGAAAGTTGGTAACATGTCAGAAACACTTATATATAGGAAGTACCAGCAGCGTATCCACCATGTTTCGGACACGTCACTTTTCCCTCGTATTCCATGCCATGTTACCTCTAGTGCCTTACAATCACAATATCACATAGATAAACCTTGTAAATTTAGTGTGATCCTGAGGGATTAATTGTTTTAGATTGCGGACAAATGTGCGATTCGTGTAAAAGTATACCAAAACGAATGAAGAATCGAGTTTAAAACCACATACATAAAATCGGAATGACACAAAAGATATGCTTATAAAACATAGGATTGTTCCGGGTAGGGGAACGACGACTAATCAAAGTGATTCGAACCCCTTTCGAATTGAGGTAACGTGTCCTGACTTACTTAGACAAATACGTCATCGATGTTAGGCCTAAGATATTCGTCATTTTGGTCATTCCACATTCCTAATTGATCGGAAGTCGCGAGACTTTGGCGAGACACAAAGTCATCAAAGAATGGGACTAGTTATCAAGGTCTGAGTTTCACCTCTAACTTGACAACATCGTACCCTAAATAGCGTTGGTACTTATCCGCAGACAAGACCTACTAGAATAATATGGAGGTCTTCCCATCAAGGTTCGGATGTCACTCCTGTCTTGAGGGCAAACCTCGTGCAAAACACAAACACTGGTGAACAATGTTTTTAAAGTATCAAGTGTATATTATGTTAGCCTTAGGAAAGGCATGTAAGTTTTAACAGGAATATAGGCTGCTAGAAAGCAGATACAGTAGAATGCATAAGTCTTAAACAACAAATAAGAGTCGAGATTTCCTAGAACTATAGACCAGGGCAAGTATTCCTACTTATCCCAATTCCCTATAGTTATAGCTCTGATACCAATCTGTCACACCCCAACCGATGACGGAAACATCGGGGCGCGAGAACTAGGCCTTCAGATTGCTCATGAGAATTCCATAACACTATTGTTTCAATGAAGATTAATAGATTTCATGCAAAATTGTCTAACAACACAACCATATCAAAACAACCACAAGTTCCAACAAACATCGAGTATCAAACATTGTTCATAGACTAAGTTAACTAGGTGAGTTTCTAAGCTTCATCCTAGCGCAATTCCATGTTTTCAGCATCCTATCAGCCTGCAACATGTATTAAAATAGAGTCAGTACAAAAATGTACCGGCGAGTATACAAGTTTGAGTAATAGCATAATAGATTAAAACAACTCATATCTACAATGTACGTAATAAAAATAGTTTCAGCCGTGCTAGTGTCACAGTCCACGCAGTGATAGCCCAAGTATCCCGATGCTTTAGTGTTTACCCAAGACTCAAGGTAAACTAGAATCCTCCTAACAATACCCCCTGAGAATAATGGGAGAGGTGCACCTCCTATAGCGTTACTATTGTTAAGGCGGAACTACACACCCTGGATTAAACGTCACATAGCACGAAATAGAATACTAGAATGCACAAGTTTTCACATACATGTAGAATAGAGTTTTGCTTGCAAAAGTATTCAAGTTTCGTAGTTTATAGAATACATGTTACATCCCAAAGTTTAAAGCAAAAAGGGATCGAGTATACTCACAGTGATTGCTTAACGGTATAGAACGTTATTGGATCAAAGGGAGCTCTTTTAGAATTAGCCTGATTAGATTACAACAGATAAGAGTCGGGTAGAATAATGAGATTACGCAAAGTGTCAGAACAGTCACTGGATCGGACGGCTGTCCGATCGGATGGCTATCCGATCGGATTGCCAGTCGATCGAGTACCAAGTGTGTGAGGGACAGATGGCTACCCGATCGGATGGCTACCCGATCGGATGGCTATCCGATCGGGTTGCCACTTGATTCAAATTCCAGAAATCGAGGAGGGATCGGATGGCTGTCCGATCAGATGGCTATCCAATCGGGTCGCCACTCGATCCAAGTATTAAGTTTAGTGTGTTGGTCATCTCGAGAGGATGGTAGCTCGATCGGATGGCTATCCGATCGGGTTGCCACTCGATTGAGATTTCCAAAGTTCTAAGTTTTTTGAAAAAGTTTCAAAGTATTTAAATTTGCTAGACAACTGTTACCCAATCGAGTGGCTGTTCGATTGGATGGTCATCCGATTGGGTTGTCACTTGATCGAGTGATCCTTGTCCCATTTGTAACTTGTAAAAATTTATAAGTTTCTAGATTAACGATGACGGCTCAGGACGTACTGCGACAATGGTAAACTCATCATCTCACATCCATTCTGATCGGATGGGAATCACCCCTGACCGGTCAGTCGTCTGTTTACAGTGGTTTATGTCGGGATCCGTTCCATGGTCGTCTTCTCCGGCAACTATCCGTTTCCAAACCTACTCTAGACTACCCATCGAGTCTACAGTCCGATTATGCCCGGATTTCACCGTTTTAATTGAAAGATTGAAGAAAAGATGAAGAAGAACTTAAGTTTTATTATAAAAATCCTAGATCTAGCTTAGATTTGGTGCCAAAACACCTGAAATTCCTTAGATCTGAGCCAGATCTTGTTAGGAGTGACATCATATGTCAGTTTGTACAAACCACCATGAAGACATCATCCTCAAGAGCTTAGATCCGAGAGATTTCACGGTGAAAAGTGTGATTTCAAAGGTGAATCTCGTAGAGAATGAAGTGTAGATCAAGAGAGTACAAGAATCTAGCGTAAAACGTACCGAAATCGCCAAGAAAATGAAGAAAAGTGGTTTTCGTGCGTCTGAGTCGAGCAGGGCTGTCACATCAGTGAAAGACTGATGTGATAGCTCCTATTTATAGTTTGAAGTGGGTGAAGAGTGACAGTGTGCACGGATCGGGGGGCTACTCGATCGAGTGGCCGTCCGATCGGGTGGTCATCCGATCGAGTGGCCATCCAATCGGGTGGCTATCTGATCGGACGGTCATCCGATCGGGTTGCCACTTGGTCGACCCCATCCTTTCCGCGTTCCCGTCTTTGATTCGTTTTATGATTTTGATTAAGCGTTGCGCATTATTTGGTAATAGCATAACTAGATTACATCATAAACATCACAAGTTTTCCAAGATTAATAGATTCCGCCAGTGACAAGTCTCCAGTCTCTCGTTCCACCAAGAATCAAGTTTCACGAGTCTCAAGAGTCAAGCACCAAATAGATTTAAACATTCCATTAGGCATTCCAAACATAGATTTAGACATTTCAAGCATATGGATTTAGGCATTCTAAACATAGAGTTAGACATTCCAAGCATATAGATTTAGGCATTCCAAACATAGATTTAGACATTCCAAGCATATAGATTTAGGCATTCCAAACATAGATTTAGACATTCCAAGCATATAGATTTACCAAGATATCAAGTATCACACATCATATGGTTCAAGGCTAGACTTGCCAATAGCTAAGGTTCAGGGACTAAATCTGACAAAAGTCTAAAGTTTAGGGACGCTGGGCGTTACACCTCACCCCCATACTTTATTTTATCTCGAGTTTATCTTTCTTTTCTCCAAATGATTTCTGGTGTGGTGTCTTGGGAGTGGTCGAAATATCCAAATTCTTCACAAGAAGTTTTGGAGGTGATACAGTGCCAAAGATTGATATTGGAGGTGTGTCTTAATAATCAGGAGGATTCTTGGAAGTGGAATTCTGGATCGGATGGGTCGTTCTCGGTGGCGATAGTTAAGAAGTAGTTGATAAATGAGCTGATTAATAGTGACTCGAAGCTTTTTAGTTGGTGTACATGGATTCCTAAGAAGTGTAACATTTTCATGTTGAGAGCTCTTTTGGATCGAATTCCGACCAAAATGGCTCTTAGAAGGCGAAATATTGATGTGGGCAATACGTTGTGCGTCTTATGTGGTGATCAGGATGAGACAGTGGAGCACTTGATATCGGCTTGTGGGATTACAATGAGGGTTTGGTAGGGGATTGCGAGCCGGTGCGGTCTCCCTCGGTGATTTTGTTTGCCATGAAAGATGCAGTGGAGATGCACTAAGTATTATAATGGCTCCAAGGTCAAGAAAAAGGTGATGCAAGGTATTGCTATCATAACGTGTTGGAGGCTATGGAAATCAAGGAATGATATGGTGTTTTCAAACAAGATGCGGAACGTGGTCGAGATAGTGGCGGATATCAAAACGTTGGGTTTTCTTTGGTTTAAAAGTAGATTTAAAATGGTTTCGGTTGATTGGTATAGTGGGTGTAACTTTGACTTGATGTAATTTTTGGCCTTGCTTGGGCGTTTCTTTATTCGTCTTGGAGATAGTTTGTTCGGCTGGTGTTTAATTAAGTTTGCTTTTCAAAAAAAAAATGCCTAGTCCTATGTTTTTATTGGAACTTCATTAAATTTCTATCTATATCCTCTATAGAGAGATTTTCGACCAACTTCAATTCTCCACAAAAGAAACCGAGATACAATTAATCACTTGATTTTATTCACTTGCAATAAATCATTTTTTTTTATAAAGACGCGTAAGTATAATAATATTTCAAATTTGATTTACACTATATTTATACAATTAAATCAAATAATTATTATTAGTTTAAATTAACATTATAACTTTAGTGAGCAACCAACCAACCAACCACCAGCATAATTCGATACCAACGTTATAACGTGCCGGCCTACCTGCCGTCCATGATTTCAGTTTCTAGTCAATCACAACCACCATAATTCCATTTCCATTATTATTCATTACACCCCAAATCACTTGTTTAATGCCCTTAATTAACCCTCTTTCTTCTTCATTCATTGCTGCTGCTAGTGCTGACATTGTCATTCCATACCATACCACTTCAATCCCCCCAAATCCTCCCTAATTTCTTATAAATTCTTCATCTTGCTGTTATTTCTCGACCGATCAGACATTCCAGTTGTGTTTTCCGGCTAATCACCTTCAGTTACTGTTTATTTACGCGTCGATTTGGGTTTTTTTTTTCATTCAGACATTAGATCGAACACGTGGTGGGCAAATGGTTGTGTAAGTTTACAGATTTAATATGCATTTTGATTGATGTAGATTTGCTTAAGATCATGACTTCCAATCGCCCAGATTTCAATTTCAAATCTTCATCTTCTACATCCAGTAGGAACTCAGATAATATTAATACCCAGATTCGAAATGTTGATTTACAACATTCGTCTTCTCAGTTAAGCATTCAGTCGAACAGTTGGCGACACTCTTCCAATTTTGGATCAAGGGGTGTACGCCATGGATCTCGAAGTGGGGTTGACTCAGAAGGGTTTAGTATGTCCCGAAAGGACATCGAAATCGATGATGATGATGCAAGGTTGGTGTATGTAAACAATCCAGTGAAAACAAACGAGAGTTTTGAGTTTTCGGGGAATTCGATTCGAACAGGGAAGTACTCTGTGATCACATTCTTGCCTAGGAATTTGTTTGAACAGTTTCATAGAGTTGCTTATTTGTATTTCTTGATAATTGCTATTTTAAACCAGCTTCCCCAGCTGGCGGTGTTTGGGCGTGGTGCGTCTATTTTTCCGTTAGCTAGTGTGTTGTTTGTTACCGCGGTTAAAGATGGGTATGAGGATTGGAGACGGCATAAGTCTGATAAGATTGAGAACAACCGGATGTCGTATGTTCTTGTGAACGATCGGTTTCGTCAGAAGAAATGTAAGGATATTCAAGTTGGTGAAGTTGTTAAGGTTTCAGCTGATGAGACTATTCCTTGTGATATTGTGCTTCTTTCGACTAGTGATCCGACAGGTGTTGCTTACATCCAGACTATTAATTTAGATGGGGAGTCGAATCTGAAAACACGGTATGCAAAGCAAGAAACCCTTTCGAGAGTTCCTGAGAAGGATATTATTAGTGGGTTGATCAAGTGTGAGAAGCCCAACAGGAATATATACGGGTTCCAAGGGAATATGGAGATTGATGGGAAACGTGTCTCACTTGGCCCGTCGAACATTATTCTTCGTGGCTGTGTGATCAAGAATACTGATTGGGCAGTAGGGGTGGTGGTGTATGCAGGAAGGGAAACGAAAGCAATGCTTAATAACTCAGGGGCGCCATCTAAAAGGAGTCGTCTTGAAACTCATATGAATCAGGAAATTATGTTGTTATCTTTCTTTCTTGTTACTCTGTGTGTAGTTGTTTCGGCTTGTGCTGGTGTTTGGTTGAAGCGCCATCAAGATGAGCTTGATATAATGCCGTTTTATAGAAGGAAAGATTATTCTGAGGGACAAGTAGAGAACTACAATTATTACGGTTTGGGGATGGAGATATTCTTTACATTTCTGATGTCAGTGATTGTGTTTCAGATTATGATACCCATATCATTGTACATATCGATGGAGCTTGTGCGTGTTGGTCAAGCTTACTTTATGATCCGCGATGACAATATGTATGATGCAACATCAAACACTAGATTTCAGTGTCGTGCATTGAATATAAACGAGGATTTAGGACAAATAAAGTATGTATTCTCTGATAAAACGGGTACATTAACTGAAAACAAGATGGAGTTTCAATTTGCAAGCATTTCAGGTGTAGATTACAGTGGGGAGAAAACAGAATTTTACGGTGAAGAAGGGGGATACAGCATTCAAGGTGTTATAAAGTTTCCCTTTTGGTTTATTGCATAGCTATTATACGCTCTTCATTTATTTTATACTCAAATACTAAAATCTTTTCATGGTTTTAGTGGATGGGCAGATATGGAAGCCAAAGATGAAGGTACAGGTTGACCCAAATCTTCTTAAACTATCAAAAAGCCGAAACAACACAAAATCCAGCAAAGACATATATGATTTCTTCCTTGCATTGGCTGCTTGCAATACAATTGTGCCTATTGTTGTTAATACATCTAATCCCAATGAGAAGTTAATAGATTATCAAGGGGAATCTCCTGATGAACAAGCACTTGTTTATGCTGCTGCTGCTTACGGATTTATGCTCATTGAGCGAACATCTGGTCACATTGTTATTGATATTCAAGGAGAAAGACAAAGGTATGATGTGTATTCCTTTTAGACTTCTTACATAAACATGCCACATGTGCTTTTATTGTTTTGTTTCTACTTTTAACTCTATTGATAGCTATTATACATGGCAAAATGGGCGGGGTCTAACAAGTTGGGTTGACAAGGACCACTTTTTGTGCAAAAAGGTTGACTTTTTCTCAACAATTAATGTGTGAAATATGTTCACAAAAGGTTAATATGTCGATAATAAATAAAATGATTTGGGTATGTATTAAGAACTACAATTTTGGTGACAATTTTTACATTATTTGAATCGACTAGTTAATAAATATAAAAGCCACCTCTAATATGGGGTCAACACTAATAATTAGGAAAGTCTTAATCTGTCTATTTTTTTTTTGTAATTTCTTTACAATTTGGCAGTGCAGATTTAACGTTCTTGGCATGCATGAGTTTGATAGCGACAGAAAAAGGATGTCTGTTATATTAGGATACCCGGACAGCACAGTAAAGGTGTTTGTCAAAGGTGCAGACACCACAATGTTTAAGGTTATAGATGAATCCTTAAACTTGGATGTAGTAAGAGCCACTGAAACCCATCTTCATTCATATTCTTCCATCGGTTTAAGAACCCTAGTTGTGGGAACGCGTGCGCTGAGCGTTTCAGAATTTGACACGTGGCAGACATCGTATGAGATTGCAAGTACTGCTTTAATGGGTAGGGCAGGCTTACTTCGTAAAGTTGCAATCAATTTAGAGAATAATCTGAGTTTATTGGGTGCTTCTGCCATTGAAGATAGGCTGCAAAAAGGTGTTCCTGAAGCAATCGAGTCTCTGAGGAAAGCCAACATAAAAGTGTGGGTTTTGACTGGTGATAAACAAGAAACTGCCATTTCAATTGGGTATTCCTCGAAGCTTTTAACAAGCAAGATGACACAGATTGTAATCAATAACAACTCTAAAATGACGTGTCAAAGGAGTTTAGAAGATGCATTGATTATATCTAGAAAGACTATTAATGTTACGCATGCTTCTGAAGACGATGCAAGTTCTGTTGCCCTAATCATTGATGGAACAAGTCTTGTTTATATCCTTGACTCTGACCTTGAAGAGCAGGTGAATAATCTTTAAACCACATATTTCTTCTGCTTGTTTAATTTTGTGAATCGGTTGATTCGAGTTACCTTATATATCCAACACGGAAGATAAGAAAATAACTTAAAAGGAAACGGTTCAAGTGGTCAAACCGGTTATAAATCATTTTATTTAAAGCATTAGATTATTACTGAAATAAAATACCATTTGTAATCATATTTGACGGAATAATTATTATATATATATATAGTACTTTAAATTTTTTTGGACAAAAGCGTTTGGGTCAACCACAACAACAAAAAAATACGGTTTGACCCTTTTCCCGCATGCTCATTTTTCCATATCTAGATTTCATGTTCTGAATTTCTTTTTTACCCCGTCATCCAGCTGTTCGAGTTAGCCAGTAAATGTGCTGTGGTCTTGTGTTGTCGAGTCGCCCCACTACAAAAAGCTGGTATTGTAGCTCTAATAAAGAACAGGACAGACGACATGACCCTTGCCATTGGAGATGGTAAGCACCGTATCTTTTGAAATCAATATAGTTATAGATATGTTTACAGAATCAAAGCTAGTATTTTACTAAAACTTATGAAAATCATAACCAATTTGGTATTGGAAGTTGATCAGTCTGACTTAGAAAGTCAACCTTTTTTTCTAACAATGGCCACCCATATGATTAATGCAGGGGCAAATGATGTTTCAATGATCCAAATGGCTGACGTAGGAGTTGGCATTAGTGGCCAAGAGGGTCGCCAAGCTGTAATGGCATCAGATTTTGCGATGGGCCAGTTCAGATTCTTGGTTCCACTTTTGTTGGTCCATGGTCATTGGAATTACCAACGCATGGCCTACATGATCCTTTATAATTTCTACAGAAATGCACTCTTCGTCCTTGTCTTGTTCTGGTCAGTTTTCTGTTAAAAGTTTGTTAAGTTTTGTAAAATTACTATTTTACCCTTTTAATAAACCATGGGGACTATATATGTAGTTTACTCAAAAAGAATACTGAACTGTCATTTTAAAAGAATTAACAGAAGATAATGTTTGTATCCACACATGTTACAAACTGAAAGCGCATGTCTCAAACATGCATGATTTTAAAGTTAGACCCAGATGTGTTACTTTCGCTAAACCACATAAACTATTTGATAATTATCTCTAAAATAAAAACATTAAACTACCTTTCAAATTTCTCTAAATTGTCTTTCTTTTTTTTTTTTTTTTAAATCTGGCTCCAGGTATGTGCTATACACGGGTTTCACATTAACCACAGCAATCACAGAATGGAGCAGTGTATTATATTCAATAATCTACACCGCCATACCGACAATTGTTATTGGGATACTGGACAAAGATTTAAGTAGAAAATCTCTAATGACATATCCTCAGCTTTATGGATCCGGACAGAGAAAAGAAAGCTATAATGTGAAACTATTTTGGGTTACAATGGCGGACACATTGTGGCAGAGTGTGGTTGCATTTTTTATTCCAGTATTGGCATATTGGAAAAGTGATATTGATAGTTCAAGCTTAGGAGATTTGTGGACACTTGCGGTGGTATTTATGGTAAATATTCACTTAGCTATGGATGTTATCAGATGGACTTGGATCAGTCATGCGTCAATTTGGGGATCTATTATTGCTACGTGCATTTGTGTTGTCATCATTGATGCTATTCCAGTGTTGCCTGGTTATTGGTACGTTTAATTTCTTACCCGATTCCCGTTTAAATTTATATTGGATTTTTCAGAAGTAGAAAGTCTGCGTTTGACCTCAAAAGGTCAAACTGCATCTCTCCTTGGGCACAACGAATATGTCGGTTGTCCGAAAGCTCATTTTTAATTCACGCACTTACATACATTCCTTGCATGACTTTAAACCTCTTAAGTCACAGTATAGAGTGACAATACATGCAATGGTTCCTAGTTCCTACTTCCTAGCTTGTAACATGTCATAGGTATTCGGCACTGCATAGTCATTGCACTTTGAAAGTTAACTTTATGGTCAAATATGTTTAAACTCAAATATTGACCTCAATTTTTCTTGCAATCACTTGTAATCTATACTATGTTCATTTTTATTATGGATATTGTTGCTAAAACTGAATGAAAATGAAGCAAAATTAAAATTAAGAATAGGTGGTTTGACCTTAAAAGTCAAACTAACTCTTTTTTTAGGGGAAAGAGGGCTCTTGTTACTGGAAGCTAATCTCTGTCTTCTACCACTATAAGTTTCTATTTTGATTTTCTAAACTAAGACTTACATATTTATATTTGTAAACTAACACAAACATGTCATATTTGTATGATGCAGTGTAATTTTGAAGCTCTTATTGAAAAAAATTGCCCCAATTTGGAGTAGAAAACTAATGGATATGACCACAAAGTCACTAAATCCTATTGGTCTTTTGCCTATGCGAATATAATCTTCTAATTTGTTTCATAAAAACTACTGAATATTAAAAGAAAATATATATGAAAAGTGGTGGGTTTGACCCAAAAGTCAAATTGCCTGTTTTACTAAATAAATTATCCTAAGTTTTGCAGGGCGATCTTTTATCTTGCAAGCAGCGGATTGTTTTGGGTTTGCCTAGTTGGGATTCTGATAGCATCCATGATTCCTCGATTCATCGTAAAGATGTTTATGCAGCACTGTAAGCCTTGTGATATTCAAATAGCAAGAGAAGCAGAAAAGTTTCGGAATTCAATGGAGATTACAAGAAGTGGAGAAATAGAAATGAACAGATGACACACTTCTTGTATGTCATATATATATATTGTATTCGAAACTTCACATATTCTTCAAGTTGATGGAGCAATTCTCCGTTTGCTTGTGTTGTGTAGTTTTCTGTCCATTATAGAGTATTCATTTGAGTATGTATTTGTATCTTATTGTTGGGATCATTTGTGCTTCAATTTTTTAAATCACAAAGTATGATAATCCATGAGTGTTCTCAAAGGTTTATAAGTTATCCATGTTGAGACATTAACTATATTGTCCTTTTCAACAAGTAAGCTGGACTCCATAATGGACTACTCACTCCAGCTTCTTACATTTAGAGCTTACCAATGGTGTAGTTTAGGGATGAGATCGGTACTGGTAACGGACCAAACTGAACCAAGCCAAATATCTTGGGTGTTTTGGAGGAGAGAGTGTAAGGTGGTGGAAAGAGGGATGAGGTTGAGTTGGAACCCACTGATACTCCCCCTATTCATACACTTATCTTTGTTAAAAGTATAAAAACTAGAAATGCAATAATTAAAACAGTTTTAAATAATATAATTGCACAAACGACCTGTTACATGAGTCGGCGATCAACCTTAGGGATGTCTATTCGATCTTAGGGACGTCCTTCCATTGAGCCAAAAGACCACAGAACAAGACCCTAAATGCCGAGGTGACATGACAAAGATTAGTGTATGAGTAGGGGTCTAAAAAGCCTGAAAATTCAGGCAAACTTAGTTACCCGTCATGCTATGAACCTAGCTAAGCTCCACCCGATCATGAGAATTACGAGGTGCCTACCCCGTACTATTAGGGCCACACTTTGACACCATAGCGTTGTGCTCAAAGCCAACAATATATGTTGCGTCAACCATAATCCCATCCAGACCCACACCCACGTAGTCATTAGCTGTTGTACGTTGCCCCCTTCCCCAACCACCTCCAGGATTGCTACCTCATCCAAAATCGTGTCATTTATATAAAGAAAAGTCAAACATTGGTCAATTAATCATAAATAGGTCAAATATGACAAATCATATGACGTACAATAGGTCAAACTTGATCAATAAGGGGATGAGGTGGTCACTAGTGATACAATTCTATCACTACCAAACACCAATCAACTCATGCCATGTCATCACCCAATATTCTATCACTAGTGATATAAGACTGCGGGGTATGGGGCGGGAGTTTGGGCGTGGGTAGGGGAAAACGCCCAAGCCACCACCCCGGGTGGGCATGGGTTTCGGCGTGGCCCTTGGGGCATGGGTTTCAAGCCGGGCGTGGGGCGGTTTGGCCATCCTAGTTGGCTGAATATCATTGGCTCACCCGCCACGTCATAGCGGGCCATCCCAAAAGTTTTGAATTTTTAAATTTTGTATATTTTTTTTTAAACTACCCTGCCACGCGGTGCACCCAACCCAAGCCCAACCCACGCCCCACCATACCCCGCGGACACGTACCAGGCAGTGGGGGGGGGGGGGGGCTCCCATTCCACGTGTCAGCACCCGCCCCAACCCACGCCCAACCCAAGCCCCACCATACCCCGCAGTCTAAATGTAGTGGGGGTGGTATCACTAGTGATAGAATTCTATCACTCCCAAATTTTTTTAATTTTCATTTTAAAATTAGAAATTATAAAACACTAAATTATAAATTTCAATTAAATTATAAATTTCAAACAGAATGAAGGTTCGTCAAATGAGAGTTCCAAAAATATATTAAAACATGCTACTTCAAATGAGGGTAATTGAGGGTTCGTCGAAGAAGGGTTCGTCGTAACAATAAGGGTTCGTCGTAATTGAGGGTGTTCGTCGAAGAAGGGTTCGTTGAATAAACGGTCAAATACCAAGCCTTTGTAAAGTTTCAACGCGTTTCAAATATAACGCGTGACCACAAGGGAGGCGGCGGTGTTCGTGGTTTTATAACGCGTGGCCGGGCGTCCATCACGGACCGCCCCGCCTGGCCTAATATAACATTAGTCCAAAAATGGTTACATAAGGTCAATCATAAAAAAACATGACCACATTAGGGGACTGGGGGTGGTCCGTGATGGCACCTCCATCACTCATGATGAACATGGGAACACCGCCGCCACCACAGTTTTCCACGCGTGAAGCTTATAACGCGTGGAAAACTTCACGCGTTGTAAAAATTCGATTTTATGTGTATGACTTGTACGTTGTGTATTAATACTTGTACGTTGTGACCCCAAAAGAATATAAAAATTTGTTGGCTTCGTCGGAATTTCGCCGGAAAACTCGGTCTGCAAGTCGAAGAAGATGGAGCTGATGTTTTTGAAAAGTTTGATTCCTTTTTAACACATTCAGTCCCTGTGGTTTATAGTTATTTACAAAACTTATTTAAATCTTATTCCTTTTAATTTCAACTTTTAAAACTGGCAGGTTTGGTCCTTGTTATAAAAAAAAATTGTTTCTTTTATAAGGCCACTGGGGGCGGTCACTTTTCAACGCGTGATAGAATATTTCAACGCGTGGAACAAACGTGAAGACTACAACCACCTCTCAATTTAACGCGTGATGGCACCACGAATTCTGATTTCGTTATTTTCTTCACGGCCCGTGATGGTTTTTTTGTGAGGGTAATTGTTGGTTGGGGGGAAATTGTTGGGTGTGGTGGTGAGTGATGACCATTGCCACCAAAAAAGGTTGTAAGATTTTTTTTTTATAAACTTTATAAAATCTTGAATCTTTTTAAAACTATGGGATATTATAAATGTTATAAATGTGAGTGATGAAATTCCATCATTAGTGATGACCACCGCCACTAAAAAATGGTTGTGAGTGATGGAATAATGGTTGATGACATGGCGAAACTTGATTGGATGTTTGTGAGTGATGGAATTTTTGCAAGTGATACCACCCCCACTCCCCTTACTCACATTAGTCAAACATGATGAATCATGGCACATTACATGAACTGTGGCATTGTATCCAATAGACCAATTCCTAATGGTTCACTGTTTATCAATTTGAACAAATATTCAAACACCACAATATTTAGATAATATCTCCTACATACATAACACATGCATACCAATTTGACTAAATATCCAAATGTCTTCAAATTCAATTCGTAACAAACACTACAATATCTCATGCAAGTTTAACACTAAACACTGCAATATCTCACACATTGGTTGCGACGACTGAACACATGATGGTGGATGTGCTGTGCTATAGTGGCCAGTTTGGCAGCAAAACACGAGCAATGGAGATAGATTAAAGGTTGAAGCACGGCAAAATGCAACGAACGATCAATAACTAGCGACGAGGGCTCGACCCAGGTCGGTGTCCATATTGTAAACATCCAGATGCTTTAAATTATTTTCGGTTGTACCCGCTTCTTGCTAACCCACTTTTATTATTAATATTAAATAAACTCTCACATTTAGAAAAATTAGAAGGCCATCGGTAATCAATAAATCCATCATAATAACAATAATGTCGCAAAAACATCTCAATATCAATCCATCACACATTTGTGTCACAACCCCCGATCCCTAATTCCCGGGAACGGGTGGCCGCGATCTCAGTTGTGGTGGTATCAGGTTATTTAATCTCGCAGCGGAATTTTCATCAGGACCGTAGTTAGGAAATATTTTATCAGAGTAAACCACCATATTTTATAAATACAAATACATGGGGAAAACCCAAGTTTATTATTACAAACTGTTTATAGAGATAAACTTTATTTTATTTGAAATAAAATATCTTCTTTATTTAGGTAACTTTTATAGCCACTTTTCTAAGCCTTCAGTGTTCTCCAGCTGGCTTTTATGTGCTTCACACTAAGTTACCTAAAACACGTGTTTAAAACATTTTATCAGCAAGAAATACTGGTGAGTGAATCCCAGTTTAATCAAGAAACATTTTATCAATTAAAACAGTATTGAGGACGATTACAATGTTTATGTCTACACAATTACTCCATTTGGTACTATCAATCCAATGACTTGTGGGTCATATTACACATTGGCTAACTCATTGTCCAATGGTAACGTACTGTCAACCTTGACTTACTACTCACAAGTAGTACAAATTTTGTATACAAAACCCCAACATACCGGCAGTAATTGAAGAACTACAAAGACTCAATCACCGCTTAATCACTTTGTAAAGCATTAAGGTTTTGTAAATTATTCCAAAAACATTAACAAAAAGAGGATAAACTCACAAAAAGGTTTACACAAAAGAAGGATTACTCACATTGCTATCTTAGACTTCGCGTAAGGGTTTCCTGGGAATAATCTATAGTTTACACAAATGTACATAGGTTAGTATCATAACCCTTTGAAAATATTAATGATACCCTCCCCGAGACGGTATTCCAACAACTACGTCGGGCAGAACCACGACAGTTGTTTCGGAACCCTAAATCCATCGGGCAGCGTATCTATTACGAAACTGGGGTTATAATACTTACAACGGAGCATAACCTCGCTAATTAGGGGTATAATACCCGACTATAATATCTCTTCTACAGAAATTGAGATTTAGATTTGAAATGTGAGCGAACTGAATTGAAACCCGATGCCATCTATTTATAGTTCTGATATACGACTCCCACGCGGCCCGCGTAAAGCACAGGCCAGGGTTACGCGGCCCGCGTCAACCCTGGTCAACAGAATAGCTTAGCTGAGTCAGCTTGTAGACTCGACACGATGTCGACACGTGTCAGCACCGGATGTCTCCGCGTTTAACGATCTCTCGTGGCCCGCGTTAACTAGCAAGGACTCTTACGCGGCCCGCTTTAACTAAAGAAATCAGCTGAGTCAATTCTAGTCTTCATACCGCCCGCGTAAAGGTTGGGGTGGGTCTACGCGGCCCGCCTCAACTTAATATTTATTGTTTTTAATTTATTTTATATGTTATAACATATATCGGGTTCAGTTTTCACGTATGGGATGTATTTTAGGAAGTGTAGGGTGTCAGGGGTGTTTTAGGAGGGTTGATATATCTTGGGTAAAATTCCTGGGTTATTTAATAAAATATATAGTGTACTCACATTAAGTATAGTAACCCAATTTCACTTTATTCCTACGTCACAAGACAGAACCCCAACGAATTTAGGCAGAGCCTTGACATACGTTACGGGGTCCTACGTTACTTGGACAGGGTATCGGTGATCAGGGATTACAATACTTAAAACAGGGCAGGGCTTTATAGTATTTAGGGGTGAATTACTAGAAATGGAATTTATTAAAGAGACATAGAGATCGAAAGGGAAGACAGTCTTGCAATTAGAAAGTTAAAGGTATGTGCTATATATATACTAAATGTTGGTAGCTTAGAGTACACGCAAAGATTTGTCTGATCTCTCGAAATTGAGCCACGTACCTTATCCTATAGTTCCTTTCATTTTCTTTTGAAATCCATTTTGAAATCCACGTAGAGATATGCATTCCATATATGCATGTTTCCAATTTTCATCACTTTATAAAAATATTATTATTATATATATATATTATAATTAATTAAACTGCTTTACTTATTTGGCGTGTATAACTTCTAAAATATGACGTTTTGTAAAATAATAAATATACCATTAAAACGAGGATAATTTTATCTACATTTTGAACCAAGTTTTATTAAAAACAGAGTAGGTTCAACTATAATGTATTTTTATAAATTAGTTATTAAACGGTTCCTATGCTTGCCCAAAAGATCTCATATTTTCATTGGTCAATTTACCATGATGCATCCTTTAAATAAGTTTTTATATATTTTATATAAATAAAAATTTTGGGAATGTTACATCCTCCCCACCTTGTTTTAAATCTCGTCCTCGATATTCCCTGAAATATAGATAAATATTTTTAGGTAGTCTAGTTTCTAGGTATATTCTGGTCCTTGTTTTGAACTTCACTTTGACCAGAACTATTCTCTATGTTTTGAGATTCTTATCTTCTCAAGAATTCTGAATAAAGGTAAACTTACTATTAGCGTAAGTTTTAGACGTTTTGTGTCTTAGCACAACTTTTAGTTATAGGTTTCCTAATGCGTCAATAATCGCAAAGGAAATTCTTATACTTCTGATGGCGTCCCAACTTAAAAGAGTTCCCGTCGTTCATTTTGTCGTACTAATTTCGAGACGGATAATCAAACGAAATAGTGTTTGATATCGGAATTTAGAGACGTATACGAAAGATTTCTAATAAATCTAAAATTATCATTGACACATTTGTTCGTGATTTATTCCTACTTGTCAATCAATATAGTCTTTGGATTTCCTCATAGACATACACGTCTATATAATATTTCATATACTGTAGTATGCACATTATCCATAATGTAAACAGACTCACAAGTCAGACATCAGGTCATGGTACTATTTAGGGAATTCCATTATTATAACACATACCCCATCTTACCCGGTCTTGCCGGAGAGGTAACCCCATCTCACCCGGTCTCGCCGGAGAGGTAACCACATCTCACCCGGACAAGCTGGAGAGTCTACCGCACCATGCCCAGTTTTACCGGAGAGGCAATTATCATAGTATTTCCCATAAATAGACTTCTCTTAAATTAGGATTTTGAAAGCACATCGTTTATCATAGTTTGCATCAAGAAACAAGGAATTCAGTATTCTCATGATGGATCATATTCTAGAACCGAGTAGTATCAATAAACAAGAAATAACAGTGGCTAGTTGTTATTGCTTATTTATCATACATGCACTGTTCTAGTCATCATCATCACAGGATCTCATCTCAATAACCATCACACTTTATCTATGCAAGTAATTGGCTTATCTCAAAGCTTTATACTAAGGCATTATTCTTAGGTTCAAGTCTAAATACTGTCCTGGTTGTTACAAGTAAATATCAATATTCCAACTCTTTTATTTAAGCATAAATATTATTATGGTTGGGGTTTTCTTTTGGTTGGAGAATGGAGTTTCAAATATATCATTGTCTCCATTGACACTATGGTTTGTTTAAATGTGAAGAGTATGCTTACAGCTAACTCTATTTATGCATATATAACCTTAGATTCCGTTACAAGGAATATTTCATTGAGACAGATAATATTTTAAAACATAGTAGGTTTCATGGTTTATTCTTATAATAACTTCATGTTTTCACATGATTCACCAATGATATTTTCTCTTATGTTTATCTTTACAAAAGATATTATATTGGGTATACCATCAAGAAATGCTATTAGGTATATGCATATATGTGTATAAAATTTCAAATCTCTAGTTAATATTAAACTTACGTAATATATACACACATATATATAATACTAAATTATTTTGTAAATAATAACTATACATCCGATGATACCAATCATCAGGCTTATTTCCATGACTTTATTTTACCTTTTTTTAAAGGTAGTATATTGAAATAAATTTATGTCAAATATAATATTTTGGATTTAAAAGTTTAGGGAAATAAATTACTCAAAATATAAATTTTCTGGACTCATAAGAACAGTTTCATTTTTAACTAACGAGTTAAACAATACCAGACTCACTATTTATGTTACCTTAATAATTTCTCCTCAAGTAACCATCTATATATCTATTCCAATTATCACATTCCTACATTTTTCCTTTATAAGAATCAATTATAATATACATTTAAGATTGAGAGGCATTATTTAGAAGAATATGTGCAAGGATAAAAAATATACAGTATATTATTTTCGTATAGTATAATATACTTATACTTATGAGAAGATAGGATTTGTATACATATTCTAGTAAAAAGATCTAATAGCCTTGTTACATTTTAATAAACCCGCGACGGACTTATAACATAAGTGCATATACTATTCTATATACTATATTACACTTATTAGAATTTATTACATCATGATATTTTATTAAAATTTTAGATATAAAATATATCTTTTACTTACTGTACTATCTTATAGTAAAATAAACTATTCATATATCATTGTAAAATGTTTTATCATTATACTAATAATATAAAAGATATGGATGAACTCAAATATTATGAGTTATAAGATTATAAGTGTAATATATAAGTCAAAAATATATATTTGACTTACTGTACGAGTCGAATATTTGAAAAAAGTTATATTAGATTTTAGATATCAAGTTATTTTTCCAACCGAAAACCGTGTAGGATAGATAACCATATGTACTAGTGGATTTCTATATTTTGGTCAAACTTTAACACCTGTTTGAAAAATGGATATTTCCCTCAAGTGTTTCATTAAAGATACTCCAAAGATGTATTACAAAATAATTTTAAGTTTAAACTAATAAATTATTTTGAGAAAGAACATCTTAATAAAAATAATTAATTTATGGTTTTAGGCAAGCCAACAAACCATATGCTAATATAAAAACCAAAATCAAAAACTTCGCAACTACTTAGGGTAAGTTTAACATCCAATTTATCAACTCCACTCATTTACTAATATTGTATTATTTAACTATTATACATCAGCCAGCTGACTCGAATATTTTTCTTTATAATTTAGGATACACAATCCTGTAACTAATATGACTAGTTAATCTTATAATTTTTCCCAAGCATAAGACCTATCTTGGATATACCTTAATATTAAGGCAAATTGGATTTAAATAATCCCAACTCACTATTATTGGCCAATAATAATCACAACTCATTTAATCACCAATAATAATCCGAACTATTCACTTTTGTTTGTAAAATACTCCCAGTTAAAAAAACACTAACTAGGTTAAAAAATTGCTGATGTGGCATGCCACGTCACCTGCCACATCAGTTGCCACGTCATCAAAAATGCCACGTAGACAGCCACATCAGCTGCCACGTCATCAAAAAATGCCACATCAACAGCCACGTCAGCAAATTTGCTGATGTGGCATGCCACGTCACCTGCCACGTCATCAATTTTTTAACCTAGTTAGTGTTTTTTTAACTGGGAGTATTTTACAAACAAAAGTGAATAATTCGGATTATTATTGGTGATTAAATGAGTTGGGATTATTATTGGCCAATAACAATGAGTTGGGATTATTTAAATCCAATTTGCCTAATATTAAAGATTTATAGAAATGCTTTCAACGTTTAGTTAGGCCTTTCTACATAGTCCAACCAATCCAAATCTCTTAAAAACTTTAAATGATTTTAATAAATCATGAATACCCATCATATTCATTTAACCATCTATTTTATTACTAAGTATTTCAATAGAAACTTTTACAAGTAATCCCAACATCAATTGTTTCATAAAACTATGAAAGTATGAAGTCTTATGGTCAACTAGTTATAAACCAGAAAGGATAAAATAGAGTGAGAAATTGGTACCTCTGGGTTTCAAAACTTGCTTTGACTAGATCCACTAAAGCAATCTTTTAAATTAATTCTTAACATCCTTTTGGTTAATTTAATAGCTTTGGTTTTATTTATTGGAATATAAATTATTTTGAAACAATATTATTAAAACTACAAAGTTTTAAAGCTTTATACCATATATTTCAATATGTATTTGAAACCAAAGTAAATGATTGGTTTCAAAAGAGAATCATAAACATAACTGCTTTGTTAATAACTAACTTAGTTTGATGTATATTATGATATTATTTGAGTAGGTGATATTAATTATCACAGACAACTTTCTAGTACAAACATTTGGGTACAATCATAAAATAGATTGATTAAAAACGGCAACCATTGCGACTTATATATATATGTATGTATTTATTACAAGCTACAACTGGAATTCAAAATATACTAATGATTATGCATCCGTAACTTATTTTAGTCTATCTATGTTATAGGAGTATTATGCTCAACATGCCTTTATGTAAAATTTATTCTATCTCCTGTCTCTACTAAGTTATTATCTAATAGGCAAAGTTCCTTTTAAAGTTTCTAGCTCATAGGTGGCATGGGTGCTGGTACTAGTTTGGCCGTTCGAATATTTAATATAAGTTAACATTTACTGTTGTAGTGGCTAACATATGGAGATTTTCCCATTGTTCATCTAATTCATTTTTCCCTAGTGGATTATTGTCTGCTTCCTGAGTTTGTGCATTTATTTCCTGATTGATTATCGCTCCCTTTGGTTGTGACTTCTTTATTTTCTCTCGACTTTTGCTAATAATCCAACTTTTCTTTTTAATGGTAAATGGTTTCTTAGACTGTGCCTTACGAATAAATATTCCTTCCTCAATATCTGCTGAGTATCCTGAGGGATTTGGTTGAAATGAGGTTCCCTTATCTTTTGATGAACTATCTAATTGATGATAGATGTCCGAAATTCTTTGTTTACCCATACTGTAAACTAACAAATAGTCAAATAATATAAAACACATAATCACATAAGTTATTTCCTAACACAGAATTTAAAACTTAAGTGTCAGCAGAACATTTCTTTGGCTTGAACCACTGGCTAGGCTCTGATACCACCTTCTGTCACAACCCCCGATCCCTAATTCCCGGGAACGGGCGGCCGCGATCTCAGTTGTGGTGGTATCAGGTTATTTAATCTCGCAGCGGAATTTTCATCAGGACCGTAGTTAGGAAATATTTTATCAGAGTAAACCACCATATTTTATAAATACAAATACATGGGGAAAACCCAAGTTTATTATTACAAACTGTTTATAGAGATAAACTTTATTTTATTTGAAATAAAATATCTTCTTTATTTAGGTAACTTTTATAGCCACTTTTCTAAGCCTTCAGTGTTCTCCAGCTGGCTTTTATGTGCTTCACACTAAGTTACCTGAAACACGTGTTTAAAACATTTTATCAGCAAGAAATACTGGTGAGTGAATCCCAGTTTAATCAAGAAACATTTTATCAATTAAAACAGTATTGAGGACGATTACAATGTTTATGTCTACACAATTACTCCATTTGGTACTATCAATCCAATGACTTGTGGGTCATATTACACATTGGCTAACTCATTGTCTAATGGTAACGTACTGTCAACCTTGACTTACTACTCACAAGTAGTACAAATTTTGTATACAAAACCCCAACATACCGGCAGTAATTGAAGAACTACAAAGACTCAATCACCGCTTAATCACTTTGTAAAGCATTAAGGTTTTGTAAATTATTCCAAAAACATTAACAAAAAGAGGATAAACTCACAAAAAGGTTTACACAAAAGAAGGATTACTCACATTGCTATCTTAGACTTCGCGTAAGGGTTTCCTGGGAATAATCTATAGTTTACACAAATGTACATAGGTTAGTATCATAACCCTTTGAAAATATTAATGATACCCTCCCCGAGACGGTATTCCAACAACTACGTCGGGCAGAACCACGACAGTTGTTTCGGAACCCTAAATCCATCGGGCAGCGTATCTATTACGAAACTGAGGTTATAATACTTACAACGGAGCAGAACCTCGCTAATTAGGGGTATAATACCCGACTATAATATCTCTTCTACAGAAATTGAGATTTAGATTTGAAATGTGAGCGAACTGAATTGAAACCCGAGGCCATCTATTTATAGTTCTGATATACGACTCCCACGCGGCCCGCGTAAAGCACAGGCTAGGGTTACGCGGCCCGCGTCAACCCTGGTCAACAGAATAGCTTAGCTGAGTCAGCTTGTAGACTCGACACGATGTCGACACGTGTCAGCACCGGATGTCTCTGCGTTTAACGATCTCTCGCGGCCCGCGTTAACTAGCAAGGACTCTTACGCGGCCCGCTTTAACTAAAGAAATCAGCTGAGTCAATTCTAGTCTTCATACCGCCCGCGTAAAGGTTGGGGTGGGTCTACGCGGCCCGCCTCAACTTAATATTTATTGTTTTTAATTTATTTTATATGTTATAACATATATCGGGTTCAGTTTTCACGTATGGGATGTATTTTAGGAAGTGTAGGGTGTCAGGGGTGTTTTAGGAGGGTTGATATATCTTGGGTAAAATTCCTGGGTTATTTAATAAAATATATAGTGTACTCACATTAAGTATAGTAACCCAATTTCACTTTATTCCTACGTCACAAGACAGAACCCCAACGAATTTAGGCAGAGCCTTGACATACGTTACGGGGTCCTACGTTACTTGGACAGGGTATCGGTGATCAGGGATTACAATACTTAAAACATGGCAGGGCTTTATAGTATTTAGGGGTGAATTACTAGAAATTGAATTTATTAAAGAGACATAGAGATCGAAAGGGAAGACAGTCTTGCAATTAGAAAGTTAAAGGTATGTGCTATATATATACTAAATGTTGGTAGCTTAGAGTACACGCAAAGATTTGTCTGATCTCTCGAAATTGAGCCACGTACCTTATCCTATAGTTCCTTTCATTTTCTTTTGAAATCCATTTTGAAATCCACGTAGAGATATGCATTCCATATATGCATGTTTCCAATTTTCATCACTTTATAAAAATATTATTATTATATATATATTATAATTAATTAAACTGTTTTACTTATTTGGCGCGTATAACTTCTAAAATATGACGTTTTGTAAAATAATAAATATACCATTAAAACGAGAATAGTTTTATCTACATTTTGAACCAAGTTTTATTAAAAACAGAGTATGTTCAACTATAATGTATTTTTATAAATTAGTTATTAAACGGTTCCTATGCTTGCCCAAAAGATCTCATATTTCCATTGGTCAATTTACCCATGATGCATCATTTAAATAAGTTTTTATATATTTTATATAAATAAAAATTTTGGAAATGTTACAATTTGCCACAATCATTTCGTCATAAAACTGTTGCAAATGATCACATCGATCTCCATCACATAACATCTCAAAACTAACTAGCGACGAAACTATTGCAACAATTATTTCAGAGCGTTCTTTATTGATTTTAAATTACACACTATCTCAAAACTAACTAGCGACGAAACTATTGCAACAATTAACTCCAGACGTAGCATGCATGCATGAATGCATGCCTCAACCTAGGTGTCCTTTGCAAATCACACACAACCGCTGTTCTCACATCGTACATCACCAAATAACCTCAATTAACTATTAACCGTCACAACCATTAAAAAAATAAAAAAAACTATTAACCGCCATGCATGCAACCGTCGTACACTCTCCGAACAGGCACGTACCCCTTCATACTTGTATATAAACAACTTACATGCACACTTTCAGACAAACAAGTGAGATACACATAATCGTTACTCTCAGCGGGCAGAAGAAACCAAGTTAACTGTCCGATCTAAACCAATTCGAGAAGAAGATATGGAAAACAACATGGAGTACGGCTGGGGCGTTGGATCGGTCGTGGCGATGCTTTTGGTGGTCGGATGCATGTTGTTTCTACCGCTAGGGATGGGACCAGTGGCACCACCGTCGATTCCGGTGATTGTTCTAGTTCCAGTGTTCTTGGCTGCGGTTATCATCTTTCTCTCCGTTGCCTCCAACCCGAATCGTTGATTTGTTTTGTTCTTCTCGAATGTATCTCGGATATGATATTATTATTAATATTATGATTATATGTCGGGATTGATTATTATTATCATATTATGCATGTTGTTTTTGTTATGTTAGTTTGATCTCATTGTTCTTTTGTTGATCCAAATTTTGATGTTATCAGAAATAATATAATTATCCGTTCGTTTTTTTTATTAGTATGCCTGTAAGATTGGTGTGTTATGTTTTTAAATGTCAAGTTCTTATGATTATGGTGTCTTTGATATTTGTATTTTTGAGATTCTGTACAATGCAATTGTCATCAATTTGTCCATTGATGATGAGCGTGGATATATTTTTGAGTTACTTATTTGGAACGCATCCTTTTTAATTCTGAATGAAAGATGTGCTCTAAAGCCATCCGTAGTCATAAAGCCCCTTTGTGGGCATTATGCAACACGTGTCGTGCCACGTTACACAGGGGCTTTATTATGGGGCGTTATGTCACTAGAGCCCGTAATCATAAAGCCCCTACCCATCATTACCTAATTATACTTGGCAGAATCCTCCCATATACTTGGCAGACTTCTCCCATATACTTGGCAAACTTCTCCCATTGTCTCGGCAGACTCCTCCCATATGCTCGGCTGACTCTTCCCAACGGCTTGGCAGACTCTTCCCATATCTATTTAAGTTATGTTGTAATGTTTTATGTTATATTTCTAATTTTTAAGTTATGTTGTAATGTTTTATGTTATAATGTTATATTAAATAGATATAAATATTTGATAGAATTAAAAAGAAATGTGAGGAGTCAATCGAGCAATGGGAGGAGTCGGCCAAAATATAAGGAGTCCGCCAAGCCGTTGGGATGGGAGGAGTCTGCCAAGTATATGAGAGGAGTCTGCCAAATATATGGGAGGAGTCTGCCGAGCCAATGAGAGGAGTCTGCCAAGTATATGGGAGGAGTCTGTCAAGTATATGGGAGGAGTCGGCCGTCGATGCATCAGCTTTGTTGGACACGTGTAAGCTCCTCAATCATGGACTCTTCAAGTGTACAAACGGACACATCCCATGTTGTAGGAGTCCGTTCAAGGGCGCATGAGGGTGACATTTTGATAATATTAGTTGATCAAGTGACATTTTGGTAATTTTCCCTTCTTATTTTGTGTATATCACTTTCAACATTTATATAAAGAGTATAACAGTTATTGGGAAAGAAGTTAGGAGATGCATATGTCATGTATATCTGATTTATAACACTCCCCCTCAGATATACATTACTGGTTCATGATGTTAAATCAATACTTCAGGACCTATGAGATAAACTGATACCGCAGGACCAGTTAGGTTGCCTCATTAAAAACCTTACTAAGAAAACCCAATGGGACAAAACTTAGTCAAGGAAACGAGTACAGCGTGTATAATGCCCCCCCTCAATTTAACTAACGTCTTTTAACCTACGAAGCCCGATCTTATGTAATAACTGCTCGAAACTGCTCCCGGGTAAAGATTTTGTGAACAAGTCGGCTAAATTTTCACTTGACTTGATCTTGCGAACATCAATTTCCCCTTCTTTTTGCTAGTCATATGTTGAGAAAAACTTTGGTGAGATGTGCTTTGTTCGATCACCCTTGATGTAACCTTCTCTGATCTGAGCTATGCAAGCAGCATTGTCTTCATAAATACTCGTCGGCTCCTTCTTGATCTGTTCTAATCCGCATGCTTCTTGTATGTCATTAATCATTGATCTCAACCACACGCATTCTCGACCAACATCATACAATGCTATCAGTTCGGCATGATTTGATGATGTTGCTGTAAGTGTTTGCTTAGTCGCCTTCCAAGAAATTGTTGTGCCACCATATGTGAATACATAACCTGTCTGAGATTTTGCTTTATGAGGATCTGATAGATATCCGGCATCAACATACCCAACAAGGTAGGACTTTTGATCCTTTTGATTGAAAAGAACTAAGTCTTGTGTCCCGCAAATATACTGGAATATATGTTTTACACCATTCCAGTGTCTACGTGTTGGATTCGAACTGTATCTCGCTAGTACATGAACTACAAATGCAATGTTAGGTCTTGTGTTATTTGCAAGATACATAAGAGCACCGATCGCGCTTAAGTACGGTACTTTCGGACCAAGTACTTCTTCGCCTTCTTCTTGAGGGAGATAAGGATCCTTGTGTGGATCTAGCGGTCGGACAACCATAGGTACACTAAACGGATGTGCTTTATCCATATTGAAACGTACTAACATCTTCTGGATGTAGTTTGATTGATGGACAAATGTGCCATTGCACAGACACTCAAATTGTAGTCTGATGCATAATTTTGTCATGCCAAGATCTTTCATTTCAAATTCTTTCTTTAACAACTGAGCAGCTTTCTCTATCTCTTCAGGAGATCCGATGATGTTGATATCATCAATATAGACTGTTAGTGAGATTTGAGAGTGATCTTTTTATAAAGACACATGGACTGATTACATCAGACTTGTATCCTTCTTTTTCGAGATATTCACTAAGTCGATTGTACCACATACGACCAGATTGTTTGAGACCATATAAAGATCTCTGGAGTTTTATAGAACACATATCTCGAGGTGTTGATTTTAATGCTTCAGGAAATTTTAGTCCTTTAGGGATTTTCATGTAGATGTCATTTTCAAGTGTCCCGTATAAGTATGCGATGACGACATCCATTAGTCTCATATGAAGTCCTTCAGAGATTGTAAGGTCGATTAGGAACCTAAGGGTTATCGCAACCACTACAGGGGAATACTTTCCTCATAATCAACTCCTGGGATTTGGGAAAACCCTTGTGCTACAAGTCGAGCCTTATATCGTACAAATAAGAGTTTTTAAACTCCAGTTATATAAAACTAAAGATAAAAATTTTAGATGATTCAATTTGAAGCCTATGATTCTAATATTGAAACTTCATATAAGACTACATGCTTTAAGCCTTTAACAAATATTTGTGGTTTATTGTTAAAGATATTTTTATTACAAATTAAATATTATTTATAAAACTTCAAGATAACACATAAAGTTTTATAAAAAAAATATTTGATATCGTTTTGGTGTGTGTGGTACACTCATTAATAATAAAAAAAATGATAATCAAGATATGCTTTAGGATGTAAAATTAAAATTATATTTGGATCCCATAATTGATATCTTTTTATTCAACCCATGACATACACGGGTCTTCACATTAGTGTGTTTATATATATACACACACACACTAACCGCAAAGGTCCCTAACGGTTATCAAATTCTCAGGGATGCCCTATGTAAAAGAAATTTTTAAGGGTCCTTTATATACACACACACACACTAACCGCAAAGGTCCCTAAGGGTTCTCAAATTCTTAGGGATGACACTATGTAAAAGAAATTTTTAAAGGTCCTTTTACTAACCGCACATGTCCCCTTATAGGCCCTCAAATGATCAGAAACGGGTTTAAGTAAAATTTTTGGGATACCCCTAACTTTTTCTTCTAGTTCCGCCACTGTCGAGGATTGCTCCCTTCGATGCTACCCTTGTTGCTACACAAGGGCGTAGCTTTGTGGGGGCGGGAGGTGTGACAATCCGTATTGTTAGGGGAGGATTTCTCAATGATCAGTGATCCTCAATTACTGTTGGGTTTGGTGATCCTTACTTCTGTTTGAATTAGTGATCCTCAGAAGTATTACAGGATCAGGATCATGGATCATCGTAAGGATCCTTATACTAACGATTGTCTACTTTGAATATGGTATTGTTTTGCAGGAGTACGAGCTTGGACTTGGTCTTGGCGATATTCCTGGAGCATATTCCATGGCTTATTCCACACGTGCTTAACTGAAGTGGACGTTATGGAGTTCGTGGAGGACTTGCATGAAATGCGGAATGCTTGTTAGCTTAGATATTTTCCATTTTTAAATGGGGTAGCGAGCTAAATAAAAACACTTGGCTATTTTTGGCTAAACACACACTCTTGCAACTGCTCTCACCAGCTCTCAGCAATTCACTTAGTGATTACACACCTTTTTTACACAATACACTATAGTGATCCTTGTAATTAGCTCGCTATCATCCGAAGTTGTAATACTTTTCTTGTTTAATTTGAGTTGGTGATCGGTAGTTTCCATCACCCGAGGTTTTTTATGCCGGAGATCATTCATTGATCAAGGGCTTTTTCCTCGTATAAATCTTTGTGTCACTTATTCATTTCATTTCTGAGTGATCCTTAGTGTTGTTCATTCATTCAAGCATCATACCTCACAACAGAAAGTTTCGTTGCATCATCATTGCTAGATTTTTGACCAAAACAGTTTGGCGCCCACCGTGGGGCAATTGGTGCTTCATTCCTAAGAAGATTCATAATTTCGTGGTCATTTCGGTTCATTACAACCAATCAGATGGCTTCCTCAGCGAAGAACACTTCAAGCTTAATGTCTTCATTCAGTTCTTCTCAAGGCGTTCCTCCTTTGCCTCCACCACCTTCTGGATCCCAGAAGAATGCTGAGAATGCTGCGAAGAAACAAACCCCCATTTTCCAAAAACCACCAACTTCTTCTGTTTCAACTAATCCTACTACTAATGATCTTTATGCTCTGATTTTGCAGATGAGGAATCACGCACAAGAGCAGGACAAAACCAACGAAAGGATCCTCCGGGAGATCGCTGAAATCAAGAAACAGAAGAAATCAGTGGAGGATCACTCTCCTCTGATGCCAAGGTCACTGAACTTCGACACTCCAGTCATAACTTCCCAGCACTCAGCAGCTCCGGATGTGCAATACTTGGGTGAATTACCAGGAAGACATCATGGAACAACAACAATGACTCATGCTCCTGGATCTTACCTTCAACCTTCCGGAGCCTCTGTCCAGCATCAGGGATCCTTCGTCAGCTCAGGAGGATATTTGGGAATGCACTCGGTCCAAGGATCCTCCCAGGTCCAAGGATCCTCCCAGGTCCAAGGATCCTCCCAGGTCCAAGGATCCTTCCCGGTCCAAGGATCCTCCATGGTCCAAGGATCCTCCCAGGTCCAAGGATCCTCCGTGGTCCAAGGATCCTCCCAGGTCCAAGGATCCTCTCTTGTTCCAGGATCCTTTCAGGTTCGAGGATCCAACATCTTTCAGGATCGAGGATCCTTAAGGAGTATGCAGCCTCAGAGCTCGGACGTTCATCAAGGAGACTTCATACCAATGCAGACCATTGCTTCCTCTGGTCCTTCAATCATACCAGAGTCTCGTCAATATGGATTCACATCCGCAATTCCAAACATGAATCCTCCGGGAGGTAACACTTTTAATAATTCATATAACACTAACCATGGTTCTATGCAGGATACAGGTATCAATCAGGCCATGACCAGGGAGTTACAGAAGCTCAAGGATATGATATCCAGTGTTCCAGGAGTGGTTAAACCCATTCCTGAAATTGCAGATGGTAGCCACAGGATATCTCGTTTTGCACCACCCTTATGTGATGCTGAGATACCTAAAAGGTTCCAGATACCATCTATGAAGCTGTATGATGGTTCAACGGATCCAGAAGAGCATGTAGCTCAGTACAGGGAGAGGATGGAGATTAATCCAATTCCTGAAAGGTTAAAAGAAGCATGTCTATGCAAGGGATTTGGATCCACACTCACAGGATCTGCTCTTAAATGGCTGCTAAGTTTTCCTCCTTACTCTATTACTTCATTTGCTAATCTAGTTAATTTGTTTAATAGTCAATTCTCTTGTAGTAGAAAATTTGAACGATTAACTAGTGATTTATATAGGGTAACTCAAGGTCAAAATGAATCACTTAGAGATTACATCACTAAGTTTAGTAAAGAATCCTTGGATATTCCTAACTTGGATATTGCTACGGCTGTAGAAGCCTTTAAAATGGGATTGCTTAGGGATTCGTTGTTCTATGATGATCTTGTGATGACACCTTGCAGGAATCTTGATGAAGTAAGAACCAGGGCCCTTAGGTTCATCCGCCTAGAGGATGACAAAAGGATCCAGGATAGATTGACAGGATCCTCAAAACAGGAGAAGCAAGGATCCTACTTCAGGAACAACAAATCAAAGTCTTACAACAGATCTGATATCCAGAACGTGCATGCAGTGGAACAAGAATAGGATGATGAGGATTATCCTCCTATTTCTGAATACTGTTTTTCTGTTGATAACAATGAACTAATCCTTGGAATGCAGAGTCTAGGTGAGAAAGCTAGGTGGCCAAGGAAAAGTGATAAACCAGCTGCTACAAAGGATAAGTCCAAGTGGTGTGCATATCATGAGGATTTTGGGCATCTCACTGAAGAGTGTATTGCACTGAGAAAGGAAATTGGTTACTCGTTGAGCAAGGGGCATTTGAAAGAACTTTTGGGACGAAAGAAGTCAAGGATCCAGGATCCTGAAAGGATCCCGGAAAGGGCTCCTGCTCCTCCAGCAGATGCACAAGTCATAAACTTCATATCTGGTGGATCAGACATTTGTGGTACCTCCTTCTCAGCAGCAAAAAGACATGCTAAGGAAACCAAGATGGATAATGGAGATAGACCCGTCCGGACCTCCGTTGTCACCCAGGATAAAGTCATAACCTTTGATGAGGATGATCGTGTTGATGTCCAGGATCCTCATCATGATGGTCTTGTAATTACATTGTTTATTTCTAACCACTTTGTTCGCAGGATCCTTATAGATGGAGGAAGCTCTGTGAACATCATTCAGCTTGATGTCCTCAAGAAGATGAATATCCCGGAGTCTGACATTATCCCAAGATCCTCAGTACTTGTGGGATTCAGTGGAGAAACTAAGAATACATTGGGGGACATCAAACTCCCAATCTATATTGAAGGATTGCATTCTTATCAAAAATTTTGTGTTATAGATTGCTTATCATGTTGCAATGTTATCCTTGGCAGACCATGGATACATGATATGAAGGCAGTCCCATCCACCTATCATCAATGTGTAAAGCTTCGAAGTCCTTGGGGAGTGGTGAAAATTGAGAGTGATCAACAAGAAGCTAAGAATTGCTATACCTCGTCAATGAAGCCAGCCTCAAGACCAAGGGAGCAATAGCAATTAAAGTATCCTTCAAGAGATGTATTGGAGGCAAGAGAACAGGATTTGAAAGAAATCCTCATGGATCCTGATGATCCTGAATCCAAGATCTTTATAGGATCAGGGATCCTTAGCGACGTTGAACAGGAGCTAGTATCCTTTCTTAAAAGAAGGAAATCCACCTTTGCCTGGAAACATGAAGACATGACAGGTATATCTAAGGATATAATTACTCATAAACTTGGTATTGACAGGTCATTCAAGCCTATACATCAAAAGAGGAGGAAGTTTGCACCTGAAAGGAATGCTATTATCCAGGAAGAGGTAGATAAACTACTCCGGCCAGGTATGATAAGAGAGGTTAAGTATCCAAGATGGTTAGCCAATGTGGTTGTTGTTCTGAAAAAGAATGGAAAGTGGAGGGTATGTGTCGATTTTACTGATTTAAACAAGGCATGTCCCAAGGATCCTTTCCCATTACCCCACATTGACTCCATGGTGGATGCTACCGCGGGTCATGAGTTGTTGACTTTTATGGATGCTTCATCTGGATGTCAACAAATTCAGATGGAACCATCTGATCAAGAGGATACAGCCTTTATGACCCCAACTGGTATATACTGTTATATTGCTATGCCGTTTGGACTAGGGAATGCAGGTGCTACTTACCAAAGGCTTGTCAATATGATGTTCAAGGAACAAATTGGACACACTATGGAAGTTTATATTGATGACATGGTAGTTAAATCCAAGAAGGCTGAGGATCACCTTAAAGACTTGGATGAAGCATTCAATATCCTTGATAAATTTAATATGAAACTAAATCCTTCCAAGTGTCATTTTGGTGTTAAGGCAGGTAAATTCTTAGGATATATGGTGACAAAGAGGGGCATTGAAGCAAGTCCAGAGCAAATCAAGGCTATTGTGAATATCAAATCTCTTGCCAATGCTAAGGATGTGCAAAGATTGACAGGTAGGATCGCAGCCTTGAACAGATTCATATCCAAATCCTCAGAAAAGTGCAAGAAATTCTATGACATCCTGAGGAAGAACAAAAAATTTGAATGGAATGAGAAGCATGAAAGTGCCCTCAAAGCTCTTAAGGATTACCTATCCTCAGCCCCCGCCTTGATGAAACCAGAAAAAGGGGATATATTATCCTTATACTTAGCAGTATCCTCAAAAGCAGTAAGTGCGGTCCTTGTTAAGGATCACCAAGGTATACAACATCCTGTTTATTATGTAAGTAAGAGTTTACTTGATGCTGAATCCAGGTATTCACACTTAGAAAAGCTTATCCTTGCATTAATCATGGCATCTACTAAATTAAGACATTATTTTGAGACTCATGCCATTATTGTTAAGACTAATTTTCCAATTAAGAATGTTCTCAGGAAACCTGAAATGTCAGGAAGGATGGCTAAGTGGGCAGTGAAGCTGAGTGCATATGATATAAGATATGAACCAAGGACTGCCATCAAATCCCAAGCCTTAGCTGACTTTGTGGCAGATTTTAGTAGTGATTTGCAAAAGGAGGCTGAGTTAGAAGTACAACAGCTTGAAGAAACCAAGGATCCTTGGATATTATTCACTGATGGAGCCTCCAATGTAAAAGGAACAGGACTTGGAATACTACTAAAATCGCCACAGGGGGACATAATACCCCACTCCATAGCTTATGAATTTCAAACTACCAACAATGAGGCTGAGTATGAAGCCTTGATAGCTGGTTTGCAAATTGCTAAGCATATGAGGATCAGGTATCTTGAGGTACATGTAGATTCATTATTAATCACCAATCATTTTAATGGATCCTATACTGTTAAAGGTGAATAGTTAATCAAATATTTGGAGATAGTCAAAGAATTGGCACTCTCTTTTGTTTCCTTTAGTTTGACACAGGTACCAAGGGAAGAGAATGCAGAGGCTGATGCATTAGCTAATCTAGGATCATCCTTGAAGATCCCGGAAGATATGAGGATCCCTATTATCCATATCCTGACCCCTGCCATTGAGGATCATATAACTATGGAGATAGGAGAAGATTCTGCAATCATCCCTAGTGGTGATACTCAACCTCATTCAGGATCATGGATCCTTCCAATCATGAGATATATACAACATGGAGAGATTCCTACAGGAGAAAACCCAAGGGCTTTCAAAATTAAGGTATCTCAATTTACAATATTAAATAATATGTTGTATAAACGATCTCTTGTAGGACCATATCTAAGATGCATTGAGGATCCTGAAATCCAAGAAGTCCTAAAGGATTTCCATGAAGGATATTGTGGAAACCACACTGGGGGCAGGGCATTATTCTCAAGGATCCTGAGGACAGGATACTATTGGCCCACTATGAAGAAGGATGCTGTGGAGTATGCAAAGAAGGGTGATCCTTGTCAGAGGCATAGTAATATCCTTCACCAACCAGCAGAGCTCTTGCATCCTATATCCTCTTCCTGGCCATTCATGAGATGGGGAATGGATATAGTTGGAAAGCTTCCTAAGGCACCTGGTGGAAAAGTATTCATGCTTGCTATGACTGATTACTTCTCTAAGTGGATAGAGGCTGAAGCCTTTGCTCAAGTCAGAGAAAAGGAAGTTATATCCTTTATTAAAAGAAACATCATTACTAGATTTGGTATCCCTTCTGAAATTGTTTGTGATAATGGATCCCAATTTATTGGGAATAGAACTACTAAATTTTGTGACAGCTGGGGGATTAAGATGATAACATCAACACCAGTCCACCCACAAGCCAATGGTCAGGCAGAATCATCCAACAAGATCATCATCAACAATTTGAAGAAGAAGCTTGGATCCAAGAAAGGAAAATGGGCAGAAGAACTACCTTATGTGCTTTGGGCTGATAGAACAACTCCCAAGAATGCTACAGGCCAAACTCCATTTTCTTTGGTATTTGGGGCAGAATCAGTGATCCCTACAGAGATGGTGGTTCCAACTGCAAGAACAAGCATTCGTGATCCTGAAGAAAATGCTGAAAACTTGGTTCAAGACTTGGATACTATAGAAGAAATCAGGGATTTGGCAAGGATAAGGACGGCTAGTTATCAACAAAGGATAGCTGGAGCCTACAACAAAAATGTCAGGATCAGGAAATTCCAAGTTGGTGATATGGTATTAAGGAAAGCATTTCAGAATACCACCAATCCTGCTGATGGAAAGTTGGCACCAAAATGGGAAGGCCCTTATTTGATTGAAGCTGAAGCAGGAAAGGGGGCATATCGATTGCTAACAATGGAGGGTGATTTGCTACCAAGAGCTTGGAATGCTGTCCATTTGAAGAAATATTTCATGTGACAAGGATCCATGATCCTTACCTGACAAGTATCCTTGAAGGATCCTTACAGTACAGATGATCCTCATCTTGGTAACATTCTAATCTCAAACTATTTCATTCTTTTATTCTCTTATATAAGGATAAGGATCCTGCATCCTTTATCCCCCTGTTACTTGATTCTGAGTTTTGAAGGTTCAGGTATCCTTAACTAAGGATTGAGTATCCACAGAAGTATCCAGTTATTTGGGCTTGACCCCAGTTTGGGCCTGACCCCAGTTTCGCCAGTAGCGCACGATGATCCTGGTATAGTTCATGGCAATGGGACCAGTACTCGCTTTAGGGGCTGACAATTTCATTGTACTGGCTATATTCAGGATCCTACGTATAATGGTAGACGTACCATACATCCGTTCCTAAGGTTTCTAACGTTTTCACGTTAGCTAAGGTTTTGGCATTTTCATGTCACTAAGTTTGGATAGTCGCCAGTGAGGGCCATACTCCAGTTTACATACGATCCTTTGGGCTTGTCCCCAGTTATCCTTTGGGCTTGTCCCCAGTTATCCTTTGGGCTTGTCCCCAGTTATCCTTTGGACTTGTCCCCAGTTATCCTTTGGGCATGTCCCCAGTTATCCTTTGGGCTTGTCCCCAGTATATTGGGCTTGTCCCCAGAATTGTTGGGCTTGTCCCCAGTTACTAACTCTTATCTTATATTGGCTTAGTCCCAAGTTGTATCCTATTTCAGGTTTTTGGAGATAAACGACCAAGGATCCTTGATCCTTACTTTCTACTAAGGTTTGTCTTTTGGGTTATCCTGATTATAAGTGTTAAAAGATAGGATCCTAACTTGGATTCTCAGGTATGATCCTTAACTATTTTGATTTTATTCATTATTCATTTGAGTAACCCTTATCCTTTGATAACTGAACTTGTGATCCTTAAACTATATTACTTTTCAAAACTTATCGACTATAGGATATGTGATCCTTGATCATATCCTAAAATTTTTGAGGATATTTGTTAAATTTTTCCTTTACTTGATAAGTTAAAACAAAATGCACATCACAACAATTGAAAAGTAAAATACAAACAAGGATAGTAACACGGGAGATAGCCAAAAAGTTAAAGTTATTTTATTCACAAAAGATTAAACCCTTTAAGGTTGTCAAAATTGCCAACCCACGTTTCTACCAGCAAAACGTGGCCCGTCCACATGGGTTGGCAAAGGGTGTCCATTGTTCATTGGTCTAGAAAGTGCAGGAATCAAAAGACGGCAGGATCATAATGGCTTCATCCCCCAAACAGAGGATCCCTCCACCATTTGTAATCCTACCTATTGTTCAAAGGATCCATGATCCTTAGCCCTAATTACTATTGTTCAAATACAGCTCATCATTGTTCAACAAAAAACACCATAAACCACAACCAAACTAAAAAATGGGCTCCGGCTACGTCTAGAAATGTCCTTCATCGCCCATTCATGCAGCCTACACCTTCGCTGCATCACCATCCCCTCCAGCTCCAGTATCATTCGCATGATCCTTGCCACTGCCACCAGCCTCGATTGCCAGAACCTCTTCAGCCTCATCCTCATCCTCCAACTCAGCCAGCCTAGCCTTCCAGCCTTCCACGTCCCAGTTGCTCCTATCAAAGGCAGGATCCTGAGCTTCTTGGGCCATCTGCAGCTTGGTCTTGTACATGGCAATGGCAGCAGAGACTTTGGCATCCTGCATGATCTCGTGCTTCTCATAGTCAGCATTGATCTGGGCTGCAACCATCTTAGTCTTGGCGTCATTGAGATCCTTTTCGAGGGAAGCAATCTTGTGATCCTTGAGCACCGCCACTTTTTGGAGGTCAGAATATTTCTCCTCAAGCTCTTCAACATTCCCAACATAGTCCTCTATTTCGGCAAATTTCTGCATAAAAGACAATATAAAGTTAGGATCACATGATCCTTAAGTGGATAGGATAACTAAGCTAAGTCAGTGATCCTTACATCTGCAAAGTACTCAAGGAACTGGTGACGGATCAGAGGCAAGCCTTCTAGGTTCTCAGCTTCAGAGGTCTTCCTTTTCTTTCCACCTTTTCCCTTTGAAGTGGTTGCCTTGGGGATTATGACAGAGGGGCTAGCAGCAGACTTTTTCTTTGAGGATCGGACAGTGTCAAGATCAGTGACACTGAATTTGGAGGCAGATTTTGAAGATTTCCCAGCACCTACACACCCAAAACAGATAAGTATCCTTATCCTATTTCTATTTAACTATTTATTTAAACATTTAATTATGCAAAAAACAGGATACTTACTCGACATAGTGACAGAACCTGAGGATACTTCTTGAGAATCCTGGGTGTTTGTTTTGAATGACCTTGTTGCAGGATCAAGTCTTCTGAAAGCAGCAAGCCTTTCCTTGGTGGCAGGTGATGGTATAAGGTGCGAAACAGAGATAGCTGTACAACATAAACAAAAGGGTGTTAGTGATCCTTATACAAAAACAAGGATATCTGGTGATCCTTCTCAGGATCCTCTATCCTACCATGGGTGGTCCATTTCCTAGGCAGATCCTTTCCATCAGAGATAGAATCCCTTCTGACAAAGAAGAATCGCCGTTTCCAATTGGTATCATTCTTAGTGGCTTTGTAGATGGGGTGTTCTTCACCGGGTTTACGCTTGAGTAGATACCGGTGGGATCCAAATGTTACGAGGTCATACATCTCTGCCAACTCCGACATTCCCAGATCAATGCCTTCTTGCACTATGATCCTTTCAAAGGTATATAAGACCCTCCAGATCATAGGCATAGCTTGAATGTAGGAGATGCCGGTAAGGGAGAAGAAAGACTAGGTGAACTCAGGGAAAGGATACGAGTATCCTATGGTGAAAGGGGTGACCGGGAAAGCTACCCAAGTTTCAGAAACGTAATCACTTAGAACGGTGGGATCAAACGGTTTGAAATCGGTGTTCGCCGGAAAGCAATGTCGGATCCTGTCTATTTGTGGGTCAGTGAAGCAGCATCTCTCTTTCGCCGAATCTTTGATGATCCACTGGCTCTTGAGAGGACTGTCTTTTGTGTGATCCTTAGCCGGAGAGGATCTTAACATCATCTTGGTCATAAGGGTAGAGAAGAAGATGAACAGAGAAAGAAAACGTAAAGGGAGAAGAGGAAGAGAGATACCTGCTTGATCTTCGAATGTGGATTTAAAGGGGGTTTCTCTTGAATTTAAATGCAAATTGATCCCTATCCATAACTTCAATTTATAATGATGGTTTTGCAGGATAGTCACCTCACTGACGTCATGCTCGTAACGGCTAGTCCGACTCCAACGGCTAGTTATCCGTTGATTTGTTACGGATAAGCACAAAAATACAACTCGTTATTTTTAGGGGTGCAAACGAGCCGAGCTACTCGCGAGCTACTCGAGCTCGGCTCGAAAAAAAGCTCGAACGAGCCGAGCTTAAACGAGCTCGAGTTCGAGCCTGAGCCTAAAAAACAAGCTCGTTTAGTAAACGAGCCCGAGCCTGAGCTTCGCTTATCGAGCTCGAGCCGGCTCGCGAGCCTAAACGAGCTTTCTGTTTATATATTTTTTATTAATATATTAAACATATATTTATATAATAATAATTACCATTTATATAAATATACAAAAATAACTTAATTATTTGCATAATAATAATATAAATTAATTAATAAATACTAAACGAGTCGAGCCCGAGCCGAGATCGAGCTTGAAAAATTACCTTCGAGCCGAGCTCGAGCTTTAGAAATAAAGCTCGAATCGAGCCGAGCTCGAGCTCGAGCTTTCATATGTTAAACGAGCTCGAGCTCGAGCCTGGTCGAGCTCGGGCTCGGCTCGTTTGCACCCCTAGTTATTTTACATTATTACTCCTCATATTTTGGGGGCAATTGTTAGGGGAGGATTTCTCAATGATCAGTGATCCTCAATTACTGTTGGGTTTGGTGATCCTCACTTCTGTTTGAATTAGTGATCCTCAGAAGTATTACAGGATCAGGATCATGGATCATCGTAAGGATCCTTATACTAACGATTGTCTACTTTGAATATGGTATTGTTTTGTTTTGCAGGAGTACGAGCTTGGACTTGGTCTTGGCGATATTCCTGGAGCATATTCCATGGCTTATTCCACACGTGCTTAACTGAAGTGGACGTTATGGAGTTCGTGGAGGACTTGCATGAAATGCGGAATGTTTGTTAGCTTAGATATTTTCCATTTTTAAATGGGGTAGCGAGCTAAATAAAAACACTTGGCTATTTTTGGCTAAACACACACTCTTGCAACTGCTCTCACCAGCTCTCAGCAATTCACTTAGCGATTACACACCTTTTTTACACAATACACTATAGTGATCCTTGTAATTAGCTCGCTATCATCCGAAGTTGTAATACTTTTCTTGTTTAATTTGAGTTGGTGATTGGCAGTTTCCATCACCCGAGGTTTTTTATGTCGGAGATCATTCATTGATCAAGGGCTTTTTCCTCGTATAAATCTTTGTGTCACTTATTCATTTCATTTCTGAGTGATCCTTAGTGTTGTTCATTCATTCAAGCATCATACCTCACAACAGAAAGTTTGGTTGCATCATCATTGCTTGATTTTTGACCAAAACACGTATTTCCAAGGTATTTTAACCGCGTATCGTTTTCTTTCACGCTCCGTCTTTCATTGTAACTATGTGTTCGTTATGTGGATTTAATAAACATGTTTGATTATACTTGATTGCGAGGTAATTAAATGGAAATTTGTTAAATGCTAAATGTTATGTTTTAGAGAATCTCGCCGCACACAATTTCTGGCCGCACACTCTATTACGGGCCGAACACCTTCCCACTCCACTTGTTGTTCTGGGCCCTTAACCCCAAGCCAAAACCGGAGCCCAAACTCCCCTAAATGGGACAAACATATGCATATGAGGTTTCTATAATCTCACAAAAACACCCAAGATAGTAAACCCTAGCCCTCTCATTCCCTCATTCACTTCGACGACATCCTCTTCCTCTCGAAGCCTTCTCTCATTCCGAGCATCTTCATCTTCATCACACAGTTTGGTTAGTCTGATTTACCACTATTATGAATTGTGCTTTTGTTGTTCTTGTCTACGTGTATTGGTTGTTAAGTGTTATTAGTATATAAGAGATCGAAGCATGATGTAGGGTTTAAATGTTTACGTGTATTGGTTGTTCTTGTCTACGTGTATTGGTTGTTCTTGTCTATGATTCAACTGTTAACTGTTGTTACGGAATAGCCGGTGATAAGGGTGATGTGACTTAAATGTTTACGAGGTTTCGACTGAGGTTGCGAGTCGAAATCCCTTGGTTCCGACTTGAAATCTCTTTAGTTCTGACACAGAGCTTGACACCACACATCAAGGGACTCGAGACCTGCCGGTTGCGAGTCGAGACTAGTCCGGTTCCGACTCAAGGCCTGACTCGAAACCTTGAGGTTTCGACTGATGTTTTGTAACTCGAAATCCTTTGGTTCCAACTCGAGACCTCTAGAATTCGAGTCAAGATCTCTTGGTTTCGACTGATGTTCCACTCGCAACGTACTTTCACTTTGGGCCGTATACTGGTTACTGTTCCCACTTTGGGCTTTTTTGTTATAAGTATGGCCGACATGCTCTACATGTTACGTGATGGTTTAATTTGCATGCTACGTGTTAGATACGTGTAGGATATACGTGGATTATTTGTATACAACCCTAATAACCATGGTAACCATAATAGGACGTGGTTGACCATACTAGCTCAAGAGATTTAATCTACCGAGCTAAGCTAAGGTGAGTTCATACATTTTACTAAAAGCATGTATTCCCGGTGGTTGGGAACGAACAACACTTTCCCTGGTTTGGGATTGCCTAGTATTCCTGGTTTGGAATACTGTTAATTTACTATTTATATTGCATGTCTTTAGCGGACTAAACGAAACTCTATCTGAAAGTCTCCACACATTTTATACCGATTAATCATCGGGGCCTGGCGAACAGATACTAGTTAGTAGTGCTATTAGGTCTAACAAGCCTCACACCGTGCCGCAGAGGACAGGAGTGAACTATTATGCCTGGGCACAGGGTCAATGATGATAGACATTGACTCGGGGCACCAACAACTTTTACATTAGTTTCAGTATGGCACGAATTTAGTAACTTAAAGATGGGGTAGCTCACCATGGCATGTTTTATAAAATCGAGTAACTTAATAACTTACGTTTTTGAAACAACATTGATAAACTGTGAACTCGCCAACTTTATATTGACACACTACTGCATGCTTTGTAGGTCGTTAGGTGCATTGCAGGAGCTTGCACGGTGGGAGTGTCGTTGGGGCGGAGAACCATTGTTGGGTTCTTATTAAACATTGATGAACTTTAAACTATTATTTATGTTGATGTGCTTAAAATACAACATATAAATTATATCAAATACTTCGTAAAATCAACCCATTTTCAGTACTAATGTTCGAAAAAGCTTGTTTTCTGTTCCTTTTTAATTTACAGGGTCAAAAGAGCTTAAATGTGCAAAAGAAAAGACAGCAAAAACCAACATAAATACAAAGAAGGAGGAATTTACGCAACTCGCCAAGCCCCAATCAACATCCAAACCACAAGAATAGCAAAAACAGAAGACTTGACACGGGGCCGTGTCCGAAGGTGGATGCTATGCAGAAGAAAAGATAACAGCAAAGGACAAAACTGGCAGCCAACACGGGGCCGTGCTAAGCCAACACCGGGCGTGGTCAACTCAAAGATTTTCAGAATCTGTGATAGTACAGCAAGTACATTGGCCACGGGCCATACCATTGACACACGGGGCCGTGTTATACAAGACCTGACAAGCAGTTAATGAGGAAGAGAGAGAGAGAGAGATGACCACGGGGCCGTGCCAGGCGGGCACGGACCGTGGTGATGCTTCTGATTTAAGCTATAAATAGATGTGCTTGGTTCCTTTCCAAACTATCCCTTGGCAAACCACTTCTCTCTCACTTACCACCACTCCACCACCACTACAACACCATCATCCACCACCATCATCCATTTTCCATCTTTTAGAGTGTGTGTAGTAGTCTCGGGATCCAAGATTGATAGTAAGAGTCTTTGTCAAACAAAGGCCATGCTTGGCTAAACTCTTACATCACTTGGTGAAGATATATCTTTTATGTATTTTTTTGATTTCCAATCTTTGGCAACTTTTTAATTGGGTATGTATTAATGACTTTAATAACTAGTTTTTTACATTGAAGGCAAATTTATCTAATCATTCTTCATATGTCGTTGATTCATATATTCGTGTCTTTACGGTCTATATAAAGCGCGTTAATTGCCTGGAAGGGGGTTAGAAGGGTGGTTGTGTTAATTTTATGTCTTGTTCAGTGTATAGATCATGCGAGAACCTGGTTCAAGCTTAGTAACACCTCACGATTCGGAGCGGGCATTACCCACCACGGGAGAGGTGCAAAACGCTTGAATCCCTTATCTATAAACTACTATTAAAACTTTAAACCAACCCCGCGAGGACTGTATCCCTGCTGACTCAGACCAACGGGTTGAGGGTGACCGCTGCCTGGAAGGGGGCCCACCACTTTTTCCATTAATAACTTACTTAATTATCTTTCATAATCCGACCTAGTGGGGTTGTATCCTTGCTGACTCAAACCAGTAGGTTGAGGGTAACGTCGCCTTCACGAGAGGGGCCTACTACTATAACTAAGATAATCTCTTAAAATGCCCAAAGTGCGAAAATCATCAAAAGGGTACATGAAAGATAAGTCGGAACCAAGTGATTATTTCTTGTCTATCTGTTTTTACTTTTATTTTATTTTCTGTTTTTCGTTTATCTTTTTATAGTTTTAAAATCTTTTCTCAAAGTTTGGTTCGATTAGACGTTGACAAAAAGCTGGTACTAAAAGCTCTTGTGTCCTTTGACGAACTCGGTATCTTGCCATCACTATACTACGTCCGTGATGGGTGCACTTGCCCTAACGTGTATGTAGAGTGATAGTAGAATATCGTGTTTTATAAATTTAAAACTTGAATTGGCAAGTAAAAAGAGCTAAAATATGCTAAAAAAATATATACACACCCGCACACGTCAATTTTTTGGCACCGTTGCCGGGTGTTAGGGATGGATTTTCTAAACCTAAGGATCACAGATCCTCAAGTGCAGCCAAGATCACGGATCCTCAGTTCGGTTTGAATTTAGGATCCTCAGAAGACGTTGCAGGACTAAGGACACAAGATCCTCATTATGATCCTTACACTAACAATTGTTTCCATTATGTTTGAATTGGTTTTGCAGGAATATACGAATGGCACTTGGTCTTGCCGAGATTCCTGGGGAATATGCTCCATTATTCTGCACGTGCATGGCTTGTATGACCGTTATGGAAGTCGTGGGAAGCTAGCTTGATTTGCGGATTGTTAGTTAGCTAGATTATTTCCATTTTTATAAGGGGATAACAAGCTTGATTAGTTAGAACAATTAGCAAACACACACTACTCGAGAACTCTCTGCAACTTATTGGCGATTTCATACTTTTTGCACACTAGTGATCCTTGTAAGAAACTTGTTATCATCCCGATTTGTAACCTTTACTTGTTTAATATAGTTGGTGATCGGTAGTTTCCATCACCCGAGGTTTTTTGTGCCGGAGATCATATCTTGATCAAGGGCTTTTTCCTCGTATAAATCCTTGTGTCCAACATTCATTTCATTCATATATTGTTTATACATTTGTCCATTTATTCAAGCATCACACCTCACAAAATCGGATTTGGTTGTATTATCCTTGTGTGATTTTTGACCAAAACAGTTTGGCGCCCACCGTGGGGCAATTGATGCTTCATTTCTGAGAAATTTTGTTCATTTCGATCATTTTGTTTCATTACCTTCAACCATATGGCTTCTCAAGCGAAGAACACTTCAAGCTCCATGCCGGTGGTCACTTCTTCACAGGGCATTCCACCTTTGCCTCCAGCACCTTTTGGATCCCAGAAGAATGCTGAGAATGCTGCGAAGAAACAAACCCTCGTTTTCCAAAAACCAACTTCTGCTGTTACTTCTGGCCCTACTAACAATGATCTTTATTCTTTGATTTTTCAAATGAGGGATTACATGCAGCAGCAGGACAAAACTAATGACAGGATCCTTCGAGAAATTGATGACATCAAGAAATTGAAGAGATCAGCGGAGGATCACTCTCCATTGGTACCCAGATCACTGAATTTCAACACTCCGGTTATAACTACCCAGCTCTCTACAGCATCAGATATCCAATATCAGGGTGGAACATTGGGAATGCGCTATGGATCATTGGCAATGACTCAGGCTCAAGGATCCTACTTTCAACCTTCTGGATCCTCTCAGCCTCAAGGATCCTCTCAGCATCAAGGATCCTTCTTCAGTTCTGGAGGATATGTGGGAGCACAGACAGTTCAGGGATCCTCTCAGGTTCAAGGATCCTCCTTTCAGGTTCAGGGATCCTCTTAGGTTCAAGGATCCTCTTTTCAGGTTCAGGGATCCTCATCTCAGGTTTACGGATCCATGGGTTATCCTCCAAGACCCCCAGTCACAACATACCAAGGATCCAACATCTTTCAGGATCCAGGATTCTTAAGGAGTGTACAACCCAGAAGTTCAGATGTTCATTTAGGAGACTTCATCACTATGCAGACTATTGCTTCATTTGGTCCCTCAATTATACCAGAATCTCGCCAATATGGATTCACATCTGGAATTCCAAACTTGAATCCTTCAGGAGGTAACACTTTGAATAATTCTTATAATGCTAACCATGGCTTTGTGAAGGATACAGGTATCAACTAAGCTATGGCTAGGGAATTACAGAAACTGAAGGATATGATATCCAGCGTTCCAGGAGTGGTTAAGCCCATTCCTGAAATTCCAGATGGAAGCCACAAGATATCTCGTTTTGCACCACCTATTTGTGATGTAGAAATTCCAAAGAGGTTTCAAATACCAACCATGAAGCTATATGATGGCTCAACGGATCCAGAAGAACATGTAGCTCAATACAGAGAAAGGATGGAGATCAATCCCATCCCGGAGAGGTTAAAAGAAGCATGTCTATGCAAGGGTTTCGGATCCACACTGACAGGATCAGCTCTTAAATGGCTGCTAAGTATTCCCCCTTACTCTATTACTTCATTTGCTAATCTAGTTAACTTGTTTAATAGCCAATTCTCATGCAGTAGAAAATTTGAACGTTTAACTAGTGATCTATATAGGGTAACACAAGGTCAGAATGAATCACTTAGAGATTATATCACTAAATTCAGTAAAGAATCCTTAGATATTCCTAATTTGGATATTGCTACGGCTGTAGAAGCCTTCAAAATGCGTTTACTTAGGGATTCATTGTTCTATGATGATCTTGTCATGACCCCTTGCAGGAATCTTGATGAAGTGAGAATTAGGGCCCTTAGATTCACCCGATTAGAGGATGATAAAAGGATCCAAGAAAGACTGGCAGGATCCTCAAAGCAGGAAAAGCAAGGATCCTACTTCAGGAACAACAAGTCTTAATCTTACAACAAGTCTGATAATCAGAACGTGCATGCAGTAGAACAGGAAGAGGATGATGAGGATTATCCTCCCATTTCTGAATATTGTTTTTCTGTTGATAACAATGAACTAATCCTTGCAATGCAGAATCTAGGTGAAAAAGCAAGATGGCCCAGAAAGAGTGATAAGCCAGCTGCAACAAAAGACAAATCCAAATGGTGTGCATATCATGAAGATTTCGGTCATCTCACTGAAGAATGTATTGCACTCAGAAAAGAGATTGGTTACTTGTTAAGCAAGGGGCATTTGAAGGAGCTGTTGGGAAGAAAAAAAGTCAAGGATCCAGGATCCTGAAAAGGTTCCAGAAAGAGCTCCTGCTCCTCCTGCTGATGCACAAATTATCAACTTCATATCTGGTGGATCAGACATATGTGGCACTTCCTTTTCAGCAGCCAAGAGGCATGCCAAAGAAACCAAGATGGATAATGGGGATAGACCCATTCGAACCTCGACCCTTACATAGGAGAAAGTTATAACCTTTGATGAGGATGATCGTAGGGATATTCAGGATCCTCATCATGACGGTCTTGTTATTACTTTGTTTATATCTAATCATTCTGTTCGTAGGATCTTGATAGATGGAGGAAGCTCAGTGAACATCATTCAACTTGATGTCCTAAAAAAGATGAATATCCCTGAATCAGAAATCATCCCAAGATCATCAGTTCTTGTGGGATTCAGTGGAGAAACTAAGAACACATTGGGGGACATTAAGCTTCCCATTTACATAGAGGGGCTTAGTTCTTTTTAAAAATTTTGTGTTATAGATTGCTTATCCTGTTGCAATGTTATCCTTGGCAGGCCATGGATACATGACATGAAAACAGTTCCATCTACATATCACCAATGTGTCAAGCTTCCTAGTCCATGGGGTGTAGTGAAGATTGAGAGTGACGAACAAGAAGCCAAGAATTTCTACACTTCATCGATGAAACTAGCCTCAAGACCCAGGGAGCAATAGCAATTAAAGCATCTTCCAAGAAATGTCCTGGAGGCTAGAGAACAAGATGTTAAGGATATCCTGATGGATCCTCAGGATCCTGAATCCAAAGTTTTTATAGGATCCGGGATCCTCAACAATATTGAAGAGGATCTAGCTGTACAACATAAACAAAAGGGTGTTAGTGATCCTTATACAAAAACAAGGTTATCTGGTGATCCTTCTCAGGATCCTCTATCCTACCATGGGTGGTCCATTTCCTAGGCAGATCCTTTCCATCAGAGATAGAATCCCTTCTGACAAAGAAGAATCGCAGTTTCCAATTGGTATCATTCTTAGTGGCTTTGTAGATGGGGTGTTCTTCACCGGGTTTACGCTTGAGTAGATATCGGTGGGATCCAAATGTTACGAGGTCATACATCTCTGCCAACTCCGACATTCCCAGATCAATGCCTTCTTGCACTATGATCCTTTCAAAGGTATATAAGACCCTCCAGATCATAGGCATAGCTTGAATGTAGGAGATGCCGGTAAGGGAGAAGAAAGACTGGGTGAACTCAGGGAAAGGATACGAGTATCCTATGGTGAAAGGGGTGACCGGGAAAGCTACCCAAGTTTCAGAAATGTAATCACTTAGAACGGTGGGATCAAACGGTTTGAAATCGGTGTTCGCCGGAAAGCAATGTCGGATCCTGTCTATTTGTGGGTCAGTGAAGCAGCATCTCTCTTTCGCCGAATCTTTGATGATCCACTGGCTCTTGAGAGGACTGTCTTTTGTGTGATCCTTAGCCGGAGAGGATCTTAACATCATCTTGGTCATAAGGGTAGAGAAGAAGATGAACAGAGAAAGAAAACGTAAAGGGAGAAGAGGAAGAGAGATACCTGCTTGATCTTCGAATGTGGATTTAAAGGGGGTTTCTCTTGAATTTAAATGCGAATTGATCCCTATCCATAACTTCAATTTATAATGATGGTTTTGCAGGATAGTCACCTCACTGACGTCATGCTCGTAACGGCTAGTCCGACTCCAACGGCTAGTTATCCATTGATTTGTTACGGATAAGAACAAAAATACAACTCGTTATTTTACATTATTACTCCTTATATTTTGGGGGCAATTGTTAGGGGAGGATTTCTCAATGATCAGTGATCCTCAATTACTGTTGGGTTTGGTGATCCTCACTTCTGTTTGAATTAGTGATCCTCAGAAGTATTACAGGATCAGGATCATGGATCATCGTAAGGATCCTTATACTAACGATTGTCTACTTTGAATATGGTATTGTTTTGTTTTGCAGGAGTACGAGCTTGGACTTGGTCTTGGCGATTTTCCTGGAGCATATTCCATGGCTTATTCCGCACGTGCTTAACTGAAGTGGACGTTATGGAGTTCGTGGAGGACTTGCATGAAATGCGGAATGTTTGTTAGCTTAGATATTTTCCATTTTTAAACGGGGTAGCGAGCTACATAAAAACACTTGGCTATTTTTGGCTAAACACACACTCTTGCAACTGCTCTCACCAGCTCTCAGCAATTCACTTAGCGATTACACACCTTTTTTTTACACAATACACTATAGTGATCCTTTTAATTAGCTCGCTATCATCCGAAGTTGTAATACTTTTCTTGTTTAATTTGAGTTGGTGATCGGTAGTTTCCATCACCCGAGGTTTTTTTATGCCGGAGATCATTCATTGATCAAGGGCTTTTTCCTCGTATAAATCTTTGTGTCACTTATTCATTTCATTTCTGAGTGATCCTTAGTGTTGTTCATTCATTCAAGCATCATAACTCACAACAGAAAGTTTGGTTGCATCATCATTGCTTGATTTTTGACCAAAACACTAGTCATGTGCAGAAAAGTTACTAAATAGTCCTGTATGCTTTCCTGAGTGTTGGGAAATAAATTGTGTTACAAAAATATATATAAAAGACACTTTACGGAATAATTAAACACTTTAACGGAACAGTATCCGACCGAACAACCGGACATTACCCGGGACACCAAATATTTGTCAAACACATTGTGTTATTATTTCTTGGCTCGTTATGATCCCCGTTTACCATAACACCTGTTAAATATCAAGTAACTAGTATATATAAGTTTATACTTGACAATTAACTAACATTTACCTTTTAGTTACAAAAACTTACATCAAGCCCCCCCCCCAACCGATTTCGGTCCCCATGGACCCCACCATATTTTTCACACCATACTTGCAATCTCATTCCTAGATCACAATCTAATTTTATATTAGATATTGCTTGTTGAAATGGACATAATATATGAAGACATGTTATAAGTATGGGAGCAATCTTACTTCATCACTTCTCATAATTCACCCTCACTCCTCACTCTCCCTCTCCCTCCTCTCGGCCCTCCCTTAACCGCCACCATCACCACCACTAGTCCACCATCTTCATCCATCTTTGAGTTCCATTCAAGCTTAAAGGTTGATACAAGGAAGCTTGCAACTTGTGGAAGCTTCAAAGGACCTTGTTTCTTGCTTGTTCATCATCATTTCTCATCATCTTCCTCACTAGATTCTACCCTAGCCTTGTGCTAGTAGTAAGCTCTTGTCAAACCCTTGTTCATCTTGTTTTTATGGCTAAAACTTGTAGTATGATGCTTATGTTTAAAACACTAAAGAACAAGAACACAAAAAGGGGTTAAACAAGAAAATGAACATAAAGCTTTACATGAAGATTTACATGATGAAATGTTGTAGTAGAATGTTGTGGTGAACATGTTGTTGATTTCTTGATGATTTACTTGTTAATATTTATGTTAAAGGTCCTTGTTGATCACTAAACATGTTAACGGAATCAATCGAACATGCGTTAGAAAGTAGGGAACTGAAAACAGAAAGCTGGTTGGTGTTTACAGCCAACTTCAGTTCGCTGTAATCAGATCATAACTTAACGAAAAACTGATATTTTTGAGTCTATAACGTGTTATTATGAAATACGGTTCTAATGGCACTGGAATCATAATTTTTGGACTTCGTTTGCTATTTTTAAAGGGGCGTTTTGTAACAGCAGCAAAAGCTGCATTTTTGCTGCTGAAAATATGTGTTATATTCTTCATCATAACTTGAAACCTGAGTAGAACTAGGTCATGAAATTTGTACTGGAAATGACCACTGATGTATTTGTAATCCTCCCATGGAATTTCGTAAATCGGACTTACAATGAATTTTAAATAAATTATTCCGTGGACTGCAGTCAGAAAAAGATGAATCTGATTGCAGTCCGGAAAATGATTTTTTATAAAATATTAGTGATGAATTGGATCCCGAGATTTTTACAGAATAATACTTGGATTGTTTAAGACCTTCTGTAAAAAGTTGGGAATTTTTGGAACAAGTTAACTATTTTATTAAAATCCCCGAAAACAGCCCAGTTTTGAAGATAAAAGCTGAAACGACATGAGTAGTAATTTGCGTGTCTAAATGTCGGGTAGGTTATCTGAGAATGATCTAACATGTTATATGTCAATAAAAGTGTTATGTGCAATGTTGTATGTTTGCTTATGAACGGGAATAGATGGGAAGTTTATATGGGCATGAACCGTTAAAGTGATGCATGTTATGTGGTAGATGCGTGTAGGAACTTTGTGCTTATTTGAAGTCACTAATAAACTAAGTGGTAATCATACTAGGACGTGATTGACCGACCTTGACTGTTAGCTATTTTTGAGAGTCAAGCCGAGCAACCGAGGTGAGTTCACACTCTTTATAAGGCATGGGATTCCCGGTGGTTGGGAATGGGTTAAAGAATTAAAACGGAACCTACATATCCTCCTTGGGTAGGATATGTACGGCCATCCTCCATAGGTAGGATGCCAATATAAATCTTGCGTATTCTCCTTGGGTAGAATACGTACGTTCTCCTTGGGTAGGACAACAACCTTAAAACTTACTAGACAAAAGTCTTTCATTCAGTCCCTCCTTTTATATCGACTTAATCGCCGAGGCCGATGGCGAGCGGGTCATTAGTTAATGGCGCTATTAAGTTTAACAAACCTCACACCGTGTCGTCCGAACGGGCGTGTACTAATGGACTATGGCAAACTGTCAATGATGATAGAACATTGATGTAGGGCACAATTATTGTTCGTCAGTTGTCGATATCAGAACGGTCTAGTAGTTCACATGGGGAAGCCCCCACTGATTATGGATATGGTTTGGGTAATAAAAGGAACTGGTTAAACATACTTTCAACTATGGGGTAACCCCCACGGCAAATAAGCCAACGAAAGTCTAACCACGTTTTTCAGAAAACAACTTAAAACTAATCAACCAACCGTGAACTCACTCAACTTTGTTGTTGACTCGTTGTTACATGCCTTACAGGTCGTTAGATGCATATGGAGCTTGCACAAGGAGGAGGTCGTTGTGGGATATGGACTGTCATGTCCCGTGCTTAATAAATAAACTTTATGAACTGATGGAACTTATGTTTTGGTCTATAAACTTATGAACTATGAACTTATGTTTGGACTTACGTTTTATGCTTCCGCTGTTAACTTAAAGTCGGTTACTCTCTTTTGGTCACCAATCGTATTGTGGTTGGTCTTATTTACTTAATTTCGTTGTTCAATATGATTGGTGGCTCGATCCTGGTCATGTCACGCCTCCAAGCGGTGATACTCCGCATGGTGGATTTTGGGGGTGTGACAGATTGGTATCAGAGCCATTGGTTATAGCGAACTTGGTTTTAAAAAAAAAGGGGAAAAGCTTTTTGATAAAACCAGACTATAACCTGTACAGTGCTCAACGATCCACAACGACGCTTCGCTCCACGTGCAAGACTCAACACTATAGGTAATATGGTTTATGTTTGTATTGCCTACCTGCTAGTTTAAGCATCACATTTGATCATGGTATGCATAATTAGCGTAAAAACTATTGCTTGAAACCTTGTGTGTTTGTTCTTTTCTGTCACTCCACACCTACGCACTTTCGCGACACTTTTCTTACCTGTGTTTTCCCTCGATGTGAAGATCATGAGTGGGCGTCTCAACTTGACTCAGGATCAGCTGATGACCTTGATTAATGAACGGGTTGCTGAAGCCTTAGCAACCCAAACAGGGAGACAACCCATGCTCCCTCAAACACGCATAGGCACCCTCAAGGCGTTCTTAGAATGCAAACCTCCCACTTTCGACGTCACTGGAGGGGCAATCGGCCTTCTACACTGGATCCGAAGAATCGAATATACATTCGAAGAAAGTGAAAGCCCTGCCAGTAACCAATAGTAGAGTACGCTACTGGCATGTTGCAAGGGAAAGCGTATTCTTGGTGGAACACACAAGTTCAGATGCTCGGGTTAGCAGACGCGAATGCCACCCTCTGGAGCGACTTCAAGGATTTGATTAAGGAAGAATTCTGCCACCTGGATGACATTCTGAAACTTGAAATAGAGTATTATGGATTGAAGATGGAAGGATTAGAGATAGAGGCGTACACAAAGAGGTCCAACGACTTGGCTGCCGTATGTCCTAACTTGTCACAACCCATATCTAGACAAATCAAGCTATACCTCAGAGGCTTAGTCCCGGAAATCCAAGGGTCTGTAATTGCGGCCAACCTTCCCACAATCCAGCAAGTCGTTCGTTTGGCGCACCAACTCACCGATCAGGCGGTGGAAGAGGGCAAGTTGCCCAAGCGTAACTTTTCCAATGCAAATGCCCTTATTAGTAACAAGTATATTTGGGGTGACCACCAAAGTAAGGGTCCTAGCTCTATACAACAGGAACCGCACCGGAAACTCGTACAGCAGGGGCTGAACTACCAAAATCAGGGGGGAGACCTAGGGAATAAACCGAGATGCCATAAGTGCCAACGGCACCACAACGGGTCATGTGCGGGATCGTGTTGTCAGCGGTGCAAGAAGATGGGACATATGGCTAGAGACTGCAGGAGCCCATATCCTACAAACCGGAACCAGCAGCAGCAGCAGGGTAGCAAAAAGGGGTGTTTTCGATGTGGAGCTGAAGACCACTTCAAGAGGCACTGTCCACAGCTGAATCAGAATCAGAATCAGAATCAAAACAACAACCAAGGAAACGGGAACAACAATGGAGGCAACAACGGGGGTAACAATAATGGCAATGGCACCCAAGGTCGTGTTTTCGTGCTTGGTCAGGGTGATGCAAGGAACGATCCCAACGTGGTGATGGGTAAGTTCTTCTGGATGATTTCTTTGTTACTGTTTTATTTGATTCGGGTGCCGATACTAGTTATGTGTCCTTAAAAGTTAGTCAAATGCTTAAGCGCACCCCAACACTTTTGACCACCAAACACACGGTAGAGCTAGCAAACGGTAAAAGTCTCGAGGCCACATACATAGTTAAGGGTTGTAACCTCATCTTAGCTGGTCAGACCCTCTCTATCGATCTCATTCCTATCATTCTGGGTAGCTTCGACGTTGTTATTGGGATGGATTGGTTATCTCATCAACAAGCGGAAATTCTTTGCAACGAGAAGATTGTCCGCATCCCTCGTCCTGGTGAAGAACCCCTCGTGATTCATGGCGACAAGAGTGGTGCTGTCATATGCATTATCTCTTTCCTTAAGGCTCAAAAGTGTTTGCGAAAGGGCCATACTGCCATTCTAGCACTCGTTACTGACACAACAATGGAAGAGAAGAGAATTGAAGATATTCCTATTGTGCGCGATTTTCCTGAGGTATTTCCTGAGGAATTACCTGGTCTTCCGCCTCATCGACAAGTCGAGTTTCAAATCGAGCTAGCTCCTGGAGCAGCACCAATAGCTCGTGCACCTTATCGACTAGCTCCGTTAGAACTTGAGGAACTGTCCACGCAATTACAAGAACTCTTGGAAAAGGGTTTCATACGTCCTAGCTCTTCGCCCTGGGAAGCTCCAGTCTTGTTTGTGAAGAAGAAAGACGGTACTTTCAGAATGTGTATTGACTATCGCGAACTCAACAAAGTGACGGTAAAGAATCGTTATCCTCTCCCACGTATAGACGACTTGTTCGACCAGTTGCAGGGGTCGAGCTTTTACTCTAAGATTGATTTGAGATCGGGATACCTTCAGCTGAGAGTCCGAGATGAGGACGTCTCCAAAACAGCATTCAGAACTCATTACGGCCATTACGAGTTTCTGGTCATGCCATTCGGATTGACGAATGCACCAGCGGTCTTCATGGATCTCATGAACCGAGTATGCAAACCTTACCTGGATAAGTTCGTTATTGTTTTCATCGACGACATCTTGATTTATTCTAAGAGTCAGGAGGAACACGAGCAACATCTACGACTTATGCTGGAACTTCTTCGAGCAGAGCAACTGTATGCCAAATTTTTGAAATGTGACTTCTGGCTTCGCGAAGTCCACTTTCTAGGCCATGTGGTAAACAAGGATGGGATTCATGTGGATCCATCCAAGGTTGACTCGATCAAGAACTAGCCTGCATCCCATACACCAACAGAAATCCGCCAATTCTTGGGTTTGGCAGGATATTACAGACAGTTTATCAAGGATTTCTCTAAGATTGCGCAACCTCTCACATCGCTGACTCAGAAGGGTGTCACCTATCGTTGGGGTGATGCACATGAGTCCGCAATTCAGTACTTAAAGGAGAGACTTTGTAGCACGCCTGTCCTCTCATTTCCAGAAGACACAGATGATTTTGTGGTTTATTGTGACGCTTCCATCCAAGGACTTGGTTGCGTGTTGATGCAACGTGACAAGGTCATTGCCTACGCATCGCGCCAACTTAAAGTTCACGAAAGGAACTACACTACGCACGACTTGTAATTGGGAGCAGTTGTTTTCGCACTTAAGATATGGAGACATTACCTGTACGGTACCAAGTGCACCATTTACACCGATCACAGGAGTCTCGAGCATATCTTCAAGCAAAAGGAGTTAAACATGCGACAACGCCGATGGGTCGAGCTCTTGAATGATTACGAATGTGCGATCAAGTACCATCCGGGCAAAGCCAATGTTGTGGCCGACGCCCTCAGTCGAAAGGATACTATACCTAAGCGTGTACGTGCGTTACAACTTACCATCCAATCTAGTCTTCCTGCTCAAATTCGTGATGCTCAGGTCGAAGCATTAAAAGCAGAAAACATCAGGGCTGAGTCCTTACGAGGATCGAGGCAGCGGCTAAAACAAAAGGAAGACGGCGCTTACTATGTAACAGGGCGCATCTGGGTTCCACTTTATGGAAACTTACGCGAGCTTGTGATGGACGAAGCGCACAAGTCACGTTATTCAGTACATCCTGGTTTGGATAAGATGTACCATGATCTCAAGGCTACGTATTGGTGGCCTGGTATGAAAGCTCACATAGCAACCTACGTCAGCAAATGTTTGACTTGTGCGAGAGTCAAGACTGAATATCAGAAACCATCAGGCCTACTTCAACAACCAGAGTTTTCCATGGATTTCGTTACTGGCCTGCCTAAATCTCAATGCGGAAATGACACTATTTGGGTGATAGTGGATCGATTGACTAAGTCTACACACTTCTTGGCTATCAAGGAAACCGACAAGTTTTCTACTCTAGCAGACATCTACCTAAAGGAAGTAGTATCAAGGCACGGAGTACCAACCTCCATCATTTCTGATTGTGACTCACGTTTTACGTCTGAATTGTGGCAAGCTATGCACAAGTCCTTTGGCTCTCGATTAGACATGAGCACGGCATATCATCCACAGACGGATGGGCAATCTGAACGCCCCATCCAAACCCTTGAAGACATGCTTAGGGCATGTGTAATCGACTTTGGTAATGGCTGGGAAAAACACCTCCCGTTAGTGGAGTTTTCGTATAACAACAGTTACCACACCAGTATCCAAGCCGCTCCTTTGAGGCATTATACGGATGGAAGTGCCGATCACCTCTTTGTTGGGCAGAAGTGGGTGACAGCCAAATCACAGGCCCAGAACTGGTAGTAGATACGACCGAGAGAATTGCTCAGATACGACAGCGAATGGCGGCAGCTCGTGACCGTCAGAAAAGCTATGCTGATAAGCGCAGAAAACCACTCGAGTTCCAGGTTGGGGATCGGGTTCTACTCAAAGTCTCACCTTGGAAAGGTGTAGTTCGTTTTGGAAAACAAGGCAAACTCAATCCACGTTATGTCGGACCGTTCGAAATCATTGAGAAGATTGGCAAGGTCGCCTACAAGTTGAATCTACCTGAAGAACTCAGCGGAGTTCACAATGTTTTCCATGTGTCGAATCTGAAGAAGTGTCTGTCAGATCAGACCCTCATAGTTCCCTTAAAGGAGCTCACAATCGACGACCAGTTGCGATTCGTCGAGGAACCAGTAGAGATTACTGATCGAGATGTTAAGATTCTCAAGCGTACCAGGATACCTCTTGTCCGAGTTCGTTGGGATTCCCGTCGTGGCCCAGAGTATACCTGGGAACGAGAAGACCAAATGAAACTCAAGTATCCCCAATTGTTTAAGAAAAGTGCAACCACTACTGAGACTGAAGCTACTGCAGAATTTCGGGACGAAATTCCAAACCAACAGGGGGATGATGTGACACCACAGGAAAAGCCAGTAAACACCGCAACTTAACTAGCTTCCTCAGTAACCACATGCTAAATTTCGGGACGAAATTTTCTTAACGGGGAGAGAATGTGACAACCCTCATGATTTCATGTATCCGTACGATTTATTAATGATAATTAAAGTGCTTGGTGACTATGTTTAATTACTTAACTGTTTCCTGATTACTGTGTCATACTTACATATGCTTGTTAACATACTAGTCATGTGCAGAAAAGTTACTAAATAGTCCTGTATGCTTTCCTGAGTGTTGGGAAATAAATTGTGTTACAAAAATATATATAAAAGACACTTTACGGAATAATTAAACACTTTAACGGAACAGTATCCGACCGAACAACCGGACATTACCCGGGACACCAAATATTTGTCAAACACATTGTGTTATTATTTCTTGGCTAGTTATGATCTCCGTTTACCATAACACCTGTTAAATATCAAGTATCTAGTATATGTAAGTTTATACTTGACAATTAACTAACATTTACCTTTTAGTTACAAAAACTTACATCAAGCCCCCCCCCCCCAACCGATTTCGGTCCCCGTGGACCCCACCATATTTTTCACACCATACTTGCAATCTCATTCCTAGATCACAATCTAATTTTATATTAGATATTGCTTGTTGAAATGGACATAATATATGAAGACATGTTATAAGTATGGGAGCAATCTTACTTCATCACTTCTCATAATTCACCCTCACTCCTCACTCTCCCTCTCCCTCCTCTCGGCCCTCCCTTAACCGCCACCATCACCACCACTAGTCCACCATCTTCATCCATCTTTGAGTTCCATTCAAGCTTAAAGGTTGATACAAGGAAGCTTGCAACTTGTGGAAGCTTCAAAGGACCTTGTTTCTTGCTTGTTCATCATCATTTCTCATCATCTTCCTCACTAGATTCTACCCTAGCCTTGTGCTAGTAGTAAGCTCTTGTCAAACCCTTGTTCATATTGTTTTTATGGCTAAAACTTGTAGTATGATGCTTATGTTTAAAACACTAAAGAACAAGAACACAAAAAGGGGTAAAACAAGAAAATGAACATAAAGCTTTACATGAAGATTTACATGATGAAATGTTGTAGTAGAATGTTGTGGTGAACATGTTGTTGATTTCTTGATGATTTACTTGTTAATATTGATGTTAAAGGTCGTTGTTGATCACTAAACATGTTAACGGAATCAATCGAACATGCGTTAGAAAGTAGGGAACTGAAAACAGAAAGCTGGTTGGTGTTTACAGCCAACTTCAGTTGGCTATAATCAGATCATAACTTAACGAAAAACCGATATTTTTGAATCTATAACGTGTTATTATGAAATACGGTTCTAATGGCACTAGAATCATAATTTTTGGACTTCGTTTGCAATTTTTAAAGGGGCGTTTTGTAACAGCAGCAAAAGCTGCATTTTTGCTGCTGAAAATATGTGTTATATTCTTCATCATAACTTGAAACCTGAGAAGAACTAGGTCATGAAATTTGTACTGGAAATGACCACTGATGTATTTGTAATCCTCCCACTGTAATTTCGTAAATCAGACTTACGATGAATTTTAAATAAATTATTCCGTAGACTGCAGTCAGAAAAAGATGAATCTAATTGCAGTCCGGAAAATGATTTTTTATAAAATATTGGTGATGAATTGGATCCTGAGATTTTTACACAATAAAATTTGGATCGTTTAAGACCTTCTGTAAAAAGTTGGGAATTTTTGGAACAAGTTAACTATTTTATTAAAATCCCCGAAAACAGCCCAGTTTTGAAGATAAAAGCTGAAACGACATGAGTAGTAATTTGCGTGTCTAAATGTCGGGTAGGTTATCTTAGAATGATCTAACATGTTATATGTCAATAAAAGTGTTATGTGTAATGTCGTATGTTTGCTTATGAACGGGAATAGATGGGAAGTTTATATGGGCATGAACCGTTAAAGTGATGCATGTTATGTGGTAGATGCGTGTAGGAACTTTGTGCTTATTTGAAGTCACTAATAAACTAAGTGGTAATCATACTAGGACGTGATTGACCGACCTTGACTGTTAGCTATTTTTGAGAGTCAAACCGAGCAACCGAGGTGAGTTCACACTCTTTATAAGGCATGGGATTCCCGGTGGTTGGGATTGGGTTAAAGAATTAAAACGGAACCTACATATCCTCCTTGGGTAGGATATGTACGACCATCCTCCATAGGTAGGATGCCAATATAAATCTTGCGTATTCTCCTTGGGTAGAATACGTACGTTCGTCCTCCTTGGGTAGGACAACAACCTTAAAACTTACTAGACAAAACTCTTTCATTCAGTCCCTCCTTTTATATCGACTTAATCGCCGAGGCCGATGGCGAGCGGGTCATTAGTTAATAGCGCTATTAGGTTTAACAAACCTCACACCGTGTCGTCCGAACGGGCGTGTACTAATGGACTATGGCAAACTGTCGATGATGATAGAACATTGATGTAGGGCACAATTATTGTTCGTCAGTTGTCGATATCAGAACGGTCTAGTAGTTCACATTGGGAAGCCCCCACTGATTATGGATATGGTTTGGGTAATAAAAGGAACTGGTTAAACATACTTTCAACTATGGGGTAACCCCCACGGCAAATAAGCCAACGAAAGTCAAACCACGTTTTTTCAGAAAACAACTTAAAACTAATCAACCAACCGTGAACTCACTCAACTTTGTTGTTGACTCGTTGTTACATGCCTTACAGGTCGTTAGATGCATATGGAGCTTGCACAAGGAGGAGGTTGTTGTGGGATATGGACTGTCATGTTCCGTGCTTAATAAATAAACTTTATGAACTTATGGAACTTATGTTTTGGTCTATAAACTTATGAACTATGAACTTATGTTTGGACTTACGTTTTATGCTTCCGCTGTTAACTTAAAGTCGGTTACTCTCTTTTGGTCACCAATCGTATTGTGGTTGGTCTTATTTACTTAATTTCGTTGTTCAGTATGATTGGTGGCTCGATCCTGGTCATGTCACGCCTCCAAGCGGTGATACTCCACATGGTGGATTTTGGGGGTGTGACAGATTGGTATCAGAGCCATTGGTTATAGCGAACTTGGTTTTAAAAAAAAAGGGGAAAAGCTTTTTGATAAAACCAGACTATAACCTGTACAGTGCTCAACGATTCACAACGACGCTTCGCTCCACGTGCAAGACTCAACACTATAGGTAATATGGTTTATGTTTGTATTGCCTACCTGCTAGTTTAAGCAGTACATTTGATCATGGTATGCATAATTAGCGTAACAACTATTGCTTGAAACCCTGTGTGTTTGTTCTTTTCTGTCACTCCACACTTACGCACTTTCGCGACACTTTTCTTACCTGTGTTTTCCCTCGATGTGAAGATCATGAGTGAGCGTCTCAACTTGACTCAGGATCAGCTGATGACCATATTTTTCACACCATACTTCCAATCTCATTCCTAGATCACAATCTAATTTTATATTAGATATTGCTTGTTGAAATGGACATAATATATGAAGACATGTTATAAGTATGGGAGCAATCTTACTTCATCACTTCTCATAATTCACCCTCACTCCTCACTCTCCCTCTCCCTCCTCTCGGCCCTCCCTTAACCGCCCCCATCACCACCACTAGTCCACCATCTTCATCCATCTTTGAGTTCCATTCAAGCTAAAGGTTGATACAAGGAAGCTTGCAACTTGTGGAAGCTTCAAAGGACCTTGTTTCTTGCTTGTTCATCATCTTCCTCACTAGATTCTACCCTAGCCTTGTGCTAGTAGTAAGCTCTTGTCAAACCCTTGTTCATCTTGTTTTTATGGCTAAAACTTGTAGTATGATGCTTATGTTTAAAACACTAAAGAACAAGAACACAAAAAGGGGTTAAACAAGAAAATGAACATAAAGCTTTACATGAAGATTTACATGATGAAATGTTGTAGTAGAATGTTGTGGTGAACATGTTGTTGATTTCTTGATGATTTACTTGTTAATATTGATGTTAAAGGTCGTTGTTGATCACTAAACATGTTAACGGAATCAATCGAACATACGTTAGAAAGTAGGGAACTGAAAACAGAAAGCTGGTTGGTGTTTACAGCCAACTTCAGTTGGCTATAATCAGATCATAACTTAACGAAAAACTGATATTTTTGAGTCTATAACGTGTTATTATGAAATACGGTTCTAATGGCACTGGAATCATAATTTTTGGACTTCGTTTGCTATTTTTAAAGGGGCGTTTTGTAACAGCAGCAAAAGCTGCATTTTTGCTGCTGAAAATATATGTTATATTCTTCATCATAACTTGAAACCTGAGTAGAACTAGGTCATGAAATTTGTACTGGAAATGACCACTGATGTATTTGTAATCCTCCCACTGTAATTTCGTAAATCAGACTTACGATGAATTTTAAATAAATTATTCCGTGGACTGTAGTCAGAAAAAGATGAATCTAATTACAGTCCGGAAAATGATTTTTTATAAAATATTGGTGATGAATTGGATCCCGAGATTTTTACCCAATAATATTTGGATCTTTTAAGACCTTCTGTAAAAATTTGGGAACTTTTCGAACAAGTTAACTATTTTATTAAAATCCCCGAAAACAGCCCAGTTTTGAAGATAAAAGCTGAAACGACATGAGTAGTAATTTGCGTGTCTAAATGTCGGGTAGGTTATCTGAGAATGATCTAACATGTTATATGTCAATAAAAGTGTTATGTGCAATGTCGTATGTTTGCTTATGAACGGGAATAGATGGGAAGTTTATATGGGCATGAACCGTTAAAGTGATGCATGTTATGTGGTAGATGCGTGTAGGAACTTTGTGCTTATTTGAAGTCACTAATAAACTAAGTGGTAATCATACTAGGAACTGTTAGCTATTTTTAAGAGTCAAATCGAGCAACCGAGGTGAGTTCACACTCTTTATAAGGCATGGGATTCCCGGTGGTTGGGAATGGGTTAAAGAATTAAAACGGAACCTACATATCCTCCTTGGGTAGGATATGTACGGCCATCCTCCATAGGTAGGATGCCAATATAAATCTTGCGTATTCTCCTTGGGTAGAATACGTACGTTCGTCCTCCTTGGGTAGGACAACAACCTTAAAACTTACTAGACAAAACTCTATCATTCAGTCCCTCCTTTTATATCGACTTAATCGCCGAGGCCGATGGCGAGCGTGTCATTAGTTAATAGCGCTATTAGGTTTAACAAACCTCACACCGTGTCGTCCGAACGGGCGTGTACTAATGGACTATGGCAAACTGTCAATGATGATAGAACATTGATGTAGGGCACAATTATTGTTCGTCAGTTGTCGATATCAGAACGGTCTAGTAGTTCACATGGGGAAGCCCCCACTGATTATGGATATGGTTTGGGTAATAAAAGGAACTGGTTAAACATACTTTCAACTATGGGGTAACCTCCACGGCAAATATGCCAACGAAAGTCAAACCACGTTTTTCAGAAAACAACTTAAAACTAATCAACCAACCGTGAACTCACTCAACTTTGTTGTTGACTCGTTGTTACATGCCTTACAGGTCGTTAGATGCATATGGAGCTTGCACAAGGAGGAGGTCGTTGTGGGATATGGACTGTCATGTCCCGTGCTTAATAAATAAACTTTATGAACTTATGGAACTTATGTTTTGGTCTATAAACTTATGAACTATGAACTTATGTTTGGACTTACGTTTTATGCTTCCGCTGTTAACTTAAAGACGGTTACTCTCTTTTGGTCACCAATCGTATTGTGGTTGGTCTTATTTACTTAATTTCGTTGTTCAATATGATTGGTGGCTCAATCCTGGTCATGTCACGCCTCCAAGCTGTGATACTCCGCATGGTGGATTTTGGGGGTGTGACAATATTATTACTCATAAGCTTGGTATTGACAGGTCATTCAAACCCATACATCAAAAGAGGAGAAAGTTTGCACCTGAGAGGAATGCCATTATCTAGGAGGAGGTAGACAAGCTGCTCAGAGCAGGTATGATTAGAGAGGTTAAGTATCCAAGGTGGTTAGCCAATGTGGTTGTTGTTCAAAAGAAAAACAGAAAGTGGAGGGTATATGTCGATTTTACTGATTTAAACAAGGCATGTCCCAAGGATCCTTTCCCATTACCCCACATTGACTCCATGGTGGATGCTACCGCGGGTCATGAGTTGTTAACTTTCATGGATGCTTCATCTGGATTTCAACAAATTCAGATGGAACCATCTGATCAAGAGGATACAGCCTTTATGACCCCAACTGGTATCTATTGTTATATTGCTATGCCATTTGGACTAAGAAATGCAGGTGCTACATACCAAAGGCTAGTCAATATGATGTTTAAAGAAAAAATTGGACACACTATGGAAGTCTATATAGATGACATGGTGGTTAAGTCCAAGAGAGCTGAGGATCACCTAAGAGATTTGGAGGAAGAATTTGATATACTTGATAAATTCAATATGAAATTAAATCATTCCAAGTGTCATTTTGGTGTCAAAGCAGGCAAATTCCTAGGTTACATGGTGACTAAAAGAGGCATAGAGGTAAGTCCAGAGCAAATCAAGGCGATTGTGAATATTAAATCTCCTGCCAATGCCAAGGATGTGCAAAGGTTGACAGGAAGGATCGCAGCCTTGAACAGGTTCATCTCAAAGTCATCAGAGAAATGCAAGGAATTCTATGACATCCTGAGAAAAAACAAGAAATTTGAGTGGACTGAAAAGCATGAGAATGCTCTCAAAGCCCTTAAGGATTACCTATCCTCAGCTCCAGCCTTGATGAAACCAAAAAAAGGGGATATATTATCCTTATTGTTAGGGGTGGATTTCTAAATGACCAGTGATCCTCAATGGCTGTTGGGCTTGGTGATCCTTACTTCGGTTTGAATTAGTGATCCTCAGAAGTGTTTCAGGATCAGGATAATGGATCATCATAAGGATCCTTGTACTAACGGTTGTCTACTTTGAATTCGAAATTGTTTTGCAGGAGTATCAACTTGGACTTGGTCTTGGCGATATTCCTGGAGAATATTCTATACCTATTCCGCACGTGCCTGGCTAAAAGTGGACGTTATGGAGTCGTGGAGGACTTGCACCATTTGCGGAATGTTAGTTAGAGTAGATATTTTCTATTTTTAAAGGGGTAGCGAGCTAATTAAAAAACACTTGGCTATTTTTGGCTACACACACACACTTACAACTGCTCTCACCAGCTCTCGTGAACTCACTTGGCGATTACACACTTTTACACACAATACACTATAGTGATCCTTGTACTTAGCTCGCTATCATCCGAAGTTGTAACACATTTATTGTTTAATTTGAGTTGGTGATCGGTAGTTTCCATCACCCGAGGTTTTTTATGCCGGAGATCATTCATTGATCAAGGGCTTTTTCCTCGTATAAATCTTCGTGTCACTTGTTCATTACATTCCAAAGTGATCCTTATTGTTGTTCATCAATTCAAGCATCATACCTCACAACAGAAAGTTTGGTTGCATTATCATTGCCTGATTTTTTGACCAAAACAGTTTGGCGCCCACCGTGGGGCAATTGGTGCTTCATTCCTAAGAAGATTCGTGTTTTCGTGATCATTTCGGTTCATAACAACCAGGCAGATGGCTTCTTCAGCAAAGAACACTTCAAACTTGATGCCGTCATTCAGCTCTTCACAAGGCGTTCCTCCTTTGCCTCCACCACCTTCTGGATCCCAGAAGAATGCTGAGAATGCTGCGAAGAAACCAACCCCCATTTTCCAAAAACCACCAACTTCTTCTGTTTCAACTAATCCTACTACTAATGATCTTTACACTCTGATTTTGCAGATGAGGAATCATGCACAAGAGCAGGACAAAACCAACAAAAGGATCCTCCGGGAGATCGATGAGTTCAAGAAACAGAAGAAATCAGTGGAGGATCACTCCCCTCTGATGCCAAGGTCGCTGAACTTCGACACTCCAGCCATAACTTCCCAACACTCAGCAGTTCCGGACGTGCAATACTTGGGTGAATTACCAGGAAGGCGTTGTGGAACAGCAACTATGAGTCAGGCATTTGGCTCTTACTTCCAGCCTCAAGGATCCTCTTCTCAACCATCAGGATCCTCTTCTCAGCATCAGGGATACTACACGTCAGGAGGATATTTGGGAATGCATGCAGTTCAAGGATCTTCCCAGGTCCAAGGATCCTCCCAGGTCCAAGGATCCTCCCAGGTCCTAGGATCCTTCCCGGTCCAAGGATCCTCCCTTGTCCCAGGATCCTCTCTGGTTCCAGGATCCTTTCAGGTTCAAGGATCATCTCAACTTCAAGGATCCAACGTCCTTCAGGATCAAGGATTTTTGAGAAGTATGCAGCCTCAGAGCTCAGACATTCATCAAGGAGACTTCATACCAATGCAGACCATTGCTCCCTCTGGTCCTTCAATCATGCCAGAGTCTCGTCAATATGGATTCACATCCGCGATTCCAAACACGAATCCTGTGGGAGGTAACACTTTTAATAATTCATATAACACTAACCATGGCTTAATGCAGGATACAGGTATCAATCAGGCTATGGCTAGAGAATTACAGAAGCTCAAGGATATGATATCCAGTGTACCAGGAGTGGTTAAACCCATTCCTGAGATTGCAGATGGTAGCCATAGGATATCTCGTTTTGCACCACCCTTATGTGATGCTGAGATACCTAAAAGATTCCAGATACCATCCATGAAGCTCTATGATGGTTCAACGGATCCAGAGGAGCATGTAGCTCAATACAGGGAGAGGATGGAGATCAATCCAATTCCTGAAAGGTTAAAAGAAGCATGTCTATGCAAGGGATTTGGATCCACACTTACAGGATCTGCTCTTAAATGGCTGCTAAGTCTTCCCCCTTACTCTATTACTTCATTTGCTAATCTAGTTAATTTGTTTAATAGTCAATTCTCTTGTAGTAGAAAATTTGAACGATTAACTATTGATCTATATAGGGTAACACAAGGTCAAAATGAATCACTTAGAGATTACATCACTAAGTTTAGTAAAGAATCCTTGGATATTCCTAACTTGGATATTGCTACGGCTGTAGAAGCCTTTAAAATGGGATTACTTAGGGATTCATTATTCTATGATGATCTTGTCATGACACCTTGCAGGAATCTTGATGAAGTAAGAACCAGGGCCCTTAGGTTCATCCGCCTAGAGGATGATAAAAGGATCCAGGATAGATTAGCAGGATCCTCAAAATAGGAGAAACAAGGATCCTACTTCAGGAACAACAAATCCAAGTTCTACAATAAGTCTGACAATCAGAATGTGCATTCAGTGGAACAAGAAGAGGATGATGAGGATTATCCTCCTATTTCAGAATACTGTTTTTCTGTTGATAACAATGAACTAATCCTTGCAATGCAGAATTTAGGTGAGAAAGCTAGGTGGCCAAGGAAGAGTGATAAACCATCTGCTACAAAGGATAAATCCAAGTGGTGTGCATATCATGAGGATTTTGGGCATCTCACTGAAGAGTGTATTGCACTAAGAAAGGAAATTGGTTACTTGTTGAGCAAGGGGCATTTAAAGGAACTCTTGGGACGGAAGAAGTCAAGGATCCAGGATCCTGAAAGGATCCCGGAAAGGGCTCCTGCTCCTCCAGCAGATGCACAAGTCATAAATTTCATATCCGGTGGATCAGACATCTGTGGTACATCCTTTTCAGCAGCAAAGAGACACGCTAAGGAAACCAAGATGGATAGTGGAGACAGACCCGTTCGGACCTCCGTTGTCACCCATGATAAAGTCATAACCTTTGATGAGGATGATCATGTTGACGTCCAGGATCCTCATCATGATGGTCTTGTAATTACATTATTTATTTCTAACCACTTTGTTCGCAGGATCCTTATAGATGGAGGAAGCTCTGTGAACATCATTCAGCTTGATGTTCTCAAGAAGATGAATATCCCAGAGTCTGATATTATCCCAAGATCCTCAGTACTTGTGGGATTCAGCGGAGAAACTAAGAATACATTGGGGGACATCAAACTCCCAATCTATATTGAAGGATTGCATTCTTATCAAAAGTTTTGTGTTATTGATTGCTTATCATGTTGTAATGTTATCCTTGGCAGGCCATGGATACATGATATGAAGGCAGTCCCATCCACCTATCATCAATGTGTAAACCTTCCAAGTCCTTGGGGAGTGGTGAAAATTGAGAGTGATCAACAGGAGGCAAAAAATTGCTATACCTCATCAATGAAACCAGCTTCAAGACCAAGGGAGCAATAGAAATTAAAGTATCCTTCAAGAGATGTCTTGGAGGTAAGAGAACAGGATTTGAAAGAAATCCTCTTGGATCCTGATGATCCTGAATCCAAGATCTTCATAGGATCAGGGATCCTTAGCGATATTGAACAGGAGCTAGTATCCTTCCTCAAAAGAAGGAAAACCACCTTTGCCTGGAAACATGAGGATATGACAAGTATATCTAAAGATATAATTACTCATAAACTTGGCATTGACAGGTCATTTAAGCCAATTCATCAAAAGAGGAGGAAATTTGCACTTGAGAGGAATGCCATCATCCAGGAAGAGGTAGATAAACTACTTCGGGCAGGTATGATTAGAGAGGTTAAGTATCCAAAATGGTTAGCCAATGTGGTTGTTGTTCAAAAGAAAAATGGAAAGTGGAGGGTATGTGTCGATTTTACAGATTTAAACAAGGCATGTCCCAAGGATCCTTTCCCATTACCCCACATTGACTCCATGGTGGATGCTGCCGCGGGTCATGAGTTGTTAACTTTTATGGATGCTTCATCTGGATTTCAACAAATTCAGATGGAACCATCTGATCAAGAGGATACAGCCTTCATGACCCCGACTGGTATATATTGTTATATTGCTATGCCATTTGGACTAAGGAATGCAGGTGCTACTTACCAAAGGCTTGTCAATATGATGTTCAAGGAACAAATTGGACACACTATGGAAGTCTACATTGATGACATGGTGGTTAAGTCCAAGAAGGCTGAGGATCACCTTAAAGACTTGGAGGAAGCATTCAATATCCTTGATAAATATAATATGAAACTTAATCCTTCTAAGTGTCATTTTGGTGTGAAGGCAGGTAAATTCTTAGGATATATGGTAACGAAGAGGGGCATTGAAGCAAGTTCAGAACAAATCAAGGCTATAGTGAATATCAAATCTCCTGCCAACGCTAAGGATGTGCAAAGATTGACAGGAAGGATCGCAGCCTTGAACATATTCATATCCAAATCCTCAGAAAAGTGTAAGGAATTCTATGATATCCTGAGGAAGAACAAGAAATTTGAATGGACTGAGAAGCATGAAGGTGCCCTCAAGGCTCTTAAAGATTACCTATCCTCAGCCCCAGCCTTGATGAAACCAGAAAAAGGAGATGTGTTATCCTTATACTTGGCGGTATCCTCAAAAGCAGTAAGTGCGGTCCTTGTTAAGGATCACCAAGGTACACAACATCCTGTTTATTATGTAAGTAAGAGCTTACTTGATGCTGAATCCAGGTATTCACATTTAGAAAAACTTATCCTTGCATTAATCATGGCATCCACTAAATTGAGACATTATTTTGAAACTCATGCCATTATTGTTAAGACTAATTTTCCTATTAAGAATGTTCTCAGGAAACCTGAAATGTCAGGAAGGATGGCTAAGTGGGCAGTGAAGCTAAGTGCATATGATATAAGATATGAACCAAGGACTGCCATCAAATCCCAGGCCTTAGCTGACTTTGTGGCAGATTTTAGTAGTGATTTGCAAAAGGAGGCTGAATTAGAAGTCCAACAGCTTGAAGAAACCAAGGATCCTTGGGTACTGTTCACTGATGGATCCTCCAATGTAAACGGAATAGGGCTTGGAATACTACTAAAATCGCCACAGGGGGACATAATACCCCACTCCATAGCTTGTGAATTTCAAACTACCAACAATGAGGCTGAGTATGAAGCCTTGATAGCTGGTTTGCAAATTGCAAAGCATATGAGGATCAGGTATCTTGAGGTACATGTAGATTCTTTACTGATCACTAATCACTTTAATGGATCCTATGCTGTTAAAGGTGAAAAGCTAATCAAATATTTGGAGATAGTCAAAGAATTGGCACTCTCTTTTGTATCCTTTAGTTTAACACAGGTACCAAGGGAAGAGAATGCAGAGGCAGATGCATTAGCCAATTTAGGATCATCCTTGAAGATCCCGGAGGATATCAAGATCCCTATTATACATGTCCTGACCCCGGCTATCGAGGATCATGTAGCTATGGAGATAGGAGAGGATTCTGCAATCATCCTTAGTGATGATACTCAATCTCATTCAGGATCATGGATCCTTCCAATCATGAGATACATACAACATGGAGAGATTCCTACAGGAGAAAACCCTAGGACTTTCAAAATCAAGGTATCTCAATTTACAATTTTGAATAATATGTTGTACAAACGATCTCTTGCAGGACCATTTTTAAGATGCATTGAGGATCCTGAAATCCAAGAAGTCCTAAAGGATTTCCATGAAGGAGATTGTGGAAATCACACCGGGGGCAGAGCATTATTCTCAAGGATCCTGAGGACAGGATACTATTGGCCCACTATGAAGAAGGATGCTGTGGAGTATGCCAAGAAGTGTGATCCTTGTCAGAGGCATAGTAATATCCTTCACCAACCAGCAGAGCTCTTGCATCCTATATCCTCTTCCTGGCTATTCATGAGATGGGGAATGGATATAGTTGGAAAGCTTCCTAAGGCACCTGGTGGAAAAGTATTCATGCTTGCTATGACTGATTACTTCTCTAAGTGGATAGAGGCTGAAGCCTTTGCTCAAGTCAGAGAAAAGGAAGTTATATCCTTCATTAAAAGAAACATTATTACTAGATTTGGTATCCCTTCTGAGATTATTTGTGATAATGGATCCCAATTTATTGGGAATAGAACTACTAATTTTTGTGACAGCTGGGGGATTAAGATGATAACATCAACACCAGTCCACCCACAAGCTAATGGTCAGGCAGAATCATCCAACAAGATTATCATCAACAATTTGAAGAAAAAGCTTGGATCCAGGAAAGGAAAATGGGCAGAAGAACTACCTTATGTGCTTTGGACTGATAGGACGACTCCCAAGAATGCTACAGGCCAAACTCCATTTTCTTTGGTATTTGGGGCAGAATCAGTGATCCCTACAGAGATGGTGGTTCCAACTGCAAGAACAAGCATTCGTGATCCTGAAGAAAATGCTGAAAACTTGGTTCAAGACCTGGATACTATAGAGGAAATCAGGGACTTGGCAAGGATAAGGATGGCCAGTTATCAACAAAGGATGGCTGGAGCTTACAACAAAAATGTCAGGATCAGGAAATTCCAAATTGGTGATATGGTATTAAGGAAAGCATTTCAAAATACCACCAATCCTGCTGATGGAAAGCTAGCACCAAAGTGGGAAGGCCCTTATTTGATTGAAGCTGAAGCAGGAAAGGGGGCATATCGATTGCTAACAATGGAAGGTGATTTGCTACCAAGAGCTTGGAATGCTGTCCATTTGAAGAAGTATTTTATGTAACTAGGATCCATGATCCTCATTTGACAAGTATCCTTGAAGGATCCTTACAGACAGATGATCCTCTTTCTGGTAACATTCTAATCTCAAACTATTTCATTCTTTTATTCTCTTATATAAGGATAAGGATCCTGCACCCTTTATCCTCCGTTTACTTGATTCTGAGTTTTGAAGGTTCAGGTATCCTTAACTAAGGATTGAGTATCCACAGAAGTATCCAGTTATTTGGGCTTGACCCCAGTTATTTAGGCTTGACCCCAGTTATTTGGGCTTGACCCCAGTTATTTAGGCTAGTCCCCAGTTTGGGCCTGTCCCCAGTTTCGCCAGTAGCGCACGATGATCCTGGTATAGTTCATGGCAATGGGACCAGTACTCGCTTTAGGGGCTGACAATTTCATTGTGCTGGCTATATTCAGGATCCTACGTATAATGGTAGACGTACCATACATCCGTTCCTAAGGTTTCTAACGTTTTCACGTTAGCTAAGGTTTTGGCATTTTCATGTCACTAAGTTTGGATAGTCGCCAGTGAGGGCCATACTCCAGTTTACATACGATCTTTTGGGCTTGTCCCCAGTTATCCTTGGGCTTGTCCCCAGTTATCCTTGGGCTTGTCCCCAGTTATCCTTGGGCTTGTCCCCAGTTATCCTTGGGCTTGTCCCCAGTTATCCTTTGGGCTTGTCCCCAGTTATCTTTTGGGCTTGTCCCCAGTATATTGGGCTTGTCCCCAGAATTGTTGGGCTTGTCCCCAGTTACTAACTCTTATCCTATGTTGGCTTAGTCCCAAGTTGTACCTTATTTCAGGGTTTTGGAGATAAATGACCAAGAATCCTTGATCCTTACCTTTTACTAAGGTTTGTCTTTTGGATTATCCTATTTACAACTGTTAAAGGTTAGGATCCTAACTTGGATTCTCAGGTATGATCCTTAACTATTTTGATTCTATTCATTATTCATTTAAGTAACCCTTATCCTTTGACAACTGAACTTGTGACCCTTAAACTATATAACTTTTCAAAACTAATCGGCTATGGATTATGTGATCTTTGATCATATCCTAAACTTTTTGGGGATATTTCTTAATTTTATTTCTCTACTTGATAAGTTTAAACAAAATAAATATCACAACAATTGGAAAGTAAAATACTAATAAGGATATCAACACAGGATAAGCCAAAAAGTTAAAGTTCTTTTATTAACAAAAGATTAAACCCCTTAAGGTTGTCAAAATTGCCAACCCACGTTTCTACCAGCAAAACGTGGCCCATCCACATGGGTTGGTAAAGGGTGTCCATTGTTCATAGGTCTAATAAGTGCAGGAAATTAAAGACGGAAGGATAACAAGTGGCTTCATCCCCCAAACAGAGGATCCATCCACCACCTATTATCCTACCTATTGTTCAAAGGATCATCCATGATCCTCAACCCTAATTACTATTGTTTAAGTACAGACCAACCATTGTTCCTCAAAACATCATCAAAACAAAAACCATAACCAAACTAAAAAATGGGCTCCGGCTACATCTAGAAATGTCCTTCATCGCCCATTCATGCATCCTACACCTTCGCTGCATCATCATCCCCTCCAGCTCCAGTATCCTTCGCATGATCCTTGCCACTACCACTAGCCTCGATTGCCAGGACCTCGTCAGCCTCATCCTCATCCTCCAACTCAGCCAGCCTGGCCTTCCAGCCTTCCATGTCCCAGCTGCTCCTATCAAAGGCATGATCCTGAGCTTCTTGAGCCATCTGTAGCTTGGTCTTGTACATGGCAATGGCAGCGGAGACCTTAGCATCCTCCGTGATCTCGCTCTTCTCATAATCAAAGTTGATCAGAATGGTAGCTGTTTGTGCTTTGGCATCGTTGAGATCCTTTTCAAGGGAAGCGATCTTGAGGTTTTTGAGCATTGCTACTTTTTGGAGGTCAGAGTGTTTCTCCTCTAGCTCTTCAACATTCCCCACATAGTCCTCGATCTTAGCAAATTTCTACAAAGAAGACAAAGCAAAGATTAGAGTCAGGTGATCCTCAAGTGGATAGGATAATTAGACTGAGTCAGTGATCCTTACGTCATTAAAGTATTCGAGGAATTGATGGCGGATCAGAGGCAAGCCTTGAAGGTTGTCAGCTTCAGAGGTTTTTCTTTTATTTCCACATCTTCCCTTTGAAGTGGTAGCCTTGGGGATTACAACAGAGGGGCTAGCAGCAGACTTCTTCTTTGAGGACCTAACAGTGTCAAGCTCGGCAACACTGAATTTGGAGGCAGATCGTGAAGACTTTCCAGCACCTACATATTCAAAACAGATAAGTATCCTTATCCTATTCTTATTCAACTATTTATTTAAACACTTAATTATGCAAAAAACAGGATACTTACTTGACATAGTGACAGAACCTGAGGATACCTCTTGTGAATCCTGGGTGTTTGTTTTGAATGACCTTGTTGCAGGATCAAGTCTTCTGAAAGCAGCAAGTCTCTCCTCGGTGGCAGGTGATGGTATAATATGTGAAATTGTGATGGCTGTACAAGAGAAACAGAAGCATATTAGTAATCATCATCAAAAATGAGCTTACTCAGTGATTCTTCTAAGGATCCTCTATCCTACCATGAGTGCTCCATTTCCTTGGCAGATCCTTTCCATCCGGGATAGAATCCCTTCTGACAAAGAAGAACCGCCGTTTCCAATTGGTATCATTCTTAGTAGCTTTAAAGATGGGATGTTCTTCTCCGGGTTTACGCTTGAATAAATATCGGTGGGATCCAAATGTTGTGAGATCATACATCTCGGCCAATTCCGACATTCCCAGGTTAATTCCTTCTTGCTCGATGATCCTTTCAAGGGTATATAAGACCCTCCAGATCATTGCATAGCTTGAATATAGGAGATGCCGGTGAGGGAGAAAAAGGATTGGGTGAATTCAGGGAAAGGATACGAGTATCCTATTGAGAAAGGAGTGACTGGGAAAGCTACCCAAGTTTCGAAAACGTAATCACTCAGAACAGTGGGATCAAACGATTTGAAAGTGGTGTTCGCCGGGAAGCAATGCCGGATTCTGTTTATTTGTGGGTCAGAGAAGCAACATCTGTCTTTCGGTGAATCTTTGATGATCCCCTGGCTCTTGAGAGGACTGTCCTTCTTATGATCCTTGGCTGGTGAGGATCTTAGCATCATCTTGGTTTCGAAGAAGGTAAAGAAAGAAGGAGCAGAGAAAGAAAACGTAAAGGAAGAAGAGGAAGAGAAATACCTGCTTAATCGTCGGATGTGAATTTAAAGGGAGTTCTCTTGAATTTAAATGTGAAATGATCCCTATCTCTAACTCCTATTTATAATGATGATTCTGCAGGATAGTCACCTCAGTGACGTCATGATTCGCAACGGCTAGTCTGATTATAACGGCTAGTTATCCGTTAGTTGATTGCGGATAAGAACAAAATATAACTCATTTATTTACATAATTACTCCTTATATTTTGGGGGCAATTGTTAGGGGTGGATTTCTAAATGACCAGTGATCCTCAATGGCTGTTGGGCTTGGTGATCCTTACTTCTGTTTGAATTAGTGATCCTCAGAAGTGTTTCAGGATCAGGATCATGGATCATCATAAGGATCCTTGTACTAACGGTTGTCTACTTTGAATTCGAAATTGTTTTGCAGGAGTATCAACTTGGACTTGGTCTTGGCGATATTCCTGGAGAATATTCTATACCTATTCCGCACGTGCCTGGCTAAAAGTGGACGTTATGGAGTCGTGGAGGACTTGCACCATTTGCGGAATGTTAGTTAGAGTAGATATTTTCTATTTTTAAAGGGGTAGCGAGCTAATTAAAAAACACTTGGCTATTTTTGGCTACACACACACACTTACAACTGCTCTCACCAGCTCTCGTGAACTCACTTGGCGATTACACACTTTTACACACAATACACTATAGTGATCCTTGTACTTAGCTCGCTATCATCCGAAGTTGTAACACATTTATTGTTTAATTTGAGTTGGTGATCGGTAGTTTCCATCACCCGAGGTTTTTTATGCCGGAGATCATTCATTGATCAAGGGCTTTTTCCTCGTATAAATCTTCGTGTCACTTGTTCATTACATTCCAAAGTGATCCTTATTGTTGTTCATCAATTCAAGCATCATACCTCACAACAGAAAGTTTGGTTGCATTATCATTGCCTGATTTTTTGACCAAAACACTTATATTTGGCAGTCTCTTCTAAGGCAGTAAGTGCAGTCCTTGTTAAGGATCACGAAGGTACACAACATCCTGTATATTATGTAAGTAAAAGTTTGCTTGATGCTGAATCCAGGTATTCACATTTAGAAAAACTTATCCTTGCTTTGATTATGGCATCAACTAAATTGCGTCATTATTTTGAAACACATGCTATTATTGTTAGAACTAACTTTCCAATTAAGAATGTTCTCAGGAAACCTGAGATGTAAGGAAGGATGGCTAAATGGGCAGTGAAGCTTAGTGCTTATGATATAAGATATGAGCCAAGAACTGCCATTAAATCCCAAGCCTTAGCTGACTTTGTGGCAGATTTCAGTAGTGATCTACAGAGGGAAGCTGAGTTAGAAGTTCAATAGCTTGAAGAAACCAAGGATCCTTGGATACTCTTCACAGATGGAGCCTCTAACATCAAGGGAACTGGACTAGGATTACTACTAAAATCACCACAGGGGGACATAATACCCCACTCAATAGCTTGTGAGTTTCAAACTACTAATAATGAGGCTGAATATGAGGCCTTGATAGCTGGTTTGCAAATTGCCAAGCACATGAGGATCAGGTATCTTGAGGTACATGTAGATCCAATGTTAATTACTAATCACTTTAATGGATCCTATGCTGTTAAAGGTGAAAGACTAATCAAATATTTAGAGATAGTCAAGAAATTGGCAGACTATTTTGCTTCTTTTAGTTTGACACAGGTACCCAGGGAAGAAAATGCAGAGGCTGATGCATTGGCCAATCTTCGATCATCATTGAAGATTCCAGAGGATATTAAAATTCCCATAATCCACATTTTGGCTCCTGCTATTGAGGATCACACAGCTATGGAAATAGTAGAGGATGCTGCAATCATACCTAGTGGTGATGCACAATCTCATTCAGGATCCTGGATCCTCCCAATCATGAGATATATACAACATGGAGAGATTCCTACAGGAGAAACCCCAAAGCTTTCAAAGCCAAGGTATCTCAATTTACAATATTAAATAACATGTTATATAAACGATCTCTTGCAGGTCCATATCTAAGGTGCATCGAGGATCCTGAAATTCAAGAAGTCCTGAAGGATTTTCATGAGGGAGATTGTGGAAACCACACTGGGGGCAGAGCACTGTTCTCAAGGATCCTTAGGACAGGATACTATTGGCCTACTATGAAGAAGGATGTTGTGGATTATGCCAAGAAATCTGATGCTTGTCAGAGACATAGCAATATCCTTCATCAACCAGCGGAGCTCCTGCATCCTATATCCTCTTCTTGGCCATTCATGAGATGGGGAATGGATATAGTTGGTAAACTTCCCAAGGCACCAGGAGGAAAAGTGTTCATGCTTGCTGTTAGGGGAGGATTTCTCAATGATCAGTGATCCTCAATTACTGTTGGGTTTGGTGATCCTCACTTCTGTTTGAATTAGTGATCCTCAGAAGTATTACATGATCAGGATCATGGATCATCATAAGGATCCTTATACTAACGATTGTCTACTTTGAATATGGTATTGTTTTGCAGGAGTACGAGCTTGGACTTGGTCTTGGCGATATTCCTGGAGCATATTCCATGGCTTATTCCGCACGTGCTTAACTGAAGTGGACGTTATGGAGTTCGTGGAGGACTTGCATGAAATGCGGAATGTTTGTTAGCTTAGATATTTTCCATTTTTAAACGGGGGTAGCGAGCTAAATAGAAACACTTGGCTATTTTTGGCTAAACACACACTCTTGCAACTGCTCTCACCAGCTCTCAACAATTCACTTAGCGATTACACACCTTTTTTACACAATACACTATAGTGATCCTTGTAATTAGCTCGCTATCATCCGAAGTTGTAATACTTTTCTTGTTTAATTTGAGTTGGTGATCGGTAGTTTCCATCACCCGAGGTTTTTTATGCCGGAGATCATTCATTGATCAAGGGCTTTTTCCTCGTATAAATCTTTGTGTCACTTATTCATTTCATTTCTGAGTGATCCTTAGTGTTGTTCATTCATTCAAGCATCATACCTCACAACAGAAAGTTTGGTTGCATCATCATTGCTTGATTTTTGACCAAATCAGTTTGGCGCCCACCGTGGGGCAATTGGTGCTTCATTCCTAAGAAGATTCGTAATTTCGTGGTCATTTCGGTTCATTACAGCCAAGCAGATGGCTTCCTCAGCGAAGAACACTTCAAGCTTAATGTCTTCATTCAGTTCTTCTCAAGGCGTTCCTCCTTTGCCTCCACCACCTTCTGGATCCCAGAAGAATGCTGAGAATGCTGCGAAGAAACAAACCCCCATTTTCCAAAAACCACCAACTTCTTCTGTTTCAACTAATCCTACTACTAATGATCTTTATGCTCTGATTTTGCTGATGAGGAATCACGCACAAGAGCAGGACAAAACCAACGAAAGGATCCTCCGGGAGATCGCTGAAATCAGTGGAGGATCACTCTCCTCTGATGCACAAGAAACAGAAGAAATCAGTGGAGGATCACTCTCCTCTGATGCCAAGGTCACTGAACTTCGACACTCCAGTCATAACTTCCCAGCACTCAGCAGCTCCGGATGTGCAATACTTGGGTGAATTACCAGGAAGACATCATGGAACAACAACAATGACTCATGCTCCTGGATCTTACCTTCAACCTTCCGGAGCCTCTGTCCAGCATCAGGGATCCTTCGTCAGCTCAGGAGGATATTTGGGAATGCACTCGGTCCAAGGATCCTCCCAGGTCCAAGGATCCTCCCAGGTCCAAGGATCCTTCCCGGTCCAAGGATCCTCCATGGTCCAAGGATCCTCCCTGGTCCAAGGATCCTCCATGGTCCAAGGATCCTCCCAGGTCCAAGGATCCTTCCCGGTCCAAGGATCCTCCCAGGTCCAAGGATCCTCTCTGGTTCCAGGATCCTTTCAAGTTCAAGGATCCAACATCTTTCAGGATCGAGGATCCTTAAGGAGTATGCAGCCTCAGAGCTCGGACGTTCATGAAGGAGACTTCATACCAATGCAGACCATTGCTTCCTCTGGTCCTTCAATCATACCAGAGTCTCGTCAATATGGATTCACATCCGCAATTCCAAACATGAATCCTCCGGGAGGTAACACTTTTAATAATTCATATAACACTAACCATGGTTCTATGCAGGATACAGGTATCAATCAGGCCATGGCCAGGGAGTTACAGAAGCTCAAGGATATGATATCCAGTGTTCCAGGAGTGGTTAAACCCATTCCTGAAATTACAGATGGTAGCCACAGGATATCTCGTTTTGCACCACCCTTATGTGATGCTGAGATACCTAAAAGGTTCCAGATACCATCTATGAAGCTGTATGATGGTTCAACGGATCCAGAAGAGCATGTAGCTCAGTACAGGGAGAGGATGGAGATCAATCCAATTCCTGAAAGGTTAAAAGAAGCATGTCTATGCAAGGGATTTGGATCCACACTCACAGGATCTGCTCTTAAATGGCTGCTAAGTCTTCCTCCTTACTCTATTACTTCATTTGCTAATCTAGTTAATTTGTTTAATAGTCAATTCTCTTGTAGTAGAAAATTTGAACGATTAACTAGTGATTTATATAGGGTAACTCAAGGTCAAAATGAATCACTTAGAGATTACATCACTAAGTTTAGTAAAGAATCCTTGGATATTCCTAACTTGGATATTGCTACGGCTGTAGAAGCCTTTAAAATGGGATTGCTTAGGGATTCGTTGTTCTATGATGATCTTGTGATGACACCTTGCAGGAATCTTGATGAAGTAAGAACCAGGGCCCTTAGGTTCATCCTCCTAGAGGATGACAAAAGGATCCAGGATAGATTGACAGGATCCTCAAAACAGGAGAAGCAAGGATCCTACTTCAGGAACAACAAATCAAAGTCTTACAACAGATCTGATAACCAGAACGTGCATGCAGTGGAACAAGAAGAGGATGATGAGGATTATCCTCCTATTTCTGAATACTGTTTTTCTGTTGATAACAATGAACTAATCCTTGCAATGCAGAATCTAGGTGAGAAAGCTAGGTGGCCAAGGAAAAGTGATAAACCAGCTGCTACAAAGGATAAGTCCAAGTGGTGTGCATATCATGAGGATTTTGGGCATCTCACTGAAGAGTGTATTGCACTGAGAAAGGAAATTGGTTACTTGTTGAGCAAGGGGCATTTGAAAGAACTTTTGGGACGAAAGAAGTCAAGGATCCAGGATCCTGAAAGGATCCCGGAAAGGGCTCCTGCTCCTCCAGCAGATGCACAAGTCATAAACTTCATATCCGGTGGATCAGACATTTGTGGTACCTCCTTCTCAGCAGCAAAAAGACATGCTAAGGAAACCAAGATGGATAATGGAGATAGACCCGTCCGGACCTCCGTTGTCACCCAGGATAAAGTCATAACCTTTGATGAGGATGATCGTGTTGATGTCCAGGATCCTCATCATGATGGTCTTGTAATTACATTGTTTATTTCTAACCACTTTGTTCGCAGTCCCATCCACCTATCATCAATGTGTAAAGCTTCCAAGTCCTTGGGGAGTGGTGAAAATTGAGAGTGATCAACAAGAAGCTAAGAATTGCTATACCTCGTCAATGAAGCCAGCCTCAAGACCAAGGGAGCAATAGCAATTAAAGTATCCTTCAAGAGATGTCTTGGAGGCAAGAGAACAGGATTTGAAAGAAATCCTCATGGATCCTGATGATCCTGAATCCAAGATCTTCAAAGGATCAGGGATCCTTAGCGACGTTGAACAGGAGCTAGTATCCTTTCTTAAAAGAAGGAAATCCACCTTTTCCTGGAAACATGAAGACATGACAGGTATATCTAAGGATATAATTACTCATAAACTTGGTATTGACATGTCATTCAAGCCTATACATCAAAAGAGGAGGAAGTTTGCACCTGAAAGGAATGCTATTATCCAGGAAGAGGTAGATAAACTACTCCGGGCAGGTATGATAAGAGAGGTTAAGTATCCAAGATGGTTAGCCAATGTGGTTGTTGTTCAGAAAAAGAATGGAAAGTGGAGGGTATGTGTCGATTTTACTGATTTAAACAAGGCATGTCCCAAGGATCCTTTCCCATTACCCCACATTGACTCCATGGTGGATGCTACCGCGGGTCATGAGTTGTTGACTTTTATGGATGCTTCATCTGTATTTCATCAAATTCAGATGGAACCATCTGATCAAGAGGATACAACCTTTATGACCCCAACTGGTATATACTGTTATATTGCTATGCCGTTTGGACTAAGGAATGCAGGTGCTACTTACCAAAGGCTTGTCAATATGATGTTCAAGGAACAAATTGGACACACTATGGAAGTTTATATTGATGACATGGTAGTTAAGTCCAAGAAGGCTGAGGATCACCTTAAAGACTTGGAGGAAGCATTCAATATCCTTGATAAATTTAATATGAAACTAAATCCTTCCAAGTGTCATTTTGGTGTTAAGGCAGGTAAATTCTTAGGATATATGGTGACAAAGAGGGGCATTGAAGCAAGTCTAGAGCAAATCAAGGCTATTTTGAATATCAAATCTCCTGCCAATGCTAAGGATGTGCAAAGATTGACAGGTAGGATCGCAGCCTTGAATAGATTCATATCCAAATCCTCAGAAAAGTGCAAGGAATTCTATGACATCCTGAGGAAGAACAAAAAATTTGAATGGACTGAGAAGCATGAAAGTGCCCTCAAAGCTCTTAAGGATTACCTATCCTTAGCCCCCGCCTTGATGAAACCAGAAAAAGGGGATATATTATCCTTATACTTAGCAGTATCCTCAAAAGCAGTAAGTGCGGTCCTTGTTAAGGATCACCAAGGTATACAACATCCTGTTTATTATGTAAGTAAGAGTTTACTTGATACTGAATCCAGGTATTCACACTTAGAAAAGCTTATCCTTGCATTAATCATGGCATCTACTAAATTAAGACATTATTTTGAGACTCATGCCATTATTGTTAAGACTAATTTTCCAATTAAGAATGTTCTCAGGAAACCTGAATTGTCAGGAAGGATGGCTAAGTGGGCAGTGAAGCTGAGTGCATATGATATAAGATATGAACCAAGGACTGCCATAAAATCCCAAGCCTTAGCTGACTTTGTGGCAGATTTTAGTAGTGATTTGCAAAAGGAGGCTGAGTTAGAAGTACAACAGCTTGAAGAAACCAAGGATCCTTGGATATTATTCACTGATGGAGCCTCCAATGTAAAAGGAACAGGACTTGGAATACTACTAAAATCGCCGGGGGGACATAATACCCCACTCCATAGCTTGTGAATTTCAAACTACCAACAATGAGGCTGAGTATGAAGCCTTGATAGCTGGTTTGCAAATTGCTAAGCATATGAGGATCAGGTATCTTGAGGTACATGTAGATTCATTATTAATCACCAATCATTTTAATGGATCCTATGCCGTTAAAGGTGAAAAGCTAATCAAATATTTGGAGATAGTCAAAGAATTGGCACTCTCTTTTGTTTCCTTTAGTTTGACACAGGTACCAAGGGAAGAGAATGCAGAGGCTGATGCATTAGCTAATCTAGGATCATCCTTGAAGATCCCGAAAGATATGAGGATCCCTATTATCCATATCCTGACCCCTGCCATTGAGGATCATATAACTATGGAGATAGGAGAAGATTCTGCAATCATCCCTAGTGGTGATACTCAACCTCATTCAGGATCATGGATCCTTCCAATCATGAGATATATACAACATGGAGAGATTCCTACAGGAGAAAACCCAAGGGCTTTCAAAATTAAGGTATCTCAATTTACAATATTAAATAATATGTTGTATAAACGATCTCTTGCAGGACCATATCTAAGATGCATTGAGGATCCTGAAATCCAAGAAGTCCTAAAGGATTTCCATGAAGGAGATTGTGGAAACCACACTGGGGGCAGGGCATTATTCTCAAGGATCCTGAGGACAGGATACTATTGGCCCACTATGAAGAAGGATGCTGTGGAGTATGCAAAGAAGTGTGATCCTTGTCAGAGGCATAGTAATATCCTTCACCAACCAGCAGAGCTCTTGCATCCTATATCCTCTTCCTGGCCATTCATGAGATGGGGAATGGATATAGTTGGAAAGCTTCCTAAGGCACCTGGTGGAAAAGTATTCATGCTTGCTATGACTGATTACTTCTCTAAGTGGATAGAGGCTGAAGCCTTTGCTCAAGCCAGAGAAAAGGAAGTTATATCCTTTATTAAAAGAAACATTATTACTAGATTTGGTATCCCTTCTGAAATTGTTTGTGATAATGGATCCCAATTTATTGGGAATAGAACTACTAACTTTTGTGACAGCTGGGGGATTAAGATGATAACATCAACACCAGTCCACCCACAAGCCAATGGTCAGGCAGAATCATCCAACAAGATCATCATCAACAATTTGAAGAAGAAGCTTGGATCCAAGAAAGGAAAATGGGCAGAAGAACTACCTTATGTGCTTTGGGCTGATAGAACAACTCCCAAGAATGCTACAGGCCAAACTCCATTTTCTTTGGTATTTGGGGCAGAATCAGTGATCCCTACAGAGATGGTGGTTCCAACTGCAAGAACAAGCATTCGTGATCCTGAAGAAAATGCTGAAAACTTGGTTCAAGACTTGGATACTATAGAAGAAATCAGGGATTTGGCAAGGATAAGGACAGCTAGTTATCAACAAAGGATAGCTGGAGCCTACAACAAAAATGTCAGGATCAGGAAATTCCAAGTTGGTGATATGGTATTAAGGAAAGCATTTCAGAATACCACCAATCCTGCTGATGGAAAGTTGGCACCAAAATGGGAAGACCCTTATTTGATTGAAGCTGAAGCAGGAAAGGGGGCATATCGATTGCTAACAATGGAGGGTGATTTGCTACCAAGAGCTTGGAATGCTGTCCATTTGAAGAAATATTTCATGTGACAAGGATCCATGATCCTTACCTGAGAAGTATTCTTGAAGGATCCTTACAGAACAGATGATCCTCATCTTGGTAACATTCTAATCTCAAACTATTTCATTCTTTTATTCTCTTATATAAGGATAAGGATCCTGCATCCTTTATCCCCCCTGTTACTTGATTCTGAGTTTTGAAGGTTCAGGTATCCTTAACTAAGGATTGAGTATCCACAAAAGTATCCAGTTATTTGGGCTTGACCCCAGTTATTTGGGCTTGACCCCAGTTATTTGGGCTTGACCCCAGTTTGGGCCTGACCCCAGTTTCGCCAGTAGCGCACGATGATCCTGGTATAGTTCATGGCAATGGGACCAGTACTCGCTTTAGGGGCTGACAATTTCATTGTACTGGCTATATTCAGGATCCTACGTATAATGGTAGACGTACCATACATCCGTTCCTAAGGTTTCTAACGTTTTCACGTTAGCTAAGGTTTTGGCATTTTCATGTCACTAAGTTTGGATAGTCGCCAGTGAGGGCCATACTCCAGTTTACATACGATCCTTTGGGCTTGTCCCCAGTTATCCTTTGGGCTTGTCCCCAGTTATCCTTTGGGCTTGTCCCCAGTATATTGGGCTTGTCCCCAGAATTGTTGGGCTTGTCCCCAGTTACTAACTCTTATCTTATATTGGCTTAGTCCCAAGTTGTATCCTATTTCAGGTTTTTGGAGATAAACGACCAAGGATCCTTGATCCTTACTTTCTACTAAGGTTTGTCTTTTGGGTTATCCTGATTATAAGTGTTAAAGGATAGGATCCTAACTTGGATTCTCAGGTATGATCCTTAACTATTTTGATTTTATTCATTATTCATTTGAGTAACCCTTATCCTTTGACAACTGAACTTGTGATCCTTAAACTATATTACTTTTCAAAACTTATCGACTATAGGATATGTGATCCTTGATCATATCCTAAAATTTTTGAGGATATTTGTTAAATTTTTCCTTTACTTGATAAGTTAAAACAAAATGCACATCACAACAATGGAAAAGTAAAATACAAACAAGGATAGTAACACGGGAGATAGCCAAAAAGTTAAAGTTATTTTATTCACAAAAGATTAAACCCTTTAAGGTTGTCAAAATTGCCAACCCACATTTCTACCAGCAAAACGTGGCCCGTCCACATGGGTTGGCAAAGGGTGTCCATTGTTCATTGGTCTAGAAAGTGCAGGAATCAAAAGACGGCAGGATCACAATGGCTTCATCCCCCAAACAGAGGATCCCTCCACCATTTGTAATCCTACCTATTGTTCAAAGGATCCATGATCCTTAGCCCTAATTACTATTGTTCAAATACAGCTCATCATTGTTCAACAAAAAACACCATAAACCACAACCAAACTAAAAAATGGGCTCCGGCTACGTCTAGAAATGTCCTTCATCGCCCATTCATGCAGCCTACACCTTCGCTGCATCACCATCCCCTCCAGCTCCAGTATCCTTCGCATGATCCTTGCCACTGCCACCAGCCTCGATTGCCAGAACCTCATCAGCCTCTTCTTCGTCCTCCAACTCAGCCAGCCTAGCCTTCCAGCCCTCCATGTCCCAGTTGCTCCTGTCAAAAGTAGGATCCTGAGCTTCTTGGGCCATCTGCAGCTTGGTCTTGTACATGGCAATGGCAGCAGAGACTTTGGCATCCTGCATGATCTCGTGCTTCTCATAGTCAGCATTGATTTGGGCTGCAACCATCTTAGTCTTGGCGTCATTGAGATCCTTTTCGAGGGAAGCAATCTTGTGATCCTTGAGCACCGCCACTTTTTGGAGGTCAGAGTATTTCTCCTCAAGCTCTTCAACATTCCCAACATAGTCCTCTATTTCGGCAAATTTCTGCAAAAAAGACAATATAAAGTTAGGATCACATGATCCTTAAGTCGATAGGATAACTAAGCTAAGTCAGTGATCCTTACATCTGCAAAGTACTCAAGGAACTGGTGACGGATCAGAGGCAAGCCTTCTAGGTTCTCAGCTTCAGAGGTCTTCCTTTTCTTTCCACCTCTTCCCTTTGAAGTGGTTGCCTTGGGGATTATGACAGAGGGGCTAGCAGCAGACTTTTTCTTTGAGGATCGGACAGTGTCAAGATCAGTGACACTGAATTTGGAGGCAGATTTTGAAGATTTCCCAGCACCTACACACCCAAAACAGATAAGTATCCTTATCCTATTTCTATTTAACTATTTCTTTAAACATTTAATTATGCAAAAAACAGGATACTTACTCGACATAGTGACAGAACCTGAGGATACTTCTTGAGAATCCTGGGTGTTTGTTTTGAATGACCTTGTTGCAGGATCAAGTCTTCTGAAAGCAGCAAGCCTTTCCTTGGTGGCAGGTGATGGTATAAGGTGCAAAACAGAGATAGCTGTACAACATAAACAAAAGGGTGTTAGTGATCCTTATACAAAAACAAGGTTATCTGGTGATCCTTCTCAGGATCCTCTATCCTACCATGGGTGGTCCATTTCCTAGGCAGATCCTTTCCATCAGAGATAGAATCCCTTCTGACAAAGAAGAATCGCCGTTTCCAGTTGGTATCATTCTTAGTGGCTTTGTAGATGGGGTGTTCTTCACCGGGTTTACGCTTAAGTAGATATTGGTGGGATCCAAATGTTACGAGGTCATACATCTCTGCCAACTCCGACATTCCCAGATCAATGCCTTCTTGCACTATGATCCTTTCAAAGGTATATAAGACCCTCCAGATCATAGGCATAGCTTGAATGTAGGAGATGCCGGTAAGGGAGAAGAAAGACTGGGTGAACTCAGGGAAAGGATACGAGTATCCTATGGTGAAAGGGGTGACCGGGAAAGCTACCCAAGTTTCAGAAACGTAATCACTTAGAACGGTGGGATCAAACTGTTTGAAATCGGTGTTCGCCGGAAAGCAATGTCGGATCCTGTCTATTTGTGGGTCAGTGAAGCAGCATCTCTCTTTCGCCGAATCTTTGATGATCCCCTAGCTCTTGAGAGGAATGTCTTTTGTGTGATCCTTAGCCGGAGAGGATCTTAACATCATCTTGGTCATAAGGGTAGAGAAGAAGATGAACAGAGAAAGAAAACGTAAAGGGAGAAGAGGAAGAGAGATACCTGCTTGATCTTCGAATGTGGATTTAAAGGGGGTTTCTCTTGAATTTAAATGCGAATTGATCCCTATCCATAACTTCAATTTATAATGATGGTTTTACAGGATAGTCACCTCACTGACGTCATGCTCGTAACGGCTAGTCCGACTCCAACGGCTAGTTATCTGTTGATTTATTACGGATAAGAACAAAAATACAACTCGTTATTTTACATTATTACTCCTTATATTTTGGGGGCAATTGTTAAGGGAGGATTTCTCAATGATCAGTGATCCTCAATTACTGTTGGGTTTGGTGATCCTCACTTCTGTTTGAATTAGTGATCCTCAGAAGTATTACAGGATCAGGATCATGGATCATCGTAAGGATCCTTATACTAACGATTGTCTACTTTGAATATGGTATTGTTTTGCAGGAGTACGAGCTTGGACTTGGTGCTGGCGATATTCCTGGAGCATATTCCATGGCTTATTCCGCACGTGCTTAACTGAAGTGGACGTTATGGAGTTCGTGGAGGACTTGCATGAAATGCGGAATGTTTGTTAGCTTAGATATTTTTCATTTTTAAACGGGGTAGCGAGCTAAATAGAAACACTTGGCTATTTTTGGCTAAACACACACTCTTGCAACTGCTCTCACCAGCTCTCAGCAATTCACTTAGCGATTACACACCTTTTTTACACAATACACTATAGTGATCCTTGTAATTAGCTCACTATCATCCGAAGTTGTAATACTTTTCTTGTTTAATTTGAGTTGGTGATCGGTAGTTTCCATCACCCGAGGTTTTTTATGCCGGAGATCATTCATTGATCAAGGGCTTTTTCCTCGTATAAATCTTTGTGTCACTTATTCATTTCATTTCTGAGTGATCCTTAGTGTTGTTCATTCATTCAAGCATCATACCTCACAACAGAAAGTTTGGTTGCATCATCATTGCTTGATTTTTGACCAAAACACTTGCTATGACTGATTACTTCTCCAAGTGGATAGAAGCTGAAGCCTTTGCTCAAGTCAGAGAAAAAGAAGTGATATCCTTTATTAAAAGAAACATTATTACCAGATTTGGTATTTCTTCTGAAAATGTTTGTGATAATGGATCCCAATTTATTGGGAGTAGAACTACTAACTTTTGTGACAGCTGGGGGATTAAGATGATAACATCAACACCAGTCCACCCACAAGCTAATGGTCAAGTAGAATCATCCAACAAGATCATCATCAACAACTTGAAGAAGAAGCTTGGATCCAAGAAAGGAAAATGGGCAGAAGAGCTACCTTATGTGTTATGGGCTGACAGGACAACTCCCAAGAATGCTACTGGTCAGACTCCATTTTCTTTAGTGTTTGGAGCAGAATCAGTGATCCCTACAGAGATGGTGGTTCCTACCGCTAGAACAAGCATCCATGATCCTGAAGGAAATACTGAAAACTTGGTTCAAGACTTGGATACCATAGAAGAACTCAGGGATTTGGCAAGGATAAGATTGGCCAGTTATCAACAAAGGATGGCTGGAGCTTATAACAAGAATGTCAAGATCAGAAAGTTTCGAGTTGGTGATATGGTGTTGAGGAAAGCATTTCAAAATACCACAAATCCTGCTGATGGCAAGTTAGCACCAAAGTGGGAAGGCCCCTATCTTATTGAAGGGGGCATATCGATTATTAACAATGGAAGGTGATTTACTACCAAGAGCTTGGAATGCTGTCCATTTGAAGAGATATTTCATGTAAGAAGGATTTAGGATCCTTGGCTGTTAGGGGAGGATTTTCTAACAATTAGTGATCCTTATTCGTTATCCTAACTAGTGATCCTTACTTCTGTGACAGGTGATGATCCTCAGAAGAGCTTCAGGATCAGGATCATGGATCACTTTAAGGATCCTCGTACTAACGATTGTTTACTTATGTATTTTACTATCTCGCAGGTATAACGAGCTTGACCAAGTCTTGGCGACATTCCTGGAGAATATTCCTAAACTATTCTGCACGTGCTTGACCAAAAATAGACATTGTGGAGAACGTGGAGGCTTGGCACGAAAGTCGGATAGTTAGTTTAGGTGGTTATTTCTATTTTAAAAGGGAGTAACGAGCTAGTAGAGAACACTTAGTCATTTTTGCAGTTACACACACTCATACAAGCTCTCATACAAGCTCTCGTTCAAACACTTAGCAATTACATACACTTTTTACACATTCCACCGTAGTGATCCTTGTATCTAGCTCGTTACTATCCGAAGTTGTAAACATTCATTCATTTATTCGAGCTTGGTGATCGGTAATTTCCATCACCCGGGGTTTTTTGTGCCGGAGATCAACTCTTGATCAAGGGCTTTTTCCCCGTATAAATCCTTGTGTTGTTTGTGCAATTTACATTGAAGTGATCTTCATCGCTGTTACACATTTTGAGCATCATTCCCCGTAACAAAGAGTTTGGTTGCATTATCCTCGTCTGATTTTTGACCAAAACAGTTTGGCGCCCACCGTGGGGCAATTGGTGCTTCGTCCTTAAGAAAATACGCGTTTCTGTGCTTAATCAGGTTCACTACAACCAAGCAGATGGCTTCCTCATCGAAGAATGCTTCAAACTTGATGCCCTCATTCACTTCTTCACAAGGCGTTCCTCCTTTGCCTCCACCACCTTCTGGATCCCAGAAGAATACTGAGAATGCTGCGAAGAAACCGACTCCCATTTTCTCAAAACCACCTACTTCCTCTGTTTCAACTAATCCTACTACTAATGATCTCTATGCCTTGATTTTGCAGATGAGGAATCACGCACAAGAGCAGGATAAAACCAACGAAAGGATCCTCCGGGAGATTGACGAAATTAAGAAACAGAAGAAAACGGCAGAGGATCACTCCCCACTGATGCCCAGATCTTTGAATTTTGATACTCCGGTGATTACTTCTCAGCCATCAGTGGTTCCAGACATTCAATATGTGGGTGGACCAAAAGGAGTGCACTACGGAACAACAACAATGACCCAGGCATCAGGTTCACTTTTCCAGCCAGCGGGATCCTATCCTCAGCATATGGGATCCCTCACAAGTTCAGGAGTGCAGCAGTTTCAAGGATCCTCCTTCGTTCCAGGATCATCCCAGGTTCAAGGATCCTCCTTCGTTCCAGGATCATCCCAGGTTCAAGGATCCTCCTTCGTTCCAGGATCATCCCAGGTTCAAGGATCCTCCTTCGTTCCAGGATCATCCCAGGTTCAAGGATCCTCCTTCGCTCCAGGATCATCCCAGGTTCAAAGATCCTCCTTCATTCCAGGATCATCCCAGGTTCAAGGATCCTTCTTCGTTCCAGGATCGTCCCAGTTTCAGGGATCCTTCCAGATGCCAGGATCCTTGAGGAGCTTGCAAACAGGAAGTTCAGATGTCCATCAGGGAGATTTTATTCCAATGCAGACCAACGCTTCTACTGGTCCCTCGATCATTCCAGAGCCCCAACAATATGGATTAGCATCCATTCTCCCTAACTTGAATCCAATGGGAGGTAACACTTTTAACAATTCTTATACTACTAACCAAGGTCTTATGCAGGATCCAGGTATCAATCATGCCATGGCCAGAGAATTGCAAAAGCTAAAGGATATGATATCAAGTGTCCCGGGAGTAGTCAAACCTATCCCAGAGATTGCAGATGGGAGCCATAAGATATCTCGTTTTGCACCACCAATCTGTGATGCTGAGATACCCAAGAGGTTCCATGTGCCTACAATGAAGCTGTATGATGGCTCAACAGATCCTGAAGAACACATAGCACAATACAGGGAGAGGATGGAGATCAATCCAATCCCAGAAAGGTTAAAGGAAGCATGCCTGTGCAAAGGATTCGGATCCACTCTTACTGGATCAGCTCTCAAATGGCTGCTAAGTCTTCCTCCCTATTCTATTACCTCATTTGCTAACCTAGTTAACTTGTTTAATAATCAGTTTTCTTGTAGTAGAAAATTTGAACGATTAACTAGTGATTTATATAGGATAACCCAGGGTCATAATGAATCATTAAGGGATTACATTACCAAATTCAGTAAAGAATCCTTAGACATTCCTAACTTAGATATAGCCACGGCTGTTGAGGCCTTCAAAATGGGATTGCTTAGGGATTCGTTATTTTATGATGATCTTGTTATGACACCATGCAGGAACCTAGATGAGGTAAGAACCCGGGCCCTTAGGTACATTCGGCTAGAGGATGACAAGAGGATCCAGGAGAGGATAACAGGATCCTCAAAGCAGGATAAGCAAGGATCTTCATTCAGGAACAACAAGTTCAGATCCTACAACAGATCTGATAACCAGAACGTGCACTCTATTGATCAAGAAGAGGATGACGAAGATTATCCTCCAATTTCTGAATATTGCTTTAGTGTTGATAACAATGAACTAATCCTTGCTATGCAGAACCTAGGTGATAAAGCTAGATGGCCGAGAAAGAATGATAGGCCGGCTGCAACTAAGGATAAATCAAAGTGGTGTGCATATCATGAAGATTTTGGGCACCTCACAGAAGAATGCATTGCATTAAGAAAGGAAATTGGATACTTGTTGAGCAAAGGGCATCTAAAAGAGTTGTTGGGAAGAAAAAAGTCAAGGACTCAGGATCCTGAAAGGATCCCTGAGAAGGCTCCAGCTCCTCCAGCAGATGCACAAGTGATAAACTTTATTTCTGGAGGATCCGACATTTGTGGCACATCCTTCTCAGCAGCTAAAAGGCATGCGAAGGAAGCTAAGATGGATAATGGAGAAAGACCAGTTCGAACATCAAGTGTCTCCGAAGGAAAAGTCATAACCTTTGATGAAGAGGATCGTGTTGATATCCAGGATCCTCATCACGATGGTTTAGTTATTACTCTTTTCATATCTAACCATTTTGTCCGCAGGATCCTAATAGACGGAGGAAGTTCAGTGAACATTATCCAGCTTGATGTTCTAAAGAAGATGGGTATCCCTGAATCAGAGATCATACCAAGATCCTCCGTGCTCGTGGGATTTAGTGGCGAAACTAAGAACACCCTGGGGGACATTAAACTCCCAATATATATTGAAGGCTTACACTCTTATCAAAAATTTTGTGTTATTGACTGTTTATCTTGTTGTAATGTTATCCTTGGCAGGCCCTGGATACACGATATGAAAGCAGTCCCGTCTACTTACCATCAATGTGTGAAGCTCCCTAGTCCTTGGGGAATAGTAAAGATTGATAGTGATCAGCAGGAGGCTAAGAATTGCTACACTTCATCGATGAAACCAGCCTCGAAATCCAGGGAGCAATAGCAATCAAAGTATCCTCCAAGGGATGTCTTGGAGGCAAAAGAGCAGGATGTGGTAGAAATCCTCATGGATCCTGATGATCCTGAATCTAAAATCTATATCGGATCAGGGATCCTTGGCGAAATGAAAGAAGACCTCATATCCTTCCTCAAAAGGAGAAAGACTACCTTTGCATGGAAACACGAAGATATGACTGGTATATCCAAAGATGTTATCACTCACAAGCTCGGCATCGACAGATCCTTCAAACCAATCCATCAAAGGAGAAGGAAGTTTGCACCAGAAAGGAATGCCATTATCCAGGAAGAGGTAGAGAAATTGCTCCGGGCAGGTATGATTAGAGAGGTCAAGTATCCAAGATGGTTGGCCAATGTGGTTGTTGTTCAAAAGAAAAACGGAAAGTGGAGGGTATGTGTCGATTTTACCGATTTAAATAAGGCATGTCCCAAGGATCCTTTCCCTTTACCCCACATTGACTCCATGGTGGATGCAACTGCGGGTCATGAACTGTTAACTTTTATGGATGCCTCATCTGGATTTCAACAAATCCAAATGGAACCATCCGACCAAGAGGATACAGCCTTCATGACTCCAACTGGTATATACTGCTATATTGCTATGCCATTTGGATTAAGAAATGCAGGTGCAACATACCAAAGGCTGGTGAATATGATGTTCAAGGATCAGATTGGACAAACTATGGAGGTTTACATAGATGATATGGTGGTAAAATCCTTAAAAGCTGAGGATCACCTAAGAGACTTGGAGGAAGCATTCGATATCCTTGACAAATATAACATGAAACTTAATCCTTCAAAATGTCACTTTGGTGTTAAAGCAGGTAAATTCTTAGGATATATGGTGACAAAGAGAGGCATTGAAGCTAGCCCGGAACAGATCAAAGCAATAGTGAATATCAAATCTCCGGTCAATGCTAAGGATGTTCAAAGGCTAACAGGAAGGATAGCAGCCTTGAACAGATTTATATCCAAGTCCTCCGAGAGGTGTAAAGAATTCTATGATATCCTAAGGAAGAACAAGAAATTTGAGTGGACGGAGAAGCATGAAAATGCTTTAAAAGCCCTCAAAGATTACCTATCCTCGGCCCTGGCTTTGATGAAACCAGAAAAGGGTGATGTGTTATCCTTGTATCTTGCAGTATCCTCAAAAGCAGTAAGTGCGGTCCTTGTTAAGGATCATCAAGGTACACAACATCCCGTCTATTATGTAAGTAAAAGTTTACTTGATGCCGAATCCAGGTACTCACACCTTGAAAAGCTTATTCTTGCATTAATAATGGCATCTACAAAGTTAAGACATTATTTTGAAACTCATGTTATCATTGTTAAAACTAATTTCCCAATTAAGAATGTCCTCAGGAAACCAGAGATGTCAGGAAGGATGGCTAAGTGGGCAGTGAAGCTAAGTGCATATGATATAAGATATGAGCCTAGGACAGCCATCAAATCCCAAGCATTAGCTGACTTTGTGGCTGATTTCAGTAGTGATTTACAAGAAGAAGCTGAGTTAGAAGTCCAGCAGCTAGAAGAGACCAAGGATCCTTGGATACTTCATACTGATGGATCCTCAAATGTCAAAGGCACAGGGCTTGGAATACTACTAAAATCGCCACAGGGGGACATAATACCCCATTCTATAGCTTGTGAGTTCCAAACCACTAACAATGAGGCTGAGTATGAAGCCTTAATTGCTGGTTTGCAAATCGCTAAGCATATGGGAATCAGGTATCTTGAGGTACATGTAGATTCTTTGTTAATTACAAACCACTTTAATGGATCCTATGCTGTTAAAGGTGAAAAGCTAACCAAATATTTGGAGATAGTCAAAAGTTTGGCACTCTCTTTTGTTTCCTTTAGTTTGTCACAGGTACCAAGGGAAGAAAATACAGAAGCTGATGCATTGGCTAACTTAGGATCATCTTTGAAGATCCCAGAGGATATCAAGATTCCTATTATCCATATCCTGACCCCGGCTATCGAGGATCACCAGACTATGGAGATAGGAAATGATTCTGCAGTTATCCCTAGTGAGGATACTCAATCCTATTCAGGATCAGGATCATGGATCTCACCAATTATGAGATACTTACAACATGGAGAGATTCCTACAGGAGAAAACCCTAGGGCTTTCAAATCGAAGGTATCTCAATTCACAATTATAAATAATATGTTGTATAGACGATCTCTTGCAGGACCATACTTGAGATGCATTGAGGATCCTGAAGTTCAAGAAGTTTTAAAAGACTTCCATGAAGGAGATTGTGGAAATCACACTGGGGGCAGGGCTTTATTCTCAAGGATCCTGAGGACAGGATACTACTGGCCAACCATGAAGAAAGATGCTGTGGAGTATGCCAGAAGATGTGATCCTTGCCAGAGACACAGCAACATCCTTCATCAACCAGCTGAATTATTGCATCCTATATCCTCCTCTTGGCCATTTATGAGATGGGGTATGGATATAGTTGGAAAGCTCCCTAAGGCACCTGGTGGGAAAGTATTCATGTTAGCTATGACTGATTACTTCTCCAAGTGGATAGAGGCTGAAGCTTTTGCCCAAATTAGAGAAAAGGAAGTTATATCCTTCATTAAAAGAAATATTATAACTAGATTTGGAATTCCTTCTGAGATTATATGTGATAATGGTTCCCAATTTATTGGGGGCAGAACCACTAACTTTTGTGACAGCTGGGGGATTAAGATGATAACATCAACACCAGTCCACCCACAAGCTAATGGTCAGGCAGAATCATCCAACAAGATCATCATCAACATTTTGAAGAAGAAGCTTGGATCCAAGAAAGGGAAATGGGCAGAAGAACTACCCTATGTGCTCTGGGCTGACCGGACAACCCCTAAGAATGCTACTGGTCAAACACCATTCTCTTTGGTGTTTGGGGCAGAATCGGTGATCCCAACAGAAATGGTGGTTCCAACTGCTAGAACAAGTACTCGTGATCCTGAGGAAAATAATGAAAACTTGGCTCAAGACCTGGATACTATTGAAGAAATCAGGGATATGGCTAGAATAAGGATGGCCAGTTATCAGCAAAGAATGGCTGGTACTTACAACAAAAATGTCAGGATCAGGAGGTTTCAAGTTGGAGATATGGTGTTAAGGAAAGCATTTCAGAATACCACCAATCCTGCTGATGGAAAATTGGCTCCAAAATGGGAAGGCCCTTATTTGATTGAAGCTGAAGCAGGGAAGGGGGCATATAGATTGCTAACCATGGAAGGTGATTTGCTACCAAGAGCTTGGAATGCTGTCCACTTGAAGAAATATTTCATGTAAGCAGGATCCTTATGGCATAGGTGATCCTCACGATAGGGATATCCTTAAAGGATCCTCAAAGTATCGGTGAACCTTACTCAGGTAATATCCTAATCTTGAACTATTTCATTTCTTTATTTTCTCATATAAGGATAAGGATCATGTATCCTTTATCCATCTCTCACGTGAGTTCAAGTTTTGAAAGTTCAGGTATCTTTAGCACAACGTTGGTTATCCACAGAAGCAATCCGTCTTTTGGGTTTAACCCCAGTTATTTGGGCTTGTCCCCAGATTCCGCCTGTAGCGCACGATGATCCTGGTGTAGTTCAAGGCTTTGGGACCAGTACTCGTTCTAGGGGCTGATAATTCCATTGTTCTGGCTATGCTTAGGATCCTACGTATAATGGTAGACGTACCATACATCCGTTCATAAGGTTTCTAACGTTTTCACGTTAGCTAAGGTTTCTAACGTTTTCACGTTAGCTAAGGTTTTGGCATCTTCATGTCACTAAGTTTGGATAGTCGCCAGTTAGGGCCATACTCCAGTTTACACACGATCCTTGGGCTTGTCCCTAGTTGCTAATTCTTTTCTTATATTGGCTTAGTCCCAAGTTATGCTCTATTTCAGGTCCTTGAAGATAGGCAGCTAGGGATCCTTGATCCTTATTTCACTCTAAGGTTTATCTTATAAGTTATCCTTATTATGGTTAGGATTCTAACTTGAATCCTCAGGTATGATCCTTAACTCTTTTGATTTTATTCATTATTCTTTTAAATAACCCTTATACTTGACAACTGAACTTGTATTTCTTAAATCATATCACTTTTTAAAACCTATCGGTTATGGGATATGTGATCCTTGTTCATATCCTAAACTTTTTGGATATCTTTTCTAATTTTTCAAGGCTTGATAAGTATAAACAGAATGAACATTACAACAGTTGGAAAGTAACATATTAAAAAGGATAACAACACATGATAAGCGACAAAAGGTTAAGTTTTTATTTATTAATATAAGGCTAACCCTTTAAAGGTTGTCAAAATTACCTACCCGAGCATCTACCAGCAAAAAGTGGCCCGTCCGCTGGGGTAGGTAAAGGGTGTCCATGATAATGAGTTCAAAGGTAGTGCAGGAATATAAAGGCGGCAGGATCACAATGGTTTCATCCCCCAAACAGAGGATCCCTCCACCAATTGCAATCCTGCCTATTGTCCAAAGGATCATACATGATCTTTAAACCTAAGAACTATTGTTTAGAGTTATTACAGACCCACCATTGTTCAAAAACATCAACAATCAAAAACTACCAAACCATAAAAAATGGGCTCCGGCCACGTCTAGAAATTTCCATCATCGCCCATTTTTGCAGCTCACACCTTCGCTGCATCATCATCACCACCAGCCGCTGCATCCTCAGCTTTATCCTTCAACCCGCTGCCACTAGCCTCAATTGCCAGAATCTCCTCAGCCTCCTCTTCATCACCCAATTCAGCCAGCCTTGCCTTCCATTCTTCAATTTCCCAGCTACTTTTGTCAAAGGCAGGATCCTGAGCTTCCAAGGCCATTTGAAGCTTGGTTTTATACATTGCTATGGCGGCAGAAACTTTAGCATCATCTGTGATCTCCTGCCTTTCATAGTCAAAGTTAACCAGCACCTTAGCCATCTTCTGCTTGGTATCCTGGAGTTCCTTCTGAAGATCAGCAAGTGCAAGATCCTTAAGCACAGCAACCTGCTGGAGGTCGGCAATCTTCTTATCTTGATCCTCAACATGGCCGACGTAATCCTCGATCTCAGCAAATTTCTGCAAAAGAAGAGGATAAAGCAGTTCAAGAGCAAGTGATCCTAAGATCAGCAGGATATACAAGCAGAGACAGTGATCCTTACATCATTGAAGTACTCGAGGAACTGGTGGCGAATTAAGGGCAGACCCTGCAAATCCTCAGCCTCGGAAGTCTTTCTCTTCTTGATTCCTTTCCCTTTGAGGGGTGCCTTGGGGATTGAGGCTGTCGGGCTAGTAGGGACCTTTCTTTTGGAGGATTTGACAGTGGTGAGATCGGTGACACTGAACCTTGAAGCAGCTTTGGCAGATTTTCCAGCACCTACACAACCAAAACAAGATAAGTGTCTTTTCTTAATATACATTTAACTATTTATTTAAATCTTAAACAAGGATACTTACTTGACATTGTGACAGAGCCTGAGGATACCTCCTGTGAGTCTTGGGTTATTGTCTTAAAAGTTCTAGTTTCAGGGTCGAGTCCCCAGAAAGCAGCAAGTCTTTCCCTGGTTGCGGGTGTTGTGATGAGATGTGAAACAGAGATGGCTGCATGACACAAGACAAAGAAGGGGTTAGTGATCCTATTACAAAAACATGACCATCTGGTGATCCTTCCCGGGATCCTCCGGCCTACCATGGGTGGACCATGTTCTTGGTAAATGCTCTCCATCTGAAATGGTATCCCTTCTTACAAAGAAGAAGCGACGTTTCCAATCTTTGTCGTTTTTGGTGACTTTGAGAAGAGGATGATCTGCACTGGGTTTTCGTTTGAACAAATAACGGTGGGATCCAAAGGTAGTAAGATCATACAGTTCCGCCAGTTCTGACATTCCTAAATCAACGCCTTCCTGCTCGATGATCCTCTCTAGGGTGTATAAAACCCTCCAAATCATCGGCATGGCTTGAATGTAAGATATGCCGGTAAGGGAAAAGAAGGATTGTGTGAATTCCGGGAAAGGATAGGTGTACCCTATAGCAAATGGAGTAACCGGAAAGGCAACCCATGTTTCTGAAACATAGTCGCTCAGGGCAGTTGGATCGAAAGGTTTGAAAAAGACATTCGCCGGAAAACGGTGACGGATGTTATCTATTTGTGCATCGTTAAAGCAACACCTCTCGTTCACTGAGTCCTTGATGATCTTCTGACTCTTCAAGGGGCTATCCTTTTTGTGATCCTTGGTCGGGGAACTTCGGAGCAACATTCTCGAAGTGACGGAGATAAAGAAGAAAAACAGAGTAAGAGAGGAAGAAAGAGGAGAAAGAATTACCTGGTTGTTCGTCGACTGAGAATTTAAAGGGAGTCTCTTTCGAATTTGAATGCATAATGATCCTATCTATATCTCTATTTATAATTATGATTCTGCAGGATTGTCACTTCCATGACATCATCATCGCAACGGCTAGTTCTATTTTAACGGCTATATATCCGTTAGTTTGTTACGGAAAAGATCAAGAAAACATAACTCGCTAATTTTACAATTTCACTCCTTATATTTTGGGGGCAATTGTTAGGGGAGGATTTTCTAACAATTAGTGATCCTTATTCGTTATCCTAACTAGTGATCCTTACTTCTGTGATAGGTGATGATCCTCAGAAGAGCTTCAGGATCAGGATCATGGATCACTTTAAGGATCCTCGTACTAACGATTGTTTACTTATGTATTGTACTATCTCGCAGGTATAACGAGCTTGACCAAGTCTTGGCGACATTCCTGGAGAATATTCCTAAACTATTCTGCACGTGCTTGACCAAAAATAGACGTTGTGGAAAACGTGGAGGCTTGGCACGAAAGTCGGATAGTTAGTTTAGGTGGTTATTTCTATTTTAAAAGGGAGTAACGAGCTAGTAGAAAACACTTAGTCATTTTTGCAGTTACACACACTCATACAAGCTCTCATACAAGCTCTCGTTCAAACACTTAGCAATTACATACACTTTTTACACATTCCACCGTAGTGATCCTTGTATCTAGCTCGTTACTATCCGAAGTTGTAAACATTCATTCATTTATTCGAGCTTGGTGATCGGTAATTTCCATCACCCGGGGTTTTTTGTGCCGGAGATCAACTCTTGATCAAGGGCTTTTTCCCCGTATAAATCCTTGTGTTGTTTGTGCAATTTACATTGAAGTGATCTTCATCGCTGTTACACATTTTGAGCATCATTCCCCGTAACAAAGAGTTTGGTTGCATTATCCTCGTCTGATTTTTGACCAAAACATTGGCTGTCTTTATATCTGATATCCATGAAGGATCCTCAGAGGATAGATGATCCTCATTCTGGTAATGATCTGATTCTAATTTATCTAGTTCTTTAACTTATTTTATTACAAGGAGAAGGATCATGGATCCTTTATCCTTTTTTCACTAAGTTCTGAGTTTTGCAGAAGATTGATGTATCCTTGACAAAGGATCAAGTATCCACAGAAGTCTCCTAAGTTTTATGGGCTTGTCCCCAGTTTATGGGCTTGTCCCCAGTTTTTGGGTTTATCCCCAGTTTTTGGGCTTTTCCCCAGTTTAAGGTAACTACTACCTTCGCCAGTAGCGCACGATGATCCTGGTTTAGTTAAAGGCAATGGGACCAGTACCCGCTTTAGGAGCTGACAATTTCATTGTACTGGTTGTATTCAGGATCCTACGTATAATGGTAGATGTACCATACATCCATTCCTAAGGTTTCTAACGTTTTCACGTTAACTAAGGTTTTGGCATTTTCATGTCACTAAGTTTGGATAGTCGCCAGTGAGGGCCATACTCCAGTTTACACAAGATCCTTTGGGCTTGTCCCTAGTATTTTGGGCTTGTCCCCAGTTTTTGGGCTTGTCCCCAGTTTATTGGGCTTGTCTCTAGATTGTTGGGCTTGTCCCCAGTTACTAACTCTTCTTTTATATTGGCTTAGTCCCAAGTTATGTCTCATTTCAGGTTTCTAAAGCTAAACAGTTAAGGATCCTGGATCCTAACTTTTCACAAGGGTTTTTCTTATAACTGTCACAATAGTATGCATTAAGGATATAGGATCCTAACTTGGATTCTCTGGTATGACCTTTATATACTTTAACTTTATTCTTGGTTTATTTATATTACCCTTATTCTTTGACAACAGGATATGTGATCCTAAAATTGTCTAACTTGCTGAACTTTTCGATTATAGGATATTTGATCCTTGATCATATCCTAAATTTTTTTAACACAAGCTAATTCTTACATTATTGATTTGCAAATTCAAAAGTAATATATAATGATCATTAAAAGGTAAATAAATTCAGAATGAACAATACAAGATAAGCCAAAGGATTAAAGTTTTATTTATTTATCAAAAGGTTAACCCTTCAAAGGTTGTCAAAATTACCTACCCCAAGCATCTACCAGCAACACGTGGCCCGTCCGCTGGGGTAGGTAAAGGGTGTCCATGTTAATAAGTTCCAAGTAGTGCAGGAATTTAAAGGGGAGGGGTACCAAACGCTTCATCCTCCACAAACAGAAGGACCCATCCACCTTTGTCACCCCCTTATTGTTCAAAGGATCAGTGATCCTTAACCCTAATACTATTTTTTAAGTACAAACCATTGTTCAAAAACGTCAACAACCAAAAAACATTAAACCATAAAAAATGGGCTCCGGCCACGTCTAGAAATATCCATCATCACCCATTGTTGCAGCTTACACCATCGCTGCATCGTCATCACCACCAGCTGCTCCCTCCGCCTGATCCTTCAGCCCACTGCCACCAGCCTCAATTGCCAGAACCTCCTCAGCCTCCTCTTCATCATCCAGCTCCCCCAGCTTCAGCTTCCAAGCCTCCTGATCCCAGGCAGACCTGTCAAAAGAAGGATCCTCAGCCTCCTTTGCCATTTGAAGCTTGATTTTGAGCATGGCTATTGTAGCAGAGAGTTTGGCTCCTTCCATCACTTCCTCCTTCTCCTGCTGAGCTGTAGCTTGGGTCAGGACTAGCTCCATCTTCACCAGGTTGATCACATTCTCGAGAGAGGAGATTTTCTGGTCCTTTTCCAGGAACATCTTCTAGAAGTCCAAGTGGTTTTGCTCAGCCTCTTCAGCATGTGAATCCAGGAGCATCTGGATCTCAGCAAATTTCTACAAAAAAGAAGCATATGTCAGGATCCGTTATCCTCAGTATGGGAAGATAAGACTTAAGGATCCGGGATCCTTACCTCAGAGACGTACTCCTCGAACTGGTGTTGGATGAGAGGCAGGCCTTCAAGAGCTTCAGCAGCCTTCCTTTTCTTGCCACCTTTGCCCTTTGTGCTGGTACCCCTAGGATTTGGGATGCTGGGACTGGCAGCAAGTTGTTTCTTGATGGACTTGGAGGAGGCAAATGCGTCAAGGTCACTGAAGCTGAACTTGGAAGCTGATCTTGAGGATTTTCCAGCGCCTACAAATGTGTAAGACCCTAAATCGAATTAGACAAAAAGTCACAGCGGAAATTCGTGCCTTAAAATTTCTTTCATTACAAACGTCTTGACTTACTTAAAGGTTCGTTTTAATATGTATCTTTTACAAAAATAAGGCATAAGTCCTGTTTACTAATAATACATACTCAATTATTCCCATACAATCTATCCTGTGACTCGGTCTTCGATCTCTATTCCTTGTGATAATCACCCGTGATCCGTATAACCTGCACTCACACATTCATTTATAACATTAGCACACATTATATAAACAAGATTCATTCACACACACTTCACTTTACATCATTTTCCAAACTTTAAGCATTTCATCTGCGTATCCATTTCCTGGTAAGGCTTCAATAATGTACCTGCATTACTTTTCATTCTCAAGGTACACCATTAATAATGTTAACACTCAACGTCTCTAAAACAGGCATACATACGTACTTACATACAAACATACATACACATCTACATCCATACATACCTTTCCTACAGCTTTACATACGTGCATACACTCATATATGTCTTTATGCATACATACATACACAACTACATACATACATACCTTTCCTACGTCTTTACATACATGCATACACTCGTACCTATCTTTATACATACATACATTCATAACTACATACGTACCTGCCTTTCCTACATCTTTACATACATGCGTACACTCGTACATCTCTTTATATATACATACATACATACGTACCTACCTTTACGAACACGTACTAGATCACACGTACCTCTTACATACACATACATTATTTACATGGAGCTTAGGTTTAGATTTATAGCCCATAAACATCTAAGGATTGATCAAAATCATGTTTAGAAAGTCCTCCGTAGTCCACGGATAACAAACCGAAGCCTACGACACATAAATCAACCTAAATCACAAACTTCAGACTTTTGGACTTGGGGAGGTCGTCGGCGACGGCCTGTAGTTTTTCCCGTCGGCCAAAACCCCGTAGACAGGTAAATAAGGCGTCTGAGAAAAACTGACTTTCCCTTGCCCGTCGGCGACGGCCTCCTTGCCCGTCGGCGACGGCCTCTCTAAAATTCATTTTCCTGCAGATCCGTTTCGACGTCCGAACGCACTAAAACGCGCATAACTTTCGAACCGTTTACCCGTTTAACCTCCCGTTTCTTCCTACATGCTTGTAAATTCACATTCTATCATATAAACTTAAAATCCCACATCCAGATTAAGGAAATTCTTATCTTACGCTCTATCGGCTTATTATCATTTCCTAATTATTTGACCCGTTATGGGTATTTGCGCATTAATTGGTCTAAGACTAGCAAGACCATACTTCCCACCTCCATACTTGTCCAAAACATTACACCAATCGTATAGCTTGTTTCTAAACCACTTATTAAGATCGTTTGCCCAAAATACCCATCAAGGGCATTTTGGTCAACTTTAGATCCCATCCTTCACGACGTAAGACTACGACACATAATTGACCTCAACCATCATGTTTAGTTAATTAAAACACCATATAACTTAATCGAACATAAGAAGTGATTACAGAAATCACTTACCTTACGCGTCCGTGCTCGTATCCAATTCCTTGCCTCTTCTTGACCCGTTAGCCTTTCTCGCTTGAGTCCGTCTTGACATGATTCCTATACTTTCATGCCACCATCACATTCTCGTTAGTATACCTAATTGTACGCGTTAACGATCATACCAATCACATAATCCACACTTAACTTCCCTTAGTCATTTCTAACAAGCATACTACATAAAAATCAACTTCATATCCTTTCCAACTCATGTAATTCATCATGTAATCACAAATAACGCATATTAACATAACATGTACCAAACGACTTCCTATAATCCTACCTTTACGACAACGAGTCAAATCACGTTACTTATACTTAGTTGACTTTTGAGAGTCAACTATTAACCATATTTAATTATCGACTTATCATCATATACCCGTAACATCATAGTCGACTATACGGACGATACTATAAACATTTGATCATACACTTGGTGTGAGTACCACCTTCTAAGCATAACGTACAACTAGCTTATACATAAATCTTCTAAGTTCATATATAATTCATCAAATCCTACTACTAATCAACATATAATATTCACACATGAACATCAAACATATCACCACCACATTTCTCTCAATTCAACTTACAAGAATTCATCATATCCATCATAATTCATCAACAATCAACAAGAATTGAACATGGATGATCATTCAAGTCATCATCCTTACTTTAATAAGTGGGTTTCACCTCTAAACATCAAATTAACACAAACCATACATAACCTATGTTCTATATGATGATTCTAACACTTATACATGATCAATATCACCTTAACTTACGGATTAGAACATAACCCACTTCACACATGATCACCAATCTTTGATTTAAGACATACCTTACGATCCCCTTGTGAAGGTGATCACTAATTCATGCTCGGTTGTGAATTTGGGCCTTGATTCATTCTTCAATTTGAAGCTTTTGATGAACTAGGGTTTGGGGCTCTTGAGAGCCCCTGATCGATCTATCCAGAACACACACGAAGGTGTGTGTGTGTGTGTGTGATCTTTTCCTTTTAATAACTAAACTTTCATTTGTTCCACTTTAGCCCCCTCGGGTTTACCTTTAAAGCATAACTAACACTACCCTCATCATTTAATACTTTTGACCATACCCTTAACTAGGTTAAATAACCTAGTTATTTATTTCATGACATGTCCACTAAGAACATACGACAAATATTAACATTCAGATTTTGGGGCGTTACAAGTCTACCACCCTTAAACAAGGTTTCGTCCCCGAAACCTTTCTTACCTCTATTTAACACTAATTAATTCTTCTCTACGTCCCATCAACACTACCGCTAGCCCATCACAACGACTATCTTCTTTCTTAAAGAACCCGTTCCGGAGTTCTTATTAGTGTCGCTTTCACTAATGACGCTAATTCCTAACAGCCTTCATAGCTAATGGTTCAATCATCATTCTATTACTCATATATCAGATGCATCATATATCTTTTGTTTACTTGAAACCATTACAACATCCCATTAATAACATTCCCATTTGTTCATTTCAACATTCCTAATGTTTTCATCGACTATACGATCTTGCATCGTAATTTGCATATACTCAGATATGTTTAACTCTAACTAATACATCATAGTAATGGGTAACTATACATTCTCGATTCATAAACTATTCATATAATTGGCTTTTTCTTAACAAGTCCATACTTTTCATACCATACATTCACGTAACATTCTCATTTCCTTGACCGGTTAATAACGGGTCAATATACACACTTCCTCAATCTGTAATCCTACATACATTTGTATGATCCGTTCATAACGGATCTACTATCTTCTTCTCATTTCTTAAAAGATTACATTCTCTATATGCATTGTATAATATTTAACTCTTGCGTCGTCACCACAACAAAACTACTAGTACATAACCACACCTACATGCAAGTCCCTAACGTTAACCTTATTCCATAGTTTCTACAGTGACTTGTGTCTTGCATACTTCTACGCTACCTTTAGATCATTTCGTTCATTTCATATTACTATTGCTTTCACTTCATGCATTACTTAATTTATATATATAAATGTGTCATACCAGTTCATATCTATCCAACATAAGTTAAACATTTTACTAACCTCTTTTTCATTTCCCAAACCAACGATCCGTAACTCAGATCGATCATTTTCCCCTCGATCACTTGCCATAACATGTTAGTTTTCATTCATCTGTGTAACGAGCTTCCGCTCATGCACATCCTTTCACCAATTCAATTGGTTTCATCACATTAATAGTTCTAGCATTATCATTAATCAACATCGGCGGTTAGCATATGTCATATAGACATTCATTACACTAGGTGATTACCCACCTATATCTTTTCTACAATTTCCTACGTACCTACTATAACGTACCACACATTCTAACTCTTACATGCAATCCTTTCATTCTATTAATCATTTCGCCAACTGAAGTACATGTTCGTACTTCCTTCCATTCATGCTTACTTGCAAAGACCTTATTACATCGTTTCAATATTTCTTCCCAAGCTTACCATTCCCGCCCATACTCAAGTTATTGTCCGGGTCACAGCCCTTCATCATTCTGACTTCTAAGAGTCAATTACTAACACATCTAACACGTAACTTATACAAAACTCCGTCTATTATACTATCACCTTTTACTTAATACTTATTTCTATGACCCATTCGACTCAATCATGGTCAAACTGTCGACATCTTCTTAGGCAGATTAATTTCATTCTTTTTATATTTTTTTAATCCGTCTCACGGATTCAGGTGCATCATTCATGCTTTTTCATTCATTGAATACGCCTTACGGATTCAAACATTATATTCATGCCTTTCTTCCTTCTATGACTTGAATCCATCTAATCGATTCAATCATAACATTCACATCTTTCATTCCTTACATGTGTTGAATCCGTTTCGCAGATTCAGACATATCATCTCTACATTTCCTTTCCTTGAATCCGTTTTACGGTTTCAAACATTCCATTCATGCCTTTCATCACTTGAATCCGTCTCACGGATTCAAACATTGCATTCATACCTTTCATCCTTGAATCTGTCTCACGGATTCAAACATATCATTCATATCTTATCGATCCGTACTTAATTACGGATTCCACATTCTTCATTCTTATCAGGCATGTTTTCATACTTTCATAGTACTCTCAATTCCCCGAGAGTCTTACTTCCCATTTCACCCACACGCCCGCCTGCTGCCTAACTCTACCGGACATACCTGTAACAATCATCATGATCTCACGAACGTCATACGTTTCTCGTGTACTGGCCAGGTACACAATCCACGTAGTAGTTTCGTGCCTTCATGTAATTGTCACCTTATGTCCGTAGACTTAGGTTTCGGCGCGTGTATCACTTTCAGTACTTCATTACTATACAATCATTGGCGTTCATTTAAAATTTTCCTTCCCTTAATGAGTTCTTACCATTACAATGCCCACATATTAAATTCACGTACCTGGGGCACATTTGCCTATTTGCCTCTTGACTGTTCTAGTCATTCATCCTAAACTGCATTCACGGATCATCCTCTTCCAACACTTATGCTTACCTTGCACATACAAAACCGTCATTTTCTTTATACGTACACATAAGTACCTACTTACATTAGCCTTTACCTTTGGATCTTAACCGAGTCTTAGATTGTACGGATTTCTTATCTCAAGAGCACACAAGTTTGAGTTCAAGTACTTACCTTCTCTTACTTGATTCCCTCAAACCAGGGCTCTGATACCAACTTGTAAGACCCTAAATCGAATTAGACAAAAAGTCGCAGCGGAAATTCGTGCCTTAAAATTTATTTCATTACAAACGTCTTGACTTACTTAAAGGTTCGTTTTAATATGTATCTTTTACAAAAATAAGGCATAAGTCCTGTTTACTAATAATACATACTCAATTATTCCCGTACAATCTATCCTGTGACTCGGTCTTCGATCTCTATTCCTTGTGATAATCACCCGTGATCCGTATAACCTACACTCACACATTCATTTATAACATTAGCACACATTATATAAACAAGATTCATTCACACACACTTCACTTTACATCATTTTCCAAACTTTAAGCATTTCATCTGCGTATCCATTTCCTGGTAAGGCTTCAATAATGTACCTGCATTACTTTTCATTCTCAAGGTACACCATTAATAATGTTAACACTCAACGTCTCTAAAACAGGCATACATACGTACTTACATACAAACATACATACACATCTACATCCATACATACCTTTCCTACAGCTTTACATACGTGCATACACTCATATATGTCTTTATGCATACATACATACACAACTACATACATACATACCTTTCCTACGTCTTTACATACATGCATACACTCGTACCTATCTTTATACATACATACATTCATAACTACATACGTACCTGCCTTTCCTACATCTTTACATACATGCGTACACTCGTACATCTCTTTATACATACATACATACGTACCTACCTTTACGAACACGTACTAGATCACACGTACCTCTTACATACACATACATTATTTACATGGAGCTTAGGTTTAGATTTATAGCCCATAAACATCTAAGGATTGATCAAAATCATGTTTAGAAAGTCCTCCGTAGTCCACGGATAACAAACCGAAGCCTACGACACATAAATCAACCTAAATCACAAACTTCAGACTTTTGGACTTGGGGAGGTCGTCGGCGACGGCCTGTAGTTTTTCCCGTCGGCCAAAACCCCGTAGACAGGTAAATAAGGCGTCTGAGAAAAACTGACTTTCCCTTGCCCGTCGGCGACGGCCTCCTTGCCCGTCGGCGACGGCCTCTCTAAAATTCATTTTCCTGCAGATCCGTTTCGACGTCCGAACGCACTAAAACGCGCATAACTTTCGAACCGTTTACCCGTTTAACCTCCCGTTTCTTCCTACATGCTTGTAAATTCACATTCTATCATATAAACTTAAAATCCCACATCCAGATTAAGGAAATTCTTATCTTACGCTCTATCGGCTTATTATCATTTCCTAATTATTTGACCCGTTATGGGTATTTGCGCATTAATTGGTCTAAGACTAGCAAGACCATACTTCCCACCTCCATACTTGTCCAAAACATTACACCAATCGTATAGCTTGTTTCTAAACCACTTATTAAGATCGTTTGCCCAAAATACCCATCAAGGGCATTTTGGTCAACTTTAGATCCCATCCTTCACGACGTAAGACTACGACACATAATTGACCTCAACCATCATGTTTAGTTAATTAAAACACCATATAACTTAATCGATCATAAGAAGTGATTACAGAAATCACTTACCTTACGCGTCCGTGCTCGTATCCAATTCCTTGCCTCTTCTTGACCCGTTAGCCTTTCTCGCTTGAGTCCGTCTTGACATGATTCCTATACTTTCATGCCACCATCACATTCTCGTTAGTATACCTAATTGTACGCGTTAACGATCATACCAATCACATAATCCACACTTAACTTCCCTTAGTCATTTCTAACAAGCATACTACATAAAAATCAACTTCATATCCTTTCCAACTCATGTAATTCATCATGTAATCACAAATAACGCATATTAACATAACATGTACCAAACGACTTCCTATAATCCTACCTTTACGACAACGAGTCAAATCACGTTACTTATACTTAGTTGACTTGTGAGAGTCAACTATTAACCATATTTAATTATCGACTTATCATCATATACCCGTAACATCATAGTCGACTATACGGACGATACTATAAACATTTGATCATACACTTGGTGTGAGTACCACCTTCTAAGCATAACGTACAACTAGCTTATACATAAATCTTCTAAGTTCATATATAATTCATCAAATCCTACTACTAATCAACATATAATATTCACACATGAACATCAAACATATCACCACCACATTTCTCTCAATTCAACTTACAAGAATTCATCATATCCATCATAATTCATCAACAATCAACAAGAATTGAACATGGATGATCATTCAAGTCATCATCCTTACTTTAATAAGTGGGTTTCACCTCTAAACATCAAATTAACACAAACCATACATAACCTATGTTCTATATGATGATTCTAACACTTATACATGATCAATTTCACCTTAACTTACGGATTAGAACATAACCCACTTCACACATGATCACCAATCTTTGATTTAAGACATACCTTACGATCCCCTTGTGAAGGTGATCACTAATTCATGCTCGGTTGTGAATTTGGGCCTTGATTCATTCTTCAATTTGAAGCTTTTAATGAACTAGGGTTTGGGGCTCTTGAGAGCCCCTGATCGATCTATCCAGAACACACACGAAGGTGTGTGTGTGTGTGTGTGTGATCTTTTCCTTTTAATAACTAAACTTTCATTTGTTCCACTTTAGCCCCCTCGGGTTTACCTTTAAAGCATAACTAACACTACCCTCATCATTTAATACTTTTGACCATACCCTTAACTAGGTTAAATAACCTAGTTATTTATTTCATGACATGTCCACTAAGAACATACGACAAATATTAACATTCAGATTTTGGGGCGTTACAAAATGTCAAACAACAGATAAGTGTTCATATTTTTCATTCATTTTAACATTTATTCATTTGTACATATATTCAAGTGCTTACTAGACATGGTGAAGGAACCGGAAGATGCTTCTTGTGGATCCTTTGCTTTGGCTTGAAATGTCCTTACAGCATGATCAAGCTTCCAGAAAGCAGCAACTCTTTCTTTTGTTGCAGGTGTTTCTTGGATGTGAGAAAGTGAGATAGCTGCACAAACAATAAAAAGGTTCAGTTATCCTTAACAGTAAAAGAGTCCTGCTATGATCCTTGTCTAAGGATCCCATATCCTACCCTGGGTGATCCACTTTTTAGGGAGATCCTTCCCGTCTGGGATTGAGTCCCTCCTCACAAAGAAGAAATGGCTCTTCCAGTAGGTGTCGTTTTTGGTGGTTTTGAGGATTGGGTGAGGCTGACCAGTTTATGCTTAAACAAGAAATGGTGTGAACCATGGCTAGCAAGGTTGTACAGTTGACTCAACTCGGACATCCCTATTTCTACACCCTCCTGCTCGATGATGTTCTCTAAGGTATAAAGGACTCTCCACATCATTGGCATGGCCTGTATGTAGCACATGCCTGTGAGTGTGAAGAAGGATTGTGTGAAGGTAGGAAAAGGATAAGAAAATCCTATCAAAAAGGGGGTAGCCGGAAAAGTGACCCAAGTGTCGGAAATACAGTCACACTTCATCGAAGAGTCAAACAATCGAAAAATAGCTTCAGCCAGAAAGCAATGACGAATCCGATCAATTTCAGGATCGGTAAAACGGCAGAGTTCCAGCGAAGGGTTTTTGGTAACGCCTTGGCTTTTCAAAGGACTATCCTTTTTAGGATCCTTAGCAGGTGAGGATCGAAGAACCATTTTCGCCATGGATGCTCGAGAACAGAGGATCAGAATAAGAAGATTTAGAGAGAAGGAAGAAGAGAGATACCTGTTTGATCTCCGGATGAGGATTTAAAGGGATGGAATGCTCGAATTTAAATGCCTCTTGATCCTTATCTCTAACTCTGAATTTATAATGATGAATTTGTAGGTAGTCATGTCGCTGACGTCAGGTTTGCAACGGCTAGTTCGAATATAACGGCTATATTTACGATAATTAGTTCATTGGAGATAAGGCAGAAAATATGACTCATCAAGTTGTATTTTATTCCTCATATTTTGGGGGCAATTGTTAGGGATGGATTTTCTAAACCTAAGAATCACAGATCCTCAAGTGCAGCCAAGATCACGGATCCTCAGTTCGGTTTGAATTAAGGATCCTCAGAAGACGTTGCAGGACTAAGGACACAAGATCCTCATTATGATCCTTACACTAACAATTGTTTCCATTATGTTTGAATTGGTTTTGCAGGAATATACGAATGGGACTTGGTCTTGCCGAGATTCCAGGGGAATATGCTCCATTATTCTGCACGTGCATGGCTTGTATGACCGTTATGGAAGTCGTGGGAAGCTAGCTTGATTTGCGGATTGTTAGTTAGCTAGATTATTTCCATTTTTATAAGGGGATAACAAGCTTGATTAGTTAGAACAATTAGCAAACACACACTACTCGAGAACTTTCTGCAACTTATTGGCAATTTCATACTTTTTGCACACTAGTGATCCTTGTAACAAGCTTGTTATCATCCCGATTTGTAACCTTTACTTGTTTAATATAGTTGGTGATCGGTAGTTTCCATCACCCGAGTTTTTTTGTGCCGGAGATCATATCTTGATTGTTATGGGCCATTTTCTGAGTATGCATGCTGACTAATATCCTGCTTTTTATTGTTTATCTATGATCAGGATACTGGATGGGGATATTGCTAACATCCTGGGTGATATCCTGAGGTATATCGAATTAATCACGTGCAGGTTAAAGACTGGGACTTGCCAACGGTCAAGTGGACTCCATCTCCTCAAGACTCGGGCATATTTGTTAAAGGAGAGACATTGAGCCCGAAAGACCAGGTCTCCAACGTTCAACTAAGGAATATTCGTTGGATCCCGGTTATGTAGGATAGTTAGTTACATTTGTTTTACTATAAATAGATGGGGGCGGATCAGATTAAGGCACTCAACTTACACATTTTCAAACACTTTCTCTCTAGCTCATCGCAAACACTACACACAACACTTGTACTCGAATTACATTGTAACACATAGTTGATCAGCACCACATCCTGCACTGTATCCTGATATTTGAAGCAATAGAAGAACAAGGCAGCTGCGATTGTCAGCTCCCGAGGTTTTATGCCGGCGATCTAGATTGATCAAGGGCTTTCCTCGTACATCACGTGTCAACCTTTACTTTTTTGCTCATTGTTTGATCATAGATACAACTCTATATCCTGAGCCGTATCCTGAAACTGTTTTCATATCAAATTCGGTTAACACATTTTATACACATAATTTTAGCACACTACCTCACTTAACTAATTTGATCACTAAATTGCTTAGGTAATTTTTGACCAAAACAATTTGGCGCCCACCGTGGGGCAAGTGGTGCTACTTTTACTAAAAATCTTTGTGAAATCGTTAATCGGTTTTCTATTTTCAAAACTTTTCGCCACATTGTTTACAATGGCCTCAAGATCAAACATGAGCTCCTCTACTATGTCTGCTGCAACCTCTGCTACTACCGGTTCAGTGCTTCCACCACCTCCTCCAAGGATGCCATTTTCTTCACAACCTCAAGATGTTATCCCTACTCGGAGTGTTCAAGGATCTGCTCCCGTTTTAGCCTCTAATGATAAAATTCTGACTTTATTTGGAAGTGTGCAGGAACAAATGAGGCAGCAACAGGAGACTAATCAAATGCTGTTAAGAGAAATACAACTCTTAAAAGCTAGCTCGAGCAGACCTGCTGAAGAAACTGTCACTCCTATACATCCCAGGGCTTTGAACTTCAGTTCCGCAGTTTACACTGAGGATAACAGGGGGAATATCGTCCCAAGCCATTCTCAGAATCACACTCCTGAGATACCCTCTTCGATCAGGATGTCGACTGTGAGGAGTTCAGGATATGCTTCAGGATATGGCCAAAATCCTCAGACCGGTAATGTGTCAAATAATAACATTCTTGCTACTAACAACAATGGCTCTTTGCAGGATGCAGGTATGACGTCAACATTTACCCGGGAGCTCCAAAAATTGAAGGACATGATATCCAGTGTACCTGGAGTGGTCCAGCCAATTCCGGAAGTATCCCAAGACAGCCACAGGATATCTCGCTTTGCATATCCTATCTGTGATGCCGAAATACCAAAAAGATTCCAGACTCCCAACATGAAACTGTATGACGGGACTACGGATCCTGAGAAACATATTGCCCAGTATAGGGAACGGATGGAAATCAATCCTATCCCTACAGATCTCAAGGAAGCATGCTTATGCAAGGGATTTGGTTCTACCCTGACAGGATCAGCCTTAAAATGGCTGTTAAACGTCCCTCCTCACTCAATTACTTCGTTTGCTCATTTGGTTAATTTATTTAACAGTCAATTTTCTTGTAGTCGGAGTTTTGAGAAACTAACCAGTGATCTTTACAGGATAACTCAAGGGCCTCAGGAATCCTTGAGGGATTATGCGAACAAATTCAGTCGAGAATCCTTGGATATCCCGCATCTTGATGTTGCAACAGCTGTGCAAGCTTTTAAGATGGGGTTACAAAAGGATTCTCAGTTTTATCAGGATCTTGTAATGAATCCCTGCAGGAATCTCGACGAAGCTCGTAATAGGGCTTTGAGATATATCCGTTTGGAAGATGACAAGAAGATGCAGGAGAGGATGAATTCTACCTCAACCTATGAATCAACTAACAGGAAATCAGAAACCTCATATAAGCCATATCGCTCCAAGCCATATGGTAGAAATGATAACAAGAAAGTGAATGCTGTTGAAGACGAGGATCCAGAAGAATATCCTGACTTATCTGAATACTGCTTTTCTGTTAATATACCTGAGTTAATGTATGCTATGCAGGGTTTAGGGGACAAAGCTAGGTGGCCTCGAAAGAACCAGCAGAAAGCTGATTGGAAGGATAAATCCAAATGGTGTGCCTTCCACGAAGACTTCGGACATATGACCGAGGATTGCATTGCTTTAAGGAAAGAAATAAGTTACCTGTTAAGCAAAGGGTATCTGAAGGACTTGCTGGGAAAAAAAAGAATAAAGGTCAGGATCCCGAGAAGGATCCTGAACGAGTAGCATCACCCCCAGCAGATGCCAAGATAATTAACTTTATTTCAGGAGGATCCGATATTTGTGGAACTTCGTATTCGGCGGCCAAGAGACATGCAAAGGAAGCTAAGAGTGAGAGGGGAGACAGACCAGTCAGGATGACTACCCTCACAACTGATAAAGTGATCACTTTCGATAGTGATGACAGGGATACTGTTCAGGATCCTCACCATGATGCTTTGGTAATAACATTATATGTGGCTAACCATTTTGTACGCAGGATACTGGTAGACAACGGTAGTTCTGTCAATATAATTCAGCTGGAAACATTGAAGAGGATGAATGTATCTCCGATGGACATTACTTCGAAGTCCACTGTGCTCGTTGGTTTCAGTGGAGAAGCTAGGAATACCGTAGGGGAGATAAAGTTACCAGTATATGTTGAAGGGGTCAATTCGATACAACGCTTCTGCGTGATGGACTCCTTATCCTGCTATAACATCATACTGGGAAGACCATGGATTCACGATATGAAGGCTGTGCCATCAACATATCACCAATGCATCAAGATCCCTACCCCTTGGGGAGTTGTCAAGGTTGAAAGTGATCAGCAGGAAGCGAAAGAATGCTACTCATCCTCAATGAAATCCTCAACTAAGCCTAGTACAGCATAGCAATTAAAGATGCGGGCCCAGGATATCGTGAAGGATTCGGAGCAGGATGTGAAGAAAATTATCCTGGATCAGGATAATCCTGATATCTCGGTGCTCGTAGGAACCAATATCCCTCAGGATATTTAAGAGCAGTTAACTAACTTTTTGAAATGCAGGATGTCAAGGTTTGCATGGAAGCATGAGGACATGACAGGCATATCCAAAGACATTATCACTCACAAGCTTGGAATTGACAAATCATTCAAGCCTGTTCAGCAAAAAAGAAGAAAATTTGCTCCTGAGCGGAATGCGATTATCCAAGAGGAAGTTGAAAGATTGTTGAAGTCCAGGATGATCAGAGAAGTCAAGTTTCCAAGATGGCTAGCAAACGTAGTTGTGGTACAGAAGAAAAACGGGAAATGGAGAGTCTGTGTAGACTACACGGACTTGAACAAGGCTTGTCCTAAAGACCCATTTCCTCTCCCTCATATCGATGCAATGGTGGATGCTACTGCTGGACATGAAATGTTAACGTTCATGGACGCATCCTCAGGATTTCAGCAGATTCAAATGGAGCCTTCGGACCAAGAGGATACTGCTTTCATGACACCAACAGGTATATATTGCTATACTGCTATGCCTTTCGGTTTGAAAAATGCAGGTGCAACATACCAGAGATTAGTAAACATGATGTTCAAAGATAAGCTGGGGGACACCATGGAGGTATATATTGACGATATGGTGGTGAAATCTAAAAAGGCTGAGGATCACCTCCAGGATATCAAGGGAGCATTTGATATCCTGGATCAGTATAACATGAAGCTGAATCCTGCTAAGTGCCATTTCGGAGTAGGGGCAGGAAAGTTTCTTGGATATATGGTAACGAAAAGGGGGATAGAGGCAAGCCCGGAGCAGATTAAAGCTATCCTGGATATAAAATCACCCTCGAATATGAAGGACGTACAACGGTTAACAGGCCGAGTAGCAGCTTTGAATAGATTTATTTCAAGATCCTCGGAAAAATGCAAGGAATTCTATGATATCCTCAAGAAGAATAAGAAATTTGAATGGGGAGCAAAGCATGAAGCAGCCTTGCAGGATTTGAAGCGATATCTCTCAACTGCACCTCTATTGATGAAGCCTGAAAATGGTGAACCACTATCCCTATACCTCGCTGTATCAGGGAATGCTGTAAGTACCGTTCTTATAAAAGACCATGAAGGTCAGCAATATCCTGTTTATTATGTTAGTAAAAGTTTGTTAGATGCTGAAACTAGGTATTCTCATTTAGAAAAATTGGTATTAGCTCTAGTCATGGCATCGACAAAGCTTAGACATTATTTTGAGACACATAGGATCCATGTTAAAACGAATTATCCTGTCAAAAATGTGCTTAGGAAACCAGAGATGTCAGGCAGGATGGCCAAGTGTTCAGTAAAGTTAAGTGCTTATGATTTAGTATATGAACCTAGAAATGCCATAAAGTCTCAGGCTTTAGCTGACTTTGTGGCTGATTTCAGTAGTGACATTCAGGACGAGGTAGACCTAGAAGTTCAACAGTTAGGAGAATCTTCAGGATCCTGGACATTATATACTAATGGTGCATCCAATATAAGAGGTGTAGGTTTAGGTATACTACTAAAATCGCCACAGGGGGACATATTACCCCAGGCTATTAGGTGTGAATTTCCTGCTACTAATAACGAGGCAGAATATGAAGCTTTAATTGCAGGATTAGAATTGGCTAAGAATATGAGTATCAAGAATTTGCAAGTATATGTTGACTCCTTGTTAATTACTAACCATTTTAATGGACCCTATGCAGTTAAGGGTGAGAAATTAATCGAATACCTCGATATTCTCAAAAAATTAGCCGGATATTTCGATGTTTTTACACTTGAACAGGTACCAAGGGAGGATAATGCTGAAGCAGATGCCTTAGCAAATCTGGGATCATCGATCAGAATACCAGAAGGAACCCAAATACCAATATTACATGTCTTGTATCCTGCAACGAATCCTCAGGATAAAGAAGTAGCGGGTATTCAGGATCCTGGAGCAGCATATCCTGAAGAGGATCCTAAGTCCTGGACGGCTCCAATCATGAGATATCTCAGAGAAGGACACATCCCCGGAGATGAAAATCCTAAGGCATTTAGGATGAAGGTATCACGATTCACTATAATAAATAATGTTTTATACAAAAAATCTCTTGCAGGAGCGTATTTGAGGTGCTTGGAGGATCCTGAAGCCAAAGAAGTACTTCAGGATATACATGAAGGGGATTGTGGTAACCATACTGGGGGCAGGTCATTATTCTCAAAAGTATTAAGGACAGGATATTATTGGCCAACAATGAGAAAAGACGCCGCAGAATATGCTCGAAGATGTGATGCATGTCAAAGACATAGTAACATATTACATCAGCCTGCTGAACCGCTGTATCCTATTGTTTCCCCTTGGCCGTTTATGAAGTGGGGTATGGATATAGTGGGAAAGCTTCCAAAGGCTCCAGGAGGAAAGGTTTTCATGTTGGCAATGACGGATTATTTCTCCAAGTGGGTTGAAGCAGAAGCATTTATTCAAGTTAGAGATCAAGAAGTAGTATCCTTCATAAAGAGAAATATCCTGACCAGATTCGGAGTACCAGCCGAGATAATCTGTGACAATGGTTCTCAGTTTATAAGCAAGAGAACTACTGACTTTTGCAAGAGTTGGGGAATCAAAATGATAACATCTACTCCGGTACATCCTCAAGCGAATGGACAAGCAGAATCCTCAAACAAGATAATTGTCAATAATTTAAAGAAAAGACTAGGAGCCAAAAAAGGAAGATGGGCAGAAGAATTACCCTTTGTTTTGTGGGCTGATAGGACAACGGTAAAGAATGCAACAGGCCAAACCCCATTTTCCTTGGTATTTGGAGCAGAAGCAATGATTCCAACGGAAATGGCAATACCTACTGCAAGATCTACCCTACGCGATCCTGAGAAGAATCCTGAAGCCTTATGTCAAGATTTGGATACTATTGATGAGACAAGAGATGCAGCAAGGCTGAGGATGGCAGCATATCAACAAAGAATATCCAGAGCATATAACAAGAATATTAGGACTAGAAGATTTAAGGTTGGAGATTGGGTGTTAAGAAAGGCTTTTCAGAATACCACTAATCCTGCCGATGGCAAGCTAGCTCCAAAATGGGAAGGACCATATGAAGTTGAATCAGAAGCAGGGAAAGGAGCATATAGACTCAAGAATATGGAAGGGGATATGTTACCGAGATCCTGGAATGCTATACATTTGAAGCTCTATTTCAAGTGAGTTAGGAATTTAATTTCTAACTCAGGATGGTATGAATATTATCTCTTTTAATATGTTTAATATTATTTATTGCTTTGAACCCAATACTAACTTAAGCATCGGAGGGGTGTTAGCCAAGCTAACACCCACCTTAGTTTAAGGATGTTTTGCAGTATATGCTCCAGGATATAGCTCCAGGATGTTCACTCAGGATACTTCGGAAGATTAGAGGATTGGCCCCCTCTCTCACGTATAAGGGATCCTGATCCCTTCACAGGTTTAAAGGTATTCACCTTTCTTTCGAATTGGGTTTAAACACCCCGCCTGGAGCGCAAGTTATTCGGGAATAGTTCAAGGTGGCGGGACCAGTCAATGTAAAAGTGGCTGACAATTTCGTTACTGTTGGCTATATCCTGAATCCTAAAGGTATATGAGGATTGATCACCCTCTCTCACGAAAGGGTATTTTCATACTCTCTAAGGTTTAAAGATTTTCACCTTTCTAAGTCTTGGAGTTTATACACTCCCGCCTGTAGCGCACGAAAATTTGGGATTTTCCCCAGGATACAAGGAGTTTATTTCCAGAACATTCTTGGGTTTTACCCCTGTAACATGAAAAATTGTCTATACAACGGGAATTGATATCCAGAGGATTTCTAAGTATTTGAAGACATTGTATACAGGGGACATTCCTACCAAGGCAATGATGTAAAGCTCAAAGGATAAGGTTCACTAAGTGTCTCAGACAGGGGACATCTTCATTGGAAGGGTTACAAAGGGATTGAAGTTTGGTAATAGGTTTATACCCTATTCCTGGTATGATCTTTCCTTTGTAAACGTTGTTCAAGTTTTTGACAATACTATGTTTGGTAAAAGGTTAAATATCCTGATATATTCTCAAAATATGTTTTTAAATACTTTTCAGGATATTTGATTAAGATATTTGAAACTAATACTAGTTTGAAACTTTGATCATTTAAGTAAACAGGTTTTGGAAAGATAGATTGTTTTTCACTCTTTAAAGAACTTTCTACAAAGTTGAACAAATGTTTGGAAGTCCTCTCCAATAAAAAGTTTTTATAATATATCGCTGAGCATATTGATCAGGATATTTTCATAAGATAACAATACAAAATTTTTACAAGGTTAAAAGGTACATTAAGTAATGCAAGGCAATAACAAGTAAGTGAAGAGATAGTTATATTATTAACATGTCAAAAGTTATGCTTTTGGATTCACCTCAAACCGAGGCCCATCCACCAAAAGCACAATTAGTTTCTACCATACTTGTGTAACGGTTGGAGGATCTATCTCAAAACAAGACCTGTCCACCTACAACCGTTACCACATTCAAAACAGGTTATATTAATCGATGACCAAGGGCTTCATCCTAAAACCTAGGAACCATCCACCTTTGGTCATCATATTGTTCTAATGCAGGAAATATAAATTGTTCGAAGACAGGAAAAGTAAATTGTTTAAACAACCACAACCACGAAATTAAAAAGTGGGCTTCGGCCTTGGCACGTATATCCATCATCGCCCACGTCGCCGCTTAAGAAGCGGCACCTTCTTGATCAACAGCCTCCTTCCCAGCATCTGCACCAGCATCGGCCTCAGGATTCTTCTCGGCATCACCATCATCAGCATTGGCCACTTCCTCTGCCGCCTTAGAAGGCTCTTCACCAGCATGCTTTGCAGGATGAGCAACGGGATGACCTCCGAGATCCTTTAGTTTCGCTTCCCAAGCCTTTATGTTCCAGGAGGGGCATTCGAAACCCAAATCCCTGGCCTCATAAGCCATCCTTATCCTGGCTTGGAGAAGAGAGACGACCACAGATGCTTTGAGGCTATCCCGATATGAACTCATATTCTGCTGGTATTGGAGAAGGGCGGCATCTAGTTTGGCTTGGGCATCCTCGTTGGCTTTATGGAGGGTAGCTTGGTGTTCCTGGATCATTGCCTTGTATTTGTCTTCGTAATGCTGGGATTTGGCAGCCGCAATGGTTCCTTGATCAGCTATGGTGGCTTCAGCCTTCTCCAGCTTGATCTCCAACATCTTGTTAAGCCCGCAGGCGTCTTCATACAAGTGCATAAGACGTTCCAAGCCCTATCGATAAGGACACGGGTATCGATGTAAAAATAAGCAGGATAAGGACTAACATACTTGTGCAGGATATCGAAAGGAAAATTTTACCTGTTTGAGGAATGAGGTGGCTTCGTTAAACCCATGATTCTCGAGAGAGAATGTCTCAGAAACAGCTGGAGAGTCCGTCTCCTTTCTCTTCCGAGAGCTAGATGCCCGGGTCCTGGATGCCGGAGGGGCTTTGGGAGCAGAAACAGTCCTTGAAGAGGTAGGCTTTGGTGTAGCAGACGACTTTGGCTTGGATTCTTGTTTGATGGGTGCAAGGCTGGAGTAGCAATCCAACTCGTCAAGTTGGAAACCTTCAAGGTTGATAACTGGTACTGCACAAGGGAAGATATTCTTAAACTCATCATACTTTTGAAAAATAATTGATTTAAAATATATGTATAATTGTTGAGAATGTGCTTACCAGACATCTCTGAGCTTGATTTCTGGCTTGAATCTGTGAGAGACAGGGAGAAAGTTCTTTCACTGGCAGGAAGGCGGTAGATTTCCTTGATCTTGGATTCGGATTCTGCACTAGGAGGCACTAAATCTCTGAAGTTCGCTGCATAAAAGCATCAGGATATAAGTCTGGGATATAGTTTGAAGATATAATTGGGGATATTCCTAAAACCCTAAATCCTACCCTTGGTTAACCATTTAACCGGCAGATCGAAACCCTTATCAATAGAGTCTCTTTTTACGAAAAAGAATTTTTGTCGCCATCGATCCTCGTTCTTGGTGGCCTTAAGAACCAAAGGGTTCTTGGAGGTAGAAAACAGAAGAAAACGGTGATCGCCATGGGATCTCAACCGGTATGCTATAGGGAGGTCTTCAATACACAGGTCAGGAAAATGACGAGACTTGATTTGATCCAACACTATCAAAACTCGCCAGACCATTGGCATAGTCTGGGCATAGCTAAGGCCGGTGAGGTCAAAAAAGCGAGAGATAAAGGGTGGAAATGGATACTGGAGTCCAAGAGAAAAAGGGTAGGCGAAGAAACAAACCCACTCGTCAGATGATGCATCTGATCGGGCTTCCCGATCAAAAGGGCGAAAGACTGCTCCGGTGGGGAAGGCGCCAGAATCTTTAAGAGCAGCGATGTCGGCGTTGTTGAAGCAGCATATTTCCTTTGCTGGATTACGGATGAAGTTTTGGCTTACGAGGGTTGAGGCCGGTCCGTCCGATCGAGATCTTGTTCGTGATGCCATGAAGGGTGTTGGGCAAACTAAAAGAAACTCAAGAAAGAAGGATAGAGGATGAAGAGAAAAGTGATTACCTGAAAATCGCTTGAAGAATGATAATAATAAGCAGAAATGATTCGGCTAATTATAGGCTGAATATAGGGGGGCAAAGAGTAAATATTGCATTGAAAATGGCACAATGTCACTTCAACCATCGTTTCATTTTAATTGCCTCGGTCGACGAGATAAAGTTTTTAAAATATATCCGTTGGATTGGTATACCAACCGATATATTTGGGGACAATTGTTATGGGCCATTTTCTGAGTATGCATGCTGACTAATATCCTGCTTTTTATTGTTTATCTATGATCAGGATACTGGACGGGGATATTGCTAACATCCTGGGTGATATCCTGAGGTATATCGAATTAATCACGTGCAGGTTAAAGACTGGGACTTGCCAACGGTCAAGTGGACTCCATCTCCTCAAGACTCGGGCGTATTTGTTAAAGGAGAGACGTTGAGCCCGAAAGACCAGGTCTCCAACGTTCAACTAAGGAATATTCGTTGGATCCCGGTTATGTAGGATAGTTAGTTACATTTGTTTTACTATAAATAGATGGGGGCGGATCAGATTAAGGCACTCAACTTACACATTTTCAAACACTTTCTCTCTAGCTCATCGCAAACACTACACACAACACTTGTACTCGAATTACATTGTAACACATAGTTGATCCGCACCACATCCTGCACTGTATCCTGATATTTGAAGCAATAGAAGAACAAGGCCGCTGCGATTGTCAGCTCCCGAGGTTTTATGCCGGCGATCTAGATTGATCAAGGGCTTTCCTCGTACATCACGTGTCAACCTTTACTTTTTTGCTCATTATTTGATCATAGATACAGCTCTATATCCTGAGCCGTATCCTGAAACTGTTTTCATATCAAATTCGGTTAACACATTTTATACACATAATTTTAGCACACTACCTCACTTAACTAATTTGATCACTAAATTGCTTTGGTAATTTTTGACCAAAACATTGATCAAGGGCTTTTTCCTCGTATAAATCCTTGTGTCCAACATTCATTTCATTCATATATTGTTCATACATTTGTCCATTTATTCAAGCATCACACCTCACAAAATCGGATTTGGTTGTATTATCCTTGTGTGATTTTTGACCAAAACACCGGGGACACAAGAATTTTAAGAAAGCTTAAAATTAACGGAATAATCATTTTCTGTCTTTTTTTTTAATTTTCCTCTTAAAAATCTACTTTCTGCAGAATTAACACGGGGCCGTGTGGGATCAACACGGGGCCGTGTGGGATCAACACGGGCCGTGTTAAATCTGCAGTAACTGGGAGAATCTGTTTTCTTGTTAATGGAACATAGACACGGGGCCGTGTTACAGGAGCACGGGGCCGTGTTATAGGAGCAAGGGGCCGTGTTGAATTTCCAGTATCTGGGAACTTGAAAACAGAAAATTTTCCTGAACAGCACGGGCTGTGCCAGCCACAGCACAGGGTGTAACCTTCTGATCAGGCTTTCTTTTTGGTTTTGTTCACAGAAATTCACACAATTCTGTATAATTCACAGGAATACAGTTTGGTGCATGACCTCTACCTCCGACAAAGACATAAAAGTACCGCTTGACGAACCCAAGCGCTTTTTGAGAAAAAGACTTAAAGCTAAAAACCAACAAAAAGCCTTGAGCCAAAACCCCCCTATGGCGGATCAACGCACTCTCATGGATTACCTACGGCCGATGGTTGGTAATCTTGGAGCTGCTATTAACCCTCCTAATGTCGATGCTAATAACTTTGAGCTTCGACCACACCTTATCTAAATGCTCCAAAATTCCGCCACTTTCCATGGCCTATCCGATGAAGATCCCCATTTACATATTACCAACTTTTTGGAAATATGTGACACCTTCTGGATCAACGGAGCCTCTAGCGATGCCGTTCGGCTCCGTATGTTCCCTTTTCCCCTCAAAGACTGAGCGAAAGATTGGTTAAACACCCTCCCAAGTGGATCTGTACACACTTGGGATGAACTTGCCCAAAAATCTCTCTACAAATTTTTCCCTCCCGCTAAAACCGCCAAACTCATGACCGATATTAACACCTACTCTCAAGAAGACGGGGAATCCTTGTACGAGACATGGGAAAGGTTCAAGGAGCTATTAAGGAAGTGCCCACAACACGGATTTGAACGTTGGCAACAAATGTCCACCTTCTATAACGGACTCTTGCCGCACACAAGGCAAATCCTTGATTCCTGCTCCGGGATACTCCTTGGGAATTGGCGACTCGGGGAAATCTATAATAAAATTGAAGAACTTGTTCAAAACTGTTTTCAATGGCACACTCCTACGGGCTCAAAATCTATAGCCCCGGGCGCCCACAAAGTGGATGAATCCACTTCCTTGCAAGCCCAAATCGAAGCCTTAACTAATAAAATAAAGAAACTTGAAATGAACAAAACGGCTTCAGTTATGGCTTGCAAAGGATGTGACAGCCCCCATGAAATCTGGAGTTGTATGAAAGATCTAGAAAATCAAACGAAAGTGGTAAATTACCTAAATAACCGACCACGACCATCGGGAATTCAAAGTAACACTTTCACTCCCAAATGGCGTAATCATCCCAACTTTAGTTGGATTGAATCGGGGGGGTAATAACCAACAAAATCAAAATCAATGATCTAACTTTCAACAACAACCACGAAATGAGCAACAAGGTTTTCAACCACAACAACAAGGAGGAAGAGAAAGGCTTGAGGATATTATCACTCGCCTCTTCTCCGAATCCGATAAAAGATATTCGGAAAGGTTCTCACAAACTGAAGCAGAAATTAGAAACCAAAGGGCTAGTATCCAAAATATAGAAAAACAATTTAGTCAAATAGCCCAACATTTCGCTGAAAACCCACAAGGACCCTTACCGAGTAACACCGAAATAAACCCAAAAGCCCAAGTGAATGTAATCAACTTAAGAAGCCGGAAGGTAGGACCCGAGAGTGAACCTACACCACAACAAACCAATCCAATCCACACTAAAATGCCCATCGAAAATAACCAAGAAAATACTCAACCCCAAAATACCGACACAACCAAACCACCCACGGTCCCTTACCCGGTCGTTTACTTCGGCAAAAGACCGACGAGCAATTCACTAAGTTTGTGGAAGTCCTCACTCAAATGCCAAAATATTCCAAGTTCATGAGAGACTTCGTCACTCACAAAAGAAAGATTGAAACCATTCAACAAGTCACAATTAGTGAAGAATGCTCGGAGGCACTCCTCAACAAGCTACCTCAAAAGAAGATTGATCCTGGAAGCTTCACCATTCCTTACTCTATTGGTGGATCACCAATAAGCAATGCACTGGCCGACTTAGGGGCTAGCATTAATTTAATGCCGGCCTCTATGTTTAACCGACTAGGATTGGGTAAGCCACATCCTACAAAGATGAGCATACAACTTGCAGATAGGTCGGTAAAATACCCTCAAGGTGTCATAGAGAACTTATTGGTAAAGGTAGGAGAATTTGTTTTTCAGGCCGAATTTGTTATCCTAGACATGGAAGAAGACACCGAAATCCCGCTCATACTAGGACGGCCCTTCCTTTCCACCGCACGAGCTATGGTGGACATGAGTGACGGAACACTAACATTGAGGGTTAGTGAAAAAGAGATCAAGTTTGAAGTTGGACAACGAGCGGAGGATGATCCGGTCAAATACCTCAACGCGATTGACTCAAGCTTAGATGATGCATTACAACGATACAACTCGGGGTGTGAGTCATCCCGCCCGGGTAACATTTGACCGGCTTTGGGTCTAGCCAAGAACCCTTATAAACGTGGCGCACCATGGAGGCATTCCATGGACTAGCCATTAGCTTAGTAGTTTAATCTTAGTTTAATTTTAGTTTAATCTTAGTTTAATATTTAGTTTAATGTTTTCTTTGAGTATTTAGCTTTGTAGGAGTAAGGCACGCTCAACAGAGGATGATGGATGATGAAAAATGGAACCTATGCACGTAAATCAGAGACCTCCCGACTCATAAACTGCAAAACAGTGGCTGGCGCACGGGACCGTGCTCACCGAAACGCCCCCGTGCCCAACTTACTGTTGTCAAAATTTTCCTGTCCAGAAGGTGGCAGGGGCCGTGCTCACCCAGCATGCCCCCATGGCCACCCCACTGTAAGTCTTCTGATTTCAATTTGTTACTGGCACTTTGGACACGAGACCGTGTTCCCATAGCACGCCCCCGTGCTACAAGTGCCAGTAACCAATTTTTTTTTTGTTGCTATTTTCACACTTTTTACACATTTTACCAAAATAAATTATATTTGGGACACATTGAGGGCAATGTGTAATTTAAGTGTGTGTGTGGGGGGGGGGGGAATAAAAACCTTGAATCGTTTGTCCTAAATCAAGCCTTACACAAACTCACCTTGGAACCGCTAATCACCCCAAACTTTTTTTTTTAATTTTTTTATTTTCTTTTACTTATCTTGGTTTAGTTGGGTAAAATAAGTTCTAAAAATTATGTTTTTATGAATTTACAACTAATAGCGTCGTGATAAAAAGAAACAATTTAGAAAATTACGAAAACGGGCATAACAAATCTTTGTAAAATTTGATTATATATACATTTTTACACTATAACCCTTTTTCCCACAAAAGTGAGTTTTGAGCCATTACCGAGCATACAAATATATATCTATACTAATTGCTCAATTTTCGTTTCTTGTGTGAATAGCCCGTTTGGTTCTCACAAATCTAGAACTTGACAATGCGATACGTTCCAAGTCCTTACCGACAAAAATTCAAGTAAGTAAATGATGGATGCATTAGGATCAACCCATTTTTTTACAAAACTTTTATTTTTCTATGCTTTATTCAAAAACATCCCCCTAGTTAAACCCTTTGAACCTTATAAAAAAACCTTTTCATTTTCAAACCCACAAAAACAAACCTTTTCATTTTTCATCTTTTATTTTTGTAACTCTCTCGGTTATGAAATTACGATTACGGCTCAGTTTCAACTTTGGCAACCAAAAAACAAATCAGAAAAATGTGCCAAAGTATTTTTTGCTAAGCCACAAAGCAATAGAAAAACCGATATTTTACGCTTTTCACCCTTTTCAATAAAACATACCAAACACGAACCACCACCTACCCTTCAAAAGCCCTCTTGATATTTATAAGGATTTAACGTTAAAAGGAGGATGTTTGATCGATTGTCAAGCCTATGGTAGGAGTAAGGTTCAAAAATGGGCACGAGCGTTTCACTTAATACATAATCGGCCGAGTGTTGAGTGACCACTTGTGAGGAGTGTAAATTTGTATATAACTTAATGGAATTTTATAAAGGCATGTTATGCCCAAAGTAAATAATTTTTCTTAACTTGTGTTTTAAATAAATCATGACGAATAAGATTGTAAATAAAATAAAAACAAAATAACCTTAGAACTTGGATTCCCGACACTTTAAAGATGAGACCAAAACCTTCTCTTCTACCTATTCCGTTTGGGTGTGTAAGTCACGTAATAGAGTTTTGCTTGAGGATAAGCAAAGATTCAAGTGTGGGGGTATTTGATGTGCTTAAAATACAACATATAAATTATATCAAATACGACGTAAAATCAACCCTTTTTCAGTACTAATGTTGGAAAAAGCTTGTTTTCTGTTCCTTTTTAATTTACAGGGTCAAAAGAGTTTAAATGTGCAAAAGGAGCAAAAAGACAGCAAAAACCAACATAAATAAAAAGAAGGAGGAATTGACACAACTCGCCAAGCCCCAATCCACATCCAAACCACAAGAATAGCAAAAACAGAAGACTTGACACTGGGTCGTGTCCACCAGACACGGGCCGTGTCCGAAGGTGGATGCTGTGCAGAAGAAAAGACAACAGCAAAGGACAAAAATGGTAGCCAACACGGGGCCGTGCTAAGCCAACACGGGGCCGTGCTAAGCCAACACGGGGCGTGGTCAACTCAAAGATTTTCAGAATCTGCGATAGTACAACAAGTACATTGGCCACTGGCTGTGCCGTTGACACACGGGGCCGTGTTATACAAGACCTGACAAGCAGTTAATGAGGAAGAGAGAGAGAGAGATGACCACGGGGCAGTGCTAGGCGGGCACGGGCCGTGGTGAAGCTTATGATTTCAGCTATAAATAGATGTGATTGGTTCCATTCCAAACCATCCCTTGGCAAACCACTTCTCCCTCACTTGCCACCACTGCACCACCACTACAACACCATCATCCACCACCATCATCCATTTTCCATCTTTTAGAGTGTGTGTAGTAGTCTCGAGATCCAAGATTGATAGTAAGAGTCTTTGTCAAGCAGAGGCCATGCTTGGCTAAACTCTTACATCACTTGGTGAAGACATATCTTTTATGTATTTTCTTTTATGATTTCCAATCTTTGTCAACTTTTTAAGTGGGTATGTATTAATGACTTTAATAACTAGTTTTTTATATTGAAGCCAAATTTATCTAATCATTCTTCATATGTCATAGATTCACATATTCGTGTATTTACGGTCTATATAAAGCGCGTTAATTGCCTGTAAGGGGGTTAGAAGGGTGGTTGGGTAAATTTATGGCTTGTTCAGTGTATAGATCATGCGAGAACCTGGTTCAAGCTTAGTAACACCTCACGAGTCGGAGCGGGCATTACCCACCACGGGAGAGGTGCAAAACGCTTGAATCCATTATCTAAAAACTACTATTAAAATTTTAAACCAACCTCGCGAGGACTGTATCCCAGCTGACTCAGACCAACGGGTTGAGGGTGACCGCTGCCTGGAAGGGGGCCCACCACTTTTTGCATTAATAACTTACTTAATTATCTTTCAATAATCCGACCTAGTGGGATTGTATCCTTGCTGATTCAAATCACTAGGTTGAGGGTAACGTCGCCTTCACAAGAGGGGCTAGGGGTGTGCATGGTTCGGTTCGGTGTTTGGTTTTTAAAAACCGTTCGGTTTTGGTTTTTTCGGTTTCGGTTTTTTTGGTTTTAGCAACGGTTCAGTTCGGTTTTTTGGTTTTTTCGGTTTTTTGTTAGGATCGGAGGCTCTCATGATTGTGTTTGTTTGTATAATTTGAACAAATTAATAGAAATGAACAGAGTTTAAATGCAGCGGAAATGAACAACAAACTTTGTAAACACAATCAAAGAGAAAGATAGTTTTGATAAACATTTGCTTTTCATTAAGTCGAAAGTTTACAATTCAAAGCAAAAGATTACAATGCAAGCTTACAAACTAAACTCCCCCTCAGCCTGATACTCCATGGTTGGTTGCACAACATGAAAGGATTCAATTGAGGAGAAGAACTCACTCAAAATTACTAAATGTAACAGTACATAGTACTGCTCCATTTATAGGCAAACCAAAACCACTGAGGCATCTCAGCTGACGTCACCATGAAAGCGACGTCTAACAGCCTAACAACCTGTAACAACTGTTCCTATACAAACACTGCTAATCTTAACCACTTATTCTACATAAAACAAGTAATACACTAAACTACTGCTATCTTCTTCCATCAGTGCTTTCCTCAAAGTTGATCAGTCCTTGAGTGGGCAGTGCTTTGTCATTAGTAGATAGAACCAGCAGTGTTTACTTCTTCAGGGCTTTGTCAGCAGTTTAAAGGGTAGCAGCAGTTGTATACGGACAGTGGATAGAGAACCATCAGTTGTTATAATCACTTTCAAGGGGAAAGCCTAATGTAAACAGCTGCTTATTGTGAATCCACTGTTGTGATCCGGTTTTGGCTTTAATTATCTGTTCCTCTGGTAGGGTTCAATCCCAACAATCTCCCCCTGGAACTGATAATGCCAAAACCCTTCATTATTCTGGATCTTTATTTTCTCATCAGAAGTTCCTTAGCTTGTCTTTTAAATTCTGCTTCAAAGTCCTTGGAACTTGAGTCCTCCTCATCCCTGCACAGTGTAAGTTCAAGGAGATCTTGTAGATCTTCAACACCAAGGCTTAGTGCTTGTTTCCTTGATATGTACTTCACTTCACCATTGGATCTGATCATAGTCAATACATGGGTCTTTTGATCAGACGTCCACTTTAGTATTTTTGAACCCAATGGGTTTCTTGGGAGAGGTTTATTTACTGATGAGTTGGGAGATTTTGGCCTTGTGAAAAGTTGTGAACTTTCAGCAGACATTTGTTTGAAGGACATTTTGATGACATCATTTGCTGCAGCTATATCTTCTGCAGTCTCTTTTTCAATATGCTCTTGTCTCTTCTTTTGATCTAGCTCAATGGTTGTCATGTCTGCTGAAGTGTTTGGTGATGTAGGTTTGGTTAATACCTTTTTGACAAGGTTTTGAAGTTTCACTGAGCTATCTTCTTTTAGATCCATTTTCTTGATGGCTTCTGTAAAGTACTCAGCTTCCTTTTCTTTTTCTTCTTCACTGGTCAACAGTTTTCCTTTTTCTTGGTTTATCACAAGGATAGGGGTATCTGCTGATGTGATCAGTGGTTTAGAAGCACTAATCTGCTGTTCTGGCTTTTTGTAGTCAGGCTTCTTTGAAGTGTCAGAATCTGTCATCCTCCTTTTCTTCAGCCTTTCATAAGCCTCATCGGTATACTGCTTTGTCCATTTTGCTATGGCTGTAGCAGTATCTACCTTTGCATCCACCAGCTCCTGCTTCTTTCTTTTATACTCAGATGTAAGGTCAGCAATGAGCTTTTTGTATTTGTTCCAGTTTGGAGCTGTCATCTTCTTGCTTGGATCATTTTTTATTCTTTTAATTATGTTTGCCTCATGCTTTAATGCAACTATTGGCCATTCTTCAAACTGTTTTTCTTCAGCTGGATAGAATTTTTCTTTCATGATGTATGCAAGATATTTTTTTCTCATTTCTTTTCATAGATCTGCTTTGGGTGGTAAATTTGACATTTCTTTGCTCAGATCTCTTGCATAATCTTCCATCTGTTTGACTTTAGTGAGCAAGAATTCCATTTTTTTCTGAAATGGCTTCGTCACCTTGGTCTTTGCACTCAAGTTTAGCTCTTATCTTAGCTTGCCTTGCTTTGAGCTCGAGATATTCATCCATATTTTCTGGGACTATGAAGCCTATGAGAGAAGGAAATCTTCTTTTTGAAGGATCATCCTCAGTGTAGAATTGTCTCATCTCATTTTTTACAGCTTCAGGTTCCAGTGGATATTTTGCAGCCATAGGATCATATTTGTCATCACCTGCCTGAGTTGTTTTTCTTTTTCTGGTGTAAAGATTTATGGGTGATTTGTTGATTGTAGTGAAGATGGTTTGAAGTGAAGTGAGGGTAGTGGTGGATGGTGACTGACTAACAATTGTTGAAGCAACTGGTGTTTCAACTGCTGTTGTCATTACAACAGATGTTGTAACATCTGATGTCTTCTGCTTTTTCGCAGGAGGTGATGGTGGTGATGTGACATTGATGAGAGCAGTTGTGGATGACTGGCAAACAGCTGTTGAAACAACTGGTGTTTCAACCTCTGTTGTCATTACAACTACTGATGTGTCAGTAGATGTCTTCTGCCTTTGAGCAGGTGGTAATTTGGTGGGTGGTGGTGTAGTTTTAGGTTGTGATGATAGGGCAGTGGTTGTAGTGTGTGTTGTAGTGGTGTGTGTTGAAGAAATGACAGCTGTTTGGCTAGCAGTTTTTGAAACCACTGACATATCAACTGTTTGGATGGAAGTTTGAGATTTTGTGGTTTGAGGTTTGGAGCCTTTGGGAGATGGTTTAGATGTCTGTTTTTCTTTTTCCGGTTCAATATAAACACCATCCTCAATTCCCTTCTTCTTCAACTGCTTGATTTTCTCCCCCTTTTTGGCATTATCTGGAAGGGGGTTATCCATGAAGAGGATAGTGGGAGGAACTTTTCCAGTGGTGCTTTTGATATGAGCCTTGATAGCTTTGATGTCTGCTTGAGTATCTTTAAATCTTGACTCCACCATGTTTGTCAGCATTTTTACATGTATTGCATGCTGTTGATCAGCCATTTGTTTTTTTTTTCAAGCAGGGGTTGAAATACATTCCATAGCTCATTTGCAGCAGGTGCAGGTTGTGCAGGTGCTTGAGCTGGAACAGCAGTGGATTGTGCTTTTTGAGCTTTTAACAACTGCTGCACCATATCCTTTATTTCAGCAACTGATGTTTCAAGATTTTCAACTCTGCCCGTCAATTCCTGATATTTTAAATCATCACCCAAGTTAATGGGATCATCTGATTCCCCACCAGCAGTGGTTGTACCAATGTGTGACTTAGGAACTGAGTCCCAAAAATCACCCATTAGTGCCCCTTGTTCTTGGTTCTGGGGTCTTCTCTCTTCAACACTTGATAACCTTTTGAGGGTACCAGTGGTTAAAACAAACTCACTGGTGGTTACCAGAGGTGCTATAGAAGAAATTGCCTTCAAGGGAGTCTTACTAATGAAACAACTGTCCAAATGTAGATCTGTTGATCCATCACTTGTAGTTGCTGCTCCACTTGAACTACCACCAAGAGTTACTTGTAACTCAAGGGGTGTAACCTCCTCAGTTGTTGCTGGGATAGCAGGGGTAGTAGCATCAGACCCAGTCACTTGTGGGAGTGTACTCTCAGTGATAGGTGATAGAGAGGAACTGGTTTGTGTCTGAGCTATAGCAACTGCATGCAACAAGGGTATTATGGATTGTGGTAATGTGATTGGTGAGGGTATGGGTGTTGAAAGAGACATGTCCTTGGGATCAGGACTGAGGAAGATGGATCCAATTGAATCCAGAGCTTCATAATGTGGGATCCCTGTGCTTACAACCTGATCCTTTTGTGAGGATGCATGAGGAGTTTGAGGCAATGGTGGAGATCTTTCTTCCAACTGCTGTGAGGAAGTAGCAGCAGTGGTTGTAAGTGACATTTGTGTTGTCACTGGCAGTGGCTCTGGGATCTCATCATCCAGAGTTGCCTTTGTTTTGGGTTTGGAGGGCTTTCTGGAAGTTTTCTTTTTGGTCTTTTTGGTAATGGCAGGTGTGGGTTTCAAAGCAGTGGTTGTGCTGCTATGATCACCTGGAGCAGTGGGCTCAGCAGCAGATGCCTGAGGAGCAGTGGTATTTGCTAAATTCTGCTCAGGCACCTCTGCTTTTGTTTTTATAGGTGTCAACATTCTAGTGAATGTTTCAGGTGTTAAACCTTTTATTTGAAAATAAACACCTTGTTTGAGCAAATTTTCATTTTCTTTTCCAAATTTTTGTTTAAAATAGTAGCTTAGAAACCTTGGAAAAAGTAGAAATGCTTTGCTATCAACATTTTTCACCAAATCATCAAAGATCTCCTGGGAATAGTTAAAATTTTCATTGTTTAAAATAGCATAACCCAGGCATTGAATCTTTGAAGGTATTTCGTTAAAAGCAGTTGTTTTATTTGAGACACACATTAGGAGGGTATGGAATAAAAATCTTGTTGCAGAAGGGAAGACACCTTTTTGTAAGGTGTCCCTTTTCATCATTGTGTCTGCATACCCTCTCTCAATAAAGTCAATTTTTAACTCGTTTTTAGGGAAAGATGTTTTACCTTGTTGATCATCGAGCTGAAAGACTTCCGAGATAAATTGCGGTGTGATTTTGACAGCTTTACCCTTTAGAGAAGAGTTAATGGCTATTACAGCTTCTCCTTGTTTTTCAAGGGTTGCATTCTTCCAAAACTCTCTTTGGGTTGCCAAGTAAATTGGTGCATCTGCTGTTAACAAAGTTTTGTACTTTGATGCAGATATCATACCAAGGATGGAGTCGAAAGCATCTGTAGTGCCGGGTTTTGTGAGGAGACCCAGAAGGTTGTGAGATGGTTTGTATGGAATTTCAGTGGGTTTAGCCTTTTGAGAGGCTTCTTTGGAAGATGATTTGGAAGTGGGTTTTGCAGATGACTTCGATTTTGTCATTTTGGAGATGATGATCGAAGAAGGTTGTGAAGGAATTTGAGGAAAAACTGCTTTGAGAAGAGAATTTTTATGAATTCAATTCAACAGTAAAACCCTGTTTGGGGTTTTGAAAGGGGTTTTATAGAGAAAAAGCGAATGCTGACGTGGCAGCGGTTACAAAAGGACTGACCACTATGTACGGCCAACATGCCAACCCCTGATGAAATGAAGGACAGTACTTTTATGAAAGTTACTGATGAAGACAGTGGTTACAACGGTAACAAATGGAAGCAGTGGGTGATTTTTACTATCAGTGGATAGCATATCAGTGGATAAAACACTGATTTTGAGCATCAGTGCTTATCAAGAAAATGAGAGAACAGGGATTGACTTTCAGCAGTGGACAGACTTTGAAGTAGAGCAGACTTTTGAACAAGCAGTGGTTATGGCAGACTTTTAAGGATTTTAATGAAAACTACATTTTTAGCTATTTTTAAGGATGGATTTTTGATTTTCTAAAAACATTTTAATGCTTTTATTCATAGAAAAACAAGATGTTGCTTGTTATTCCATGTTTAGCATGCCAATCCTAGAGACCAAGCTTTCAAAAGTGGCTGTATCTAATGCTTTTGTGAGCACATCTGCCAGCTGGTCTTTAGTTGGAACATGATGCAGAGAAATCAAACCTTTTTCATAGCAATCCCTCACAAAGTGATGTCTGATATCGATGTGCTTGGTGGTTGAATGGGAAACTGGATTTTTGATGATATTTTCTGCTGTCTGGCTATCCAACATGAGTGGTGTCTTTAAGGCAGTGATACCAAAATCCAGCAACTGATTTTGAAGCCACAGGAGTTGGGCTGTACAGCTTGCAGCAGCAATGTATTCAGCTTCAGCAGTGGATGTTGAAACAGCTGCTTGCTTTTTGCTTTGCCAAGAGACCAAGCAATCGCCTAGAAACTGGCACCCTCCTGAAGTGGACTTCCTTGTGGTGTTACATCCAGCAAAGTCACTGTCTGAAAAGCATGAAAGCTTGATATTCCCATTAGCTGGATACCAGATACCAAGTGTGGGAGCACCTTTTATGTATCTGAAGATCCTTTTTACAGCAATGAGGTTTGATTTTCTGGGAGCTGATTGACTTCTTGCACAGACACATGTTGCAAACATGATGTCTGGTCTAGATGCAGTTAGGTACAGTAAAGACCCAATCATGCTTCTATAAAGTGTTTGGTCAATCAGCTCATCCTTTTCATCAGACATGACAAGCTTATTTGTTGCCATGGGTGTGCTGCATGGTTTACAATCATTCATATCAAATTTATTTAAAAGTTCTTTAGCATACTTGCTTTGATGAATGAAAGTTCCATTTTGCATTTGCTGAACTTGGAGACCAAGAAAGCATTGCAGCTCACCCATTGCACTCATTTCAAACTCAGCTGTCATGAGTTCCCTAAACTCTTCACACATTTTATTACATGTGCTTCCAAAAATAATGTCATCCACATAAATTTGGACAATCATTAAATCCTTTCCTCTCCATTTTAGAAACAGTGTTTTATCAATGGTACCTCTTTTGAAACCATTTGAAAGTAGAAAGGTGGAAAGAGTTTCATACCAGGCTCTAGGTGCTTGTTTCAGGCCATACAAGGCTTTGTTTAGCCTGTAGACATGATCTGGATAAAATGGATCCTCAAAACCTGGAGGTTGACAGACATACACCTCTTCTTGAATTGTACCATAGAGGAAAGCACTTTTGATATCCATTTGGAACACCTTCATGTTGTTGTTGACCGCAAAGGCCAGGAACAATCTTATAGCTTCCAATCTTGCTACAGGGGCGAATGTTTCATCATAATCAATCCCCTCTTCCTATCTGTAACCTTGAACCACAAGCCTGGCTTTATTCTTGACAACAATGCCCCTTTCATCAGTTTTGTTTTTGAAGACCCACTTTGTGCCGATGGGACTTACATCTTTTGGCAGTGGTACAAGCTCCCATACTTGTTGTCTTTTAAACTATTGGAGCTCCTCTTGCATGGCTTCTACCCAGCTGTTGTCTTTCAGTGCCTCTTGGTATTTGACTGGCTGATGGAGTCATAGAAAACCAGCAAAGAGACAAATGTTTTGGGTTTAGCTTCTTGTGAGCACCCACCATATATCTATACTAATTTCTTAAATTAGTATATCTTGAAACAAATTATGTAAGATTCAAAACTTAAAAGTATAATTCTTAGTTTAAGAATATTTCTTAAATGTTTTGCATTTAAGTTAATATATCTAGTCTTTTAAATTAATATTATTCACATAAACCTAACCTTCTAATCTATTTTAATGTTTCTCCAATGTTTTTGTTAAGACGTTTTCTTTTATAATACTTTGAAAACCGTTTAATTTTTATATTTAACTTTGTTAGTTCTTGTAAACGATGGATAATTTTAATGATAAATAAACATGGTAATGTTCTTATTATAAATATTTAACAAACAAGAATAAAATTAATAATTCTTAGTAGCATGGGTAAACACTTAAATAACTTAAACATAATTATATATAGATTTGGTATACTATTAAAACTTATCGGTTCGGTTCGGTTATTTTCGGTTATTGAAAATGATTATCCGAAAACCGAACCGAAATTTTCGGTTATTAAAAATCTGAAAACCGAACCGTCGCTTTTTGTTTCGGTTCGGTTTTTTCGGTCCGAATTTTTCGGTTATTTCGGTTACAGTTCGGTTATTTCGGTTTTCTGCTCACCCCTAAGAGGGACCCACTACTATAACTAAGATAATCTCTTAAAATGAACAAAGTGCGGAAATCATGAAAAGGGTCCATGAAAGATAAGTCGGAACCAAGTGATTATTTCTTGTCTATCTGTTTTTACTTTTATTTTATTTTCTGTTTTTAGATTATCTTTTTATAGTTTTAAAATCTTTTCTCAAAGTTTAGTTCGATTAGACGTTAACGATAAGTCGGTACTAAAAGCTCTTGTGTCCTTGGACGACCTCGGTATCTTGCCATCACTATATTCGTCCACGATGGGTGCACTTGCCCTAACGTGTGTGTAGAGTGATAGTAGAATATCGTGTTTTATAAATTTAAACTTGAGTTGGCGAGTAAAAAGAGCTAAAAATTATACTAAAAAATATATACACACCCGCACACGTCATGTGTTTTCAAACTTAATGATTCCGCTGTTAGCTGAGACTTTGTTTTGAACACTTAGTCACTAATCTTTTTGATGGTGATGGGTTTTTGTTTACTTTAATTAATTGTTTAATATGATTGGTGGCATGACCCTGGTCAGTCACACGCTTCGCGACAATACTCCGCATGTGGAATTTGAGGTTGTGACAAGAGGGGGCGGCCGACCCCCTGAACTTTTTGCTCGTTAGTGGAGAGTATTTAGTTTTCGTATGGAAATTTTTGGGTATATATACGTTTTTGACCACCCCCCCCCCCCCCCCCCCCCGGTTTTATAGAAACTTTTGGTATATACGTTTTCGACCACCCGGTCGGAAATCTCAAGCTTCGCCACTGATGCTATATCATCCAAAATCGTGTCATTTATATAAAGAAAAGTCAAACATAGGACAATTAATCATAAATAGGTCAAACTTGATCAATAATTTAACATTAGGCCAAAAATGGTTACATAAGGTCAAACATAAAAAACATGATCACATTACTCACATTAGTCAAACATGATGAATCATGACACATTACATCGACTGTGTCATTGTATCCAATTCCTAATGGTTCACTGTTTATCAATTTGAACAAATATGCAAACACCACAATATTTAGATAATATCTCCTACATACACAACACACATGCATACCAATTTGACTAAATATCCAAATGTATTCAAATTCAATTCCTAACCAACACTACAATATCTCATACAAGTTTAACACAAAACACTACAATATCTCACACATTGGTTGGGACGACTGAACACATGACGGTGGATGTGTTGTGCTAAAGTGGCCGGTTTGGCAGCAAAACACGAGCAATGGAAATAGATTAAAGGTTGAAGCACCGCAAAAGGCAACGAACGATCAATAACTAGCGATGAGGGCTCGACCCAGCTGTGATTGGTGGTCGGTGTCCATATTGTAAACATCTAGATGCTTTAAATTATTTTCGGTTGTACCCGGTGTTCTCTATCTTCTTGCTACCCCACTTTTATTATTAATATTATATAAACTCTCACATTTAGAAAAAAAACTTAAAAAAAAATACAAGGCCATCGGTAATCAATAAATCCGTCATAATAATAATAATGTCGCAAAAACATCTCAAAATCAATCCATCACACATTTGCCACAATCATTTCGTCATAAAGTTGTTGCAAATGATCGCATCGATCTCCATCACATAACACACTCAGATCTCAACAGGGGCGCAACATAGTGGGGGCGGGAGGGGACGGCGGACCCCCCGAACTTTTCGCTTGGTAGTGATATGTAATTTTCGTATAGAAATTTTTGGGTATATACGTTTTCAACCCCTTGTTTCATAGAAATTTTTTGGTATATACGTTTTCGACTCCCGGTCGGAAATCTCAAGCTTCGTCACTGAATCTCAAAACTAACTAGCGACGAAACTATTGCAACAATTATTTCCGAGCGTAGTGTTTTAGGGATTAGGATCAAATACAAAGGATCCTAATTGTAAGAAGTGTAAGAAGGATTTATAGAGTGACAAGTGTCCAATAACCTAAAAAAACCCACTACACAAAAAAACCCACTAAAAAAAAAAAAAAAAACTTAAACATCCACCACCACCAAAACACCCCCCCCCCCCCCCACATCACCCACCCCCTCGGCAAAAAAAAAAAAAAAAAATTTTTTTTTTTTTTTTTTTTTTTTTTTGCCGAGGGGGTGGGGGTTTAGGTTTTTGGGTGGTGGTGGGGGGTGGGTGTTTAGTTTTTTTTATATTTTTTTTTAGGTTTTTGGGGGGTGGGGGGGTTTAGGTTTTTTTTGGGTTTTTTTGGTGAGTTATAGTTTTTTTTTTGTTTTTTTTGCGGGGGGGGGGGGGGGGGGGGGGGGGGGGGGGGGGGGGGGGGGTTTAGGTTTTTGGGTGGTGGTGGGGTGGGGTGGGGGTGGGTGTTTAGGTTTTTGGTGGTGATGTAGTGGGTTTTGTTTTAGGTTATTGGACACTTGTCACTCTATAAATACTTCTTACACTTCTTACAATTAGAAGCCTTTGTAGAATAACTTGACCCAATGGATTAGGATCAAATACAAAGGATCCTAATTGTAAAAAGTGTAAGAAGGATTTATAGAGTGACAAGTGTCCAATAACCTAAAAAAACCCACTACACAAAAAAACCCACTAAAAAAAAAAAACTTAAACATCCACCACCACCAAAACACCCCCACCCCCACCCCCCCCCCCCCCCCACCACCCCCCACATCACCCACCCAAAAAAAAAAAAATTTTTTTTTTTTTTTTTTGCCGAGGGGGTGGGGGTTTACCATAATTTAAATCACTGAACTCCAAAGTATATATATATATACACTCATAATATTCGAGATATAATTTTATGATTATATAAAAAAAACAAACGTTTATTCTTATCTAAGTTTTTGTTTAAAAATATTTATTGAAAAAAAAAGTATTTATTCTTATCTAATTTTCTGTTTAAAATCATTATTTATTTTTATCTAGTTTTCTGTTAAAATTATTATTATTATTATTTAATATAAGAGATAAATAAATAAAAAATAAGGTGAGAAAGCACCAGAAAGTGACACGTGTCCAAATAGTATATTTATTCTTATCTAATTTTCTGTTTAAAATTATTATTTATTTTTATCTAATTTTCTGTTAAAATTATTATTATTATTATTTAATATAAGAGATAAATAGGAAAATAAGGTGAGAAAGCACCAGAAAGTGACACGTGTCCAAAAAAGATTTTTGTTTATTAGTATAGGAAGATTATTATTATTATTATTATTATTACTACTACTGCTAGTACTGTTACTGTTACTGTTACTGTTACTATTATTATTCACCACCGCCGCCGCCGCCAATTTGGGGAAAACCTGGTAACCCATTCGCTCGTAGGCACGCCGGTGAAATTACCAGTGAAACATGTTTGGCTCAAGGATCGAACACATGTTTCGCTGGATCTCCTATCATTGTCCACTAGTGGCTCACTCTACACCAAGTGGAAGTTGAACCTGCATCTCTCAAGAGAAATGATATTATGTAAAAGTATTCTTTTTTTTCTAATCATAATCAACTCGGTTAACTATTTATATAAATGTTTTTTTAAAATACACAATAATTGATTTTCGGGACAACTCAGTTTGCCCCGACAAGTTTTGATGATACTAAAAATATAAAAAGACTTGTTACACAACTCTTCTAACATGGCTCCACAAGATTTGATTTTTCCCCGTGTCAATGCACCTAGGTTGTTTATGCTGTACATAATTACTCGAGAAGCCTGGCTTAGTTTGTTGCTAATATGGGCCCTAGTGTCTGGCAAATTGCTTTAAAGAAAATTAAAAAAAAAAAAAACTTTTTTGCCACAAGGTGTCACGTTTGGTCTTGGTTGGGGGAAGAGTAGAGATATACTCGGCAGCGGATATGGATGATATTTGCAAAGATTGGTCAACTTATGCGGCTACCTCTATTTTTAAGTGAAACCATATTTTAGGTGTTGACGAATGTAATGACAAACATTTTTTTTTGTTAACGTTAACATATTTGTAATATACTTGACAAATGATTATGTAATTGGTTGTTTTGGTATATATATATATATGTGTGTATTTGTTTTATGGAATAAATTTATTGTTTTTGATATTATATATGTATCCAGGGTAAATTAATAATTTTATAAAAAAAACATTTTTTAAACAATTAAAAACATGACACGCGTAAACGAATGTCATATATACTTGTCATGAACATGTGTCATTAGGCCGGATGGTGTGGGGGCGCCACCCAGGCCAGCTCATCCTCTATAGCGCCCTAAGGTGCTATACATCCGCACCGAGTTCAAGAGGGGGCGCCATAGGTGAGGCTCCATGGTGGTAACGAGCCATTGTCGCGTGGAACGAGGAGGAGTTATGACTTTGTTATCGTTGAACGGTAACTTTTAAAAAAAAAAATCCTTTTTTTATAAATTAACCCTATAAATACCCAACATTCCTTACATTTTTTATACCATTCCTTTCACTTTCTCTACACTTTTTATACAATTCTCTACATTTTTTTAAAGCATTCTCTACAACGTTTCCCATGGGACCCGAGCAATCCGTTTTGGCAAATTTTGCAAAACAACGAGCAAGAGGACCGGTATCGGCGAGACCCGCGTACGGGTGAGGTTGGATATTATCCGATGCCACCAAGCACCCCAACTTCTCCTCATCCCACCACTACACCGATGCCCAGTTTTTACGGGTATTATTCTCAACCCCCATTTTTCCCTCAAAACATACCCTAAACCCAAAACATAACCCAAACCGAATCCGTTCCCGAAACCCAAGTCGAACCCTCTTCTAGAAAAAAACGAAGTCATCGAAAGAATGATGAGTCCGAAAAACGTGCTACTAAGAAGGTCGAATTTTGGTCGCCTAAGGAAGAGTTCGAGTTGGGAAAAGAATGGCTCGACGTATCGGAGGACGAGATTGTTGATAAATTTTATCTCCGTATAATTTTTTACATACTTTTATAAACAAATAGTTTTTTAAATTTATTTTTTAAATCAAACATATTCTTTTGTAAATACACTTTTTTATAGTAAACGACCAAGATTTAAAGATGTTCTGGGTCGTATGCGTGAGAAGTTTTTCGCCGCAATGGGTCGTGGCGACTATCGAACGTCCGACTCTTTTTCGACTATCAAACATATATACTAATCTCGTCAATAGTAGTCGAAGAAAAAGTGGTTCGAGCGACGTCGACGTCATGACCCAAGCCCACAACGACTATATATTGTACCATGGGCATGTTTTTACGTTGGTAACAACATGGGAGCTTCTTCGAAAATCTCCCAAGTGGCATCTTGTACCACCGTTCGACCCAACCCGCCCTAGGTCTAAACGATACAAATCGACATCCACCACCGAACCATCAGGGTCCGATGCTCGTACAATAATAGATCTAAACAACGATGTTGACGAATTTGAAGAACCAGAAGAGCTGCCTCGACCAACTGGTAGGGATAAAAGTAAGGAAGCGGCACGAGGAAAGTCTTCTTCAACGCCATCGGATGGCCCGTCAAAGTTGAGCGACTTCGAGGGAAGTCTCAACAAAATAATCTCGATTAGGGAAAAAGACCAGCAAATGAGAATGGAGAAACAAATAAAAAAAGACATGGATTTTCTCGCGAGAGATTTATCAAATCTACCAGAGGAGGACCGAGTCATTTTGGAAGCTCGTAAGGCACAAATTCGGGTAAAATATATGTAGTTTTTTTTTCTAGTATGTTGTGTTTTTTTTCTAGTACCTTGTGTTTTTTTTTAAGAGTAAATTACGTTTACGTTTTTTGGTCCCTGTGGTTATATCACTTTTACTATATTAGCCCAAAATAAGATTTTTTAACATACGTGCACCCATGGTCTCTATAACTAACTATTTTTGCCCCTGTGTCTAACTCAACCCCAAACCCTGGTTAATTATCAGTCAAATGACATGCACATGATGGGTATAATGGTAATTTCTCCTCCCCTTTTAATTACTTTATAAAGAAAAAAACCCTAGCTACTTTATCACTTCTTCTTCTTCGTTTTTTATTATAAAACCCTAATTTCAGACATTTCAAACATGGTGATCTGCTTATGTTTATACATATGTGGGTTTGATCTGCATATCCTGAGAAAACCCTATACATTACTCGTCTTCACCTTTTTCTAATCTTTCTGCATACCCTCTTATAACTCGCACCTTTTTCACTCGAATCCTCTAGCATTGAAGTGGGTTTTTGTTTTTCAATATTCTAAAACAATCCATCAATTTCAGTTAAAAACCCCAACTTTGAAGTGGGTTTTTGTTTTACAAGTTTAATTCACACACAATCAATCAGTTTCGATCAAAACCCTCAACATTGAAGTGGCTTTTTGATATTCAAGATTCTTAAACAATCGATCAATTTCAATAAAAATCTAAAATGTGAAGTGGGTTTCTGTTTTACTCCATCAATTTCCTTCATTCCTCTGCATCTGCCTGTTAAATGTTAATTAACATCATGTCTGCCATTCCTCAACATTGAAGTGGGTTTTTGATTTTCAAGATTCTCGCAGTCGATATATTTCAGGATCAATCAATCTCTCAATTAATATCTGAAACCCTAAGATTAAGAATCAAGTAAAAGGGTTTGATTGAGAACGCAGAGATGGGGCATCAGAGGTTTGTGGGGATATTGAATCCACTGGATATTGGTACTGCTCTATTTCTGATGCTTGTGGGGATATTGAAGGTGATGGGTTAGAAGATGATGATGATTGAAACCCTTTTGTATAAAAGGTGAACATATAATTAGAGGGTTTTGGGGAAAAACGGAATGCGCTAACAAGATGAGAGAGACGTAAGTTATTACAGTAAAACGAAACTATAAGATTATAAGAGGGTTTTGGGAAAGAAGATGAGAGAGAAGGGGTTTTGATCAATATGTCGTTGGAAATTGGATTGTTACAGAAATCAGGAAGAAGGAGAAGTGATAAATTACCATTATATCCATCATGTGCATGTCATGTGACTGATAATTAACCAGGGTTTGGGGTTGAGTTAGACTCTGGGGGCCAAAATAGTTAGTTATAGAGACCATGGGCCACATATGTTAAAAAATCTTATTTTGGCTAATATAGTAAAAGTAATATAACCACAGGGGTCAAAAACGTAATTTACTCTTATTTTGGCTAATATGGTGGGTGTGGGTCGATGGCGCCGGGTGGCGCTATAGGGGCTGAGGTGGCCTTGGAGGTGCCTCCACACCCTCCGGCCTTAACGACACGCTTTTGTGTACCACAATTACACTTTTATAACGAGTAATGCGTATCAAGAAAATGTGTTTTTTCTAGTAGTTCTGATAATTCACAAGATATTACTTCATAATCACTCTCATCCTAGACCCCATTATTAGTGTATTATCAGTATTAATTCCCGCAATGGTTAGAGAATAATAGTTATAATTTTTTTAGGCATACAACGAAAATCCTCAAAGAGCTTCAATTAAGGATGGGTTATTAAAGACCACCCTTTTTGTTTCGACAAAAGAGGGAACTATAGATTGTGCTACATGTTCACATAGTAAATATTTTTAACATTTGTGTTATACGTTGCTAGTCATTGTCGTCATAGAAAATAAGAATACTAGTGCATATATGATTCACATTATAATTGAATAGATTCAAATTATGATAAAAATAAGAACATGTGATGGAAGTGTTACAATGGATCATATGTTCATAGTTCGTTATCCCGATCTTGCAAGGTTAAAGCCATATGAAAATGAGAAGACGTTAATAAGATTCACGCAAGGTTTACAATCGACGCTACATATTGACCACAGATCAACCGTCAACAAAAATTTACACAAAAAAAATTATTAAACAAATATTACGTTTGTTATTATAGTCATGCCATGTGTCAAATATTTAATTATAGTAAGAAGTTGGGAAATAAGATTAAAACAAAAGTACCATGGTTGATATCACGGTTTGATCATGAATCGACTATTCATTTAACTAATTTTTTTTTTTTAATTTTTTCTTAATAATGGATGAATCATGATATGCTCAATCAAAAGCTGAATCGTCCATCTTAAAATGTCCAAATCATGATATGCTCAATCAAGCTTAATCATCCATCTTTAAATGTCCAATCCAGTGGATAGAGCAAATAAAGTTCAACAGAAGTGGAATATTAAAGTGACTTTAAATGGAGTCCGATAAACTTAGAATACTTGTAAATCAAAGTCGTATAAATTTATATAGTTTTAGTGGCCAAAAGTGTTTGTAAAACAAAGCAAATCTCGATGTAAACTATTTCAAACGTAAGTTTTCAAATATTAAACTTGCCAAAAAAAAAAAGGGTTGCTAAAATGAAGTTTCCCCCTCTTGTTTAAGCAAAAACGAGGTAGAGAAGTTGCATACTTACATTGATAACTTAGCCGTTGTGATAATTATAACCTTTTTATTGATTCTAGAATATGTTGCATTTGAAGCAAATATTTCCTTGTTTTTTTATTGGTTAGAATTTTTTTTTGAACGGTAAAATTCTATGATTAATAGAACCGGGCCAGCATATGCTGTAAAAACCCAAAGTACAGTACAGTACAGAAAAGAAAAGCAAACAAAACAAAACAAAGACCGACTACACCCAATGATTATTCTACTATCTCACTCAGTGGCGGATCCATAAATTTTTTCCAAGGGGTTCACTTTTTTAAATGTTCCAATTTCATATATCCAAATATAAAAAAAAATCCGGGTCGGTTTGACGGTTCGGGTCGGATAAAGTTCATCACATAATAAAACTACGATAAAATAATAAAAAAACATGGTCATGCAAAATTTAAAAACACTTAATATGAATAAGATGATCTTTACGAATAAAAAAACATACCTATATACCTATATAGAACAAATTATGAAAAAAAAAAGAAGAAGAACGACCACTAAACTTGATCCAAAAAAAGTAATCAATTTGACTAATAAAAGAAGATGCAAACTGTAACCTAATCATGTTGTCAAAATTTAAAAAAAAAATGAAATCTGGAACCTAATCATGCTACCAAATAAATATTTCAAACCTTAAACATCCATTCATTACATCAAAAACCAACAAATGTATAAGAACCGAGATTCTGTGTACTCAATTGAAAAGATCAGGAATCCCTAGTGACAATATTGTTCTACTTAAACTCTTTTGCCATTATAGACTTACAATTCTCCATGAAACATAATTATCACAGAAGGCAAAATCATGATAGTAACCCCACAAAATCTATATGCTATATCAAAACAAATCAAAATCATATAAATCACCTTGATTAAATTCAGAAACTAGGGACAATTTTGATGAAAGAAGCCAAGGTTCCACTTTTATGGGATATTAACAGCAAGTTATAAGATATCAACAAGTTCATAAAACAAGTGTTTCATTTGTTTTATCTCTTTGTTCACCAACTAAAAGATCTGTTACCTGGAAGGAGATGAAGCTACATACTATCGATTTTGCAAGGGGGGGTTGTGGGTTTCTGATATGCGAGGGAACACAGTGGAAAAACCCTAATTCCCAATATTCATTTTTTAGTTAAAAATAAAAAAACGTGAAAAACGACATGATGAGAATCGAACTCGAAACCACAAACGTATTCACTATGCGTTTTACCAGTAGACCAATTCACAAATTTGGTAACAGGTTCCCATACAAAATATTTAAGGGTTCCTTCAGTATTTTCTATATGACTCTACGTTATAAATTACAAACCGAACGGGTTCCCGGGAACCCCCTCTTTGGCTCTAAATCCGCCCCTGATTCTCACTATATCTCGAATGTTGAAATCCGCCCATCGCTCCCATACTATATCCCTGAATTTTGATCTAAGTTAGAATTTCGTGTATTACATAGCTTGAATTAGTAAAACTTGACTCGTTATGTGCTTCTGACACGTTATAGCATCCTGAACATTAGCCCTCTATTTGATTTCAATTCGTGTATCAAAATCATGTTCAATTTTAGACTAATGGAAATTAGGGTTCGTGCAATCCTGTCTGGGAAACTAGGTTTAATCGCTTGTACACCATAAATATTGTACGCAGTCTGTTATATCACCAAAAATAAGGCCGCATAGTTGGTTAGTATGTGTCTGTAACAACCCTGTAACATTCCTGTTATTTTTTAAACCATAATTTAATTCAGAAAAATTTTATAAATGTTATTTTAGTTTGTTCTGATATTATATAAATTTTGTGGTCTCATCAGAATTTAAAATAAAACAAAATTTTATAAAGATTAAATCACTTTTTAAGTGTTATTCTTATTAAAAATTAAATAGATGAATTTTAAAATATAAAATTTAAATTTAAAGTTTTATAAACTAAATCTTGAATTAATAAACATAAAATTTGAAATTATACAATTTGATTATTATAAAACATAATTACTTATATACAGTGTTGTAAAAATCGGAATTAATCGGTGCCTAGGCGCTAGTCGGGCGTTAACTGATTAATTTTGAGCTAGTCGGACCATTAGTCGGTAGTCGGTCCAAGTCTGTCCTAGTCGGTGCAAGGCGGCCCAAATCGGCCAAAGTCGGCCAAATCGTTTCTAGTCGGCACACTCTTTTTTAGTTTAAATTTGGCCCAAACAAATGCTTTTAACCATTAAATACATGACCCAAGTTGTTTAGTTCCAACCTGGCAAAAAAAAACATGTTTTAAGCCATTAAAACATATTCCATAATGTCATGACTGATGTTTTAATGTTTGAATATTTAAATACTTAAATTGCTATGTTTTAAAATTTATTGTTTAAATTTTGAACTATTTTTAAGTATTATATTGATATTAATGTGTGTATTAAATGTTTAAATACTTGATTTGTTATGTTTTAAACTTATAATTGTTTGAATTTTAAATTATTTTTAAGTATTATGTTGATAGGAGGCCGCTAAAATGAAAACCACCTCCAGTTGTAAGAACCGTGAGAACTACACCGTACGGGGCGAGGTGGACCAAATTTTTTTTTCATAAACGTAGATGCGTGTATTATAAACACATTTGTAAAAAAAAATCCAAAAAAATGTCGTGTGTGTAGTTTTGTTTGTGTTTACGGGTACCGTAAATTTTAAACAAAAAAATTTACGGTACCCGTAAACGCAAACTTGTGGTGCTCAAAACTACACACACGACATTTTTTTTTGAATTTTTTTTTACAAATGTGTTTATAATACACGCATCTACGTTTATGAAAAAAAAATTTGGTCCACCTCACCCCGTACGGTGTAGTTCTCACGGTTCTTACAACTAGAGGTGGTTTTCATTTTAGCGGTCCCCTATGTTGATATTAATGTATGTGTATATATATAAATTTAAAAACTATATATATAAATTCCGATCCGATTAATCCTGATTAGCCCCGATTAATCCTGATTAGTCCCGATTAATCCCTAGTCAGTACTCCACCGCCCGACTGACGCCTAGCGATCTCTACAACACTGCTTATATACAAGTTCCATGTTATTCATATTTTCGTAGATAATTAAATAAATTCGAATTGTTTATCTAATTATTTCCCATAACATATTGTTGTAGAACTTGTGCGTAATTAGTTAATGATTATATTTTTCCATGTAATCAAACATGTTTGTTTTTCTCATAATTAAAACTAGGTGTACACCCGCCCGACGGGCGCGAATACATCGTAAACATTGAATGTAAGCCTACGTTTATATGTAAAATATGATGTGAAATTATTTAATGAATTCACATTCGCGTTATACTTAAGAATACATTAATAACCTTTATACGTAAACCTAACCGAAGTACGAAAAAGTCCCTATGGATTCTGTCATTCCCAACTTGTCGACTAATTAAGTTTAGACACAAGAGAAACATAACGAACCCACAAAACATGTTTACTAACATAAATATTCTTTGTTTATAAATCTGGTCCAAGCCCAAACCTTGTTTATTAAATGTGGTTCAAGCCCAACACATGTTTATTAAATCTGGTCCAAGGCCCATATGTTGAAACAATATTCATGTGTCTTTATTGATCAAATAAAACATTGTATCAAAATGACTTGTTTCCCAAATATCCTTTTAAAGTACCTTTAAAAAATTACGTTTAAACTTATCATAAAAAAATTGTACGCATGGACTTATTTTGGAACAAATAATACGTCGTGAAATAAAAAAAAATAAATACTTCAAATATTTTAAAAACTTTAAAATACTACTTATTATACAAAACTGAAAGTTTATTTGTAAACTTGTCAATCACTATCTAAATCTGAAAATAAATATAATTTATTATCATATTACTTAATATATTTTATAATTTTCTTCATATTAAGAATCTTTTCTGTTTTTTAATATATATAATCATGTATGTAAATGTTTTTAAAAGTGCATATACTAAATTTATGAGGGCGACCGAGTTTGGACTTTGATTTTTTATTGTTTTTTTGCCTTTCGGTATTTAATCAACTGAATATTTTTTATATGTTTTTTTTTTCTAACTAAAATTCAATATTTCAATGTATATGATGTTGATGTAAACCATTAAGTTAGAAGTTAAAAATGGAGGGCACTTGTTACAAAAATATAAGAGATTGTTACTAAAAAAGTTGTTATTTGAAATTTTGGTAATAATTATCATTTTGGTATCTAATATAGTAAATGGGGAGGGTTGTTCGAAAAACCCGGAGCTCGCAGCTCAGCTCATAGCTCGCTCGAACAAAACTCGAAAAAATCTAGCTTAAAAAACTCGATTTAGAACGACTTAAGCCGAGTTGGCGTATTTCGTAACCAAGCCGAGCTTGAGCCAAACTCGGCTAGGCTCATGTGCCACTACCAAAGTTATATCATATGTCTTCAAAAATTATTATATATTAGTACATCATATTATTAATTTTGTGGGTTTTTAAGGGATTAATGAATAATAACGAAGATATGTCACGTAAAACTTAGTATCATATCATACTTAAGCCAACAAAAAAAATCACAAGGTCACATATGAAAACTTGGTATTAACACATGAAAATGATTATAAATCAACAATTATCAAAATTTTATCACATTCCCAATTAATACCATGTTGAGGATGATATTTTGACCCATTTAGTTTTGAACGAATCAACTTCCGTTATAATTCTCTCTAACAGGCCAAATTAGTTGAACGGGTCAAAGGACGCCCAAAGTGTATTTATAATGTATAAAATCTCTTAATCATTTAATCCAAAGTTGGTTATAATTGAAATAATATAATTTATGTTACCTTCTTTAACACACTAAATGTGTATAAAAATAAAGAATTATAAAAAAGAGATACTACAACCAAACCCAACACCTATGAAGTCAAATATATAAACATTATAACTATTCTAAAAGCACTGAATAACTAAATTACGCTTAACACTTTTTGATCATCATTATAAAATATGTATTGTGGTTCGAGTATTCCCATGTCAGAATTCAATAACGGTCTTCTCTATAACTCATCTTTATACTTCAAAACTTTACCCTTGTTGAATCTTTGAGTGCAACATGCTCTCAAACAGGTCTAGAAGTACCACACATAACTCGGGTCAGGCCAAGTGTGGCTTAGTTTCTCTTCACTGATTGCCAACAGATTCAGAAGAACATACATATGGCTTTCAATGATATCCACCAACTGTAAAAGCAAAATCATCATCGTCATTAGCTAATTTGACAACCAAAAGTTGTCATCTTTGTGTTGCAACAAATGCAAACACCAACAACTCGTGAAAGTTAAAAATAAAGTTTAACCATTGGTTCATCCAAATTACATACCTTAAGCTCTCCCTTTGAAATATGTAATTTAATTCTTTTTATAGTTGAAATAGAAGAGGCTCGATGATGATGACCAAAAGATTAAGTTTGCCAGGTTGTAATCCATATGTCACATGTGATGGCAGATCCTCCCATTGGACTGGGTAATCGCTCACGCAGCTGCATTTAGACAAAAAAAATGCTCAGACCAAATATTATAACATAAATGTGTGTGTATTTTGGCTTAGCATGCAGGTTATTTTGAGGGCCAGGCAAACCCGACCGTCTAGTACTAAGGTCCTTTTTTGCCAGACCCGTTACCTAACCTGCCACCCAAAAGCACTTATAAAAAAGCACATTATGCAACATTTATCTTTTTTTAGTATAGTTGGAATCAAATACTAATAACGATCGGAATCAAATACTAAAAAACATATTATAATATATTATTTAAATTCTTTGTGTTTAGTTACATATCTTTATAAAACAATGTTAAACATATGATCCGTCATAAATTTTGCTTAGTTCGGTTTCGTTTCTCGCCCTATAGTCCTTAATTAGCTTGACATGATCTTCATTCCCACGACTCTCTTTCTTTTGGTCAATAGAAGATATGATCCTCCATGATGCCCTCCTGGATCGATGTGTCCTGATTTCTCGATAGAAGTAAACGACGGACTGCTATGAGTGAAAACGTTTAGTAAGACACAAAGTGCAAAACATCGTAAATCATCTCATTAAAAAAAAACTTTGAAATAATATAGATTTCAACTTACCTCATCTTTTGTGCTTTGATCTTTACCCTCAATCTGATGGTCGAGAACTTTAAGAGATGCAATTGTTACACTATTATTATTCCCACACAAACAATATTTCATCCATGCTTCTGACCAAAGCCCTGCAAGGCACATGTTAAGTTTAAAAGTGTCAAAATTACCAAAAGCACCTCAAATTAACTCACCGTTTCTATCTAATGCAAAATTTCAGTGATGAACTCAAAGCAAGTGATAAAGGAAGAATAATCACCTCGATTTAGTTTCTTCTGTTAGGGATCGAAAGATATTTGTTGCAGAATCTTGAGTTTCTTGTAATCTTTGGACTAAACTGGCAAAATGGCCCAAACCAAACCACTAAAATGGCCTTTAACACTAATATTTAACACTAATATTAATCATAATAAACAACAAACAGTAAACAACTGAGGATAAATAATAACAATAATAATAAACTTTTTTCGTTGAATAAATTTAAATACCTTGAGTTAATAATGAATTAGAAGATAAATATTAACAATAAAATAGTAGCAATCGCGAAAATACAGATACTGCACTTTGAATTACAATTACAAAAATATTATAAGAAAGAACTAATAATAATAATAGGCGATGCAACCACTGCCGGCATAAAAAAAGAAGTGAAGTGTACCTCCTAAAAACAACAATTCTAAGAAACACAACAACATCTAACGGGACCCAAAATTAAAAAAAAAAAAAAAAAAGAAACTAAGAAAAACGTACAATGATATTTGATAATAAACAAAAACAATTAAAGAGTTCTACTCAAACTTATTCAAGAATCAAGACTACTATCATAGCTTATGAATATAAAGTTTCAAAAAACCACAATGATTAAAAAAAAAAAAAACTAAATTTTTACCTCTCCCGTGTTGACGTTGATGATATGAGGCATAAAGTTAGCATGATATTAAAATTACTGATATCTCACCGAGATAACCTACATCTCAAATATCGGTCTCTGACCAATATCCGATATTTTACTGCATCAAGTGCATAGGTTCTATAGCAAGTTTCGTCTGATATCTGTTCAGATTTTTATGATTTTCCATCTCCGAAACTCGGTTTGGTTCAGCATGTGTGAGGTCATCTTCTAATCTCTGAATAATAAACAGTGTTGTTAAAACATTGTTTTGAAACCTGTTTTAACCAACAGTGGTTTCAAACACTGTTTTAACCCAAAAGTGGTTTGAAACACTGTTTTAATCCCAACAGTGGTTAAACATGAATTATGTGAAATGACTTAAATTAAAAAGAATTTAAATTTAGCAAAAACAATAGTAAGATTTTTGTCTTCCAATATTTAAATTAAAAAGAATTTAAAAATGAATTATGTGAAATGACTTATCTAACCTTCCTTCTTTGGGAGAACCGGAGCTTCGGGTAGTCTTTGAGCATTGATCTCACTTGGGCAGCCAACTCACTCCATTTCTTCTCTTCAACGCATCGGAAATGCACAGACAAACAAAACTTATTGTTTTCCACTTTTGCCCCTGGTGTCGATTTTGTTTTCTCCATGAATAATCCATACACCTAAAAACATCAACATTTGTTTCACATAAAGAAAAAACCACATAAATATATTTTAATTTAAAAAAAAATCCAAGAAACCATGAAGAAAAACGCACCTCATCAATCATGGGCAAATATTCACTCTTCATAGACTCGTCAAGTCCTTGCGTAGAAGTTTCCAACAACCGGGTTTAAACGAACAGAATTTGAATTGACATTGACATTGTTACGCAGACCTGAAAGCTGAATGAGTTCTTTTGCAGAGAGTTGCTTATTCGCAAAACTGTCCAGTCGTTGTTTAGTTCATCCGTAGAACTATTCGTTCATTGAAACACTTTCATTCGCTGTGCAGAATTAAAGAACATATTCGCTGCAGAATCCAGTAATCATTCGCTGCTGAATTGCCCAGAACTGCGCTGCATTAACGTTCATTTGCAGAAGTTTATTCGCAGTCCTGAAAGCTCGAGATTCAAGTTTTGTTTGCGCAGTCCTGAAAGTTGGTTCATACGCTGATATAAAAGTTCATTCGCAGATTCAGTAACGTAATTTGTTGACACAGAATTGATCGAAATCTTCCGTTTAATTTGAGCCTCTATCTATCAAAAAACTGAATAGTTTAAATAATTATACAAAAGAAGAACAACCTTGGTGTCAGGATCGCGTAACGATCCAAAAGGCCAACATTTTATTGGATTTTTCTTGTGAATTTCAGTGACGTAATTACTGCATTAAAAACAAATTGGTTATTAGTAAAAGTTTATTGCTTTTAGATGAGCTAAAGGGAAAAGGATCTAAAACTACACAAGTTACATATTAGGTTACAAGTGATTCTATTGGCCAATGCTGTTGCAAGTGTGAATTGGAGTTTAAAAATCATGAAACACTTGTTAAGAGCTCATACTTCAAGATTTACAATTAAAAAATAATATGTTAACAGATGGCAATGTAAATTCATCTAAACTTCAAAGCTGGCGTTTCATATATTAAACCTTGATTATATTATTTTAATCCACTAAAATGTTATTGTCTACAAAGTCATTAAACAAATCCCATCTTAATATCTTTTTTCATTTATTTACAATCCATTCGTATTCATATATCAAATAAAAAACCTAAAATAAAATGATGAATTTGGTCAAAGATAAGATGTGAACTTCAAAGAATTACACAAGATACAAATTTCAAATGTTGAGAATAACTTACTTCAGGTTTGCCGTGAAGTGCAAATAATCACACCATGATGCAATAGTTTTTGAATAATTTATCCATTAGTGTTTGTACTGTGTAGCTATCCAACTACCAAATATACAGAGATCTAATATCACAAAAACCACTGAAGAAATAACTTTCAAAATTGACTCAAAATTAGATAAACTGATTCATCACATTTATAACAGATAATCTATTTCAGAAGCTATACCAGATAAAATTTACACACATAGTATTTAAAGATCAAAGCATGTAAAGATCAAAGGTTTGACATATTTCATATAAGCCCACAGATGCAAGTGTTTAACATAGCTCAATTGATAACAGACTATAATAATAGTATAATGTGGACCTTCCAACAAAGGTTGAATATAGTAAAAACATATGGTCTTGATATAAAAACAATTGTTTCACGAAAAAATTGGTCATCTATTTCACAAACCTAAGCTCCTAATTAATTTTTCACTGTCCCCTACCTCCCAACACTATGATTTAGAGCCAACACTAAAAGGCTAAAACTTCAAAATTCATATTTCATATTAATTTCATCAAAAACATCTTTAAACCACTCCTAAAAATTGAATGTGTGTGTGTAAATTTTCAAGTCCATAAAACTATTAACGTATTTTTAGTTATTAAATCCACCATATAAACCACCAACAAACCGTACATATTAATTTCACATAACAAACAACATACCGTTAAAAAAATCCTGATTGTGATAACAAAAACTCAAAGAATATCCTGATTGTGAAGTAAAAGTACCGATTGTGACCTTAACAGATCCAGATCCGCACTCAGCGAACTAAAATTCCCAAATTAAATTGCTTCATATATTCAGATCTAGCAAATAAACTCACAACAAAGCAAAGAAATTTGAAAACTCAGATGAACGAAGACAAAAGAAAGAGAGAGATACCTGATGTAGTCGCCTCGGAGAAACCCTAGATTTGATTCGTTCAAAAACAGAGGTATTGGCTGTCTTGGAGCGGCTACAGGTTGTTCTCGGAAGCAGGAGGTCAGAATCTTCTTGGAACTTCATAGATTTGGGGATTTTGAAAATAGAAGAAAGAGAGAAACATCACCTGTGATATTGAAATGGAAAACAATATTTGAATAATTTAAAAAACTGATTTGTATTTGAGAGAGAGAGAGGTTTAAATTTTGAAAATGGAGCCAAAACTATATTTGAATAATTTAAAAAACTGATTTGTATATACATTGAGATTTAAAATGATTAAAACAAAATCGGATTTATGACATAAGCGGAATGACATCAGCGGAGTCTATGTGGCATCCTATGTGGCATACCTAATATCATGACAAGTAAGCAAAGTGAGGTCAGCCTTTAAGCTCCTTTTATAGATAGTATAGATGAATATCTTTTAGGTCGTGTTTTGCCATGTAATTAGTTTAAGTCTTCAATCATAGAAATTAATCATAAATGTTAGATACTTCCCAAATAAAAACAAGGATCCCTAATCTTCCATTTAATCAGGTTATTAATTTATAGTTCCACAAATATTAAACCAGCAATTATTTATATAACTAGGATGAATTGTTTAGAGTTTTCTTGCAACATCACGTTGCAAGAATTTGTGTGCTTCGCTTGCTAGCTAAAGTGAGTACATTGCCCTTTTCTTTCTTTATACACTTTTGGGATGATTTTTGTGTAACTTTTCAAGCTTACTGTTTTCATGATTCAAATTTACATTTTGACAAATTTATGTTGGTTTTCAAAAGTTAATAGTTTCTCATATTTCAATTGTAAGATTAAATATATTTATTTTATACTTAATCTAGTAGCCATTATAATCATTTACATTATATGGATCAAAATATATAACAATCCTATTAAATAATTAGTTGGTAATTGTTGATGGGCCCAATTACCCTTATTAACTAATTAGGGTTTCCTCCTGGGTGCTTATATAAGGAGACTAATGTAGAGGTTTCAAGGTTAGACACATAACCTAATTACTCTCATAACATCAATCGACCTCCTCTCTATAACCGATTCCCTTGTCGGTTTCTCATCATCACCATCATTAGATTGCACCCTAAGGAGGAACCAGATCAAGCTGACAATCATGTAAAACACTGTTGCTGCGTCTCCATCTGGATTCTCTGCTGGCCTGTGCTAATGCAATCAGGTATGTTATTTATATGTTTTCCATTATGTATAAACAGAACTGATCAACATGTGGTATCAGAGCATATGTTGATTAATCGGTTCTGTTTTGTATCCATAAATCTGGAATAAAACTGGAAAACAGTTTTGAAAACCTTAATAAAATCCCGTTTTGCCATCCGAAATCATCATTACGGATCATTACGGATGGTTACGGATGATTACGGATCTGGGTTTTGTCATCTCGAATGCATCTCGGATCATTACGGATCATTTCGGATCATTACGGATCTGGGGTTTCATTATTACGGATGCATTACGGATGAAAGTTCATTAAATTTTTACTGTTCCGAAATCGATATGCTTAAAATGTGTTATAAAATTTCCAGATTTCGGATGAATGTTTGAATGTTTATTTTTTTAGGGTTCATCACTTGTTCATCAGAAAATTCGAAAATTCCCTTAGTTTTGGAATGAATTCGGATTATTGGGTGTTTTTGTTCCTGTTTGATCCATTTATCTACTTAAATTTTTCGAAATCTGTTATTATTATTAATGGATATAATTTTCGAAATAAACAGATAAATATAATTAATATCTAAACAGAAACTTAATCCCATAATCCCTAAGATTTTGGATTTAAATGTTATCAATTAATAACTGCTTAAATTAAGGATTTTTGTGGCTTGAAGAACACATCTCGGATGAATCCGAAATCATCAAGGACTGATCATTACGGATGAACTTATGCTCTTCCATCACGGATCAATAACTGCTTGAACATTTCGGACTTAGCTTCACGGATCATTTCGGACTAAGCATCACCATTTCGGATGAATCTCGGACTAAGCATCATCATCCGAAATCATCCGAAATGTATCCGAAATGTATTCGAAATGGCTCGACTTAGGCGTCTTGGACACATCCGAGATCATTCGAAATGGTCCATTTCGGATAGTCCGAAATGATTCGAAATCATCATCTCGGATGAATCCAAGACATTCATGATTCATCCGAAATCATGAGTGTTCATAAAATTTCAAGACTTATTCGAAATCCTGTTACTTTATTGAGCAGTTAATGTGAACTAAATTTTAGCTCGGGGCTCCGCCCCGAACCCCGTGCGGGGGCACGCTGTCCCCCTGTAAACCCCAGCGAACTCACCGCGGAGTTCGATCCGCGCTAACAGGTGGTTTGCTATTAGATGATTGGTTTTGTAAATACTTAGTTAATTAATAAGGATCGAATAATGTTTTACAAAACCAAAATGGCTTAACTTAAATGAGCTTCTGATGTATCATTTCTGGCCAAAGCTGATTTGATACATCTTCTTATCGTTCAAGTATTACGAAAGCTATGTTAAGTGTGCATCATAAACATGAATGTCTTAATATCTGGCCAAAGCTGATTTAATTCCTTCATAGATGGCATACTTAACAAGTGCATAACTAAAGTCATTGTCTCAATTTCTGGCCAAAGCTGATTTGTTACAACCACTTTGCACATATGCTTAAATGATTACACTTCTGGCCAAAGCTGATTTGTCTTCGTTTAAGTAGAACTTTAAATAGTCTATTATTTTGATGTTAGTAATAGACATATCACAACCTCTTCACACAATGATCCTTATATTAATGATCCTTAATTAATTTTTTTATGATCATTTCGTCTGCCTTATTCTTAGTACCCATAATTTTTACTCACTATAATTTTCTTCTATAAATCTATATCTCATCCACTCTAATTCCTAAATCTAATATGTTTTGCTTAAAGTTTCTATAAGAATTAGCTCTTAAATTAAATCCTTGATTATCTCTTAAGACACGATAATTCTATTGCTCTCTTCTGATAAAGCACTACAGAAGAAAAGTAGAGCATGATGATTAGGATAAATCGAACATGATGTCTCTTATGACAATCAAGAATAAGTGCTGTCACTAAAAGGTTATTCCAGATTAAGTCTTTCCTAAGACCAATCTATTATATGTGGAATAATTATTAGAACTCCTAAGATGCATGCCTTCATTTAAAATTCTAAACTATAAGCTAAGTGGTATATGTGAATACATAATAATGTACAATACCATGACCCATAAAGTTAAGGGCTTACGCATGGAAATAAGTACATTTTTCCAGTACATTACATACTAAGATTTTCACTTGTACAATTTGATGCCTTATAAATCAACTATAACACTCAAAAGTACCAAAGTATAATGAGTGTGTTGATAAGCAACATATGTACAAAGAAATAAATGTTTGAAGCTGGAAAATAAGTTGTTACTCACCTTAGAACCATTTAAAACTTTAAAAGAGGATTGTTCTAAGGTCCATAGACAAATTACAAGTAAAAAATTCCAACTTTAAGGTTTTTCAAGGGAAAATCTCAGTGCATAATTATGCCATTAGACTAGACATAAGCAACGAGACTATCCATTATTCTAGAGAACAATTGGATAAATTAATTAGATAGTCACTTACTAATGATATTTAAGTCTGCTAATTTTAATATTCCAATTAACACATGATTAGTTGACTCTAGTTCCATAGGTTTCCTTACCAGAAGTCAACAAATAACTAACATGAGAGTTAGTGACAAAAATTAAATGTTAAGACTATAAGAACCATAATAAGCAGTCTTCTGACAACGCTTTTCGATACCTTATATATTCTGAAGATTAATCAGAATATAGTATCATATTTAAGCAATGTTATGAAGGTTGTGAGGTTTGCATAGTCAACATAAAGTCACACTTATCTTAAACTCTCATCTTATTTGTTCTAAATATCTGGATTGAAACATTACTAAGATAAAACTAGATGATACCTTACATTTTTCACAACTTTTGTCATCATGTAAATGAGAATTTGACAAAAGGAAAATGAGACTTGTAAATTTCATCCATTATAACCAAAATTCATGAGAAATCATGACATGGTTAATGAGGATGATTATTCAACTAATCTCATTCTAAGTGATTTTAAATCATGACGTTACAGCCCTAAATATTACTTGGCTTAAGGAATAAGTATGGGTCCATCATAAGTCATTCATTGATATTTGTGGAACTTATTCCAAATGGAATATTCAGACATAATTCATTTATCATTTAAAAGACTATCAACTTGTATCTAAATTTTGTCACATATGGCCCACGTTCTTAGAAGAAATCTATTCATGTATGTACTTAATAAGATTTCTATTAAATATGTCCCTAAAGTTTCTTATGATATCTGGACATTAAAGAAATCAAATAAAGGCTAACGTATATATGATAGGTTCCCACATCACGTAGCTCATTGAAACTTCTCTTGTAGCATTCTAGAGATATTAAAGATCAGTGGGAGGATTAAGTGTCTTAATAATAACTTGCAATAGTTGCAAGAGGTGGGGGAGTGAAAACTTCATATTACTTCAATTTACACCTCTTGTACAAGACACTGCTCCATCTTGACACTGTTCTATCATAACTTGTCTTCTTAAAATCTAATGCTACTCTTACAAAAGTTTCATTGTTGCTTAATTGTGGGCACACTTAGATTTCTTACCTAAACTAGCATAATCCTCAACAAGAGAAATCACGACTAACATCATTAATTTGTTTTCTCTACTAGAATTTGTTGGTCGTTAAATATTGACCCTAAGCATGCTGAGTTCCTAAAGTTTTCTAAGGTCAGTGGGAGCAGTCAAAGTCCTTATCATGACTTGTAAGGAATACAAGAGGCGGGGGAAAGAGTGTCATTAAATTTCACTCTGAATTTAACTCCGATTACACCTCTTGTACACCATACTGCACCAACTCTTACAAACTTAGAATGAAAATGATAGCAACCTAACCAAGAGCTAATCCATAAAACTGAAACTTCTAATGAACCCAATCTTCAACTCAGGAGGTCATCTAGGTTTAAAAACCTACTAACTTTGATGATTACATAACCTCCCTAATGAAGTTGAAATGGACTTTGGAAAAGTTAACCTATCCTATCTCTTCAAATTAAGCCATTAGTGTCAATCAATCTTCTAAATGGAATAAAATAGTTTTCTAGTAAAACTGATTTTATGTGTTCGTATAACGTTTGGGATTTGATTGAATTACCTAAGAGTGTTCATAACTAAATCAAATCCTAATATAAGCGTTAAGACACAAAGAGGCATGATTGATTGTCAAAGGTTATACTTAGAAAGAGATAAATTATCAAAGATTTCTTTGAGGATCATCACTGTTCTAGTAGCTTATAATAGTTTAAAGCTACATTAGATGAACATTAAAAATAATTTTCCTTAACAAATGGCTGACATATTTATAGGTTCATAAAACAACCTGAAAGTACTAAACTGAAGGTTAAAGAACACTTTATTTGTAAGCCAATAAAATCCATGTATGGGTTAATGCAAACATCATAATGTGATGAAAAGCTAACGTAGTTATTTTCATCAAGAATCAAGTGGATTAATGTACCTACCCAAGATGAGTGGGAGCAACTAAAATAAACTTGTCTATATAGATGACATTCTTTTGACAAGTATATGTTACATAAGTCAAAGCATTGTTAACACAAACTTTGATATAATAAATCTCAGAGATATCTCTTACGTGATTGATATCATAACATACTGAGATAGACCCAATGGGATATTAGTTCCGTTCCATAAGTTTAACATTAAATGGGTCCTTACATATGTAACAATCAATACTGCTCTCCTTCAGAGGATAATATGGTAAATGAGATTATTTTTTACGCTTCATTAATTGGAAGCCTTATGTAAGTTTAAGTCTATACTCGTTTAGATATTACTCACATTGCAACACACTAGATATATCTAGATTAATGTGAAGCATCTAATGGAGTATTACAATATCTTTAAAAGAAACGAGAAGCTATAATTTGAAGAAGAAGTGAGAATTAAATCTGGTTTATTACTCTGACTTTGAGATATTCAAAGATGACAAAATGTAATTTCGGGTATATCTTTATGTCAGCAGACAAAACCTATTTCATGGAGGAGTCATAATGCACTGATATTAACAACCTAAGTTATAACGACATAATATAGTCACTAAATGTTGTTGGAAATTTATCAGTGGACTCATAAGTTTATTAACTCCATATAATTAACGTTTTGAAGACTTAGTGTGATAAAGTCAGCTACCATGACTCCTTGAACAGTAACAGTTCAAGAGGTGCTGCATTAAATTTCGATACGCAATTAATTATTCGTTTATGAACGAATTGAGGAAACTAAGTTTTGTATCGAATACATTCATGATATGCTTAAGGATCCTATAACTGAAGGGCTATTACCCATAAGTCTTATTAAGAGAGCTCATAGACGGGTATTAATTAATGGCCATGCGCAATAGCATATCGTAATATGAATGACTAAATATTAGTTAATTTTCCTCATCAGTTTGATTTTGTATGTCTCTAAGAATATGTCAAGTCGACATAATGGCATATAGACAAATAAAGTTACAAATCAAACAAAGGGCTTATGCATATTTTGATCATGACGATTAGGTTTTAAATTAAGGCTATAGTATGATTAATGGGGGTCCTGAGTCGCATAATGATTCAACGGCTGTATTTCTCTGCTATAGTACCTGTTTAAGGCTAAAATGAGTGTTAACTCCTGATCAGGCTTACCTAATACTCATAGTAAATGATTACTCGGCTAAGTGGGAGAATGTAAGATTAAATATATTTATTTTATATTTAATCTAGTAGCCATTATAATCATTTACATTATATGGATCAAAATATATAACAATCCTATTAAATAATTAGTTGGTAATTGTTGATGGGCCTAATTACCCTTATTAACTAATTAGGGTTTCCTCCTGGGTGCTTATATAAGGAGACTAATGTAGAGGTTTCAAGGTTAGACACATAACCTAATTACTCTCATAACATCAATCGACCTCCTCTCTATAACCGATCCCCTTGTCGGTTTCTCATCATCACCATCATTAGATTGCACCCTAAGGAGGAACCAGATCAAGCTGACAATCATGTCAACCACTGTTGCTGCGTCTCCATCTAGATTCTCTGCTGGCCTGTGCTGATGCAATCAGGTATGTTATTTATATGTTTTCCATTATGTATAAACATAACTGATCAACATCAATTTCATATACTCATGTCTGGTTGCAAGTTGAAATCCACGCATTATGTACATTCATTAACATTGATAAAGCCGACCAGTAGTAGATTATAACGCTATATGATTCACAACCCCATTCCCACTCCTTGCCTTGTTTTTTATGCGTGTAATGAGGCCTTTGTGGAATGATCCAAACTGTGACATAATGTGATAAATTTCAGTTCCATGGCAACTATAAAATTATGTTATCATTATATCATTTGTTCAGTTTGTTATTTTGTTTGTTTGGTTTACACATTATCATGTCAGCATAAGGTTTGAATATACTAGCATATCTCATTATGTCTTAACACATTGCCAAGATAATTACATATTTTAACAAATGATTTAGACAAATAACAACTTTTTATCATATTCAAAACTTTTGATTCCACATGTTTCACATGACCAAGTTTGATATCTCAAGTTCATTACACATAGGATGCTTGGACTTTAGACTTATAATTTAATTTGAGCATTATTGTATTTGTTTGGATGTGTATATATTTGTTGATTGTTTGAATACTTTAATCAAGATTAATGCATCTTTCAATCTAAATAGTGTGATCATGGGTTTTGAAAAATCTTTCGCATCGCCCTAATGTTTCCGTTGTTGATTGGGTTGTTACAGTTATGTTCTGTGCCTTACAAGAGAACTCAAAATGGTTTATGCGCGTCATACCTAAGGCACTGACATGTGAAATGTGAATACCAAACCTTTGTAGCAACTCACCCACAAATTTCTTCATCGGTAGACGAAAGTTTCCATCCCTGAAGAAATTGGCGTATAAACTTATCATCCCGGTCAGAGGTTAAGCAACGATTGTACTAGACGAAGGGCAAGTTGCACCCCATACCGCTGTAAACTTCATCGCCTGGCAGAGCGCCTAGAACTCATCTTCCCTCCAGTTGATCGCTGATGACTGTCGTAAGGGTCGTGCAAAAAACCTATTTAAACTAAGTAGATAGCGTAAGTAGGGTATCGTATCCACAGGGAATTTATGGTCAGTGTAGAGATTTTAAATATAAACTAAAATTATCTAAATTGGGGGTTTGATTGATTGATTTAAAAAACAAGAAAACTAATTAAGAAAGTTGTGATCAAGATGAGAAAAGGCAACCCCCACCCGGAATCCCGATTGCTCGTTTTAAAACAAGAACCCGTTTACAGATTCATAACACCACATAGACATGACCTTGGGATTAATGAATTTGATTAATTATTAGGGATAGTTTTTAAGATTCACTATACAACCTAATAACCCGTTTGATTATACCAATTACCCACCTGCTAGCAATGCACCAATACGCTTGATAAATGACAAACAATTCAAATATATAAAGGTTGCACAAATTCAACACAAGTAGTCAAGATTTACCAGGTAAAAAGAATCCAAAAACGAAATTTCAATGTAAACCGAGACAATCATTCATCCGGGTGGAAGTTACAAGTGTTTAGTCGCGCATGGAAGTCATCACAGCTTCAATCTTGATCGAGGATAGATGAGACATGAAAATCAGCTTAACGGATGAAAGTTGTGGTCAAAATCGCTGGAATTCGCCTGTCGGGACGGCTGGAAGGAGAATCGTTCACTTAAAACGCAAATTAGGTCAATTTATAACTTTTACAGTAATTGAGTCATGTACTTCCTCCGCGTGTCGCCTGGGCTGCCCAGGTGGGCTTTTTCCACTACAGCTCCCGTATTGACTCGTTAAACCCGTTTTTCAGCTCGGTTTCTCTTGTTTATCCTTTTTAGCACCTATTAAGCCAAAACACCAAACACAAGATAAATACATAAACACATATGAATAAACGTATTAAAACACTAAAAATCAACGTGAACTAGTACAAAATACAACGTGTTTTGACCCAACCAATCACAGCATGCGCGGGGGTTGCAGGTTGAGATGTTTTCTTTCCTTTTTTCTTCCCACCACCCTCCACGTGCGAAGACGATGACATAACATGCGGAAGTTCGAAGAAACTTGTAAAATTTTCTGGAAAAAATATGAAGATATGCAATGAATTAATCTTGAAGATCTTTAAAGAAATTTTAGAGAAAAGGGGAAGGAGAAAGATATATGGTGTCAACAACTTGGGTTTTCGAAGACTATTTATACCCATCGCATTAAATGTGATGGGTAAGTATGCCCATTAACTGGCATGGAGGTCCCCTTAGTGATTGCCACGTCAGGCGGGAGAACCTGAATCGATGGAAAACTTGGGTGAGTGAGAACCACACGCCTGCAAAAAACATAAAGGCAGTTGAGGTGACATGCGTCATGCCCCCAACAATGTCAATCACCTATTAATAGTGCCAAACACCCCTCACAGTTGTCAGACATCCCATCACACTCACCTACCACACCCAAGCTGAATTTAAAATACTTGCCACTCACCAGCTTCTCTATCTTCCCATATGCATAAGTCAATGTGTAACCATCCTATACACACACACACGCTAGCGTGCACCTATTCAGTACACACACGCAAGTGCGCACCTATTTAACACGCACATGCAAGTGTGAAACCTTCTGATACGCACACGCCAACGTGCAAATTTTCGACACACACATACAGCCTTCTCGGTACGCACACACCGGTGTGTGCTACCAGAGCACATATACGCCATATATAGTAAGAGACAAAACATTCACCTAGTCTAGAGTCCCAAATTCTACGCAAGCGCGACCAAGCCATGAGCATACAGGACCATACCCACACTTAAACTTCAAAACACTTAGCAGGATTCAACACTCCCCCGCAGGTGTATCCCGCGAGCGTGCAACTACGCCAGCTAGCAGGAGATATCCAGTACAGACCATAGTACAATTCATAGTAGCATGCAGCCAATCAGCATACGCCAGGCTCTATGCTAAATGATCCCCATGATGATCAATCGTGCAGAGGACAAGAAGTACAAAGGACAGTGACATGCATCCAAACAGCTTGCACCATTTCACTGATTTTATCGACACACACAAATTATAGTTCTATATTCTTTTTGTAAATCTCTCAAAGCTGTTGTACTGTTGTGTAACTTTCTCTTTTATATAATCAGCACTCCCCACATTGGTGGAGTGTGAAAATTTATTCATTCACATGTTATCGCGCTTGTAAATTGGGCCTCTTCATTCCCCATCTCCTCCTCTCCCTAAACCTGAAACTTCCCTTTTCCTCTCCCTCCCTCTCAGCTTCCATGACCTCTTCTTCTTCCACAGTCCACGAAACCTCCATCCCTCTCAATGCCATTTTCCACATGCTTCACATCAAACTAAACTCCTCTAATTATCTCATACGTAGACATCAAATGATTCCCATACTATCCAATCAAGACCTCATTCCTCATGTTGATGGCTCCTCGGTCGCACCTAATCCTTCCGTCACAAAAGATGACAAAACTTCTGACAACCCCGACTTCATTACGTGGCGTGCCGCTGATCAATGCACAATTATCATCCTTCAAGCATCCTTGTCCTAAGAAGTCGTGACCGTCATTGTGGGTCTCTCCACGGCTCGCCAAACCTGGTTGGCTCTCGAGTCTGCTTATAGCAACACTTCAATCGAATGTATACATAAGATTCGTGATGAACTTTGATTGTCTTTAAAAGGCGATAAGACAGTGGCTGAGTATGGTATGTCCTTCAAACTGTTATGTGATCAATTGGGTGTCATTGGTCATCCTGTCGACCCCAATGACCAAGTCCACTGGTTCTTATGCGACCTCGGACCCACCTTTAAAAGTTTCTGCACGTCCATTCGGTCGGTTTGCCCACCACCAACCTTTTTTTATCTATTTTCAAGAGTCAAAGGTCACAAATTGTTTATTCGTGCTATTCATGGGTCGTCTCCACCTCCTGTGGCATTTTCGGCACAAACTAACCAATCGCCAAGTCCGACCCACAGAAGTGGTGGCCGCTCTTATCGTGGGTCACACAACTCCAGTGGTCGCGATCGTGGCTGCTGGCTACCCCACTGCCAACTATGTCGTCACGACGGCCATTACGCAAATGCATGCCCATCACTTACATCCTTTGCAACTAGTGCTTCACCCACTGTTGAACATTTGGCCAATACATTTCAGGCTAAGTGTCACGTTACTACAAGGGCCCCAAATTGGTATGCCGACTCGGGTGCTACCGATCATTTGGCCTCAAACCCTTTAAAATTCAACAACCTTACTCCTTATAGGTAACATACACATTATGTTTGGAAATGGTACTTCCCTTCTAGTAACCTATAAAGGCAACTCCATAATTGGTAATTCCATTCGGTTAATTGATGTATTGGTTATTCCAAATGTCACTAAAAACCTTCTTTCCGTTAGTAAATTAACCAAAGATAAAACTGTTAACGTTTTGTTTTCTGACACGTTCTTTAATACTCAGGCCGACGAACAACAGCGGTCCTAGCTCGGGGATTCCGTGAGGATGGGCTCTATGTTTTACATACCGGTCATGAAGCATTCGTTGCCACTTCTTCAGGTCCGAAGGCGTCTTTTGAAACATATTTCCTTTCAATCTATTACTGTGTTACAAAAACTTGGTTATCTATCATTAACGTCAGTTTTGCCTAAATCTGGCATATGTTCCCCGTGTCAATTAGCTAAATTAAACAGTTTCCATTTGATGATAATATTAAACGGGCTTTGCACCCTTTAGATCTCATACACTATGAACAATGGGGTCCATCACCAATTATGGCACTTGGTAACTAGCGCTACTATGCCATTTTCGTTGACAACCATTCACGTTTTTATTGGTTTTACCCCTTACGAACAAAGTCTGAATTTTATGAGGTATTATTGGTTTTTGTACCATTTGTCCGTATACAATTTAGTCACAAAATCAAGGTGTCCTAAAGCGACGGTGGGACCAAATTCATTAACAACCGTATTAGGGCCTTTTTTTACTCAAATGGCACCCTGCACCGCATGTCAAGTCCCTACATCCCCCAACAAAATGGAAGGGCTGCAAGAAAACACCGACATATTGTTGAGACAGGATTGTCCATGCTATTTAATGCTCGTCTCTCACCCTCCTATTGGGTTAATGCCTTCACCACTGCTATTTACATCATTAATCGTGTTCCATCCACTACCCTAAATGGCAAAACACCATTTGAAATACTTTACCAAACCCCACCTGATTACACCTCATTTCGTGCCTTCGGAAGTCGTGTTTTTCCATGCCTTCATGACTACACCAAACATAAATTAGAACCAAGAAGCTTACCATGCATCTTCATTGGGTATAGCCCTAAACATAAAGGATTTTGGTGCCTTGATCGGGTCACCTCACGTACTTATCTGACGCGCCATGCTTGGTTTGACGAATCATGTTTCCCCTTAGATGGCGATAATTACAACCACTTCATACCCTTACCCTTTCCACCTTTTTAGGTAAAGCATTTAACATGCATAATACTCATTCACCACCATGCACTTCACCAACTGTACCCATATTTACCCCACAAAAACCATGCCACCTTTGCATGGAACCCTACCCCACTACTGTTTCACCCAATTCCATTCATACCGAGCCTTTCAACCTTCCCACTCCACCCGACTCACCTATCACCGTAACCACACTCGCATCCCCCACCACCATCGAACTGGAGGCAGATGGGACAACAAGTACATTTGGAAAACGACGTGTAGCCAATTATGTCGCGCAATCGTACTCCTTCCTCTACACGCACTACCTGTTGTGTCAGAAGGGACCAAATGGATATTGTGACAACTCAAGATTTCAAGGCCTTTCCTTTACGCATTACTTGTTCCACAATTCATTTTATGCTGTATCTTGTGCATGATATTAGAATGGTTAAAGTATTGTTACGTTTGAGTGTTGCATGAAACCTTAAGTATTGTGTAATGTTATAATTATGTTTAACCTCGATTGAGAAACACTCGACGAAGGATGATTCTTCGTCACTCTCACTCCTCGACGAATATTATAACTTCGTCACAATCAACCTTCGACGAAGGTTGATTCTTCGTCACACACACACCACGGCGAAGAATGCACTTCGCCAAAGGAATACTTCGCCAAAAAGGGGCCTTCGGCCCAGACTATTCGAGGCTCAGAATGGCCTGATTGTTATTTTGCGCATATGACTTATCATATCACGTAACTGCAAATCCCACAAACCCTAAGGCTCTCTCTCTCTCTCTCTCTCTCTCTGCATAACGGCATCTAGGTCTCGAAGCGCTTCATCTCCAAACAAACTAATCAATCCGGTATTTCGGTTAGTGTCTTTTTCTCGTTCGTTGGATTAATACATGATATGTGGATTCGTGTTGTGATGATTTTGTATGAATATGTAGGATCTTGTGTACATAATGTTCCATTATTGACCGGCCGTATGAATGTTGATTACCTAGTTAGGGTTTGTACGATGAAAGTGTTGAAGATCCTTGTGTGTTTCAATGATTAATGTTTGATTAGAATTGTACATTAAATGAAACTGTTATGTTTTGGGTAGTCGATGATTAATCATAATTAGGGTAGTTGAACTTGTAAAATAACTGTTGGTTGATCCATTAATCCTGCTGAAAATGTGTTAACTGTTGTTATGTGATTTTGACGAACCTTTATGGTACTTCGTCGAACCCCATCTCAACGAAGGTTGGATACTTCGCCGAACTCCATCTCGATGAAGATTGGGTACTTCGCCGAACCCCATCTCGACGAAGATTAGGTACTTCGTCACATTCCATCTCGACGAAGGATAGTCCTTCATCGCTAGGATTCTTCGCCATAAGTGTAAATGGACAGAAACAGTAAACAGATCATGATGTATAAGAAGATGGACACTTGTGTTTGTGAAATTTTATTCGTTGTATGATGATAATGTTAACTAGAAATGTGGGTGGCCAATTCGTCTGTAAGATGTTATTATGAGACTTGCACATGAGATGTGGACATGTATGAGGACTGAATACGTGATATGTGATAAACGGTGATCTTGTGGTAGATGCAAACTGTGTAAAATATGTGGCTTGATTGACTATGAAACTGATTTTGACTGGTAACCACGGTAGGGTTTGGGTTGACCAACTTGGACGGGTAACTAAACATACCGAGCAAATCTAAGGTGAGTTCATTTCTCTTGAGCATGTGTCCCGGTGGGTGGGACAATCAAATGGGTATTCCTGAGAGGAATAAATCTTGTGGGTAAAAACTGGAATGTTGGATAATACACTCATTTCCTATCACCTTAAGTCCTATCTTCTTTGAAAACTAAAGTGCAGTGATAGTGTAACATAGGCGAGAATTGCGAGGAATAGCAGTAAGCTCGTACATAATCCCTACCGGACATGTACGAGTCGGCCTGTTGGTTCCTAACTATAGACTAGGTCTCTAAGACATCGACCCGGACTAGGTCGAGTCTTGCCTAATTCCCTATAGTTATGGCTCTGATACCAATCTGTCACACCCCAATCGATGGCGGAAACATCGGGGCATGGCACTGAGCGAAACAGATTGTCCAGAAGTTTCCATAATGACTATATTTACCAAATATTTAAAGCAACACGTCCCATACCATGTCATAAGTGATAATATAATTATTACAGACAAAATCTAGTCAAGTAGTTCTGTTCCGACAACTCAGATTTATACATAGATAGTTTATTTATTGGTTTCTAGAACCTCTTCCCTAGCTTCAATTTCATCACCAGCATAAAGAGCATCCTAGACCTTTCATTGCCTCAATTTTACAGCAAGCTAAGCATATAAACAACTTAAGCACCTGTCACATACGTTAAAGTAAAAGTCAATACACATAGTGTAAAGGTAAGCATACAAGTTTAATAGTAGCATAATAGAGTTCGAACTTGTTTACGCATAACCAGCACTTACACAGAGTGAAATGAGGCATGTTAGTTATCGACATGAACCCATCGATACCAATGACTGCGGGTTGACTGCCCAAGGCAGTTCGCGATACATACTAACCACTGTGAGCCATGTAACTAATTGTCCTTAGCAACCCCTGAGTGAACAGGTGCTGAGTCCAAACTAATAGTACTACCGTCACTAAGGCAGGTAGACAGCATTCCATGTGTAAACATAACAAATAAGCATTCATTTAGTCACGTAATACATGCAGTAATGGTTAGCGTCTTAAGTATTTGCGCAGTGTGTTCGATGTTATTTAGAATAAGTAACGTATGTAACACCCAAAAGTGCGTAAAGCAAAAAGGGATCGAGTATACTCACAGCGATTGAATGGATTGAAGGGAGCGCTAGAGAGTAGGGTTAGCCAGAATAGATTGATAGTATAACGATAAGTGCCGCGTAAAACGATGCAAGGTGCAAGTGAGTCGAACAGCAGTTCGATCGGATGGTAGTCCGATCGGACAGCCAGTCGTGCGAGTGGTAGTCCGTTCGGACGGTCGTCCGGTCGGATGACTGTTCGAGTGGATTGTTTCTTCCTTTGGGAAGGATGTGTTTGTGTATGATGGCTTGACTTTTGAAGTTTTCGTTGTAGTATTTTGAAAACATTAAAGTATCTCTACCTTTCAGGTCGGTCGATCGGACAGTCGGTCGATCGGACGACGACCTGATCGGTTGGACACTTTGTGAGAACAAGTTCATAGCAGGTTGTCACTCGATCGGACGGTTGTTCGATCGGGTGGCATTCTTTGTGCATTGAGCATGTTGAAAATTGTTTAAGTACTGAAGTCAGAACATCACATGGTCGAGTGGTAGTCCGATCGAATGGTAACCCGATCGGTCAGCCCTTCGTTCAATGTTCATTCTTCAAGGTTTTGAAAACAAAAGTTAAGTGTGGGACCAAGGTGTGGATCGAACAGGTGACAACCCGTTCGTACGTCAGTCCGATCGGACGGTAGTCCGATTGAACGGCGTTCCATCCTGGTCGTTCCGTCCGTCTTACACCTGGCTGTTTTGATCGTTTATCATTTTATCGAGGCGTTCTGATAGCGTATTAAGCAACAGAAACCTTGTCAACACTTGGTTCCCCCGATCGGACAGGAATCACCCAAACCCGGCCAGTTAACGGTTCGAGACGGTGTTCCATGTTTAACCTGAAATCGATAGTCTCGTGGATAGAATCCAGATCTTGAACCAACACAACCACAAGAATGAGTAGTAAGTCGGCACAAGCTCCGATTCTATCGGTTTTGAGTGCATTGAGTGTAAAAGAGTTGAAAGAAAGTTGGAAAACCATCTTTCAATCCTTTTTCTTGTGAGTATGTCTAGATCTATGAAAGATCTTTGTTTGTTTATGTGGAAATCGGTTAGATCTAAGTTGTTCTTGGTGGATTGAGGCCAAAACATGAAGTTCTTCAAGAACACATGATGACGTCATCCTAGAACACCTTGAATCTTGATGATTTCACGGTTAAAAGTTAAGATTCAAAAGATAGAAAGGTGTAGGAGTGCGTGTAGATTAAGGAAGTACAATATTTAGGACGAGATCTTACCGAAATTGCGAGAAATCGGAGAAAAAGCAAGGTTGGAGCGCTGGTCGGACGTCAGTTGCCAAAAGTAGAAAGTTTGAAAGTGACAAGGGGTATTTATAGGGTTACCCGAAGTGGAAAGGGGTGGAGAGGGGCTGGTCGGTCGGTTACGCAGTCCGATCGGACAGCTGTCCGATCGAGCGGCTGCTCAGTCGATCGGCTGGCCGATCGACTGGTCGCCTGGTCGATCGGTCACCTTGTTCGGGTGTTCGGTGCGACGAGTTTTGCCGTTTCGATTACGATTGCGAGCATTGCGATGCGATAGAGTTTCCTAGTCAAATTACTTTTAATCCCAACTACTATATCAACATACAAGCATCCTTACTTCGTATTCGTTTAGCGTTTGCGATTCGATTGCGATTGAGTTCGATTGCGTTTCGATTGATCACCATATACATAAATAAACATGCACAAGTGACACATAAGGCACCCACACACGTATAACAATAACCAAAATGCGTATTTCGAGTTGCGATTCGTATTACCATTCGATGTCGATTCGATTAGCAGAGTTTGAGTATTGTTTAGTTAACTTTATCGCATTGTTACTTCCTATAGTTCACAGTCGTGAGTCGATTAAATAGCGAATAACACACGTCGATTACTGCGATTATTGACAATTACTCCATATAATACAACTAAAGCGAAAACAAAATAGACTAACTACAAGTCAAAGAAGTCAAAACAGGAATTGAGCAAGGAGAGACAGATCGCAATTAGCAATCTTTTCTTCCTTTGACTTCAATCTTGACTTTGACTTTGACTTTCGAAACACGGGGTGTTACAGCCTCCCCTAGTTGAGGGAATTTCGTCCCGAAATTAGGCCGAAGCCGTAACAAACAACTGCGGGTACTTCGCCTTCATGTCGCTTTCGAGTTCCCAAGTGAACTCTGCACCTCGTTTGCCTTCTGTTGATACATATTATGTGGATACGGCTCGGTTCGGTTCGACTCGGCTACGAAGTGAAGGCCGTAGTCAAGACATCCTCCTGTCTTGACTCGGTATGCTTTTTACTTTGTATCGTTTGATGTAAATGCTACTGCGTGTGTGCGGTATGCATATTGTTAAGTCTAGTGTTGTCTGTTTGTATTGGCCCAACATTGAACAAGGCCCAAGCCAAGTGATGAAATCCAAAGCCCAAGTCTAAGGCCCATACATATGACGAAAACACATGTGGGATGAAATCCCTTTTATGGTGAAAACACTTTGTGGTGAAAACCAAATAGGACGAAATCAGGTGATTTCGTCCATATCCTTGATTTCGTCCCATTTGATTTCGAGGGCTTCTGATTTCGTTGACATGTGTAGTATATAAACACAGACACAGAACAGAACACACTGACGAAGTCTGAATAGATTTCGGAGAGAACACACACAACAGAGAGTTTATAGGTTTATCTTGTAAACATTGCATTGTAACCGTTTCAGAGTATTAATACATTGCGTGTTAATCATTGAATCTTTGTGTCTTACGTGTTCGTAACTTGGTTTAACTTACCCGTTTGGATTCCGCACTTTCGGGTTTGTCAGAAAACAGGGAATAGAGGTTACTCGATCCTCCGGGTGGACCTACAATTGGTATCAGAGCATTGGCTCGATTCCTTGTTAAAACCAAGTTTGTGTTCTTGATTTTTCATGGTTTTTAAAGTGTTTTTCTTGTATTTTGGAGTTTAAAATCATACATTTTCTGGAAAAACGTTTCTAAAATCGTGTAAATCATGATGTTTTGCTTCTTGCTTTAGTGGAAACCTTGTTATATTACATGCTTGTATGTTATTGTGGGTTTTTATTGAAAGTTTTAGCAAAAATTGTTGTTCGGAAAATTTATCGGTCACTGAAAACTCATCAAGTTCTTTATATCTTCAAAATTGTTCTTATTTGTTCTTGATAATATCTGTGTTTGATCTATGTGTTGTTTGAATCAAAGTGTTTGTTGATTATAAAAATAGTTGTTTGACATTTGCGTACATTTGCATCATGATGTTTGGTAAGAAAAGTCTGAAAAGCATGGTGAGCTTGAAATAGAAGGTTTTGTTGTCAGAAGATAAGGATAAGGTTTTGAGAAAATATCTAATTTGTCTTGTTACATCCATCCACGAAATCACTTATGTTCAGGTGAAACCAACTTGTTGTTGGATGAAAACACTCTAGTCAACGAAATCACTTGGTCAAAAATATCATCCTGGCCGAAATCAAACAACTGGCGAAATCACTATCATCATTCCATTCCAGCCGAAAACACTCATCATTCCATTCCAGCCGAAATCACTCCTCACCCCAACCCCCACGAAATCTGGCCGAAAACACCCTCTTACGAAATCCCTTAGCATGTGCATTTTCAACGAAATCTGATTCGTTCCATTCATCAGTCAACGAAAACAACTAGTCTTGGACGAAAACACCTTGTCCCTTGATTTCGTCCACATTACCCTCCACGAAATCATTTTTTTTATCAAACATATCTGGACGAAATCACCATTGGATTTCGTCAAACATTCTTATTCTTGTGATTTTAAACAGAGGACTTGCAAAAGGTATCTAACTTTGTGTTTTCAAGTTTTTAAGCAGGTACAATTGTTCTAACATCAATCATGAGTTGTACAAGTCCTTGGGATTGGAGTACGGATCCACAACCAGCTAAAAAACAGATGTCGATGGCCGAATATATGAGGAGTACCATACCTCAACAACAACAATCTATTAGTGCCAGTCAATGGGCAATGGTGTCGAATCAAAATCAGAGCATTCAAAATCTTTTGCTTAGTGAGAGTGAGACGGGTAGCAACAATCGCCCGCCAAAATTGAATCACATGAATGAATTTCCGACATGGAAAGGTCGTTTCACCACATACGTTCAAGGGCAAAGCACCGATCTTTGGAGGTGTTTCATTACTCCACGCAACAATGCTCTCGAAGAAGCAGCATCAACTACAGCGGGTTTTACTAATATGCTTGAAGATGACAAGAAAGCCTATGACTTAGAGAAAAAGGCGTTTGCTATTCTTACACAAGCGCTTCACAAAGAAATCTATCATCAATTCGCTTACTGTGACGACACGAGAGGGTTATGGGATGCATTGGTAGCGAGAGGAGAAGGAAATGCAGCTTCTAGAAAGACACGTCATGATTTATTGAAGAAAGAGTTTGAATCATTTCGATTCTTGGATAATGAAACTCTAAATGATATGACTTCTCGCTTTTATCATTTGACGAGTGAAATGTGTTCTTATAATGTTGCTGCAACTCATCCGGAAATGATTGCACGGTTTGCTGATGCTCTACCTCCTAAGTGGAGTCCATTTATTGAACTTCTAAAGCATACGGGCGCTATGGATACAGCCAATGGCACTCTCTATGAATTCATTCATAAGTTGGAGCACAAGAACGAAGAGGAGATTCGGAAAGCTAAAATGATTACACCTCCTCAAAACACGGAAATTTATTTGCCTGGTTTTGGTCCTTCAGCTAGTTCTAGTTCCATTCAGCAACCGAAGCTTCAAACGGCGTTTGTATCCAATACAAGCTCATCACCGTTTCCACAGTGGAATCAAAGTGCTTATCTTTCACAATCTCAACCTCCACCTCAAGTTACCACTACTCAACAACAGTGGAATCAAAGAGCTTACATGTCACAATCTATACCCCAACCTCAAGCCCAACCACAACAACAACAAGCCCTACCACTACAACAACAAGCCCTACCACAACAACAGCAAGCTCATTATACCAACAATCCTCCACCCCTAAACCCTAACACAGTCAAAGTTGATACATCAAACCTCTCAAATGTTAGCATTGAAGTAGCAAAGGAACATATGGAACTCATTAATACTATGGTCAGTGCTTACTGCGGTTTGGTCGCAGGTCAAATTGGAAACATTAGTTTGACCAACGAAGATTACTTACAAATCAACCGTGATGAAATGGAGTTGATGGATATAAAGTGGGCTTTCGCAAGTGCTGTTAGAAGGGCGAAGGACTTTATGGTTCGAACAGGAAGAAGTTCTTTGGAAAGTAAACAAGATACGAAGTACGGATTTGATAAAGAAGCGGTTACATGTTTCAATTGTGGCGAAAAGGGTCACTTCAAACGTGAGTGCACCCGACCAAGAAAACAAGGCAATCAGAACCCATTTAGAAATCAGACGAGTACTTCAAATGTCAATGACAATCAAGACAATCGTGAAAGAAGGATGATAGCGGTGAACAACAATCAGAACCAGAACCAGTCTGGACCATCAAACACCAATCGAGCATTGACCGTTCAAGCTGATGAAGGGTTTAATTGGTCTTTACAACTTGGGGAAGGTGATCAAGATAAAGGAGGAATAGCATGTTATGCAAAGATCATCAATCACATCAAGTACGTTCATAAGGAAGAATTTTCTGAAAGTGACGACAGTTCGGGTTATACCGGGAGTTCTGATAAAGAAGGTTCTACTTCGGGCGATTATCATTCTGAATCTGATGTGAAGGAAGAAACAAGTTCTGATCTTGTTGACTTGTTGAATGAAGCAGAGGAGTTGAAATGTCAGAAATCAGTTCTGATCAAGAAGGCTGCTGTAGCATCTAAAGAAATGGAGAAGTTCTTTTCTGAAGATGGATCTTTTTCTTATCAGACTGCCTTTATGGCAAATGTCTCAGCCTCTACGAGTCAGGTAAATTCTGAAACTCCTGCTCCTAGTGTTTGTAATATTTGTGCTGATTTGAAGTTTGAATCTGAAAAGCTTCATAGTCATAATCAAAGTTTGGTTGTTGAAATGTCTAAGTGCAAAGAGGCGAATATGGCCCTGGTTAGAAACGAAAAGGAGTTTAAATCTGTAATTGAAACCTTAAAGAAAAGTGTTTCCAAAGTGACCAAAACTGTTTACCATAAACAAGTTAGTATTAACAATTGCATTAACATTGTTGAGGAAACCAAAAAGGAATTAGCCATTGCCAAATGCGAGCATGATGCAATCAAGCAAAAGTTGGAGAGTTATTCTAACTCCCGATTTGTGCTCGATCACATTATTGACGTTCAACAACTGAAGGGAAACAAGAAAGGTGTTGGGTAGAAGAAGTGTCCGCCTCCTTTAAGACATAATTATACCTATATGCCTGATAAAGAAAAAATGCCACGGTTTGAGCCCAGTGTGCCTCTTGATTATGAGGAAGTTACCACTAGCCTAGGGTTTAAATCGGACAGTTCTTCAAAAGCATCATCTGAGCAAACAGAAACTACAACATCTACGAAACAAAGTCCTCCAATCATTGAGGACTATGAGTCGTCTGATGATGAACCAGAATCAGATTTGAGTGATCAGGATAAATCACTTGACAAAATGAAAGGAGTAGAAGTTCCAATTGAGAATCATATTCTTTGTGATCCTCTTACTCCTGCTGTTCAACCAGTTGTCCAACAAGTGATAGATCCTGTCAAGAATGACAAGAAATCTGTGTCTACCGTTAAGAGTAATAACGTGTTGTACACTTTGGTTGGTGATTCTAAAATCTATTCAGATCACGATTTCCCAATTAAGAATGTCAATCCATCTTCGATTGATAAAGTTTTTGAAGATAATACAAACAAGTTTTTGGGAAAGAAAATTCCAGGAGTCACTGTAACTCAATGTGACCCAATTCCAAAAGCTGAAATCAGGAAACAATTTGGAAATCAAAAATCACCAACAAAGCAACAACCTTTTGCTCCTAAGGGTAAACAACCAAAAAGGCGAGCTCAAAAGCCTAATGTTTCTCAATCAAAATCTGAAACAAAAGGAGCTCGTAACCAGAAGAAAAACAGTGATGTCAAGTTTGTAGCATCAAAGGGTACTGATAAAATTGAGACTTTTGAAAACAAATCAAACACCGATTTTATCCAACAAGTCAAGATTTTAAAACGTAACAGTCAAAACAATTACACTCAACATACAAACGGGTGTGATGAAAAAGCAAGTACCTCAGGTTCTACAGGTTCGACATCTGTTGGTCGATCAAATTCTCCTAAGTTTGTGGAAAGGAGAACGTGTTTTAAATGTGGGGAGTTTGGGCATATCATTAAGAACTGCTCAAACACTCAAAAAGAGAAATTTGTTGAACGAGCACCACCTGAAAAGGTTCACCCACAACGTCGTCCAGTTTCACCAAAACATGATAAAAGAACTGTTAAAGAACAAGAAACAAAACAACGACGTCAAAACGTCAAAGAAGTTGAAAAGGCGTTAAAACCGGAGGTTGTCCAAACAAAGTCTGTTAAGTTAGAAATTAAAAATGAAAAACAAAAGCAGATTTGGAAACCAAAATCGGTAACTGTTTCAGGGGAAGCTCAATCCATTCCGAATCATCAGGAAATCGAAGTCACAATCCTCGATGATGAAGGACGACCCAAGTCTGTTAAGGCTTGGGTCCCCCTCTCCAACTAATATCTGAGTAAGTGTGCAGGATGTTCCAGGAGGAACTATCGATAGTCATCGGATTGTTGATAGTGGAATATTCATGCACAAGATCGGCGACAAAAAGAAATTGTTGCCTTTGATGGAGAGAAAAAGAAAAGAAGACAGAATTGTCTGTCGAAAGAGATTGAAAGCTTCGACAAAATGAAAATCATTTCAAAATGTGATTGTTCAAGGTTTTGATCGGGTCCCCAGGATAGATTCAATCAAAATGTACGGACCTGCAGCACGTCTAATGTTCAAAATCAACAAGATGAACGTGCAGTGTACATTTCTTCGCGGTGTGATTGGAGAAAAGGTGTTTGTTGAACAAACCAACCGGGTGTGCGGATGCCTTAGCATGGATTGAACACCCGCACACTACTTCTCAAGAGAAAGACAAAGACCTTCGCTGGTGCAATGTGGAAGACCAGCCGGACCCAAAGGTTTATGATCTTGTTGCTATGAAGAGATTTCTCAGTAGCTACAAAATCGACTTTGAAATCCACACCGGGTGGATATCCAGTTTGGGAGAGCACTCAGATTCATTGCAATGCACGAAGCAGTTGCAGGATACGGTTTTAAATTTCTAATCTCTCCTATACTTGTCGATATTTAAGCTGCTTTATAAATTGTTATCATCTCGTACAGCACTCTTTGGCCAGACACGTTGATCTCGAATATCACCTCACACGTGATTGTTTCACTATGAAACTCGTCAATGTTGTCATGGTCCACACCGCTTACCGACATGCCAACTGATTTTTCTAAAATTCGATAAAATCATTTCTGATTAAAATTAATTTTGGTAAATGGCATTGAGGTAAAACATGAGTTAACCAGCATCAGAAAATCGTTTTTGTAAATATCTTTGTGTCTTTTAAATTTATCTTAGTTTGTTGATTTTAGGGGGAGTAAATATCCAAAAATTTGAAAATTCAAAAACATCGAAAAATTTCAAAAGCACAAAAACATTGGAAAAACAAAAATGAGTTTCCTGGAGAGAAAAAGAGAATATGATAGTAAATCAGTGGTCTGTTGAAACATCTTTAAACTGAAATGCAAAATGAATATGTTAAGCAACTCTATAGAAGATGTATCGGTAGGCTCACAATCATTTTAAAGTGTGCAGGGTGATATAAATCTTAAATCGACTGAAGACCAGGTGGGAACCGCACATTGGCATATGGTCTTAGTACCGAAATTTCGTTTGAGAGATTGCCGAGGTTCTGAGATATTCGGTCTTTATGCTGTTTATCATCTGGGTATCATGGTTGTATCTTTTACCGAAAAATAATGGAGACGAAGTCTAGATCTTCCATGATACTATACATACGTGTACATATTGCATACGACCTCAATAAGTGATCAACAATCACATGTCCAAACAAAATAAGTGATAATTTATCACAGATTCTTTGCGGGAGTCAAGTTCGTCTCTTTGCTGTACGAAAGTACTGACCTGTTCACGGACTTGCTCCTGTGCCCTCATGCATCTGAAAATCAAGTGCCTCATAAATAAGTGATTCTATCACATAGGGCTTGTTTTCAATCAAATAAGTGAGTTTCTCACATCTTTTATACGGTCAAACAGATGATAAACAGTATACTCACCGGTAAGATGAACTCTCGTGCATACCTTGATACGGGAATGTGTCGTGTGTGGATGAACACCGGTCGGTAAGTATAAATCATACCTTAACGTATCCCCTCGCCATTATTACATCTGATAAGTTGAGCTTATGTGGACAACAATACCGATAATTGTTATAGGATGCTTATCTTAATGTTAACTAATTGAACAAAAAGAGCGTTTTGGCATGACCGTACACTGATATGATTCTCTTACCCTCGAAACTCGCAAAAAGAATGTCTGTAAATATTTGTTTACTGCTTTCAGTTTCTGTATCTTTGTATATATTTATTTATTGCTTTCCGTCTTTACATTTGAAAAATAAAATCCAAAAAGATTTTGCTTCTAGTTTATTTTTGATTGACTGATGTTGGAACTCGAGTCTATCCTACCCAAAATCCTGATTGTAAGCCGGAAAACAATTGCACCTTCATAAACTGTCGAAGTTAACAAGTTTTGAAAGTTAAAGGATTAAAATTGATCATTTTCTAAACTATCAAACTGTTGTCGGTCGGTGTTTGATTGAGACTTGATCTCATATGTGTCGTTTGTTTAATTTGTCTATATTCCAAACGGTTGTTCTCATTACATGTTTAGCTTTCTTGTATGTGCAGATACGACATCAGAATCAGCTAAAGGCGAAGAGAACGTGTCAGATGACAAGCTGTAAAGTGAAGACACGACGTTGATGCAATCAAAAGATCAAGATGATCGGATTGCAGATGATCACTCACCAACACCACAAGGATCTCAAGCATTGAAGTCAAAAGATTCCCAAGCATAATCAAATGGGGAGTTTGTTAACACACTACCTAAATGAAAAGGGAGTCTGTTGATACACTTTCTACTCACAACGCGTGAAGACTTTGAAGATCCTTTCCGAGAATGAATGAACCATCAAGAGATGGAGAACGAGATTACGAACCTCGCGAGAAGCATCCAAGGGGGAGTTTGTAGATACATATTATGTGGATACGGCTCGGTTCGGTTCGACTCGGCTACGAAGTGAAGGCCGTAGTCAAGACATCCTCCTGTCTTGACTCGGTATGCTTTTTACTTTGTATCATTTGATGTAAATGCTACTGCGTGTGTGCGGTATGCATATTGTTAAGTCTAGTGTTGTCTGTTTGTATTGGCCCAACATTGAACAAGGCCCAAGCTAAGTGATGAAATCCAAAGCCCAAGTCTAAGGCCCATACATATGACGAAAACACATGTGGGATGAAATCCCTTTTATGGTGAAAACACTTTGTGGTGAAAACCAAATAGGACGAAATCAGGTGATTTCGTCCATATCCTTGATTTCGTCCCATGTGATTTCGAGGGCTTCTGATTTCGTCGACATGTGTAGTATATAAACACAGACACAGAACAGAACACACTGACGAAGTCTGAATAGATTTCGGAGAGAACACACACAACAGAGAGTTTATAGGTTTATCTTGTAAACATTGCATTGTAACCGTTTCAGAGTATTAATACATTGCGTGTTAATGATTGAATCTTTGTGTCTTGCGTGTTCGTAACTTAGTTTAACTTACCCGTTTGGATTCCGCACTTTCGGGTTTGTCGGAAAACAGGGAATAGAGGTTACTCGATCCTCCGGGTGGACCTACACCTTCCCATCGGACTTTCACAATATAAAGCCTCGAATGGTGCCATTTGAATGCTGGAGTTATGACTGTTGTTGTACGAGAATTCGACTAACGGCAGGTATGCATCCCAATTACCACCGAAATCCATGACACACGAACGGAGCATGTCTTCAAGAGTACGGGTCGTTCTTTCATTCTGACCGTCGGTTTGAGGGTGGAATGCGGTACTCAGATTAAGCGTAGTACCGAGAGCCGCTTGAAACGTTTCCCACAGTCGCGAGGTAAACCGAGCATCACGGTCAGAGATGATGTCGCGAGGCGTCCCATGATTACAAATGATCTCGTTGGTGTAGATTAGGGCTAATCGTTCTACCTTGTAGTCTTCCCGTATTGGCAAAAAGTGAGCAGACTTGGTTAAACGGTCAACAACAACCCAGATGCTGTCGTGACCTGATGACGTGTGTGGAAGCTTTGTTATGAAGTCCATAGCTATACTCTCCCACTTCATAGGGATAGGCGGTTGTTCGAGTAAGCCAGAGGGCCTTTGGTGTTCAGCCTTGACCTTTGAGCAAGTCAGGCACTTTCCAACGTAGAGAGCAATATCCCTTTTCATGCCCGGCCACCAGTACTTGTAGCGAAGATCCTGGTACATTTTATCGGCACCGAGATGAATAGAATACCGGGATTTATGGGCTTCGTCCATCAATATCTTTCGCAAATCGGTCCGTTTAGGGATCCAAATTCGATCCAGATAATGGAATATCCCATTCGGCCTATTCACAAGCTAGGCTCCATCGTGATAGATTCGTTCCTTCTTCAGAGTGCGTTCATTAAAACAAGCATGTTGGGCTTCGCGGATGAGGGTGTCTAGGTCGTATTGGGGTTGAGTATTACGAATGCTGAGCAAATAACTATGTCTGCTGAGAGCGTCAACAACGACATTTGCTTTACCTGGGTGATAACGAATCTCACAGTCGTAATCGTTGAGAAGTTCTACCCATCGGCGTTGACGCATATTAAGTTCTTTCTGATCAAAGATGTGTTGTAGGCTCCTATGATCGGTGAAGATCGTACACTTGGTACCATACAGGTAGTGTCGCCAAATCTTTAACGCAAAAACAACTGCGCCTAGCTCGAGATCATGGGTTGTATAGTTCTTCTCGTGGATTTTGAGCTGACGAGATGCGTAAGCTATAACCTTGTCTCGCTGCATAAGAACACAACCAAGACCAAGGTTGGAAGCATCACAATAGACAATGAAATCGTCGTTTCTGTCGGGCAATGTGAGAACAGGAGCATTGCAAAGCATGCGCTTGAGGGTTTGGAAAGCAGACTCTTGTTCAGTTCCCCAAACAAAAGGCTTGTCTTTGTACGTGAGAGCGGTAAGCGACACAGCGATCTTTGAGAATCCTTCGATAAATCGTCGATAATAGCCCGCTAGTCCGAGGAAAGAACGGACTTCAGACGGGTTCTTAGGTGTAATCCAACTCTTAACGGCTTCAATCTTCGCGGGATCGACGTGAATACCCTGACTATTTACAATGTGACCCAGAAACTGAACCTCCTCCAGCCAAAATTCACACTTGGAGAACTTGGCATACAGTCGATTCCCCTGGAGTAGCTCGAGAACCAAACGTAGATTCTGCGCGTGTTCGGTCTTCGACTTGGAATAGATCAAGACATCGTGTCACACCCCGACTTTCCACGTGTCACCGGTGGGCCCGGTGGGGAGTATCGTGACGTAGTTGGCAACATAATAGTCAAACAACACAATATATAAATACACAGCGGAAGCAAAAGATAATTATATATTACAATCCGAATTTAAAGTAATATCCAGTATTACAATGGAAAGTAAAGGATCCACATGCGGATCTAAAACATATCAATTGTTCAACAGACTTTAGACGCCTAGAACTTGCAAGATTCCTTAGTAGCGCCCTGAGCTTCCAGCCAATTACGTTCAGTACCTGTCACTTAACCTTTTTGGAAAATACGTCAGTTTTCACTGGTAAATACACTCAACCGACTCATTTGAAAAGAGTTTAAGAAAATTGATTTGAATGCACGTGGCACAAAATATCTTTTATAATTTGATTAAAATGCACAGAGGCAAAATTAATCTTTTTAACTTGGAACAATTATATTTATAACCTTGTATACAGATTTACATGTTCGTTGTACGTTCAGGGCCCGATGTAGAAACCGAGTCAGATTAACAGACACACCACAAGTATAGGCCCACAAGAGAGTGAGATACCGTTATTACTTAAGCAACTGTCAGGTGTATGCCTACACCCCGTGCTTAAGACGTGGCCATTTTATAATATAATGATGTCAGGGATATCCGGGACATGGTCATTAACCCCTAAAGGCTTTTATTTCAAACAATACAGATTAAACCGGGTTACCTCAATAATTTAATCACAATCCGATTAAATATTCAATACCCGACCAAGCGGTATCATTATACCGTATCCCAAGCCCGTATAGGGAAAATAAGTTAAGAGTATTTACCTGAGCTAGCTCCTGTCTTAAATAGCAAGAATCTAATAACTCAGCCGTATTCACTTAAGTAAGCGTAGGTACCATTTACCGGAATGCTCTAGTCTGGAATGATGGTATAAATAACCAATTAGAATGCTAACGGGTCTTTAATTTAGCCTAAGCTTAGACCGGTTAGTCTTAAGGGAATATACGGTTCAAACGCATGATTAAGCGAAGACCGGAATAGAATGTGTTTTAGACCCGACAAGTTTGAAGACTTGTATAATATGGGTATTTCATACACACTCTGAATTTTGAGATAAAACCGATAAGGTTTGACCCGTTTCGGCTAATTTATGTAAACTTGCTACATAAACCGAACCGTACGCGTAATAAGCGTGACGGGTATTCATGAGAGCCATATACAGGTTTCCTAAGTTAATTATGCCTCAAATATGTTGTGACATCTGTAAGATGTCTTTCATTATGCCCGAAACGTATTTAAACACAACCTAGGCCCCGTAGGGGTAGTTTGGTCATTTAAAAGGTTATAAAAGTGTTTAAGTATTTACCTGAGTTACAGGTCTGATATAATCAGCAAAAATACTTATTTTGGAAAGTTATAACAGTAGGATAAAGTATATATGTGAATTTACCAATTATAACCAAACTATGCACCGTAGGGGCATTTTGGTAATTTCACATAAGCCGAAAAACTCAAAACTGAAGTCTGAGTTAAACAACTTTTGCTTACTGTTAAAATATCATAATTTACTTAAAATATCAGTAGGTATCACCCTTGTATGTTTAAAAATAGTCTTAGTACATACTATGCGCTAAAAACGCTTAATAAGGCGATTAGAAGCCATTTACGGGTTTGATACATGAAGCTGATATTTTTATTATTTCAGAAGGCTTAAAATAATTTATTTATCATATGTAATCAGTAGCAAAAGGTTTGGAGTCGTTTAGATATGTAAAACTCATTTTATAGCCCGTAAGGGCAAAACCGACAATTTCCGGATTAAGCCTACGACTATAAGTTATGCTCAGCCTAAAATTTATTAAAAATCTTCAAAAATCCCAAAATAATATATTACATCAGTGGGTATTAAGTTTGATATCAAAAAGTAGGTGTAATTAGGCTATACGCTAATTACGCCGTTTAATCGCTAAAGAAGCTTCTAATTACGCTAATGAGCATAACTCTCAATCTACACCTCAAACTGATGTCAAATTTTGGGTGCAAGTTTATATAACAATAATTAAAGCTTCTACTCTTTTACATTTTCATAAATCACGTTTTAAGGTGAAAAGGGCATAATGGTCAACATATGAGCAATTAACGGAATCATGCATATTAATTGGTTAACTAATGAACCAAGGTGTATAATCACAGAGGGTTATACTAGCATGTAACCTGGTCCAAATGAAGCTCTAAGGTATTTCTAAATCATACCTAAACGGGTCAGAACTGAAGTCAAAGCAAAAGTCAAAGCTTTGCGACTTTCGGTTCCGAACCGGGTCTAAACATAAAATTGTCGGGTTGAACATGTTTAGACATGTTCTTACCCTAATTACCAAGTTATATAAATGATCAAACGGGTTGTATGTGTTCTACAATGCTAATCATGCATAAATTGGAACTTAAACATTTTGTTGACTTTTTAAGTATGAGTTTGACCCGACATTAGACCTAGTTAGAGTGGGAATCAGGGGGAACCCTTTTGAGGGTTTATTACCCACATAATTACCAACTTATAACTACTTTCAATTCGACTAATCACTGAGTCATTAGTGATTAATCGTTAAGTCAACCGTTAATTACGACGGTTTGACTTTTAGCTAAATAACTAAGCTAAACTCAATTAGAGAAGGTTAAGCATACTTACAAGTGTCTAATGGTCGACTAGGAAGGCTTAGAAGGTGCTCTTGTGCTCCACAAATGATCAGATTTCAAGAATGAATGGTGTGAAGAATGTTTGCAACTTATGGTCCTTTATATAGTGGTTTAATCACCACAAGAAGTTGACACACAAGTCTACAACCATCCACAACTCATCAACACATGTCCCTAAGTGTTTAGGGGTTGTTTAGGGGCCAAGCTTGAAGAGGCAAGTCGATTTAATGGCTGTTACAAGTGCTATGGCAGACAAGATCCAACAAAAATCAAAAATCTGTCCAGACAAGGCAGTCGCGTAGCGCGACTGCAAGGGGGTGTAAGGCTCGCGCTACGCGAGCATGTGAGGTCAGCCAACATATTTTTTCATAATTGCAGTTTTGGTCCTTGGCTCTTCAAACTTTGTTTAGACCTCATTTTCTTGCATTTTGAGCCCTCGTAATTGACGTATAAGGGCTTCAAGACATATACCCACTTTGTTAAGTCCCCGGTTAACTTTATTGTTACCCGAAAAGTCCTAACTTTCAACGTTGACGCTTTAACCCCTCGCACACGAATTTGATCATAACTTTCTCATACGATAACGAAACTTTACGAAATTTATATCGTGCATTCTAGTGAGCATAATTAACCGTTACAAAGCTTCGGGTTTGTCAAAAGGTCACTCAGAGGTATAATTTAAACATGTTGACACATTTAACCCCTGTAGTTTGTAATCTCTCACTTTCCTTCATATTTAGCTTCGTATGATCCATGATTTATTCGTTTGAAGGTATGAGCATCATGTAGGGTTAATATATCATATATTTATTCACTGTTGACATTTAGAACTCGTATATTCACATACTTTCCATGATTGTCAACTTTAATCCTTTTATAACATTCCTTCACACGTTCAAACATATGACACGTGTCAACACTTTATAGGACGTGAATTTTCGAGGTGTTACATCCTCACCCCCTTAAAAGAAATCTCGACCTCGAGATTTGTTAAAGTAAAGGAAGTATTTTCTGCCTAATAATGGCAACTTACAGATAATTAGGGATTTATATGATCTTATTCGTTGTTTCTAATGCAACTTTCGGATCCAGACAAGTGGACTTTCCAAAGTCTCGTCCATCCAACGGATGTCTTGATATTTCATCTATACAAGGTCTCCAAAGGAGCCACTTTGATACATATATAATAGCTATTATAGAAAAGCTTATCTTAAGGTGAGTTGGTTATTCCAACCATTGCTCAAAACAAATCTTAAGGAATAGCTAATTTTTACAGTTAGTCGAACAAATCGACGATCCTGGGTAGTTGATGGCGATTCTTAATCGTTGCCTAATTAAGGTTGCGGTAATCAATGCCTAAGCAAAATGAACCGTCTTCCATAATTTACTATACCGTATTCTCAGGATATTGAGTTAGGCTTTATGAATCCATATCTTAAAACTTACCTAACCAGGGTTTTTATTTTTTATTTTTCCAATAATGGTACTAGCTGTCTTGGAGATTTCATAATACACAGCCTTAAATGGGATATTAAACTTAACTCTACCTGCCTCCCAGTGGTAAACAGGGTAGTCTTAGGAGAAGATAATCAAGATACAAGGAGGTTACAGAGATTTTTCCCAATCTCAGGCTCCAGTTCATCCATCCTTGCTCCTGCCAAATGAGTGACACTTTTATGTTATGAGTCCACAGGTTCCTTTACCAAGAAACATCTATTTGGACAATTCTATTTTCTAGATATCTTCTTTGAATACTACTAGTCGACTTTAGTACAATATGACCATTGGGATATCTTAGGGGTTCCATGTATTAAACCTCCATACTGATCAGGCATGGAAGCAATCTATGGGACACACTAGGATACGTCAAACCTCATATGGCACTTTTATCAAACATAGTTTGGCATTCGCAGGCGATAGAAAACGATGAGGAAAATAATTAAAATAACATATGTTGTCGTACTCTATGCGAAGAAAGAGTACTTTTAGATTTTTCGGAAGGATTCCTTGCCGATACTAGAAGAATCGGTTACTATGGTTTCCTTGGTAAGTCATACCTTGTGGATAATATAAAGGTTTGCTAAGCTTATGGTTTATGAAGATTTATTATTGCCTGTATTAAATCAGGACACTTAGCAGAAATTATCATTGGTAAATGATAAGGGATGTACTTGATGACATCGTGAACTGCCTCTTGGCATTCACCGGGTGAGTTCAGGCATTTCTTCCTTTAGCCTTTCCAGGCTTAGCTGCACCTTCTTTGGCAGTTTTATGAAATCTAGTTCTGATGCGGCCTTACTCACCACAGCCGTGATAGACTGCATTCTTATTTGATCAAGAGTTTTAAGGCTTGAACATAGTTCTTCACCTTTGGACAGGGAGTCATAGACTACAACTGTCATCGTCTTGAAAGACGATTCATTTGGCAGAAAGGTAAGCCAATTAACATCCCTAATGGATGTTTATATATAACCATCGTATCTAATGATATTAGTCATGATCACATCGATCATATTGACTATTAGGTTTGGGTATAATCACACCATTTTGAACAGGGAATCATAAAGATCACCACTATCTTTGTCTTACCGACACTAGAATAAAGTATAGTCCGTAGGCATTTCATCACGAGGGATGTAAATATTATGATCATCATACTGATGATACTAGTCAGGATCGCAATGATAGTATAGACTATGGGATTTGAGTATAGCTCACCCCCTTGGGCAAAGAATCATAAAAGATTACAATTGCCTTATCTTAATTGAACAATATAATATAGCCCTTAAGCAAAACATCATTAAGGGTGTTAAAATTTTTAAATTGTCGTATTGATGATTTTTTTCATGCTCGCATTGATCAGATAGACTCTTAGGCTTGAGCATAGCTCACTACCTTGGATAGGGAATCTTAAAGATCACAATGTCTTTGTCACCAATGGACAATATATTATAGCCCGTAGGCAAAACATCACTAAAGGATGTTAAATAATATGATCATCGTATTAGATGATATTAGTCATGATCGCATTGATCATATAGACTATTATGTTTGGACATAGTCCAACATTTTTAGGCAGGAGGTCAAAGACCACCACTGTCGTTGTCTTATCGGACAACAAGTTTAGCCCGTAGGCACTTCATCACTCACGGATGTTTATAATATGATCATCTCACAAGATGATATAAGCCACGATTTCTAGATCATAAGGCCAATTAGGAATTTAAAATTTTCCAATATAGGGATGACTGTTGTGATTTTATCGAATCACATTTGTCAGGAGGGCTAACACGTTCTTAGGTGTTAACAAGGATCTGAATCCCTTGAGTAGGTTTCACCATCTTGGCCGCGTAGGCTAGGTTTCACCTTTAAGATCCCTTTTTTTTTTTTTAAATGCATACTGGCAGGAAAGGAAGGATATTTATTTTAATCAGGATTTTTATTATAAATCCTAATTTATAAGTTAATAATAGCACAAATGGCCTAGTCGCGTAGACAAGTTTATAAGCCATGATTTCAGAGAAACGAGGCATTAAGGTGTGAATCAAAGTTCATTACCTTTTCTTGACAGGGAGTTGTAGGCTACCACTGTCTTTAGTCTCAGAGGACATTAACTATAGCCCGTAGGCATTTCCCTTCTAAGGGAGGTTCATAATATGATCATCTTCATTTGATGATAGTAGTCAGGATCGCATTGATCATACAGACTAATAGGCTTGAGCATAGCTCACCACCATAGACAAGGAATCATAAAGATCAAATGTCAATGTCGCAAATGGACAATACATTATAGCCCGTAGGCAAAACACCACTAGGATGTTATATTATATTAGTCATGATCGCATTGATCATATAGACTATTAGGCTTGAGCATAGCTCACCACCTTAGACAAGGAATCATAAAGATTACAATGTCAGTGTCTCAAATGGACAATACATTATAGCCCGTAGGCATTATTTTACCAATGTATGGTCAAGATATGATCATCTTAATTGATGATCTAAACCCACGATTTAGAGATCATTAAGTTGGGTTAGAAATCTTTTGGATAGGTTTTACCGTCTTGGCCATGTCTGCAATGACATTTAGGCTAGGTTTTACCATCTTGGCCATGTCTGCATTGACATTTAGGCTAGGTTTTACCATCTTGGCCATGTCAGCATTGACATTTAGGCTAGGTTTTACCTTTAAGATTCTTTTTAATAATTAACGCAGAACAATTTCTAAATTGAAATGTTAATAAGGATCTAAATCTAAATTGAGGAACTGCCATCTTGGCCGGTCTTAATATGACCCGAGGCTAGGTCTTGTCCTTTTAGATTTTGCCATTTTATTATAATGGTAGATATTGCAAAAAGGAATGTTAATAAGGATCTGAATCTAAATTGAGGAACTGCCATCTTGGCCGGTCTTAATATGACCCGAGGCTAGGTCTTGTCCTTTTAGATTTTGCCATTTTATTATAATGGTAGATCTTATAAAAAGAATGTTATTTTTCATTTATTTCATATTTCATGTTTAGAATGAAGGTTTAAACTTAATCATTCCACTATATAAAAATAAAAGTATATAGTTGCCCTAAGCGGGACTTGAAAGGAATAGTGTTGTCCTCGAAGGGACTGAAAAGATAAATATGTCCTTATAAGGACTATTGAGGAAACGATTTTCAGCAAAGGAGTTTCTTCTTCATTCAATTCCTGAATGCTTTCTCCTTGGTTGCACGTCTCATCCTGGTCGCGGTACGAAGCTCAGCATTTCAAGGCTCCAGACGTGGAGAATTTTTTATTTTTTTTTTATTACAGCTTCTTCGCTTGGCAACGTATCCAATTAAAAATTTGGAAGCAAAATTTCCAGATTAGGATTGAGAATAATCCTATGTTAAGTCTAGACTCAGAAGGTCAAAGAATGTGCTACTGTGTCATTGAGATTAAACAAAAAAAAAAGCTAGTGTTTAATTCACTCAATGTTGGCTCTGATACCAACCTGTCACACCCCGACTTTCCACGTGTCACCGGTGGGCCCGGTGGGGAGTATCGTGACGTAGTTGGCAACATAATAGTCAAACAACACAATATATAAATGCACAGCGGAAGCAAAAGATAATTATATATTACAATCCGAATTTAAAGTAATATCCAGTATTACAATGGAAAGTAAAGGATCCACAGGCGGATCTAAAACATATCAATTGTTCAACAGACTTTAGACGCCTAGAACTTGCAAGATTCCTTAGTAGCGCCCTGAGCTTCCAGCCAATTACGTTCAGTACCTGTCACTTAACCTTTTTGGAAAATACGTCAGTTTTCACTGGTAAATACACTCAACCGACTCATTTGAAAAGAGTTTAAGAAAATTGATTTGAATGCACGTGGCACAAAATATCTTTTATAATTTGATTAAAATGCACAGAGGCAAAATTAATCTTTTTAACTTGGAACAATTATATTTATAACCTTGTATACAGATTTACATGTTCGTTGTACGTTCAGGGCCCGATGTAGAAACCGAGTCAGATTAACAGACACACCACAAGTATAGGCCCACAAGAGAGTGAGATACCGTTATTACTTAAGCAACTGTCAGGTGTATGCCTACACCCCGTGCTTAAGACGTGGCCATTTTATAATACAATGATGTCAGGGATATCCGGGACATGGTCATTAACCCCTAAAGGCTTTTATTTCAAACAATACAGATTAAACCGGGTTACCTCAATAATTTAATCACAATCCGATTAAATATTCAATACCCGACCAAGCGGTATCATTATACCGTATCCCAAGCCCGTATAGGGAAAATAAGTTAAGAGTATTTACCTGAGCTAGCTCCTGTCTTAAATAGCAAGAATCTAATAACTCAGCCGTATTCACTTAAGTAAGCGTAGGTACCATTTACCGGAATGCTCTAGTCTGGAATGATGGTATAAATAACCAATTAGAATGCTAACGGGTCTTTAATTTAGCCTAAGCTTAGACCGGTTAGTCTTAAGGGAATATACGGTTCAAACGCATGATTAAGCGAAGACCGGAATAGAATGTGTTTTAGACCCGACAAGTTTGAAGACTTGTATAATATGGGTATTTCATACACACTCTGAATTTTGAGATAAAACCGATAAGGTTTGACCCGTTTCGGCTAATTTATGTAAACTTGCTACATAAACCGAACCGTACGCGTAATAAGCGTGACGGGTATTCATGAGAGCCATATACAGGTTTCCTAAGTTAATTATGCCTCAAATATGTTGTGACATCTGTAAGATGTCTTTCATTATGCCCAAAACGTATTTAAACACAACCTAGGCCCCGTAGGGGTAGTTTGGTCATTTAAAAGGTTATAAAAGTGTTTAAGTATTTACCTGAGTTACAGGTCTGATATAATCAGCAAAAATACTTATTTTGGAAAGTTATAACAGTAGGATAAAGTATATATGTGAATTTACCAATTATAACCAAACTATGCACCGTAGGGGCATTTTGGTAATTTCACATAAGCCGAAAAACTCAAAACTGAAGTCTGAGTTAAACAACTTTTGCTTACTGTTAAAATATCATAATTTACTTAAAATATCAGTAGGTATCACCCTTGTATGTTTAAAAATAGTCTTAGTACATACTATGCGCTAAAAACGCTTAATAAGGCGATTAGAAGCCATTTACGGGTTTGATACATGAAGCTGATATTTTTATTATTTCAGAAGGCTTAAAATAATTTATTTATCATATGTAATCAGTAGCAAAAGGTTTGGAGTCGTTTAGATATGTAAAACTCATTTTATAGCCCGTAAGGGCAAAACCGACAATTTCCGGATTAAGCCTACGACTATAAGTTATGCTCAGCCTAAAATTTATTAAAAATCTTCAAAAATCCCAAAATAATATATTACATCAGTGGGTATTAAGTTTGATATCAAAAAGTAGGTGTAATTAGGCTATACGCTAATTACGCCGTTTAATCGCTAAAGAAGCTTCTAATTACGCTAATGAGCATAACTCTCAATCTACACCTCAAACTGATGTCAAATTTTGGGTGCAAGTTTATATAACAATAATTAAAGCTTCTACTCTTTTACATTTTCATAAATCACGTTTTAAGGTGAAAAGGGCATAATGGTCAACATATGAGCAATTAACGGAATCATGCATATTAATTGGTTAACTAATGAACCAAGGTGTATAATCACAGAGGGTTATACTAGCATGTAACCTGGTCCAAATGAAGCTCTAAGGTATTTCTAAATCATACCTAAACGGGTCAGAACTGAAGTCAAAGCAAAAGTCAAAGCTTTGCGACTTTCGGTTCCGAACCGGGTCTAAACATAAAATTGTCGGGTTGAACATGTTTAGACATGTTCTTACCCTAATTACCAAGTTATATAAATGATCAAACGGGTTGTATGTGTTCTACAATGCTAATCATGCATAAATTGGAACTTAAACATTTTGTTGACTTTTTAAGTATGAGTTTGACCCGACATTAGACCTAGTTAGAGTGGGAATCAGGGGGAACCCTTTTGAGGGTTTATTACCCACATAATTACCAACTTATAACTACTTTCAATTCGACTAATCACTGAGTCATTAGTGATTAATCGTTAAGTCAACCGTTAATTACGACGGTTTGACTTTTAGCTAAATAACTAAGCTAAACTCAATTAGAGAAGGTTAAGCATACTTACAAGTGTCTAATGGTCGACTAGGAAGGCTTGGAAGGTGCTCTTGTGCTCCACAAATGATCAGATTTCAAGAATGAATGGTGTGAAGAATGTTTGCAACTTATGGTCCTTTATATAGTGGTTTAATCACCACAAGAAGTTGACACACAAGTCTACAACCATCCACAACTCATCAACACATGTCCCTAAGTGTTTAGGGGTTGTTTAGGGGCCAAGCTTGAAGAGGCAAGTCGATTTAATGGCTGTTACAAGTGCTATGGCAGACAAGATCCAACAAAAATCAAAAATCTGTCCAGACAAGGCAGTCGCGTAGCGCGACTGCAAGGGGGTGTAAGGCTCGCGCTACGCGAGCATGTGAGGTCAGCCAACATATTTTTTCATAATTGCAGTTTTGGTCCTTGGCTCTTCAAACTTTGTTTAGACCTCATTTTCTTGCATTTTGAGCCCTCGTAATTGACGTATAAGGGCTTCAAGACATATACCCACTTTGTTAAGTCCCCGGTTAACTTTATTGTTACCCGAAAAGTCCTAACTTTCAATGTTGACGCTTTAACCCCTCGCACACGAATTTGATCATAACTTTCTCATACGATAACGAAACTTTACGAAATTTATATCGTGCATTCTAGTGAGCATAATTAACCGTTACAAAGCTTCGGGTTTGTCAAAAGGTCACTCAGAGGTATAATTTAAACATGTTGACACATTTAACCCCTGTAGTTTGTAATCTCTCACTTTCCTTCATATTTAGCTTCGTATGATCCATGATTTATTCGTTTGAAGGTATGAGCATCATGTAGGGTTAATATATCATATATTTATTCACTGTTGATATTTAGAACTCGTATATTCACATACTTTCCATGATTGTCAACTTTAATCCTTTTATAACATTCCTTCACACGTTCAAACATATGACACGTGTCAACACTTTATAGGACGTGAATTTTCGAGGTGTTACACATTGTCAATGAACACGATGACGAAACAGTCGAGATATGGTTTACATATGCGATTCATCAGATCCATGAAAACCTCGGGTGCGTTGGTTAAACCAAAGGGCATAACAACGAATTCATAATGGCCATAACGAGTACGAAACGCGGTTTTGGGTATATCATCCTCCTGAATGCGTAGTTGATGATAGCCTGAGCGTAGATCGATCTTCGAGAAGCACGTAGCACCTTGTAGCTGATCAAACAAATCGTCAATGCGAGGCAGGGGATAGCGGTTCTTGATAGTCAACTTATTCCGTTCCCGATAGTCGATGCACATCCGGAACGACCCATCCTTCTTTTTGATGAAAAGGACTGGTGTGCCCCAAGGAGAGGTGCTCGGGCGAATGAAGCATTTCTCAAGTAATTCCTGAAGCTGACTCGAGAGTTCATGCATTTCGGACGGTGCGAGTCGGTAAGGAGCTTTGGCAACAGGGTTGGCTCCAGGAATGAGGTCGATACGAAAGTCGATATCACGACTTGGCGGTAGGCCGGGAAGGTCGTCAGGGAACACATTAGGAAATTCACGAACCATTGGAACGTCTTTCACTTCTGTCTTTCCTTTCTTTTCCTTCTCCGCTACTACAATGTTAGCCAAGAAAGCCCTGTATTCCTTGCGGAGATACTTGCTAGCTTGGACACACGACATAAGCTTGAGACCTTTCGAAGCAGTTTCGCCATAAACACACAATAGATCACCATTCGCGAGCGAGAATCGAATCATCTTTTCGAACACACAACTTCAGCATGGTTTTCGCGAAGAAAGTCCATGCCTACTATGACGTCAAAACTTCCAATTTGCATCGGAATAAGGTCGATTGGAAAGATGTGATTGTTGAGCTCAAGAGTACAATCACGAATGACAGAATTAACGGCGACAATTCTTCCGGTAGCGACTTCAACATCGAACATCGAGGGGAGATGGGAGCGTTTACGACTAAGAAGCTTCTCGAATTCAAACGACACAAAGCAATTATCGGCTCCAGTATCAAACAAACACGATGCATAAATACCATTCACAAGGAACGTACCATTGACCACGTTGTTGTCAGCCTGGGCTTGGCGCACATTGATGTTGAAGGTTCTGGCGTGTGCGGCTTGTTGCTGCTGCTGAGGCTGTTGCTGCTGGTGTTGCTGCTGCTGCTGCTGGGGCTCTTGTTTCACAACCCTATTCGGGCACACGTTCGCAAAATGGTTGGGATCACTACATGCGAAGCAGACTCGGGCGTTGACCGCGGGTGCCTGAGCCGCGTGTTGGCCTTCCGGGGCTGGGAGCAGAGCTTGATGAGCAGTGGCTTGAGCGGGTGCTTGACGGGGACCAGTACGACAATTAGCACTGAAGTGGCCGTACATATTGCAGTGAGCGCACAAATGGCAGGCGAGACCCACCGGGTGATGATAAGTGCATGTTGGGCAGGCAGGGTGGGGGCCTGTGTATGCGCGCTTTGCAGGCGGTACATAGATTGCTGGAGCTGATCGGTGCTGAGACTGCTGCTGGGCCGGTACAGCCTGAAGTGGAGCAGCGGTAGTGGTGGCAGCACAGTTCTTGTTGCTAGATCTGCTATTGTTGTTCTTCTTCTTGCGGCGTGAGGACTTTGACGATTGAGCGGCGGTGGTTTCAGCGGTTGGTGCGGCGGTGACTTGGTGCAGGTTCTTCGAAGCTTTATCCCAAAAGCCAGCTTTTACCCGCTTGTCGTTGATTTCAGCGGCAAGCAAGTAAGTTTCTTCCATTGTCGCGGTTTTGGCCGCTTGCACAAAATCAGCGACACAATCTAGCAGAGCTCTGATATACTTCTTGATTGCTATCTCAGGAGTCTTGACTTGATCAGGGCAGATAATACTGAGCTGCTTGAAACGAGCAGTTAACGCAGCGTTTTCACCATCCCCCTGCTTCAGATGCCAAAATTCGTCCTCCAACTTTTGGCGCTCATGGGGAGGGCAGAACTCTTCGAGCATAACGTCCTTCAACTCATCCCATGACAGACCATAAGCTGCGTTATTTCCGCAATTGTTCCTCTCGACCGTCCACCAGTCTAATGCGAGGGACTGGAAGACGCCGGTAGCATTCAGAGTGCGGAGATTGTCAGGACATCCACTCTGACTCAGAGTGACTTCGATCGAGTCGAACCATTGGAACAAGGCCGTGGGACCATCTTCGCCAGTGAACTCCTTCGGACCACAAGCTTTGAACCGCTTGAAGCTGAAAGCAGTCTTGGGAGTATCTTTAGGAGCTTCGGTTCTGGACTCCTCAGATGATTTGCTAACATTCTCATAAATTTCACTCACGATCTGAGGTACAACCTTTGCTACTTGTTTAGCGAGTATGGAAGCAAGGCGTTTGTCTCTCTGTTCTTGACGAGAAAGTCGTGGGTGACGGGGTCCAGATGATGGTCCAGTTGACATTGTCTGCAACAAACATCGTCACAGGTCTCAGACACGTCATAATCGAATCTCACCTCACACGTCTAGTACTTACTAAAGCTCAGGAGCACGCATAATCATGTAAGCACATAGGCACGAAATCACAGATTCACATAGAGACAGATAAGCACGTAGGGCACAGAAGCACATACGCATGTAATCACAGAGGCAGTCAGAATACAGAAACCTATCATTTTAAGCCTGCGAGTGTTCGAATATAGCGGTCACGAATAATATAGCAGGTAGTATAGCATAGTTGGTTAACTTAGCAATCATTTGGGCATAAGGTCGTGCCTCATAGTAGTAGCGATTTGTTAACGTTTTGAGATAGAGTGCAGTGTGAGTCGTGTGTGTCGATCGAAGTGAAAGCAAAAAAAATCGAATAATTCTCCAAAATTAAACATATAAACAGGTAAACACATGTACAAACACATAAAATCGACGAATCATCAGAGTCAGCAGTTGCGGGCTCAGAATCGAAACATATAAGAATCGAGAAATAGATTGTCTGCGGCTATTAGACATTTGCTGCCCAAAGTGATCCGACTATTCACAAGGACTTTTGTTCACACTTGGACCTTTGGGATTATGCTTTCGGCTCGATTCTTGGGCGAATGGCACGTATCCTTTCAGTCTCGGCGTGTCGTCAAGTCGTTGGAGTCCGTCGAGTCTTTGGTGAGAGTTTTGTAAAACCAAGTAAAGGTCGGAACAAGTTGTCAAGGTTAGGGTTTCACCCCTGGCTTAACAACTTTGTTCCTGTTTTGATAAAATAGAAGAGAGTTATGCGTCAAAGTATGGATTTCACTCCTGATTCAACGCAAATCCTCGTGTTTATAGATGAAAATGCGAGGCGAACGAGTAATTTGGTCGAGAGTTTGCTGTTTTCACACCTAATCTCGGCCGAATCGCCCGTCCATTCTTTGAAAACTAAAGTGTAGTGATAGTGTAACATAGGCGAGAATTGCGAGGAATAGCAGTAAGCTCGTACATAATCCCTACCGGACATGTAAGAGTCGGCCTGTTGGTTCCTAACTATAGACTAGGTCTCTAAGACATCGACCCGGACTAGGTCGAGTCTTGCCTAATTCCCTATAGTTATGAATCTGATACCAATCTGTCACACCCCAACCGATGGCGGAAACATCGAGGCATGGCACTGAGCGAAACAGATTGTCCAGAAGTTTCCATAACGACTATATTTACCAAATATTTAAAGCAACACATCCCATACCATGTCATAAGTGATAATATAATTATTACAGACAAAATCTAGTCAAGTAGTTCTGTTCTGACAACTCATATTTATACATAGATAGTTTATTTATTGGTTTCTAGGACCTCTTCCCTAGCTTCAATTTCATCACCAGTATAAAGAGCATCCTAGACCTTTCGTTGCCTCAATTTCATAGCAAGCTAAGCATATAAACAACTTAAGCACCTGTCACATACGTTAAAGTAAAAGTCAATACACATAGTGTAAAGGTGAGCATACAAGTTTAATAGTAGCATAATAGAGTTCGAAATTGTTTACGCATAACCAGCACGTACACAGAGTGAAATGAGGCATGTTAGTTATCGACATGAACCCATCGATACCAATGACTGCGGGTTGACTGCCCAAGGCAGTTCACGATACATACTCACCACTGTGAGCCATGTAACTAATTGTCCTTAGCAACCCCTGAGTGAACAGGTGCTGAGTCCAAACTAATAGTACTACCGTCACTAAGGCAGGTAGACAACATTCCATGTGTAAACATAACAAACAAGCATTCATTTAGTCACGTAATACATGCAGTAACGGTTAGTGTCTTAAGTATTTGCGTAGTGTGTTCGATGTTATTTAGAATAAGTAACGTATGTAACACCCAAAAGTGCGTAAAGCAAAAAGGGATCGAGTATACTCACAGCGATTGAATGGATTGAAGGGAGCGCTAGAGAGTAGGGTTAGCCTGAACAGATTGATAGTATAACAATAAGTGCCGCGTAAAATGATGCAAGGTGCAAGTGAGTCGAACAGCAGTTCGATCGGATGGTAGTCCGATCGGACAGCCAGTCGTGCGAGTGGTAGTCCGTTCGGACGGTCGTCCGGTCGGATGACTGTTCGAGTGAATTGTTTCTTCCTTTGGGAAGGATGTGTTTGTGTATGATGGCTTGACTTTTGAAGTTTTCGTTGTAGTATTTTGAAAACATTGAAGTATCTCTACCTTTCAGGTCGGTCGATCGGACGGTCGTTCGATCGGACAACGACCCGATCGGTTGGACACTTTGCGAGAACAAGTTCATAGTAGGTTGTCACTCGATCGGACGGTTGTTCGATCGGGTGGCATTCTTTGTGCATTGAGCATGTTGAAAATTGTTTAAGTGCTGAAGTCAGAACATCACATGGTCGAGTGGTAGTCCGATCGAATGGTAACCCGATCGGTCAGCCTTTCGTTCAATGTTCATTCTTCAAGGTTTTGAAAACAAAAGTTAAGTGTGGGACCAAGGTGTGGATCAAACAGGTGACAACCCGTTCGTACGTCAGTCCGATCGGACGGTAGTCCGATCGAACGGCGTTCCATCCTGGTCGTTCCGTCCATCTTACACCTGGCTGTTTTGATCGTTTGTTGTTTTATCGAGACGTTCTGATAGCGTATTAAGCAACAGAAACCTTGTCAGTACTTGGTTCCCCCGATCGGACAGGAATCACCCAAATCCGGTCAGTTAACGGTTCGAGACGGTGTTCCATGTTTAACCCGAAATCGATAGTCTCGTGGATAGAATCCAGATCTTGAACCAACACAACCACAAGAATGAGTAGTAAGTCGGCACAAGCTCTAATTCTATCGGTTTTGAGTGCATTGAGTGTAAAAGAGTTGAAAGAAAGTTGGAAAACCATCTTTCAATCCTTTTTCTTGTGAGTATGTCTAGATCTATGAAAGATCTTTGTTTGTTTATGTGGAAATCGGTTAGATCTAAGTTGTTCTTGGTGGATTGAGGCCAAAACATGAAGTTCTTCAAGAACACATGATGACGTCATCCTAGAACACCTTGAATCTTGATGATATCACGGTTAAAAGTTAAGATTCAAAAGATAGAAAGGTGTAGGAGTGCGTGTAGATTAAGGAAGTACAAGATTTAGGACGAGATCTTACCGAAATTGCGAGAAATCAGAGAAAAAGCAAGGTTGGAGCGCTGGTCGGACGTCAGTTGCCAAAAGTAGAAAGTTTGAAAGTGACAAGGGGTATTTATAGGGTTACCCGAAGTGGAAAGGGGTGGAGAGGGGCTGGTCGGTCGGTTAGGCAGTCTGATCAGACAGCTGTCCGATGGAGCGGCTGCTCGGTCGATCGGCTGGCCGATCGACTGGTCGCCTGGTCAATCAGTCACCTTGTTCGGGTGTTCGGTGCGATGAGTTTTGCCGTTTTGATTTTGATTGCGAGCGTTGCGATGCGATAGAGTTTCCTAGTTAAATTACTTTTAATCCCAACTTGGACGGGTAACTAAACATACCGAGCAAATCTAAGGTGAGTTCATTTCTCTTGAGCATGTGTCCCGATGGGTGGGACAATCAAATGGGTATTCCTGAGAGGAATAAATCTTGTGGGTAAAAACTGGAATGTTGGATCATACACTCATTTCCTATCATCTTAAGTCCTATCTTCTACCGAATAGTTACCTGAGAGGTAACGGGGTATTAGTTGATAGCGCTATTAGGCTTGGCAACCTCACACCGTACCTAAGAGGATGTGCGTGAACTAATGACCTTAATCATGACCAATGCTTAGATAGGGGGCATTGGGGACGGGCAAAATAATCTGGAAGCCATCTTGTACGGTACTCGAGTTATTATCAACATTATAATCAATGAACTGAACTAAACACTTGGTAACTAATGTTTTCGTAAAACTATGAACTCACCAGCATTGTCTGATACACTTGTTGCATGCTCGCAGGTCGTTAGGTACTATAGACAAGGAACTTGCTATCTGGGATTGCTGGAGTGGTCATGGGTCGCACTACTTGGATATGCATGACTTGTTTACTGATTTCACATACATTTGGTTTTGAAACGTTTAAACAATGATTTACTATTGGCTTCCGCTGGACATGTTAAACTTGGATTATGTTTATGAATGTTTTATCGTTATAAATGGAAACTTTTTTTAATATCTTGATATTGGTTCAATGTGATTAGTGGCTAGATCCTGGTACGTCACACGCCTAGCGGGGTTTCCGCATGTGGTATTTTGGGAGTGTGACATTTTGGTATCAGAGCCACTGGTTATAGTGAACTAGGTTTTAAAACATTTTTATAAAACCAGACTATAACCGAACAGTTCAGAAAAATCGACCATGACACTCAGCTCCAGATTGCAAGGTTCGTCTCTCGTTTATTTATTGCACATCATATTTAGTGAACACTTGAGTATGACACCGCATGTGAATGCACACCCAACACTATAGTATGACTTCTTGTGTTACTAGCCTATGTTATGTGTTTGATAGTGTGACTCATCCCTAAACCTTCCTGATCTATGTTGTGGTGTTTTTGTCTTGCTACTCGAATTTGAGGAACCTTTTAAGCATGAGTTGGGAGAAGCTGAGATAAACATGCAAATCGCATTGCTATTATGGGTGCACACATAATAATAATGTGGGGTGTATGTGAGTCCTAGTGAGGCTTAACGAGTGTGAAAGGGATTCCGCCCTGTTGTTTGAAGTAATGATAGAACTCGGTAATCTGTAGAGGTCATAGTGATGTATGACTCCCATCCAATCCCGACTTTTAACCTTTTTCCCCTTTTCCTATTTAGAATCATGAGTGGACGTAGTGGAGGCCGCAGTGGAGGACGTGGCAACATTACTATGTCCCAGGCTGAATTAACCGACCTGATCAACACTCGAGTGGCTGAAGCCCTAGCGGCTCAGCAGGCGGGTACGATATGTACCAAATACCCTTTATCCTTGTGACACGTACTCGAATCTTACCTGTGTGTTGTATTTTCTTTCGTCTTTAGGTCAACCCATGAATCAGAACAATCCGCCTATGTGCACATTTAAGACATTCATAGATTGTAAGCCACAGACGTTCAGTGGGACTGAAGGAGCTGTGGGACTACTACGTTGGTTTGAGAAGGCGGAATCGGTGTTCGCGATGTGTAACTGTCCTGCTGGGGACAGAGTGAAGTATGCTTCAGACACACTTGAGGATGGTGCCTTGACTTGGTGGAATGCCCAAGTCCAGATGCTGGGTATTGAAATGGCAAATGCAACCACTTGGGAGGATTTTAAAGAGCTGATGAGAGAGGAATACTGTCCTCGTGACGAAGTGCAGAAACTAGAGAATGAGTATTATGATCTGAAAATGGTGGGGTCTGAGATTGAGGCATACACGAAACGGTCTCATGAATTAGCTAATATGTGACCGAACTTATCACGACCTCCACACCGAAGAATCAAACTGTACATCAAAGGATTAGCTCCGTAGGTTAAGGGCTTGGTTACTGTAGCGAACCTCAACAATTTACCTCAGATAATTCGGCTGGCTCACAAAATCACAGATCAGGAGGTGGAGCGTGGCTCGCTACCACCATGTGTCTCTACTACTGCTACAGCTACTACCCCTGCTACTGACAGCAAACGTAAGTGGAATGAAGTGGTCAAGGTGTCCAACACGAACCAATCACAGAAGAAGCCAGACAACGGCAGCAACCGCAGTTTCAGTCAGTCGTCCTCAGTTAATCAAAATCAGACTAACAGCTCCAATCAGGGTTCTTACGCAGGGAAGAAGCCAAAGTGTAACAAGTGTAATTTTCATCATCGTGGGCCGTGCACCTGAGTCTGTCACAGGTGCAACAAGATGGGCCATATGGCTAGAGATTGCAGGGCCCCACTCCCAAGACAGCAGTAGCAGCAACCCCCACAGCAACAGCAGCCACAGCAACAGGAGAGGCAGCAGCCTCAGCAGAATCAGGAAAATCGTAAGGGCTGTTTTCAGTGTGGAGACGAGGGTCACTTTAGGCGAGATTTCCCTCAACTGAATCAGAATGCTGGTAATAACAATAACAACGTTGGGAACAAAAACAACGGAAACAATGGTGGGAATGGTGCGCGTGGAAGAGTGTTTACCATTGGTGCTGGGGAAGCTAGGAATGATGCCAACGTTGTTACTGGTACGTTTTCCGTGAACAACCTATTTGCTTCTGTTTAATTCGAATCTGGTGCCGATTGGAGTTATGTGTCTGTGGGGTTCAATCGTCAGTTAGGGTTAACACCTACACCTCTTGTAGCTAAACACGTAGTAGAATTGGCTGATGGCAAATCTATTGAAGCCTCGCATGTCCTTTTTGGGTGTAAACTCGATCTTATGGGTCATGTGTTCGACATTGACCTACTTCCCGTTACTCTTGGAAGTTTTGATGTGGTTGTTGGTATGGATTGGTTGTCTAAACATCAAACGGAAATTCTCTGCAAAGAGAAAATCGTACGTATTCCTCTCCCTAGTGCAGAATCTTTGTCAGTTCAAGGTCATCGTAGTGGTGCAATGGTTGGCATCATTTCAGCTATGAAAGCCCAGAAGTGTCTACGAAAGGGCTACCCTGCTATTTTAGCACTTGTTACTGATACTCAGCCTGAAGAAAGGAAAATCGAAGACCTACCTGTGGTCAGTGAGTTTCCAGATATATTTCCTGAAGAACTTCCTGGTCTACCTCCACACCGTCAGGTGGAATTTCAGATTGACCTTACACCAGGAGCAGCCCCGATTGCTCGTGCTCCTTATCGTCTTGCACCAGGAGAGTTGCAAGAGCTGTCAAATCAACTCCAAGAACTGTTGGATAGAGGTTTTATCCGACCCAGTTCTTCGCCTTGGGGAGCCCCGGCAACGGCGCCAAAAACTGATTAGGCCGTCGATTTTAAGCTTTCTTAAAATCCTTGTGTCCCCGACAACAGCGCCAAAAACTTGATGTGCGTGAGGGTTATTAGTTTTTAATGTATTTATTAAGCCATTTTTAACACTTTTTAGCCAAGTTTTAAATTTATAAAACACGATATTTACTAACACTAAACATACATATGGGCAAGTGCACCCATCGTGAGCGTAGTATAGTGTTGGCAAGATACCGAGGTCGTCCAAGGACACAAGAGCTTTTAGTACCGGTTTATCCTCAACGTCTAATCAAATCAAAAGTTTAGAAAAATGTTTTAAACTAAGAAAATAAAAACTAACTAAAATGCTGAAAAATAAAAATAAAAGAAAACAGATAGACAAGATGAATCACTTGGCTCCGACTCGTGTTTAGTGTAACCTTTGATTATTTCCGCACTTTTGCACTATTTAAGAGATTATCTTAGTTATTGTAGTAGGCCCCTCTTTTGGAGGTGACGTTACCCTCAACCCAGTAGTTTGAGTCAGCAAGGATACAATCCTAAAGGGTCGGATTATTGAAAGATAATGAATTAAGTTATTAATGCATATTGTGGTAGGCCCCTCTTTTGAAGGCGACGTTACCCTCGGCTAAGTAGTCTGAGTCAGCAGGGATACAGTCCTAAGTAGCCGGGTTAAAATATTAATAATAGTTTAACTTATGAGGGGGTCAAAGAGTTTGGACCCCCGCCATCCAATACCGTTAAGTATTGAAGGAGGTCCTACTAAATTTGACCCAGGTCCTTTGCAGGATCTATACACTGAACAATGGCAAGACTCTTACCAAACCGTTCCCTTAACCCCCGACCAGGTAGCCAACATACCTCCATATAGACCGTGGAGATATGAATGGAGAAAATCTTTTATTTTATATAGACAGTAAAATAATGCCAAGACACCACGGACAAACGATAAGGAAGAATCACCTTCAACATAAGAAACTAGTTATTAAAGTCATTAATACATAACCAATTAAAAAGTGCGAAAAGATTAAAAATAAAAAGTATTACACTAGACACTTTGTCTTCACCAAGTGATGTAAGAGGCTTAGGCAAACATGGCCTTGATTGTCAAGAACTCTTACGATCAATCTTGGATCCCGAGACGACTCACACACTCTATGATGGACAATGGATGATGGTGGTGGATGATGGTGTTATGGTGGTGGTGGGTGGTGGGTGAAGTGTGAGAGAGGTGATGTGCCAAGGGATGGTTTGAGCTTTAACCAAGCACTCCTATTTATAGGCTGAACAGAAGCTCGGGCACGGCCCCGTGTCCACATCCTTCTCTTTCTTCATTAATTGCTCTTGTCTTTATTAGTTGACCACGGCCCCGTGTCCGCTGGGCACGACCCCGTGTGCAGAAGCATATCTGTACTATCAAGATTTTCCTAGATTCTGCGAATCTTATAGTTGACCACGACCCCGTGTCCGCTGAGCACGGCCCCGTGGTGGGCGATGGAAGCTTCTACAACTTTGTCTTTTATGCTGAAACTTGGGCACGCCCCCGTGCTCATTGAGCACGGGGCGTGTTCAGACTTCTGCTCTCTTGTTTTGCTTGGGAAGATGCTTTCGGGGAGGTCGGGCATGCCACGTTTGTTCCTTTTCTTGTATTTATGTTAGATTTAGCTGCCTTTTTGCTTCTTTTGTTAATTTGAGCTCATTTAATCCTGAAAATACAAAAGGAAGACAAAAACACACTTTTTCCAACATTAGTACTAAGAAAGGGTTAGTTTTATGCCACAATTGATGTAATTTATATGTTGCATTTTGCACACATCAAATACCCCCACACTTGAATCTTTGCTTGTCCTCAAGCAAAACTCTTTATAATGTGGCTTTACACTCCCAAATGGAATGGGTAGAAGAGAAGGTTTTTGGGCTTGTCATAGAGTGTCGGGATTTCCAAGATTCTTTATTTAGTTTTATTTTTATTTATTTACAATCCTATTCGTCATGATTTATTTAAAACTTTTCATAAGAAAAATTACTTATTAGGGCATAACATGCCTCTTTAAAATTCTATTTATATACAAGTTCACATACCTCACGGGGGATCACTCAACACTCGGCCGAAGATGTATTTTAGTGAATCACTCGAGAGCGGCATAGAACTTACTCCTACCATAGGCTTGCCAAGCAATCAATCCTCCTCCTTTTTAACTATAAACCTTTGTAAATATCAAGAGGACTTTTTGGGTGAAGGGTTAGGCTTGGGTTAAAGGTAGGTGGTTGGGTTAGTGGTTAGTAGAAAAGGGCGAAAAATCGTAAAAAGCATCGGTTTTCGTAAGTCTTTCTATTTTTCAACTTTTTATTTTGATGAAGCCATAATTCCAAACAAAGTTATTTTTGATGAACTTGCTTGTTTATTTCTTTTGCTTCATCATCAACACAAATATATATATATATATATATATTTTTTTTGAAAGTCATATGAAAAACCGAACTTGTTACTAAAACAAATGGTTAAAAATAAAAAGGTTTTGGTGGGTGAAAGGGTGTTTGGTTTGGGTTAAGAAATGAAAAGGTTTAGGCTCAAAGGGGTTAACTAGGGGGATTTTGGGTAGGTGGTAAAAAAAAGAAAATAATGGTGTAGAAATAAAAAGGGTTAGTCCTAATGCCTCTATCATATACTTACTCGGGTTTAAGTTGGTAAGGACCGGGAATGTATCGTCGTGGCAAGTTCTAGAGTTGTAAGAACCAAACGGCTATTCACACAAGAAACGAAAAAATGAGCATTTAGTTTAAAGATATGTATTTGTATGCTCAATAAAGGCTCAAAACTCACTTTTGTGGGAATGGGTTTTTATGTGATCAAGTATATATAATTAAATTTTAACTAAGCTTGTCATGCCTTTTCATAATTTTCTTATGTTGGTTCTTTTTATCACGACGCTATCGGTTGTAAATTCGTAAAAAAATAACATTTTTAGAATTTTGAAATTCCCAAATTAAACCTAGGCAAGTAAAAAAAAATGGGTGATTAGCGGTTCCAATAGAGTTTTGTGTAAGGCTTGTTATTAGGACTTACAAGATTCAAGGTTTTAGCACCCCCCCCCCCCACACTTAAATTACACATTGTCCTCAATGTGTCCCAAAAATAAGTTTTTAGGTTGATTGAATGTGTAAAAGGTGTGAATTAAGCAAAAATTTATGTTACTGGGCGCTGGACAGGGCCACGTGCCTGGTGGGCACGACCTCGTGTTCAGGTGCCAGTAACGAAAACTTACAGAAGGTGGACACGGGGGCGTGTCGGCTGGACACTACCCCGTGTCTGGCAAAAAGTCTGCATATTTAGACAAACAGTAGGTCTGGGTTAGTGGGCACAGGGGCGTGTCGGCTGGACACGACCCCGTGTAGACAGTCTGCAAGGTTGAAAAACAGGTTTCTGGTTCTGGTTTTCCTGTCCCGGCTTTAGTAGCACTAAGGTTTAGTGCTCTAAGCCTCGTATGTACCTGTTTTATCAATAAACACTCCACCAAAACATAGCAAACATCCTAGATTACCAGCGTTCATCATCCCATCCATCACAAAGTTAGAAAAAGAGAAAAAAAATGCAGAAAATAAAAGAGTTAAAGGAAAGTAAATTGTTTGACACACGGCACGCAGGCCGGAAATTGTTCAAGATAAAATGTTAACCTGGGGAATCACCAACCAACCGCTTCTTCCACCGCTCCTTCCGCCTAATCCATGTCCTCGTCCTCATCATCATCATCTCCACCATGCCCAGCAATGTACTCCCGGATATTTCCAATATCGTCTTGGATATCGGATATGTTTCTCTCGATCTCCCCAACCCGGTTGTACGTGTTGCTTGCCATATTGTAGGTGTTCCTGGTGCATATGAGGTTCTCCTGCAATAAATCATGTAAACTTTGGAAGTTAGGAAAACCGCCTCCGGAGGAGGACTGGCCTGGATCACCATGGGGCTGGTACTGGTACTGATGATGTTGTGGAGCGTGAAGGACAAGTGCCTCCTGCAGGTTCCATGCATGCCCTTGCATCCTTTGGAAGCTCACCATCCCGTCTTCAGCCTCATAGATTAGGTTCATTGAGCGGCAGATGTGTATATCTACCCTACCCGACCATGGGCTCCTTCCGAATGACCTAGGTATGTTGGTGAAGTGCTTGAAGAGACGGTACACCCATCCCCCAAAGAAGATAGGGGTTGGTGCAGTAGCAAGGCGGTTATGATGCATGTTTCGGAGCATGAGGAATGGAACATCGAGGTGCCTGTGGTTATGGATGCAGTGGAGGACAACTAAATCTCTTAACCCAACAACGCCACCACTATCATGCCTTTGCCTGAGAGAGTAGCCGAGGAGCCTATGGATGTATCGGTAGAGAGGATCCCTCAACTTCGTGCTCTTAGTGCTGCTCGGGTTGTAATGCCCTTCACCAATCTGAGCCCACGCGGCTTGGCGATCGTTCTCATCTATCTCTCGCATCCCTCCAGTATTTTCCTCGTTACCTACATCTTCTTCCGCATACAACCCGACAATCGACCCAAATTGTGCCATGGAGATCGAATATCTAGTTCCACCACATCTGAATGCTACCCCATCATTGTCGAATGGGTCGCACCTTGAGTTGAATGTGAAGGTGCTATAGAATTCCAAAGTGCATTCGTGGACGGAACGGAGTCGAGTTGTTAAAGCGACTCTTAGTGGTCCTGTGACAAGGTTGTTGAAGCGGTCGAGTTGGTTCACCAATGCTAACAAATCCGTGCATGCTTGCCTTGGGTATTCTTCCGGTCTTGTTTGAAGTACTTCGTATCTAGCCCTAGCATCGAGCTCATTTGCGTTAAACCTTGTGAACTTCCTTGCCATCTGAAAGAATACATCAAAAGTTAGCACGAAACATTAGAATTTTCGGAAAAAACTGCAAACAGTGTGCTGGACACGACCCCGTGTTCAGCGGACACGGCCCCGTGTCCAGGCGTCTGTTACACAAAAATATCATTTTTCGACCCGGTTTCGAAAACTTGAAAATTTTTGGTCCAATAGGTGCGGTTTCCCCCGAAAATGAAACCCCAAATGCCGTTTTTCCCAAAACAACCCGTTTACCCATTCAATTTTATCTTTTTCGGTTCAAAAACAAGGGTTTGGGGTTTTTGTGAGAAATCGGGCGAATCTATGAACAATACAAGTGTATTTACTTCCTTTAACACTAATCTAACTAAATGCTAACAGATTAAAGCAAAAATTTGAGGTTCGATCCGGGTGTAGTTCAAGAACCCTAGATTTTTCCCCAAATTTTTGAAGTTTTAACTACATGCAAATGCCTAATCTAACTAATAATAGTGATAGAATCATACCTTGATGTTGTTAGAATGATAGGAGACGTTGAAAATCTGCGGAAAATCGCCTGGAACCAGAGCGTTTTCGGGGAAACGGGGCGTGTGGAATGAAGTAACTGTTATGAAAAAGGGAATATATCCCGACAGTAGCGCGGACACGGCCCCGTGTCCAGCGGACACGGCCTCGTGCCGAGCAAAGTTTTGAAAAATTTTTTTTTTTAGTGCTCGTGTGAGTGCCCTTTGTTTCCCAAAAAGTTTGGTTTGAAGACTTACCGATTTAGATGTCGTCCTAATCGTTCGTAACTTACCAGGTATGATGTTGATGTTTTCATTCTTCAACCGTTTGAAGCGAGATCTCCTCCTCTTCATCCTCAATGAATCCTTGATAGAGTTTCAGCCGTTGGCCATTGACTTTGAATGGGGGTCCATTCCGAGATTTAATTTCTATTGCACCGTGTGGGAAAATATGGGTGATGGAAAAAGGTCCTGACCACCTAGACTTTAATTTACCAGGAAATAATCGAAGTCGTGAATTAAACAAAAGAACTAGATCTCCCACTCGAAATTCATTAGGTTTAATGTGTTTGTCATGCAAGTTTTTCATTCTTTCCTTGTAAATTTCGGAGTTTGAGTATGCATAATTCCTAAGCTCGTCTAATTCATTTAATTGACAAAATCGATTTTTACCAGCAAATTCTAAATCTAAGTTTACATTTTTAATTGCCCAGTAGGCTTTGTGTGCAATTTCTACTGGCAAGTGACAGCTTTTTCCATAGACTAGCTTATATGGGGTTGTACCTATTGTTGTTTTATAAGCAGTTCGAAAAGCCCATAAAGCATCATCTAATTTATCTGCCCATTCCTTTTTATTTAACCCTACGGTTTTTTCGAGTATTTGTTTTAAACCTCTATTAGTCACTTCGGCTTGTCCGTTTGTTTGAGGGTGATACGCTGTTGAGACCCGGTAATAGACCCCATATCTTGTTAAAAAAATTTCAAGTTGATGGTTGCAAAAATGGGTACCTCTATCACTTATTAATGCTTTAGGTGTGCCAAAACGAGAGAATAATTTTTTTCAGAAATCTTACCACGACTCTTCCATCATTTGTTGGAAGTGCCTCGGCCTCGGCCCATTTAGACAAGTAGTCTACTGCCACAAGTATATATTTGTTTCCTTTTGATGGTGGGAAAGGTCCCATAAAGTCGAGTCCCCACACATCAAAAATCTCACAAACAAGAATGCCATTTTGTGGCATTTCGTTTTTGGAAGAAATATTACCTGTTCTTTGGCACGCATCGCAAGTCTTGACAAGACTTTGGGCGTCTTTGTAAATGGTTGGCCAATAAAATCCTGAATCAAATACCTTTCGTGCGGTACTTGCGGCACCATGATGTCCTCCGTATGGACCTTCATGACAATGGCGGATAATTCTTCGTGCTTCACTACCATGTACGCACCGTCGGATGAGTTGGTCGGCACACATTTTGAAAAGATATGGATCTTCCCAAAAACAGTGTTTCACATTGGCAAAGAATTTTTTTCTTTGATGATGTGGCCAACCCTTAGCGACTATACCGCTAGCTAGGTAGTTAGCATAGTCGGCGTACCATGGTTCTTCCTTGTATTCCACCATTTCTAGGGACTCCGTTGGAAATTTTTCGTTGATTTGCTCGTCCCTGGTTGCCTCCAAAGTTGGGTCTTCTAAGCGTGAAAGATGATCTGCTGCGGTATTTTCTGCTCCTCTTTTGTCTTTGATTTCAATATCAAATTCTTGGAGGAGTAGAATCCACCGAATCAAACGTGGTTTTGCGTCTTCCTTTTTGAAGAGATATCGAATGGCTGCATGATCTGTATAGACTATAGTTTTAGAAAGAACAAGATAAGAACGAAATTTATCAAAAGCAAACACCACAGCTAGTAACTCTTTTTTCAGTTGTTGTGTAATTTTCTTGTGCATCGTTAAGTGTTTTACTAGCATAATAAATTGGGTGAAAATGCTTTTCTTTCCTTTGTCCCAAGACAGCTCCAACTGCAAAGTCACTAGCATCACACATGATTTCGAAAGGAAATTTCCAATCAGGCGCTTTCATGATAGGTGCATTGACTAGCATTTCCTTTAAGGTTATAAATGCTTGATTGCAATCCTCGTCAAAGATGAAAGGAGCATCTTTTTCAAGTAATTTTTTTAGAGGCCTTGAGATTTTATAAAAGTCTTTGATAAACCGCCTATAAAATCCGGCATGCCCTAGGAAACTTCTGATAGCTCTAACGGAGGATGGGGGTGGTAGTCGAGAAATGGTATCTATTTTGGCTCGATCCACCTCCATTCCTTCGCTTGAGATTTTGTGACCGAGTACTATTCCCTCCGTTACCATGAAATGGCATTTTTCCCAGTTAAGGGCGAGGTTAGTTTCCTCACATCGGGATAGCATTCATTCAAGGTTATCGAGGCATTGGTCGTATGAATCCCCAAAGATAGAAAAGTCGTCCATGAAGACTTCCATTGTCTTTTCTATCATGTCGTGGAAGATGGCTACCATGCAACGTTGGAATGTTGCGGGGGCATTACATAGACCAAACGGCATGCGTCGATAAGCAAAAGTTCCATAGGGACATGTGAAGGTTGTCTTTTCTTGGTCTTCGGGTGCTATCGGGATTTGAAAGTAACCTGAAAAACCATCCAAGAAACAATAAAATTTATGACCGGATAATCTTTCTAACATTTGATCAATGAAGGGTAAAGGAAAGTGATCTTTTCTTGTTGCTTCATTTAATCGTCTATAATCTATACATACTATCCATCCTGTGACGGTTCTTGTTGGTATTAGTTCATTCTTTTCATTAGTTATTACCGTCATACCTCCTTTCTTTGGAACTACTTGGACGGGACTTACCCAAGGACTATCAGAGATAGGATAAATAAGTCCGGCGTCAAGTAATTTGATGACTTCGTTTTTAACCACTTCTTGAACATTGGGATTTACTCGACGTTGTGGTTGTATTACCGATTTGTAGTCATCATTCATTAAAATTTTGTGCGTACACATGGAAGGACTTATTCCTTTAATATCTACCAGCTTCCAAGCGATCGCATTTTTATATTTTGTCAAAAGGTTAATTAATTTTTCTTTTTCTAATTTAGACGAAATAATTACGGGTAACTTACCATCTTTGTCTAGAAAAGCATATTCCAAACCTTTTGGAAGTTCTTTGAGCTCAAGAGGTGGGTCTTTAGGAGACTCCTTATTTGGTTGCTCATTTTGATCAAGAACCTTAAAAGTTTGTTCTATGGCGACCTCTTCTTCACCAAAGTGGGCAAACTTCTCACTTGTATCGGGTGGTTCATCTTCATCTTCAATTAGGGGGTCATTGTTGCCGAATGGATATTTCATTGACCGTTCAATATCGACACTTTTTTTAAATGCCCCTAATTGAAGAGGTAGATTGTTGAACTTCCGGTTTTTCAAAGCTTCGTGAGTTTTTACAAATGGTCGTCCCAACACTAGAGGAGCGTCATCGAGGATGACAAAGTCGGTGGGGACTACCATTTGATTTGTTTGTGTAGGATCGTGAAACGACCTAATGAGTCGATCAGAAGAGTGCTCAGACTGAATCAGAGGCGGAATTCATTGATTCGGTCTTCGTTTAGCTTGTATTCACTAATAAATGTCTTGTTTATTGATCTTGAACAGATTTACAGTACAGAGACACTTCGACAGGGCTTCGCTGTCGGAAATCAGAAAGTTACAAATGATGAAAGTTTGAAGGGTATTTATAAGGAAGACCCTGATCGTTTGAAGGTGGCATAAGACTCTTCAAACAGTCACACTCTTCAAACGGTGACCTCTCAAATGGTCATGACACACATGTTCAAACGGTCAACTATGTTTCAAATGATTTCATGCAATCCAAGTTGTGATATCATCAATGATGTCACCTACGTGATGTCATTTATGATGTCACCTATGTGATGTCATGCTTGTTCAAATCCGCAACAAACCCAGACTCGATATAAGATGAAGTCGACAGATGTATGCACCAACAGACTCCCCCTCAGATGTTGACGAGTCTTAAGTGTCGAGTCTTCGCATCTTCAGTCTTTATCAGTCTCTTTTCTTTCTTAGCATATACCAGAATCTTCTCTTTGGTTCTAACCTCGTCAGACTCCCCCTCTCATCATGATGGGATCACTGTCTGGAATTAGCTATCACCTTGAGATTGCATCCTGGCTTTAACTCTTTTTAAGCTCATCTCCTGCACAATCTTCTCACAAACACATAAGTTTTTACTTAAATCAATAAGAAAAACTTACTAGAAATAGTTACATCAAGTTCAAATTAATGACCTTGATTAACTAATCAAACTTTTCTTTTACAAAATCAGTTTCTTCTTTTAAACTCACACTCCCAAACCAGTTCATCATGTTCAGCACTTGAAATTTTGAAAATCAGCTCTTCAACATCAGTTGTCGAAAATCTTTTTGTATTTTTCAAAATTTATGCTAAAACACACTAAAATCTTTTTGGATTTTTGAAATAGAATGAAATACAGTAAAGAAATATTACAGACAATATTTTTGTGAGTTTGTGTAAGAGGATCATATCAGTTTATGTGACCAATCACTAGCACCGTTAAGCTTTAAACATATTAAGTTCTAAACGATTCACGTAGATTGACGATATTGTTATCCACTTAAACTCAATCTAAAAACTTTCGAAACGCTTACCGATACATTTAAGGTATATTAATTTTGCACTAAGTTCTTATGGACCCCACGATCTCAGCATATCCCATCATCATGCAATACACTAACTCAAGTAATGCCTTTAAACTTTTATCAACTGTGAATTGTGCGAAAACAAAGCAGAATGTTTAAACATTAACAATCAGGTCGATACTTCCGTATACGCAGAGAAAGTCCAATGTTTAAACAAAATAAGAAAATAAAAATAAGTTGAAGTTGTTTAGGCTTTAACCACCAGGTCGATACTCCCGTATACGCAGAGGTGATCCAAAGCTTAAACGAAATACCAAAGAAAATAAAGCAGAACGTTTAGGCAACAACATCCAGGTCGATACTCATGTATACGCAGAGGATGTCCGATGCTTAAACAAAATAAAGAAATAAAACAAGTTTAAATCTTTGCAAAATAAAATGCACAATCACAGCGACTTTTTAGCAAAGTTGTGAAAGTTCACAAACTTAACCAGTTTTATGTCTTTCGACAATCAGCGATTACCGAGTAGGCACACAATCAAGAAGAACAAAACTAAGTACTATGCTTTTGACCATGTTTCCCACTAGAACTAGGCTTTTTCATTTAGGTTTGTATCGTTATCGCAAATCTACTAGTCTAGCTGAGCCTATCGTCACATCTTTAGTGAGATCGTTTATCACATTTTGCCTTTCCATTTCTTTAGCATGCTGTGACAGTCCAACTGATCTACTATCATTTCCTCTTTTTCACAACAAAACTCATTTTTGCATTTTTTAATGTTTTTGACATTTTCAAATTTTCTAATTTTTTAAAAAAATTTTACTCCCCCTAAAATCAAAATATGTCTCAATTTTGATTTTCTGGGAAAATTTGAAAATAAGCTGTACAAGAAACTTGACAACATGATGAGAATCACTTCAAGTCTCCATTCACTTGGCTTGAACAATCAGAACTCCCACTGACAACAAAACCTTTTCCCATAGTGATTTCAAAACACTTAAGTTTGTTTTAATCAAAATGGTTTTTCCGGAAAATAAGTTTTGTGAGTCATTTCTCAAACATGGGGATCATTCATCACCTTGTTTTCTTTAACCACTTGTAAAAACTAACATTTTTAAGATCAATTTACAAACATCACTTGTAGAAAATCAAGTACAACTTAATGTCCCTGATTTACCACTTTTAAATCGAAATCACTTTCGTGAATTTCTCAAGAAATATGCCGATTCATGTTCCACGCTTACCAACCTGGGAACTCCGGCAAGTCAGGTTTTTCATTTAAACAGATTCACCCAAGCCTGACGGTCCTTGGGTGATTTTGAATTCTTGTTCAACAATGGTGGAAAATTTGCATCATCCATTGTTAGACCAGAATTCTCAACTTTTATCTCAACAAATGGCTCCTCTGGTTTTAACGAACCAGAATCATTGCCTGAATGCGGCTTGTCTGAATTTGATGAGCCAGATTCATCGCCGACATGTAGCTCCTTTGTTTCCAAAGAAACAAACTCATCGCCAGATTTGTTAATCTCTTGATTAACTGCCTTCTCTTTCTTTACTCTATTTTATGTCCTCAGATTTGTATCTGATGAATTCGTTTTGCTTGATTTGTCATTCTTTGGCGAGCAAGACGATTTATCAGAACTTTTATCTGTTTTACCAGTTGTATCCGAGGACACAATCCTTTCGAGATACTCTCTCGCCTTCTTCCTCTTCTTCCTCAGTCTGTCTTTTTGCCCCTGCGAAAGCTTCACTTTCGGTTTTAGAACTTTCTGTTCTTGAACTTTAGGTTCTTGAACTTTCTATTCCTTGGGCTTTGCTTTGACATTGACTGGTTTATTTACCATTTTCTGAGATCCAGCCCTCGATCTTCCCTTTGATCTCATTGGGCAATCTCTAGCAATATGGCCAATGATGTTGCAGTTAAAGCATCTTCTCGACTCAAACCTCCAACTCTGGCAGTTAACAGCAATGTGTCCTTGATAGCCGCATCTCTAACACACTCTGTTATCATACCATTCATCACCTTCAGTCCAAACATTCAAATCATAGCACTGTTTGGCTTGGTGATAATCATTTCTCCTCTTGTTTGCTGGATTTGGCTTTTGAGCACTGTGGTCAAACCTGCACCACTTATTACCAACAGTTTTTGAGTTTTGATTTTCCAATTTTTGTGGTTTTTTATCACGATTGGATGATTGAACTGATGAGCTTTTATTTTCTTTTTGAACATTTTCCGGTTTTTTATCCTTTTGTTTTTGTTCCACATTCTTCTTTACAGGTTTTTGCGTTGAGCATTCACCTTTTTCAGTAGAATGTAAAACAGTTTCTTTAAACATTTCATTTAATTTCAAAAAAAAATTTCTTTTTTCAACTTCATCATCAGTTTTCTCATCACAATCTTCAACTTTGACTTTATCAAAGTTTGTGACATTGTCACTTATTGGAACTGAATTGATCGGTTTTGGACATGGATAATCTGGTGTTGATGACGAAGTCTCAAAACCTTTCAATTTCTCTTCAAGCTCTTTGATTTTCTTTCGAGCACATTCAGCTTCTTTTTCAAGTCGAATAATCGTCTGAAGATGAGAATTTATCATTTTTTGCTTTTCAATGTTATTCTTGCTAAAAACAGATCTCCCATCTTCAAGAATTTTTATTTGACTTTGAAATTCTTTTTCAATTTTTGATTTTTCATTTTTCATTTTCAAAACTTTTAATTTTATCTTCAAAAATTTTTCCATTTTCTTTCAACTTCTTGTTTTCAGATGTTAAACTGTTCAAGTCATTTAACAGTTTAACATTTTCAGATTTTTGCTTCTCACAAATTTCCTGCAATATAAGAATCTGTTTAACATCAGCTTGCTTCTCATCCTTCAACTTGTTGACTTCCAATGTCAAACTTTCCGCATCTTTCAAGAGTTTGCCATTGTCAGCTTCAAGTTTATCACATTTAGAACCCACTGATGCAGAACTTGAAGATTCATTCTTCACAAATTCTTCAGGCTTTGAGATTTCCTTTTTCTATATCTTGTATGTTCCTGCACAAAAAATTTTAACGAAATCAAGAGGATTCATATTCTCATCAATATAACAACCCCTCTTCATATCGTAAATCAGATTACTTTTTGCAGCAAGACATACATTAACTCTTCTTTTCATTTCAAGAATCACATCTAAATCCATTTTCATCAAAATATTTTTTGTTTCATTTATCAATTCTTTCTTTTTATTGTCACTTTCATACTCAAAATCTTTAAGTTTGTTGATGAACCCTTTTAGATACAGCTTTGAAAAACTAGAATCTTTCTTTAGGTTTTTCAAACATTCATCCCATTCGATAGGTAATGCATCAGCAAACTTTGATACTTTTTCAGTATCTGTCAAGAATATCTCATGATCTTTTAGATAACCAAGTAAAACATTATATCGGTTTACTAGATCATCCAATGTTTCATTTTTCAAGCACACAAAGTATTTAAACCTTTTCTCCCATCCAATCTTGTTCACCATTCTATAACTTTCATCTATAAACCCTCGATTCCAAGCATTAAATTTCTCAAAATAATAGTTTTCTTTTTCATCAAACATCACTTCTGTCATTTCAAAAACAATCTATTCAAAACTTTTTGACAATCAGATTATTATGTTCACATACATATCGATTTCAAAGAATCAACACTTAAAACATTTAATGGCCGACATACTTAATTTTTTTTTTTTACATGGGCTCTTTTAATGAATGATTTTGATTGGGCCGAAACCTTGAACAAGGATATTAATCACATGGGCCGAACACTTTCACGTGAATTATAGCTGACAACAATATTTCACACCAATTATCTCATTGGGCCGATCAATATATGCTTCCTGACACTTTCTTTAGTCAAATTACATGGGTCGGTGATGTTCAAACAATTTGATTCTAATCTCAATTCACATGCAAACTTGAATTCTATTGGGCCTCACTATCTATATCACATGAGTCTTTAATAAGTATCACATGCAATCGACAACAACTGAGATATTCACATACACCAACACATTAAATCTGAATTAATTCACATGAACTCTTTTCCCAATTACTGACACCTCGTAAACTGTTATACACAACTCGATGGACGCACTCAAATGAAATGTTGTTTCAAACGGGATGGCTAGCTTCAAACGGTCATGTCAGTTTCAAACTGACAAGGTCAATTTTCAAACGGACAAGATCAATTTCAAACGGTCATGTGCATTTTCAAACGGTCAGTCCAGTTTTCAAACGGACAGCCAAGTCTCGTTCAAATGGTCAGCAATTTTCAGTCCATTTTTACCACTTTTTCTTCGAATTTTGAGCTGAAACTCTCAAGGGTTTGTTAAAACACAATTACGCACACATTGTGAAAGTTATAGCTGATTTTAACCGTGAAAACTTTTTCAGTTTTGAAAAGAAGGTGTAGAAGTTAGAATTTTTTAGCGAAAACGAGCTAAATGGTAAGAACTCTTCCTCCTGTGCTCTGATACCACATGTAAGATCGTGAAACGACCTAATGAGTCGATCAGAAGAGTGCTCAGACTGAATCAGAGGCGGAATTCATTGATTCGGTCTTCGTTTAGCTTGTATTCACTAATAAATGTCTTGTTTATTGATCTTGAACAGATTTACAGTACAGAGACACTTCGACAGGGCTTCGCTATCGGAAATCAGAAAGTTACAAATGATGAAAGTTTTAAGGGTATTTATAGGGAAGACCCTGACCGTTTGAAGGTGGCATAAGACTCTTCAAACGGTCACACTCTTCAAACGGTGACCTCTCAAATGGTCATGACACACATGTTCAAACGGTCAACTATGTTTCAAATGATTTCATGCAATCCAAGTTGTGATATCATTAATGATGTCACCTACGTGATGTCATTTATGATGTCACCTATGTGATGTCATGCTTGTTCAAATCCGCAACAAACCCAGACTCGATATAAGACGAAGTCGACAGATGTATGCACCAACAGTTTGAACCAAGACATCCTCAACTACACCGATTGATTTTATTACCTTTCGATTGGATAGAAAAATGGGTATTTTAAGTGGAGAAAAATCACTAATACTTAATTTTTCGAAAATGTAGTTAGGCATTATGTTAACACAAAGATCTTTATCGATTGTGACATTACTAATAAATGAATTTTGAAAGAAACATGGAACCGGTGTAATGTTAATTTCAAATGGGTCTTCTTTTATTAGTGAGGTTTGATCAGTAGTTAACTTAACACTTACCGTTTCGTCAATTTTAGTGTTAGTGTTTAACTCTTTTAAAAACTTAGCATGAGTGGAAACTAAACAATGATTTTCAAAAGAAGGTGACAAGAGATTAATTTCTTCAAAATTAGACTCTTCTTGAATTTTATCGTTAACGGACTCACCTTTTTCGTTGTTTAACTCATGTGTCGGTTTTTCACTTATTTGTTCTTCCATTTTTACACCTTCGGTTATTTCTTCTTTAATTAATTCTTCTTTTGCGCGGGACTCATCTTCCCTTGCGCGAGATTCTTTTATATAGCGATCAATAACTCTAAGGTGTTCTAATATCCTATCGGTCACTTCGGTTATAGAAAAAGGATCGGGATTTTCAGAGCTTGAATCCGGTTGTTCGATCCTTTGTTCCTCATAATACCCATATGAAGTAGATGGTTCACACCATTGTTCTTCATTGTAAGTATATGATGGATAAGGGTCATAATTTTGTTCTTCATAATACTCATATGAGGTGGGTTGTTCACGCCATGGCTCCTCATAATAAGCATACGAAGGTGGTGGCTCATATCTTGGTTCCTCAAAGTATGAGTAAGAAGGCTCATACCTTGGTTCATCAAAATATGAGTATGAGGGAGGAGGTTCATACCTTTGGTCTTCATAGGATGTGTATGAAGTTTATGGCTCGTACCTGGGCTCCTCATAGTAGGTATATGAATTGGATGGTTGATATGGGTGACTATATTGAACCGAGTGCGGATTACTACAATTAGTGCAATAGTTACTCCTATAATCATCCTCCTCATAGGTGTAGTTGTAACCTCCTGAGTATTGATCCATAAGAATCACTCAGCAGACCAAAACCAAGTCTCGAGATCAGAAAACAAAAATAAAAACGAAAACAGAGGCTGGACACGGCCCCGTGTTCAGTGAGCACGGCCCCGTGTACAGAATCTGTATCTGGGCGTTTTAATTAAAGTTACTGATTTCGTTGAGCACGGGGGCGTGTTCAGTGAGCACGGCCCCGTGTTCAGCTTCTGTTACTGGGTGTTTTAAGAAAAATGTGCAGGGCCGTGTTCAGTGAGCACGGCCCGTGTTCAGGTTACTGTAAATGCAAAACTAAACTAAAATGCAGAAAAATGTGCGGGCGTTTTGAAAAGGTTTTGAAAAACTGATTAGGCCGTCGATTTTAAGCTTTCTTAAAATCCTTGTATCCCCGGCAACGACGCCAAAAACTTGATGTGCGTGAGTGTTATTAGTTTTTAATGTATTTATTAAGCCCTTTTTAACACTTTTTAGCCAAGTTTTAAATTTATAAAACACGATATTTACTAACACTAAACACACATATGGGCAAGTGAACCCATCGTGAGCGTAGTATAGTGTTGGCAAGATACCGAGGTCGTCCAAGGACACAAGAGCTTTTAGTACCGGTTTATCCTCAACGTCTAATCAAATCAAAAGTTTAGAAAAATGTTTTAAACTAAGAAAATAAAAACTAACTAAAATGCTGAAAAATAAAAATAAAAGAAAACAGATAGACAAGATGAATCACTTGGCTCCGACTCGTGTTTAGTGTAACCTTTGATTATTTCCGCACTTTTGCACTATTTAAGAGATTTTCTTAGTTATTGTAGTAGGCCCCTCTTTTGGAGGTGACGTTACCCTCAACCCAGTAGTTTGAGTTAGCAAGGATACAATCCTAAAGGGTCAGATTATTGAAAGATAATTAATTAAGTTATTAATGCATATTGTGGTAGGCCCCTCTTTTGAAGGCGACGTTACCCTCGGCTAAGTAGTCTGAGTCAGCAGGGATACAGTCATAAGTAGTCGGGTTAAAATATTAATAGTAGTTTAACTTATGAGGGGGTCAAAGAGTTTGGACCCTCGCTATCCAATACCGTTAAGTATTGAAGGAGGTCCTACTAAATTTGACCCAGGTCCTTTGCAGGATCTATACACTGAACAATGGCAAGACTCTTACCAAACCGTTCCCTTAACCCCCGACCTGGTAGCCAACATACCTCCATGTAGACCGTGGAGATATGAATGGTGAAAATCTTTTATTTTATATAGACAGTAAAATAATGCCAAGACACCACGGACAAACGATAAGGAAGAATCACCTTCAACATAAGAAACTAGTTATTAAAGTCATTAATACATAACCAATTAAAAAGTGCAAAAAGATTAAAAATAAAAAGTATTACACTAGACACTTTGTCTTCACCAAGTGATGTAAGAGGCTTAGGCAAACATGGCCTTGATTGTCAAGAACTCTTACGATCAATCTTGGATCCCGAGACGACTCACACACTCTATGATGGACAATGGATGATGGTGGTGGATGATGGTGTTATGGTGGTGGTGGGTGGTGGGTGAAGTGTGAGAGAGGTGGTGTGCCAAGGGATGGTTTGAGCTTGAACCAAGCACTCCTATTTATAGGCTGAACAGAAGCTCGGGCACGGCCCCGTGTCCAGTGGGCACGGCCCCGTGTCCACATCCTTCTATTTCTTCATTAATTGCTCTTGTCTTTATTAGTTGACCACGGCCCCGTGTCCGCTGGGCACGACCCCGTGTGCAGAAGCATATCTGTACTATCAAGATTTGCCTAGATTCTGCGAATCTTATAGTTGACCACGACCCCGTGTCCGCTAAGCACGGCCCCGTGGTGGGCGATGGAAGCTTCTACAACTTTGTCTTTTATGCTGGCACTTGGGCACACCCCCGTGCTCACTGAGCACGGGGCGTGTTCAGCCTTCTGCTCTCTTGTTTTGCTTGGGAAGATGCTTTCGGGGAGGTCGGGCATGCCACGTTTGTTCCTTTTCTTGTATTTATGTTAGATTTAGCTGCCTTTTTGCTTCCTTTGTTAATTTGAGCTCATTTAATCCTGAAAATACAAAAGGAAGACAAAAACACACTTTTTCCAACATTAGTACTAAAAAAGGGTTAGTTTTATGCCACAATTGATGTAATTTATATGTTGCATTTTGCACACATCAGTGATTTCTGGATTCGAGAGGTACACTTCCTTGGCCACATTGTTAATGAAATGGGGATACACATGGATCCTGCTAAAATTGATGCTATCTGAAATTGGGCGGCACCGAAGAATCCTTCGGAGGTGCGACAATTTCTTGGTCTCGCTGGGTACTATCACAGATTTATTAAAGACTTCTCGAAGATCGCTCAACCTCTCACCGCACTAACACAGAAAGGCGTTGTATACTCTTGGGGAACAAAACAAGAAGATGCTTTCCAGTTGTTGAAACAAAAACTCTGCAGTGCACCAATCTTGTCTTTACCAGAGGGTACCGAATATTTTGTGGTGTATTGTGATGCTTCTATTCAGAGTCTCGGTTGTGTGCTAATGCAACGCGAGAAGGTGATAGCGTACGCTTCTCGACTGTTGAAGGTTCATGAGAAGAATTACAAGACTCACAACTTAGAGTTGGGGGTTGTGGTCTTTGCATTAAAAATCTGGAGGCATTACCTGTACGGTACTAAATGCACCATTTATACCAACCACAAGAGCCTTCAGCATATCTTTGATCAGAAGGAATTGAATATGCGACAACGTCGTTGGGTAGAACTCTTAAACGACTACGATTGTGCAATCAAGTATCACCCAGGTAAAGCTAACATTGTAGCTGATGCCCTTAGTCGAAAGGAAACAAAACCCAAGCGTGTCCGCGCTCTGCAGCTCACTATCCACTCTAATTTACCTGATCAGATCCGTTCGGCTCAGACTGAAGCGTTGAAGGAAGAAAACCTGAAAGCTGAATATTTGCGGGGCATGGAAAAACGACTCGTGGAGAGATCAGACGGCATTTATTATTTTATGGAACGGATATGTGTTCCTTTGTTTGGAAATCTTAGGGAGCTTGTGATGGACGAAGCGCACAAGTCTCGCTACTCTGTTCACCCAGGTTCAGATAAGATGTATCAGGACCTCAAAGTCTTATATTGGTGGCCAAAGATGAAGGCTCACATCGCGACGTATGTGAGTAAATGTTTAACTTGTGCGAAGGTTAAGGTAGAGTACCAGAAACCCTCAGGCCTGCTTCAACAACCAGAAATACCCATGTGGAAATGGGAGCAAATTGCTATGAATTTCGTCACTGGTTTGCCGAGAACTCAAAACGGAAACGATACCATTTGGGTGATCGTTGATCGTCTCACGAAGTCAGCACATTTCCTAGCAATCAAGGAAACGGATAAATTCTCACAACTCGCTGCTGTTTATCTAAAGGAGGTGGTCTCTAGGCATGGGGTGCCAACCTCTATTATTTCCGATCGTGACCCGTGTTTTATATCAGATTTATGGCAGTCGATGCATAAATCATTCGGCTCACGCCTCGACATGAGCACTGCCTATCACCCACAGACGGATGGTCAAAGTGAACGAACCATTCAGACACTTGAAGACATGCTGCGAGCATGTGTGATCGATTTTGGTAAGGGGTGGGAGAAGCACTTGCCGTTGATAGAGTTCTCTTACAACAACAGTTACCATACTAGCATCCAGGCAGCTCCGTTTGAAGCGTTGTACGGACGGAAATGTCGTTCTCCTCTTTTTTGGGCTGAGGTGGGTGACAGCCAAATCACAGGTCCGGAACTTGTGCTCGAAACTTCTGAAAAGATTGTCCAGATTAGAAATCGTATGGCGGCAGCGCGTGACAGGCAGAAAAGCTACGCTGACAAGCGTAGGAAACCCTTAGAGTTCGCTGTAGGCGATCGAGTTACGTTGAAAGTCTCACCCTGGAAGGGTGTGGTGCGCTTTGGGAAGCGCGGCAAGCTTAATCCACGTTATGTCGGGCCATTCAAAATCCTGGAGTGAATCGTTAAAGTGGCCTACAAGCTCGAATTACTTGCTGAGTTGGGTAACGTTCATGATGTCTTCCATGTTTCGCAACTAAAGAAATGCTTTTCAGATGAAACACTTGTGGTACCGTTTCAAGAGCTATATATTGATGACAAATTGCAGTTTGTCGAAGAACCCATCGAAATCATGGATCGGGAAGTTAAGGTTCGTAAGCAAAGTCGGATTCCAATCGTGAGAGTCCGTTGGAACTCAAGACGTAGACCGGAGTTCACAAGGGAACGCGAGGATCAGATGAAGCTCAAGTATCCTCAATTATTCCCAACTGCCCCCATCTAAATCTGATGCAACTGGTGAATTTCGGGGCGAAATTCCCTTTCAAGTTGGGGATGATGTGGCACCTGCGGAAAATCCACAGTCATCCTGATCAAACATCTCGATGTGGGTTACTTGTCAAATTTTGGGACGAAATTTCTTTCAAGTTGGGGATGATGTGACAACTCGAGATTTCAAGGCCTTTCCTTTACGCATTACTTGTTCCACAATTCATTTTATGTTGTATCTTGTGCATGATATGAGAATGGTTAAAGTATTGTTACGTTTGAGTGTTGCATGAAAACTTAAGTATTGTGTAATGTTATAATTATGTTTAACCTCGATTGAGAAACACTTGATGAAGGATGATTCTTCGTCACTCTCACTCCTCGACGAAGAGTAGAACTTCATCACAATCAACCTTCGACGAAGGTTGATTCTTCGTCACACACACACCACGACGAAGAATGCACTTCGCCAAAAAGGGGCCTTCGGCCCAGACTATTCGAGGCCCAGAATGGCCTGATTGTTATTTTGTGCGTATGACTTATCATATCACGTAACTGCAAATCCCACAAACCCTAAGGCTCTCTCTCTCTGCGTAACGGCATCTAGGTCTCGAAGCCCTTCATCTCCAAACAAACTGGATAGTGTCTTGTTCTCGTTCGTTGGATTAATACCTGATATGTGGATTCGTGTTGTGATGATTTTGTATGAATATGTAGGATCTTGTGTACATAATGTTCCATTTTTGATCGGCCGTATGAATGTTTATTACGTAGTTAGGGTTTGTACGATCAAAGTGTTGAAGATCCTTGTGTGTTTCAATGATTAATGTTTGATTAGAATTGTACGTTAAATGAAACTGTTATGTTTTGGGTAGTCGATGATTGATCATAATTAGGGTTGTTGAACTTGTAAAATAACTGTTGGTTGATCCATTAATCGTGCTGAAAATGTGTTAACTATTGTTATGTGATTTTGACGAACCTTTATGGTACTTCGCCGAACCCCATCTCGACGAAGGTTGGATACTTCGCCGAACCCCATCTCGACGAAGATTGGGTACTTCACCGAACCCCATCTCGACGAAGATTAGGTACTTCGTCACATTCCATCTCGACGAAGGATAGTCCTTCGTCGATAGAATTCTTCGCCATAAGTGTAAATGGACAGAAACAGTAAACAGATCATGATGTATAAGAAGATGGACACTTGTGTTTGTGAAATTTTATTTGTTGTATGATGATAATGTTAACTAGAAATGTGGGTGGCCAATTCGTCTGTAAAATTTTATTATGAGACTTGCACATGAGATGTGGACATGTATGAGGACTGAATACGTGATATGTGATAAACGGTGATCTTGTGGTAGATGCAAACTGTGTAAAATATGTGGCTTGATTGACTGTGAAACTGATTTTGATTGGTAACCATGGTAGGGTTTGGGTTGACTGATGCGTGTCGAGTGTGATAGGGTGAGATATGGTTTTAATGTATCTTTTAAGCCCTTTTACACTTTTTAGTCAAGTTTTAAATTTATAAAACACGATATTTACTAACACTAAACACACATATGGGCAAGTGCACCCATCGTGAGCGTAGTATAGTGTTGGTAAGATACCGAGGTCGTCCAAAGACACAAGAGCTTTTAGTACCGGTTTATCCTCAACGTCTAATCAAATCAAAAGTTAGAAAAAAGGTTTTTAAACTAGAAAAATAAAACTAACTAAAATGCTGAAAAATAAAATAAAATAAAAACAGATAGACAAGATGAATCACTTGGATCCGACTCGTGTATAGTGTAACCTTTGCTTATTTCCGCACTTTTGCACTTTTTAAGAGATTATCTTAGTTATTGTTGGTGCATTCATCTGTCGACTTCGTCTTATGTCGAGTCTCGGGTTCGTTGTGAAGTTGATCAAGCATGATGTCATCATATTTAATGATGACATCACAAAGATGACATCACATATTACTACTTCACGTGAAAACAACATGCATTCATAAAAGTCAAGGCTTTCGCTTGAAACAAGATCTGATTAGATTCGCTTGAAGACAAAATTGCATGTAGGTTTCGCTTGAAAGCTAGTTTGAGTGTTTCGCTTGAAACTGTCATGTATGTTTCAAGCGAGACCTTGAAGGCTATAAATAGGGTGTTGTTCATTTCATTTGTAACAGTTCATAGAATTCCATACCGAGGTGCTGCCGGTGTGAAGACCGATTGTAATCGATATTATATCAATATAATCAGTGTTTAAAGTGATATTCAAGTTGTTTTGACGTCGGTTTCTTAGTTTCCGCCTCTGAAACTGATAAAATCTCTTCTGAACGACTCGTTCGGGTCGCAAAACGATCCTACAAGTGGTATCAGAGCTCAGGAGGAAGAGATCTTGCCAAAACAGCCTGTTTTCGTCACTTTTTCTGATTTCTACACCATTCTTTTCAAAATTTAAAATTTTTCACGGTTAAAATCGGCTCAAATTCACACATATTATGCGCAATTATGAATTAACAAATCCTGGAAAGTTTTAGAGCTAAAATCGGTTTAAATCTGATTAAAATTGAACTTTCGCTTGAAAAGTTGTTCGTATTTGCTGATGTCATATGGCTTTCGCTTGAAGTTACGTGTTGAGTCTGCTTGATTCTAGCTCTCGCTTGAAACGACCGCTTGAAATTCACGTGTTTCGCTTGAGTGTGTACATCGTGGATTGTGAAAATACATAGAATTGTGTGAAACGTAAAACGAGGATGTCAGGTCATTGATGTTTGGGATAAGAGATCATGTGGTTTGTATCGGTTTGCATGTGATTTTGGTTCGATCAGTTTTTTAGTCAATACTATTAAAAGTTTCAAGGGAATTATCAGTTTTTGCATGTGACTTTGATTTCATCGAGATATAGTGTCAGCCATTATAGTTGAGGTCTAATTAAATTGTTTTGAATTTAGTATTGTCGGCTTAGTGGTATATCATCATCATGTTGCATGTGATTTGAATTGTGAGGTCCAATTAAAATCCAAATCATATAAGTGTTTAGATCTTGACATATATTTTTGTAAATCAATATTGACAGAACCCATGTGAGGCAATTGATGGTATATCAGATTTATTAAAGTCTTTGACCCAAGATTCTTATTTTCGGCCCAATCAACATATTAAATCAATTACAGGTGTCAGTCATTTTAATTGATAATATCAATAGTTTGAGAGGAGTCATTAAATCAGTATTCATTAAAAAATTGTCTGCCCAAGGTTTTGCTTGTGACTGGAATAGAGCAGCCCACTAATTGATCGGCCCAATCCGATTGGTTGAACAGATTGTTTTGGAAAAATGGAAGTGGTCTTTGATGAAAAAGAAAACCATGATCTTGAAAGGATAAATGATTGGTATCGAGGGTATTTCAGTAGTCATTATCAAGGTTTGTCCAAGAATGTTTGGGCTAACCGGTTCGATTGTTTTCTGTGTAAGAAAGATGAAAAATTAGATGATCTGGAGAAGCGATTTGATCGTTTGATTGACCATTTGAAAGAAAACAAGATAATGATATCAGAAGCTGAAATAGTATCAAATTTTGCTAATGGATTACCAGCTGAATGGAATGATTTTTTGGAAAATCTAAGAAAGAATTCTAGTTTTTCAAAATTATCTTTAAGTAAATTCATCAGTAAACTTACAACACATATGAATGATAATGAAGAGAAAAAGAAAGGGTTGTTGAATAGGATAGAAAATAATTTGAAAAAATTAAGTTTGGATGTGGTTGTAGAACTGAACAAAAGAGTCTGTGTGTGTCTTAGTGCAAAAGATGTTATGAAATACGATATGAAGAGGGGTTGTTATATTGATGAGAATATGAATCCTCTTGACTTCGTTAAAATCTTTTGTGCAGGAACATACAAGATGGAGACAGAGCAAGTTCAAAAGAATGAAGAATCTGTGAAGATTGAATCTTCAAGTTCAGAATCAGTGTGCTCTAAATGTGACAACTTTAAGGCTGATAATGACAAACTCTTGAAAGATGCAGAAAGATTGACATTGGAAATCAAGAAGTTGAAAGATGAGAAGCAATTTGATGATAAACAGATTCTTGTTTTGCAAGAAAATTTTGAGAAGTTGAAATCTGAAAATGTCAAACTGTTGAGTGGTTTGGACAGTTTGACATTAGAAAACAAAATTTTGAAAGAAAAAGAAAAAGATTTTGAAAATGAAAAATCGAAGATTGAAAAAGTTTTTCAAAGTCAAATAAAAATTTTAGAAGATTAGAGAGATATGTTTGGTAAAAACAATCTTGAAAAACAAATTGCAAACAATTCTCATCTTGAAAAGATTATTCGACTTGAAAAAGAGGCAGAATGTGCTCAAAAGAAAATCAATGAATGGGAACAAAAGTTGAAGGTTTTTGTGAATACTTCAACTATTCCTTGCCCAAAACCTTTAAATTCTGTTCCAATAAGTGACGATGTCACAAACTATGACAAAGTCATAGTTGAAGATTGTGATGAAAATTCTGATGATGAAAATGAAAAAATTAAAAAAAAAGAATTTGTTTTTGAAATTAAAAGAAAAGTTTCAAGAAACTGTTCCACAATCAACTGAAAAGGGAGAATGCTCTAAGCAAAAACCTTTGAAGAAGAAAGTGGAACAAAAACAAAAAGAGAAAATTTTGAAAAATGTTCAAAAAGAAAATAAAAGTTCATCAGATCAATCATCCAATCGCAATAAAAAATTACAAAAAGTAAAAAATGAAAATTTAAAAATTGTTGGTAATGAGTGGTGCAGGTCGGACCACAGAGCTCAAAGGCCAAATCCAGCATACAAGAGGAGAAATGACTATCACCAAGCCAAACAGTGCTTTGATCTGAATGTTTGGACTGAAAATGGTGATTGGTATGATAACAGAGTGTGTTACAGATGCGGCTATCAAGGACACATTGCTGTTAACTGCCAGAGTTGGAGTTTTGAGACGAGGAGATGCTATAACTGCCAAATCAGAGGACACATTGCCAGAGATTGCCCAATGAGATTAAAGGGAAGATCGAGGGCTGAATCTCACAAAATGGCAAAGAAAACAGTCAATGTCAAAGCAAAGCCCAAGGAACAGAAAGTTCAAGAACCTAAAGTTTAAGAACAGAAAGTTCTAAAATCGAAAGTGAAGCTTTCGCAGGGGCAAAAAGACAGACTGAGGAAAAAGAGGAAGAAGGCAAGAGAGTATCTGGAGAAGATTTTGTCCTCGGATACAACTGGTAAAACAGATAAAAGTTCTGATAAATCGTCTTGCTCGCCAAAGAATGACAAATCAAGCAAAACGTATTCATCAGATACAAATCTGAGGACGAAAGAGGGAAAGAAGAAGAAGAAAGTTTGTGGCAATGAATCTGTTTCTTCGGAAACAAAGGAGCCACATGTTGGTGATGAATCTGGCTCATCAAAGTCAGACAAGCCACATTCAGGCAATGATTCTGGTTCTTCAAAGCCAAAGGAGCCAGTTGTTGAGGTAAAAGTAGAGAATTTTGGTTTAACAATGGATGATGCAAATTTTCCATCATTGTTGAACAAGAATTCAAAATCACCCAAGGACCGTCAGGCTTGGGTGAATCTGTTTAAATGAAAAACCTGACTTGCCGGAGCTCCCAAGTTGGTAATCGCGGAGCATGAATCGGCATTATTCTTTAAATAGTTTTTGAAAATTGTTTTTGAGAAGAGTGAATTGCCGGAACTCCCAGGTTGGTAAGTGTGGAGTAGGAATCGGCACTTTGAGAATTCAACCAACAGATGATGTTTGGTTGAAAATGCTTAATTGGATTGATCTTACAAGTGGTAAATCAGGGACATTAAGTTGTATCTGATTTCCTATAAGTGGTTTAAAAACAATGTGATGAACCAAATCCCTAACCTACCAATGGTTTTACAAAATCAACAAAACTTATTTTCCGGAAAAACCATTTGATTAAAACAAACTTAAGTGTTTTGAAATCAATGGGAAAATAGTTTGTTGTAAAGGGGAGTTCTGATTGTTTATGCCAAGTGGATGGCGAATTGAAGCAATTCGATATCAGTTGTCAGTTTGCTTGTATAGTTTGTTTTCAAATTTCCTAAAATGTGTTTGCATTTTAGGGGGAGTAAGAAATTTTTGAAAATCCAAAAACATTTGAAAATTTGAAAATGTCAAAAACATTGAAAAATGCAAAAATGAGTTTTGTTGTCAAAAAGAGGAAATGATAGTAGATCGTTAGACTGTCACAGCATGCTAAAGAAATGGAGAGATAAAATGTGATAAGCGATCTCACTAAAGATGTGACGATAGGCTCAGCTAGACTAGTAGATTTGCGATAACGATACAAACCTAAAGCAAAAAGCCTAGTTCTAGTGGGAAACACGGTCAAAAGTGTAGTACTTGGTTTTGTCCTTCTTGATTGTGTGCCTACTCAGTAATCGTTGATTGTCGAAAGACATAAAACTGGTTAAGTTTGTGAACTTTCACAACTTTGCTGAAAAGTCACTGTGATTTTGTGCATATCATTTTGCAAAGATTTAAACTTGTTTTATTTCTTTATTTTGTTTAAGCATCGGACATCCTCTGCGTATACGTGAGTATCGACCTGGATGTTGTTGCCTAAACGTTCTGCTTTATTTTCTTTGGTGTTTCGTTTAAGCTTTGGATCTCCTCTGCGTATACGGAAGTATCGACCTGTGATTAAAGCCTAAACAACTTCAACTTGTTTTATTTTTCTTATTTTGTTTAAACATTGGACTTTCTCTGCGTATACGGAAGTATCGACCTGATTGTTAATGTTTAAACATTCTGCTTTGTTTTCGCACAAATCACAGTCGATAAAAGTTTAAAGGCATTGCTTGAGTTAGTGTATTGCATGATGAGGGGATATGCTGAGATCGTGGGGTCCATAAGAACTTAGTGCTATCTTAATATACCTTAAAGTATCGGTAAGCAGATTGAAAGTTTTTAGATTGAGTTTAAGTGGACAACAATATTGTCAATCAATGTGAATCGTTTAGAGCTTAAAATGTTTTAAAGCTTAACGGTGTTGGTGATTGATCTCATAAACTGATATGATCCTCTTGCACGAACTCACAAAAATATTGTTTGTAAATATTTCTTTACTGCATTTCATTCTATTTCAAAAATCCAAAAAGATTTTAGTGTGTTTTAGCATAATTTTTGAAAAATCCAAAAAGATTTTCGACAACTGATGTTGGAGAGCTGATTTTCAAAATTCCAAGTGCTGAACAGGATGAACAGTTTGGGAGTGTGAGTTTAACAGAAGAAATTTGTTTTGAGAAAGAAAGGTTTGATTAGTTAATCGAGATCATTAATTTGAACTTGATGTAACTATTACTAGTAAGTTTTTCTTATTGATTTAAGTGAAAACTTATGTGGTGGTGAGAAAATTTGTGCAGGAGATGAACTGAACAGAGATAAAGCCAGGGATTGATCTCAAGGTGATAGCTAATTCCAGACGGCGATCCCATCATGATGAGAGGGGGAGTCTGACGAGGTTAGAGCCAAAGAGAAGATCCTGGTATATGCTAAGAAAGACAAGAGACTGATAAAGACTGAAGATTGAGAATACTCGACACTTAAGACTCGTCAACATCTGAGGGGGAGTCTGTTGGTGCATTCATCTGTCGACTTCGTCTTATGTCGAGTCTCGGGTTCGTTGTGAAGTTGATCAAGCATGATGTCATCATATTTAATGATGACATCACAAAGATGACATCACATATTACTACTTCACGTGAAAACAACATGCATTCATAAAAGTCAAGGCTTTCGCTTGAAACAAGATCTGATTGGATTCACTTGAAGACAAAATTGCATGTAGGTTTCGCTTGAAAGCTAGTTTGAGTGTTTCACTTGAAACTGTCATGTATGTTTCAAGCGAGACCTTGAAGGCTATAAATAGGGTGTTGTTCATTTCATTTGTAACAGTTCATAGAATTCCATACCGAGGTGCTGCCGGTGTGAAGACTGATTGTAATCGATATTATATCAATATAATCAGTGTTTAAAGTGATATTCAAGTTGTTTTGACGTCGGTTTCTTAGTTTCCGCCTCTGAAACTGATAAAATCTCTTCTGAACGACTCGTTCGGGTCGCAAAACGATCCTACAGTTATTGTAGTAGGCCCCTCTTTTGAAGGTGACGTTACCCTCAACCCAGTAGTTTGAGTCAGCAAGGATACAATCCTAAAGGGTCGGATTATTGAAAGATAATTAATTAAGTTATTAATGCATAATGTGGTATGCCCCTCTTTTGAAGGTGACGTTACCCTCGGCTAAGTAGTCTGAGTCAGCAGGGATACAGTCCTAAGTAGCCGGGTTAAAGTATTAATAGTAGCTTACATATGAGGGGATCAAATAGTTTGGACCCCCGCCATCCAATACCGGTGGGTATTGAAGGAGATCCTACTAAATTTGACCCAGGTCCTTGCAGGATCTATACACTGAACAAGGCAAGACTCTTACCAAACCGTTCCCTTAACCCCCGACCAGGTAGCCAACATATCTCCATATAGACCGTGGAGATATGAATGGTGAAAATCTTTTATTTTATATTGACAGTAAAATAATGCCAAGACACCACGGACAAACGATAAGGAAGAATCACCTTCAACATAAGAAACTAGTTATTAAAGTCATTAATACATAACCAAATAAAAATTGCGAAAGGATTAAAAATAAAAAGTATTACACTAGACATTTGTCTTCACCAAGTGATGTAAGAGACTTAGGAAAACATGGCATTTGATTGTCAAGAACTCTTACGATCAATCTTGGATCCCGAGACGACTCACAGACTCTATGATGGATGATGGTGGTGGATGATGGTGTTGTGGTGGTGGTGGTGGAGTGTGGGTGAAGTGTGAGAGAGGTGGTGTGCCAAGGGATGGTTTGCAAATGAGCCAAGCACCCCTATTTATAGCCTGAACAGCAGCTCGGGCACGGCCCCGTGTCCATTTTCCTTCTCTTTCTTCATTAATTGCAGTTTGTCTGCATTAGTTGACCACGCCCCCGTGTCCGCTGGGGACGACCCCGGGTGCAGAAGCGTATCTGTACTATCAAGATTTCCTCAGATTCTGCGAATCTTAGAGTTGACCACGGCCCCGTGTCCGCTGGGCACGCCCCCGTGGTGGGTGATAGAAGCTTCTACAGCTTTGTCTTTTCTGCAGACACTTGGGCACGCCCCTATGCTCACTGAGCACGGGGCGTGTTCAGCCTTCTGTTCTCTTGTTTTTGCTTGGGAAGATGCTGTCGGGGGGTCGGGCATGCCACGTTTGATCCTTTTCTTGTATTTATGTTAGATTTAGCTGCCTTTTTGCTTCTCTTGTTCATTTGAGCTCATTTAATCCTGAAAATACAAAAGGAAGACACAAACACACTTTTTCCAACATTAGTACTAAAAAATGGTTAGTTTTATGCCACATTTGATGTAATTTATATGTTGCATTTTGCACACATCATTGACCAACTTGGACGGGTAACTAAACATACTGAGCAAATCTAAGGTGAGTTCATTTCTCTTGAGCATGCGTCCCGGTGGGTGGGACAATCAAATGGGTATTCCTTAGAGGAATAAATCTTGTGGGTAAAAACTGGAATGTTGGATAATACACTCATTTCCTATCACCGTAAGTCCCATCTTCTACCGAATAGTTACCTGAGAGGTAACGGGGTATTAGTTGATAGCGCTATTAGGCTTGGCAACCTCACATCGTACCTGAGAGGACGGGCGTGAACTAATTACCTTAATCATGACCAATGCTTAAATAGGGGGCATTGGGGACAGGCAAAACAATCTGGAAGCCATCTTGTACGTACTCGAGTTATTATCAACATTATAATCAATGAACTGAACTAAACACTTGGTAACTAACGTTTTCGTAAAACTATGAACTCACCAGCGTTGTCTGATACACTTGTTGCATGCTCGCAGGTCGTTAGGTACTATGGACAAGGAACTTGCTATCTGGGATTGCTGGAGTGGTCATGGGTCGCACGACTTGGATATCCATGACTTGTTTACTGATTTCACACACATTTGGTTTTGAAACGTTTAAACAATGATTTACTATTTGCTTCCGCTGGACATGTTAAACTTGGATTATGTTTATGAATGTTTTATCGTTATAAATGGAAACTTTGTTTAATATCTTGATATTGGTTCAATGTGATTAGTGGCTAGATCCTGGTACGTCACACGCCTAGCGGGGTTTCCGCATGTGGTATTTTGGGGGTGTGACAGATATTCCTTAAAAGCGACAACTGGCCCATCATCTCATCTGATTAGTGGCTTCTCCAACCCTTAGGCTATAAATATCAGCCCCTACCAAAGGTTTAAGAATCCGATTTTTCACTCTCTCACTCTTAACACACACTTGTTTCCTTCAGGGGCGAAGGATAAGGTATGTCCGGGGGGCGCCCGACCCCCCGAACTTTACGATGCGTAGTGTTATGAATAGTACTTTTGTATAGGTATATACGTTGCCCCCCCCCCCCGGTTTCGCGAAAATTGGGGGGGGGGCATGGCTTCGCCAATGGTTTCCTTTCTCCCTTGAAAGAACAACTACTTGTTCTCACGCCGGAGCCTGGTTAAGAAAAGAATCCCCACCTCCTCTTAACAAATAATAGTGTTTTGTTTTGCAAATTATTCAGGAAGTCTTCAGCTTGCCACGACCAGGAAGAAAAATAGAAGGCAACCCCTGTCGAGACCTCTCTACTGTTCTATCTCCTGCGGATCAAATCGGTATTTCTTCACTTTTATTCATATACTAGGTTATCACCCGGGAAATGCTTCCCGGGCTGGAGAAAGTTATACATGTCACTTATTATTTATAAGCAATACATACTTAAATAAAAGTCTGCACCATATGATCAATATGATCTACCAATGGGCAAATCCTCTATAGAGGCACGATAACTTTGACCACATTTATAGACACCTTAGTCAAATCAACAATAATTTCTTTTTTTATCCATCTGCACATACATCATACACCAAAAATGTAACAAAATTAATTAAAAAAATGCAGTTTTGAAAACCAATTAGTTTCACTCTTAAACTTAGAATAATACCTCCATCGCTATTTTGTAACTTCTTTTTCTAAAAATGACTCATTTTAGCTCGACCCCATTTTACTCTTAGCCTTTTGAATAAAAAAATTGATATTTAGCCATAATAGCTGTTTCGATTTAACTTGTTTGTTACCCTTACCCCTTTTGACCAAACCAATCTGATACTTTTTTAAAATGGCGACCTTAAATAGTTAAACGTGTATGCAAGTTCAGTCCACCCAAATCTATTTAGACTAAACCCAAACTTGTGTTAGGCAAAACATGTATAAAGATGTAACCTTAACAACATTTAAAGAGACCCTAGCCATTTCAGCAACAATTTTCTTCATTTTATCACACATACATGAAACAGACAAACACAATATATGTGAAAAATTGATTTGATAAAAAAAGTAGAATAAGACTACCACCATCGCCAGTTGCCACCACAAAAAAAAAAGCAAATGGATCTATTTTTTTACCTTTTTCTAGGCCAACTCCATATTGCCCTTACCCATTTGGACCCAAAACAACATGATTTTTTTTCCAAAACAACTACGCTAATTCAGCTATCTCCTAACCAGCTTTGACCTGAACCTGTTTTGTTACCCTAAACCCTTACCCATAACTCATTTCTTTCGTACCCGTTTAGACTCGAACCTATTTTATTACCCGAAACGCTGACCCCCAACTCATTTCTTTCATAACTTGATTTGACCCAAAACTGTTCTGTTCAAAAACGGGTTGGACGACTTCTGACCCGAACACATTTTGATCCGTCAACCAAACCAGCTGACCACCCCAGTTTCGCTGGATTACTCCGACCCCTATGCAGATGAACGTGTATTAAGTCATGAAAACAATTTTCAATGAAATAAGAACAAAACCTATAATATCAATATCAAACTGGTATTAAAACAAACCATCAATTGTAGCTTCTCAGTGTATGTACACCTTTTGAATCAAATAACATTAAGATGGATATCATATGTGAAAGTGAAAGACTTTTAAAAGAAGTAAAGAAATGTGAAAGTGTATAGTGTATACCTATCGTAACCTTTGCTTCTTAACTGGCGAGCTCTACCATTTGACCCTGACCCTATTGAGCATTAAGACAGTGTAGAAGTTCCATGTTAACCTACAGAAGTCGTAACTTCGGCTGCTGTTGTTGACTCTGAAGGAGGCGTATCACATTGACCAGCAGGTATTGCAACTTGAATTGGTGTTGTTGACTTCGAAGGAGGCTACCATGTTGACCAACAGAAACAATAACTCTAGCTACTACTATTGACTCTGAAGGAGGCCTATCATGTTGACCAACAGAAAAATTGATTCACCTAAACCGCTTTGTATCCACGTATCCACAATATAAAACAAATTGTTGGATTCACATTAAAATAAACTTGAAGCCTTTTTTTAAATGATAGTTTTGTGTTCCAAAATAAGTGAGTGTCAAGAAACCAAAAGATGTGTTAACGGTTAATCTGCTATGCTATTTCTATAGATCTTTTTTTAAATGATAGTTTTGTGCTCCAGCCAACAACCTAAGATTACATGACTACAACAAAAATCACAATTAAAATAGATCTTTTTTTAATACGAATGAATCAAAATTGGACAGGCTGACGTGCAAGCAATTTCCGTCTTCTCTTTTCTTGAAATTTTATAAATGTGATTAAAGGTGTTCTCTTTTCTTGACCTTTGTTAATATGATTAAAGAAACTAACTTTATATTTATTTATACTCACATTGAAGAAGTAAGAACAATACCTTCAATAACTCCCAGGAGATGAAAGTCCAGCTTACGCCTGATCACAACATTATACAGTATCAATTGTTCTCGTCATCGCTAGCCTGACCATTTTGGAGGCCCTACGCGGAAAAAAAATACGAGGGCCGTTTTCCAAATGCCAATGCTATAAACCGTCCTTTATCGTAACTTGACTAACATGAAGATCGAAGACACATATCCTGGTTCAAAGAAGCCAGTTAGCAAGAAATCTGAAATCACATCCTTAAAAAAACGAACCACCTTATTACCATCCATAAATTGCCCGTTCGTGCGCCAGCACAACACCCTTTTTTTCTAATTAACCGAACCTCTCAGTTGGGTCAACATTGTCGCCCTCCTGCACTACACACGGACGCAAAATAGAAAAGTTTAGAATAAAATTACCAATTGTTTCACCTCTAAATGTCCCCAAAGCCTACCCAATTCATTCTCTTGATCACCTAAAGTTTTCATAATTCAATATGTACATATTGAACAGATAACATCAAAAAATCAAGCAATAAGATCACAGTAAATGAAAATGCACCTCCCAAAAAGCAATATCACAAAGCACAGAAGCTTATTTATATCAATTTACATCAGTGCAAGAACCCAGTCAAGGTTGAAGCAAAATCATATTGCTGATGAAATAAAAAAGACATACTTATAAGATTTAATACGAAAGTGAAGATCTAATACTCATTTATATCAATTTAAAAACCAGTGTCGTCGACGGATAACCTAAAATACGTACCAGCATAAGAAGATGTGAAACACAGAAGGAGGTGCGAACCGCTCTGATGAGCACAAAACCAATATTGTTGGGCCAAGAAAGATAAAGGATGTCATAAAATAATAATAATAATAATACGAAGCCACATAACACGTGTCTACTACCGATGAGCACAAAAATGACAAAGCTTCTACCGTTTCTTGATCCTGCAAACCAGTTCGGCAAACACTTTTTAGAGAATGTTATTAGATTTTTTAGATCTACTTAATACCAAACAACGCATTACCTTCCCTTTGACGGTTATGATGAAAGGCCCAGCTCTAAATTTATGATAACACCATTGATTTTATTTACAAAAAAGATCAAGACAAAAAGTCAGAAGACTATAAAGGTCAACTGTCAGAAGTTGATTAAATTGTATTTGTACCAGTGTAGATATCAGGAAATTCATTAGCAATCTTGGATAGAGGCTGAGCAACTTCTAACTGTAGATATAAGATTATTACCGAGAGTGATATTGGGTGTTGAGCCATGAATTTTGTATCATCTTTTCTTGGCAAGCAAACGGAACCCATTAGTCAAAACCAAAAGCTTAGAGAGGGGCTAAACACCCTGCAACGTAAACTCGTTAAATATCAACAAATATAATAATAAACCTGAATTATTGATGAAATTACAAAAACCTAATCTCTAAACCGTACAACAAATCATCAAACATCATAACCAAATTCACAGCTAGCATGAAATTAACGAATATATTAACAAAAATCTACCACAAAATTAATAATTTGAAGCGATGTAATTAATAAATTTTACCTAAAAACCGATGCAAGGATTAGAGAGATTCTGAGAAGAAATTATACGGACTGGATTGAAACTTAAAACCCCAAATCGCAATGTAATTGATAAACTTTACCTAAAAACCCGTAGTTATGATAAGAACACTTAGTGGCTCAACTCCATAAACTCGGATAACATTCTCAGCCTTAATCACTTTGTAATAAACTATTTTGCAAGTAAACCACTCATACTTTTCATGCTGCAAATTTACAAAGATGCTCAACTGAAACACAAAGACACACAAAGATTTTGCATATTATCATGCATTAAAACAGGTGCCATTATACCTTTCCATCCACAAATTCATGGGTTTTAAGCATTTTGTTATCTTGTTATTTCTCCGCTGACAGGCTGCAACCTGACCAAATAATTAAGCATTTAGCACCATGAGATATTCATTAAAAATAGAATTCATTCTTGAAAAAGTATTCAAACTTGATTGCAAATGTAGAATCATTTGACATTAAATTCAGTAAACTAACAGTAGCATGCCTAGGCGGATTATAATGTATAGCACCTAAAAAATGGAAAGATCAGAGAGATATTGAGAAGAATTATACGGATTGGATTGAAACCCAAAACCTCAAATCGTGTGTGTAGTTCCCAATCCCCTTTGAAGACTTGTAGCCTGCTCAATCGATCATCTATCTATAATCAAACAACATCTCAAACGAAACAAACATATTATCAAACAACAATCAGAGGATTGAATCAACTAATTAGATTAACGAACAGAAATATACCTACACAACAATCAACAAATGAGTTACCATCGTTGCCCTCGGAACCTAACACCAGCAATTATATGTGTGATGTAAAGTAACAATCTATTAATCGTAATCTAACAAACCAAAAAAACAGATCAGAACTGATAGAATAATAATCGCTAAAGAAAAGGATGGTTAATCATGATCTTAAACTGATGAAAAAGATGAAGAACAAAACTAAAAAACACACAAATTTAGATCGATGAAGGGATTCTAGGGTTCAAAAAAGAGGCGTTTTATCCCAAATCATATGTAATTGATCTGATTGTATACCCACAATATAGATCGGCGCACAAAAGAAAAAATCAAGAAATCGTATAATCGATTGAAGAACAGAGGTGATACATCATACCTGGGAGTGATTCGTTGTGATTATTTAGATGAAACGGCGAAGAAGAGTAGGAGATTAGGTTTTCTATAAGTTCCAATTAGATGAAGCGGCGAAGAAGAGTGGGAGATTAGGGTTTTCTATAAGTTCCACAAAAACAAAATGTGTTATATAAGATCCGAATAGTCGGGTACCAAATCAAAGAAATCGAGATCCGCGTGTGTATTTTAGAGCCCATATCGTTTTCCCGCCAAAATGAAAATCTAGATGCTCTAATCTAATGCCACCTCAGCCCAATATATAATAGATTTAGCTGTCATAAAACTTTATTTTCTATTTTCCTAACTTCAACGAGTATAAATCTTTTAGAAAAAATTGTTACAGTCTTACAGAACAAGCGCACAATCTAAAAAAAACATTTTCAACTTGAACCATTTTACTTTTCTGATCTATAAGTTTTCTTAAAAATGTTTATTAATAAATCGATGTTTTCTAAAAGTAAAATAATAATATCGATAGATATTAAGACCTCAGAATTTTTTTGCAATACATTTAAAAAAACAAAATATAAAATAATTTATTACGGTCAAACAAATATACTTCAAACATCTAATTTGCTTTATTTTTTCTATCAAACAATTGGATGAAAATGACAAAAAAATCTCAAATCTCATGAACGATTTTGGCAAAAAAAGTCAGATGTTTGGATGAAAATAGCAAAAAGTTCTAAAAGTGAAGGAGTATATGATATAAAAAAGTTCTTTTGGATTAAAATGACAAAAATATCCAAATTTCAGGGATGATTTTAATAATTTACTCTAAGAAGAAAAGAACATTAATTTTATGTTGTATCTTGTGCATGATATGAGAATGGTTAAAGTATTGTTATGTTTGAGTGTTGCATGAAAACTTAAGTATTGTGTAATGTTTATTGTGTAATGTTATAATTATGTTTAACCTCGATTGAGAAACACTTGACGAAGGATGATTCTTCGTCACTCTCACTCCTCGACGAAGAGTAGAACTTCGTCACAATCAACCTTCGACGAAGGTTGATTCTTCGTCACACACACACCACGGCGAAGAATGCACTTCACCAAAGGAATACTTCGCCAAAAAGGGGCCTTCGGCCCAGATTATTCGAGGCCCAGAATGGCCTGATTGTTATTTTGTGCGTATGACTTATCATATCACGTAACTGCAAATCCCACAAACCCTAAGGCTCGCTCTCTCTCTGCGTAACGGCATCTAGGTCTCGAAGCCCTTCATCTCCAAACAAACTGGTTAGTGTCTTGTTCTCGTTCGTTGGATTAATATGTAGGATCTTGTGTACATAATGTTCCATTGTTGATCGGCCGTACGAATGTTTATTACGTAGTTAGGGTTTGTACGATGAAAGTGTTGAAGATCCTTGTGTGTTTCAATGATTAATGTTTGATTAGAATTGTACGTTAAATGAAACTGTTATGTTTTGGGTAGTCGATGATTGATCATAATTAGGGTTGTTGAACTTGTAAAAGAACTGTTGGTTGATCCATTAATCCTGCTGAAAATGTGTTAACTGTTGTTATGTGATTTTGACGAACCTTTATGGTACTTCGCCGAACCCCATCTCGATGAAGGTTGGATACTTCGCCGAACCCCATCTCGACGAAGATTAGGTACTTCGTCACATTCCATCTCGACGAAGGATAGTCCTTCGTCGATAGAATTCTTCGCCATAAGTGTAAATGGACAGAAACAGTAAACAGATCATGATGTATAAGAAGATGGACACTTGTGTTTGTGAAATTTTATTTGTTGTATGATGATAATGTTAACTAGAAATGTGGGTGGCCAATTCGTCTATAAAATGTTATTATGAGACTTGCACATGAGATGTGGACATGTATGAGGACTGAATACGTGATATGTGATAAACGGTGATCTTGTGGTAGATGCAAACTGTGTAAAATATGTGGCTTGATTGACTGTGAAACTGATTTTGATTGGTAACCACGGTAGGGTTTGGGTTGATCAACTTGGACGGGTAACTAAACATACCGAGCAAATCTAAGGTGAGTTCATTTCTCTTGAGCATGCGTCCCGGTGGGTGGGACAATCAAATGGGTATTCCTTAGAGGAATAAATCTTGTGGGTAAAAACTGGAATGTTGGATAATACACTCATTTCCTATCACCGTAAGTCCCATCTTCTACCGAATAGTTACCTGAGAGGTAACGGGGTATTAGTTGATAGCGCTATTAGGCTTGGCAACCTCACATCGTACCTGAGAGGACGAGCGTGAACTAATGACCTTAATCATGACCAATGCTTAGATAGGGGGCATTGGGGACGGGCAAAACAATCTGGAAGCCATCTTGTACGGTACTCGAGTTATTATCAACATTATAATCAATGAACTGAACTAAACACTTGGTAACTAACGTTTTCGTAAAACTATGAACTCACCAGCTTTGTCTGATACACTTGTTGCATGCTCGCAGGTCGTTAGGTACTATGGACAAGGAACTTGCTATCTGGGATTGCTGGAGTGGTCATGGGTCGCACTACTTGGATATGCATGACTTGTTTACTGATTTCACATACATTTGGTTTTGAAATGTTTAAACAATGATTTATTATTTGCTTCCGCTGGACATGTTAAACTTGGATTATGTTTATGAATGTTTTATCGTTATAAATGGAAACTTTGTTTAATATCTTGATATTGGTTCAATGTGATTAATGGCTAGATCCTGGTACGTCACACGCCTAGCGGGGTTTCCGCATGTGGTATTTTGGGGGTGTGACAGATATTCCTTAAAAGCGACAACTGGCCCATCAGCTCATCTTCTTCTCCAACCCTTAGGCTATAAATACCAGCCCCTACCAAAGGTTTAAGGATCCGATTTTTCACTCTCTCACTCTTAACACACACTTGTTTCCTTCAGGGGCGAAGGATAAGTACTTTCGTATAGGTATATACGTTGCCCCCCCCCCCTCGGTTTCGCGAAAATTGGGGGGGGCGTGGCTTCGCCAATGGTTTCCTTTCTCCCTTGAAAGAACAACTACTTGTTCTCACGCTGGAGCCTGGTTAAAAAAAGAATCCCCACCTCCTCTTAACAAATAATAGTGTTTTGTTTTGCAGATTATTCAGGAAGTCTTCAGCTTGCCACGACCAGGAAGAAAAATAGTAGGCAACCCCGTCGAGACCTCTCTACTGTTCTATCTCCTGCGGATCAAATCGGTATTTCTTCACTTTTATTCATATATTTAGCTGTCATAAAACTTTATTTTCTATTTTCCTAACTTCAACGAGTATAAATCTTTTAGAGAAAATTGTTACAGTCTTACAGAACAAGCGCACAATCTAAAAAAAACCATTTTCAACTTGAACCATTTTACTTTTCTGATCTATAAGTTTTCTTAAAAATGTTTATTAATAAATCGATGTTTTTTAAAAGTAAAATAATAATATCGATAGATATTAAGACCTCAGAATTTTTTTGCAATACATTTAAAAAAACAAAATATAAAATAATTTATTACGGTCAAACAAATATACTTCAAACATCTAATTTGCTTTATTTTTTCTATCAAACAATTGGATGAAAATGACAAAAAATCTCAAATCTCATGAACGATTTTGGCAAAAAAGTCAGATGTTTGGATGAAAATAGCAAAAAGATCTAAAAGTGAAGTAGTATATGATATAAAAAAGTTCTTTTGGATTAAAATGACAAAAATATCCAAATTTCAGGGATGATTTTAATAATTTACTCTAAGAAGAAAAGAACATTAATTTTGACAACTTTAAATACACTTCGTAAGAAGTCACTTCCATTCAATTTGCTACATAACTTTATGCAAACAAATATCCACAACTTTAAATCTAATAACATACATTCAAAATTTACAAATATTAAAACAATCAATACCCCAATTAAAAATTCATAACCACTACGCGCTTGGTCAACGTTGGCAACTCCGACCTACTTTTAACTCGTGTGCGGGCCCCCCTGCAAATTGGAATCCAGACCAATCATTAACCGGCAAACATAATTCTTAAACCGGCGGCCGACCGACATCACCACCTTTCGTACCGGACACGTCACTTTTCGGACCAACGTTATTCAGAGCCGCCTTGTCGCCAGTCGCTGACGACGTCGACGCGCCACCGTTATCCGACACAACCTTTTGACTCCTGACGGAAAACGCTCGTGACAAGAACGACGGCGCCCGTGCAAATATCCACCGGTCCGACCGCACGGCTACCCGGTCCAAACTCCCCATTCGCCGGTAAGATCTTCCCCGGCTGCTACCTTCTCCGGTTCGGTACCCTTTTCTCGAACTTCCTTCCCCGGCCATTCTCACCGTGCTTCCAGACCGGTTCATTAAGGCCGTAGTTATCACCTGCTTCCGCACCTCTTCCGGTAGCCTTAACGTGAACCGGTCTATGTTCTCACCCGGCTGCACGAGTGAGTGGCCGGTGGAGTGCGATCTAAACTTTTCAAACAGAGCCGGTCCACGTACAGATTTTGACCGTGGAGGCAGGCTCTGTTTAGTACTCTGGTTCCGGTCAAGAACAGGAGCCAGAGTAGTCGGATCAGCAGTTTCGTTACTGATCCGAATAGAGACGTCGTCGATGGTTCCTTCCTCCACCGACGAATTATTCGCACCAGCCGCTAGTTCCAACTCACTGGCGAGCTGTGCCGTCTCGCCAGGTTTTGGAACTAGATCGCACCGGCACACTGGGCAGGTAACGTGGTGCTCGAGCCACGCGTCGATACACTCCGCATGGAAAACGTGATCGCATTTCGGAATCAACCGGATTGTTTCTTCGTCCTCGAATTCGTTAAGGCATACGGCGCACTCTAGCGCGCCTTTGCCGATCTTTAATCCTTTCACGGTTGAATACGCGAACGTCGGGAAGGTCTCAAGGACCTCCGCGTCCAGACCGCGGGAGGCTGCAGCTAGCCTCCCGCGGCGCATCGAAAGAGCAGCACGGACGCTCGCTCCTCCGTCGCTCGAACACCTACGGATGTAGATGGAGAAAAACCCCATGAAGAACAAAGCAGCAACAAGAACAACGATTATAATCGCCATTGAAGGGCTGAATTTAGCGTACGGATAATCCGACGGTGGTGACGATGGTTGAGCGTCCACATAGTAGAGTGAAAGCAATAATATGAAAAACGTAACTGGTTTATAGTTTTTTCCGGTTGAAATCATGTTTTGAGATATCTCCGGCAGTGTAGTAGTAGAGAGAGAGAGAAAAATAAAATGTGAGGGTTGAATTGTTTAAAGGTGGGTGTGAGTCGAGCGAGCATAAAAAGACCATCTTTTTTTGACTTTTGGAACAAGGGTCGGATTGGTAGTTTCTTTTCATCTTCTACGTGGAAAGTTCTGATAAATACGGTGTGAAATCAAGTATACATATGCTGAAACCTCCTACCAAAACATATCCGATTAATTATTTGTATATTTTTAGAAATTGTTCTATTTTCAATATTTAGGGTGAAAGGGGTGACTCCTCATGCGATGCAAGTAAATTTTTTTAACCCAATCATATATTGTCATGTCATTTTTTCTCTTTAACTTTCTTATTACCCAAAAACATAAATGGTGCACCCCGAGATGAGGGAAACTATTTTTTTCCTTTTTATATAAACTATTAATTTTTTTTTAAATGTATATAAACCATTAATTAATTAATAAAACATAATTCTAACAAAATAAAATTACATTAAATTAAAAAACTAACTAAATATACTTAAAAAACATTACATTAAATAAAATTAACTAAAATTACATTAACTAAAAAAATTAAAAAATAAACATTATGTAAAATTAAACCTACTAAAAAATAAAAATATAAAATATTTAGAAACTACATGGCCAATTATAAACAGTTTCAATCGATACTTCAAGCTTTCTAAAGCTACAGGGTGTGGTCATGACTTTCATGATCACCATGACTCTCTACGTCAGTGTTATGTTACCCACCTCTAATCCACAATCTAAAACCACTACCCTAAGGGTGTGGTCATGACCTAAATCACTATCCCCTTATTTATTTTAATTTATCTTTGTCTAAAAAAAGGAAAATGATTACTTGAAAAATGGAAAGGAGGACCATGGTTGTCATAGTTTAATCCATGCAGACCACGGTGGATTAGGAAAGGGGGTGGTATAGCATTCCATTCATATTCCTACGTGACAAATCATGTCCCAACCATGACCCCCACACCCTTTAAGCTAACACACTCACCCAAGATAAGAGAAATGATATTTTTTTTTTTTCAAAATGAATGAGAGAGGAACTTTTTTGATATTTGATGTTCTGGGTTATCTTCTTTGATGTCCTTGACATATGGTTTGGTGGTTCAATGGCTCGTTGTTGTTTGAGAGAGATAATGTGCAACGGGATTTGAACTTTTATTATATTATTATATATGTACCTTATGTTCTTAGCATAATGACCAAAACACCCTCTGACACTTTATACACTAACAATGTAAGGGTGAAGGGAGTGGAGCGGTGAACTCTTCGGCAAAGGAGTTTGCCGCGCGGCAACACCGCCGCCGGCCTCCTTTGCCGCTCGGCAAACTTGAACTTGCGGTGACCTCTTACCGATCGGGAAAAGAGAATAAAAATGATTGATGTGTGTGTGTATGTGTTGATGTGTGTGTATATATATATAAAGTTTACCACTTTCAACTGTTTAACCACTGCCAACATTTTTCGCCAAAGTTTAAACTCTTCACACTGATTGACATGACACACTCTGATTGGTCGATTTTGAAGTTTGCCACTTTCACCTGTTTAACCACTCCCTTCACCCTAATAAAATAAATTCAAAATGCATATAATTTTATCAACCATTAGATCTTGTTGATATATGACCATTATTTAGTTTGCATATTTTTGTCTCTAAGGCTAAGGCTATGGGGTATACTTTTACATTCCTTAACTACACATAGGCGTCACATCACCTGCATGACCCTCTTTCACTTCACCTCACACAAAGGAAATAGTTTAACCCCTATTAACGCCCCTTAAATTAATTAATACACACACATATGTATATATATAGCATGTTGTGTGTGTGCAAATTTTGCAATGCTTGATTCCCAACCTCTCTCCTAGTTAACTTCCATTTGAAGCTTTTAGGGTCTGTTTGGTATGGGGTAATGGAATGCATGAGAGAATGGAATGGACGAGGTAATGGAATGGACAACAGAATGAAATGGATCATTCCATTCCATTGTGATGTTTGGTTACTCATATATGAATAGAATGAATCATTACTTTGTACAATGTGATAAACAAAAAAAGACGAATTAACGAAACATAATTGTAGTAAAAACGACAAAAATATAATTGCCTCAATAATAATAATAATTTATTAATAGTAAAAAATTAATAATAATTTTTTTATATATATTAATATCACTATGAATATTAATAATATAAGTATAATATAATAATAATAAGAGTTAATTACATAGTTAGTCCCTGTGGTTTGCACAAAATAACAAACTTAGGTACTAATAGTTTAAAATCACCTTCTAGGGTATTAACTTTTCATTTTGTAACGTTTGGAGGTATTAACTTCTAAGGTAATAACATAGGTAGTCCCTGTGGTTTGCACAAAATAACATACTTAGGTACTAACAAAATGTGATTTTAAGCCTACAAATAAGCTTAATACCCTCAAACGTTACAAAATGAAAAGTTAATACCCTAGAATGTTATCAGAAACTATTAGTACCTAAATTTGTTATTTTGTGTAGTGGTGCACAAAATAACCGGTTAATTAACCGTAACCGGTTATTAACCGAAACCGTAACCGGTTAATAACCGATTTAGGAATAACCGGTCCAGCCGGTTATTTAACCGTAGGTTAGTAACCGGTTACAAGTTTTTTGTATAATAACCGGTTATTAACCGGTTTTTTTAAACCGGTTTTTTAACCGATAGACTGGTTAACCGAAAAATTCAAAAAAAAGGCAAAAAAACCGGTTTTTAACCGAAAATAACCGGTTAAATAACCGAAACGGTTAAAGTAATTAACCGGACCAGTTAAAAAAATAACCGGTTAAAGTAATAACCGGTTAAAGCATTAACCGGTTAAAGTCAAAAAGTCAAATTAACCGGTATAACCGGTTAACCGATCCGGTTATTAAAATTAACCGGTTTGTGCACCTCTAATTTTGTGCAAACCACAGGGACTAACTATGTAATTAACTATAATAATAATAATAATAATAATAATAATAATATGTTTCTTTCCATTCCTTGAAGGAAGGGGAAAAAAACACCTACATGCCAAGGAATGGAAATTGTTATATTTGGAAGGAGTTACATTCCTTTGGAATGCTTCATTCCATTACCACATGATAACCAAACATGTTTCTTTTCATTCCATCAGAATGATCCATTCCATTCCACCTTCTATTCCTTCATACAAAACACTACCTTAATGCCTCTTAACACCCTTCAGGAACGGTATAACAGGTGTTAACGGATGCCAACTAGGATTAACACATATGGGTGTTAGAGTATACCAGATGGTCTAATAAATGGTTTTCTATCTAACCCTCCTTATATATAGGGATGTTCACGTATAAGAAGAATTTTCTGTACGAATTGTGCGCAACAATTCAGACCCCTTACCTTTTTTCTATTACGATAATTACGGTCACATGATATAAATACATAATATTACAAATTACAAACTTGAAATAAAATATACGGTCACATCTTGATCTAATATTTTTTTGTCTTGTTTTAGAATTAAATATGTCTTGTTTTAGAATTAAATATTCAATGAACAAAAGGCTGCTTAATTCAAAAGAAGCCGGCTAGAGAACACGTGGTTAAGTTAAAGCCATCATGGGGTATTTAAAATATTCTTAAACCGGAAAATTCAACACATAAATAGGTAAATTGTATCGATTTTTTTTATATATTTTCGGTTTGATCAATTACGCAGCAAATTAAAATCTCACGGTGTATAGTGACTTGGAGTGGTCTGGAGGCCTTCACTACACCGGCACACTGCTCCGTACCATGGTGGTAGCGTGAGGGGAGGGCGTTTAGATTTTCACTGGCGTGGAGGGGAGAAGGTGAGTGACGTGACGGTTTTTGATTGGTGGGTGGTATTTAGGTTGGTTTTGATTAGTGATTGTTTATTTTTTTCTTAAAAACGCCACTTTGAAGCCCTTTTCACCCCGTGTTTTTTCCATGCCATCATGCTAACGTGGCTGCCACATAGCGTTTCATACCCCCTCTTCATGTCCCTCCACACTGTATAGTCTAAAATATGTATATAATAGATTGTAATTTTAAATATAATATATAAGACAATTATATGGCTACCGAGAATGATCATTTGAGAAGAAAATATCGTGAGAAGAAATGAATAAAGTGCATAATTGTAAAACAATAAATAGTTTATGACTCTTTCATTAACTATTTTTTTATTGATTAGGGAAAAACACCTTATTCTACACATAAATCGAAATTTATCATACATATCTCCTGCATATATCGAAATTCATCCTACTCTTTATCTTACACATATCGAAATTCATCCTATTCTTTATCTTACATATATCAAAATTTATCCTACATATTGAAAATTGTCATTAACAGTAAATTACGTTGTCTTGAAAAAGTCTAAAATATGTATATAATAGATGGTAATTTTAAATATAATATATAAGACAATTATATGGCTACCGGGAATGATCATTTGAGACGAAAATTATTGTTTATAAGAAAATGAAAAAAGTACATAATGGTAAAACAATAAATAGTTTATGACTCTTCCATTGGCTCTTTTCTTTTTCTGTTGATTAGGCAAAGACACTTTATTCTACACATTTCAAAATTTATCAATACATAAATTGAAATTTATCATACATATATCCTGCATATATAGAAATTTATCCTACTTACACATATTACAATTTATCCTACACATTAAGAATTGTAATTAACTGTAAATTACTGTCTTGAAAATTTACATTTTAAAAGTGAGTTGAAAGTTTAATTAGTTAGTTAACAGAAAAAACTCACTTTTAAAAGGTACATTTTAGTGTCAATGACTTCTAGATCAATTGGTTTAGGAGGAGGCCTCTCATGGTCTTTCATGTCACACCCCAACCGATGGCGGAAACATCGGGGCGCGGCACTGAGCGAAACAGATTGTCCAGGAGAAATCCATAACAACTAAATTACCAGATATTTAATATTACGTCCCATACCATAACATACCAAAGTAAATAGTTATTACAGACCAAATATCTCATAGACAAATAAAAGGCTGTTCCGACAACTCAGATTTAAATTGTTTGTTTGTTTCTAGACACATGCTAACTTGACTCCACGAAGCAAGCATCCTAGCATCTCAAACACCTGTCACATACGTTAAAATAGAGGTCAATACACATAGTGTAAAGGTGAGCATACAAGTTTAATAGTATAATAGTAGCGAAAGCGAGTTTACGCATAACCATCATGTAACATGTATAATGTGAAGCAAGTAGGTTATCGACAATGAAATATGCACAGACGTGACTGCGAGTTGTAGAATGCGCAACACATATGACCAGTGTGACATGTGAGAAAAGCCCTTAACAACCCCTGTCCACGACAGGCGCTGAGTCCAAACTATAGTACTATCGTTGCTAAGGTGTCAGGCAACAATCACTGTGTAAACATAAAATACAAGCATTCATCGAGTAACACGTATAACATGCAGTAACGGTTAGCGTATAAAATGTGTTTGCGTTATGTGATCGATGTGATTTGATATAAGTAACGTATGTAACACCCAAAAGTGCTTAAAGCAAAAAGGGATCGAGTATACTCACAGATAGCGTTTAATAACTAAACACTCTCTTGGATTGAAGGAAGCGCTGGGAGATTAGCCTGAACAGTTAACGATAGCATAAGTGATGAGCGGCGCGCAAGACGGTGTCAAGTGAGCAAGTGACGAAGGGTCATCCGATTGGATGACAATCCGTACGGATGGTCATTCGTTTGGATGATAATCCGTACGGACGGTCATCCGGTCGGATGGCCATTCGGTCGGATTGTCCTCCGTTTGGGATGGATGTGTTTGTGTATGAGGGCTTTGAAGTTTTCGTTGTAGCATTTAGTATTTCTACCTTTCAGGTCGTCCGGTCGAACGGTCGTTTGGTCGGATGACGATCCGTCCAGTGAGACATTTCAGAGAACAAGTTCACAGCAGGATGGTTATTCGATCGGATGGTCATCTGTTCGGATGGCCATTCGCTGGGACTGATTATGTTCTTAAAAGTTGTGAAAAGTTCAAGTGTTGACGACCAAGTGCAGTCCGATCGGACGGCAGTCCGTTCCACGACCTGATCGTTTTGAAAACTTGAATATTTTGTTAAGTTCGAAAATTTTGCGGTTTGATCGAGACGGTATGACACGCGTTTAAACAACGGAACCTCCATCAAGACCGAGTCATCCGATCGAAGTGGGAATCACCCCAGCCTGATCAGCTAACTGTTCATGACGGTTGTTCATGTTCAACCCGGAATAGGTTGTCTCTTTGATAGGAATCAGATTTTGGACCAACACTTCACTAGGAAACGAGTAGAAGGCCTGAATGAGTTCCGATTCCATCGGTTTTGAGTGCATTGAGTGTAAAAGAGTTGAAAGAAAGTTATGAAACCATCTTTCAATCCTTCTAACCATGAAAATGTTTAAATCTATGTGAAAATAATGTTGAATCATGTTGAAATCCTTTAGATCTGAATTGTTCTTGGTGGAATAAGGCCAAATCTTGAAGTTCATAAGAACCCCATGATGACATCACCCTATAACACCTCAAATCGGGCAGATTTCCTGGTGGAAAGTGAAGATTCAAAGGTGAAAGTGAGGAAAAAGTGTGTGTAGATGATAGATGTACAAGATTTGAGGAAGAAACTTACAAGAATCGCGAGAAATCAAAGGAGAAAGGCCTGAGAAGTTGAAGAGTTGCACCAGAGCTGTCACATCACTGTTTGTGATGTGAAAGGTGCTATTTATAGGATTCCAAAAGAGGAAAGGTGGTGCAGGTGTGCGGATCGGATGGCAACCCGATCGGATGGCCATCCAATCGGATGGTCATCCGTATGGATGACCATTCGATCGAATGGTCATTCGATCGAAGGGCTGCCGCGAGTTGGTTTTCGTATTTTCGTTTCGTGCGTTGAGCATTGCGATGCGTTTCAGTAAGCGATGCGATAGTATTACCCATTAGTTACACAAATAACCTAACTACTAAATACCATAAATATAATTCTTGAATCTCGAGTTTGCGATGAGATTGCGTTGCGATTGCGTTTGTGATTAATCACCTCAACATAAACATAACATGCACAAGTAACACATAATAGTACACACACGTATAACAATATCCATAACCTATAGTTTGAGTTGCGATACGATAGCGACGCGATTAGCGATAAGTCAATTAGCGATTAAACTGCGATTAAATACTCCATATAATACAACTAAAGCAAATTAAAATAGAGTATCGATCACATGTCGAGAAGTACAATCAATAATTAAGCAAGGAGTGACAAATCACAATTAGCAATCTTTTATTCCTTTGACTTGTACTTTGACTTCAAAAAGTCGGGTTGTTACAGCCTCCCCTACTTTAGGAAATTTCGTCCCGAAATTTAAGAAGCATGCGTAACAAACAGTTGCGGATACTTCGCCTTTATGTCACTTTCGAGTTCCCAGGTGAACTCGGCGCCGCGTCTGCCTTCCCAGCGAACCTTCACAATGGGAATGCGTGAGCGTCGGAGTACCTTGGTTTCTCGACCCATGATCTCGACAGGCTTCTCCACAAAGTGTAGTGTTTCGTCCACTTGTAGATCCTCAAGAGGGACATGTAATTCCTGGTCGGCTAGACACTTTTTGAGGTTCGAAACGTGGAAAGTCGGGTGGACATTACTAAGTTCCTCCGGTAGTTCGAGTCTGTAGGCCACCTTGCCAATCCTTTCCAGAATTTTAAAGGGTCCAACATATCGAGGCGCGAGCTTTCCTTTCTTGCCGAATCTGATCACCCCCTTCCACGGTGCAACCTTTAGGAGTACGTGATCGCCAACGTCAAATTCAAGGGGCTTGCGGCGTCTATCGGCGTAACTTTTTTGACGACTCCGAGCTTTCAGTAGATTGTCTCGAATTTGGAGGATTTTGTCAGTCGCTTCTTGCAATAATTCGAGACCGGTAATTTGCGCATCCCCGATCTCGTGCCACACAATGGGCGATCGACATTTTCTCCCGTATAATGCCTCAAATGGTGCCATTTGGATGCTAGAGTGATAACTGCTATTGTACGAGAATTCAACTAAAGGTAAATGCGAGTCCCAATTACCACTGAAATCTATAACACACGAGCGAAGCATGTCTTCGAGGGTACGAATCGTGCGTTCAGTCTGACCGTCGGTCTGGGGATGGAAAGCAGTACTAAGATTGAGAGTAGTACCGAGAGCATATTGAAACGTTTCCCAAAGACGCGAGGTGAATCGACCATCGCTGTCAGAGATGATATCACGAGGTTTCCCGTGTCGACAAATAACTTCGTCGGTATAGATTCGAGCTAATCATTCTACCTTGTAGTCTTCCCGTATTGGTAGAAAGTGAGCGGATTTGGTAAGACGGTCAACGATAACCCAGATGCTGTCGTGACCTGATGGCGTGCGCGGGAGTTTCGTTATGAAGTCCATAGCTATACTCTCTGATTTCCACATAGGGATCTCGGGTTGTACGAGTAAGCCAGATGGGCGTTGATGTCACACCCTGGCTTTGCGGAAGCGTGGTTAATTTTGGTGTGACTTCTTAATACCATAGCTTAACCATAACAAGCTATATGAATTTAAAAACCATGCAAGTCATCTATTAAGTTTTGAAAATCAAATACAGTACCATTGTTTTTAACCAACAACCATGACCTTGTTCAACAACATTACAAACTGAAACATAACATAAACGTGGTTTAAGGATTGTGTCTTGTCCAGGAAAGAGACACATCCCCTAAACCCTGATGACTTCATGACAAGTGCAGCGGAAAACGTTCCATACCGTGCCAGATCCGTTTAATTTCCTGAAATACATGTGAGTTGAAAAATAAACAATAATGTTGAGCGAGTTCATGTGCAAGTGAGTAAGTAAAACACTTGTAAGTATAAAAGTTTCCTGGTATGTAGCAGTGTAAGAGGACTTGTGATCACCAATGGTTTGCAAGGCCATTAGCATGTTGTGAAATGCAAGTAAGAAAGACACAACCCTAGCCGATTTTTGCGTTGGGTACCAAGTCACTCCGGGTCCGTTCTGTTAGTCCTCCGAGAGGCCTGTTCTGTTGGACCGGGAGCTGGGCTCGCTACACCCAGATAGATCTACCGCTCGAGTCCCTCGGTGTTCTAACTACCCATTCACATGATCTAAACCTCCTTACGTAATTCATACCGTGTTTAAAGTACTTGTAAACAAAGTAACATGTATTTCACCCCCGCGGTTAAGTAAACTGAAAACAGTTAGAGAAAAGGGGGACATGAACTCACAGTGAATGCGCGTCTCTACCAAGTGTCTCCAATACAGTAAGCTGTGCAACGACCTACAAGTGCTAATTCTATTAGACGGACGGCCGTGCCTTGGCTTTACAGTTTATGTCTTTGGGAAATAGTTAGACAACTATTTCGTGTTTATGTGCCGTATACACTTGGTAGTTATTCTTCTTCCCAAGGATGGGGGATACAATACATGTGCGTAAGTTACGTTTTATCAATCTTGTGGTAATGTAATTACCGGTGTAACTTATATGTTTGTGGAAGCGTTCGTAAAGTTTTGGAATCATTAACGCTTGTAAATATTATTTTCTCTCTAAAATAATATTTATGTATTTCACAAAATAATCATAAACAGTGTTGTGACAAATATATTTATCACGTTAATCTTTGTGAAATTCCCACCTCCGAATATTTAGTAAAATATAGTGCTGGCGAAATTTATGTTTTGAAAATATATTCAAAGATAGTTCTAACACTTGTTGTGAAAAAAGTCTAAGTGTTAGGTTTTTAGAAAATTTCGCCAGAGTTTCCTCTGTAACTGGAGGTGGCCACGCTTTCAAGCGTATCATTTTCTTTTAACAAATCAATTCAACAATCTTCTTTATTCGATCAAACAATTTCCGACACAACAAACTAGTCGACAAGTATGTAAATTTGCATAATCGCATGAACTTGTAGTTTTTCCGAAACTATAGTGTAAATCCCCTTATTTCTTGTAGATCTTTATATAAAGTAACTTTAATCTTGTAGAAACCCCGTGTTTAGAGAAATCCGTCTTTACAACTTCTAGTCATTTTTCCCAAAAATAGTTATTTGCCGGATCTTTTCATTTCACAAGTGTCTACACACTTGTGGTTTATAAAATCATGTTTATTAGTACAAGATTTATTCTTTAGAAAACACGATTCTTTTAAAGTGTGGTCCTTCAAAGATACCACTTGCAGATACGTAGATCCGCTAGTTTTAAACACCATTTTACCGGTTAAATCACTTTTACACAAGTAAAATATTTCTACACAAGTTCATGTATTTTGTGTGGTAGAGTTTCACCTTTAACCCTTGTATTTAGTCAAAAACGAGCTTATGTGAAGATACATGATCTTACAAAGTCGGGTTAAACGGAGATCCGAGCTACCACATCATAGATCGGGTCTCAATAATCACATATTTCAAGTCCTACGACTTTTACACAAGTTATATGTTATTATCCACCATTTTTGTGATTTTACTAGACTTTAATGCCTCAAAACTTATGTTTTCGATATTTAACCGACGGAAGTTCTTTTAACCACTTTAAATACATTCAAGAACAAGTTTTAAACAATATACCTCTAGCTCGGGGCTAGGGAAGAATCTTGACGAAAAAGAGGTGGATAAAAGCTATCGGTGGAGGTCCTTCGCGTTCCGAGTGCACCAAAGCTCCTAATACGCGACCTTGGATGTTTGTATGATGATGGAATGGAGTGAACAAGATCGAAAATGGGTGTGTAGGTGGTGGGGGTTTCGGCCGAGAACCAAGAGAAGAGAAGAGAGAGTTTGAGTTTAGAATGTGATGAAGTGAATGATCTCTTAGTGCAAACACATGATCTTATAGGCAAACTCTAAGTATATTAACCAATGGATACAATGTCATAAGGATATTAAGCATGGTGATTATTTTAATCACCCAAGTACAAAGCATGTCCCCTAGTGGGGAACGGTTTCGAATGGGGGGGGGGGGGTTCCCTAACCGATTCCAACTAAATAGTTGGTGTTTAGTTGTGATAAACCAAGTTAGGTTAAGGGTTAAACTCCGTTAGTTATGTACAACGTGTTATGACGGGTGTTAGGGTAATCAGGGACCCTAACTGGCTCAGAAAAAATATAAATAGTGAAAATATTAATATTTTCATGTTCCGGGTAAAGTCCGGTTGTTCGGTTGGATAGTAATCCGTTAAAGTCTTTTGTAATGCTTTAAAGTGTCGTTATTACATTTTTAGTGACACAATTTGTTTTCCCGACACTTTAGAAAGTGTCTAGTGTTATTTTCTCATTTTCTGGCACTTCACTAGTCAGCTAGAAGCTGGATTAATTATTAAAGTGCTGTGTTTGGTACTTAAAGTACGTTTTTGGCACATCCGAATCAGTGTATCTTATCCCTAGAGACGCGGTAACACAACCCTTATATCCCTACACTCACTACCAGTGTAGTCAAAATATTTGAGGCTCTTAACAGGCCTTAGAGGCAGTGTCTGCCTGATGCTGGTTATATCAGCATGTTCACTGTGTATCCGTTTAGTGCTACTGTGCTTTTTGTGCATCATGTTTGTCACTAGGGTTCAGTATGTAATTAATGTAGTGACAGCAAATAAAGTATGATGCGAGTAAGTGCATGTATCAATATGCAGGTAGCAGTTTATCAGCTAGTTCAAACAAGCACAGTAATCAAGTAGTAATTAATCATTAATTAAGTTGTACGGATACCTGGTTTAGTGCGGGTTGTCACAGTTGATGCTCAGCCTTAACCTTCGAACAAGTCAGGCATTTTGAAACATAGGTGGCGATATCCTTTTTCATGTCCGGCCACCAGTACTTGTAGCGCATGTCCTGGTACATTTTATCGGCACCGGGATGAATGGAATACCGCGATTTGTGGGCTTCGTATAGCAGAATATGTCTCAAATTGGTACGCTTGGGAATCCAAATCCGGTCTAGATAATGTAATATACCATTCGATTTATTCACCAGTTGTTCGCCGTTGTTGATGATCCTTTCTTTCTTCAAAGTGCGTTCGGTAAAACAAACATGTTGGGCGTCACGGATAAGAGCTTCGAGATTGTGCTGGGCTTGCGTATTACGAACACTGTGCAAATAGATTCGTCGACTGAGAGCATCGGCAACGACGTTTGCTTTGCCTGGATGGTAACAGATCTCACAGTCGTAATCGTTGAGGAGTTCAACCCATCGACGTTGGCGCATATTCAGCTCTTTTTTGATAAAGATGTGTTGTAGGCTCTTGTGGTCGGTGAAGACCGTACACTTGGTACCGTAAAGGTAGTGTCGCCATATCTTCAACGCAAAAACAACTGCACCAAGCTCGAGATCGTGGGTTGTATAGTTCTTCTCGTGGATCTTGAGCTGTTGAGAGGCGTACGCGATAACCCTATCCTGTTGCACGAGAACACAACCGAGACCGAGGTTAGAGGCATCGCAATAGACTACAAAATCGTCGTTTCCGTCGGGCAGTGAGAGCACGGGAGTGTTACAAAGCATAGCTTTGAGAGTTTGAAATGCCTCCTCTTGTTCGGTTCCCCAAACAAAAGGCTTGTCCTTGTGCGTGAGCGAGGTAAGCGGTACAGCGATCTTCGAGAAATCAGCGATGAATCGGCGATAGTAACCCGCCAATCCGAGAAAAGAACGAACTTCGGATGGGTTCTTTGGTGTAACCCAACTCTTAACAGCTTCGATCTTCGCGGGATTGACATGAATTCCTTGACTATTGACGATGTGACCGAGGAATTGAACCTCCTCAAGCCAAAATTCACACTTGGAGAACTTGGCATAGAGACGGTTTCCCCGGAGTAACTCAAGAACCAAACGTAGATGTTGCGAGTGTTCGATTTTTGACTTGGAATAGATCAGGATATCATCAAGGAATACGATGACGAAGCGGTCGAGAAAGGGTTTACACACGCGATTCATTAGATCCATAAAGACTGTGGGGGCGTTAGTCAAACCAAAAGGCATAACAACAAACTCGAAATGACCGTATCGGGTTCGAAAAGCGGTTTTGGGTATATCTTCCTCCTGAATTCGTAATTGTTGATAGCTTGAGCGTATATCGATCTTCGAGAAACACGTAGCACCTTGTAATTGATCAAACAAATCATTTATTCGAGGTAAGGGACAGCGATTCTTGATGGTAAGCTTATTCAATTCCATGTAGTCGATGCACATCCGGAACGATCTGTCCTTCTTTTTGACGAAAAGGACAGGCGCCCCCCAAGGAGAGGTGCTAGGGAGAATGAAGCCTTTATCAAGTAGTTCCTGGAGTTAACTCGAGAGTTCGCGAATTTCAGAAGGAGCGAGACTATAAGGCTCTCTAGCAACAGGATTTGCTCCAGGAATAAGGTCGATTCGGAAATAGATACCACGAGTGGGAGGTAAACCAGGTAAATCGTCAGGAAAGACATTAGGAAACTCACGAACCACAGGCACCTTGTCTATTGCCTTAACTTCCTTTTCCTCTGCTACTACGATGTGCGCCAAGAAAGCTTGGTATTCCTTACGGAGATACTTGCTAGCTTGGACATACGACATGAGTTGTAACTTCTTCGAAGCGACTTCGCCATAAACACACAATTGATCACCGTTCGCGAGAGAGAAACGAATCATTTTATCGAAGCAGACAATTTCAGCATGATTTTCCCGAAGGAAATCCATACCTACTATGACATCAAAACTACCAAGTTTCATCGGAATGAGATTGATCGGGAAAACGTGACCGTTATGATCAAGAGTACAGTCACGCAGAATGGAACTAACAGTGACGGTTCTTCCAGTGGCAACTTCTACGTCGAACGTTGATGGGAGGTTAACGAGTTTACGATTTAGGAGCCTTTCGAATTAGAATGATACAAAACAGTTATCAGCTCCAGTATCAAATAAACACGAAGCATATATACCATTTACGAGAAACGTACCATTAACCACGTTGTTGTCTGCCTGAGCCTGACGGGCGTTGATGTTGAAGACTCGCCCGCGGGCTGCTTGTTGTGCTGGCTGCTGCTACTGCTGCTGGTGTTATTGCGGTGCTGGCTGCGGCTACTGCTGTTGTGGCTTTTGCTTTAGCACACTGTTTGGGCAGATATTTGCGAAATGGCTGGGATCACCACACGCAAAGCAAGCTCTTGCGTGAGCAGTGGGTGCAGGAGCTGCTTGCTGTCCTTGCGGAGCTGGTAGAGCAGGAGCTTGAACTGGGGCTTGGCAAGGACCGGTACGGCAGTTAGCGGTGAAGTAGCCATACAGGTTGCAGTGAACACAAAACCGGCATGCGATTCCAACCGGGTGATGATAAGTACAAGTAGGGCAGAGCGGGTGTGGACCGGTGTATGCACGCTTGGCTGACGGTGCATTGGCCACAGGAGCCGCTACTTGGCGATTTTGAGGTTGCGGTTGGGCAGGCACGGCTTGGAGTGGAGCGGCAGTTACTGCACAGTTCTTGTTGCTGGAGCTGTTGTTCTTTCTCTTGCGGCGGGAGGACTTTGAACGTTGCGATGCGGCGGTTTCAGCGGTGGGAGCAGCGGTGACTTGATGCAGATTCTTGGAGACTTTATCAAAGTAACCAGCCCTAACTCACTTGTCGTTGATCTCAGCAGCGAGCAGATAGGTTTCCACGATAGTTGTCGTTTTCGCAGCTTGAACGAAGTCAGCGACACAGTCCGGCAGAGCGCGGATGTATTTCTTGATCGTAATCGCAGGGGTAGTAACTTGACTTGGGCAGATGATACTGTAACAACCCGTGTTTCGTAAGTCAAAGTCAAAGTCAAGATTGAAGTCAAAGGAAGAAAAGATTGCTAATTGTGATCTGTCACTACTTGCTCAACTACTGTTTTGACTTCTTTGACTTGTAATTGAATCTATTAATTATTTGTTTTAGTTGTATTATGTGGAGTATCTATTAATAATCGAGGTTTAATCGCATGTTTAATCGCTAATTGACTTATCGATAACGCATTTGCAACTCGAATTATGTGTTCTGGATATTGTTTTACGTGTGTGTGCTACTATGTGTTACTTGTGCATGTTATGTTTATGTTGAGGTGTTTAATCGCAATCGCAATTCTATCGCATCGCACTCTAATCGCAAACGATAAACGCAAGTTATTTATAGTGATTGTATGTTAGATATAGTAGTTAGGTTATTTGTGTAACAAATGGGTAATATTATCACATCGCTCACTCGAATTGCATCGCAACGCTCAACATGTGAATCGAAACGACAAAACTCATCGCACCGGACACCTGGATCGAGTGGCCATCCGATCGGACTAGGGTAGTTCCTGTTCGATCCGATCACTTGGGTCATGACGAGGTTCTGTTGTTTAATACGTTTTCAAACCGTCTCGAACAAACCGCAAACTTTCAAAATAACCAAGTTCAAGACGATCAGATGCGTTGGGGCGGATTGCCGTCCGATCGGATTGCCATCCGATCGAACTGCAATCCGATCGGATTGCACTTGAGCTTCCAAACACTTAATCATTTTCAAAGGACTGAACGTCGAATGGATTGCCGTCCGATCGGATAACCATCCGATCGAACGACCATCCGATCATGTGACATTTGGAACTTTGCTACTTGATCATTTTCAAAGGGCAACAGTTTCCAACGGATTGCCATCCGATCGAGTAACCATCCTGCTGTGAACTTGTTCTCACTAAGTGTCTTACCAATCGGATCGCTATCCGATCGAACTACCGTTCGATCGATCGACCAGAAGGATAGAGATACTTCTCTATTTTCAAAATGCTACAACGAAAACTTTAAAGCCATCATACACAAACACATCTTTACCAAATGAATGTCAATCTAATCGAATGGCCATCCGATCGGATGACCATTCGAACGGATTGACATCCGATCGACTGGCCATCCGAACGGATTGCCATCCGAACGGATTGCCATCCGATCGGATTACCATCCGACACTTGGTCACTTTTCACCATTTTGTGCACCGCTCTTCGCTTATGCTATCGTTAACTGTTCAGGCTAATCTCTCTCAGCGTTCCCTTCAATCCAAGAGAGTGTTTAAATTGTTAAACACAATCAGTGAGTATACTCGATCCCTTTTTGCTTTATGCACTTTTGGGTGTTACATACGTTACTTATTCTAAAACACATCTATCACACAATGCAAACACTATTTATACGCTGACCGTTACTGCATGATACGTGTTACTCGATGAATGCTTGTATGTTATGTTAACACAGTGATTGTTGCCTGACGCCTTAGCAACGATAGTACTATTTGTCTGGACTCAGCACCAGTCATGGACAGGGGTTGTTAAGGTTACCTCTCACATGTCGCAGTGGTGATATGTGTTGCGCATTCTACAACTCGCAGTCTAGTCTGTGCATATTTCATTGTCGATAACCTACTAGCTTCGCATTATACATGTTACATGCTGGTTATGCGTAAACTATTTCGAACTCTACTATGCTATATCAAACTTGTATGCTCACCTTTACACTATGTGCAATGACCTTTATTTTAACGTATGTGACAGGTGCTTAGGATGCGTGCTTTCTATTTGATGGAATCGAGCTTAGGAGAGTCTAGAAACCAACGAACAATTTATTTATTTGAAATCTGAGTTGTCGGAACAGAAAAATTTGTCTTTGATTTGTCTGTAATAACTATGCTACTTGTTATGTCATGGTATGGGATGTGATGTTTAAGTAATTGGTAATCGTAGTTGTTATGGAAACTTCTGGACAATCTGTTTCGATCAGTGCCGCGCCCCGATGATTCCGCCATCGATTGGGGTGTGACAGATTGGTATCAGAGCCATAACTATAGGGAATTAGGCAAGACTCGACCTAGTCCGGGTCGATGTCTTAGAACGACCTAGTCTATAGTCTAAGTAGCAATAGACCAACTTGTGCATACCCAGTATGGGTTCTTGTACGAGTTTACTCGCTCGAACTAGCTGTACTCTACACTCTTGCGCGAACATCGCACACCACAGTTCTGCGCAAGATCAACCTTTCCTAAGGCTGAATATACACACAAACGAATGATCTGGTTAAGATTAGGTGTGAAAATCCGAAACTCTCGACCAGATTACTCGTTCGAATTGCTATCTTTACTATAAAACAAGAGAATTTGCGTTGAATTAGGAGTGAAATCCATACTTTGACGCAAATCTTCTTATCTATCTCATAATTTTACCATACAATCAGGGATGTAGTCGCTAAGTTAGGGGTGAAACCCGAACCTTGATGACACATTCCGCTCTATATTCTTGGTTTTACAAAACTCTCACCAAAGTCTCGACGGACTCCAACGACTAGGGTCACACTGTAACTGGAAGGACGCGTGCCGATCGCTCGAACTGAAGCGAGAGCATAGTCCCAAAGGCCAAAGTGCACACTTAAAGTCCTTGTGAGTAATCGAATCACTTTGGGTAGTCAACGTCTATCAGCCGCAGACAATCTATTCTCGACTTTTATGTGTTTCAATTCTGAGCCTGCAACTGCTGACTCTGATATTTGTCGTTTTATATGGATTTTAAGTGTTTCATGTGGTTTTACCTGGTTATATGTTTCGACTTTGGTGGTTTATACGCTTTTCGCTTTGATCGACACACACAATACGTGATGCGCGTGTGGTGTTATAGGTTTTTATATATATTTTTAGCCCTTTTTACACGTTAGTCAAGTTTTAAATTTATAAAACACGATATTTTACTAACATCAAACACACATATGGGCAAGTGCACCCATCGTGAGCGTAGTATAGTGTTGGTAAGATACCGAGGTCGTCCAAGGACACAAGAGCTTTTAGTACCGGTTTATCCTCAACGTCTAATCAAATCAAAAGTTAGAAAAAAGTTTTTAAACAAGAAAAATAAAACTAACTAAAATACTGAAAAATAAAATAAAATAAAAACAGATAGACAAGATGAATCACTTGGATCCGACTCGTGTGTAGTGTAACCTTTGATTATTTCCGCACTTTTGCACTTTTTAAGAGATTATCTTAGTTATTGTAGTAGGCCCCTCTTTTGAAGGTGACGTTACCCTCAACCCAGTAGTTTGAGTCAGCAAGGATACAATCCTAAAGGGTCGGATTATTGAAAGATAATTAATTAAGTTATTAATGCATAATGTGGTAGGCCCCTCTTTTGAAGGTGACGTTACCCTCGGCTAAGTAGTCTGAGTTAGCAGGGATACAGTCCTAAGTAGCCGGGTTAAAGTTTTAATAGTAGCTTACATATGAGGGGATCAAAGAGTTGGGACCCCCGCCATCCAATGCAGGTGGGTATTGAAGGAGGTCCTACTAAATTTGACCCAGGTCCTTGCAGGATCTATACACTGAACAAGGCAAGACTCTTACCAAACTGTTCCCTTAACCCCCAACCAGGTAGCCAACATACCTTCATATAGACCGTGGAGATATGAATGGTGAAAATCTTTTATTTTATATAGACAGTAAAATAATGCCAAGACACCACGGACAAACGATAAGGAAGAATCACCTTCAACATAAGAAACTAGTTATTAAAGTCATTAATACATAACCAAATAAAAAGTGCGAAAAGATTAAAAATAAAAAGTATTACACTAGACACTTGTCTTCACCAAGTGATGTAAGAGACTTAGGCAAACATGGCCTTGATTGTCAAGAACTCTTACGATCAATCTTGGATCCCGAGACGACTCACACACTCTATGATGGACAATGGATGATGGTGGTGGATGATGGTGTTATGGTGGTGGTGGGTTGTGGGTGAAGTGTGAGAGAGGTGGTGTGCCAAGGGATGGGTTGAGCTTGAGCCAAGCACTCCAGTGGGCACGGCCCCGTGTCCACATCCTTCTATTTCTTCATTAATTGCTCTTGTCTTTATTAGTTGACCACGGCCCCGTGTCCGCTGGGCACGACCCCGTGTGTAGAAGCATATCTGTACTATCAAGATTTGCCTGGATTCTGCGAATCTTATAGTTGACCACGACCCTGTGTCCGCTGAGCACGGCCCCGTGGTGGGCGATGGAAGCTTCTACAACTTTGTCTTTTATGCTGACACTTGGGCACGCCCCCGTGCTCACTGAGCACGGGGCGTGTTCAACCTCCTGTTTTCTTGTTTTGCTTGGGAAGATGCTTTCGGGGAGGTCGGGCATGCTACGTTTATTCCTTTTCTTGTATTTATGGTAGATTTAGCTGCCTTTTTGCTTCTTTTGTTAATTTGAGCTCATTTAATCCTGAAAATACAAAAGGAAGACAAAAACACACTTTTTCCAACATTTGTACTAAAAAGGGTTAGTTTTATGCCACAATTGATGTAATTTATATGTTGCATTTTGCACACATCAGTTACTACCATTGCCGGGTTCTCTCCAACCAAGGATAGGGTGGTTACGCCATCCTTGGTTGTAGGTACCCGTTGGAGGACCCGACGGTCTAGGTCTATTATCAATGTAGTTTACCGATTCTGTTTGATAATCTACTTCTTTCATACAACTCCAATTTTCATGTGGCCCACCGCACCCCTCACAAGCCATAACCGAGGCTGTTTTTGCCATTTCTAGCTTTTTAATTTTTGAAGAAAGGGCCTTGATTTGAGCTTGTAAAAAAGTGCTTTCATCAACCTTATGGGCGCCCGGGGCAATAGATTTATTGCCTCGGGGAGTGTGCCACAGAAAATTGGTTTGAGCAATTTCCTCAATTTGATTATATATTTCATTTGGGCGACGATTACCTAAAAGTCCCCCGGAGCTAGAGTCAAGTGTTTGTCTTGTGTGTGGCAACAACCCATTGTAGAAAGTGGATACTTGTTGCCATACCGCAAGACCGTGATTAGGACACTTTCTTTGTAGCTCCTTGAACCTTTCCCAAGTTTCATATAAGGATTCCCCATCCTCTTGTGAATATGTATTAATTTCAGTCATTAGTTTAGCCGTTTTAGCAGGAGGGAAATACTTATATAGAAACTTTTGGGCTAGTTCATCCCAGGTGTTTACCGAGCCAACTGGGAGGGTATTAAGCCAAGCCTTAGCTCGGTCTTTTAGTGAAAATGGAAACATTCGAAGGCGGATGGCGTCGTTTGATGCTCCATTGATCCGAAAGGTATCACATATTTCTAAGAAATTAGTAATATGTAGATGGGGATCCTCGTCCGCAAGCCCATGGAAGGTTGCGGAGTTTTGAAGCATTTGTATCAAATGCGGTCGAAGTTCGAAGTTGTTGGCTTCGACATTCGGTGCATTGATAGCGGCGCCGAGATTACCTACGGTGGGTCGTAGGTAATCCATGAGGGTACGTTGGTCCGCCATTGGAAGTGGGTCCCCCGAAACTTTCTCTTGGTTTTTAGCTTTAAGTCTTTTTCTTAGAAAGCGTTCGGGTTCATCTAGGGGTTCTTTTATGTCTCTACTAGAACTGGAGCTCATACACTACGTGGAAAATTCAGATGTGGTGCCTGGGTTCCAAGTCCTGCAATAAAAGCAAAGAAGAACGTTGGTCAGAAGCTTCACCACGGCCCCGTGCTCAGATGAACACGGCCCGTGGTTGGAGATACAGTAATTGTTTTCCGGATCCCTGTTACTGGGGAGTTCGACACGGCCCCGTGTTGCACCGACACGGCCCCGTGCTCAACTCTATGTAACTCGGAAAATAAAAACTGCCAGTAACAATGCTGGGCACGGCCCGTGTCCGACCTGGCACGGCCCCTGCTGAGCTCTGCAGAGACTGAAAAATTAAGAAAATCCTAAAAAACATAAAAATTAGAAAAAACGATTAGGCCGTTGATTCCTAACTTTCTTAAAATCCTTGTGTCCCCGGCAACGGCGCCAAAAACTTGATGCGCGTGTGGTGTTATAGGTTTTTATATATATTTTTAGCCCTTTTTACACGTTAGTCAAGTTTTAAATTTATAAAACACGATATTTACTAACACCAAACACACATATGGGCAAGTGCACCCATCGTGAGCGTAGTATAGTGTTGGTAAGATACCGAGGTCGTCCAAGGACACAAGAGCTTTTAGTACCGGTTTATCCTCAACGACTAATCAAATCAAAAGTTAGAAAAATGTTCTTAAACAAGAAAAATAAAACTAACTAAAATGCTGAAAAATAAAATAAAATAAAAACAGATAGACAAGATGAATCACTTGGATCCGACTCGTGTGTAGTGTAACCTTTGATTAATTCCGCACTTTTGCACTTTTTAAGAGATTATCTTAGTTATTGTAGTAGGCCCCTCTTTTGAAGGTGACGTTACCCTCAACCCAGTAGTTTGAGTCAGCAAGGATACAATCCTAAAGGGTTGGATTATTGAAAGATAATTAATTAAGTTATTAATGCATAATGTGGTAGGCCCCTCTTTTGAAGTTGACGTTACCCTCGGCTAAGTAGTCTGAGTCAGCAGGGATACAGTCCTAAGTAGCCGGGTTAAAGTTTTAATAGTAGCTTACATATGAGGGGATCAAAGAGTTGGGACTCCCGCCATCCAATACCGGTGGGTATTGAAGGAGGTCCTACTAAATTTGACCCAGGTCCTTGCAGGATCTATACACTGAACAAGGCAAGACTCTTACCAAACCATTCCCTTAACCCCCGACCAGGTAGCCAACATACCTCCATATAGACCGTGGAGATATGAATGGTGAAAATCTTTTATTTTATATAGACAGTAAAATAATGCCAAGACACCACAGACAAACGATAAGGAAGAATCACCTTCAACATAAGAAACTAGTTATTAAAGTCATTAATACATAACCAAATAAAAAGTGCGAGAAGATTAAAAATAAAAAGTATTACACTAGACACTTGTCTTCACCAAGTGATGTAAGAGACTTAGGCAAACATGGCCTTTGATTATCAAGAACTCTTACGATCAATCTTGGATCCCGAGATGACTCACACACTCTATGATGGATGATGGTGTTGGTGGTGGATGATGGTGTTGTGGTGGTGGTGGAGTATGGGTGAAGTGTGAGAGAGGTGGTGTGCCAAGGGATGGTTTGCAAATGAGCCAAGCACCCCTATTTATAGCCTGAATAGCAGCTCGGGCACGGCCCCATGTCCATTGGGCACGGCCCCGTGTCCACCCTCCTTCTCTTTCTTCATTAATTGTAGTTTGTCTGCATTAGTTGACCACGCCCCCGTGTCCGTTGGGCACGACCCCGTGTGCAGAAGCGTATCTGTACTATCAAGATTTCCCCAGATTCTGCGAATCTTAGAGTTGACCACGGCCCCGTGTCCGCTGGGCACGCCCCCGTGGTGGGTGATAGAAGCTTCTACAACTTTGTCTTTTATGCTGACACTTGGGCACGCCCCGTGCTCATTGAGCACGGGGCGTGTTCAGCCTTCTGTTCTCTTGTTTTTGCTTGCAAAGATTTTGTCGGGGGGTCGGGCATGCCATGTTTATTCCTTTTCTTGTATTTATGTTAGATTTAGCTGCCTTTTTGCTTCTTTTGTTCATTTGAGCTCATTTAATCCTGAAAATACAAAAGGAAGACAAAAACACACTTTTTCCAACATTAGTACTAAAAAGGGTTAGTTTTATGCCACATTTGATGTAATTTATATGTTGCATTTTGCACACATCAATACGCACTGCACATCTATCTCAAAACGTTAACAAATCGTTGCTACTTATGGTGATCGCATGCTATGTTGCTCGCTTATGTTGTGCTACTCGCGGTGTACTCGCTAATCGCATATCGCTATTCTCGAATGCGCGAACTTTGAACCATAGGTTATTGTGTGTGACCAGGACAGGTGAATACGTGCAAAATATAGGATGGTTTCTGTGTTCTGACTGCCTTACGTGCTTCTGTGCCCTACATGCTTGTGTGCTTCTGTGCTTATGTGATTGATCGTGTTCCTGAGCTTTATATGCTATAGTTTAGAGCTGAGTGCGAGTCTATACAAGGGTTAATTAAAATCGTATAGCGTTTTGAATCCTATGGCGTTGTCGGTTGCAGACAATGTCGTCAATCGGATCTTTCCATTCCTGATCCGCTCGCCGCAATCATGATGACAAACGCATCGCCGCCCTCCTCGCTAAGCAAATGGCGAAAGTTATCCCCCGGATTGTTAGTGAGCTGAATGAAAATGCTAGCAAGTCTTCTGAAGAGTCCAGGACTGATGCTCCTAAAGCTGCTTTTAGCTTCAAGCAGTTCAAAGCCTGTGGCCCGAAAGAGTTTACCGGTGAAGATGGGCCTATGACCATGTTCCAATGGTTTGATTCTATCGAAGTCACCCTGCGCCAGAGTGGCTGTCCTAATAATCTTCGTACTCTTAACGCCACTGGCGTCTTCCAATTACGAGCTCTGGATTGGTGGACGGCCGAGAGAAATAAACGCGGAAATGATGCAGCTTACGGGCTGACGTGGGATGAGTTAAAGGACGTCATGATGCAAGAGTTCTGCACTCCCCACGAGCGCCAAAAGCTGGAGGACGAATTCTGGCATATCAAGCAGAAAGATTGAGACAACGCTGGTTTGACTGCTCGCTTCAAACAGCTAAGCATAATCTATCCTAGCCAAGTTAACACGCCTGAAATCACCATCAAGAAGTATATCCGTGCTCTTCCGGATTGCATGGCCGATTTCGTTCAAGCTGCAAAGACGACAACAATTGAGGAAACCTTTTTACTCGCTGCTGAGATCAATGACAAACGAGTCAAGTCTGGTTACTGGGATAAAGCTTCCAAGAATCTGCATCAAGCTACCACTGCTCCAACCGCTGAAACCATCGTCGCTCCGCCGTCTTCAAAGTCCTCTCATCGCAAGAGGAAGAAGAACAACAACAGTAGCAAGAATTGCGTTGTAACCACTGCTGCCCCGCTCCAATCGGTTCCTGCTCAACCACAGCCTCAACACCGCCAAGTAGCGGCACCGGTAACCAACGCACCGCCGGTGAAGCGTGCATATACTGGTCCTCACCCGGCTTGCCCTACTTGTACCTATCACCATCCTGTGGGAATCGCTTGCAGATACTGTGTGCATTGCAACATGTACGGCCACTTCACCGCCAACTGCCGTACAGGTCCACGTCAAACCCCAGCCCCAGTTCAAGGTCAAGCTCTTGCTCAACAAGCTCTACTTACTGCTCCTCAAGGCCATCAAGCAGCTCCTGCACCCGCGGCCCATGCTAGTGCTTGCTTTGCGTGTGGTGATCCTAACGACTTCGCAAACATGTGCCCTAATCGAGTGGTTAAGCAAGAGCCACAACAGCAGCAGCCCCAGCAGCAGCCTCAGCAACAGCAGCAACAGCAGCAACAACCAGCAGCCCGCGGACGTGCCTTCAACATTAACGCTCGCCAGGCTCAAGCAGACAACAATGTGGTCAATGGTACGTTCCTTGTGAATGGTATATATGCTTCGTGTTTATTTGATACTGGAGCCGATAACTGTTTTGTATCGTTTGAATTCGTAAAGCTCCTTAATCGTAAGCGCGCCCATCTACCCTCGACGTTCGATGTTGAAGTTGCCACCAGAAGAACCGTCGCCGTCAATTCTGTACTACGTGATTGTACGCTTGAACTCAACAATCACATCTTCCCTATCGACCTTATTCCGATGCAGCTCGGTAGTTTTGACGTCATAGTAGGCATGGATTTTCTTCGCGAAAATCATGCTGAAGTTGTTTGCTTCGATAAGATGATTTGTTTCTCACTTGCTAATGGTGATCTACTTTGTGTTTATGGCGAAACTCCTTCGAAAGGTCTTAAACTCATGTCATGTGTCCAGGCTAGTAAGTATCTCCGTAAGGAATACAAAGCTTTCTTGGCTAATATCGTAGTAGCGGAGAAGGAAAAGAATGGTAATCCCGGAGTAAAAGACGTTCTCGTTGTTTGCGAATTCCCCAACGTATTTCCTGATGATTTACCTGGTTTACCTCCCGCTCGTGATATTTATTTCCGAATCGACCTCATCCCTGGAGCAAACCCTGTTGCTAAAGCGCCGTATCGTCTCGCTCCTTCTGAAATGCGCGAACTCTCGAGTCAGCTCTAGGAACTTCTTGATAAAGGCTTTATTCTCCCTAGCACCTCTCCTTGGGGCGCGCCTGTCCTTTTCATCAAAAAGAATGATGGATCGTTCAGGATGTGCATCGACTATAGGGAGTTGAATAAGCTGACAATCAAGAATCGCTATCCCTTGCCTCGAATCGATGATCTGTTTGACCAGTTACAAGGTGCTACGTGTCTTTTGAAGATCGATCTATGCTCAGGCTATCACCAGTTACGCATTCAAGAGGATGATATACCCAAAACCGCTTTTCGAACCCACTATGGTCACTACGAGTTTGTTGTCATGCCTTTTGGTTTGACTAACGCTCCCGCAGTTTTCATGGATTTAATGAACCGAGTGTGCAAACCCTTTCTTGATCGCTTTGTAACCGTGTTCATCGATGATATCTTGATCTATTCCAAATCAAAAGCCGAACACTCGCAGCATCTACGTTTCGTTCTTGAGTTACTCTAGGGAAACCGCATCTATACCAAGTTCTCCAAGTGTGAATTTTGGCTGGAAGAGGTCCAATTCTTGGGTCACATTGTCAATAGTCAAGGTATCCACGTCGATCCCACGAAGATCGAAGCTGTTAAGAGTTGGGTTACACCCAAGAACCCGTCTGAAGTCCGTTCTTTTCTCGGACTGGCAGGTTATTATCGCCGATTTATCGAAGGTTTCTCTAAGATCGTTGTGCCGCTTACCTCTCTTACGCATAAGGATAAACCTTTTGTTTGGGGAACTAAACAGGAGGAAGCCTTTCAAACCCTCAAAGCTATGCTTTGTAATGCTCCCGTGCTCTCACTGCCCGACGGAAACGACGATTTCGTAGTCTACTGCGATGCCTCGAACCTTGGTCTTGGTTGTGTTCTTATGCAACGAGACAAGGTTATCGCATATGTTTCTCGACAGCTCAAGATCCACTAGAAGAACTACACCACACACGACCTCGAGCTTGGCGCAGTTGTTTTTGCGTTAAAGATTTGGCGACACTACCTTTACGGTACCAAGTGTACGATCTTCACCGATCATAGGAGCCTACAACATATCTTTGACCAGAAGGAACTGAATATGCGTCAACTCCGGTGGGTAGAACTACTCAGCAATTACGACTGTGAGATTCGTTACCATCCTGGAAAAGCAAAGGTCGTTGCCGATGTTCTCAGTCGACGAAGCTATTTGCATAGCGTTCGTAATTCCCAAGCCTAGTTTAATCTCGAAGCCCTTATACGTGACGCTCAGCATGCTTGTTTTACCGAACGAACTTTGAAGAAGGAAAGGATTCTAAATGATGGCGCCCAACTCGAGAATAAATCGAATGGTATCTTTCATTATTTGGATCGAATTTGGATTCCCAAGCGTACGAATTTGCGACAACTTTTGATGGATGAAGCCTACAAATGTCGGTATTCTATTCATCCCGGTGCTGACAAGATGTACCAGGACATACGCTACAAGTACTGGTGGCCGGGCATGAAGAAGGATATCGCTATCTACGTTTCGAAATGCCTGACCTGTTCCAAGGTCAAGGCTGAGCATCAAAGACCCTCTGGCTTACTCGTTCAACCCGAAATCCCGATGTGGAAATGGGAGAGTATAGCTATGGACTTTATAACGAAGCTTCCGCGCACGACATCAGGTCATGACAGCATCTGGGTTGTTGTTGACCGTTTCACTAAATCTGCTCATTTCCTGCCGATATGAGAAGACTTTAAGGTAGAGAAATTAGCCCGAATCTACACCGATGAGATCATTTGTCGACACGGGACGCCTCGTGATATCATCTCTGACCGCGATGGTCGGTTTACCTCGCGTCTTTGGGAAACGTTTCAATCTGCTCTCGGTACTACGCTTAATCTAAGTATCGCTTTCCATCCCCAAACCGATGGTCAAACTGAAAGAACGATTCGCACCTTTGAAGACATGCTCCGATCGTGTGTCATAGATTTCGGTGGTAATTGGGACGCGCACTTACCTTTGGTCGAATTCTCGTACAATAACAGTTATCATTCTAGCATCCAAATGGCACCATTTGAGGCATTATACGGAAGGAAATGTCGATCGCCAATTGTATGGCACGAGATCGGAGACGCGCAAATTACCAGTCCTGAGTTGTTGCAAGAAACGACTGACAAAATCCTCCAAATCCGAGACAATCTGCTGAAAGCTCGGAGCCGACAGAAAAGTTACGCCGATAGACGTTGCAAGCCCCTTGAATTTGACGTTGGCGATCACGTACTCCTAAAGGTTGCACCTTGGAAGGGGGTGATCAGATTCGGCAAGAAAGGGAAGCTAGCACCTCGATATGTTGGACCCTTTAAGATTCTGGTAAGGATTGGGAAAGTGGCCTACAGACTCGAACTACCGGAGGAACTTAGTAATGTCCACCCGACTTTCCACGTTTCGAACCTCAGAAAGTGCTTGGCCGACCAGGAATTACATGTCCCTCTCGAAGATTTACAAGTGGACGAAACATTACACTTCGTGGAAAATCCTGTCGAGATCATGGGACGAGAAACCAAGGTGCTCAGACGCTCACGCATTCCCATTGTGAAGGTTCGCTGGGAAGGCAAACGCGGTGCCGAGTGTGACACCTGTGTTGTAATCATTATAAACAGTTCAGTTATCAATAAAGCAATGTTATTTGATTCCAATGTTTGTTTATTTATGTTTGACGTTTTGCATGTTTTGATTTTTGTTCAATTTCAAACTCTATATCGCTTTTTGGAAAGTTATACGCAATCCGATGCGTAAACGTAATCAGTTTAACGCGAAAAATACTCCAGAACATCAATTTATGCTTAACATACCTTAAATAACCTTTACATAACTTAGAAATAAGTTTTGAAGGCTTTGGTATGGCAAAATCAAGTTTATTCGCTTACAGTGACTAAATTCGACAAACTACGAAAGTATGCCGATTCGTACTGTAACGGACATTCTGGAACATGATCATAAGTTAAACACACCCTAAATATCCTTTACATAGTTTAAAAATAGGCTTTGAGGGGTTAGGTGTGCTAAAATAAACTTTCTGGTCATTCAGGGACTAAAAGTGTCAAAAAGTGCATAAGTTTGCATTTTCGTGCATATCTTACGTTCTGAATACATCCGGACATCCAAAAATTTATGTAATCATTAAAATATTTTATTTTAGTGATTAGTCTGCTAAAACTTCATTCGTTTCGCAATTTGGATCGTTTTCGCGTCCGTTACGACTTCCGTCGTAATTAACCGAACAACGCAACCGTACAGCCAAACGAACCGACATCCATGACGTTTCTGAGCATATTTCAAGTTCTCTATGCTTTAACATCCTTATGGAGCTTAAAAATGGGTTTGACGGGTGTTAGAAGTGCCAAAACACGTCAATACGCACACAGGGACCAAAACTGACATTTTGCAAAAGTTGCTGGTTTGCACATAGCATACGGACCGTAAGGGGCACTGCATATGGTCCGTAAGCAGCCTTCAGACATCAGAAACTTGATTCCAGCTGTTTCCAGCCTGTTCCAGCTGTTTTGGTGAGTTGCAAATGGTTTTTCTTGTAATCTATGGGCTATTTTGGGTGCCCATGGTATTCCAAAACCATGGGTGCATGTGTACGGCCTAGATCAAAGCTCGGTTTTCGATGAACGATCCAAATGGTTCTCCGAAATCTATAAATACCCAACCCCCATTTGCTCCCAACTCACACTTTGATCAGACTTTTCTCTAAGTTGAAGGATAAAACCTTCATACATGAGAATTTTCGGATCAAAACTTCCATTTATTGGACCTTTTGTAAGTATTCTTTCGTTCTTTTACACATTTTAAGCACGAAAGTCAAACTATGTTTGACTTTCAGCTTTGACCAATTTATGGTCAACACGAAGTTCGTTTGAACTTCGTAACGTGAGCGTAATCACGATGGTCATAGTCCTTTGTGACTATACCTATTGATTACCACGTTATTTAGGCTTAGTGACGAGTCGTAGTTTCGGTCAAAATACGTATTCTTGCGTATTTTGCAACCAAACCTGTTTTCAAACCTCGTTAAACATGTTTTAACATGTTTAGCTCGTCACTTTAGGTTTAGTGCTTATATAGGGTCGTAAAGGTAAGCGATCTAAACAATCGCTTAGACTTTCGAACCCGACCCGTTTGGTCGATCATTAGGATCCGACCAAACACATTATGTGACCATAGTTGCATAAGGAATAACCTTCCGAGGTTATACTTTATGGTCACTTAGTCTACTTAGTTATATGATAGGTGATTATATGCCTTAGGAAAAATGACCAAAATACCCTTTTTGCACCAAAATTCATTTTAAGCATATGTAACATAATTTTTGACATCTAAACTGATTAAGCAACATTATTAGACATGTTAAGGCATATATTACTTGTCATAGGACTAGTTAGGCGGTCCGAACGCGTTTTACGCGAACGACGTGTTAAAGTAGCATAAGCTACCTAAACGAGTCTTAATGGGTCGTAAGCACTTAGGATAGGATCCGTTTTAAAATGTAGGCTTTGTTAAACCATATTACATGAGTTAATATACTCATTTGGTTTACGAAACCACATTTTATCTAATCCTCCGATTTAGGTCCGTTTATTAACATAGTTACCTATATTAGGTGCCGTTTGATTCCGTGATCTTTCTAGCATTGCTTGATGGTTATCTAAAGACTATTGAGCAATCTCAAGTGAGTACATAGACCCCTCTTTTACTGTTTTTCAAACATTTTGGGGTGAAACACATGTGCCTACTTGTTACTTTCGTGCTTTCCGTGTTTTTATATCATATGCTTGTTATGTTCATTAGTACACTTATAGTACATGATTTCTTGCATGTTTTGCTATGTATGTTCACTTAGCATGCTAGCACATTGTTTTACATTACATTTCTGTTGCATATGTTTACTCAGCATATGGACACATTGTTTTACATTTCTACCTTATATGTTCACTTAGCATACTAGGTACATTGTTTTCATAAAACATGCTTACATTTGGTATGACATTTGGTTTGTTTAACGAACTAAAATATGTTCATTAACATTAGCTACGCTGCTCGGTAGTAAGTAGTGGTACCATAGGACTTGATAACTCCCATTACTGATATCCTAGGTTTGTTTGGATGTAAGGAATGACTGAATTCGAAAACATTTTTGATAACCTTTACTCTAAGGTTATCCTACAGTCTCAAGGCTTGAATGTATACGTTTAACATTACCACATAAGTGTTTGTATCAGTATAGCATGCATTTTTACAAAACATATCTTTGGTTTAAACTGTGTTTTATATCAATTACATTGTTTTGTACATTCTTCTTATAAGGTTGAGTAAATACTTTTATTCACTATACATTACATTTGTTTACACAATAACATTACAACATTTGTTTGAACATTACATTTTGGTGGTTTGTTTGTGTAAGTGATTTACATAACGAGACGACATGTAATATGATAAAAGCATGGTGGATACGCCGCTGGTACTTCCTATATATAAGTGCTTTTATGGTATTACATATCGTAGCGTTATTTAAACCATTTCAGTTTAGACATATTACACTTACAACATATTTTCACATAAACATTGTTTTGCAATCAACTTATTTTATACACACTCAAATTTTTACTTAATTATTTAACTAAACATCTTTCTTTTATATATCATCAGATTTTCTTATCACATTTTATATGATTGATAAAAGAAAAACATTTAACAAGACTCATGACAAATTTTTAATAAACATTTCTTTAAACTTAAGTCATGAATCCTATTTTAACAAAACCTATGTATCTCACTGGCATTTTTATGCTGACGTACCTATTTTCACATGTGTTTTCAGGAGCTGTTGCATAGGGTGATCGAGACACACATAGGAGGACCTGTGCCTTAGCAACTTAAAATGAAGCTAGAACTAGTTTAATTATGTTTTGTACTCTCGTTTTCTTTGTTTAAGACAATGTAACCCCCGTTTGTTGATAAATAAAACATAACTTAAATTTCCATGGTTATGAAACAATAATTCTGTTACAACACTCCCCGACGTTTCCGCCGCGGTTTCGTTGTTTTACGCGGTCGGGGTGTGACACCAAGTTTACCTGAGAACTCGAAAGTGACATGAAGGCGAAGTACCTGCAACTGTTTGTTACGCCTACTTCTTAAATTTCGGGACGAAATTTCCTAAAATAGGGGAGGCTGTAACAACCCGAGTTTCGAAAGTCAAAGTCAAAGTCAAGATTGAAGTCAAAGGAAGAAAAGATTGCTAATTGTGATCTGTCACTCCTTGCTCAACTATTGTTTTGACTTCTTTGACTTGTAATCGAATCTAGTAATTATTTGTTTTAGTTGTATTATGTGGAGTATCTATTAATAATCGAGGTTTAATCGCCATTTAATCGCATGTTTAATCGCTAATCGACTAATCGCTAACGCATTCGCAACTCGAATTATGTGTTCTGGATATTGTTTTACGTGTGTGTGCTACTATGTGTTACTTATGCATGTTATGTTTATGTTGAGGTGTTTAATCGCAATCGCAATTCTATCGCATCGCACTCTAATCGCAAACGATAAACGCAAGTTATTTATAGTGATTGTATGTTAGATATAGTAGTTAGGTTATTTGTGTAACAAATGGGTAATACTATCGCATCGCTCACTCGAATTGCATCGCAACGCTCAACACGTGAATCGAACCGACAAAACTCATCGTGCCGGACACCTGGATCGAGTGGGCAACCGATCGAGTGGCCATCCGATCGGATTGCCATCCGATCGGACTGCCATCCGATCAGGTTGCCATCCGATCGGACATTGCCATCCGATCGGTGACCAATCCGACACTTCAGCACTTTCCTCTTTTGGAAACCCTATAAATATCCTCCTGTCACATCATTTGTGATGTGACAGCTCCTCACTCGACCAGCCGCACTCAAGCTCTCTTTTCTCTCAATTTCTCGCGATTCTTGTAAGTTTTCAACCTAAATATTGTACTTCTATGATCTACACGCACTCCTTCATCTTTTTCACCTTTGAATCTTAACTTTTAACCGTGAAATCACCGGATTTGAGGTGTTCTAGGGTGATGTCATCATGGAGTTCTTATGCACTTCAAGGTTTGGCTTCATTCCACCAAGAACAACTTAGATCTGAAGGATTTCCACATGAATAATCAATGTTTTCGCATAGATCTACACATATTCATGGTTAAAAGGATTGAAAGATAGTTTTCTAACTTTCTTTCAACTCTTTTACACTCAATGCACTTAAAACCGATAGAATCGGAGCTCGTTCTGATCTTCTACTCTTTCTCAGTGAGGTGTTAGTTCAAGATCTGAATTCTATCCAAGAGACAACTGATTTCGGGTTAAACATGAACAACCATCTCGAACAGTGAACTGATCGGACTAGGGTGGTTCCTGTTCGATCGGATCATTTGGGTCATGACGAGGTTCTATTGTTTAATACGTTTTCAAACCGTTTCGAACAAACCGTAGACTTTCAAAATAACCAAGTTCAAGACGATCAGATGCGTTAGGGCAGATTGTCGTTCGATCGGATTGCACTTGAGCTTCCAAACACTTAATCATTTTCAAAGGACTGAATGTCGAACGGATTGCCATCCGATCGGACAGCCATCCGATCGAACGACCATCCGATCATGTGACATTTGGAACTTTGGTACTTGATCATTTTCAAAGGGCAACAGTTTCCAATGGATTTCTATCTGATTGGATTGCCATCCGATCGAGTAACCATCCTGCTGTGAACTTGTTCTCACTAAGTGTCTTACCAATCGGATCGCTATTCAATCAAACTACCGTTCGATCGATCGACCTACCGTTCGATCGATCGACCTGAAGGATAGAGATACTTCTCTATTTTCAAAATGCTACAACGAAAACTTCAAAGCCATCATACACAAACACATCTTTACCAAACGAATGTCAATCCAATCGAATGGCCATCCGATCGGATGACCATCCGAACGGATTGACATTCGATCGACTGGCCATCCGATCGGATTTCCATCCGATCGGATTACCATCCGACACTTGGTCACTTTTCACCGTTTTGCGCACCGCTCTTCGCTTATGCTATCGTTAACTGTTCAGGCTAATCTCTCTCAGCGCTCCCTTCAATCCAAGAGAGTGTTTAACTTGTTAAACACAATCAGTGAGTATACTCGATCCCTTTTTGCTTTATGCACTTTTGGGTGTTACATACATTACTTATTCTAAAACACATCTATCACACAACGCAAACACTATTTATACGCTGACCGTTACTGCATGATACGTGTTACTCGATGAATGCTTGTATGTTATGTTAACACAGTGATTGTTGCCTGATGCCTTAGCAATGATAGTACTATTTGTTTGGACTCAGCACCTGTTGTGGACAGGGGTTGTTAAGGTTACCTCTCACATGTCGCAGTGGTGATATGTGTTACACATTCTACAACTCGCAGTCTAGTCTGCGCATATTTCATTGTCGATAACCTACTAGCTTCGCATTATACATGTTACATGCTGGTTATGCGTAAACTATTTCGAACTCTACTATGCTATATCAAACTTGTATGCTCACCTTTACACTATGTGTATTGACCTTTATTTTAACGTATGTGACAGGTGCTTAGGATGCGTGCATGCTATTTGATGGAATCGAGCATAGGAGAGTCTAGAAACCAACGAACAATTTATTTATTTAAAAGCTGAGTTGTCGGAACAGAACAATTTGTCTTTGATTTGTCTGTAATAACTATGCTACTTGTTATGTCATGGTATGGGACGTGATGTTTAAATAATTGGTAATCGTAGATGTTATGGAAACTTCTGGACAATCTGTTTCGATCAGTGCCGCGCCCCGATGATTACGCCATCGGTTGGGGTGTGACAGATACTCAGCTGCTTGAAGCGAGCAGTTAAACCAGCGTTGTCTCCGCCATCCTGTTTGATATGCCAGAACTCGTCCTCCAGCTTTTGGAGTTCGTGGGGAGGGCAGAACTCTTGCATCATGATATCCTTCAACTCATCCCACGTCAGCCCATAAGCTGCATCGTTCCCTCGTTTGTTTCTCTCGTCCGTCCACCAATCCAGAGCCCGGGATTGGAAGACGTCGGTGCCGTTAACAGTGCGAAGGTTTTCCGGACAGCCACTCGGGCGCAGGGTGACTTCGATCAAATCAAACCATTGAAACATGGCCGTAGGCCCGTCTTCTCCGATAAATTATTTGGGTCCACAGGCTTTGAACTGCTTGAAGCTAAAAGTTTCTTTAGGAGTATCAGTCCGGGATTCTTCTGAGGACTTGCTAGCGTTTTCGTTCAGTTCGCTAACAATTTGCGGAATGACTTTCGCCATCTGCTTTGCGACTAGTGCATCGATGCGTTTGTCCTCGTGATTGCGTCGAGCGGAGCGAGCAGTGTGTGATCCAAATGACGACATTGTCTGCAACAGACATCGTCACAGGACTCAGACACAATTTCGATTAACCTTAGTATAGTCTAGCGATTCACCCAAGCCTACTTATTAAAGCACAGGAACACATCAATTCACAGAATCATGTATGCACATAATTCATAGAAGCACATAATCACATAAGCACGTATTTCACGTAAGCACAGAAGCACATAGTCCACATAAACGCATTTTCAACTATATTTTGCACGTATTGACCTACATATATTAAACGTATTCACCTATCTTTTACAGCTGCGTAAAGCGATCGAGTATTAGCGAGTAATGAGTAGCGAGTACACATAGAGTAGCATAGCGAGTAGTATAGTGTGCGATTTGTTGGCGTTTTTGTGACAACTGTGTTCTGTAAGCATCGTATAATGTAAAACAATGTTGGTTATCAATAAAACAATGTGCTTTGGTGTTATTATATGTGTTATTGTGTTTGATGATTTTACAATTTGATTCGATTCCGATTTCAAGCTTTAAATCACTTTCTGGAAGGTTATACGCAAACTGGTGCATAAACACAGTCAGTTTAACGCGACAAACACACCGGAATAGTGACATAAGCCAAACATACCTTAAATATCCTTTACATAACCTAGAAATAAGTTTCGAAGGATTCGGTATGGCAAAAACATGTTTATTTGAACTAAAGGACTATTTACGACAAAACTGCGAAGCTAACGTTAGTGACCACCCGGATAATATTTAAATCCCAAAAATATTCTGCTATGATTAAAATTTTATTTTAATCAGGTTCGTGTTGAAAAATAAATTAAAACGCCTAAAAACGTTATTTTTCAAGTTTAATCACGTACCGCGTGTTTCTGCTCGACACAGTGCTTCTACTGCAAAACACGGACAACGCAGCCAGTCTGGGCAACTGAAATTTATTTCAGTAATATTTTGGCGAGTTTGTTTTTATAGTATAATAAAAATAATTTAGAACGCCATAAACCGGGATTTAAACGCTAGATAAAATACCCGGTATCCAGTTAAATACCTATTTTTATCTACTTTACCATCAAATTTACACTTTGGCCCCTCCCCCATACTATTTACGGTTCAATATATGGAGTGGCCCCACCAAATTTTTGTAAGATCTTGCAAAATATTTCATATGATCTTGTTTGACACTTGTATATGCATGCTAGATCATATCTCTTCCAATATCTTTACATATATCTTGCAAGTTCACTCAACATTATCACACTTCACTCAACACTCAACCTCTCTCTCTCCTCCCTCAAAACCGTACACCCTCTCCTCTCTCTATCTTCATCTTCTTCAAGCTTGTTCATCACATTCAAGTCCCTTTCCAAGCATACTTCAAGTGGTTGTGAAGAACCAAAGTTGATTCCAAGCTGTTTTCAAGTGATTTCAAGCTTCCTATCATCAAAATCTCATCCCACAACCTACTTGAATCTTGAAGGTATAATATTTATGTTTAAATCATACTTTAGATTCTTGGTTGTTCTTGATGATTGAAGTTTCTCTTGAATCTTGGGATTTTCACTAAACTTGAAATCTAAAATGAAATGGGTCTTGAAACAAACAAAAATGGTGGTGTATATATATGTATATAACCGTACATATATATGTGTGTATATGAGTTTATTTTTGAGTTAGAATTTAATATCTTGTTAAGTACTTGCTTATGTTGTTACATGTTCATGAATGGTGGTAAAAATGCAAGTATTTGGTGATTTATGTAGGATATGTTAAATGTAAATAACATCAGCAAATAAACCTGAATATATCACATATTTGATGCATCTAAACCCATATAAAATGTTGATGTTATGATAGTATGCTTTAGGCACTTGTACATGTGAAAATATGTTGATTTAAAGCTCAAGAAATGATGAAAAATGGTTATATGACAAAAACTGTTTTAGATCAGGTTACAAACACTAAAAATAATATTATTTGATGTATTATAGTGGCATGAAACTTTGACATAGGTTTACTAGCTTTGCATGTTGTACATATAGCTTAAAAAGTGGTAAATTATGTGAAATTTGCATGATTTATGTGCTTTGTTTAATACCTGCACTATCATGAGTATAACCATTATTTTATTCAGTAAATAACATGGGTTGTGTTAAAATTTCAAGTCGTTTCGATTTGGGATGGTTCGGGTAACGTTTGATGCAAAACTATGCGGTAAAACGGTCAAAAATCGCCTTTTCGGAGTATTTTTATAAAACTGTTTTAGATCAGTAACCAAACTGATATTTTTGATATAAAAATAAGTATTTTAACTTATATTAAGTTTACTTGGTGTTTGGTTAGTCATACGTGGCTTCCGACGCCCAAAAATGTTACCGAATCGCTAAAATAAGTGCTTTTCGACATAACTAGAATGGGTTGTTCATAGGTTATTTTATGTGTTACAATGTGCTATGTGTTTTACAATATGTGTATGATGTTGTGTTAGTGTGGACAAGATTATGTGTATCACGCTTGAGTACATATATACAAATACACCAAAATAATCAAAAATAATAACTTTTCGAGAAATCTCAAAGTTATGTGAAAATTCTAAGTATCGGAGAAACTTCGGTATTTTTTTTTGTGAGTTTTTTATTATTAAATCATTCTTATTTAATTTAGGACGAATAAATTGAGGGATTGTGTTAACATATAAAAACGCACCCAAAGGTGAGTACATAGTCCCCTCTTTTACTATTTTCAATTGTTTTGGGGTGATTCATATGTATCAAAACGATTTCGATATTTTAACGATGGTTTCAAAAATGATTACGATGGTTTATACTAAACTAATAACGATTTCGATAATGTGAACGAACTTGTTGGTTGTAGTTCATAACGAATGACATTCATTAATTTTGGCCGAACCGACCAGTATTAGGTTATGGTACCATAGGATCCGACAAATCCCGTTATCAGACTGCACCCATGGTTATGTGTGGGTTAAGTGGGTAACGACTGAATCTGTGATTGTTAATTTACCCTTTGGTGGTTTATTAATGCGAGAAGCGATGGGCGAGATAGTCGAGTCACGAAGGTTTGGATGTTATTAGCGAGACAATCAAAAGTAGTTTCACGATCTAAAACGAGAATGATTTAAACGACTAAAGCGATTTTAACGAATTAAATGATTTGGGTAAACAATTGGTTTTCGGTTAGTGTTTAGATAACGGGACGGGTGTTATGTGATGAAAGCATGGTGGATACGCCGCTGGTATATCCTATATATATATGTTTTCATCATATTACATACCGTGGCGTTATTTAGTTCACTTGGGTAAACACTTTGAAACGATGTCACACAAATGAGGTTTTCGAAACGATATAAACTATACGAGTTCATTAACGAGATTTTATTAAATAAATGTTTTGGGTTAAGAATCATGGCTACGAGATTTTATACACTATAACCAACTTGATTTGAGTTGGTTAGTTATGCCGCAATACAATACTTTTCAAAACAAGGTTTTCAATTAAGTATTGCAACATGTAGACTAGCCATGAATCCGACACTCTCAAAACCCTATGTACTCGCCAGCATTTCTTTGCTGACTTTGTTTTCACATATGTTTCAGGTGTTGTTAAACGATGTTGATTGCTAGGATGCATGCTCACATAGGACTGGACGAGGCCTTAGTGACTTAATAAAAATGATAGACTATGTTTAACCTGCTTATTTAGATTTCCAGACTATGTAAATATTTAATGTTTAATCAAACGAAACTTCAAATTTCCGTGTGTTTTGAAACAATGATTCTGTTACAACACTCCCCGACGATTCCGCCGCGATTTGTTGTTTTACACGGTCGGGGTGTGACAGAAAAGTTGGTATCAGAGCTCATGGTTATAGGGAATTAGGTTATTAGTAATGCTTTGACCTAGTCTATAACCTTCCTAGGACCCTAACACAAGATTCTTGTGTTTAGATCTTAAAACAATACCGTCACTTATCCTTAGGTGACAACCACAACAAGAACACAAAATCCGAATCTGCTTCGAAAATTAATCATCCGTTCTAGGATGGTTGATTACTAGGTTTTGAACCCTTCCAGTTTGATTCATATTTGGCTTAGTGCCTTCTAAGTTTTCAAAATCTCGTCAAAGTTTGGGTCTAAATAATGTGAACACGTGCAAACTGGAAGAGTGAATGCCTGTACCCTGAGTTTTCTGACTAAGGCTAGAGTGTTCGTACAAATCCGCAGCATCGGACCAGTCACTCTTACCTGGGAACTCTTGGGGTGAGTGTTCACTTATAGGCGAGCATGTCTTCAGTGATACATTAATATGACCCGTTTACTTTGATTAACCACCGTCACATTTGTTTGCCTTAAGTAACAAACAAATGATCGCAACTTCTATGCGTTGTTGTTCTATTTTAATTATCCGATAAAATTTCACTTGTTTTCTCCTATGTCTTTCATTTCCTCTAGAATGTCTCTTCATCGCAACGACATTCAAATGTCCGAGCAAACTGCCAAATTTGCCCAGCGAATAGGCGAAGTAATCCTGAAGACTGTGGATTTAGGTATCGCCATGTCTCGTCTCAATAATGAAGCCACCCAAGAAGCATCAAAAGAAGCAGAATCCGAGCCATCGAAAAAGTCAAAGAAGCGTAAAGCTCCAAAGGATCCCGTAGCCGTTACACCAAATCAAGCAAAAACTAGCCAGGTGGCAGCACCACCAGTCAAGAAGCCGTACTTAGGAACTGCTCCTCTGTGCAATCAGTGTAACCTCCACCACTATGCCAGTGTCAAATGTTGGAAATGTTTCAACTGTGGGCTCATTGGTCATTTGGCACGACACTGTCGTTCAGTCACTGTGTTAAACCAAGCTTTTCAGAACCCCGTTCAATTTCAAGCAGATCCAGCACCGGCTCATTTTCCTCCTGGTATTTGCTACACCTATGGCGAGACGGGTTATGTCAGGGACAGATACCCAAGGATTTTCAATGCAAATCCAACCCACGGATGAGCATTTGGCCGATTAGAAGAACCTGCTGCTTTGAATAATCCGAATCTTATGTTATGTTTCTAAAGTTTTCCTTTAAACTCGGAAACAATCGATTTTGTTTATAAGTAAATCTTTATTTTGCAATTCTGATGTACAAATATAGTTGTATGTGTGTATGGCATACCCCTACGATACCTACACCAAAGAACCGTATTTGTAGTTCTCTCATTCATACGATCGCTCATGATTCCCTCGAAAATTCTAAGTGCTCGTTTCATTCTAAGAAACGAAGTGGCAATTTGAGTAATCATCTTTTTCCTTTTGACCTCACACCGATGAAACTTGGGAGTTTTGACATTATCATAAGGATGGATTGGTTAACCAAACAACATGCTGAGGTGGTTTGTTTCGATAAGATTGTTCGTATCCCTCTTCCGTCTGGCGATGTTCTGGAAGTTCGTGGCGAGAAGCCATCTGATGGTTTGAAGCTTATGTCGTGTACAAAGGCCCAAAGTTTTTTGCGAAAAGGATATGTTACTTTCCTGGCACATGTCACCGAGGAGAAAGGCAAGAGCAAGAGTATTCAGGATATCCCGATTGTTCGGATTTATCCAGTGGTGTTTCCTGATGAACTGCCTAGTTTACCTCCAGTTCGTCAAGTCGAGTTTCATATTGATCTTGTACCCAATGCCAATCCGATTGCGAAAGCACCTTATCATCTTGCACCGTCAGGAGATGCAAGAGTTATCGAAACAACTTCAAGAGTTGTCTGATAAAGGATTCATCCGTCCGAACTTTTCGCCTTGGGGAGCTCCTGTCCTCTTTGTGAAAAAGAAAGATGGATCTTTTCGAATGTGTATCGATTATCGTGAGCTTAATAAGCTTACCATCAAAAATCGATATCCCCTACCTAGAATTGATGATCTCTTCGACCAGCTGCAAGGTGCTGCATGCTTTTCCAAGATCGACCTACGATCTGGGTATCATCAACTTCGTGTACTCGAAGAAGATATTCCCAAAACTGCATTCCGTACAAGATATGGGCATTACGAGTTCACTGTCATGCCTTTTGGTTTGACGAATGCCCCAGCTATCTTCATGGACTTAATGAATAGGGTCTGTAAACCTTATTTAGACAAGTTCATCATTGTGTTCATCGACGATATTCTCATTTATTCAAAGTCTCGAGCCGATCACGAGCAACACCTTCGTTTGACATTGGAACTCCTAAAGAAGGAACAAACTTTTCTCTAAATTCTCCAAGTGTGAATTTTGGCTTTAAAAAGTTCAGTTTTTTGGGTCATGTAGTCAACAAGCAGGGTATTCATGTGGATCCATCCAAATAGCTGCTATTAAGGATTGGAATACACCGACGACACCTATAGAGATTCGATCATTTCTTGGTCTTGCTGGTTGTTATCGTCGATTCATTTCTAATTTCTCAATGATCGCGGTTCCACTCACTACTTTGACTCGGAAGAATAAGCCTTTGGAGTGGGGATCTAAGCAAGAAGAAGCGTTCCAAACGCTGAAACGGAAGCTATGTGATGCTCCTGTTTTGTCCTTGCCCAATGGAAACGATGATTTCGTTATCTTTTGTGACGCGTCGAATCTAGGCTTTAGTTATGTTCATATGCAACGAGGTAAAGTCATAGCTTATGCGTCTAGACAGCTAAAAATTCACGAGAAGAACTACACGACTCATGATCTTGAATTAGGAGCTGTGATTTTCGCACTCAAAATCTGGAGACACTACCTCTATGGAATGAAGTGTGTGGTTTTCACAAGACCACAAAAGTATCCAGCACATTCTTAATCAGAAGGAGCTGAACATGAGGCAGCGACAATGGGTTGAGCTCTTGAACGATTACGATTTCGAGATTCGCTACCTTCCTGGTAAGGCGAATGTCATAGCCGATGCGCTTGGTCGAAAGGAGCGAGTCAAGCTTTATTCTATTCAAACTCTATCTGATATTCAATCTCGTGTCCTTCAAGAACAACAATTTTGTGTAAACGAAGACTTATTGAAATATGAGCTACCACTTCAACACGAGCTTAAACTCGAAACGAAAGGGCGATGGGTTGCTCTATTTTAAGAATCCTTGTGGATGATTATCGCCCAAATCGGAGCCCTGATTGGATTCCTTGTACACCTTAATATGTACATTACAACTCAATAAGGACAAACCGAATTCCTATTAAGATCTTCCTATCTTCATAGTTAGATTCTTGATAATATTTAAAAGTGCCAAATGGAATCCACGGATTGGATTCCTGGTATGATTTAAATACCCGTGTCCAAAGATAACAAATTAAAGGTCAAGTTAAACGATTAATGCGATTATGTGTTTATGTGTTCTCTTTTATTATGTGATCCGATTTTTGTTATCCAAATCCTCATAGAATCTTCCATATCTTCATATGAGGGATTCATAGTAGGATATTCAAAAGGTACTACCTTAAATCCTTAATGGGCTTCTACGTGGTAGTTAAGACCCTTGGGTTATATGGTACCATTCCATGATTCGAAAAGAGACCCTTGAGTGGTCTAATTAAAGATTGATTCAAAATCTGGTTAAGAGTGGCATGTGACGATACAGCTGAAAGGACCCTATGGTGGTCCAGTCACACTCATCACAGGTTCATTCATTTGGTTTTCCCCTACACATTATTAAATGCACTGTGTGGACTATGCAAGGAATTACGTAATTGTGGACGCGTACATAATTATAAAAATTCAGTGCACGAAAACCACAGTAAGATTTAACAAGTGTAAGAACCAATAGTGACAACAATAGCGAAACGTGAACAATGTAATGGAGGTACGGTGGACGCACCAATGGCGCTTCATATACTTGTATATAAGTGTCCCTCTTACATTACAAGCATAATGTTATTTAAAGTTACTAGAAGTTCGGAACTCTAACCAGTGTTGTTTTATCTTTTCGACTTCATGTTTCAAGCTTTCACAAGTTTCCTCTAAATAAAATTTCGGGACGAAATTTCCTAAAGTAGGGGAGACTGTGACAACTATGTTCTGTAAGCATCGTATAATGTAAAACAATGTTGGTTATCAATAAAACAATGTGCTTTGGTGTTATTATATGTGTTATTGTGTTTGATGATTTTACAATTTGATTCGATTCCGATTTCAAGCTTTAAATCACTTTCTGGAAGGTTATACGCAAACTGGTGCATAAATACAGTCAGTTTAACGCGACAAACACACCGGAATAGTGATATAAGCAAAACATACCTTAAATATCCTTTACATAACTTAGAAATAAGTTTCGAAGGATTCGGTATGGCAAAAACATGTTTATTTGAACTAAAGGACTATTTACGACAAAACTGCGAAGCTAACGTTAGTTACCACCCGGATAATATTTAAATCCCAAAAATATTCTGCTATGATTAAAATTTTATTTTAATCAGGTTCGTGTTGAAGAATAAATTAAAACGCCTAAAAACGTTATTTTTCAAGTTTAACCGCGTACCGCGTGTTTCTGCGCGACACTGTGCTTCTACTGCAAAACACGGACAACGCAGCCAGTCTGGGCAACTGAAATTTATTTCAGTAATATTCTGGCGAGTTTATTTTTATAGTATAATAAAAATAATTTAGAACGCCATAAACCGGGATTTAAACGCTAGATAAAATACCCGGTATCCAGTTAAATACCTATTTTTATCTACTTTACCATCAAATTTACACTTTGGCCCCTCCCCCATACTATTTACGGTTCAAAATATGGAGTGGCCCCACCAAATTTTTGTAAGATCTTGCAAAATATTTCATATGATCTTGTTTGACACTTGTATATGCATGCTAGATCATATCTCTTCCAATATCTTTACATATATCTTGCAAGATCACTCAACATTATCACACTTCACTCAACACTCAACCTCTCTCTCTCCTCCCTCAAAACCGTACACCCTCTCCTCTCTCTATCTTCATCTTCTTCAAGCTTGTTCATCACATTCAAGTCCCTTTCCAAGCATACTTCAAGTGGTTGTGAAGAACCAAAGTTGATTCCAAGGTGTTTTCAAGTGATTTCAAGCTTCCTATCATCAAAATCTCATCCCACAACCTACTTGAATCTTGAAGGTATAATATTTATGTTTAAATCATACTTTAGATTCTTGGTTGTTCTTGCTGATTGAAGTTTCTCTTGAATCTTGGGATTTTCACTAAACTTGAAATCTAAAATGAAATGGGTCTTGAAACAAACAAAAATGGTGGTGTATATATATGTATATAACCGTACATATATATGTGTGTATATGAGTTTATTTTTGAGTTAGAATTTAATATCTTGTTAAGTATTTGCTTATGTTGTTACATGTTCATGAATGGTGGTAAAAATGCAAGTATTTGGTGATTTATGTAGGATATGTTAAATGTAAATAACATCAGCAAATAAACCTGAATATATCACATATTTGATGCATCTAAACCCATATAAAATGTTGATGTTATGATAGTATGCTTTAGGCACTTGTACATGTGAAAATATGTTGATTTAAAGCTCAAGAAATGATGAAAAATTGTTATATGACAAAAACTGTTTTAGATCAGGTTACAAACACTAAAAATAATATTATTTGATGTATTATAGTGGCATTAAACTTTGACATAGGTTTACTAGCTTTGCATGTTGTACATATAGCTTAAAAAGTGGTAAATTATGTGAAATTTGCATGATTTATGTGCTTTGTTTAAGACCTGCACTATCATGAGTATAACCATTATTTTATTCAGTAAATAACATGGGTTGTGTTAAAATTTCAAGTCGTTTCGATTTGGGATGGTTCGGGTAACGTTTGATGCAAAACTATGCGGTAAAACGGTCAAAAATCGCCTTTTCGGAGTATTTTTATAAAACTGTTTTAGATCAGTAACCAAACTGATATTTTTGATATAAAAATAAGTATTTTAACTTATATTAAGTTTACTTGGTGTTTGGTTAGTCATACGTGGCTTCCGACGCCCAAAAATGTTACCGAATCGCTAAAATAAGTGCTTTTCGACATAACTAGAATGGGTTGTTCATAGGTTATTTTATGTGTTACAATGTGCTATGTGTTTTACAATATGTGTATGATGTTGTGTTAGTGTGGACAAGATTATGTGTATCACGCTTGAGTACATATATACAAATACACCAAAATAATCAAAAATAATAACTTTTCGAGAAATCTCAAAGTTATGTGAAAATTCTAAGTATCGGAGAAACTTCGGTATTTTTTTGTGAGTTTTTGATTATTAAATCATTCTTATTTAATTTAGGACGAATAAATTGAGGGATTGTGTTAACATATAAAAACGCACCCAAAGGTGAGTACATAGTCCCCTCTTTTACTATTTTCAATTGTTTTGGGGAGATTCATATGTATCAAAACGATTTCGATATTTTAACGATGGTTTCAAAAACGATTACGATGGTTTATACTAAACTAATAACGATTTCGATAATGTGAACGAACTTGTTGGTTGTAGTACATAACGAATGACATTCATTAATTTTGGCCGAACCGACCAGTATTAGGTTATGGTACCATAAGATCCGACAAATCCCGTTATCAGACTGCACCCATGGTTATGTGTGGGTTAAGTGGGTAACGATTGAATATGTGATTGTTAATTTACCCTTTGGTGGTTTATTAATGCGAGAAGCGATGGGCGAGATAGTCGAGTCACGAAGGTTTGGATGTTATTAGCGAGACAATCAAAAGTAGTTTCACGATCTAAAACGAGAATGATTTAAACGACTAAAGCGATTTTAACGAATTAAACGATTTGGGTAAACGATTGGTTTTCGGTTAGTGTTTAGATAACGGGACGGGTGTAATGTGATGAAAGCATGGTGGATACGCCGCTGGTACATCCTATATATATATATGTTTTCATCATATTACATACTGTGGCGTTATTTAGTTCACTTGGGTAAACACTTTGAAACGATGTCACACAAATGAGGTTTTCGAAACGATATAAACTATACGAGTTCATTAACGAGATTTTATTAAATAAATGTTTTGGGTTAAGAATCATGGCTACGAGATTTTATACACTGTAACCAACTTGATTTGAGTTGGTTAGTTATGCCGCAATACAATACTTTTCAAAACAAGGTTTTCAATTAAGTATTGCAACATGTAGACTAGCCATGAATCCGACACTCTCAAAACCCTATGTACTCGCCAGCATTTCTGTGCTGACTTTGTTTTCACATATGTTTCAGGTGTTGTTAAACGATGTTGATTGCTAGGATGCATGCTCACATAGGACTGGACAAGGCCTTAGTGACTTAATAACAATGATAGACTATGTTTAACCTGCTTATTTAGATTTCCAGACGATGTAAATATTTAATGTTTAATCAAACGAAACTTCAAATTTCCGTGTGTTTTGAAACAATGATTCTGTTACAACACTCCCCGACGATTCCGCCGCGATTTGTTGTTTTACGCGGTCGGGGTGTGACAGTTTTGAGGTAAATGTGTAGTTCGAGTTGTGTGTGTTGATCAAGCGAACAGCGAAAAGCGAGTAAATCACCAAAATCGAAACACATAAAATTCACATAAAATCGATAATTTTACAGAGTCAGCGGCGGTGAAATCCAGAATCGAAACACATAAAATCGAAGAGAGATTGTCTGGGTGCGAGGCGTCGACTGCCCAAAGTGATCCGACTATTCTCAAGGTCTTCGAGTGCACGCTTTGACCTAATAGACTATACTCTATCACCGACACACGGTGAATGGCACGCATCCTTTCGGTTACTCGCGCGACTCGAGTCGTTGGAATCCATCGAGACTTTGGTGAGAGTTTTATAAAACCAAAATCGAGGGTGGAACGAGTCATCGAGGTTCGGGTTTCACCCCTGACTTAACGATTGCATTCCTGTTTGTGTGGTAGAATCACGAGATATATAAGAAGATTCGCGTCGAAGTATGGATTTCACTCCTAATTCAACGCAAATTCTCTTGTTTATAGTAAAATGTGCGAGTCGGACGAATGATTTGGTCGAGAGTTTGCGGTTTTCACACCTAATCTCAACTAGATCATCCGTTCATGCGTGTAGCCAGCCTTAGGAAAGGCTGATCTTGCGCGAAACTGTGGCATGCGATGCTCGTGCAAGAGTGTAGTGTACAACGAGTTCGAGCGAGATTATCGAGTAAGCTCATGCAAAACCCACACTGGGTATGCTCAAGTTGGTCTGTTGGTAATTAGACTATAGACTAGGTCGATTCTAAGACATCGACCCGGACTAGGTCGAGTCTTGCCTAATTCCCTATAGTTATGGCTCTGATACCAATCTGTCACACCCCAACCGATGGCGGAAACATCGGGGCGCGGCACTGAGCGAAACAGATTGTCCAGGAGAAATCCATAACAACTAAATTACCAGATATTTAATATTACGTCCCATACCATAACATACCAAAGTAAATAGTTATTACAGACTAAATATCTCATAGACAAATAAAAGGCTGTTCCGACAACTCAGATTTAAATTGTTTGTTTCTAGACACATCCTAACTTGATTCCACGAAGCAAGCATCCTAGCATCTCAAACACCTGTCACATACGTTAAAATAGAGGTCAATACACATAGTGTAAAGGTGAGCATACAAGTTTAATAGTATAATAGTAGCGAAAGCGAGTTTACGCATAACCAGCATGTAACATGTATAATGTGAAGCAAGTAGGTTATCGACAATGAAATATGCACAGACGTGACTGCGAGTTGTAGAATGCGCAACACATATCACCACTGTGACATGTGAGAAAAGCCCTTAACAACCCATGTCCACGACAGGTGCTGAGTCCAAACTATAGTACTATCGTTGCTAAGGTGTCAGGCAACAATCACTGTGTAAACATAACATACAAGCATTCATCGAGTAACACGTATAACATGCAGTAACGATTAGCGTATAAAATGTGTTAGCGTTGTGTGATCTATGTGATTTGATATAAGTAACGTATGTTACACCCAAAAGTGCTTAAAGCAAAAAAGGGATCGAGTATACTCACAGATAGCGTTTAATAACTAAACACTCTCTTGGATTGAATGGAACGCTGGGAGATTAGCCTGAACAGTTAACGATAGCATAAGTGATGAGCGGCGCGCAAGACGGTGTCAAGTGAGCAAGTGACGAAGGATCATCCGATCGAATGACAATCCGTACGGATGGCCATTCGTTCGGATGGCAATCCGTACGGATGGTCATCCGGTCGGATGGCCATTCGGTCGGATTGTCCTCCGTTTGGGATGGATGTGTTTGTGTATGAGGGATTTGAAGTTTTCGTTGTAGCATTTTGAAAACAGAGAAGTATCTCTACCTTTCAGGTCATCCGGTCGAACGGTCTTTCGGTCGGATGACGATCCGTCCAGTGAGACATTTCAGAGAACAAGTTCACAGTAGGATGGTCATTCGATCGGATGGTCATCTGTTCGGATGGCCATTCGCTGGGACTGATTATGTTCTTAAAAGTTGTGAAAAGTTCAAGTGTTGACGACCAAGTGCAATCCGATCGGATTGTCGTTCGATCGGACGGCAATCCGATCGGACGGCAATCCGTTCCACGACCTGATCGTTTTGAAAACTTGAATATTTTGTTAAGTTCAAAAAGTTTGCGGTTTGATCGAGACGGTATGACACGCGTTTAAACAACGGAACCTCCGTCAAGACCAAGTCATCCGATCGAAGTGGGAATCACCCCAGCCTGATCAGCTAACTGTTCGTGACGGTTGTTCTTGTTCAACCAGGAATCGGTTGTCTCTTTGATAGGAATCAGATTTCGGACCGACACTTCACTAGGAAACGAGTAGAAGGCCTGAATGAGTTCCGATGCCATCGGTTTTGAGTGCATTGAGTGTAAAAGAGTTGAAAGAAAGTTATGAAACTATCTTTCAATCCTTCTAACCATGAAAATGTTTAGATCTATGCGAAAATAGTGTTGAATCATGTTGAAATCCTTTAGATCTGAGTTGTTCTTGGTGGAATGAGGCCAAATCTTGAAGTTCATAAGAACCCCATGATGACATCACCCTATAACACCTCAATGCGGGCAGATTTCCTGGTGGAAAGTGAAGATTCAAAGGTGAAAGTGATGAAGAAGTGTGTAGATGATAGATGTACAAGATTTGAGGAAGAAACTTACAAGAATCGCGAGAAATCGAAGGAGAAAGGCCTGAGAAGTTGAAGAGTCGCACCAGAGCTGTCACATCACTGTTTGTGATGTGACAGGTGCTATTTATAGGATTCCAAAAGAGGAAAGGTGGTGCAGGTGTGCGGATCGGATGGCAACCCGATCGAATGGCCATCACAATTAACAATCTTTTATTCCTTTGACTTTAACAAGTATTTCACATAATACAACTAAAGCAAATTAAAATAGAGTATCGATTACAAGTCGAGAAGTACAATCAATAATTAAGCAAGGAGTGACAGATCACAATTAACAATCTTTTATTCCTTTGACTTTGACTTTGACTTGTACTTTGACTTCTAAAAGTCGGGTTGTTACATTTCAATATGGAGGTCATGGGTTGGAATCCCACTTGACGCAATATTTTCTAGGTGGGTCAGGGGTTTTACCACAATGGGCTTTCGGGTGGTGGGTTTTCTCTGGAATGGTGAGTAGGCCTGGTCTCCAATGTTGTATGCGTTTGCAGGGTGAGGGTGGCCTTTCACCAATGAGTTTGTCTGGGTGATTTGTATAGTATTCGTTAGCTGTTAAAAAAAAGTTAGTTATTTTAGTGGAATGCAATAAATTAATTATAATTACAAAGTTACCTATATTAAATTAAGACTTTTGAGTTAAATGTCATTTTAGTCCTTGTGGTTTGGGCCATTTTGTCAGTTTAGTCCAAATGTTTCATTTTTCACCTGTGAGTCCAAAAAGGTTTCATCGTTGCCATTTTAGTCCACTGGGTTAACTTCATCCATTTTTTCTGTTAACGAGAAGGCCAATTCGGTCATTTTATATGTAGTTGTTAACTAGAAGGCCAATTCGGCCATTTTAACAGAAAAAAATGGATGAAGTTAACCCAGTAGACTAAAATGGCAACGGTGAAACCATTTTGGACCCACGTGTGAAAAATGAAACTTTGGACTAAACTGCAGAAATGACCCAAACCACACGGGCTAAAATGAAATTTAACTCAAGATTTTTATTTGTTACATAATGTTTCTAAGCAAAAACTAAAGTAGTAAACTAGACCTTTGTGTTACTAACTACACAAATTAGGACGTTGGATATGACTATTTAAGTGGTTTGAATAGATAAAGAAAACACCTAACATAATGCATGTAATTATTAGTTAAAAGGTCTACTGGATTCATTGAAAACAAATCCTAAAAACGGTTTATTGGTTTCATCGAAAACGAGTCCTAAAAACAGAATAACCAATCCGACACATCTACAAACACAACTCATGTTTTCCCCATATTTAGTTGTTAATACTAGGGTTAAGACCCGCCAGCGTTGCGGCGCGGGTAAATCGTAAACATTGAATGGATTAATTCAAACGTTATATGATGCATTAACCATATGAAAACACACATTTCGACGTATCCAGTTGAACTCAATGTAACATGTATAAGCATTGCGATTGGATCAAACATAAAGTAAATCAAATTCATATCGAACAATCATAACGTATTATATGTGACCCAACTCATACATATAAAACGTAACGGGTATGAAGGAAAATATGCACATGTAATCAAAAGGAATTAATTAGAGCTTTCGAAAAAAATGGGAGAAAAAGAAACCATAATTTGACTCCACTCGGTTCAAAACAAACTTTACGAAACATACATAAAATAAACACGAAAACATATGATATTTGACCTGAATCATTTCCCAAAAAAGTTTACGTCGAAACGTAGAACAACTTGAATTTATACCAAAACGTACATAAAAATATGCACGTAAAAATGGTTTCTTTAAACGAAAACGTATTATATTTGACCTGACTTGTCTATAAAAAAAGTTTACGTCGGAATGTAGAACAAATCATATTTATACATACCCGTACATAAAATATGCATGTAAAAAATAGTTTTTAAGTAAAGGAAGTATAGAGGTAAACCGAAACAAAATATTAGTAAAAAATTTAATAGGTTAAAAACGTTCGTAAAACCGTGCCAAGTAGCACCAATGCCACAACGACATCGACTCTCAACATCGTAAAAATAAAATAGATAAAATGGTAAAAATTACACTGAACGAAAAGCAGACTAAAATCGTTGAACCACGCACACCCGTTACAGTGTGTTAATGCGAAGAAATTAATCAGAAACGTAAAACGTAGAAAATAATAACTTAGTCGATATATGACCCGCCCGTTGCGACGAACTTTTCAAACGGGGAAAAATGGACGCGTTGCGACGGGTTTGTCAAATATGGAAAAATAGAGCAAAAAATATTGAACCTCACATGCACGCTACGGCATGTTAACTAGCAAAATTTAGAACGAAAGGTAAAACGAAAAACTTGCGAAAGACAAAAAGTATGGGGGACCAAAGTTGTAAATAATAAAGCGTTGTGTTAAATTACAAAAGATGGTAAAGTTTGAGTTAAAAGTAAAAAATTTGAAATGGGTTAAAATGTAAAAGAAAAAACTTTAAGGTTTAAAGTGGAAAATGAAGTTTTTTATGTTTGAAAAAGTTCTAAAGCATGATGGACAAGTCATGATGCACAAGAAAGTTGCTAATTTATATATGGAATAATGCCCATGGTTTATAGCCTAGTGACATTTTTGGTGACATAAGGTTTTGAGACCAATAGGTTTTGGGTTTGATTCCCATAATAGGGATTTTTCCTATATTTATTAGGTTTTTTTTTCTGAATTGGTGTATAGGCATTATGTCTAGTGGGGATGGATATGATCGAACGGTTCCGCTGATAACATGATAATACTCTAGTGGTTCGTCAGTGATTCAAACTTATCGTTAAAAAAAATTGTTAATATTATGTTTATTTTTCTTTTCAAAATAAAAGAAGCTTCTAAATTGTGTGACCAAACTGCTTACGTCATCCCTTCAAAGTTCAAAGTCTCCCATTAAAAATTTGAAACCAGGGTGCTAAAACAAGAAAACTTGGACCTTGACGTTTTCTTTCCATCCGTTTTCAACTTTAGACTTCATTATATAAATTAGAATTATATAAATACATACACTAGTTTGTTACCCTTTCCACATTTATTGTCATTTCAAGTCATTGTGTTCGAAACACTGTTGAATAATAATAACATTAACTAGTGAGATTCCCTCGCGCTTCGCGACGGGCATTCAGTCGGTATCAGTTTGATTCGTTACGGTACCGGCACTCACCATGGTAATCAAAAAAGGAAACCTTACATCGATCGAAATATCGATACCTGTACTAATGTTGTTTAGTTGATATAACTCCAGTGCGATCTATGTTTATTTTTCCAACATTGCGATATAAATTTTATTAAAAATGAATAGTGTGCCGCTATGGTGCAAAATCGAACTGAAACCGACTCAACATGTGTATCGAAACCGGTATTTATTGTCATCATTTTTGCTTTCGATAAACTGATATTGAATCGTTGTCATACCGTGTCTAACATTAGTACTGGTATGTAATCATTTTCATGGTTTCTTGTTTCACAACGGATACCGTGCCAGTAGTGAACCGAAACAAACAACATCTGTTTTGGTACCAGTATTTATTTTTATTGTTTTTTTTTTCTTTTGATAAATAGACACTGTAACGATCAAAAAACATAGGTAGTGGTACTGGTATTTATTTTATGGTTTTTGGTTTCGAAGTTTTTTCATTTAAACAACTCTACTAAGTGCATGTATCGTACCGGTAGTGTAACAAACTGAACCGATACCGATCCAATGCTTTTGGTAACATATCGTCAAATGTTAAAAAATTAAACATAGATGTGGAATTAGTTTTTTTTTAAATTTAGAATCAAAGTAGTTAAAACATTATTAAATTAAAATTTAAAAAACAAATACTTAAAAAATTGTTGTTATTTTAAGTTCAAATAAAATTAATTAAATAATAATTAAATTAAAATACTATTAAAATTGAAAAAACAAATACTTGAAAAATTAGAGTTACTGTTTATCATCACTTTCTAATAATATGTATAATAATAATATTTTTTTTGTGTGAAAAACAACATAGATTTATTTGTTCACAGAAATTGATGATTCAATCTATTACAATTAACTAGTAGTACAACCTATGTGTAAATACGGGTGGTTTTTAGAAATCATGCATACCACATTTTATTAGTTGATGAATGATTATACATTTTTTAAGGTTTAATTAAAAATGGATTATAAAGCCATGGAAACGACATACTAAACCAAAATGAGATGATACCAAAACTTGTTATCTATAATAGACAACTATAAACTTGTTATCTATTACATACAAAACATGTCTAAGAAGATAAATTACCACCAAGGAACCAAATGTACAACCACAAAAAACTATCACATCAAACATTATCTATAAACCTCCAACCAAAGCACACTCATGAAGAGGGCTTTGTTTTTGTCACGATATGCACAACTTTTCTGAGCTTCAGCAACTGAGTAGAGTTGTGAAACTCAAATTAAAGTTCATCACCAAAAACAATATTGCAAGATCTCAGATAAGCAGGCCATCCTATAAATCCGTACCTGAATACAGTATTGGCTTTTTCAGATCTTGTCAACAGTTCCTGGACTTCACCTTTCAGGTTTTGGATCATGACAGGCTTAAGATTATCAATACGCAGACCCAAGGCAAATGATACATCTGATGGCAGACGCTGAAAAGCAGAAAATTGAATAATGAATTTTATAAAATATTGATATATAACTGAAATTGTTGAAATAATGAAACAAACTAAGGACTGCAAAAACTTACAAGCCTGTGTTCAGCTTGTTTGGTGAAGTGCAAGACTGGCTTTGGAGTGGATGGTACTAAATCAAGCTTTTCAACTTTAGACGGTCTATGAACGGCTTGTTTACCCTGCACAATAGTCTTGCCACGAAGATTGCAAATCTTTTCAACCTAAATAAATTAATTTCGACTATAACAACTCTGAATTTTTGAAATTTTCTAAGCTTCTTTATCAACACAAACTATGTTTTCAAGTCAGTTAAAGTTTAAGACTCAATCATACTGAAGAACATCAACATATCGAAACTAATAAAATAGGAAATGTAAAACTAATAAACACTTACATTAGATACAACACTTGGAGAGGCAGGAGTGTTATGAATAGAAAAATCTTTAGACTGAACTTGAGGATCGTTAACATCAACAGCTATTTTTACAGAATGATCTTGAGGCTTCAAAAAAATTTTAAAAAGCTTGTTATACTTATTGTGTAATAAAATATATGTGTATATATAGTAGATAACAAAAGTAGGAAAATTTAAATTTACGGCACTTTTAATATCTGACTCATCAATGAGAGCCGCTACCTTTGAATCGAATAGGCCATCATCAACAGACTACATGTATAAGAATGATCATATATAAGAAACTGTATTTTAAATCATGACACTAAATAAATATTATCTGTGTATATATACATTAAAAATGTCCTCAAAACTCGTAAGTTGCGTAGGATTACCAACCGTAGCTCCAATCTCAACATCATCTAAATCAACTTCACCGGAATCCAGAACTTCTTTGTGTGTAGACTACAACAAAACATTCAATAGTTATTAGCATAATATAATAAAACTTATTTATCAACGTGATGTTATCGAACAAATGTATATTAACATCCAATTTTTATACCGCAGTTAATAAGTCAAACCTATCATCCCCATAAACTGAGTCATCCAAATCAACGACATCAGCCTTCTTGAAACAAATTTCAGTGCTGATTTCGGGATGGAAAACAGAAAGCTCAAACATTTTAGAGGCAATCATGGTAAAAACCAACCAAGATTCAAGCGGTAAAGGAACTTCTTCAACCACTTTTAACCATCCATCTGTGAAGCCACATCCATCGGTCCATCCTTTCATTGTAACATTCCAAAACCTTTCTACGACGTAGATAGTTGCTATCCCATACTTGTAATTTTTACCACAGAATTCTTTCCAGAATTTGTCAGTGATTAGCTATAAAAGAAATAAAAAAATAATTAGTGCAGAATTACAAAATTCATAAAAATATTTATAGCGAGTAGCAAAATAATATAAAGTTACTTATAGTCATGCCAAGTTCAGGTCTAATATTTGCCGAAGTAAGAATTCTCGTAGACATTTTCTTTAAAACATGAGACCATGAATGAAAAACGTCCAATAGCTTTTAACAATATGGTATCTTTGGTTTTCAAACAACAATCTCGAACCAACTTTGTCCAGCCATCCGTAAATATACAATGACCGTCTCTCTTCTTTACTCGTACTAACCATGGTTTATAATCATCATGTAGTTCTACAGTTTGACCGTATGGGACTTCCTTCCCCCTGTGACAACCGGTAACTTTTGATTATTAATTACGCACAAAACAAACATTAAGACGAATAAAAATAGTGACACAAATTAACTTAAACAGGTCGTTGGTATGCCTAGGAACGTCTATCCGGCTTTACAGTATGCTAATAGTGATTTGCGGGAAGACTGTTGAACATTAAACGGTAACGAACTGACATCGGACAAAATACTGACAACGCCGACAAATACGAAATTTTATACGTATAACTTAAACACATGAATTTGGTTTTACTAAATTATCATGCTTTTGAATGTCACAAAACGCATACGTAGTGATGGTGGCTATGGTTCAATCGGTAGTGATGGGTTGGGTCGGTGAAGGTGGTTCTCGACTGTTATGGTTTGACGGTAGTGGTGGTGATTATTATGGTTGTTCTTATTTCGGGTTCAGGTTTGGGTCAAACCTGGTCAAAGTTGGTCCAACATCACACGCGAGTCAGATTCGGGTTACAAGGAAGCACGTTGTTCGAGTTTTGTTTTGGTTCGGGTCTCGGTCAACCACGGTCAACGGGTCAAAGTGGTCAACTCAGTCAACTGCGGTCAATTCAGTCAACACGGTCAACTCAAGTAAAAAATAATAACGACGCAATTTACGTTTTAATTGTTTATTTTAATGATACCATTAACGCGAAACCGAGCTCAAACCGACACGACTAGTGAAACGACATTATGGAATCACATTAAGCTAGCTTTGCACAAGGATATCGAGGTGAGTTCATAACCCCCACTTTTTACGGTTTTACATTTTTATAAATGTTTTCGGGGGTGGAAAGACATGCAAGTTTTGCAAAAGTACACAATGTTTCAATGATCGAAAACTACATATTTCTAAACCATGTTGCAAATGAATTTCAACAAACTCAAATGGTTTACGAAAGGTTTATGCTAAATATACTGGTTTTACAAAACACACGCGTCTTTTTCGAAACGTGCATGAGTTACAGACTAGTGACAGGATTGTCCTAGTTACAACGAGACTGGATTGTCCTGCATACAAATAAGGGGACTGGTTTGTCCTACTTACGAACAACGAGACTGTGTGTCCTACATACAACTTAAGGATCCTACATAACTTAAGGACTGGATTGTCCTACATACAACTCACAGGCTCATGCGGGCATGTTGTCTTTGTCATACACGGACATTGACGGCTAAACAAGTTTTACAAACACAAAGTTTTACAAATACAAAGTTTTCATATGACATGCCGAGGAAAATGAATTTTAATACGTTTTCTCAACATTATTTTAAACCGGTTATCAAAAATATTTATTTCAAATCTTTTTCAAACAAACTATGAACTCGCCAACTTTATGTTGATTTTTCGTATGTTTCTTTCTGAGGTTACATTTTCAAACTATGGCACGGTTGGGATAGGAGAACCCATAGGGATTCGAGTACTTAGCGGACGTTCACTTCCTATAAGTCTTAGCATTATACTTCTGCTGTGCAATGAAGATACTAGTCAGATCATACCAACTCTGATTTTAGCGGGCGTGACACCCCCACAACGAATTCCCAAAATCAACTGGTATAGTCTATTACAACAATTAGCAAACATCTTACATGAAAAATTAATGTACAATCATAATAGTAGCACGAAAGTAAAAAACATACCAAAAATATAAAATCATCTTCATTCAGAAATTTTAAAAAGGATGGTGTTAGGTTGGATGGATTCATATCTACAAAGAAAGATTTAGACTTGCAAGTTATAAAGACGAACAACATCTATGAAAACTTATATTAAACTGATATGCTGAAATTAGATGCTATCATAGGTTTATGATTATCATGGGAAATAAAAAACAGGAAATGAAAATTATCATGTCGGAAAATAGGTAAACAAATCAACAACAAAAACATCATATATATTATTTTATTTCCCTAATGTAGGAGTTGTTGAGGAAAGCAATGGTTGCCATTCAAATATCAATAAAATAATATAAAAACAACATCAGTAACTTTAGTTAAACTAAATCAGTACTTAAAAAACAAAAGTACCAAATATTATGACAACTATTTGTATAATCACAGACTTAGGGTTTTATAAAAATAAAGCACAAAACGAAAATTATCATCTCTCACAACAGGTATACAACTCAACAACAACAAAAAATCATATGGCTCATTTATCAACCGTAATGTAGAAGACGACATCAAGAAGATACCGAGACAAATTATCTCAGACAATGCTATCAATAATTTCGTTAAGTTAATGCAATATTTAAACAACAAAACTACACAAGATTACAACTATTATGATCGAAACAAAGAATATGAAACGCCATTTATGAGAAACAGATTCTCATAACATCAAAGAATGAATACCTAACGTTTATAACACAAACAATAAGATCAAAGAAACAATACCTGGTTTTACTGTGTCTAATATATGGAATGCAAAAGTCTTAAGAGCTTTGATAAGAAGCGTATGAGAAAAGTTCTGAAGGTGTTCTGTGATGTTTATGTTCAATAATGGAGTTGAGTAGAGCTTATATAGAGGATCCAAAAACCTAATACAGATGCTCCATTTACAAGGGTTGGATCCATGTAAGTTTTATAAAATTTATACTTTATGCCCTTTACTTTTAAATAATGTAATTTTAGCACATTTTACCACAAAATTGTAATGAATGATCACGTGTGTTGTTAAATTCATAACTTATTAGGTTTATCCTTTACGGATTGCAATAACATTCATACATTAATAAATATTCGACAACAATTTACACGCTTTACACATATGTAACATTTAAAAACACGGGTTTTCTTTAGAAATTTTACATACAATTTTTTTTTATAAACACAAATCACTATATGAGTAAGTAGAAGATACAATTAGGTGTTCAAAAGTCAGCAACCATGACATAAAAACATGTCATCATAGGTTTTGTAGAACTTCTTTGTAACACATTAGTAGTGGTTGTAAAAACTCGTTTTGCTTTATCACAAATCAAAATCTTCAACCCCTTCCTACACAAATCACTATGCATTCCCCTTTACGAATTGCAATAGTATTCGTAAATTCACAAATACTCTTTTACAATAATACACATGATACACTAATATAACATTTAATAAAAACACTACACATAATAAATTTAATGCATTAATACTAATATTGTCACAACCCCCGACCCCTACCCTTGGAGCGGGAGCCGTGAGTCAGCCAGGTGGTACCGGTGTTTATTAAATACGCAGCGGAAAATTTTTTGTTTTTCAGCAGAGGACAATCCCTTTTGAAGTGGCCCAAGTTCTTGCAATTGTAGCACCTTAATTTGGAGTTGTCAAAACCAGCTTTCCCGAGTGCTAGACGCTTTCTAGTTTTATCTTGAAACTTTTTCAGCCTCAGGGTGATCATTGCCATTTGCCACTTTAGATCCATTTCTTCCATGTCGTCAGGATCAACTTGATACATATCTTCTGCAGTGAAAATCTCTTTCTTGAGTTCTCCCGACATTAGAGCTTCATAACTGCTCAAAAACATGTTAAACAGTGCCACGTTTTCAGTGGAGATCTTCAGGGCTTGAGTGTCGCCGACCACAGTTGTCTTTTCATTTGACTGTGAAGCCTTTGATGCGCTTGCGGAAGCGTTGAAGTATGACACATTCGAGGCTTGTTGACTCGAACCCTCAGAGGCAAGAAATGCCACATTCTTCAAACCAGCGGTTGATTGAGCAGACTTTGGAGGATAACCAGTTGTATTCATTTCACGCTTGTTGAAGTCCATTTCGAAAGACTTCAAGGTGTTGATCAAATCAGACAGAGTAATGGGTTTTGTGCTGTTTAGGAAGTCCATTTTGATCATCATGCACTGAAGGCTCCATTCTTTTGGAAGTGAGTCCAAAAGTTTCTTTATATTAGCGCGATATGTGATGGGATTGCCAGCCTTCTTCATTTTGGTCATCATATTCAGAAAACGACTGATATGATCTGAAAGACTTTCTCCTCGGATGCCACCAAACATGTCGTACTCTTTCTGCACCATATCTCTCTTGTTTTGAATTAACTCTTCGTTTCCCTCGTAATAGTCGATCAATGCCAACCAGAGCTCGTTTACTGTCGTATATTCTTTAAACATGTTACAATCATCTGTCGACAAGGCCATAGTCAAAGCTGCATGAGCACGGCGATCTCGCTGAATCAGGGCCTTGTCTTCATCAGTGTATGTTGTGGGATCTGTGTTCACCGTTCTCACATCAACTCGAATCACCATTGGTACGTGGGGTCCAACAGTGACCGATATCCATTGATTATAGTCCGTGTATTCAAAGAAGGACTTGATACGGTTTTTCCAAGTTCCAAAATCGGCTGATCCCTTCAATTTTGGTGGTCATGTTGCAGTTTCGGTCTCTAGTTCAGCTTGTGCGATCGGATTCAGTTGATTAGTGACATTTTGGTTTGATTTTAATTTCAAGTTGCTGATCAGAGGTTAATTACGCTGGATTTTAGGTTTCAGAGTTCTTTTACGCCTATTAACAGATCAAATACGCCGATAACAAGTCAAGTACGCCGAGAACATAAATGATCTGAGAGCAACTCCGCTGATGAATCTTCAAATCCTGCACCGGTGAAGTTAGCTAAATCCGCTAAGACAAACAACACACACGTGAGTTTGGCTAAATACGCCGATCACCATGATAAAAACGTTGTGGTTCTTTATCACTGACTTCGAAGTCACCTTTGATTAATTACGCTGACACTATGTTTGATACTATGTCGCCGACAATCAACAACTACGTTGGTATATTACCAGCGTATTTGTCAATTACGCGATCTTCAAATCAAATACGCCACGTTCAAGATTATCAACGCTGGCTTCAAATTTAAATACGCCCAGCAGGGTTTTAACACGAACAAAAACCCTCTAATCACTCAAAAAACGTCCCAAAATCCATGTTTCTTTGTACCAAAATGACCCAAATGACTACCAAAACACAAAACACTGATTAACAACAACCTAATAATTAATCCCACCAAATCAAGCCATTTTAAGTCCAAAAATTTGAAAAACCTTGAAACTTTGAAAACTTTTGAAAAACCTTGAAACTTTGAAAACTTTTGAAAAACCTTCAAAACTTGAAGAATCTTGACAAAAACTCAAACAATCAAGAGCACTAAGGCTCTGATACCAAACTGTAGATCCCAAACGCTATCCGGATCACAGTGGTTTGATTGTTTTGATCCAAATACCTATTGATTAGGTGTTTGAATATGTAAAAGTCAAGAAATATCAAAAGATGAAGATGAAGATTTTGGTTTGGATGTTAACAAAAAGTGTCGTTTTGTATTCCCAACTGATATAATCTATAACAAGCACATAGAATTCGGATTAAGCACAATGATTTGCAAGAAGATCACAACACAAAGAGTTTCACCAAAAACTAGCCCAAAACCTTGGCTAGGGTTTACAATAAACTGATATATATAGAGCCTGACCAGCCAGCGTAATTATTAAATACGCCAGGTCTGGCTGATACACTTTCTAAACATTACATAAATGACCCCTGAACTTTCTAAAAGCTAGTAAACATAAACAAAACAATCCAGAACTATCTAAAACAAGTACCAACGATCTCAAAAGCTCTAACATTTAGTGATGTAATAAAGGAACTTGCATATAAGCTGATGCTATAAACATTATCATTCTAGAAAAATACTTTATTTGTGATATAATATCAGTAGGATATCAAACATATGTGTGTTTTATAGTTTAAGACCAAACTATGCACCGTAGGGGCATTTTGGTTATTTCACACATAGTTTGAGAATTTATTTGGGAATCTGAGTTATAAACATGTACCTACTGTAAAAACATTTTAAGTAAGTTGTAAAATCAGTAGGTAACAAGTCTTGATTGATAACTATGGTTTAAAACCTTACTATGCGTCAAAAGGGCGTTTTGGTCGTTAAATGACGATATTTGCGATCTTTTATCAAAACTGAAGTTATGAACAGATTCTTAGTGACAAAATATGTTATTTATAATATCATAATAGTAGGTAATTAGTTTTGTATCACATTTATGATTTAAAATCATATTAAGTGCCGAAAGGGCATTTTTTCGTCATTTAAGGACATAAACAAGAACTTGTACTTAAACTCAGATTATAAGCTGACTTGATATTCCAAAATATTTTAATTATGATATTACATCAGTAGGTAATGAGTTTGGTATGAGAAATTATGTTTAAAACCATTCTATGTGCCGAAAGGGCACTTTGGTCATTTAAAAACATAATTTACGTCATTATATGAAAACTCAGTTTATGATCAGTTTAATAACATCAAAATATGTTAATTACTTTAACATATCAGTATATAAGTCATTTGCAAGTTCATTAGTGATTAAAACCTTATTATTTGCAAAAAGGACAATTTAGTCAAAGTATGGCATATTAACGAAACTTGAACAAAAACTTAGAATCTGACTATGATCGTGTAATATAACCTTAGAGGGTATGCTACATTAAATTATGATCATAATGCAACCTTAAATCAGTAGGCAACTATTCTAAATCGGGTCAGAATCGAAAGTCAAAGAAGAAGTCAAAACATTTATCGAAAATGCTTGACTTTTGGCTTTAAAAGCCTACAAAATGAAAATGCAGGAGGAAGGAGCACTTACAAGTGGTCCTTGCACGAAAATGAACTAAGTTTGGAAGCTCCTTTCAGCTAGGAACCTCCAGAGATGAGAGGAATTGAAAACAAGAATGAACAAGGAAAAAGTGTTGCAACAACACTCTATTTATAGTGTTGGAGGGATTATGGAGGTGATCACAGGTGTCTTGGGGGCTTAGGAGGTGCTTAGACATGTCCTCTAACGTGGCATAGCAGTTTAGGAGCCCATGGTTTCGAGTTGGATGCGTTTTGGCAGTTTGTGTGGGCACCAAGAATTTTTTTAGCTGCAGTAAATGCCCCGCGACACGCGAAGGCTCGGCCCAAGTCTTCCGCGACCCGCGACGTCCACCAAATAAATTTAAAGTCGGCAGAAATAACCCCTTAACCTCCCAACTCTTAATTATTATCAATAATGGCACAAATAGTCCCTCTTGGCCAATGTTTGGCACACCCGAGAGTATGACCGAACATCATTAAGCTCTCGGTTCGTTAAAGGGTCACTCAGAGGTATAAATTAACATGTTGACGCCTTTAGTCCTCCAAATATCAAATTTTCATATAATTTCACAAACGGTTCCTTTCGTCTAACAAGTGGCTCATTTGATAGTACGGACACCGTGAAAGGTCACTCAGAGGCATAGTTTCAGCATGTTGACACTTTTAGTCCCTCCACATTCATAGTTTCCACATTTGGCAAAAATAGTCCCTCCTAGCCAACATTAGACATAAATAGGAATAGGGACACATGTCAGAACATTACTGGACATGATTTTACGAGGTGTTACAGATACGATCCGAATCGCCAAAACGGGGTGACGGAAGGCGGTGTGTGGCGGCGGAGGCAGATGGCGGCACGGCCGCGCGACAGCAACGACGCAATGGCGGACCGATGACAGTCACCGGTGGATGGGACCGACTAGTCGATGCGAGGGATAGAGAGATGGAGAACTGGCTAGGGGTTTCTAAACTCCTGTAATGTGTATCTGATACAATTCTCAACCATTAGGGTTCCAGGTTAAGGTTCAATTTATAGATCCTTAACTTACACTCTAGCCCACTAACTATTAGCTTTCTCTCCAAGTAATCAATCCTTTATTAATTACTAATTACCAGTCAACCATTAATGTTGCTTAATTATCTAAAAAAAAAGTATTCTCCAATATTACTATCTAATAATAATAATAATCAATCATTGTTTCTGTCGAATATTGATTATTCTCCGCTCATTAGTCAAATGTTTTGACTTTATTTTATTATTAATAAATAACTTTTTAATTTATTATCTAATAATAAATTATTACTCGTTTAACTCTTTAAACGCCACCATTCATTCCCACTAAATTAATTGTTTCGCAAACAACTAATGTCTCTAGTATTTCACTAAATAATTGTTCTCCACAATTAATCCGCTGTTGTGATTTATAATATTTAACACTTAAATACTATAATTTGTTCGTCGTTCAAAGTGTAACTTTTTGGATCGTACCTCAATGGTAACGTTTAATAATCGAAAATTGGATACCAATTCCAACAGTAACAACCAAAAAAAAGAAGATCGAACAACATATGTAAACAAACGTAGAAAGAGCTTACCTAAAGTATCTGAAAAGTCGTCGGAGAAACAGAGAGAGCCGTGTAGAGAGAGAGAGAGAGAGAGGATGCGTGGCTTAGCTTTTTAAACCCCTCACCGACCCAAATTGTACAAACTAAAGAGCAAAACAAACAAACAACCTAAAGCAAGTAAAAGCAACAAAGCACAATGTACCTTATAAAGTAACATTATATAAATAACAACAATAATAACTAGTATTTAGGACCCGCGCTTTGCGGCGAGACCGTTAAACCAAACAAAATGTAGACGTAAACATGTGCGCGCGTTACAGTGTTTTAACTTGCAAAAATTACACTGAAACGTAAATCATATAAAAGAATAACTAAGTCAACTTATGACCAACTCATTGCGACAGGGCCATTAACAACAAAACAAAATAGCGTAAAAACTTTGAACCAAACATGCGCATTGCAGGGTGTTAATTGACAAAATTTAAACCGAAACGTAAAACGAAAAATTTGTAAAAGATGAAAAGTATATGAGACTAAAGTTGAAAATGAAAAAGTGTTTGGATAAAAAATGAAAAATATTTTGTGACTAAGTTATAAAAGACAAAAATCATAGGGGTGTAAAGTGTAAAAAAGTTGAATTGTAACTCATACTTACGAACCAAAAGTTGGTAAAAGCAGGAATACATATATTATTGGATGGACCACAAAAGAAAAATGATGTATGCTTTAGTTAATTATATATAAAGCTATATTGACTTATACCAAGTTAAATAGTAAAATCAAGTCACAACTTATTTTGTGAATTAACATAGGGGAATAGTTGCCAATAAGCTGGTGGTGGAGTGATAAAGGAGAGACCTGATGTTTCAAGTGACCCTAGTTCAATTCTTGCCCTCAACATTTAGTTTTTGCGGCACCTGGTGATGATGTGTGACTAGACGAGTAGGTGACGATCGCTAGTTCCATTCTTGAACCGAGCGAGTTTTATCTCACCGCAGTAGCCCAATTAGAAGATTTGTTGCCGTTAAAAATAGAGGGGAATAGTAATATTCGTTGCCGTTAAAAAATAGAGAGGAATAGTAATAATAATAATATTAATAAAATTTGGTAATAAATAATTTCTGGAATGAAAAATAAAGGGGAATAGTAATAATAGTAATATTAATAAAATTTGGTAGGTTCCCTCCCCTGGTTCAGTTGGTTCCCATGTGGTTGGTTGGGCCGGTTTCCTCCTTGGGAGGTTGCCGGTTCGACTCCTGGCTGCGGCCTTTAGGGGGGACGTCCTAATGATGGATCGTATCCTACCGAGGCGTGGTGCGGTCCTGAGGGCACACCCGGTTTTACCCAACTGTTACCCCAGCGAGTCTCTCGTGTGTGGGTAGTATGATTTCCAGGGAGAGATCAACTTGCGCGGAAACCGAGGCCCGATAGAACATCGCGTCCTGAAGTGCGGGGCTGACGGCAGTTTGTCTTTGACAAACATAGAAAGTCACTCACCAAAAAAAAAAAAAAAATTTGGTAATAAATAATTTCTAGAATGAATGACTGACGAAACGTCATCGTTTTCATGGTCTAGAAATCCGGGCTTACAACAACTGATTAGTCAACAGATAGAGATTCATCGTGTTGATCACTTTGATACTTGATGGGGGTGCAATGGCTGCTGGTCTGCCACGGGCTCGTAACTCTACTGGTCGTCGTCTCTTTTCTATGCGGCCATTGGCCTATATTTCAAGGCACTTTCATCCAACGACTTCACACTTTCCTCACCTTCGGCGCTTTCGATTACTTCCGGTACCCTAAACCCTAATTTTCATTCTTTTTTTTTTCTGAAAGAATTGACCTTTAATTTAAGTAATAAGATTGGTGGTTTGTTTTAGGTATTAAATTATATGAAAATGATGTAATTGATATGCTTGTTTGTTGTTGTTGTTATAGGAGGTTTGTTGAGTTTGTGTTCGGGTCTAGAGGTACCAATGCACTCTATATAACTCAGTACTACTGCTGCGATCGGCCTAATCCTATCTTACAGGTTTGTGTTTAAAACTTTCTATTGTTTGTTTCCGTAAATAGCTTCGATGTGGCTTAGTGACTTAAGATACAAGTGGGCACTGGTGTTTCGAGATATGTAGGGACCGATACTGTGTAATGGGGCCGAAGGGATTCATCTCCATGTTTGTATTTTCTTTGGTCGTAACGGATTCGTTCATTTAATACAATTCATCTCTTTTACCTTCACACTTGTGAAACAATGCTAGTTTTGAATCAATGCAAAATTTGGGTGTTTTTTGGTTAAGCTGTCATATAGACAAGGTTATTGAAGAAAACATAACGGGAAAAATGTGCGTTACAGTGTTTGATATATACGTTTCATTAAAAACGCACACACACAGGGTAAAACTGTGAAAAGAAAAAACGGTTGAAAGTTTTACTGTTTCATTGAGAAATATAGATGACACTAAAAATTAGAGTTGGGTTATAGTTCTGTGCTCTGTTGTCAAAAGCGCGTCGGGCGAGCGCTCAGGCGCAGCGAGGCGTGGCTATAGCGCCTCGTGTTTGCTCAGGCGAGAATCTGGGCTTCTTTTGCAAAAACGCTGCTCAGGCAAGCGCCTAGAGCCAGGCGCAGGCGAGAAAAAGCGTGGGCTTAGGCGCAATGAAGAAGATAAAGAGAAGTATTTTCTTGTGAAACAATGCTAGTTTCGAATCAATGCAAAATGTGGGTGTTTTTTTGTTAAGCTGTCATATAGACAAGATTATTGAAGAAAACGTAACGGGAAAAAATGCGCGTTACAGTGTTTAATACTTTGATGCATAGTTGTTAAAAGCCATCGCCTTTTGCCCAATTTCCTAGCGAGGCGAGGCAATTGCGCCTTAAGTCAAGGCAATTGTGCTTTAATTCTCCAGGTTCATGCACAGATTCCGGCGAGATTCCTAAATTCTTGAGAGTTTTTGGCAAAATTCTCTAAATTCTGGCAAGATTCCAGCTAGATTTCTACTTTTGTCTAACGAAACTACTTTTCTACACAAATAAACTACAATTTAATAACTTTTGGTGCTAAATAGACAATATTAAATGTTATATAATAGCTTTAATTTATTTTATTTGAAAAATAGTATTAATTTTCTATTATATAAAAATATTTTAAATTTTTTTTGTTGTGCCTTTTCTTTTCTCAGGCCCGCGCTTTTTTTTGCGCCTTGCGCCTAGGCCCCAGAGGCGAGGCCTATGCGCCTTGAGTGCACCTAACGCCTTTAATAACTATGCTTTGATGCATAAGTTTCATTAAAAACACACACACACACACAGGGTAAAACTGTGAAAATAAAAAACCTTTGAAAGGTTTACTGTTTTACTGAGAAATATAGATGACACTAAAAATTAGAGATGGGTTATAGTTCTGTGGTTCCTTTGGCATTTGACATTTGACATTTCCTTTCCACGTTCTCCGTTATTCGTGTTTCATATTATGTAATATTCAGTTTTCCACCATTTTCTTTCAGGCGTTATACTTGGCAATAGTTGGTGGAACTTTTTACTTGATAGTGATCTCAACTTTTAACTATATTCCTAGTTATTATATGGGTGGATATCACAGGTGTGAAGAAAAATTCACTGCTTTTGCGTTGTCAGTTTGTCACCTAGAAGCTTTATAAATGATACAATTATATTATCTTGAACTCTATAAACATTTTGCAGATACACAAGCGTGTTGGCTGTTGGTGTGGGATTTTTGCTTTTTCTATTGACTAGTTTCTCCGATCCAGGAACTATCAATGCTGAAAATGTATCTCAGTATCTCTCTTTATACCCCTATGACAACATAATTTATTCAGAAAAAGAATGTTCAACCTGCAAAATCTTAAAGTATGTGTGCACACATTGTTTTTATTAGACTTAGACTTTTCACTAGTGCTGGCAAATAGGGTGGGTCAAAGGAGTTGGGTTGACCTTGAATACATTTTGTCCGTTTCAAAAGGTGAACTAATAATTTTTCCGTCAAATATGTTTACAAAAACTGATTTAGGAGGTTGTATGCATAAAAATACATGTTGAGCAACTTTCGACCAGTTTGGCATGTCAATCTATTTAATGTGTTTCATGTTTTAGTTAAAGTTTATGATTTCACTCATTTGACATTTTGACCTGTTATGGATTAACAAGGCTGCCCAAGTCAACCCATTTATTTATAGTAAGGAGGTCGAATTACCACCTCTACTCTTCACAAATTTCTTTTTGGATAGAAGCTAATTACCTTTTGCTAATGCTAATATTTTCTTGTTATTGTTTTGTCAATCAGGCCTGCTCGGTCCAAGCATTGCAGCATATGTGATCGCTGTGTTGCGCGGTTTGATCATCATTGTGGATGGATGGTTTGATTCTTCTTTATTTCATAAAAAAAGTTTCTCTTCCCTTGAAATATGGTATAACGTGAACCGATTCTGATTCTAACCATTTCAGAATAATTGCATAGGGGAGAAAAACACACTTTATTTTGTGATGTTTCTTCTATGGTGAGTTAATCTCGCTTTAACGAAATGGCATATTTTGACTTTGATCTCCGCTCTAAACATATGATGGAACTTCACCCTGCAGGCATTTCTTTCTTTGTGTATATGGAACCGTTGCAATCGGCTTAGTTCTTGCTGGTCGATTAAAAGAACTAGAAGTTGTATATATTTTAACAGGTGTCTTAAATGCTCGTAATATCTTTTGACAACATTTTTTGAAATCTTAATTTGTATGTTTGTTTGTGCTCTCATTGCAGCATATTATGGCATTGAAAATTCATACCGGAGTTTGGCTCCACATGTTGTACAGGTTAATTGTGCAATATCTCAAAACATGCTTACGATAAATTATATCTCATAGCTTTCATATTTAATTTATTCTTTGATATAGTTTAATTTGTATTTGTAACAATATTTTATTTGTTGCAACAGTGGTTGATAAGCTCTTACAACACTCAGATACTTATAATGGTGTTCCTGGCTATAGTTTCGCTGCTTTTATCTGGTTTCTTTGGGTACCATTTCAGCCTCTGTGTCAGCAATACCACCACTAACGAGGTAATGTCGGTTGTCTTTTTCTATTTAGAGGTGCTGATTTTGACCCATTATTTTATGAGTAGGTTGGTTCAGTTCGGTTATGTTAAATCTTTCACGGGCTCTCACGCTAAACGGGTTGAAAGTCGCCCAAAGTGTTTTCTAATACGTACAACTTTCGATTCATTTTATTCAAGATATTATATGATTGCAAAAATCTGATTTTATAGTCAGATTCAAAACAATAGTTTTTTTAATAGTATTTTTAGATCTTTTGGGTCAACAACTTACCCTGGTCTGACCTATAAAATAACTTATATGATGTTTGAGTTGATATTGCAGACATTCAAATGGGACGATTATTTAAGTTGGCAGAGGAAGGTGAAAGAAGCAAAGGCAAGTACAGAAGCACTAAAAGCTAGTTTAGATGATCTGAGTCAAGAGACAACAAAGCCTCAACAGAGCAAATGGAAATCATTCTTCAAAAGATCAAAACTCGAACAAGACGACAGTGTTGAGATTACTAAGAACAACATTTACGATCGAGGCTTTTTCCAAAATCTTTACGAGATCATTTATCCGCTGTCATCACGACACTCATTCTCAACACATAAATTAAAAACAGGTTAAACACATCTCTCTCACTCCCTTTAAGTTATGAATCGTGTAATCTTGTTTTATGCTTACCGAGTGTATTTGTATGGCTGGAACACCCCGTTTTTGTCAAGCAGGTCGTAAATGACATTTCGCTTAAATTACATGTATTTAGATTCTTTGTAGACGATTTAATGCATATATAGAGATCATTCATGAATCATATTTTCGAGACCTATATGCATTTTAGTCAAGTCATATAAAAAATAATGCATATATAGAGATCATTCATGAATCATGATCATGACAGCTTGGTTAAATGTAAGCTTATGTATAATAATATTCTCTCGTAACCTACATGCTTTAAGGATTGGAGATGTTAGGGTGTAATGAGAATATAAGGTTGATACAACTTCTTCTAAAATGTATACAACACGTGTTGAGACGCGGAAGTTTTCAAAGAATTAACATATGCTTGAAGGGACCAAAGACGTTTTTATCTTAGTATAATGTTGAACCGTGTATAATTCACTTGTATATAGTGCTCAAAATATAATTAAAGGTAGTGAGAGAGTGAAACATCACGATCATATAAGGGTCTTCTATATCACATTGAAAGTAATAGATAAAAAATAAAATTTAAGTAAATTAAACAACAGAAAAATAAATGGGTAAATTGTTGAATTCGTCTCTGAGTTAACGATCCATTTTAACTGAGTTAGTGATTTGAATAAAACTGCCAACAAAAATGAAACGTTAGGGGTCCAGTTAGTCTTATTTTGCATGTGACACAAAAATTCCTAAACCTTAGGGACGATTTTGGCATTTTACTCTAAAAAATTATAATAACTTCATAAACCTTAAGCGAAAAAGAAAATAATAATAATTAAAGAAAATTATAAAAATAAAATTTAAATTAGAAAAAAATATAGAAATGTTTATACTAAATCAAATAAAGTGATAAATGAAAATATAATTTAACAAATTTTCAGGTTTCAGATTACAAGTCTCGTAAACAATATAGATAAAATAAAAAGAGAATCCTCGTTCAATGATTTGAGTAGGTACCGATTGTGTTGCACAACTGTGCATTTGAAATAATTTGTTGTATACATTTACTTTTAGGCTTTAATTAAAAAAAAGCCCCATTAGACAATAAAGAATAGGTAAACAGCTCATTATCTTCATGTTGATCTCCAAGTCCAACTGTTGCCGGTGCATCAAAAAAGAAATCAGGTATTCTTTATTCATTTGTCTTATTTCATTTCAACTGCTTTGTGTTACATTACATATGTTGAGGGTCAAGCTAAAAAAAGCCGACCTTATATATACTCTAACATATAATACGCATGTTTAATAGCCAATGACTACCAGCTAAGCTGGTAAGAGGTGTGAAGGTTTACCCACATGTTACGGGTTCGATCCCGAGCTAGTGGGGTTCCTGCACGGGGCTTAGGGCAGACCGACCGAGAGGTACCGCATTGCGGGCCTGCGGATTCGAACCTAAGCGGGTACGCCTAGAGGCGGCCAAGGTAACCGGTTGATCCACTCCATCCAAGAAAAAAAAAAAACAGATAATACGCGGAAGGGTGAAACATGATCTCACATAGTGGTTAAACGATTTATCTATTATTTATTTATTTAATTTTTATATATTAAAAAAGAATCGCCGTGAATAGTAAACTTATAGTTTTTATCTTTTTTTTTACTTTAATCTATTTTATAATAATAATTATTAATATTAATATATTAGAAGATTATTGTACGAGAGAGACTTATCCTATAAAACGTAAGAGACAATCTGAGTAATTGATTTGCAAGATCGATGTATTAAAATGATGCGGTGGTGACAGTATTCTAAATACTCCAATAATTCTACATATGAAAACATAAATTGATAAAGTGTATTATGGTCTTTTCCCGAGTGACCTACTTCCCCCTCCCCCGTTAACGACTATAATCTTTTCATATGACAATTTTTTTTAAATTACACCGTAGTAATAAGGATTTCATTCTCTTTAATTTGAGTAGGCTTGCTATAGTTTTCTTAATTATTTTTTTTTTATATTTTACAAGCTATAAAGTACGTGATTGTGTAACGTTACGTGATTATGTTCCAGTACGTAAACACTACATCTATAATCATGTACCACATGATCAATTAATACTTAAATCACGTATCAGATACTCAATGTATACTTAAATCTACAATCACGTACCATGTGTGCAAAACCAGTAACAAATTGTAACACCCCAAAAACGGGTTTGATAATCAATCCACGTTAAGATTAAAGAGCGGGTAAAGTACCGTTAGAGAGTGTTTGGGATTACGTTTTGAAGTGATTATTTGATTATTGCGTTTGTAAAACATAAATAATCTAAAAAAGTGTTTGGATGAAAAAGTGATTACCTGCCTCCAAAACGTAGTTTTGAAAACGCAAAATCTATTTTGAAAATGCATAATCTATTTTGAAAACGCAACACCAAACACCCCCTTAGTGGTAAAAGTTAACCCGTAAACATTGAGGTTTAAATAAACAAACTTAATGTTAATTAAAAAGTAAATAAGTGCTTTATAAGAAACAGTGTACTAAGGGCCCGAGTGAACGAGACTTAAGTTGAATCGGGTTGTAACAACTCATATTTAGTAAATTGACTAGGAACATTTAAACCTAGTTATGAGAATTAGTTAATTGTTAGTAGTGTTTTATGGGGGTTTCAAATATATGCGTAACCCGAGAAATGGGAATGCGGATTAAAAGTCAAAAGACTCGGATTATGAGTTATGACTAAAGGATGATAAAACTTCGCAAATAGAACTTGTGTTAATTATGTTCAACTATTTTGAGGATTGAACGGGTTGAATAAAGAATAAAGTTGTCAGTTCATAAGTGATGGATTTCACACGAACAAGTCAAACGGGTCAAATAAAGTATAATGCTTGATAGTATATGTAAACGCAAGCCGCATAACGGGAAGCGTAAAACAAACCGATGCATAAATGACTCGCGAGGTCATAGAAAACAGAAATATTGCCAACACGGATCAAACATGGTCTAAGGGTCATAACTGAAATAGAAATAAATTAGCCTACATGGTCAAAAGTGCGATGATTGTAACAACTCATATTTAGTAAATTGACTAGGAACATTTAAACCTAGTTATGAGAATTGGTTAATTGTTAGTAGTGTTTTATGGGGGTTTTAAACAAAACTAAACCTAAGGGACCAAAGTTGTAAAAAAGGAAACATATGTTTTAATATGTAAAAACTAAAATACAAACACACATAGTGTGTGTGTGTGTGTGTCGATCACCAGGAGAACAAACAAGGGGAAAACCCTTGTTCATCAAAAAATCATCAAATTGAAGAAGGAAGTGAGACTCAGATTCGTGCATGAACATGAATTATCGATCACCTAGACAAGGGGATCATAAGGTATGCCTTAAAACCTAGATTGGTGAAAGTTGTGATTTGAGATAAGTAGATTACTTGCAATTAGATTGTTGGATGATGATCTAAAGATGAAATTATGTATAGATGTATGCTTAATTTTGTTAAACATAAGGAAAGTATGTAACATTTGATATATGGTTACTTGTAAGTGATTAACTGTAACGCCTGCGTCCCTAGACTTTTGGCTAATTGTCACTTTTAGCCCCTATACTATGAGTTATGTGATACTTTTGATACTTTGCGAATCTAAAACTATGATCCTTGATATTTGATACTTGGATGCTATGATTCTTGATACTTGATACTATGATTCTTGATACTTGATACTTGGATACTATGATTCTTGATACTTGATACTCGAAAGCTATGATTCTTGATGCTTGGAATCTAGATTCTTGACTCTTGATACTTTGGTGCTTGACTCTTGAGGCTCGTGAAACTTGAGACTTGGTTGAACGAGTGACTGGAGTCTTGTCACTGGCGGAAACTATGGAAACTATGGATACTTTTGTGTTAATGATATAATCTAGTTATGTGATACTATTACCCAATAATACGCAACGCAACGCTTAATCTAACTCGCAAATCGAATCAAAGACGGGAACGCGGAAAGGATGAGATTGACCGAATGGCAATCCGATCGGATGACCAACCGATCTAATGACTATTCGACCGAGCTGCCATCCGACCCGTGCACATCGCCTCACTCTCTCCCTCTGACACTATAAATAGGCCTGTCACATCATTCTCAATGATGTGACAGCCTCACTCGATCCAGACGCACGCGCTCCTCTTTTCTTCCATTTCTCGGCGATTTCGGTACGTTTTACACTAGATTCTCTACATGATTCTCTTTTGAAATCTCACTTTCCACCGTGAAATCTCTGAAATTTGAGCTCTTGAGGGTGACGTCACCATGGAGGCTTATACTAAACTGTTGAGTGATGTCATTCTGTTCAAGATCTAGCTCGGATCTAAGGAATTTCATGTGTTTTACACTAAATCTTTACTAAATCTAGACTTTTCAACTAAAACTTATGTTTTTCTTTTATCTTTTCTTAACTTTTCACTTAAAACGGTGGAGTCCGGATCTGAATGAACTGTAGACTTGATTGTAACACCCCGTGTTTTGAAAGTCAAAGTCAAAGTCAAGATTGAAGTCAAAGGAAGAAAAGATTGCTAATTGCGATCTGTCATTCCTTGCTCAATTCCTGTTTTGACTTCTTTGACTTGTAGATAGTCTATTTATGCTTTTACGTTAGTTGTATTATGTGGAGTATCTATTAATAATCGAGGTTTATTCGATGTTTATCGCATGTTTGATCGCTTATCATTTATCTCAATCGCGCTCGCAACTCGAATTACGCATTCTGGATATTGTTTTATGTGTGTGTGTGCCTTATGTGTTACTTGTGCATGTTTATTTATGTTTATGTTGTGGTGATTAATCGAAACACAATCGAAACTCAATCGCAAACGCTAAACGCAAGTGAAATAGGATGATTGTATGTTAGATATAGTAGTTGGGATTAAAAGTAATTTGAATAGAAACTCTATCGCGTCGCAACGCTCACAATTGCAATCGAAACGGCAAAACTCGTCGAACCAAACACTCGGATCAAGTAGCTAGTCAACCAAGTGACCAGCCGATCGACCAGCTGTTCGATCGAGCTACCACTCGATCGACCAGCTGTTCGATCGAGCTACCACTCGATCGACCAGCCACTCGATCGGGCTGTCAACTCGATCGACCAGCCACATTCCATCCTTTCCTTTTTGGGAAACACTATAAATACCCCTGTCAACATCACAACTTACAACTTTTGCACTCTCCTGTCCGACCAGCGCTCCAACCTCACATTTTCTTCAATTTCTCGCGATTCCGGTAAGATCTCGTCCTAAATCTTGTACTTTCTTAATCTACACGCACTCATACACCTTTCTATCTTTTGAATCTTAACTTTTAACCGTGAAATCACTAGATTTGAGGTGTTCTAGGATGATGTCATCATGGTGTTCTTGAGAACTTCATGTTTTGGCTTCAATCCACCAAGAACAACTTAGATCTGAACGATTTCCACACAAATAAACAAAGATCTTCCATAGATCTAAACATATTCACGGTGAAAAGGATTGAAAGATGGTTTTCCAACTTTCTTTCAACTCTTTTACACTCAATGCACTCAAGACCGATAGAATCGGAGCTCGTACTGACCTTCTACTCATTCTTGTGGCTGTGTTGGTTCAAGATCTGGATTCTATCCATGAGATTACCGATTTTGCGTTAAACATGGAACACCGTCTCGAACAGTTAACTGGTCAGATTTGGGTGATTCCTGTCCGATCAGGTTACTTAGTCTTGACGAGGTTTCTGTTGTCTAATACGTTATCCAATCATTTCGATAAAACGACAAACTATCAAAATGACCAAGGAAGAAGATGACCGAGACACCAGAACGGAGTGCACCTAGGCCCCACACTTGTCTTTATTTCAAACATTTGAAGTTGTGAACCTTGAACGAATTGCTGTCCGATCGGTTTACCACCCGATCGGATTGACACTCGACCATGTGATGTTCTGACTTCAATACTTAAACAATTTTCAACATGTTAAATGCCAGTAGATTGCCACCCGATCGGACTACAATCCGATCAAGTAACAAACTGCTGTGAACTTGTTCTCACTAAAGTGCCCAACCAATCGGTTGTCGTCCGATCGAACGTCCGTCCGATCGACCGACCTGAAGGGTAGAGGTACTTCTATATTTTCAAAATGCTACAACGAAAACTTCAAAAGACAAGCCATCATACACAAACACATCCTTTCCAAAGGAAGTAACAATCCACTCGAAAGGTCACCCGATCGGATGACCATCCGAGCGAGTTGTCACCCGAAAGACCGGCCACCCGATCGGACTACCGTTCGATCGGATTGCTGTCCGTCCCTTTAACACTTGTTCTGTTTTATGCGCCGCTTATCTTTGTGCCATCGTTCTGATCAGGCTAACTTTACTCTCTAGCGCTCCCTTCAATCCATCCAATCGCTGTGAGTATACTCGATCCCTTTTTGCTTTATGCACTTTTGGGTTTTACATACGTTACTTATTCTAAATCACATCAAACACACTACGCAATACTTTAATCGCTAACCAATTACCGCATGTTATACGTGACTTAATGAATGCTTGTTTGTTATGTTTACACATGGAATGTTGTCTACCTGCCTTAGCAACGATAGTACTATTTGTTTGGACTCAGCACATGTTCACTCAGGGGTTGTTAAGGACAATTTGTTACATGGCTCACAGTGGTGAGTGTGTATTACGAACTGCCTTGGGCAGTCAACCCGCAGTCATTGGTATCGATAGGTTCATGTCGATAACTAACATGCCTCATTTTACACTATGTACGTGCTGGTTATGCGTAACGATTTCGAACTCTATTATATCTATTAAACTTGTATGCTCACCTTTACACTATGTGTATTGACTTTTACTTTAACGTATGTGACAGGTGCTTAGGATGCTTATATGCTTTGCTTGCTGTGAAATCGAGGCTAGGAAAGAGTCTTTAAACAAAGACAATTTATCTTTTTATTTGTTAAATCTGAGTTGTCGGAACATGCTTTTGTTTGAAGAATATCTCTGTCTGTAATAACAATATTAACTTATGGGTCGTGGTATGGGACATGATACTTTAAACTATTCGGTAATATTAGTTGTTATGGAATTTCTTTGAACAATCTGTTTCGCTCAGTGCCGCGCCCCGATGATTCCGCCATCGGTTGTGGTGTGACAGATTGGTATCAGAGCCATAACTATAGGGAATTAGGCAAGACTCGACCTAGTCCGGGTCGATGTCTTAGAAACGACCTAGTCTATAGTTAGGAACCAACAGACCGACTTATACAAATCCTTAGGGGTTTGGTACGAGTTTACTTGCTATATCTCGCTATTCTCGCCTACACTACACTATCACTGCACACTATTATTCGAAATCAAACGAGCGAATTGGTCAAGATTAGGTGTGAAAACCGCAAACTCTCGATTAAATCGCTTGTTCGATCTGTATTTATCTATAAAACACGAGAATTTGCGGTGAATCAGGAGTGAAATCCGTACTTTAACGCTGATTTTCGTCTCTACTTTTATCAAAACAGGAACAAAGTTGTTAAGTCAGGGGTGAAACCCGAACCTTGACAACTTATTCCGCCCTATTTTGTTTTACAAAACTCTCACCAAAGTCTCGACGGACTCCAACGACTTGAAGTCACATTGTAACTAGAAGGATGCGTGCCATTCGCCCAAATTCGAGGCGAGAGCACAGTCCCGAAGGTCGAAGTGTGTACTGCAGGTCCTTGGGAATAGTCGAATCGCTTTGGGTAGTCAAGTCTATCGAGCCTGAGACAATCCATCTCTCGATTTTTATGTGATTCGATTCTGAGCTCGCTACTGCCGACTCTGATATTTGTCGATTTTATATGATTTTTATGTGTTTTACGTGATATACCTATTCATGTGTTACGATTTTTGGAGATTTATTCGCTTTTCGCTATCGCTTTGATCGACACACACGACTCGCACTGCACCTCTATCTCAATACGGTAACAAATCGCTACTATTTGTAGAGCCATCTTACACCATGTTGCTCGATGTATTCGATAATCGCAATCGCTAATCTCCCACGCTCGTAGACTTGAATGATAGGTTTCTGTATTCTGACTACCTCTTGTGATTATATGCGTATATGCCTCTGTGTTTCTGTGCCTTCCGTGCTTATGTGCTTCTGTGCTTATGTGAATCTGTGATTATATGCTTATGTGTTACGTGATTATACGTGTTCCTGAGCTTTAGTAGTATTAGGCGTGAGAGGTGAGATTCGATTATATTGTGTTGAGTCCTGTGGCGATGTCTGTTGCAGACAATGTCGTCATTTGGATCTCGCGCTACTCAAGCTACTCGCCGAAAGCAAGCAGATAAACGCCTCGCCGCTATGGTCGCTAAGAAAATGGCGAAGGTCGTACCTCAAGTCGTCAGTGAACTGTACGAGAACATGAGCAAATCATCTGAAGAGTCAAGGACAGACTCGCCAAAGTCTGGGTTTAGCTTCAAGCAGTTTAAGGCATGCGGACCGAAAGAATTCACTGGCGAAGAAGGCCCTACGGCTTTGTTTCAATGGTTCGATTCGATCGAGGTCACCCTGCGTCAGAGTGGATGTCCTGACAATCTCCGCACACTGAATGCTACCGGCGTCTTCCAGTCGCGCACTTTAGACTGGTGGACGACCGAGAGGAACAAACGCGGAAATGATGCAGCCTATGGTCTGTCATGGGACGAGTTGAAGAACGTCATGCTCGAAGAGTTCTGCCCTCCCCATGAGCGCCAAAAGCTGGAGGATGAATTCTGGCACTTCGAGCAGAAGGATGGTGACAACGCTGCTCTCACTGCTCGCTTCAAGCAGCTCAATATTATCTGTCCCGACCAGGTGAAGACTACCGACATGACAATCAAGAAGTACATCCGCGCTCTGCCGGATTGTGTTGCAGATTTTGTGCATGCCTCAAAGCCAGCAACAATCGAAGAAACTTACTTGCTTGCCGCTGAAATCAATGACAAGCGAGTAAAAGCTGGTTTTTGGGATAAAGCTTCGAAGAACCTGCACCAAGCTACCACCGCCGCACCAACCGCCGACACCGCCACCGCATCGCAGTCATCGAAGTCCTCTCGTTGCAAGAGGAAGAACAACAACAACAGCTCCAGCAACAAGAACTGTGCCGTTACTACCACTGCTGCTCCACTCCAAGCCGTACCGGCTCAGCAGCAACCCCAGCACCGATCAGCTCCAGCACCAGTTACCTATGCACCGCCTGCAAAGCGTGCATACACAGGCCCCCATCCTGCTTGCCCAACCTGTACTTATCATCACCAGGTGGGTATCGCCTGCCGTTTTTGCGTGCACTGCAATGTGTACGGCCACTTCACTGCTAATTTCCGTACTGGTCCTCGACAAGCACCAGCTCAAGCCACTGCTCATCAAGCTCTGCTCCCAGCCCCTCAAGGCAAACAAGCGGCTCAGGCACCCGCGATCAACGCCAGAGTCTGCTTCGCGTGTGGTGATCCCAACCACTTCGCGAACATGTGCCCGAACAGGGTTGTGAAACAAGAGCCCTAGCAGCACCAGCCTCAGCAACAGCAACAGCAGCAGCAACAGCCTCCACAACAACAGCAACAAGCCGCCCGTGCCAGGACTTTCAACATCAACGCGCGCCAAGCCCAAGCCGACAACAATGTGGTTAATGGTATGTTTCTCGTGAATGGTATTTATGCCTCGTGTTTATTTGATACTGGAGCCGATAACTGTTTTGTGTCGTTTGAATTCGAGAAGCTCCTTAATCGTAAGCGCTCCCATCTCCCCTCGACGTTCGATGTCGAAGTCGCCACCGGAAGAACCGTCGCCGTTAACTCTGTTCTTCGTGATTGTACTCTCGAACTCAACATTCACATCGTCCCAATCGACCTTATTCCAATGCAGCTCGGAAGTTTTGACATCATAGTAGGCATGGACTTTCTTCGTGAAAACCATACTAAAGTTGTTTGCTTTGATAAGATGATTCGTTTCGCGCTCGCTAACGGTGATGTATTGTGTATATATGGTGAAACTCCTTCAAAAGGTCTTAAGCTCATGTCGTGTGTCCAAGCTAGCAAGTATCTCCGCAAGGAATACATAGCTTTCTTGGCTAACATTGTAGTAGCGGAGAAGGGAAAGAAAGGAAAGACAGAAGTGAAAGATGTTCCTGTGGTTCGTGAATTTCCTAATGTGTTTCCTGATGATCTTCCTGGTCTTCCGCCAAGTCGTGATATCGATTTTCGTATCGACCTTATCCCTGGAGCCAACCCTGTTGCTAAAGCTCCCTATCGACTCGCTCCGTCCGAAATGCGTGAACTCTCGAGTCAACTCCAGGAATTACTTAATAAAGGCTTCATTCGCCCGAGCACCTCTCCATGGGGCGCACTAGTCCTTTTCGTCAAAAAGAAGGATGGGTCGTTCAGGATGTGCATCGACTATCGGGAATTGAATAAGTTGACAATCAAGAATCGCTATCCCCTGCCTCGAATTGATGATTTGTTTGATCAGCTGCAAGGTGCTACGTGTTTCACCAAGATCGATCTACGCTCAGGCTATCACCAACTACGCATCCAAGAGGAGGATATACCCAAAACAGCTTTTCGCACTCGATACGACCACTATGAGTTCGTTGTTATGCCTTTTGGTTTAACTAACGCACCTGCGGTTTTCATGGATCTGATGAATCGGGTGTGTAAACCATTTCTCGACCGCTTCGTCATCGTGTTTATCGATGATATCCTGATCTATTCCAAGTCGAAAGCCAAACACGCGCAGCATCTACGTTTGGTTCTCGAGCTACTCCAAGGGAATCGACTCTATGCCAAGTTCTCCAAGTGCGAATTTTGGCTAGAGGAGGTTCAATTCCTCGGTCACATTGTCAATAGTCCAGGTATTCATGTCGATCCCGCGAAGATTGAAGCAGTTAAGAGTTGGGTTACGCCGAAGAGCCCGTCTGAAGTCCGTTCTTTTCTCGGACTAGCGGGCTATTATCATCGATTTATCGAAGGATTCTCAAAAATTGTTGTGCCGCTTACTGCCCTCACTCATAAAGACAAGCCTTTTGTTTGGGGCACTGAACAAGAGTCTGCTTTCCAAACCCTCAAGTATATGCTCTGCAATGCTCTCGTCCTCACTTTACCCGACGGAAACGACGACTTCATAGTCTATTGCGATGCCTCGAACCTTGGTCTTGGTTGTGTTCTCGTGCAACGAGACAAGGTTATCGCCTACGCATCTCGTCAACTCAAGATCCACGAGAAGAACTATACAACCCCCGACCTCGAGCTAGGCACAGTTGTTTTTGCGTTAAAGATTTGGCGACACTACCTTTATGGTACAAAGTGTACGATCTTCACCGATCATAGGAGCCTACAACATATCTTTGACCAGAAAGAACTTAATATGCGTCAACGCTGGTGGGTAGAACTTCTCAATGATTACGACTGTGAGATTCGTTACCACCCAGGCAAAGCAAATGTCGTTGCCGACGCACTCAGCAGACGAAGCTATCTGCATAGCATTCCTAATATTCCAGCCCAACATCATCTCGAAACCCTCATCCGCGAAGCTCAGCATGCGTGTTTTACCGAACGCACTTTGAAGAAGGAAAGAATCCACCACGATGGAGCCCATCTTTTTAACAAGTCGAATGGGATATTCCATTATCTGGACCTAATTTGGATCCCTAAGCAGAACCATTTGCGACAGATTCTGATGGACGAAGCCCACAAATCTCGGTATTCTATTCATCCCGGTGCCGACAAAATGTACCAGGACCTTCGCTACAAGTACTGGTGGTCGGGCATGAAAAGGGATATCGCCCTCTACGTTGGAAGATGCCTAACTTGCTCGAAAGTTAAGGCTGAACACCAAAGACCCTCTGGCTTACTCGAACAACCCCCGATTCCTATATGGAAATGGGAGAGTATAGCTATGGACTTCATAACTAAACTCCCGCGCACGCCATCAAGTCACGACAGCATCTGGGTTGTCGTCAACCGTTTGACCAAATCTGCTCACTTTCTGCCAATACGGGAAGACTACAAGGTAGAACGATTAGCCCGAATCTACACCGATGAGATCATTTGTCGACATGGGACGCCTCGCGACATCATCTCTGACGGTGATGCTCGGTTTACCTCGCGACTGTGGGAAACGTTTCAAGCGGCCCTCGGTACTACGCTTAACCTAAGTACCGCATTCCACCCTCAAACCGACGGTCAGACTTAGAGAACGATTCGTACTCTTGAAGACATGCTCCGTTCGTGTGTCATAGATTTCGGTGGTACTTGGGACGCTTACCTGCCGTTAGTCGAATTCTCGTATAATAACAGTTATCATTCCAGCATTCAAATGGCACCTTTTGAGGCTTTATACGGAAGAAGATGTCGATCACCTATTGTATGGCACGAGATCGGGCACTCGTAATTAACAGGTCCTGAGCTATTGCAAGAAACGACTGACAAAGTCCTCCAAATTCGAGACAATCTACTGAAATATCGGAGTCGTCAGAAAAGTTACGCCGATAGACGATGCAAGCCCCTTGAATTTGATGTTGGCGACTACGTACTCCTAAAGGTATCACCTTGGAAGGGTGTGGTCAGATTCGGTAAGAAAGGGAAACTAGCGCCTCGATACGTTGGACCTTTTAAGATTCTGGAAAGGATCGGAAAAGTCGCCTACAGACTCGAACTACCGGAGGAACTTAGTAACGTCCACCCGACTTTCCATGTTTCGAACCTCCGAAAGTGCCTAGCTGAGCATGATGTAATTGTACCTCTCGATGATCTTCAAATAAACGAAACACTACACTTCGTGGAGAAGCCTGTCGAGATCATGGATCGCCAAACCAAGCAGCTCAGACGCTCGCGCATTCCCATTGTGAAGGTTCGATGGGAAGGCAAGCGAGGCGCAAAGTTCACTTGGGAACTCGAAAGCGACATGAAGGCGAAGTACCCGCAGTTGTTTGTTACGGCTGAAGCCTAATTTCGGGACGGAATTCCCTTAAGTGGGGGAGGCTGTAACACCCCGTGTTTCGAAAGTCAAAGTCAAAGTCAAGATTGAAGTCAAAGGAAGAAAAGATTGCTAATTGCGATCTGTCATTCCTTGCTCAATTCCTGTTTTGACTTCTTTGACTTGTAGATAGTCTATTTATGCTTTTACGTTAGTTGAATTATGTGGAGTATCTATTAATAATCGAGGTTTATTCGATGTTTATCGCATGTTTGATTGCTTATCGCTTATCTCAATCGCGCTCGCAAATCGAATTACGCATTCTGGATATTGTTTTATGTGTGTGTGTGCCTTATGTGTTACTTGTGCATGTTTATTTATGTTTATGTTGTGGTGATTAATCGAAACATAATCGAAACTCAATCGCAAACGCTAAACGTAAGTGAAATAGGATGATTGTATGTTAGATATAGTAGTTGGGATTAAAAATAATTTGAATAGAAACTCTATCGCGTTGGAACACTCGCAATTGATATCGAAACGGCAAAACTCGTCGCACCAAACACTCGAATCAAGTGGCTAGTCAACCAAGTGACCAGCCGATCGGAGCTCGTACTGACCTTCTACTCATTCTTGTGGCTGTGTTGGTTCAAGATCTGGATTCTATCCACGAGATTACCGATTTCGGGTTAAACATGGAACGCCGTCTCGAACAGTTAACTGGTCGGATTTGGGTGATTCCTGTCCGATCAGGTTACTTAGTCTTGGCGAGGTTTCTGTTGTCTAATACGTTATCCAAGCATCTCGATAAAACGACAAACTATCAAAATGACCATGGAAGAAGACGACCGGGACACCAGAACGGAGTGCCGCCCGATTGGACTGCTGTCCGATCGGATTGTCACCCGATCGGGTGGTCACCCGATCGGCTTGCACCTAGGCCCCACACTTGTCTTTATTTCAAACATTTGAAGTTGTGAACCTTGAACGAATTGCTGTCCGATCAGTTTACCACCCGATCGGATTGACACTCGACCATGTGATGTTCTGACTTCAATACTTAAACAATTTTCAACATGTTCAATCCAAGTAGATTGCCACCCGATCGGACTACAATCCGATCGAGTAACAAATTGCTGTGAACTTGTTCTCACTAAAGTGCCCAACCAATCGGTTGTCGTCCGATCGAACGTCCGTCCGATCGACCGACCTGAAGGGTAGAGGTACTTCTATATTTTCAAAATGCTACAACGAAAACTTCAAAAGACAAGCCATCATACACAAACACTTCCTTTCCAAAGGAAGTAACAATCCACTCGAAAGGTCACCCGATCGGACTACCGTTCGATCGGATTGCTATCCGTCCTGTCACACCCCCAAAATCCACCATGCGGAGTACCACCGCTTGGAGGCGTGACGTGACCAGGATCGAGCCACCAATCATACTGAACAATGTATTTAAGTATATAAAGCCAACCACAATACGATTGGTGACCAAAAGCTAGTTAACCAAGTTTTAATTTAGACAGCGGAAGCATAAACGTAAAGTTCAAAACATAAGTTCGCAGTTCATAAGTTTAAAGTCCAACACATAGGTTTAATAAGTTCATAATGTTGTAAATATTAAACACTGGACATAACCGTCCGTACACCACAACGACTTCTTCCTCGTGCAAGCTCCAAGCATTTAGCGACCTGTAAGGCATGTAACAACGAGTCAACAACAAAGTTGAGTGAATTCACAGTTGGTTGTTTAGTTATAGTGTTCGTGAATCATTTGTTTATTTTGTAAACCAAGAATCTTAGTTATCTGTATCGCGGTTTCCCAAACATGTTTGCGATGATTAGTGGCCGGATCGCGGTTTCCAAAACATGTGTGCGATGATTAGTGGCCGTATCGCGGTTTCCCAAACATGTGTGCGAAGATTAGTGGGGGCTTCCCATGTGTCGACTAGTCGTATTTGTACGTGCCCTTCTTGATCCAAGGACCGTAGCGAGTGTGAGTGTACGTAGGCTTTACGTACGTGCCCTTCAATCCGAGGACGGTGAAAAGTAGTTTAATAGTAATGACAGTACGAGTAGTTATTCAATCCCATTCCCAACCCACCGGGAATCCCATGCCTTAGGAGTGTGAACTCACCTCGGTTGCTCGGTTTGACTCTCAAAAGTAGCTAACAGTCAAGGTCGGTCAATCACGTCCTAATATAATTACCAGTTAGTCATTTAGTGATTTTCAAATAGAACACAAAGTTCCTACACGTATCTATCACACAACATGCATAACTTTAACGGTTTATGCCCATCTAAGTTTCCCATCCATTCCCCACTCAAAATCAAACATACGATAATGCACATAACATATATAACATGTTAGATCATTCAAGGATAGCATACTCGACATTTAGACACGCGAGTCACAACTTATGTCATTTCAGCATTTATATTCAAAACCGGCTGTTTTCGGACATTTTAATAAAATAGTTAAATTATTCCAAAAATTCCCAAATTTTTACAGGATGTCTTAAACGTTCCATATTTTATTGTGTAAAAATATCGGGGTCCGGTTCATTACCAATATTTTATAAAAATTCATATTCCGGACTGAACTCAGATTTATGTATTTCTGACCACAGTCCACGGAACAATTTATTAAAAATTCATCGAGTGTCCGATTTACGAAATTCCAGTGGGGTAATTACAAATACTTCAGTTGTCATTTACAGTAAAAATTTCATGATCCGATTCTACACAGAATACAAGCTACAACAGAAAATACAACACCCATTTATTGCTGTAAAAACTCAGCCTAAGCTGCTGTTACAAATCGGTTCTTTAAAAATAGTAAACGACCTCGAAAAATTACGATTCCAGTGCCATTTGATCAGTTTTTCGAAAATACAAATTTTAGGCTTCAGAAATTCTGTTTTTCGAGTTATTAAGGTCTGTTTACAGCCCTATGAAGCCGGCTGAAAAAGTGACTCAGCATGTTGTTTTGAAGTTTAAATGTTACTAAGTCGTATTAACAAGCGTCCGAACAACGGGTTTATCAAAAGCTTGACTAACAAACATCATATATGTATTAACCAACCTTAAACCAACAAGTTTTCATCTTTATGCATCAATCATAAGTAAACTTTTTATATGTAAAATTTCATATAAACTTTTATGTTCATCTACTAGTTCTTGTCACTTTAGTGATTTAAAACATACTACACCTTTTGATCATAGAAACGAGATGAAACAAGATTAACAAGAGTGTAACAAGAGACTTACTACTAGCTTATAGCTAGGGTAGAATCTATTGAGAATATGATGGTGAAAAAGACTAGAACAAACTCCTTAGAAAGTCTTTCAAGTTGCCACCTCCATAGATTCACCTTGTAAGCTTTGAATGGATTTGTAATGGAAGAAGATGAAGATGAAAAGGGTGGGGAGTGGATTCGGTTGTGGGGGTGACCGAATGAGAGAGAGTAGAGTGAAGGAGTGTGATGATGATGTTCTTACAAGATCATACTTATGGAGATTTCTTCATATATCATGACCAAACTCACAAGCAACAATCTTAATAAAATAATGAGATATAATCTAACCAAATATTAGAAGCATGGAGGAAATATATGGTGGGGTCCATGAGAGACCTAAAAATCGGTTGGGGGGGGGGGGGTATGTTTGCAAATTTTTCAACTAAGTGGGTAATTGGTAGTTAAAGTGTAAGTAACTAGATCATAGGTGTTGGTTACAAGGTTTTTAGTGGGTGTTATGACCAACGGGGATCATGACTAGCCAAAAATAATAACACAATGTATTTGGCAAATATTTGGTGTCCCGGGTAATGTCCGGTTGTTCGGTCGGATACTGTTCCGTTAAGTTGTTAAATCGTTCCGTAAGGCGTCTTATACATATATTTTCGTAACACGGTTAATTCCTAACACTCAGGAAAGCATACCAGACTGTTTAGTAATTTTTCTGTATACTACTAGTATGCTAACACGCACATGTACGTATAACACAGAAATCAGAGAGCAGTTAAATGATTCAGCACAGTCATCAAGCACTTTAATTATCACTAATAAATTGTACGGAATATATGTAAATTGAGGGTTGTCACATTCTCCCCCTGTTAAGAGAATTTCGTCCCGAAATTTAGCGCGTGGTTACTCAGGAAGCTAGTTAAGTTGCGTTGTTTTCCTGATTTTCCTGGGGTGTCACATCATCCCCCCGTTGATTTGGAATTTCGTCCCGAAATTCTGCAGTAGCTTCAGCCTCAGTAGTGGTTGTGTTTTTTCTTAAACAGTTGGGGATACTTGAGTTTCATTTGGTCTTCTCGTTCCCAGGTATACTCTGGGCCACGATGAGCATTCCAACGAACTCGGACCATATGTATCCTGGTACGCTTGAGGATCTTAACATCTCAATCCGTAATCTCTACTGGTTCCTCGACGAATCGCAGCTGGTCGTCGATTGTGAGTTCCTTGAGAGGAACTATGAGAGTCTCATCTGACAGACACTTCTTCAGATTCGACACATGGAATACGTTGTGAACTCCACTGAGTTCTTCAGGTAGATTCAACCTGTAGGCGACTTTGCCAATTTTCTTAATGATCTCGAACGGTCCGACATAACGCGGATTGAGCTTGCCTCGTTTGCCAAAGCGGACTACACCTTTCCAAGGTGAGACTTTGAGCAGCACTCGATCCCCAACCTGGAACTCGAGTGGTTTTCTTTCTTTATCAGCATAGTTTTTCTGATGGTCACGAGCTGCCGCCATTCGCTGTCGTATCTGAGCAATCCTCTCAGTCGTATCTACTACAAGTTCTGGGCCAGTGATTTGACTGTCACCGACTTCTGCCCAACAGAGAGGTGATCGGCATTTACGTCCGTACAATGCCTCAAACGGAGCGGCTTGGATGCTTGTGTGGTTGCTGTTGTTATATGAAAACTCCACTAGCGGGAGGTGCTTTTCCCAGCCATTTCCGAAGTCGATTACACATGCCCTAAGCATGTCTTCAAGGGTTTGGATGGTGCGTTCCGATTGCCCATCTGTCTGTGGGTGATAAGCGGTGCTCATATCTAGACGTGAGCCAAAGGACTTGTGCATGGCTTGCCACAGTTCGGAAGTAAAACGCGCGTCACGATCAGAAATGATGGAGGTTGGCACTCCGTGCCTTGATACCACTTCCTTTAGGTAAGTGTCTGCAAGAGTAGAAAACTTATCCGTTTCTTTGATAGCCGGAAAATGTGCAGACTTGGTCAATCAATCCACTATTACCCAAATAGTGTCATTTTCGCGTTGAGATCTAGGCAGGCCAGTAATGAAATCCATGGAAATTTGCTCCCATTTCCATTTAGGTACCTCTGGTTGTTGAAGTAGGCCTGATGGTTTCTGATATTCGGTCTTGACTCTCGCACAAGTCAAGCACTTACGGACGTAGGTTGCTATGTGGGCTTTCATGCCAGGCCACCAATACGTAGTCTTGAGGTCGTGGTACATTTTATCCGAACCAGGATGTACTGAATAACGAGACTTGTGTGCTTCATCCATCACAAGCTCGCGTAGGTCTCCATACAGTGAAACCCAGATGCGTCCGTTAACATAGTAGGCACCGTCTTCCTTCTGTTCTAGGCGCTGCCTCGATCCTCGTAAGGATTCAGCTCTGATGTTCTCCGCTTTCAATGCTTCAACCTGAGCATCGCGAATCTGAGCGGGAAGGTTGGATTGGATGGTAAGCTGTAACGCACGTACACGCTTAGGTATGGTATCCTTTCGACTGAGGGCGTCTGCCACCACATTGGCTTTGCCCGGATGGTACTTGATCGCGCATTCGTAATCGTTCAAGAGCTCAACCCATCGGCGTTGACGCATGTTTAACTCCTTTTGCTTGAAGATATGCTCGAGACTCCTGTGATCGGTGTAAATGGTGCACTTGGTACCGTACAGGTAATGTCTCCATATCTTAAGCGCGAAAACAACTGCTCCCAGTTCCAAGTCGTGCGTAGTGTAGTTCCTTTCGTGAACCTTAAGTTGGCGCGATGCGTAGGCAATGACCTTGTCACGTTGCATCAATACGCAACCCAGTCCTTGTATGGATGCGTCGCAATAAACCACAAAATCATCTGTGCCTTCAGGCAATGAGAGAATAGGCGCGCTACAAAGTCTATCTTCCGAGTGCTGAAATGCAGACTCCTGTGCATCACCCCAACGATAGGTGACACCCTTCTGAGTCAGTGAAGTGAGAGGTTGCGCAATCCTTGAGAAATCCTTGATAAACCTTCTGTAGTATCCTGCCAAACCCAAGAATTGGCGGATTTCTGTTGGTGTACGAGGTGCAGGCCAGTTCTTGATTGAGTCAACCTTGGATGGATCAACATGAATCCCATCCTTGTTTACCACATGGCCTAGAAAGTGGACTTCGCGAAGCCAGAAGTCACATTTTGAAAACTTGGCATACAACTGTTCTTTTCGAAGAAGTTCCAACATAAGACGTAAATGCTGCTCGTGTTCCTCCTGACTCTTAGAATAGATCAGGATATCGTCGATGAACACAATAACAAACTTACCCATCACAACGTTGGGATCGTTCCTTGCGTCAGCCTGACCAATCACGAAGGTGCGACCCTTGCCGTTATTGTTACCCCCGTTTTTGCCTCCATTGTTGTTCTCATTTCCTTGGTTGTTGTTCTGATTCTGATTCAGCTGAGGACAGTGCCTCTTGAAGTGACCCTCAGCACCGCACTGGAAGCATCCCTTATTACCTTGCTGGTGTTGCTGTTGGTTTTGGGGAGTTTGTGGCCGCTGTTGTCGATTCTGATTCGCAGGACGTGAGCTCCTGCAATCTCTGGCTCTGTGTCCAAGCTTGTTACATCTCTGACAACGATCCTTGTTGCACGGCCAGCTGTGGTGCAAACTACATCGTTTGCACTTAGGGTGATTTCCCCTGTATCCACCCTGACCTTGATTTCCAGAAAACTGCTGACTGGGGCTCCTGTGTTCATCTGTCTTTCGCCGCTGGGACTGAGACTGAGCTGGAGTGGAAGCCTCACCCGAATTTCCATCCCACTTGTGCTTGTTGTTACTGGGAGCATCAGTAGTAGTAGCGTTAATACGCTTGGGCAGCTTGCCCTCTTCCATCGCCTGATCGGTGAGCTGGTGTGCCAAACGAATGACTTGCTGGATTGTGGGAAGGTTGGCCGTACTTACAGACCCTTGGATTTCCGGGACTAAGCCTCTGAGGTATAGCTTGATTCGCCTAGATATGGGTTGTGACATGTTAGGACATAAAGCAGCCAAGTCGTTGGACCTCTTTGTGTATGCATCGATCTCTGATCCTTCCATCTTCAAACCATAATACTCTATCTCAAGTTTCAGTATGTCGTCCAGGTGGCAGAACTCTTCCTTAATCCAATCCTTGAAGTCGCTCCAGAGGGTGGCATTCGCGTCTGCCAACCCGAGCATCTGAACCTGTGCGTTCCACCAAGAATACGCTTTCCCTTGCAACATGCCAGTAGCGTACTCCACTCGTTTGTTGGTAGGGCTTTCACTCTCTTCGAATGTAAATTCGATTCTTCGGATCCAGTGTAGAAGGCCGATTGTCCCCTTAGTGCCGTCAAAAGTGGGAGGTTTGCATTCCAGGAACGCCTTGAAGGTGCCCATGCGTGTTTGAAGGTGCATGGGTTGACTCCCTGTTTGGGTTGCTAAGGCTTCAGCAATCCGTTCGTTAATCAAGGTCGTCAGCTGACCCTGGGTCATGTCGAGACGTCCACTCATGATCTTCATATAGAAGGAACACACGTAAGAAGGTGTCGCAAGGTGCGTAAGTGTGGGATGACAGAAGATAGTAAGCACACAAGGTTCAAATAGCAGTTATTACACTAGCTAATGCATACTATGATCAAATGTGCTACTAGCAGGTAGGTAATACAAACATAAACCATATTACCTATAATGTTGAGTCTTGCACGTGGAGCGAAGCGTCGTTGTGGATCGTTGAGCACTGTACAGGTTATAGTCTGGTTTTAACAAAAAGTTTTTCCCTTATTAAAACCAAGTTCACTATAACCAATGGCTCTGATACCAATCTGTCACACCACCAAAATCCACCATGCGGAGTACCACCGCTTGGAGGCGTGACGTGACCAGGATCGAGCCACCAATCATACTGAACAATGTATTTAAGTATATAAAGCCAACCACAATATGATTGGTGACCAAAAGCTAGTTAACCAAGTTTTAATTTAGACAGCGGAAGCATAAACGTAAAGTTCAAAACATAAGTTCGCAGTTCATAAGTTTAAAGTCTAACACATAGGTTTAATAAGTTCATAATGTTGTAAATATTAAACACTGGACATAACCGTCCGTACACCACAACGACTTCTTCCTCGTGCAAGCTCCAAGCATTTAGCGACCTGTAAGGTATGTAACAACGAGTCAACAACAAAGTTGAGTGAATTCACAGTTGGTTGTTTAGTTATAGTGTTCGTGAATCATTTGTTTATTTTGTAAACCAAGAATCTTAGTTATCTGTATCGCGGTTTCCCAAACATGTTTGCGATGATTAGTGGCCGGATCGCGGTTTCCAAAACATGTGTGCGATGATTAGTGGCCGTATCGCGGTTTCCCAAACATGTGTGCGAAGATTAGTGGGGGCTTCCCATGTGTCGACTAGTCGTATTTGTACGTGCCCTTCTTGATCCAAGGACCGTAGCGAGTGTGAGTGTACGTAGGCTTTACGTACGTGCCCTTCAATCCGAGGACGGTGAAAAGTAGTTTAATAGTAATGACAGTACGAGTAGTTATTCAATCCCATTCCCAACCCACCGGGAATCCCATGCCTTAGGAGTGTGAACTCACCTCGGTTGCTCGGTTTGACTCTCAAAAGTAGCTAACAGTCAAGGTCGGTCAATCACGTCCTAATATAATTACCAGTTAGTCATTTAGTGATTTTCAAATAGAACACAAAGTTCCTACACGTATCTATCACACAACATGCATAACTTTAACGGTTTATGCCCATCTAAGTTTCCCATCCATTCCCCACTCAAAATCAAACATACGATAATGCACATAACATATATAACATGTTAGATCATTCAAGGATAGCATACTCGACATTTAGACACGCGAGTCACAACTTATGTCATTTCAGCATTTATATTCAAAACCGGCTGTTTTCGGACATTTTAATAAAATAGTTAAATTATTCCAAAAATTCCCAAATTTTTACAGGATGTCTTAAACGTTCCATATTTTATTGTGTAAAAATATCGGGGTCCGGTTCATTACCAATATTTTATAAAAATTCATATTCCGGACTGAACTCAGATTTATGTATTTCTGACCACAGTCCACGGAACAATTTATTAAAAATTCATCGAGTGTCCGATTTACGAAATTCCAGTGGGGTAATTACAAATACTTCAGTTGTCATTTACAGTAAAAATTTCATGATCCGATTCTACACAGAATACAAGCTACAACAGAAAATACAACACCCATTTATTGCTGTAAAAACTCAGCCTAAGCTGCTGTTACAAATCGGTTCTTTAAAAATAGTAAACGACCTCGAAAAATTACGATTCCAGTGCCATTTGATCAGTTTTTCGAAAATACAAATTTTAGGCTTCAGAAATTCTGTTTTTCGAGTTATTAAGGTCTGTTTACAGCCCTATGAAGCCGGCTGAAAAAGTGACTCAGCATGTTGTTTTGAAGTTTAAATGTTACTAAGTCGTATTAACAAGCGTCCGAACAACGGGTTTATCAAAAGCTTGACTAACAAACATCATATATGTATTAACCAACCTTAAACCAACAAGTTTTCATCTTTATGCATCAATCATAAGTAAACTTTTTATATGTAAAATTTCATATAAACTTTTATGTTCATCTACTAGTTCTTGTCACTTTAGTGATTTAAAACATACTACACCTTTTGATCATAGAAACGAGATGAAACAAGATTAACAAGAGTGTAACAAGAGACTTACTACTAGCTTATAGCTAGGGTAGAATCTATTGAGAATATGATGGTGAAAAAGACTAGAACAAACTCCTTAGAAAGTCTTTCAAGTTGCCACCTCCATAGATTCACCTTGTAAGCTTTGAATGGATTTGTAATGGAAGAAGATGAAGATGAAAAGGGTGGGGAGTGGATTCGGTTGTGGGGGTGACCGAATGAGAGAGAGTAGAGTGAAGGAGTGTGATGATGATGTTCTTACAAGATCATACTTATGGAGATTTCTTCATATATCATGACCAAACTCACAAGCAACAATCTTAATAAAATAATGAGATATAATCTAACCAAATATTAGAAGCATGGAGGAAATATATGGTGGGGTCCATGAGAGACCTAAAAATCGGTTGGGGGGGGGGGGGTATGTTTGCAAATTTTTCAACTAAGTGGGTAATTGGTAGTTAAAGTGTAAGTAACTAGATCATAGGTGTTGGTTACAAGGTTTTTAGTGGGTGTTATGACCAACGGGGATCATGACTAGCCAAAAATAATAACACAATGTATTTGGCAAATATTTGGTGTCCCGGGTAATGTCCGGTTGTTCGGTCGGATACTGTTCCGTTAAGTTGTTAAATCGTTCCGTAAGGCGTCTTATACATATATTTTCGTAACACGGTTAATTCCTAACACTCAGGAAAGCATACCAGACTGTTTAGTAATTTTTCTGTATACCAAAAGGACGAATATCGTAGGCCTAACATCGATGACGTATTTGTCTAAGTAAGTCAAGACACGCTGCCTCAATTCGAGAGGGGTGGTTCGAATCACTTTGGTTAGTCACCGTTCTTCTACCCGGAACACTCTATGTTTTACGAGCCTATCTTTTTTGTTATCTCGATTTTATGTGTGGTTTTTAAACTTGACTCTTCGATTATCTTGATTCTTCGTTTATTTTGAGGCTTTTTACACAAATTTTGCACGTATGTCCGCAATCTAAAATGTTAACTCTAATATCAGGATCAAACTAAATTTATGAAGCTTTATTCATGATGATTAATCTATGTGGAAATCTTAATCGACTATGATACTATATGAAGCTATCTGATGAATCTATGTGTTATTGTGGTTATAAGACACTAAATGTAACATGGCATAGAATACGAAGGGAAAGTGACGTGTCCGAAACATGGTGGATACGCCGTTGGTACTTCCTATTTATAAGTGTTTCCGACATGTTACCAACTTTCGTACTAAGTGCCATGCGAAACTTAGTGTTTACAGATCGGTGGTGAGATGGTAGAAATCTAAGCTATGGGAAACTACTTGAGTAACCTATGTGGAAACTATGTGAAATCTATGTGTAATCTATGCGTACACTAGCGTAATCTATATGTAATCTATGTAAGTATTGTCTTGAGAAACAAAATGCGAAACGTAGCCTAGCGCCAAAGACGAGGAGGACGTGGCATGTCCGAAACATGGTGGATACGCCGCTGGTACTTCCTATATATAAGTGTTTCTGGCATGTTACCGAATCTTCGTACCACGCGCTAAGTGAAGTTCGTAGTTTTGTAGGCTCGGGTTAAAGTTGTGGAATCTATTTGGTTAATATGTGTTGTTAAATCTATTTGGTTAAATCTATGTTGTGAGAAGTGGTGAAATCTAATGTTGTGGTTAACGAAGCATGACACCGACGACGAGACAGATGTGGCATGATTGAAGCATGGTGGATACGCCGCTGGTACTTCCTATATATAAGTACTTCCGTCATGTTGCAGAACTTTCGTAGCACGTGCCATGCGGGATTTCGTTGTTTGTGGATTGTTAACGCTAATAAATGAGAATCTATGTGAAACTATTGGAATCTATTGGAAACTATTGGAATCTATTGGAATCTATGTGAAACTATTGAAACTATTGGAATCTATGTGAAACTATTGAAATCTATTGGAATCTATGTGAATCTATTGGAACCTATGTGAATCTATGATGGTGATGATGAGTGTGTTTTGCGACACGTAACATGACACCGAGTACGAGGCGGAAGCGATGTGCCCGAAGAGTGGTGGATACGCCGCTGGTACTTCCTATATATAAGTGTTTCTGACATGTTGCCAAGCTTCGTACAATGTGCCATGTGAAGGTCGTGGATTTTGCGTTGTTGAGTCTATTGGAATCTATGTGAAACTTGAACCTCTAATCTATGTGAATCTTGTTGAATCTTGAGTCTTAAACTATCGTGTGTGAATCTATACTGTGGGACTTTAGATTTATACGATCCTCTTGTTGGATCTTTAGATGTCTTCTCGTAAGCTATCCGACACTCTCAAGAGATCCCGGGAGAAGTCTCAGAAAAAGATGATCTCATTTATGGCAGACCAGATTGCTCGAGTCGTGCCAAAAATCGTCTCTGAGATCCAAGGATCAAACACTCCTCTGTCCTCTGTGGACTCAAAGGCCGAGAAGCTAAATCCTACAAAGCTCAGTTATAAACATTTCATCTCTTGCAACCCTAAGCCTTTCACGGGCAGTTATGGGGTGACCGCTATGCTCGAGTGGTTTGACAGCATTGAGATTAATTTTATCAACAGCGAGTGCTCAGATCATCTAAAGACTAGGAGTGCGACTGGAATGTTTCAAGGCAGAGCGTTGGAGTGGTGGTCAAATGAGAGAAACATCCGTTCGAATGAAGAAGCCTATGCTCTTCCATGGGCCGAGGTGCGTGAACTAATGATGCTTGAGTTCAGCCCTCCCTATGAACAATTGAAGCTTGAAGAAGAGTTCTGGCACTTGAAGCAGATTGGTGATGATAATCTGGCTTATACTACCCGTTTCAAGCAGCTCAACTTGATCGTTCCTCACCTGGTTTCTACTCCTAAGCGAATGATAACTAAGTACATCAATGGTCTACCTCCTGCTATGCGTGATTCTATTGAAGCAGCTCAGCTCGAAACTATTGAGGAAGTCTACCGTCTTGCAGCTAGTCTCAACAACAACCTTGTTCGTGATAAGCAATTTGCTAACTCTGCTCCCTCCAAGTCTGCACATCAAGTTACCCAGCAGCCAAGTGGCAGCAAGAACAAGAGGCGAAAGTCACAGGGTTCAGGATGCAATGATACTGCTGCAAACCCTGCTGCTAAACCTGCTCCTGCTGCAAACCCTGCTGCTAAACCTGCTCCTGCTGCTACTGTTCAGAACCCTGCTGCCCCTGAAGTAAAAAAGCAGTACTCTGGGTCTTGCCCCAAGTGCGCAACTTGCAATTTTCATCATCCTACAAATTCGGCATGTCGTTTGTCCACCAACTGCAATCGCTATGGTCACACGACTCCTTACTGTCGTCAAGCTAATCCTGCTCAACCAGCTCAGCAAGCCCCAGCTCAGGCAGCCCTACCAGCTCTTCCAGCTCCTCAGCAGTATCCTAGGCCCGTCAATGCTGTTCGTGCATGCTACAAATGTGGAGATACTACTCATCTTCGTAACCAGTGTCCTCAGCTGAACCAGGACCAACAGCCAGCCGCTCGTGGACGAGCGTTCAACCTTAATGCTAACCAGGCTCGTAACGACAATGACGTCGTTAATGGTACGTTTCTTGTAAATAACCTTTACGCTTCGATTCTATTTGATAGTGGTGCCGATAGAAGCTTTGTGTCCGTTGAATTTGAATCTTTGTTAAATTGTGCATGCTCTATGTTACCTAAGTCGTTTTCGGTGGAGATTGCCGATGGGAAGTCTATTCTAGTTGATTCTATTCTCTGTGGTTGTTCCTTGACTCTTAACGACCACATGTTCGCTATTGATCTAATACCCATGCAATTGAGAAGTTTTGATGTCATAATCGGCATGGATTGGTTGCGTAAGAACCATGTCGAGATTGCTTGTCACGAGAAGTTTGTTCGTCTACCTCTTCCGTCCGGAGATATTTTGCATGTCTATAGAGACCGACCTTCGAAAGGACTAAGGCTGATGTCATGCACCCAAGCGAACCGATGCTTACGTAAACAGAACTTTGCCTTCTTGGCCCACGTGGTGGAACAAAAGGGCAAGGGGAAGAACACATGTGACGTTCCAGTGGTGTGTGATTTCCCTGATGTCTTTCCTGAAGATCTTCCTGGTCTTCCTCCTCCTAGATCTGTTGACTTTCGTATTGATCTCATACCTGGTGCAACTCCTGTCGCCAAGGCTCCTTATCGACTTGCACCTTCCGAGATGCAAGAGTTATCTAGCCAACTACAAGAACTGCTCGACAAGATATTCATTTGTCCAAGTACCTCTCCGTGGGGTGCTCCCATACTATTTGTCAAGAAGAAAGATGGTTCGTTCCGTATGTGTATCGACTACCGTGAACTTAATAAGCTTACCGTTAAGAATCTTTATCCTCTACCTCGCATTGATGATCTATTTGACCAACTACAAGGCGCGTCCTGTTTCTTGAAAATCGATCTTCGTTCTGGTTATCATCAGCTTCGTGTACTTGAGGATGATGTACCCAAAACCGCTTTTTGTACTCGTTATGGACATTACGAGTTCGTGGTCATGCCTTTTGGATTGACCAACGCACCCGCTGTGTTCATGGATCTTATGAATCGTGTGTGTAAACCTTATCTTGATCGTTTTGTGATAGTCTTTATTGATGATATTCTTATCTATTCTAAGTCTAAAGCTGATCATGCCCGTCATTTACGCTTGATGCTTTAACTTTTACGAGGTGAACGTTTGTATGCAAATTTCTCTAAGTTTGAGTTTTGGATTGATGAAGTGCAATTTCTTGGTCATGTCGTAAGTAAGCAAGGTATTCATGTTGACCCGTCTAAAGTCGAAGCTGTGAAGAATTGGAGTACGCCTAAATCCGCATCTGAGATTCGTTCTTTTCTAGGATTGGCTGGTTATTACCGCCGGTTCATCTCAGACTTTTCTAAGATCGCTGTTCCTCTCACTTCGTTGACTAAAAAAGAGAGACCTTTTGCTTGGGGTCCCGAGCAAGAGGAATCTTTTCAGACTCTTAAGACCCTTTTGTGTAACGCTCCTGTTCTTACTCTACCCGACGGGAATGATGATTTCGTGGTATACTGTGATGCCTCGAACCGTGGATTGGGCTGTGTGCTCATGCAGCGGGACAAGGTTATTGCTTATGCCTCTCGTCAACTCAAGGTATATGAGAAAAACTATACTACTCACGATCTGGAGCTTGGTGCAGTTGTATTTGCGTTAAAGATCTGGCGACACTACCTGTATGGTACAAAGTGTGTGGTTTTCACCGACCATAAGAGCCTTCAACATATCTTTGACCAAAAGGAACTGAACATGTGACAGAGACGTTGGGTGGAACTACTTAACGACTACGACTGCGAAATTCGCTATCATCCTGGCAAGGAGAATGTAGTGGCCGACGCACTTATTCGTAAAACTCATTTTAAGGCTATTCGTATCTCTAGTGATCTTCATGTGGGTATTCGTGAAGCTCAGTATTCGTCAGCTAATGAAGGTAGTCTATCTGTTGAAGTTCTTGGTGCTAACGTGAATCAACTCGAAACTAAATCTGATGGTCTTCAGTACTATCTCAATCGCATCTGGGTGCCAGATCGCGATAATCTTCGTGAGCTCATCATGAATGAGGCTCACAAATCTCGTTACTCTATTCATCCAGGTGCCGATAAGATGTACCATGATCTGCGTATGACTTATTGGTGGCCTGGTATGAAGAAGGACATTGCTGTATATGTTTCTAAATGCCTTACTTGCTCGAAGGTTAAGGCGGAACATCAGCGTCCTTCTGGACTCTTAGAACAACCCGAAATCCCGGTGTGGAAATGGGATACCATTGCTATGGACTTTATTACTAAACTACCCCGTACACCTTTTGGTCACGATAGTATCTGGGTGATTGTTGATCGTTTGACCAAATCAACCCACTTTCTTCCTATTCGTGAAGATTATAAAGTGGAGAAACTTGCTCGAATCTATACTGATGAGATTATATGCCGTCATGGCATACCTCTCGACATAATTTCAGACCGTGATGGTCGTTTTACTTCACGTCTTTGGCAAACTTTTGAATCCGCTATGGGTTCTCATTTGAATCTTAGCACGAACTTTCATCCTCAAATAGATGGACAGACCGAGCGTACTATTCAGACCCTTGAGGATATGCTCCGTTCTTGTGTCATCGACTTTGGTGGTAACTGGGATGTACATTTTCCATTGATTGAGTTCTCGTACAACAACATCTATCATTCCAGTATTCAGATGGCTCATTTCGAAGCTTTGTATGGCCGCAAGTGCCGATCACCCCTCAGCTGGCATGAGATTGGTGACAAGCAGTTTACTGGCCCTGAAATCATTCAAGAGACAACGGATAAGATTCTTCAGATCCGTGATAACTTGATCAAGGCTAGGAGCAGACAAAAGAGCTATGCTGATAATAGGCGCAAGCCTCTGGAATTTGATGTTGGTGACCGAGTTCTTCACAAGGTATCTCCCTGGAAGGGAGTAGTTCGTTTTGGTAAGAAGGGGAAGCTCACTCCTCGCTATGTGGGTCCTTTCAAGATACTCGAAAGGATTGGCAAGGTGGCGTACAGACTCAACCTGCCACAAGAACTAAACAACGTACATCCAATTTTCCACGTATCAAACCTATGTAAATGCCTAGCCGATGAGGAACTGCAGGTTCCCCTTGAAGACTTGCAAATAAACGAAGCTGTACACTTTGTGGAGAAACCGATCGAGATCATGGATCAAGGTGTCAAGCGACTGAGGCGTAACAAAATTCCCATAGTCAAGGTTCGATGGGAAGGAAAGCGTGGCGCCGAATTCACTTGGGAACTTAAGAGTGAAATGAAGACCAAGTATCCGCGGCTCTTTGAGCAGTCTTCTTCCTAGATTTCGGGGACGAAATCACCTAAAGGAGGGGAGACTGTAACGCCTGCATCCCTAGACTTTTGGCTAATTGTCTCTTTTAGCCCCTATACTATGAGTTATGTGATACTTTTGATACTTTGAGAATCTAAAACTATGATCCTTGATACTTGATACTTGGATGCTATGATTCTTGATACTTGGATACTGTGATTCTTGATACTTGATACTTGGATACTATGATTCTTGATACTTGATACTCAAAAGCTATGATTCATGATGCTTGGAATCTAGATTCTTGACTCTTGATACTTTGGTGCTTGACTCTTGAGGCTCGTGAAACTTGAGACTTGGTTGAACGAGGGACTGGAGTCTTGTCACTGGCGGAAACTATGGAAACTATGGATACTTTTGTGTTAACGATATAATCTAGTTATGTGATACTATTACCCAATAATACGCAACGCAACGCTTAATCTAACTCACAAATTGAATCAAAGACGGGAACACGGAAAGGATGGGATTGACCGAATGGCAATCCGATCGGATGACCAACCGATCGAATGGCCATTCGACCGAGCTGCCATCTGACCCATGCACACCGCCTCACTCTCTCCCTCTGACACTATAAATAGGCCTGTCACATCATTCTCACTGATGTGACAGCCTCACTCGATCCAGACGCATACACTCCTCTTTTCTTCCATTTCTTGGCGATTTCGGTACATTTTACACTAGATTCTCTACATGATTCTCTTTCGAAATATCACTTTCCACCGTGAAATCTCTGAAATTTGAGCTCTTGAGGGTGACGTCGCCATGGCGGCTTATACTACACTGTTGAGTGATGTCATTCCGTTCAAGATCTAGCTCGGATCTAAGGAATTTCATGTGTTTTACACTAAATCTTTACTAAATCTAGACTTTTCAACTAAAACTTATGTTTTTCTTTCATCTTTTCTTAACTTTTCACTTAAAACGGCGGAGTCCGGATCCTAACGAACTATAGACTTGATGATTAGTCTGGAATTGGGTTGGAGATGGATTGTTGCCAGAGAAGATGACCGGAGTACGGATTCCGACATAAATACCATCAAGGACAGACGACTGGGCGGACAGGGATGATTCCCATCCGATCGGATCGGCTGTACGCTGATGAGTTTACCGTTGTCTCAATACGTATCACGTCGTCGCCGTTAAACTAGAAACTTAGAAACTTTACAAGGTTATGAACGGGACAAGGACAACTCAATCGAATGGCAATCCGATCGGATAACCATCCGATCGAACCGCCATCCGATCAGGTGACACTTACCTCGTAACCTTAAACATTTTTAGAAACTTTGAATCTTGATCATCGAATAGCAATCCGATCGGATATCCATCCGATCGAACTGCCATTCGATTAAGGTAACATGAGTTGACACTTGACTTGACATTTTGAGAATCTCAACACTTGAATCGAATGACCATTCGATCGAATGGCCATCCGTATGGATGACCATCCGATCGGATGGCAGTCCGTCCCACACACTATGTCACCTAAATCGAGTGGCAATCCGATCGGATGGCCATCCGATCAAACAGCCATCCGATCAAGATGACTGATCCGACACTTGGTTTGAATCTCGTTGTTTTGTCCGACACTTATCTGTTGTAATCTAATCAGGCTAAATCTAACGAGCTCCTTTTGATCCAATAACAGTTAATCTGTTAAGCAATCACTGTGAGTATGCTCGATCCCTTTTTGTTTTAAACTTTGGGATGCAACCTGTATTCTATTAAACTACGATACTTGAGACTTTTTGGAAACTAAACTCTATCCTATGTGTATGTGAAACTTGTGATTCTTGTATTCTAGACTCTTTGTGCTATGTGGACGTTTAATCCAGGGTGTGTAGTTCCGCCTTAACAATAGTAGCGCTATAGGAGATGCACATCCCCATTATTCTCGGGGGTATTGTTAGGAGGATTCTAGTTTTCCTTGAGACTTGGGAAAACACTAAAGCATCGAGATACTTGGGCTATCACTTGTTGGACTGCGAACACTAGCATGGCTGAAACTATTTTTGTATCATTCACATTATGGATCTGAGTTGTTTTTAATCTATATGCTATTATACAAACTTGTATACTCGCCAGTACATTTTTGTACTGACTTTATTTTAATACATATTGCAGGCTAACAGGATGTTAGGAATCGTGAAACAAGCTAGGATGGAACTTAGATACTCCACGTAGCTAAATCTAGAAACTTTGGAACAATGATTATGTTTGTTTTGGTTTGATACTAGGTTTTGGTGGTTGATGCTTGTTTAGACAATTGCATGAAATGAATCTAATTTATATTGAAACTATTTAGTGTTATGGATTGATGTGGAATAAGTAGTTCAAATAAATTAGCTAAAATAACCCTAAATTTATACTCAACTAATAATAATCTAGACTCTCTACTTGACTAAACTACTCACCGACAAGTGAACCGGACGACTCTAGCAAAGAAAAGCAAGTCCGGATGTCGAACCCTCAAGGACTCTAATTAATCACGTTAAAGACTTTATTTAGACTAGACACTGACACGACTTAACGATTGTTGTGTTTTAAAGGGGGGGGGGGGTTACTGAAATCCTAAAATTGAAATTAAAATAAAATTAGACTATGAAACGAACAAGAACTAAGGTTTAATTCAAATGAGATTAACGACTACCTAGGCTTGAATCCAGTTTAACTAGGAATGGACTTCTAACGGTACTATTGTAGTATGGAATCGGGATGGTAAGATACTAAACCCTAAGGTATTTCAAGCTAAGACTTCCCGACCCTTCTCAGGAAGAAACCTAGGAAACCCTACAAGGCTGTTGTGAACACCGATTGTTAGACTTCCTCTCAGTCCTCTAACGACTCTAAAAGTGCCCTAATACGACTATCTACCTCTCAGCGCGATAATCTAAGGCAATCCTAGATTCTAACTTGGTTTAATAGGCACAAATGCAATTAGGGAACTAAGATTGACTTCTCTCAAAACCTATCTTAGATATATACTGCACCGAGACCTAATAACTAACTCGAGCCTCTCAGCGACAAGTTAAGCAGAATACTTACTTCATTTTAATTACTGTTTCTAAGGCTATCGGCCGATTTACCCAAAGATCACCCGAACCCGCAAAGATGCGAATAATCAACACAAATTTATTATGTGAAAGACATCCACCAAAATTTATGTGAAACAGCAAGTAATCAACAATCAAAAGTAAATACGCATATGCACCAAATCAGATATTCTAGAATAATTTACTTTCAAAGATCAATCCATAACAAACAATAAAAACCGTTAAAAGATCCAAACTTCATTAAAATATCATCTTGCCTAGTTAGTAACGAAGGTTTTAGCCACTAAACATGATGTCTAAAATAAACAATGCAAGTTCAAAACAAGAATTCATTGGAAAAGTATCAAAACAAGAAAGTAAAGAAAACCGAGAGATAAGACCCGAACAATCTTCTTTCCTACGCTCCAAGCTTCAACCGAATGATTCCCGCAAGCCAAAACGCTCCGAAAACCGTGAAATATGCTCTGAAAATCGCCTATGGGTTCTTGAGTTCGTAACTAGGGTTTTGTGGAAGTTTATGAGGTATATATATGTTTGGAATAAAGATCCAACAACAAAAATCAACTTTTCCCGGAAACCACCCCTCGGTGCCACGCGACGGTTATTCAACATATGCTCCGCGCTACACCTAGACCCTAAAACTCAGCAAATTCTTCCCAAGGGTCTAGGTGTTACGCGTAGCTCCTTGCTTAAGGGGGAGGTGTAGCACCTAGGCCCCATTTTCACAGAAAGTTCCGAATTTTCACCAGCTTCAACATCCCAAAAATTCCAGAAATTATTCTAACTCTTTTTTACTTGTTCCAAGACTTAGTGTTTCATCATTGTAGCTCGTTTTCACTCCATTTTCATCAACTTTTAGTACCAAGACCTAGAAAAACACAATCTAATCAATAGCACGCAATTCTAACTAAAACGAAACTAGAAATAACGGAAATCTATACAAACTATACCCGAATTAAGGATGTTTTTTGCAATACATCATGGATTCTCATGAGCAATCTGAACGCTTAGTGCTCGCACCCCGATGTTTCCGCCATTGGTTGGGGTGTGACATTAACAAGTAGATTTTGAAATGGGTTTTGATTATATGATGGAATTGATAATATATAAGCTTTCATGCTCATCTTACTTGTATGTATGCGTAAGATAATCGAACAAATTACAGAATCGAGTAAGTGTTCATACACGACTTGAAATGGGTTTTGTATGATATGATGAAATTGATGTTGTGTCAATGTTAATCGGTGCTTGAAATCATGTTGCCTACTAGTTTATATGTAGAACTTAATTATATTAGGTATTCGGATGAATGCCTAGTAATATGATGAAATGGGTTTTACATATAGATGAAAACCCTTAGTTCTAACATAATGAATGGATAAATTAGCATTTATAATTGAAAAATATGTTAACTTGATGTTAACAATTGCGTGAACTTAGTTGGGGAACGTGGTTATAATGGTGGCCTAAGAATAGTGCCTATCGGGTAATTAACGAAATGCCTAAATGAGTTGTCTAACTTATTTGTGGGTTTGTATATGTTAATAGGCAGTTGACTTTTAAAAGTCAAACTGACCTATAATAAGATCAAATGGTAATTTTGATGTAAAATGTGTAAGGTGGGATAGTCGTGATAAATGATGGCTAATCTAACCATCTTGCAAATGATGAATAATAGTTTGACGCTTGGCAAACAAGATGGAAGCTTGGGAAGAAGTGGGTCAAATGGATCAAATACGCGGAAAAGCATAATTTGATGCAAGGTAAGTAAAGCTTACACCCATCTAATAGAACACCTACTCATTGTATTGGTTATGAACAACGTAAATTAGTATTTGAAATATGATCTTCCGACGCGGAATGATACGGGTCGGAACAAGTGAAAATGGTAAGAATCCATTTTTGATGGTAAAAAGGGTAAAACGGTAATTTGGTCATGTGACGATGACTAAACAAAGAGTTCTGAAAAGTTACATTATGGTGTAATCCATAATGGGTAAAATAGTAATCTGGTCACGAGTTGACAGATAAATAATGAGTTTTGAAAAAGATACCCTATGGCGTAAGCCATAATGGGTCAAATGAATTAAGAAACGACTTTTAAGTATAATGATCATAGGGTGCAAGCCAAAACAAGCTAAATGAGTGAGATGAAAAATAATTACCTTCTCACGATAATAAAATGGTCATTTAGGCCAAACGGGTCAAATGGTGACGTTATCATCATTTGACAATAATGACTAATGATCGCTTGTCGAGTTTTGTGCCCACAGGAAGGATAGAGTATGGCTTGCATTGCTATTAATTAGCAATTAATAGTGCAAGGTATTAAAACGGGTCAATGCTAAGACCCGAGCCAGGTATGTGTAATGGGTCAAACTCTTAATGAGGAGTTAAGGTCCGACGAGAGTTAATCGAGTCATGGGTGGTCTTGGGATTACCTAAAGTGAGGTATATCTAATAATTTGAAATTTGAGAACATCATGTTCTTAGGAATTCAATGATTTAAATAGAACAACGATTTAAAGTGCTCATTTGGTCAAAATATGCTTTTAAAAGTTATTCACGGTAAAAAGGACTAAGTTAACCAAAATGCCCTCGAATGATAAATCGGGCAAACGACCCTTAAGGGTAGTTTAAATATAAATTCTATAATTTGGTCGATCCTTACGATAGTATAAAATGGAAGGCTTAAACCATTTTGGCTTAAAACTATATATTGGGTTATTTTCGTAAAATATCTAACTTGGGGGTAGAATGGGAATATAATGATTTTCCCATTCACAATCTGTTGGTGCATATTTTGTACGTCTGCCACTGTGCGAATAGTTAGATAGAGCATGTGTTGAATATTGTATAGAATGAGGTTTTAGTATTGTCAAAGTCCATCCGGACGGATGGACAAGTCCATCCGGTCGGATGGACAATAGAATAGTCCAAACCCCATCCGGTCGAATAGGTTTTGATATTGTAAAGTCCATCCGGACGTATGGACTGATATTCGCTAATTTACACATATTTTAGTCCCCCATTTTATCCCCATTTTATGCGTTTTCGGCCGTAAAACCGTCATTCGGATACTTAATTATGTATACTTTTGTTTACAGGCCTAAAACAGCATGCCAGACAAGATGATAGTGAAAACGAGGATTTTCCGGGCGAAACGGCTGAACTGCGAACATTCTGTGGAAAATTCTGACCTGGGCAAGTCGCACCCCCGTGCGACTGGTGGCACCCCCGTGCGGATGCGACAACAAAGCTCAGCTCGGCGTTGCACACCCAGTGCGATCAGGAGTGCAACGAAATCCCAGGAACGCACCCCCGTGCGACTGGTGGCACCCCCATGCGGATGCGACAACAAAGCTCAGCTCGGCGTTGCACACCCAGTGCGATCAGGAGTGCAACGAAATCTCGGGAACGCACCCCCGTGCGACTGAACGCACCCCCGTGCGGATGCGATGACCATCCCCAGCTCGGTGATGCACGCCCGTGCACCCCATGGCAAGCCCGTGCGAGATCGAATCTGGTCAAGATCTGATGACGTCATGCAGTATGGTGCACAGTAACTTCAATAATGCAAAAAGTAAACGGTCGTGCCATAAAGTGCACGACCGTGCGAGATCGAAATTATATAAAAACTTGCAGAAACATTCTGCTCGTAACTCTGGACATTTTGGAAGCGATTCTGGCGATTTTCAGGCTCCGGAGGCTTCTGCTTTCACCCAGATTCAAGCCGCATTGTGCCGATTAGATTCGTTATCTTCCAGATTCTTAATCTTATGCTTGTTTATGGTTTGGTTTTCTAATCTTTCCATAATTTTGTTAATCTTTCAAGCATTTAGATTAATGTTTATGTATTATTGTAGCCTTTGGGCAAAAACACAACAATCCCTTGCTTGGTTATAATCATTAGTATGTTAATCTTTGTTTGTAATGACATTTGGAAGTATTTTCTATGTTAATCTTTGATGATTAGTTTGCAACCTTGTTATTGATATTGATTTCTTGATTATAAGTAATTGTGTTGGATGATTGGTATTTGGTTAGTTAAGATAGTTGAAAAATGAAGCTTAATTAATCTTGTATTAGTAATCTTTAAACTTGGTTAACTAGTTTAGCTTGGTTAAAATGTGTGCATCATGATACTAGAAATGGTTAGTGGTTTAATAAAATGTAATTATTGTTAATCAAGAAAGCTTGCCGTCACGTAAGGACCTTAACGGGTTAAATGGTGTCGTTATAAATTCTTGCCATGATTTGTTAGCTTAGGCCAAAATTGCTATCTTGGTGAATTTATGTGCAAGATTTGTAAAATGAACTCGGTTGTGATTTAATCTAGTTTATGCTTGACTCGGTGGTTGCATTGTGTTTATCGGTGTCGCTTTCCTTGATTAAGTGCGGTTAGAAAACTCCTAACGGATGACTAACTTATTTTTAAGAGATTTTCATAGACATTTATCAATTGCACGTTAAAGAACAATTTTAGGTGGTTAAAGTGTGTTTATCGTTTTAGCTTTCCGAATGATTGTCATGTTAGGATTCCCGAAAGGGATACTAATTGTCTTAAAATTGGAAAATTGACCGAATGCTTCTAGTGCCAAAACCGACTTAGTTGACATACTTTGGTTGTGTATTAAGCAAGGCTATTTATCTATTTTCTACTATGTTTTATAAGTAGTTGTTTATGCTTACTTTAGTTTATTAAAAATCAAACAACTTATGTTTTTACCGGTAGTTTAGTGACAAAGGTCTAGTATTATTCCTCCGCCCGTTTCCTTGGATCGATACTTGGTTCTTACCGATACTTTACTACATATATGACGAGGTACACTTGCCTCTTTCGTGTGTGTTTTGTTGTTAAAGTAATAATCACTTTTATAAATTTAAAACCAATTCGTGTGTAATTTCATTGCAAAATTATGTGTATATATGCACACGTCAAGTTTTTGGCGCCGTTGCCGGGGAAATGGCGAGCTTTAGGAACGACCCGAGTCATTGTTTTATCGGTGTATATACTTGTTAATATTTGTGAATATTTTCTTGATTATTTATTTGTTTATTTAATTGTTAATATTTCTTGCTGTTAATTCATTTTATTCATTTTCGAGATTATTTTGTACACTTGTAAATTTTTGTTCCATTTATTTGTTCGAATCCGGATTTATTAATTTATTTATTCTTTGAGTTTTCGGCTTTGAAAAATCATTTCTACATTAGCCGATTCGATTATTTTTATTGTTGTAATTTTTATAAAATTTCGGGCCCATTTTCGAATTTTTATAAAATTTTCAGCCCATTTAAAATAATATTCTGTTTCTTTTCAGCAAAAAAAAAAGGTGGGCGTGGTAATGACCCGCACATGTAACAAGTGTGGGGACATGAGTCTTGCTATCGACTCACCGACAAAATTTTAGCATGAGTCTTGCTATCGACTCGCCGACAAAAATTTAGCATGAGTCTACGCTACTGACTCGCGGATTAAAAATGTAGCAAGAACGTCTTTGGCGTTTTAAGGGTAAATTCGTCTTTTGTTTGTGTTTTTGTAGTTTTAGCGTAATTTAGGTGTGTTTGTTAGTTTCCGTTAGTTTGAACAATTTTTTATACGTGCCGAGCGAAGGTTCTATGTTGGGATATTATTAAAACAGTTTGCGTGTTGAAAAAATGGCGAAAAACGGCCAAAACAGTTGCTGGAAATGGTTTCTGCAGAAAAAACTGATCTGCAGCTGTTGCACGACCGTGCCATGGGACCGGACGTCTGTGCGGTTGCGAGCTGACCGGCACCATGAGCTGCACCCCAGTGCAGTTCCGAGATCGGTGTGCAGGGTTAAACGATGTCGGTGATTGTAACATCCCGAAAATATAAACTCTTAAATTTGCAATTTGATTGTAAATAAATTAGTAAAATAAACTAACTAGTAATGACACTAACCTAGTTAGATGATGACTTATGTGTAGTTAAGGTCATAAAAAAATATACTAAAAGAAACTAGAGGGACCAAAAGTGTTTAACTTGAAACTAGTTTTAATAAAAACATTTTTTAAAACACAAACACCACTTGTGAGAGTGCTAGAGATCGACCAAAGCAGGGGGGGGGGGGGCGACCAAGCTTGTCAAACCCCTAAATTCCACAAAACACCTAAATTGAAGGTTCAAATCTGATCCAAAACGAAATCCGAGCTGAGATTAGTGATCCTCATTTCAAGGGGGTTATAAGGTATGTAAAATTTGATGAAAATTCCCTACTTGAAATTCTCATGGATTTGGGAAATCTGAAATTTGATGAGGCATGTTTGTTATTTGGTTAAGATAGGGATGATATAGTATCTAGGAGTAAAACCTAGACAACAACATGTGAAATCAAGTCTAAATTCTGGAAATTTCATGAACACATTGAAGGTGATTCATGGGTTTTGGTGAAGAATAGATAAACACTAGGGTTTGAGCATTATTCTAGTGTAATATGGGTCATGAAAGAAATTACTGAAATATGAATGTTAAATTTTATATGTGAAAGCTTGATTGATGTAAATTCGGGCTAAATGATAAGTTAGGGACTTGTTATGTAATCATGTAAAATTTTGCCCTTAAAGTGTTTGTATAAATGCCTCAAAGAAGGCTTGAAACTGAGATTTAAAGTTAAAACGCAAGATTGTGATGTTTAGGCAAATTATGCGACATATGATTGAAAAGGAGTTATAAACGTATCGTGATTGAACTATATAGGAAAAGATATCGGAGCGTCGAGTGGACAAGCCGGTGGCGACTTGCGTTTGAAGGGCGTGCATTGAAGGTATGTAACTTGACCCGTTACATTAAATGAATTGTTGTTAAACTATGCGTAGTCGCATTGTAGAATAGAAGTTGTGTTGATTTTAGTGACCATGATCGTTACTCGAATTAATAGGGTTAGAATTGATAAGGAACCGTTTGGTAGTCATCATATTGGAGGATTTCCACAAGATGAGCCAACGGGTCGAATACTAGTGTAAATTGTAGTATTAGTGTTTTAATTAGTTAGCAATGGCGATATCAATCACAAGAGCATTAAACCATGGGATTGGTAAGGAAATGCAAGTGATGCTAAGCCCTGGATGATGGGCATAAGGCGCCATAGGCTTACTAGTGAAATGGTAGTAAAATGGGTAAAGTTAGAGTAGGTCGAATAAATGCATAGTGACATTTAGTCGTTCGGTCCGTAAATCAAATTTTCGGTATGATAATTGTAATAGGCACGTCGGTAATGAATTTACAGACGTATAGGAAAAAGAATCACCTAAAACGGACTTACGAGTCAAAAGTTATGGCCAAACGAAGTTAAAAATCTGAATTTCCGGAGCTGGCAGCAAATGCAGGTCACAAACCTGCACTTGCTGGAAAAACGTTTTCCTCGCGCCACGCGGCAGGATCCTTTAGATCCCCCGCGACACGCGACAGCTGCCGCGATACGCGACAGAATGACTGGAACCTGCCGCGACTCGCGGCAGGATAACTTTTGAAATTTTATTTTGTTTTTCATGTTTTGATGCTAGAACTTGTTTGTATGATCCAATTCATTGTCAAAACTAACATTTTGAGTGGTTTTGACCTTAGGTGTCAATGGGGATCTTACGGATGGCGGTCAAGCAAGTTTTGAAGAACCGAACACAACTTTTGAAGCTTCCGCAATTTCATAACTTTGTTAAACAATGTTTCTATTTCTTTTGAATGTAAACAACTTGCTAATCAGGTCATGAATGTTTTAATTAGTCGGTTGTTGACTAGTTTTGATTACTTGGAACTTTGTTTTGGTAACTATGTTGTAATTTAGACACCTTTTATATAAATCGTATGAATTTTTATTAAATTCAAGTAATAATTAGACGGGTGTTACAAGTTGGTAATCAGAGCTTAAGGTTGTCAACAAAGTGTTCGGTTCAAGCTTGATCGATCGTCTGGTAAGAATTAATTTATTATTTTAGTAGATTATATCTTAGGTAAGAAATGAGATGCGAATTAATGTGCATGGGAAGAGCGTGTTAACACACTCAAACCCGGAAAGTGCACCAAATGTGAACGGTTAAAGCAAGTTAGGAACTTGGCTAAACCGAAACAAATGAAGCAATGTTATAAATGAAATGTTTAATGTTTAATGTAAACATTTCAGTTTCAAGATGTCGGAAAGAAACGATGACGATTCGGTGCAGACAAGCACCGAGCAAATGAAAGAGATAATTGCCGAAGAAGTGGGGAAGGCAATTGAAGGTAGTCTATCCGGGTTTATAGAAAAATTCAAAACACGGTGTTGTCACTTGTCGAAGAACGAGTTAAAAGGTTGGAGGATAGTGTCAACCTTATGAAAGAGAAATCGGGAGAACGTAAAGGGTGTTCATACAAAGAATTTATGGCGTGTAAACCGCCAATCTACAACGGGGAGGTTGACCCGATAATTTGCCAAAGATGGTTGGGCGACGTTGAAGGGTTGTTTGAAAGGACCCATTGTGACGAAAGTGACTTTGTTGCTTACGGAACGGGTCAGTTGAGAGGGCAAGCCAAAGATTGGTGGGACAATAAAAAGAATGAAATAGGGGCCGAAGCGGCAAGGGCCATGACATGGGAAGAGTTTAAGACGCCATTTCTTAAACATCATAGTCCCAAGGCGGTCATTAATAAAATCAAGGAAGAGTTCATGCAACTTAGGCACAAGGGCGAGACCATAGACAAGATTACGGCGACGTTTATGGATAAGATGAAGTTTTGCAATGAATTGGTGACGAATGAGGAACAAAAGATATACTACTACTATCACATGTTGAGCGCCGAGTATAGGGAGTTGATGACTCCTTCAAAATATGAGACCCTTACCGAGATCATAAACGTTGCTCGGGAACGGGAAATCGAGTTAAAGAAACAAGTTGAAAGGGGTGAGCGAAGGGCACATGATGTGAATTCAAGCCCTACAAAGAAAGCTCGAACTGTGGAATCGGGAAAGAAGGTGGATGCTAAAGGTGGGTCGCCAAGTTGTAAAGTATGTGGGAAAGGGCACAAGGGAGAGTGTCGGTTCAAAGACAAACCGTGCCCCATATGTAGTAAAACGGGGCACACGGCGTCTCTATGCCCGGGTAAAGTCTTAGTTTGCTACAAATGTTATCAGCCCGGCCACAAAAAGTCCGAATGCCCAGACCTAGTTGGAAGGAGAGACGTTAAAGAATCTCCAGCAGAAGCTCCAAAGGCGAAGGCTAGATCCTTCCAACTTACCGCGGCTGAAGCAAAGACAGAACCCGATGTGGTCTCAGGTATATTCACGATTAACTCAATTCCTGCACGTGTATTGTTTGATACGGGTGCGAATAAATCCTTCGTTTCGCATGGATTTATTCGACATCCTTCATTTGTATTGACGAAATTATCTGTGCCCTTAGAAGTTGAAATAGGGGACAACAAAAGTTTTATAGTGTGTGATATTTGTCGAGGCTGCAAATTAAGCATCGATGATGAAGAATACTTGATAGACCTAATCCCGATGTCAATGGGGGAGTTTCAAGTAGTCGTTGGGATGGATTGGTTATCTCAGCACCACGCAAAGGTCGTGTGTTTTCGTAAGGAGATAAAGCTAACATCTCCGAGCGGGAAACACGTCACTATCTATGGCGAAAAAGGAGGTAACCCCATAATATGCTCAATGTTGAAAGCTCACAAGCTTATGAAGCAAGGATGCAAGGCTTTTATGATATACGCGAATGAGCCCGAGAAGGAATCACTGGAGATTGAAGATGTACCGGTAGTACGGGACTACGAAGATGTGTTTCCGGAAGATTTACCGGGGATACCGCCCGAACGGGAAGTAGAGTTCGGAATCGAATTGATTCCGGGTGCAAAACCCGTAGCTAAAGCACCGTACCGGCTCGTGCCGTCGGAATTACAAGAGTTGATGTCACAAATTCAAGACCTGCTCGACAAAGGATTCATAAGGTTGAGTGTGTCTCCTTGGGGCGCACCGGTACTATTCGTGAAAAAGAAAGACGGAAGCATGCGCATGTGTATCGATTACCGGGAGTTGAACAAACTCACGGTAAAGAATCGATACCCGCTTCCGAGAATAGACGATCTATTCGACCAATTACAAGGTGCAAATTGGTTTTCAAAAATTGACCTTAGATCGGGGTATCACCAACTAAAGGTCAAGGAGGAAGATGTGCCGAAGACGGCTTTCCGCACGCGATACGGACATTAAGAATTCCTCGTGATGTCATTTGGGCTGACAAATGCACCCGCGGCTTTCATGGACCTCATGAACCGGGTTTGCAAGCCAATGCTGGATAAATCGGTCATCGTGTTTGTCGATGATATTTTGGTATATTCGAAAAGTGAAGCTGAGCATGCACACCACTTACGAGAGGTGTTAGAGACACTTAGATGAGAAAGGTTGTATGTGAAATTCTCTAAGTGCGCCTTTTGGTTACGAGAAGTGCAATTCCTCAGCCACATCATAAGTGCCAATGGAATATTAGTAGATCCGTCAAAGATCGAGGCCGTGTCAAAATGGAATCCCCCGAAGAACCCTTCAGAAATTAGAAGCTTCTTAGGGCTTGTGGGATATTACAGGAGATTCATTCAAGACTTCTCCAAGATTGCGTCACCGTTAACTAAGTTAACTCGGAAAGATGAGAAATTCATTTGGGGTGTCGAACAAGAAAGACCGTTTCAAACGCTAAAAGAGAGGTTAACTCAAGCTCCGGTATTAACGTTGCCGGACGGAGTCGAGGACTTGGTTGTTTATTCGGATGCCTCATTATCGGGACTCGGATGCGTTCTGATGCAACGGGGCAAAGTTATAGCTTATGCCTCGAGGCAATTGAAGATACATGAAAAGAAGTACCCCACGCACGATCTCGAATTGGCTGCGGTGGTATTTGCGTTAAAAATATGGAGGCACTATTTATATGGGGTAAAGTGCACCATATTCACCGATCACAAGAGCCTAAATTACTTCTTTGATCAGAAGGAGTTAAATATGCGACAGAGGCGATGGTTAGAAACGGTGAAGGATTTCGACTATGAAATACACTACCATCCTGGAAAGGCAAATGTGGTGGCGGATGCTCTGAGTAGAAAATCGGACTATGTCCCAATACAAGTGAGGTCGATGCAGCTTGTGGTAACCTCGGGTATACTTGAACGTATCCGAGAAGCGCAAGTAGAAGCAGTGAAAGATGAGAACTGGAAGAAGGAAAGAATAATCGGCCAGTTAAAAGATTTGCTGGATAGAAAGGACGGGTTGAAGACTCGATCCGGAAGAATATGGGTTCCAAATACTTGTGGGGTTAAGGCGCTTCTACTCGATGAAGCTCATAAATCTCGATATTCTATTCATCCGGGTGCGACCAAGATGTACAACGATCTGAAACAAAATTATTGGTGGCCCGGAATGAAGAGGGATGTGGTCAAATATGTGGAGAAGTGCTTGACTTGCTTACAAGTCAAGGCGGAACACCAGAAACCTTATGGAAAACTGCAACCTTTGGAGATCCCGGTTTGGAAATGGGAACATATCACTATGGACCTATTGACCAAACTACCTAAAACGATTCGGGGATTCGACGCCATATGGGTGATTGTGGATAGATTGACGAAGAGTGCACATTTTATTCCTATACGCGAAACATATACTTCGGAAAAGATGTCCGAGGTGTATACAAACGAAATAGTGGCACGTCACGGAGTACCGGTATCCATTGTGTCGGATAGAGATACCCGGTTTACTTCAAATTTTTGGCGAGATTTCCAAGAACAGATGGGAACGAAACTCTTCATTAGCACCGCCTACCATCCTCAGACGGATGGGCAGAGTGAAAGAACAATACAGACGCTAGAGGATATGTTACGGGCATGTATCATCGACTTCGGTGGAAGTTGGGATGTTTATCTACCCTTGGCCGAATTTTCGTATAACAATAGTTACCATTCGAGTATCAGCATGGCACCTTACGAGATGCTATATGGTAGAAAATGTAGAACCCCGGTATGTTGGGGTGAAGTGGGACCACGTGAATTGGCACATAAAGACATAATCCAAGCCACTAATGAGAAAATTGAAGTGGTGCGAGCCCATTTGAAAGCAGCCCAAGATAGACAAAAGTCTTATGCCGACAAAAGACGAAGACCGATTGAATTTCAAATAGGCGATATGGTTATGCTAAAAGTTTCCCCAAGGAAGGGCGTTATCAGATTCAGAAAAAGGGGGAAACTAAGCCCGAGGTTTATCGGGCCATTTAAAATCATCGAACGGGTTGGCAAGGTGGCTTATCGCCTCGAGCTACCGGAAGAGTTGAGTGGAATACATGGCACGTTTCACGTGTCGCAATTGCGGAAATGTCTAGCAGAGGAAACAGCTTATATCCATTACGACGATATCGAGGTGGATAACAGCCTGAATTATGCGGTAAAGCCATTGGAGATTTTAGATCGAAAGGTCAAGCACTTGCGAAACAAACAAATCGATCAAGTCAAGATCAAGTGGGAGCATAGGAAAGGTTCGGACACTGCGTGGGAGTTCGAAGAGGAGATGCGACGTCTCTACCCTACATTATTTGGTACGTACTTTGGTTTCGGGGACGAAACCCTTTTAAGGGGGGTGGACTTGTAACATCCCGAAAATTTAAACTCTTAAATTTGCAATTTGATTGCAAATAAATTAGTAAAATAAACTAACTAGTAAAGACACTAACCTAGTTAGATGATGACTTATGTGTAGTTAAGGTCATAAAAAAATAAACTAAAAGAAACTAGAGGGACCAAAAGTGTTTAACTTGAAACTAGTTTTAATAAAAACATTTTTTAAAACACAAACACCCCTTGTGAGAGTGCTGGAGATCGACCAAAGCAGGGGGGCGACCAAGCTTGTCAAAACCCTAAATTCCACAAAACACCTAAATTGAAGGTTCAAATCTGATCCAAAACGAAATCCGAGCTGAGATTAGTGATCCTCATTTCAAGGGGGTTATAAGGTATGTAAAATTTGATGAAAATTCCCTACTTGAAATTCTCATGGATTTGGGAAATCTGAAATTTGATGATGCATGTTTGTTATTTGGTTAAGATAGGGATGATATAATATCTAGGAGTAAAACCTAGACAACAACATGTGAAATCAAGTCTAAATTCTGGAAATTTCATGAACACATTGAAGGTGATTCATGGGTTTTGGTGAAGAATAGATAAACACTAGGGTTTGAGCATTATTCTAGTGTAATATGGGTCATGAAAGAAATTACTGAAATATGAATGTTAAATTTTATATGTGAAAGCTTGATTGATGTAAATTCGGGCTAAATGATAAGTTAGGGACTTGTTATGTAATCATGTAAAATTTTGCCCTTAAAGTGTTTGTATAAATGCCTCAAAGAAGGCTTGAAACTGAGATTTAAAGTTAAAACGCAAGATTGTGATGTTTAGGCAAATTATGCGACATATGATTGAAAAGGAGTTATAAACGTATCGTGATTGAACTATATAGGAAAAGATATCGGAGCGTCGAGTGGACAAGCCGGTGGCGACTTGCGTTTGAAGGGCGTGCATTGAAGGTATGTAACTTGACCCGTTACATTAAATGAATTGTTGTTAAACTATGCGTAGTCGCATTGTAGAATAGAAGTTGTGTTGATTTTAGTGACCATGATCGTTACTCGAATTAATAGGGTTAGAATTGATAAGGAACCGTTTGGTAGTCATCATATTGGAGGATTTCCACAAGATGAGCCAACGGGTCGAATAATAGTGTAAATTGTAGTATTAGTGTTTTAATTAGTTAGCAATGGCGATATCAATCACAAGAGCATTAAACCATGGGATTGGTAAGGAAATGCAAGTGATGCTAAGCCCTGGATGATGGGCATAAGGCGCCATAGGCTTACTAGTGAAATGGTAGTAAAATGGGTAAAGTTAGAGTAGGTCGAATAAATGCATAGTGACATTTAGTCGTTCGGTCCCTAAATCAAATTTTCGGTATGATAATTGTAATAGGCACGTCGGTAATGAATTTACAGACGTATAGGAAAAAGAATCACCTAAAACGGACTTACGAGTCAAAAGTTATGGCCAAACGAAGTTAAAAATCTGAATTTCCGGAGCTGGCAGCAAATGCAGGTCACAAACCTGCACTTGCTGGAAAAACGTTTTCCTCGCGCCACGCGGCAGGATCCTTTAGATCCCCCGCGACACGCGACAGCTGCCGCGATACGCGACAGAATGACTGGAACCTGCCGCGACTCGCGGCAGGATAACTTTTGAAATTTTATTTGTTTTTCATGTTTTGATGCTAGAACTTGTTTGTATGATCCAATTCATTGTCAAAACTAACATTTTGAGTGGTTTTGACCTTAGGTGTCAATGGGGATCTTACGGATGGCGGTCAAGCAAGTTTTGAAGAACCGAACACAACTTTTGAAGCTTCCGCAATTTCATACCTTTGTTAAACAATGTTTCTATTTCTTTTGAATGTAAACAACTTGCTAATCAGGTCATGAATGTTTTAATTAGTCGGTTGTTGACTAGTTTTGATTACTTGGAACTTTGTTTTGGTAACTATGTTGTAATTTAGACACCTTTTATATAAATCGTATGAATTTTTATTAAATTCAAGTAATAATTAGACGGGTGTTACAGTGATGCACGACCGTGCGAGCTGTCGCACGACCGTGCGTGAGGCTAGGGGCATTTCTGTCATTTGGCAGTATAAATACCCCCATCTGCTGCCCCCATTCACAATTCGCGAACCCTAACCGCACACAGCCGTTCCAGAGCGATTTTGCCTCAAATCGCACGATATTTCGCACGGTTTCTCAGATCCTCTCGCACAGTATGTTTCCTCTCTTCTATTTTAAGTTTTAATCCTGTTCTAGGCCTATGCATTTCAGATTTCTTCAAGGATTTTAGGGTTCTCTTCATAAATACAAACGAAACCCTAATCCTTGTAAGAATGATGCAAATTATTTAGATCATGTTTTGTGTTGCAACTAGATTGTTTCGCCTGCTGTTTTATTTTTTTTTCTTTGCTTTGTGACATCCATACAGGTCTTTGAAGCATATCTTGGACCGAAAAGACACGGCAGAATCGACTGTGAAGCCTCGTTTCGTCTTCAATCATCTTCAGGGGAGTGTTATTATCCTTTTTCTCTATATTTCGGGTTTCGCATTGGGGACAATGCGAAGTTCAAGTGTGGGGAGGGGTTTAACTTTGTTGACTTTGTTTGTCCTATGCAAAAAAAAAAAAAAAATCAGAAAAATCATTCAAAAATATCAGTATTTTGTATATATTTTAGCAAATAAATCGGTTGGTTGTGTTTTAGAAAGCTTCGGACATGATAAAAACTCGACAAGCAAAATAAATTTTTGAAAAAGAAAAACCGGAAAGCGTGACAAACAAAGAAAGACTTGCATGATAGTTTTCACACTTTTACCCATTCCTTCCGTTACGTGAGCATATTTGAGCCTTAAAATTGTTATATATTTGTTCATTTCGAAGTAGGAGTGAGCCGGATGTCATGTGTAATTTAGAACTTGTCACTAGTATGCTTGTTAAGACCATAAACTTGCGGAATTGTGTAGAAATGATAGAGGCACTTAGATTACCCCCTTTGTTGTTAACCTTGTTCTTTGTGTTGTGTTTCCCGTAAACCTTACATCACCCTTTAGGATTAACCATGTCGAGCCTTCCCGTTTACCTCTGTCTACCCAACATAATCGCCCACTTAGCCATATTTAGCCTTTTAATGTTTTAAACCTTTTAGTGTTGAAACTCGGTCAAAATAATCGTTTAACTAGCGCTTGTTTTTGTTTTTGTTTCATTGTATAAATCCATTAGTTTATATGCTTAAAAAAACAGAAAATAAAACACCCTAAAATAGGGTGAAGTTGACAAAAATCGAGCTATTTTGAATGCTAAGTTGTTTAAATCTTGTGGATGAGTTCGATGTTACAAAAGTCGCCTTTTTAAGGCATTTGTATGTATAGTTTTGTTGTATTGCGCTTGTTAAACGTAACTACCGAGTTTTAACCATTTCGCCACTTTAAATATCCATTTCCATACCCTTCGCCCAAGCCTAACGTTACAACCCGTAAAGACCTCTTGATTTACACTTTTTCGCATGTTAGTTGGCGGAGACGATATCTTATGACAAGCTTATGATATTACACATTTCATTGACGAGGCATTGAGTGTTTGCACATACACATTTTATGTATGTTTCACAAATAAAACCGAGTGTGTGTGAACATTGTGAGTTGTGTGAAGATTAACATGTTAAGTCAATTGAAAGTGAGTCACGGCTTTTTGGTTATCGCCACATATTTACATATGCTTGTTGGGTTTGATTCTTTTGATGTTATCTTTCGAAAAACCGGCTAACCGTTTGTAGTTGTTTCAATAAAATAGTGTGTAAATTATCGTTCTTGTTTGATTCTTTCTTTTATTGCATTTTAGTTTAGCTTGCTTGAGGACAAGCAAGGTTCAAGTGTGGGGAGATTTGATATTCGCTAATTTACACATATTTTAGTCCCTCATTTTATCCCCATTTTATGCGTTTTCGGCCGTAAAACCGTCATTCGGATACTTAATTATGTATACTTTTGTTTACAGGCCTAAAACAGCTTGCCAGACAAGATGATAGTGAAAACGAGGATTTTCCGGGCGAAACGGCTGAACTGCGAACATTCTGTGGAAAATTCTGACCTGGGCAAGTCGCACCCCCCGTGCGACTGGTGGCACCCCCGTGCGGATGCGACAACAAAGCTCAGCTCGGCGTTGCACACCCAGTGCGATCAGGAGTGCAACGAAATCCCGGGAACGCACCCCTGTGCGACTGGTGGCACCCCCGTGCGGATACGACAACAAAGCTCAGCTCGGCGTTGCACACCTAGTGCGATCAGGAGTGCAACGAAATCTCGGGAACGCACCCCCGTGCGACTGAACGCACCCCCGTGCGGATGCGATGACCAGCCCCAGCTCGGTGATGCACGCCCGTGCACCCCATGGCACGCCCGTGCGAGATCGAATCTGGTCAAGATCCGATGACGTCATGCAGTATGGTGCACAGTAACTTCAATAATGCAAAAGGTGAACGGTTGTACCATAAAGTGCACGACCGTGCGAGATCGAAATTATATAAAAACTTGCAGAAACATTCTGCTCGTAACTCTGGACATTTTGGAAGCGATTCTGGCGATTTTCAGGCTCCGGAGGCTTCTGCTTTCACCCGGATTCAAGCCACATTGTGCCGATTAGCTTCGTTATCTTCCAGATTCTTAATCTTATGCTTGTTTATGATTTGGTTTTCTAATCTTTCCATAATTTTGTTAATCTTTCAAGCATTTAGATTAATGTTTATGTATTATTGTAGCCTTTGGGCAAAAACACAACAATCCCTTGCTTGATTATAATCATTAGTATGTTAATCTTTGTTTGTAATGACATTTGGAAGTATTTTCTATGTTAATCTTTGATGATTAGTTTGCAACCTTGTTATTGATATTGATTTCTTGATTATAAGTAATTGTATTGGATGATTGGTATTTGGTTAGTTAAGATAGTTGAAAAATGAAGCTTAATTAATCTTGTATTAGTAAACTTTAAACTTGGTTAACTAGTTTAGCTTGGTTAAAATGTGTGCATCATGATACTAGAAATGGTTAGTGGTTTAATAAAATGTAATTATTGTTAATCAAGAAAGCTTGCCGTCACGTAAGGACCTTAACGGGTTAAATGGTGTCGTTATAAATTCTTGCCATGATTTGTTAGCTTAGTTAGTAGTTTAGGCCAAAATTGCTATCTTGGTGAATTTATGTGCAAGATTTGTAAAATGAACTCGGTTGTGATTTAATCTAGTTTATGCTTGACTCGGTGGTTGCATTGTGTTTATCGGTGTCGCTTTCCTTGATTAAGTGCGGTTAGAAAACTCCTAACGGATGACTAACTTATTTTTAAGAGATTTTCATAGACATTTATCAATTGCACGTTAAAGAACAATTTTAGGTGGTTAAAGTGTGTTTATCGTTTTAGCTTTCCGAATGATTGTCATGTTAGGATTCCCGAAAGGGATACTAATTGTCTTAAAATTGGAAAATTGACCGAATGCTTCTAGTGCCAAAACCGACTTAGCTGACATACTTTGGTTGTGTATTAAGCAAGGCTATTTATCTATTTTCTACTATGTTTTATAAGTAGTTGTTTATGCTTACTTTAGTTTATTAAAAATCAAACAACTTATGTTTTTACCGGTAGTTTAGTGACAAAGGTCTAGTATTATTCCTCCGCCCATTTCCTTGGATCGATTCTTGGTTCTTACCGATACTTTACTACATATATGACGAGGTACACTTGCCTCTTTCGTGTGTGTTTTGTTGTTAAAGTAATAATCACTTTTATAAATTTAAAACCAATTCGTGTGTAATTTCATTGCAAAATTATGTATATATCCGCACACGTCATGGACACTAGCTCATTCGGACCGGATAGGTTGTTGCCTATAAATAGGGAGTTGGGGTTACTATTTGGACAAGCTTTTGGGTCTCTGAGGGGACATGCTGTCCAACTGGTCTTACGGTGCTGTAACTTTCAGATATGAATAAGAGACCAGATTATAAGTGACTGCTCGGTGTCGTATCTATCTTCTACTCCTTTCTTAGTAATAATAAACGCACCGTACACGTCGTATCGGGACCCAAGCTCCGTCAAACTCGCCGGTTCCTGGATTAGCAGTGGTATCAGAGCTACGGTACCGATTTAATCGATCTAACAGTCGGTTAAATCACCCAAGCTCATCAATTTTGGGTTAAACGGGAGTTTTGACGTTAAAACAGAGAAAATCATCAAAATAAAGGTCAATTCACGGATGGATTTTGGAATTGAAGCCATCATTCTGTTCGGAATTGATTCGCGCACAATCCTATGAAGTTTCATCATGAAATTCACACAAATAAAAATTCTGGATCGAAAAAACGTGATTTGGAGTGTTCTTGAGCTGTTAGAACATAATCCGAGCGGATGACCATCTGTCACACCCCTATATTTCCACGTATTACCGGTGGGCCCGGTGGGGAGTATCGTAACGTAGTTGATATTATCATAGTCAATAATCACAGTTTAAATGCACAGCGGAAGTCTAAAGTATTAATTATACAAACCGAATTGAAAGTAACATAAAATATTACACAACGGAATGAAAGTGGATCCACAGGCGGATCTAAAAGAAATATTGCTCAACAGATTATAAGCATCAAAAGCTTGCAAGACTCTTTATTTGATACTAGGAGTAGCCAGCCCATTTTGCTTAGTACCTGCACTTAACCTTTTTTGGAAAATACGTCAGTTTACACTGGTAAATACAATTAACCGACTCGTTTTGAAAACATTTAAGAAAATTGATTTAAATGCACAAGGCACAAATAATCTTTTATAACTTGGGACAATTATTTAAAAATAATCTTGTATACAGATTTATATGTTTGTCGTCCATTCAGTAGCCCGGGTTAGAAGTATCAGGTTAAAGATTAATAGACCCGCCACTAATATAATCCCACGGTGAGTTATCCTCAACGAGTGGTTATATCTTTTTACATACGCACCGTCAGGTGTATGCCTACACCTCGTGCTTAAGTCGTGACCATTCCTAATGAATGAGCCGGGGATATCCAGGACACGGTCATTAACCCCCCCAAAGGCATTGCATTAAACAAAACAGATTAAACGGGTTATCTCAATGATTTAACCATTAATTGATTAAAGATTCAATACCCGACCAAGCGGTAATAATTTACCGTATCCCAAGCCCGTATAACGGAAAATAAGTTAAAAGTATTTACCTGAGCTAAAATATAATTTTAATCCCAGCCGTATCAAATCAGCAAGTACGGTAGCTTTTACTGGGCTCCTAAATTTGGAACGAAGGTTTTAATAACCTATTAGATTCCTAACGGGTCTTATTTAAAGAAAGGTTTACGGTTCAAAACGCAAGATTAAGCGAAGACCGGATTAGAATGTGGTTTAGACCCAACAAGTATGAGGACTTGTATAAAATGGGTAAAATAAACACATTCTTGATTTTGAGTTAAAAATGATAAGGTTTGACCCGTTTCAGTTAGTTTATGCAAAGTAGTTACATAAACCGTTTCGAGTGCGAATATGCATAACGGGTAACCAAATGAGTCATGAACAGGTTCCATAACTTAATATGCTTAAAATGTGTTATGATATCAGTAGGATATCTTCCATTATGCCCAAAACGAATTTAAAATTAATTTAAGCCCGTAGGGGTATTTTGGTCATTTTAAAATTTATAAAAGAGGTTAAATAGTAATCTGAGGTTCTAGTATAAAATAATCAGTAAAAATATTTATTTTAATGAGTTACATCAGTAAGATATCATACATATGTGAAATTTATCATTTATGGTCAAACTATGCACCGAAGGGGCATTTTGGTCATTTCACATATGCTTTAAGGGTTAAATTTGGAAATCTGAGTTCAAAACTTTTACTTACAGTTAAAGTATAAAAATTTGCTTATAATATCAGTAGGTAATGAGTATTTAAGTGTCAAATATAGTTTTAACCCATACTATGTGTTTAAAAAGCGTAAAAGTCGGTATTTGACGATTTTTGAGTTATTAAAGGAAATCTGAGATTTTAATCAGTCTCTAAAGCTTAAAATATTTTATTTAACATATGGAATCAGTAGGAAAAAGGTTTGGTATCAAAATGTTATGTAAAACTCATTTTATCAAAGAAAAGGGCAATTTCGTCAATAGCGAATTTACATTAAAACTCTATAATACAATCAGTTTAAAATTTGGCAAAAATTTCCAAAAATCCCTAAATATTATATTATATCAGTGGGTAGAAAGTTTGGTGACAAAATTTGGGTTTAAATATGATTTATACTAAAAATGCCATTAAATTAATAAAAAGCTTTCATTTTACGATATCGCGCATAACTTCTATTTTAGACCACGAACTGATGTCAAATTTTTAGGACATGTTTATAAATCAGTAATAAAGGTTTTTGCCCTCTCACATTTTCAAAAATCTCGTTTTTATATCAAAAGTGCATAATGGTCAACTTTTAAGCATTTAACGGAAACATGCAAATGATTCGGATTTCAAAGGAACCATATTGTATAATCTCAGAGGGTTATACTAACATGTAATATGGTTCTAAAGGAACCCTAAGGCATATCTAAACTAAGCTAAATCGGGTCAGAACTGAAAGTAAAGCAAAAGTCTACTTTTGCGACTTTCGGTTGCGAACCGAGCCTAAACTCAGAATTTTTGGGTTGAACATGCCTAAACATGTTCTTATATTATTTACCAAGTTATTTTAGTGTTGAAACATGTTCCATAACCTCTGCATTATCAATTATGAATAAATTTGTAAAAATTGATTCTGTTGACTTTTTATTAATAAGTTTGACCTGACAATTGACTGAGATAATTTGATAATTAGGAGGTGCCCTTTTAAGGGTTTATTACCTACATAATTACCAACATATAGCCACTTTCAATTCGAATAATGGCTGGACCGTTAGTGATTAATCACCAAGTCAAAGCTTAATTACGATAACTTTGACTTTCGGCCATTAAGCTAATAAAACTTAAACTTAGGAAGCTAAGAACACTTACTAGAGTACTTAGCACAAATATTGAACTGAGGAAAGCTTTCTTGAACTCCAGGAAGCTCCAGAGAAAGAGTTTTGAAGTGAAATTCAAAGTGTGCAAATGAACAAGAACAAGACAAGGCCTTATATAGGAACTTTGATGCATCAAGATCAATCCATATGTCCCTATGTTGCTTTTAGATATTCCCAGGTGTCCCTAGTGCATGAAAAACCATTGGCTCAGACCCTGGTATCGAAATTTAGCATGCAAAGGCGGTGGAACTGGCTGAAACATGCAGATGTCCTTGTTTTCTGTTACTGGCACTCTTACACGGGCCGCGTAAGACTCAAAGAGAGTCTACGCGGGCCGCGAGGCTCCTCTTTGACCGGATAACAACTTTCAAATATTGCAATTTCAGTCCCTGGTCCATTTTTAATTTAAATAACTTTCGTTTATTGCACTTATGACCCCCATAGTTAACTTTTAAGGGCCTTGGGTCATATATTAACTCCGTTAAGTTCCCGGTTAGTCGTACGATCACCCGAAAGGTCTTGATTTCATCGAAACTCCACGAGATTACTATCCATTATTCTTGAGAGTAAAATATACAATTATTACAATGTTTTTGGGATCATTAAAAGGTCACTCAGAGGTAACATTAAACATGTTGACACTTTTAACCCTTATGATTCGTAAGATTCTCATTCCAAGCACAAACGACTTTCTTTGTTCGACAATTTATTCATTAAAGAATACGAACTTCGTGTGAGGTCAATCAGAGGCATAAGATTGGCATGTTGACACTTTGGATCCTTTTCATATTTACATTGTTTGACAATTTTAGTCCCTCGAAATCAATTCCTTACACGTTTAAAGTCCATGACACGTGTCTTTATTATATTGGACATGATTTTACGAGGTGTTACACCATCCGATCGGATGACCATCCGAACCATTTAAAGTGACTTTCACTCAGATGACCATCCGAGCGAATGGTCTTTCGGACAAGTAAACCCATTTGATCGAATGGTCATTCGAACCATAAACTCATTCGGATGAAGACACTCAGGTGGCTAACTGTCAAGGTGATCCAAGATCAGTTCATCCGAACGAATGGACCTATCCCATTCGAACGGATGAACTAATGCCTAAAAAAGGCATTTTTTGATCGCAACGACGAGGAGAGTCTCCAGAAAAAATTTGGTGATTGAATTTTTTTTCGGGTTTTTAACGACCAAGCTGGGTTGTTCGGGGACACCATCTGGGGCTTCAGTGAACAAATTTGATGATGCGATCACGGATTGTGGACATTAGTAGGGTAGTCATGATATTGGTACAGAATGTTTATCATTCAGGTTATCTGACTATTTATGGGCCAAAACGTAAAATCCGCAATGATGAAAAACTGACGTTTTGAGGAAAATTGTCATATTTTCGGCATAGTCGAGTTTTTTACAGATAAAAAAAGGACTGAATTGCTCAGTTTGAGGGGGAATTCAGTGTTAGAGACGTCAGAATTTGAAAAAAATGAGGGGGAATAAAATTTTCAGATGTTCTAGCATTTTTGAAATTCGTGACGCTGCAATAGTATTCGGGTAGTTTCGAATTCAGATTCTCAGGGGGAATGTGAATCTGGTCGTGGGTGAAAGCTTCCGAGATCAAGATGATCCGAGGTGTTGATATCTGATCGTGGACGAAAGCATTGGAGATCTGAGAGTGATCGTGGATGATAGCTTCTGAGATCTAGATTATCCGAGGAGATGAATCTGATTGTGGACGAATGCTTCGGAGATCAGATTACATTACCAGATGATTTGTTTTCCGATTAAGATTTGCTGATTGTGGAGAATACAGTTTACACGGATCTGTCATTCTGTAACACCCCGAAATCGGGTTTGGTAATTAAACCCCGTTAATACTAAAGACGGGGAAAGTACCGTTAGTGGTAAAAGTAAACCGGCAAATATTAGGAATAAATTGAATAATCCTAATATTCATTTAAAGTAAATAAGAGCTTTCAAGAAAAATAGGATGGATAAAAGGCCCGATTTAACGGGACTTAAAGTAAAACGGGTTATGACTTCCCGAACCTACTAAACTGACTAGGAATAATTCTAACCTAGTTAGATGGTGACTTATGAGTGGGTTAAAACCCTTAAATTATGAACTAAGGAAAATGGAGGGGCCAAATGTAACATCCTGAAATTATAAAACTTTATATTAGAATTATAAAGTATGAAATAAACGAGAATAAACTAACTAGGAAATAAATAACCTAGTTAGTTGGTTGTCTTGTTTTAAAGCATGAATAAAGTTAAATTGCCAAATATATAAGCTAAATAAAAGTGGAGGGGCCTATGTTGTTAAAATTGAAACTTAATTTCATAAACAAAATTAAGAATAAACCAAACACACCCAAAAGGGGTGTCTGGTCGATCAAGAAGCAGGGGGCGATCAAGAGCTTCCCTTCAAACCCTAGTTTCACTAAAAATTGATCAATTGGAGGTTCAATTCAGTCTCAAATCAAGTTCTAAACACGAATTAGTGATCACCTCACTGAAGGGATCACAAGGTATGCAAAATTCTAGTATTTTGATTCATCTCAAGTTCTAGGTTAATTGTGAAAAACTGAAATTTAGCTTGATTATGTCTTGCATGGATGAAATTAGAAGTAATATGGCATCTAGGGATAAACCCTAGATGATTTCTGGTTAAAATCTAGCATTATGCTTGTGGGGTTTATAATCACCATTGTAGGTGATTAGTGAGTTTGTAGAAACTAAATAAACACTAGAATTATGGTTCTTATTCTAGTGAAATCTGAATTCATGTGGTGAATCTGAAAGTTATTGATGTTAAAATTTAGTATAGATTTGTTAATTGAAGTGAATATAGATGAAAATAACATGTCAAGAACCTAGTAATGATTATGTAAAATCTGACCCGCTAGGTGTTTGTTGAAACGCCTAAGTGAGGATTAAAGTATTAATAATCGGACAAAAACGCAGATTTGCGATATCATAATGAATCATGATAAATGGTTGTAAAAAGGGTTCTAAATTGGTTATGAATGGAACTCTTTAGGCGAGGAATCCGGATCATCAAGTGGACAAGCCGGTGGAAATACACGTTTGAAAAAGGTGCTTAAAAGGTACGTAACTACGGTTCCGTTACGTTATGCTTGATTCCGTATTCTAGCTAGTAGACTTTAAATTAGCATAATACATGAAATTGGCATTTACTTAAAGTGATGAAGATCACTAGGTAAATAAACGGGTCAAAAGGTGAAATTATCACCCTTTGACAATATTGTCTAATGGTTTGTCGAGTTACATGTTATAGGAATAAATAGCAAATGGATAAGTACATCGCTATTGCTTAGCGGTTACGAAGGCAAGGTATTGAAACGGGTCAATATATTGATCCGAGCCAGGTATGTATAATAACACAACTCATCATGTAGAAATTGGAGTTCTATAAGAGTTAGACAATGTTAAAGTGTAGATATTCGGTTATCTTTAAGGTAAACCGAATAAATTGAATTATGTTCATTAGGGGTGAGCATGGTGCGGTTTGGTGCGGTTTTAGCATAAAACCGCAACTCATACCGCGAGGTGCGGTTTTTATTTTTTTAAAACCACATGTTGCGGTTTTTTTGCGGTACGGTTTTTGCGGTTTATTTGCGGTTGCGGTTCGGTTTCGGTGCGGTTTCGGTTTTAATAGTTGAATACATCTAAAAAAAACTCTCAGCAATACTTGAATACATCTAAAAAAAACTCTCGGTTTTAATACTGGAAACAGTTATACAATCTCTAGCAACCGTCCATCTAGATGGCATAATAAACTCGGGATTCAATTCCCACGAGTACTCCTTAAATCCTTCATCATCGACAATACTAAAAGGTCTATTGTCTTTAATGCACATTTTAGCGAGGCCTAGTCTACACTTCTCCTGGCTAAATGAATGCTTAGTCAATGACCCACCCCCTGCGTATCTTTTGGCTTGAAGTTTAAGGTTGACTGATTTTTTGGATTATTCTTTTTTGCTTTATAAAGGGGTGATCTTACACAAGTATTTCTTAGATGATTGAGTAATCCGGAGGTACCATTAAGTCTAGTGCCACAAGCTAAAACCTTTTTACAATGCTTGCATTTTGTCGATTTAGCGCCTTTCTTATACGGAAAATGTTGCCAAACAACGGACTTCAACTTTGGCTTATTTTCTTCTCCGGGTACTTCAACCTCATCATCATTTTGATCATCCACATCAATTACAGTTTCATTAGTAGCCATTCTGAAAACATAAAAGAACTAAAATCAAACAAAAGCCATACATTGAGATGAAACTTATCGATAAGCAACAACAGGGGCTGTCACATTTGATGATAACTCATAAATGTATAGACATAACTTATGTGTTTCATATACAAGCGATGAAAAAAGAACCAAAAACATGAACCTAGCTATAACACATACAAGCGATGAAACAGTACACAAGAACCAAAACCAAAAACATGAACCAAAAATCACATACAAGCGATTATACTAGAAAGTCTTGTACTTAGAAATCAAAAATCACATACAAGCGATGAAACAAGAACCAAAATCATGAACCTAGCTCAAACATGAACCAACACATACGTACCAGATGAAGATGATCGCACCAGCTGAAGATGATCGCACCGGCTGAAGATGATCGCACCAGATGAAGAAAAGATTGTCGGCTGGATGTTAAATTAGGGAAATGAAGGGAAAGGTACGTAGGTTTCTTTTTTATCAAAAGGTTATTGGGTTGAAAGTTGGGCTGTTTGGAGTGCTAATTTAATGGGCTTGTAACTAGTAGGTTAACATCATTTTTTTTTTAGAGGGAGCAGACGATAGTTAACTTAACAAAGTCAAGTCTGTACTTTTTTTTTTTAACAAACACAAATTATATAATATATAGGGAATTTTATATTTAAATCTTTAAGTATATTATATATATATAATAATTTTGCGGTGCGGTTTCGGTTTTTTGGTGCGGTTTTTAAAGCTAAAACCGAACCGCACCATACCTTTGCGGTTTCGGTTTTTGCGGTTTCGGTTTTTACGGTTTTTGTGTCGGTTGCGGTTTTGCGGTTTCGGTTTTTACGGTTTTTGGTGCGGTTTCGGTTTTCGGTTCGGTTTTTGCTCACCCCTAATGTTCATGGTGTTTTAGAAGCACATGGGTTTATAAATAAGATTATAGTTAAAAGGGTCGGATTTTGGGTCAATCAAGTATTTAAAGGACCCTTGTAGTTAAAGAAGGATGAAAATTGACCAAATTGCCCTTGTAAGCTAATTCGGACGAACGACCCTTAAAGGTGGTTCGGAAATAAGTTTTATGATTACATAAATGCTTAGGATAAGTTAGATAGTGAAAAACATAAATTCTTGGGTCGAAGGGCTTTATATGAGTCTTTGCCGTAAAATGGTAATCCGAGGGGTAAAACTCGGAACATATAGATATCCACATTAAACCCAATACATATATAGTTGTAGTGGGAGATTTCTTGAGGAGAAATGTAGGAATAAGATGCTAGAAATGAATGAAAGTGATTTCAAGGTTTAAAGTGCTTAAATACCCTTAACAGGTCAAAATAAGCATACGAGCGGAAACGGGTTTAAATTGTGTAATAAACCTATGATTAGAACCTAATAGAGTAGGTAACATTAATTTGAAGAAGTATATGAGATATAGGAATCAAATAAATACGTTTGTTTGATAAAATGCATAAACGGGTTAAAATTCGGTAAAAAGGTAACGAGTCAAAGGCTTAGAAGTCTCAAAATTTCTTATGTTGGATGTAGGATTTTAACTCCATAAGATGGAGGATTAAATTACGGACGCGTAGGAAAAGAATCGGGTAAAACGGATCAATAACGAAGAAGTTATGGTCGTTTCCGTGAAATCAGGTCATGCTGGTATGTACAGCATCAGCTGAAGGCAACATTCTGTGAAAAAGGGGGCTAGGCGTGACGCCTAGGCCCTTGGCGTCACGCGAGGCCCCTAAACTCCGAAATTTTTTTAAATTTTGTCATTTTAACCCCTGTACTTGTTTGAACTTAATATTTGACTATCAAAACTAACTTTTAAGTTGGTTTTGATCATAGGTGAATGCCAAGAGTGCACGGATGAAGATCAAGCGACGAGCAAGAACCGAACACGATCACGAAATAAGCTTCCGCACTATGTATCGTTATTATGTTAAACGACGAACGTACACATGATATGTTGTGTACTTTTAAATTGTAAAAAGTTTTAATAAACCCGTAATTTCCAATGCATATGTAATTTTAATTACATGATTGTTTTTCGTAAATGATACGTTAAACCTTAATTTATAAGAACGGGTGTTACACATTCTTACGGTGCGTTAACGTTGATCACGGTAAACGGGATATCAGATCTTTAGGGTGAATTACGGATTTGAAGTTAACCAGTGGGGTATTTGAAGTTTCTATCAATTACCGGTTGAGTTTTTGTACATTCTTAGATCGAGCAGGCGGAATGCGAGATCGTGGTGCTGAAATGTTATATCAAAAACTGAGCTTGGATGCGGTTAAAGTTGAAACAGAGGATACTGCATTGACTAGTTTCAAGTTGGTGATTGTTCGTGAAGGTTGCATTTTAGCAAATCAGAGGAGAGTCGTGAACTGTGCAAAAAAACCTGAAGATTAATTTCAGGGGGAATTGGTGCTTTACTCTGTCAAAGCAAACCCGAATCATCAATCGAGGGGGAATCTATTGTCATGTTTCAAGATGCCTGATTGAAGTTGCAGAAAAGTTGAAGATTACAGAATATTCAAACACAGCTCATGGTTCTCAAAGTGTTAGAGACGATTCGACAGTGACAGCCGAGGGGGAATCTGTTGGTGCATATTTCGTACGTCTGCCACTGTGCGAATACTTAGATAGAGGATGTGTTGAATATTGTATAGAATAGTATAAGTTGGACAGGTTTTAGTATTGTCAATGTCCATCCGGTCGGATGGACAATAGAATAGTCCAAACCCCATCCGGTCGAATAGGTTTTGATATTGTAAAGTCCATCCGGACGGATGGACACTAGCTCATTCAGTCCGGATAGGCTGTTGCCTATAAATAGGGAGTTGGGGTTCCCATTTGGACAAGCTTTTGGGTCTCTGAGGGGACATACTGTCCAACTGGTCTCACGGTGCTGTAACTTTCAGATATGAATAAGAGACCAGATTATAAGTGACTGCTCGGTGTCGTATCTATCTTCTACTCCTTTCTTAGTAATAATAAATGCACCGAACACGTCGTATCGGGACCGAAGCTCCGTCAAACTCGCCGGTTCCTGGATTAGCACAATCCATCACATTTGAAGTTGTGATGATATATAGTTGAAAATCCAAAGTGGGAACGCGAACTCTAAATAATCGGACTAGGTTAGCGAGTCATGATTGAAAGGTTAGGAATTTTTAAAAAGCATTCGGATTAATCAAAGTTCGGCCTTTGAAAGGTCGAACAGGTCAATTAGCATAACCGCGAACCGGATAGTGGTCGCATAAAACACAGGAATAATACCCAAGGTTATGGGGTATAATCATAAAAATAATGTTCTTGCAAAATGATGTAACATCTGTGAGATCGTTTGCTTAAATTATTTAAAAAATATATATAACGGAATCAATAGCGTAAAACAAATTTGGTGAATCCGGATCGTGGGTTCATAAGTTAGAAATGTGGGCAAATGTTTTACGAACATTAGGAAAAAGTTTCGTGCGAAACGAATGAGAATTGATCAAGTTACGGAAGTTTTCGTAACAAAAACGACAAACTAGAGAATTGCTGCAGCAGCCAACCGTAGGCTACGGTGGCCAGCCGTAGCTTACGGCTGGCAGCTGCTGTTGTAGGCAGAATCGTCAGGCCGTAAGCTACGGTACAGAGCCGTAGCTTACGGCGGGGTATTTGCGAAATTTGTTGTTTTCGTTACTTTGAGTTATTGGGCTTAACTAAATTAGTTATAAACTCCATATAACTAACGCATTCCATGATTTATGAAATGTAGGAAACAATTTGAAGTACCGGATGACGATCAAGCTCAACAAAGAACCGAACACGATCAAAGTTCAAGTTTCCGCATTACAATTAGTCGTTTACGAAACTAATCAACGATAACATGTTGAAATGTTTTAACTTTTATGAACTTTTATTAAACCCGAAACTTTGTATGAACGTGTATTTCATTTCTTTTTATAAAATGCAAAAGTTATTATAAATTCTCAGTTATGTAAGTATGGGTCTTATACAAATACTCAATGTAATAATCACATACCATGTGTGCAAGCGATAACAAATGTTCAATGTATCACTACATCTATAATCATGCAATGACTTATATTATAATATTAATCATGTAATAGTATAAATATTAAATGTATAATCACGTAATAAGCAAAATTTGGTAAAAAAAATGTTACACAATCAAAGAAATTATAATAACATAATTACGTACTAATACATAATTACATGACATTATACTTGTTACTTACGGTACATGATTATAGTTGTAGGGTCACATTGAGCATTTGTTACTGCTTGCACCTATAGACATAGTTACGAACTGGAACATAATCACGTCACGTTAGGGTCACATTGAGCATTTGTTACTGTTTGCACCAATAGACATAGTTACGAACTGGAACATAATCACGTCACGTTACACAATCACGTAATTAAACTGATAGCTTGTAAAAAAATTAAGACAACTATAGCAATAGTCTACTCAAATTAAAGAGAATGAAATATTCGTTAATACACCGTAATATTTTTTTGAAAATATTATCATATGAAAAAGTTATAGCCGCTTGAAAAAATCGGTGATGAAGTAGGTCATGCAAGAAAAGACCATAATACCCTTCCCCCCTTAAAATAAAAATAATACATGTCACCCTGAGGTTATCCCCTGGCCCATTCTATACACCCCCCTTCCTGATTACACCCCCCCTTGTGAGAGGAAAACTGTCGGTCCCACGCAGACCCCACCTGTAAGTATGTGAGAGGAGGGGGTGAAAAAAGTAAATAGGGGGGGGTGTAGAAAGTAGCACCCTATCCCCTACGTTTGTATGATAAGATTATCTTGTACATATTCCAGCCCCTATTAATATATATTGTATAAATTGTGTAATGCAGTAGATCTAAAAAGTGATTTACAAGAATTTGAAGCACAAGGTACAACTAAAAATGTAGTATCATCAAAATTATATAGAACGCAGAAAAATGTATTGAACAAAACTCTCAAGTCTCACCTAGTCACCCACACACATCTACGGTGTACATGTTAAATTGACTTGAAATCTGTAGGGCTTTGTATGTTGTGTGAGGCCTGGTGCCTGTTAAAAAAGGTATCCTAGTCTGGTCTATCTATGTTTAAGCGCATGAAATCAGATAGTTTCGGGTCGTTTTAGGTTCAATTAAAACCATGCTATGGTCAAAAGATGGAGAGGCAACTCTAGCTTGTTCGTATCCAGATAACACCAAATGAAGAGGGAAATCTCGTCATCAATGGATGGACCTCGAGATTACTTCAACTGAGAGTCTTCTAACTAGAGGAAATAGTACTTGACTTCTTATTTGACGTACTCACTGCAAAATAGAACCCCGTGAGCCTCGCCACAAGAAGAGAGCTATTGCTGTGAATAAGTACTAGATCGAAAAAGTATATTTGTAAAGTGCAGCGAAAGAGAGTCTAGAATAACATACCTCAATCTCTCTTTTACATTATTACTCTCACATTGTGTAGTACGTAGGTGTAGATAATCGTTTTGACAATGACATCTATCATTCTATTGGTTGATATTGAACATATTATTTGTCATCTTTGAACCTATTCTGGCACATCACCATAAGACCGCCCGGTGTGGGCTTACGCCCTCCGCCACCTAAACACCATATAGCCCCCAACATCCTTGCAGGGGTGCCATTGGGGGCGTTATGGTTGATGTCATTGTGTCCTTCGCGAGCGCCATATGGTTGAACGGTTTGAATAATTTTTTTTAAAAGAAAGTTTTTTTTTAAAATTTAATTCCAATCTCCTCTTTATAAATCCCTATCTTATACCACAACTCTCTAACTTTTCATACTACAAAATCAATCATCTCTTTCACATTTTCTACCATTTCATGGTGAACCGATGGGCGGAGGAAGAGGACATCGGTTTGGCTACGAGTTGGGTGTATGTTGCGAAGAAAGGACAACCTCCAGATTCAGTTTCTATTTGGAACATGATTTTGACACATTTTCATCAACAAGTGGGTGCAAACAATCGTAAACTGAATCACATTACTAGTAGGTTTATTATGATGCGAACAATGTGTGGAAAATTTGAAAGGCTCTTTATCAATGCCATGAACAACGAAGAGGGCTTAACTGAAGATCAAGCGATTGAGACGACCCATATCGAGTTCCAACAACTTCAAAGCACTAGTTTTTGTCATCTTGCAGCTTGGAGAACTTTGTGTGGCCATTTTAATTAAGCCGTTTATTTTAATTCACTTATGTATTGTTTTTAATTAAGTTGGCTTGTAATCTTTTTTATTCTAGTTTAATGGAACTTTTTATGTTTTATCTTAATTATTCTTTTAAAAACTTATCTTTTTTATATTATATTTATTATTTTAAAATACATCTTATAAATAAAAAAAATTGAGTAACGATGACAGAGGTTTTATCCCACTGCATGACAGTTAACAACAAAGCCCTCTGATGAGTTGTTGCCTACGTTACGCTGGGGTGACGTGATAAAACCCTTAAGGGGTTTATCGCACACCACCCAGCCTGATAGGATGATACTTGAATTTGTGTGGCTTATTCCGGTTTGACTTTTAGTAGGTCAAGTATATTATTTTTATTTACTTTGTTGGGGGTTTTAACCGTACATTAGTTTGTTTGCAATTTGGAAATGATTTGTTGGTATTTTGTCGGCAAACTAACTAATGGGAAAAACTTACCGTCCAAAAGTTTCTTTTTATCTACAAATCCAAAAAAATCTCTTTTTCAACCGAAATAAAATGTCATACGAAATCATTGTTTGGACTTTAGACCGTTTAAATTGAAGTTGGACTGAGAAGTTCTTTTAGACATTGGGCCAGGATTCTAAATGCAACTTTAGAGTGGGCCAAATAAAAGAATACTGATTTCATAACTTGGAGAAGAAACAATTGAGTTGATTTATGTATAGGAAAAATTACACCGTTGGTTCTGGTGGTTTCTATCAAATTTCAATGTCGGGTACTAATAGTTTTTTGTTGCAAAATCATGTATTAACGTTCTAATTTGTCACAATGTTGAATACTAAGACCAAACTTTGTCACAATGTTGACTACTAAGGCCAAACCTTGTTAACTTTGTTGTTAAGTCTTACTAAAATGACTTAAATGCCCTTTAATAACTAAAGAGTCTATTTTTTAATTAATTATATTTGACTAAAATAATTTAAAGTATTGTTTTTTGTTTTGTTTATATTTTTATAAAATTAAACGGATTTGAAGTTTATTATTTATTAACTTTGAGTTTATAAATAGGGAAAAATGAATATGGGGCTGTTACGCATGTAAATTGTATGTGAAACCTTTCAAAACCACGTAGTTTTGATTAAAATCAATAAAAAAATCTCCATTAATTTCTCAACTTCTACTCTAATTCCAGGTTTGATTCCAATACCGCTTTTTTCTTCTTGCTCGAGGCCAATAGCCAATTTCGGACTCAAAAACATGGGTTAACTTTGACTGGGTTAGCATAGGTTCATAACCACTTAACATTCTTTTATAAGTTAACTTGCTTTTTTGTTTAGTAAAGAATAATCCTTTTAAGTTATTTAGAAAATACATAACTGGACTTTTATTGATTTTCAGACCGCACCAAATCATTTATCACACTTTTGTATGACAAATATTGTATTGAATTGAAGGGCTGTCATTCTCTAATTTGAAAATTTAATGGCGTTTGACAGTTTGACACCCCTTCTCTTTCTCCGATTTTTTAAAGATACATAATTCACATTTAGTTGTTTGGATGGTTATATGTATGTTGTTCATTTAATAGGTACCGGTTGAAATCAATATGGGATTGGAACAGATTACTGCAGGAGTGAAAGATGATGAAGAAATTAGGCACTGGCAATGCGCAAGAAAAAAAGAATTGAATTTGAGTTTGAATTATTAATTTTTTAACAAAACTACGTAGTTTTGGTAGGTTATGCGTAAGAGTCCCATATTCACTCTCCCATTATAAATAATATGCTAGTAAATAAACCAAGTTATGATTTATAAAAATAACTAAAACAAATTTATGATATAACAGTTTTGTAAATTGAAATAAATATGGGGGTTTGGTTCTCTATGATAAAACGAACAAATAACATGTAATATTTGTACCAGTTTGCAATGTTATGTACAAGAATTACGTCGCCAGAGTTCCCATAAGCCGACGAGGCTCCGATCAGTTGTAGAGACGAAATTGGCTATGAAATTATGTGGGAATGAGGTCGCATGGGGTCAAGATGCGTATATTTATGCTCGAGTTGAAGATATAACTGATGAAGAGGATGATGGGAATTTTGAAGTTAAACGGGTTAGTGGATAAGCATAATTTGCAGTTTATACGTGACACAAACGAGTTGGTAGTTTTGATTATGATGGAGATAAACATTAACGAAAAAACGAGTTAAACAGACAATTTATACGGATCCGATATGGCAGGAAATCTGGCGACTTTGCCAGAGAAGACCCCCTGAAAGGGGGGCTTTCTTTTTGTTTGATTTAACAAATTTGGTTATTTAACATATATAGTACCTGCTGTCACACCCCAAAAACGTCGCAGTGGAAATACAAACGTGGCGGTGACAGAGGTTGGTACCCATATAACGTCTTAGTGGTCGATGCTATAGTTAATTTGGACATTTTAATGTTTTTAAAACATTGTTTTTAAGATTACCATATCCATCATGATCATGTCATAGTTAGTTTGACCCTTAGAGGTCTTATTACACACATGGTCCCTTAGTTAAAAAGTGTCCAACATTATTTAATAGATAAGCATCACACAACCACATGACAACACAAGCCAAAATTCTTCGAAACCGAACTCATGTACCTGAAGAACACGTAAAAATCAAGTGTCAACACAAAGGAAGGTGAATTCACATATAATTTTCATAACGATTTTGTTTAAGGAAAACATCCTTATTTGACCCTTAACGGTCTGAAAACATTTACATATTTAAAAACATTTACATATGTTTAAAAATAAGACATTGATTTTCTTTAAAAATAATGTCATAGTAATATTATTGAAATCAACACTGTACCGCATTTCGCATGGTAAGGAAAATCTTTCTTGATAAAACATTTTATGTTTTAAAACGTTTACGTATGTTTATGAAAGATCATTTTATTTCCTTTGTAAAATATCATGGAAGATTTCATTAGAAACGGCCCCACAGGCATGTCTCTGATGAAAACTTATACTCATGATTTTTGATAATATTATTGGAATCGGCACTACACCTCTTTCCGCATGGAAATTATATTCCATGATTCAGTTTTAATATTAAATTTTCCGCTAAAACTTCGGTTTCGTAAGTTTGCAAGACATTACGAGTTATATAAAACGATTGAGGGTTCAATCCACACTAGACTATTAAAGAAATTCAAATTCGCCGTTATTTAGATCAGAGCGACCGATCACGACGGGGTAGTCAACCCGATAGATCTATCAACGATTCCACGTGTGCATTACTTAAGAGATTAAATCGGCTATGATGCTTCTTATGCATGTCCTCAATTCACTATTACATATAACCTACTGAATAACAATTTAAAATTGGGCGTTGTACAAATCCCCGCAATCCCCCACGCAATGCAAGCCTATACCATTACTTACACTCTTGAAATTTTGGCGAATTTGTCCCAACTTAGATTTAAAGAAAACGTTTTTAAATCTTTACGATCGTTATACCCATAACGTCGTCATCTACCCAGTTTCTCCCCGAAACTCGTATGATACTTTAAAACGTGTTTTTTCTTGAAAACAGTTTAAGTTATTCATCTTTTTGAGTTCATAAAACATATTATGATACTCTAAAAATCTTATTCTTGATGAAAATACATTTTTATGTAATTTAAAAGTATATTTTATATGAAAACATATACTTTTCTTTTAACGACTCTGAAAACATTATATAAGATAGTAAAATGGTGTTTAGTGAATTCTCACTAAAATACATTTAATTGAAATCATGTTTTATATGAAAACATTTATTCTTTCTTTTTAAAGACGTGTTCTTCTCCCCGAAAACAGTATTGAAAACAGTAAAAAGTGGGGTTCCGTGACACTCACCTTTGGGTGCGTTTTTAAATATCGCAATTTCTCGGATCAAATCCACATATCCTATTATATAAGATAGTAAAATGGTGTTTAGTGAATTCTCACTAAAATACATTTAATTGAAATCATGTTTTATATGAAAACATTTATTCATTCTTTTTAAAGACGCGTTCTTCACCCCGAAAACAGTATTGAAAACAATAAAAAGTGGGGTTCTGTGACACTCACCTTTGGGTGCGTTTTTAAATATCGTAATTTCTCGGATCAAATCCACATATCCTAATTTAGATATGAATAATTTATTAATTAATTGTTCTACAAACAATCAAGTTTCTCCTTTACTTAGGATTTTCATATATCTATGAGGTTTTTAAGAAAAGTCTTTGTTTTTAATTATGTTGGCATTTATATACATATATGTATTTCCATATACATATACATATTAATATTTTCGCAATTTGAACAATTTTGTTGGTGACTCTTTATCATGTCTACTTATTCGCAATATATATCTACGAGTTGCGCTTCGTAACATATATGCATAAGTATGGACATATTCGGTATATATATCGTAATTCACGTATCACGTTATTTCACACATATATATCATACTTAAACACTTAATATATATCAAATAACTCATCAAGTTACTTCAAACATATTTCTCATGTATATCACAAATTTTCACACATAATGCGATTTCTGATCTAGTTTACCGTTTCTACCGTACAAACGTTTAAACATAGCATCATTTCATATCATCATGATATCACTTAGAAAATCACATTACACATACTCATATTCACATATCAAACTATAACACATAAAGTTCACTCTTGAACATCCCGTTTTCGCGTACGTTGAAATATACGTATTTTACCGTTTTGGTAGCGTTTTTGGGTGTCGGAAGTCAGGTATGACCAACCAATCACCAAAAATATTTAATATAAGTTAAAATACTTATATTGATTATAAAACATCAGTTTATAATCAGATTTATAACAGTTTTATAAAAATCACTTAAAAAGCCGATTTTTACCGTTTTTAACACATAGTTTCATACCGAACTTTACCATAACCATCCCAAATCATCACGACTTGATATTTTAACATAACACATGTTATCGAATGATTAAAACAATAATTTTACTCATATATATGCAGGTCTCATGAATAGCACAAAAATCATGCAAACATCACCCGATTTACTACTTTTCAAGTCATAAGTACAACATGCAAAGCTACCAAGTTATGACATAATTTTTGTAACTTCAAAATACATCATATAGCTTTATTTTACATGTTTATCTACTGCTTTGAATGAATATTTATCAGATCACAACAATTCCATTTTATGATGATCACTACATCATCCTACAAGTCTATGTACAAGTATTTTATGCACATTTATTTCACAATCATCACCAAGATTAATAAATCTTATTCTTTCATTTAATATAACATATGACACATCTATGTCTCATTCTTGTTCAATCATTAAATCATCATACACAAATCATCAAACACATGCATCTTAACTATCATTCAAGAACATGCAACAACTTAAAAACTCACAAAATTGTCTAGTAATTTTCGGTTATATACATGTCCATATACTAACATTATTCCAAATCATAAATCAAGATTCATTCATTCCTTTATACCTCTAACACCACATAATCTTGTTCATTCAAACAAACATCTTACAAGTATCATTGCAAACAAAATTTAAAATACAAACACTATATACACACACAAACTTTCGGCCATCAACACACACACACATATCTTCTCATTTTTTTTATTTTTATAAAAATCATTTGTTTGGTTTGATTTCAATAATAGTGAAAATCCAAGTATCCGAGAATCATGTTCATCATCATCATCATCATCATCATCATCATCATCATCATCATCATCATCATCATCATCATCATCATAGTGTTTAAAAGAATATGCAATATTATACCTTTCAAGAGTAAAAATATGTTTGATGATGAGAATCTTGATGAAAGACAAGCTTGTTCCTCCTTGAATCACCTTGAAATCAACTCTTGATCTTCGAAATAGTTTGAAACTAGCTTGGAAGGGCCATGATTTTTATGAAACATGTTTTAAAAATGAAAGTGGGTGTTGTAATGGGGTTCTCTTCCATAGGTGTGTATGGAGAAGAAGATGATGATTTATGAAATGTTTTGATTCTTGAAAATGAGTTTAGTGAAGTGTTGGAAAGGTTATAATGATTATGTTTCTTAAAATTTCAACACATGGCACACAAGGGTGTGTTGGTGGGCTCTAGTGCTGCCACCTGCCTCCTACACTCACACTTTCTCTCTCTAGAATATCATACATACACATATATATGCATAACACAGATATTTAACTGGTTACTGGATATTTTATTTCGCGTTTTATCAGTGTTTTAAGGTGTTTAAAATTATTTTCAGTATTCTATAAAAATAATCTCATCAAAATATCACTAAATAATATTTCGTTCACCTAAACTGGCTGCTTCGTCCGCGTTTCGCACTATACGCACTTCGCAGTATACGCACTGTATTGCGCAGTACGCGCTTAGATTCGCGAAACAAGAACTTTAAGTGTTTTAACTAATTTTTCTTCACGAATATGATTAAAAATAGGGTTTTAATCATAACGGAATATTTTTCGGATTTTAACGTTATTCGGACAGTCACCGACGTTCGTTTCACATTTCGTTCGTTACGCGATAAGCGTTTAACTTATTATTGCCAACGTAATTTTTAGCAAAGTTTGAGTTTGTCAAACTTTCAAATACCTCAAATTATTGTCCTATTTAATAATTTAGTGCCTATATATAATTATAACACGTGTCACATTAGTACAGTGCCAGCTCAGAATAGCCGGGCGTCACACCTGCGGTTTCTAAGTTTTACAAAATGACTAAAAACTTTAATTATTAAAGAGCATTTTAGTAAGACTTAACAAAAAAGTTAACAAGGTTTGCCCTAGTACTCAACATTGTGACAAATTAGAACGTTAATACCTGATTTTGCAACAATAAACTATTAGTACCCGACATTGAAATTTGGCAGAAACCATAAGGACCAACTGTGTAATTTTTTCTTATGTTTATGGCAGAACACGGAAATCTGCAAATAACGATGTAAATTGTATATTAATCATCTTCGATAGTTGTAATCCGCGAATGGTTGTAAACGATGTATTAATCTTTGTAGACAACGGTAATTTGCAAACGCTTGTTGATTGTTTATTAAACGCAGTAGATCGGCTGTGTTAATCCGCCAACGATTATAAATACGCGATAGACATAATAATCCACAAATAAATTTGAAGTCATGTTTGGAAAATTTTTCTTCTCTGTGAACCAAATAATAAGATTAAAAAGAATCTAAAAAAAATTAAAATGCTTTTGATTTTAAACATAAAATTATCCTTAATACGAAGCACGTACCCAAATTAGGGTGGGAGTTGGCTACAAAGTCTATTTTTTCTACAAAGTGTACAAAGTCATAAAACAGCATAATTTTAGCTAAAAAACACACTCAAAACCCACAAATAACAAAATGGTTATTACTAAAACGCTATATTTGTTGGTTTTGTGTTGTGTTTTAGATGATAAGGCTTTGATTATTGAATGACTAACATTAGTGTGTTTTATGTTAATTATCATGTTGTGTTTTATATTCATAGTTCTACGATGATGTGTTTGAAGTTTTTATGAATTGTTAGGGTTTGGATATTGTATTTTAATAATCTTCACTTCAGTGGCGGACCCAAGAATTATTTGCTGGGGGTGCGGATGAGTGGTTCAAGCATATTTTCAAGGGGTGCGGTAGGATTTTTTTTGCCTAAAAAATACACTATTTTTTTTCAAGGGGTGCCCACTCACCTAGGGTTGCACCTGGGTCCGCCCCTGCTTCACTCTGTTATTTGTGGGTTTTGAGTGTGTTTTATGACTGGAATTATGGTGATTATGACTTTGTATACTTTGTAGAAAAAATAGACTTTGTAGGCGAACCCCACCTTGATAAATTAAACGCTTTACCAACAATTGAAGACATTAACTTTAACAAAAAATTGACTTAACCAATTACATACAATGGTTTTAACAAAATAGAATTGAAACATTAAGACAAACCTAAAAAACATGCTAAATATAAATAGGATGTTTAAATTAAAAGTTGCTAAAATGAATGGGGATTTGAATAAACGTAAAAATGAGATTATTTTATCTAAATCATCTATTTTTTTTATGTTCTTAGAGCACATCTTTCATTCAGAATTAAAAAGGATGCGTTCTAAATAAGTATACCATGTTTCTTTGAGATACACTATTTTCTCAGTAAACTTTCGCTTGATGTAACGGGCAAAATCCTCAATATAAACGCCAAAACATACAAAAACCACAAAATTTAAAAAACGTCATTTCATGGAGATTCAGTTTTGTTCTCAATAAAGTTTAGCTGAACGGGATGGACAACATTGTTAGACATCTTTCTTGACTGAGGATTAACAATGTTGTCCATCTTGTTTAGCAAAACATTATTGAGTGTAGCATGACCAAAATTAGAGGTTTATGGTAGTTTTATTTAGTGACGTTGTTTTTTTTTGGCGTTTGATTTGCTTGTCCGATCTTATATTGTTTGTTATGTAACTTCGAAGTACAGTAGAAACTCTATAAAATAATACACTTGGGACCACCAAAATTTATTAATTAAAAGAGTTATTAATTAATCGATAAATTAATAATTATTAATTAACCTTGTGACGCGGGGATCATACGAGCTTTTAAGATGCATTATCGTCGTCGATTTTATAGAAGTCTTTTGGAGGGTTTTGAATTAGGGGTTCCAAATCCAGCAAAAATAAATGTATTAGATACAATGAATCTTGCAATTTCAGCATGGACTATGGATGTTCGTGCAAATACAATTGCGAACTGCTTTCGTCATTGTAAACTTCGATCAACAGATAACATGACTTTTGAGAACTCAGATGAAGGTGGTGAAAGCACTCAAGAACTCCAGAATTTGATCAAAGAGTTGGGTTATCGCAATGCAATGGATGTCGAAGATGTTCTGACTCACCCAGAAGAAAATGTAGTTGCACAGTTGTTGACTGATGAAGAAATTATTGAAAGCGTTATTGGAATTAATAAAGATGATATCGATGAAGAAGATGATGAAAGTTCTACAATGGAGCCCCCTTCGTGAAACGAAGCTATTAAAGCGGCAATCACATTGAACAATTTCTTGTTGAGCTATGAGAAAACAACATCAGAAGTTCTTACCATGCTAAGGAAAATTAGAGACGAGATTCAAGGGGAAATTGATTTCAACAAAAAACAAAAGACAATTGAGTCATTTTTCAAGAAACCTTCATAAATCATTCATGTAATATGCTATATATAAGGAATTATTAATTTATATTTTATATGGGGTCTAAAGAAATTATCAAAAATGTATTATCTTATAATTTTAGCGAATTATTAATTTAGCACCCTATCCCCGAGTCGGGAAATATTATCTTAGAGAGTTTATTAAATAATCGAGTATTAATTTATCGAGTTTCTACTGTAGCATGTTATGAACAAATAGGTCGAAAAAAAAGATGGAAAAAAATGATGTATAAAGAATGATGTAAAACGCCAAACTGAGATCTATGTGTGTTCTGTAAGAATGAAAAATACGAAACGCCAAACTACTCTTCACTGGCTCTTGAAGATCATCTGTGTGTGTTCTGTAAGAATGAAAAATACAAAATGCCAAACTACTCTTCACTGGCTCTCGAAGACCTTGTGGATCTTCTTTTAATTACGGCCTGTTTGCATGTCGATGTGTAGTGTCCATAGCCTTTGCAGTTCTGACATTGTCTTTCTTTGGCCCCGAGTTTCGACTTTGATTTCTTTTTCTCGATTGCTATCTCCTGTTTAGATTTCAGGCGCTTCCGAGAACCAGAACCTTTGGATTTATACCCAACAGGGCCTCTTATCGGATTCTTGTCGTTTTTATATTGACCGGTTATCTCGGCAAATCTATCCCTAGTACTAGCGGGATGAGCAACAATCTGCATATCTTGAACCTTCTTCATATAAGATTGAACATGATCCTTGTATAAGGATAACTCCTCTTTATTCCCAGATAAACGGTTCAAAGTATATTCCGTTGAAAAAATAATATCCCGCATCATACTTTGCACATCAGGATCAAGCTCGGTCATATATTCACGACTAATTGAGTATTCGGGATAACAGTTTGGGGAGGCCTCTTTGCGCCATCTATTCAAAATGTATTGTTTTGGAAATTTCCTAATGTCCATAATTCTCAAAACATAGAATATATGTCTACATAGCAAACCAAACTGCTCAAAATGCCTGCATGAGCAACTGCATGTGCAATCAGACTTACGGAACATTACCTGAAAAACGCCAAAAACAATATCTCTATAACGCCATGCAGAGAATGTTTGTCTAAAAAAATTATAAAAAACACAATGGATATGATAAACGCCATTTACAGAAAACGCCATATAAAAACAAAACGTCATTGTTTACCTCAAATAAGGATGTACAAGGCTGCTGGAAGTCATTTATGTAAAACTTAACAAACCCATCGGGCCGATCTTCATAACATTGATTTATGCAATCCGCAATTCCAATTAGCTCAACTTGAACATCACAAAAAATATTTTTTGTGTATATGTCAACAGCTTGGCATTCCAACAATTGGTAATTACTCTTCAAATGGGGTCGTTTATATCGAGATTCATGATCATTTTTCTGGTGCATGTGACGCTGTGCTTCTATTGCAGTTTTGTAACGAGTCATGAACTCAACAAGAGTAGCTTTCGAATTGCACACTTGACCAAAAAAATGATTCTCACTCTCCGACCTCGATGTCGTTCGCATAAGACCCGATATCTCTTCCATTTTATAGTATGCAGGGATCCAAGATTTCCTGAGTGTAAAAATATCAGATAGCCAGTCATTATCTGATAAATTGAACTCTTTGATAACCACTTCCCATTCTGATTCAAACTCATCAGGTGTGAGAATATCCGTCCACACAACACCACAAATACGTTCTTTGAAATTGGTGGAATTGCATAGCCTAACACCAACCTATGTATAACACGAAAACGCCATGCATAAAAAAACATATATATTACACAAAGACAAAACTTAATTAAAAAACAGTAACAAGGTACAGAACGCCATGTATTTTAAAACGCACTGTATCCTAAAATGCCAAAGGTAAAAATAAGCATACCAACCAGAGAAAGTTTATACATCACATGCCACATGCATAACCGATGCCTCGTGTCAACAAATACAACAGAAATAGCCTTCTTTATTGCTGGATCTTGGTCAGTGACAACAACTTTTGGTTGAGAACCAACAACTTTTAGAAAAACTCTCAACAACCAAATATACGTATCAGCAGTTTTTGACGCCAATAATGCAGCACCAAATGTAACATTGCAGGGGTACAAACACCATAGCGTATCTGCATATGAAAACGCCATGAGAACTGAAACAATAATAAAACGCCATTGCATGTAAACCCATAAAACGCCATTGCATGTAAACTCATAAAAACACCATTGCATTTAACTCATAAAAACGCCATTGCATGTAAACTCAAAAAACGCCAAAAAAACAGAAGAAGTTGAATTATAAATATTACTTGTTGGAACGATACGTGGCATCAAACGAAATCACATCACCAAACACATGGTAATTACGTTTGGCTTGATCGTCACACCAAAAAAGTCCCTTCAAACGATTGTCTTCGTCAGTGAAGTAATCGTACGAGAAATTAGGCTGGGAATGTTTTTTTTCATCCAAATGTCTCACAACCATATCGGTGTCATATTCCCCTATAAACAAGTTAATTTGCCTCTTATAGTTCTTAAATTCAACTTTACTTGCACCCACGTCTTCAAAACCGCCAAAACAAGTCTTCATAACATTAAACGCCTTGACGGGACCCAAATTTAACTTAGACATGCTATGTATAACATGCTTATGGAGCTGAGTGAGGTGTTGTTCAGTTGGAAGGAAATGCTTATCAGGACGTTCAACAAGATCATGGTTGTGCTCCTCGACAAACTTATACACCTTCCATGATCCAGCCTCAAAAATTACACCTAACAGTGCACCACAATCAGCCCTCTTTGAAAAGTTGGATCGCACTAATCGCTCCTTTTGATTGGGGTCCAACTATCAACCTTCTTGTCCTTATATAACCCAGATCTCGTACACAAGTAATACTTAATATGTAACACACCTTTAGAGTTTGTCTTTGTAGTCCCTTTCCTGACTGAAAACCCACACTCCTTGGCATACTTAACATACATTGAATAACAATCATCGAGGCTTGTGAATACCATGTTCATTGTGGGCTTTATTTCTTCACTAACGTCAGGAATGATAAATGGTAATCCAGTTTTGGGGCAAAACTTTTGACTCGAGGAAGCAACTTCGTCTGAGAAAACACGATGAGGAACAGAAAAATCAGAAAAACGTCATTAAAAATAGAAAATGTCTCGTAATAACATTATAGATTAAAACACCATTAATTGAATAATAAACAAGACATAATAAACACATAATTTGAAAACGCCATGATGAAAACGCCAAAATACGCACACCATAACTTTATTGATTAACAAAAATACTAATGCGACTTGATAATGAAAACACCATGACATGAATAATTAAAAACACTTAACAACATAAATAATTAACAAAAATATAACATCATAATGAAAACGCCATAGTTAACAAAACTGATATTTACAAAAATTAACAAATAGTAATAACTGATGTTTACAAATACTACTAAATAATATTCAAAGCTAATCAAAGAGATGTAAAATGCCAATGATCGTAAAAACATAAGAAATACACTAGATCCTAAACGAAAATTAAAATTAATATTGAAAACTCCATAAAACACGATTAAATTGGATAATTGGACAACGCGATTGAAATCATACAGCACATTATGAAATACTAACTAAAAAAAAAACAATGAAACAAGCATAAAAGAGCAAAACGCCATATCTGTTGCATGATTTGCTGGAACAAAAATAGGAAACGTCATCGAATTTTACTTTGTCGAACAAAATCCACGTTAGACACCATAGATCTGAGAAAGCTTGCAAAGGAGGTTGTAGGTCCCTCGGAGGTTGAGGTTAAACCTATTCCTTGTTATGTCTAACACACTAGCAAGTGCGGAATCCAAGCTAGCATGCAAACCGAGATAGAACAAGCACAAACACAACACACAATCTTCACCGATTAACACCACTTGTATTAATACGTATGAAAGGTTCGGTTACAAGCTCAATGTTTACAAATGTGTTTTGCAAACTCTCTCTCTCGTGTGTGTGTGCTCTCAACAGAATGCTCTCTCTTGTTTCTGTCTCTCTAAAGTGTTTTTCTCAACTCTTATGAAGTGAACACAACACATGGGTATTTATACCCAACACAGATCGTCTGGTCGAAGGATCAGACAGACTGATCGTAAGATCATCTGTCGACCAGAAACCCATCGAAGGATCACATATACCTCGAAGGGTGATATCCTTCGAGGTTCATCCATCGACGGTTAATCTTTCGAGCTCATCGAAGGATATAGATAATCCTTCGATGACACATCCTTCGACACAGACATGTTACAAACCATGTGTGGACTGTTTGGCCAAGTCAAACCGGAGGATGGTTGACTTGGTCAAACTTACAAGACTAACAAAGACATCGTTTGGTATCAAGACAAAATACAGACAAAGTACAGACACAAGTGCACCAACAAACTCCCCCTTGGCTGTAGCTTTGTCTCGATCTCGATCTTAATTCTTGTAGGTCCCTCGTGTCTTCAAGTCTTTGACGTCTTTTCAAGTCTTCAATGTCGGAGGATCTTTAAAGTCTTCACGTCTTGAAAGCAGAAAGTGTACCAACAAACTCCCCGTTTCATGTAGGAAGTGTGTTGACAATCTCCCCTTTAACATAAGCTCCCCCTTGAGTTATGCTCGTGAAATACTTGTTCTTTATGAATTGAGATCCTTGTGGTGTTGAGAATGGTCAGCGGCAACTCGATCATCTTCATCATTTGAGTGCCTTCACGTCGTGTCTTCATTCCGAAGCTTGCCATCGACCATGTTCTCCTTGCCTTTAGAATCTGCACATGCAAGAAATCTAAACGCGTAATGAGAACAACTGCTTGGAATATAGTAAACATAAACAAATGACACACTTATGACCATTGTTTAATTAAACACCGTCCGACAGTTTTAAAGTTTAATTTATTTTATCAATTACAATTTTAACTTTCAACACTTTGCAAATTTCGACCGTTTATGAAGATTTAGTCGACTTGGTTTTCGTTCAGGTTTCAGGTAACGAAGACTCGAGCTCCAACATCGTACGATCGAAAATAAAATAGAAATAAAATCTTTTTGGCTTTTAGAAAGTTTATATTAAAACACACCTAAAATCTTTTTGGAATTTTTGAATATTTCAAATGTAAAGACAGAAAGCAGTAAATAAATATATACAAAGGTGCGGAAAATGAAAGCATTAAATAAATATTTACAGACATTCTTTTTGCGAGTTTCGAGGGTAAGAGAATCATATCAGTGTACGGTCATGCCAAAACGCTCTTGTTGTTCAATTAGTTAACATTAAGATAAGCATCCTATAACGACTATCGGTATTGTTGTCCACATAAGCTCAACTTATCAGATGTAATCATGGCGAGGGGATACGTTAAGGTATGATTTATACTTACCGACCGGTGTTCATCCACATCACGACACATTCCCGTATCAAGGTATGCACGAGGGTTCATCTTACCGGTGAGTATAACGATTATCATCTGTTTGACCGTATATGATGTGAGATTCTCACTTATTTTGTTTTGAAAACAAGCCCTATGTGATATAATCACTTATTGATGAGGAACTTGATTTTCGATGCATGAGGGCACAGGAGTAAGTCCGTGAACAGGTCAGTACTTTCGTACAGCAGAGAGACGAACTTGACTCCCGGATGAATGTGATATATTATCACTTATTTGTTTGGACATGTGATTGTTGATCACTTATTGAGGTCGAATGCAATATGTACACGTATGTATGGTATCATGGAAGATCTAGACTTGCGTCCCCGTTATTTTTCGGTAAAAGATACAACCATGATACCCAGATGATAAGCAGCATAAAGACCGAATATTTCAGAACCTCGGCAATCTCTCAAACGAAATTTCGGTACTAAGACCATATGCCAATGAATGGTTCCCACCTGGTCTTCAGTCGATTTAAGTTTATATCACCCTGCACACTTTAAAATGATTGTGAGCCTACCGATACATCTTATATAGAGCTGCTTATCGTTTTTCATTTAAGGTTTAAAGAGGTTTAGACAGACCACTGATGTACTATCATTTTCTCTTTTGCTCGCCAGGAAGCTCATTTTTGTTTTTCTATTGTTTTTGTGTTTTTGAAATTTTTCGTTGTTTTTGGATTTTCAAATTTTTGGATTTACTCCCCCTAAAATCAATAAACTAAGACAAATTTAAAACACAAAGGTATTTACAAAAATGATTTTCCGATGTTGTTTTACTCTTGCTTGACCTTAACGCCGTTTACCAGTAATAAGTAGTCAAATCTTGATTTGTCAAATGCTTTGGTAAAAAGGTCGGCACGTTGGTCATCGGTGTGGACATAAGCAACATCGATTAGCCTTTTCTCAAAGCAATCACGTATGAAGTGATACTTAATTTCGATGTGCTTAGTCTTTGAATGCTGCACAGGATTTCTAGTGATCTGTAAGGCAGCAGAATTATCAACGTAAATAGGAGTAGTTAGGAATTCAAAACCGTAGTCGCGCATTTGTTGTTGGATCCATAGGACTTGGGAGCAACAACTTGAGGCAGCAATGTATTCAGCTTCGCATGTTGATGTAGCGACGCACGTCTGCTTCTTGCACTGCCATGTGACTAGGCGATTTCCCAAAAACTGACATCCAGCCGTTGTCGATTTACCATCGATTTTGCATCCGCCAAAATCAGAATCACTGAATGCGATCAGGTCAAAGTTATTATCCCTAGGGTACCATAGACCGGTGTCAGGGTAACCCTTCAAATAACGAAAAATCCTTTTTACAGCTGCAAGATGTGAGGCCTTCGGGTTGACTTGATGTCTGGCAAGCAGGCACGTTGGGTACATTATATCTGGTCTTGATGCTGTGAGGTACATAAGAGATCCGATCATCGCGCGGTAGTATGAGGGGCTAGTAGCTTCACCCTTCAAGTCTGGAGTAATTCCGTGATTTTGTGGCAATGGGGTACCGATGGGCGTTGCATCAGACATCTGGAACCGGCTCAAGATGTCACCAACATATTTAGTCTGATGGATGAATATCCCAGACTCAGTTTGTTGTACTTGTAGGCCCAAAAAGAAAGTCATTTCCCCCATAGCACTCATCTTGAATTTATCCTGCATTACACGCTCGAAATCCCTACACAAAACATCATTAGTAGAACCAAAAATAATATCATCAACGTATACCTGTACCAGTAGAAGATCTCCATCTTGTTCTTTGATGAAAAGAGTACAATCGATAAGGCCTCTGCGAAATCCATTCTCCAGCAGATAATTAGATAAGGTTGCGTACCAAGCTCGCGGTGCTTGATGTAGACCATATAGAGCTTTGTTGAGCAACCAAACCCGATCGGGATGGATAGGATCTTCAAAACCTGGAGGCTGTTCGACGTACACCTCTTCTTCCACCACACCATGTAAGAATGCACTTTTCACGTCCATCTGGTATACCTTGAAACCTTTGAATGAGGCATAAGCCAGAAAGATCCGAATTGCTTCTAGACGTGCAACAGGTGCATACACTTCGTTGTAGTCGATCCCTTCTATCTGACGAAAACCTTGAACGACTAGCCTTGCTTTGTTTCGAATAACGACTCCACGGTCATCCTTTTTGCATTTAAACACCCAACGGGTACCAATCTTCTTATAACCAGCAGGTTTCTCTACGAGTTTCCAGACACCAAGCTTCTGGAATTGTTGCAGTTCTTCCTGCATTGCTTCAACCCAAGAGTTGTCTTTCAAAGCATCTTTCCAAGTTCTTGGCTCTTCCTGTGAGACATAACACGCGAAAGACCAATCATTTTGTTGACCAGATTCTCGGATAGTTGCATACAAGCCTGCATTGTTGTTGTTTCGCAACATGTTTCTTGTTTGAACGCCACTTTGTACATTTCCGAGGATGTTTTGTTGAGGATGGGTATTGTGAATCCTTGTTTCTGGATTATCTGGAACTGGAATATTTGTACCCAGATTGTTGAGATTGAGATCAACAATCAATTCAAGGCCCGAAATTGACGAAGAGGATGATGCAGTAGCTTCAGCTGTTCTAGGAACATCCACTGGAGGTGTACCCTCTGAAGTACCATGTACTGCTGTTGTTGGAGCTTCTTGATCTGCATCTAGAAATTCATCATCCTCTGAAGATTCGTTCAAGTCGGTAGCATCGTGAAAATCCTCATTGTCGAGAGCATTATTGTTCACTGAAGATGGTTCTTGATTGACAATAATTGGACGAACCAACAGTGAATCTGTTGCATTGTCACTCTCGAAAAACATCCTTGCCGCAACATTTTCTTCAACGGCTTCAACATTGATCGAATTGAAAAAGTCATCGTACTCAAACATCCAAGGCTGACCAGGACATTTGACTGGTAAAGTGTGCCTTTGTACTCTGACTTCAGACCATTCCTCGACCCTTTTAGTCTCTAGATTCCAGACTCTTAAGTTTGGGGTGGAATACCCAAGAAAGTATCCTTCAATTGCTTTTGCCCCAAACTTTCCATTAGGATCGATTATTGTGCACGGAGCTCCAAACGGTTCAAGATATGACAAATCTGGTTTCCGTTTGTTAATAAGCTCAAAGCAGGTCTTGTTGTGCCTTTTGACTGTAAGGACCCGGTTCAACGTATAACATGCAGATGCCACAGCTTCAGTCCAGAATGGAATCGGCAATTGTGACTCTACCAACATAGTCCTAGCAGTCTCGATCAATGTGCGGTTCTTACGTTCAGCGACGCCATTCTGTTGAGGAGTGTAAGCTGCACTGAATTCGTGAAGAATACCTTTTGAAGTGCAAAACTCCGCCATGGCATGATTTTTAAATTCTGTACCATTGTCGCTACGTATCCGCCTAACCTTCAACTTGTATAGATTCTCAATCTGAATGATCAAGTTTTTGATAATACCGAAGGTTTCACTCTTATGTGCCATGAACGCCACCCAAGAAAATCTTGAATAATCATCAGTTATCACGAGGCAATATTGATCATTCCTAATGCTTTTGTGCTTGACAGGACCGAATAAATCCATGTGCAAACGTTCAAGAGGAACAGCCACCGTGTTGACTTTCTTTATAGGGTGTCGCTTCTTCGTTTGTTTTCCTTTCTGGCACGAGACACAGATGTCTTGAAGATGGAAGTTTTTAAGAGGAACACCATTCACTAATTCATTTGACACCAAATGATTCATTTTGCGTAAGTGAATGTGACCCATTCGTCTGTGCCAAGAGATTGTGTCTTTTTCTGTGGCTTTGGAAACGAAACAAGTTGCTTGTGCAGACGTTGTGATAGCTTGGCTCATATCAAGGACATACAAATCATTTATCCTTGGAGCCGACAAGAGAATCCATTCTTTTGGAATTTTGAAGCCGGGTTTCAGCACATAACATCCATTTGCATCAAAGTGTACTGAGAACTGCTTATCACAAATTTGAGAAACACTAAGAAGATTGTGATCAAGTTGTTGTACAAAGTTGATCTTATCAAAGCTAACAACCCCGTTGGAAATCATTCCTTCACCCGTAATATATCCGCCTTTATCTCCAGCAAAAGCAACATAACCTCCTCTATATAGATTTAACGTCATAGAGAAGCTTCATGTCGCCTGTCATGTGCCTGGATGCCCCACTATCAACAATCCAATGACTACTGATAGTTCCTCCTGGAACACCCTGCACATGAACTCACATAATTAGTTGGAGATGGGGACCCAAGCCATTGTGGTCTTGGGTCTTCCATTTTCATCAACAACAATAACTTCTATTCTTTGATGATTCGAAAATTGTGATGGTCCCCCTGAATTTGTGGTTATTTTAGGTTTCCATGTTTGTTGAGATTTACCAGTTTGATTGTTTGAAGTTTTTGAAAATTTCGAACTTTCTAGTTTAACTGGAACCGATTGTTTTTGAACCACTTCATTTTTAAGTGCCTTTTCAACCACCTTGACTTGTTGGCGTTTCTGTTTCTTTTCCCTTTCTCTTACAAGTCGGGGATCTTGTTTTACAGAAACCGATCGCTTTTGGTGACTGTGTTCACGGGGATCATCTTCTTTGGCTTTCAATTTATGAAGATACGGGAAATTTCTGACAATGTGCCCAATTATACCACATTCAAAACATGATCTTCGTTCAACAAACCCCGAAGTATCATGTGATCGTCTTGCCGATGATGAACTTTGTGATCCCGAGGTACTAGGTTTTGAACTATTTGGTTCATTCCTTTTCATCACTGTTGCTTTCTTGACAAAATCTAAGTTAGATTGATTTTCAAACGTTGCAATTTTGTCCGTTCCCTTAGATTTCACAAAGTTCACATTCTTGTTCTCCTTCTTATTCGGCTTCCTTTGACTTTGAGTCGGTGTCTTACCTCTTGGTTTGGTATGATTTTGCTGCTTTTTCTCTGTTGGTAGTTTCTGATTGCCAAATTGTTTTCTAACTTCAGCCTTTGGGATAGGAGGGCACTGTGTTACCACAATGTGTGATCCTTTCTTACCCAAAAACTTACTTGTTGAATTTTCAAAGACTTTACTGATTAATGATTGATTAACATTCTTAATAGGAAAATCTTTGTCTGAATAAATTTTATTATCACCAACAAGAGTATACAGCAAATCCACACTCTCCGACTCTTGTGCAGACAAGGACTCGATTGCAACAGTCTTAGCGGGTTTTGCAGGAGGATCACACAGAATATGATTCTCAAGAGGTATGTCCTCTTCTTTTATCACCGCATCAGACTTTGCTGAAACAGTATCATCAGATTCATCATCAGAAGAATCAGCATCCTCAACAACAACTGGAGGATCCTCAGTAGTTACAAATGTATCTGCTGACGCATCTGAATCTGATGGTACTTCCTTCTTGTATCCGAGTCCTGTTGCAAATTCCTCAACATCTAAAGGAACAGATGGTTCAAAGAAAACTCTATCTTCCTCATCCGGCATGGCATCATAATTGTTTCTCACAGGTGGTGGACATTTCTTGTAACCTATGCATGTGACATCCCGTTTCTCTTTCTGAACGTCAATGATGTGATCCAACACATAGCTAGAGCTCAAATAACTGTCTAACTTGAGTCGGATCGCCTCACTTTCAGTTTTAACACAGGCCATTTCCTTTTGCATTACCTCAAGACGAGTTATATACAAATTAATGTCAGTTTGTTTTCTGGAAACCATTTTTTTCAGCTCTGTTTTATCTTTCTTTAATGTTTCAATCATCGATTTAAATTCCTTTTCATGGTTTCCATAAAACATGTTGGCTTCTGTGCACTTAGAAAGATCCACGGTTAATTTCTGATTGTGGATGAATGTCACATCATATTTCTCTTGCAAAGCCTCGTGTTTGCTTTGCAATTCACACCACTTATCATTCAAAGAAACATGTTTGTCTTGCAAGTCAAACAAACTAGCTTGTAAAGCATCATGTTTGCCTTGCAACTCAGACATGTTTGTCTCTAAATCAGCACATTTAATACGCAAACTATCACAGTTATCACAGCTAACAGAAGTGGGTTCATCGACACATACCTGACTTGATGAACTGTCGACATTAGCCATAAAGGCTGAATGGAGAGAAGACGAAGAATAAGCAGCTTGATCCACCAAAATAGATCTTCTATCAGTTCCTGCTGCAGCTTCTTCCAATAGCTCATCAATATCTGCATTAAGTGAAGCACTTGATGTGTCATCTTCCTGATCATTCCCTGAACTCGAGGACTCCTCATCTGAACTTCCACTGTAACTGGAGCTGTCTTCATCTTCAGAAGATTCAACACCATTGGTGGAAGATTCTCCACCACTGGCGTGTTTAAGATCCTTGACAACTTCAGCAAAACAAGCTGTTCCATTTGGAGCATCATTTCCCAACTGGATTGACCAATCACAGCCTTCATCTACTTGAACCACAAGTGCCTGGTTGGCATTAGATGGTCCTGCTTGACTCTGGTTGTTGACAGGCACCAGTGTGCGCTCGTTGTTCCTTACTTGGTTCTGATTTGCCCTGTTGCCTTGACCTCTGAAAGGATTTTGGTTCCCATGTTGAGATGGCCTCGTACATTCACGCTTGAAATGACCACGTTCACCACAATTGAAACACTTAACGGCCTGCTTATCAAACCCATACTTGGTGTCTTTCTTGCTCTCCAAGCTGGTTCTGCCTGTTCTTTCCATGAAATCCTTTGCTCGCCTAACAGCACTGGCAAAGGCCCACTTGATGTCCATCATCTCCATCTCCTCTTTATCGATCTGCTGATAGTCTTCTTGTGTTAGATTAATGTTACCAATCTGACCTTCCACTAATCCACAGTATGCGCTCACCAAAGTGTTTAGCAGCTCCATGTGTTCCTTTGCTACTTCCACACTGACTTTAGAAAAGCTTGAGGTGTCGAGCCGTACTGTATTTGGCTTTGATTGTTGACCAGCAGATGACGTGCTTCCATAACAAGCTTGCTGTTGAGGAGGAAGTGGATTCCCATACATGTCTGTTGGTACGGTAGATTGAGGAGGAAGTGGATTCCCATACATGTCGGTTGGTCCGGTAGATCGAACAGGTAATGGATTTCCGAACATATCAGTTGCTCTGATAGGTCGTTGGCTTTGCTGTTGTGGTGCTGGTTGGGGAACTGGTTCAAGCGGATTTCCATACATGTCTGTTGCAGGAGGCTTGACCGGAACTTGGATAGGATTGCCATACATGTCAGTGCTAGACACAAACGCTGTTTGAATTGGAGCGTGTGAAGAAGGCTTTGTAGAAGTGCTAGAAGTTCCATAATACATTTCAGGATTTTGTGGCACGGGAACTCTTTTTGCCTTGAGAGTTTCTTCCTGATTCTTGTTTTCCAGGAGTTGAACAAAGTCATTGAAGCTCGTTGTAGCTAAAGTACCATTGTACTTCATGATTTCCAAGAAAGTATTCCATTGAGGTGGCAACGCATCTGCAAACCTTTTTACAATCTCTGCTGAAGTTGTAACAACCCCAAAATTTGCCAATTCCGTCAGCAAATGATTAAATCGACTTGTCAAATCTCCTAAAGACTCATTCTCCATACAAGTAAAACCATCAAACTCTTTCTTTAGCAGGTCTTTTCTCAATTGACGTGTCGCTTCATTTCCTACGCCCCTTGTCTTCAACGCGTCCCACAACCTCTTTGTCGTCTTGTAACTGACAAATTGATGATAAATATCTTTACTTAACGCCTGAGTAAGAATGGCATATGCCTTCTTCTCCAAATCATAGACCTTCTTCTGATCTTCCGTAAGATCTGCAAACGTAGCAGCAGATGATGCGGCAACTTCTATTGTTTGATCGAAATCTGTGATGAACCGCAACCACAATTCTGTATTTTGGCCAAGGACGTATGTATGAAATCTGTCAATCCATCCTGGATATTCATATAAGTGCATCAACTTTGGAGGCCGATTCAAACTTCCGGTTTCGCTCTCGCTTAAGAGAATGCTTTGAACACTTGGAGTTTGATTTGATACGAATGCCCATTGACCGGTAGAAATTGCATTAGCTTGAGAAGATACCGGTGCGGGAGACGGAGTACCAAAATACATATCTGTATTTACCGGAGTACCCCATCTTGGATTCATTTTTGATCAAGAATAATAATACCTGAAAATCACAAACTAGTTAAACATAAACATAGTAAGTTCGAAAGATCAACACTTGTTCGAAGGATCAACAGTGTTCGAAAGATTACTGTTGAGTCTCGAACAATGATTTCGAAAGACTCCCCAATCGTAGGATCCTTGTCTTTCGAATAAGAGCAGTAAAACGAAAGATGTATCCTTCGAAAATATTCCTTGGATCGAAGGATAAGTCACAAACTTCGAAGGATGTTCGAAGGATGATTATCTATCGAACCTCCTTTGATCGAAAGATGATCTTTCGACTTCGAAGGATATCTTTCGAACTGCCCTGACACAGTTGACAAAAGATGACAGGTTGGTGAAAAAGGTGATGGGTTGGTGAAATCTTTCGGCAGAAGGTATGCTCAGACAGTCAGACCATACCTTTTACCAAAACCATGATTTGAAACATAAAATATAATAAACTTATCCAGAAAAACCGGTCACCGGAGAAGCCGGAATTTTGGCCGGAAATTACCAAACACCTCAAAAACAAGTTTTTAAGTTACCCAACCCGTCTTTTAACACACCCGGTTAGTTTAGAACACGTTTTAACGTCTGGAAACGCGAGAAAAACAGTAAAAACGGATGCTAAACCAAGTGAGTTTTTGTCCAAAACACTCCAAACACTTGTATAAACCCGGTTTTTAACAAGGAAAAGAGCCACGGCTCTGATACCACTTGTAGGTCCCTCGGAGGTTGAGGTTAAACCTATTCCTTGTTATGTCTAACACACTAGCAAGTGCGGAATCCAAGCTAGCATGCAAACCGAGATAGAACAAGCACAAACACAACACACAATCTTCACCGATTAACACCACTTGTATTAATACGTATGAAAGGTTCGGTTACAAGCTCAATGTTTACAAATGTGTTTTGCAAACTCTCTCTCTCGTGTGTGTGTGCTCTCAACAGAATGCTCTCTCTTGTTTCTGTCTCTCTAAAGTGTTTTTCTCAACTCTTATGAAGTGAACACAACACATGGGTATTTATACCCAACACAGATCGTCTGGTCGAAGGATCAGACAGACTGATCGTAAGATCATCTGTCGACCAGAAACCCATCGAAGGATCACATATACCTCGAAGGGTGATATCCTTCGAGGTTCATCCATCGACGGTTAATCTTTCGAGCTCATCGAAGGATATAGATAATCCTTCGATGACACATCCTTCGACACAGACATGTTACAAACCATGTGTGGACTGTTTGGCCAAGTCAAACCGGAGGATGGTTGACTTGGTCAAACTTACAAGACTAACAAAGACATCGTTTGGTATCAAGACAAAATACAGACAAAGTACAGACACAAGTGCACCAACAGAGGTAACAACTAACAAGAAATCTTTGGAGTTTTAATTTGAAAGAGATTTATAACGTGAATAAGGAGGGAACGTATAAAAGGACAATCGTACCCCTGCATATCAATTAGCGCCCCCTGCCACGTGTTGGGCCAGGATCCGTTCTCACCGTTCTCACACTTTTCACTGTTCTCTCCTGATCCCGTACCTATATATGTGGGTATAAATGTTGTGTTTTAGGAGGCTTGATTTGATCCATTGATTGAATAGGATGAGAGCAATTGAAAACCGTAGGATTATGATCCATATGATGCCTAACAAAATGTTTTGATTGGTTCACTTTGTTGGTGCTATTAACAACTCACCCTCAAAAAATCAATTTAATAGTGCTATTAACAACTTCACTCTCAAAAAATCAATTTAATGGTGCTGTATAACTTCTAAACATTTATGGTACTTTGTAATCTATTTTTTTTGGTGGTGTGTTTATTTATTAGTGTGGTAATCTTGTGATTTGGTGCTTTGTATTCTAAAACACCACCAAAAATTGAATTTTACACCACCAAAAAAATGGTTTTGTACGTAACTCAAAAATATATCCACACTCATCATCAATGGACAAATTGATGACAATTGCATTGTACAGAATCTCAAAAATACAAATATCAAAGACACCATAATCATAAGAACTTGACATTTAAAAACATAACACACCAATCTTACAGGCATACTAATAAAAAAAAACGAACGGATAATTATATTATTTCTGATAACATCAAAATTTGGATCAACAAAAGAACAATGAGATCAAACTAACATAACAAAAACAACATGCATAATATGATAATATGATAATAATAATCAATCCGAACATAGAATCATAATATTAATAATAATATCATATCCGAGATACATTCGAGAAGAACAAAACAAATCAACGATTCGGGTTGGAGGCAACGGAGAGAAAGATGATAACCGCAGCCAAGAACACTGGAACTAGAACAATCACCGGAATCGACGGTGGTGCCACTGGTCCCATCCCTAGCGGCAGAAACAACATGCATCCGACCACCAAAAGCATCGCCACGACCGATCCAACGCCCCAGCCGTACTCCATGTTGTTTTCCATATCTTCTTCTCGAATTGGTTTAGATCGGACAGTTAACTTGGTTTCTTCTGCCCGCTGAGAGTAACGATTATGTGTATCTCACTTGTTTGTCTGAAAGTGTGCATGTAAGTTGTTTATATACAAGTATGAAGGGGTACGTGCCTGTTCGGAGAGTGTACGACGTACGGTTGCATGGCGGTTAATATAGTTTTCTCATTTTTTCTTATTTTTGAATGGATGTGACGGTTATTAGTTTTTTTTTTTTTTTTTTTTAATGGTTGTGACGGTTAATAGTTAATTGAGGTTATTTGGTGACGTACGATGTGAGAACAGCGGTTGTGTGTGATTTGCAAAGGACACGTAGGTTTAGGCATGCATGCATGCATGCTTGCTACGTTTTCTGGAGAGTTTGATATTAAAATTTGAGTTAAATGCTATTTTAGTCCTTGCGGTTTGGTTCATTTTGTCAGTTTAGTCCAAAGGTTTTATGTTTCTCCTGTGGGTACAAAAAGGTTTCACCGTTGCTATTTTAATCCACTGGGATAACTTCATCCATTATTTCTGTTAACGAAAAGGGCAATTCGGTCATTTTATATGGCCAATTGCCCTTCTACTTAACAGAATTATATATAAAATGACCGAATTGTCCTTCTCGTTAGCAAAAAATGGACGAAGTTATCCCAATAGACTAAAATGGCAACAGTGAAACCTTTTTGAACCCACAGGCGAAAAATGAAACTTTTGTACTAAACTAACAAAATGGCCCAAACCACAGGAAATAAAATAACATTTAATTCTTAAAATTTGGACGTGTAGGTTTAATAATGTGTAATTTAAAATCAACAAAGAATGATACTAAAACACTACGCTCGGAAATAATTGTTGCAATAGTTTCGTCGCTAGTTAGTTTTGAGATCTGAGTGTTATGTGATGGAGATCGATGCGATCATTTGCAACAGTTTTATGACGAAATGATTGTGGCAAATTAATGTGTACAAAATGCAACATATAAATTACATCAAATGAGACACAAAACTAACCCTTTTTTAGTATTAATGTTGGAAAAAGTGTGTTTTTGTCTTCCTTTTGTATTTTCAGGATTAAATGAGCTCAAATGAACAAAAGAAGCAAAAAAGGCAGCTAAATCTAACAAAAATACAAGAAAAGGGATAAACGTGGCATGCCCGACCCCCCGACAGCATCTTCCCAAGCAAAACAAGAAAACAGAAGGCTGAACACGCCCTGTGCTCAGTGAGCACGGGGGCGTGCCCAAGTGTCTGCAGAAAAGACAAAGCTGTAGAAGCTTCTATTACCCACCACGGGGGCGTGCCCAGCGGACACGGGGCCGTGGTCAACTCTAAGATTCGCAGAATCTGAGGAAATCTTGATAGTACAGATACGCTTCTGCACACGGGGTCGTGCCCAGCGGACACGGGGGCGTGGTCAACTAATGCAGACAAACTGCAATTAATGAAGAAAGAGAAGGAGGATGGACACGGGGCCGTGCCCAATGGACACGGTGCCGTGCCCGAGATGTTGTTCAGGCTATAAATAGGGGTGCTTGGCTCATTTACAAACCATCCCTTGGCACACCACCTCTCTCACACTTCACCCACACTCCACCACCACCACAACACCATCATCCACCACCATCATCCATCATCCATCATAGAGTGTGTGAGTCGTCTCGGGATCCAAGATTGATCGTAAGAATTCTTGACAATCAAAGGCCATGTTTGCCTAAGTCTCTTACATCACTTGGTGAAGACAAGTGTTTAGTGTAATACTTTTTATTTTTAATCTTTTCGCACTTTTTTTTTGGTTATGTATTAATGACTTTAATAACTAGTTTCTTATGTTGAAGGTGATTCTTCCTTATCGTTTGTCCGTGGTGTCTTGGCATTATTTTACTGTATATATAAAATAAAAGATTTTCACCATTCATATCTCCACAGTCTATATGGAGATATGTTGGCTACCTGGTCGGGGGTTAAGGGAACGGTTTGGTAAGAGTCTTGCCTTGTTCAGTGTATAGATCCTGCAAGGACCTGGGTTAAATTTAGTAGGACCTCCTTCAATACCCACTGGTATTGGATGGCGGGGGTCCAAACTCTTTGATCCCCTCATATGTAAACTACTATTAATACTTTAACCCGACTACTTAGGACTGTATCCCTGCTGACTCAGACTACTTAGCCGAGGGTAACGTCACCTTCAAAAGAGGGGCCTACCACATTATGCATTAATAACTTAATTAATTATCTTTCAATAATCCGACCCTTTAGGATTGTATCCTTGCTGACTCAAACTACTGGGTTGAGGGTAACGTCACCTTCAAAAGAGGGGCCTACTACAATAACTAAGATAATCTCTTAAAAAGTGCAAAAGTGCGGAAATAATCAAAAGTTACACTACACACGAGTCGGATCCAAGTGATTCATCTTGTCTATCTGTTTTTATTTTATTTTAATTTTAAGCATTTTAGTTAATTTTATTTTTCTAGTTTAAAAAACCTTTTTTCTAACTTTTGATTTGATTAGACGTTGAGGATAAACCGGTACTAAAAGCTCTTGTGTCCTTGGACGACCTCAGTATCTTACCAACACTATACTACGCTCACGATGGGTGCACTTGCCCATACGTGTGTTTTGTGTTAGTAAATATCGTGTTTTATAAATTTAAAACTTGGCTAAAAAGTGTAAAAGGGCTTAAAATATACATTAAAAACCTACGACACTTCACACGCATCAAGTTTTTGGCGCCGTTGCCGGGGACACAAGGATTTTAAGAAAGTTAGGAATCAACGGCCTAATCATTTTTCTTATTTTTCTGTTTTTTTTTAGGATTTTTTTTAGATTTTCAGCTTCTGCAGAACTCAGCACGGGGCGTGCCCGCTAAACACGCCCCCGTGCCCAATCTTTGGTACTGGCAATCCTGTTTTAAGTCAGACAGTAAGCTGAACATGGGGCCGTGCCCGCTTAACACGCCCCCGTGCCCAAGTTTCAGTTACTGAAAACAGAACCGTAAGATCCCGACAGTTGGTAATCTCTGACACAAACATGAGTGATACTGATATTTTTTACTTTCGGCACTCTTATGGTACATGGTGTCAAATATGTGGTGGCCCTCATAAAGATTTAGAATGTTATTTTTTAAATTATAAGCCCCATTATATAGACCCATTGTTTTCCTGTAGCCTTAAGAGGGGCGAAAGTAAAAATAATCCATATCTCTCTCTCGAAAGCTCCCAATCAGATCTTCTAAGAGAAATGCTTCTTGACGAACTATTTCAATTGGAGGATTTAATTCGTAATTGGGTAAAAGAACTTGAATTGGATTCCATTAATCCACCTCAAGAAGATACTCAAGAAGAATTATTGGGATCACATTCGAATAAAAACAACTTCGTTGTTCCCGAAATCACCTCTAACTCTAGCGAGGACTTGAGCGATAGTCGTCCCTGTGTCGATTGTGCCGTGAAGGACTCTCCATCGACTTCGTTCGGTGCATACATAGACCTGAGCGATTCGGCATACACCTTCTTTAACGAGAGCCCGGGAAAGGGTTGGACTTGTCCACCTACATTTAGCATAGGAATCACCCTCACCGACAACCTCTTGCGTGTGACAACCCTCATGAAACCAGGTATCCGTACAATTAATTAATTATAATTAAGTGCTTAATGACTGTGCTGAATTACTTATTTGCTTTCTGATTACGGCGTCATACTTACATGTGCATCACATATTACATAATGTCACATCATTATCACAGACAAACTTTATTGACATACATGATGCACAAAGCACAGTTAGCACAGTTAACGGATAGAACGGGAATATGCTGACAGGGTTCAGTACCTAGACAGACATTGTTTTGAGACCCAGTATGGGCCAGGGACAAGGTACTACACTAGTATGGTGTGTAGGGAAGTAAGGACCATAAAACTGCGTCACTAGGTGATAGTTTAAGTGCCGGAAAGTGCCAAAAACTCACTTTAAGTGGAGAAATCTGCATTTTTCAGCAAAATTCAGCTTTTTAACATACTAGTATATTGCAGAAAATTGACTAAATGGTCCTGAATGCTTTCCTAAGTGTTGGGAATTAATAGTGTCACAAAAAGTTACATAAAAGACACTATACGGTACAACTTAGCACTTTAACGAACCGGTATCTAACCGAACAACCGGACATTACCCGGAACACCAAAATTTTGCCAGAAACATTGTTTTATTATTTTGAACTATTTATGGTCCCCGAATACCCCAACACACTATAAAATATGTCATACACATATAACACTAGATTTTTACACTTAACCTCCTAACCATTTACCAACTTACCATCAAAATTTACAATTAACCCCCCCCCCCTCACCATTTACGGTCACCATGGACCCACACCCCACTCAAGATTTTATTTCATATTTTATTTAGATTGTTGCTTGATTTGGTTGCCATATTATTGAGTAAGAGATTATAAGTATGGTTCTTGTGATCTTCATCATATCATTCTTACACTTCACAATCTTCACACCATCTCCCTCAAACTCTCTCTCTCCCTCTCGGCTCTTGTTTGTGTCGCCACCACCACCATCCATCCATTTTCAAGCTTATTTCAAGTGCAAGAAGGTGATTCATGGAGCTTGGTGCTTGAAGAACCTTCATCCATTGCTTTCACACACCATCTTCATCATCTTTTCTCTAGTGATCTTCCCTAGCCTTTGAGCTAGTTGTATGCTTCTTGCTACTAATTTTTACTTCTCATTTTGTTGGTTAAAAAGATGTACATTATTATAAATCACAAGAACACTAAAAGACTTAAACAAGAATCATGAACATGAAGCTTAAAAGTGATGAAATCTTGTTGGATTAATGTTGTTTAAATACATGCATGGCACTTGATTGTTATTTACTTGAAATTATGATGTTGATTATCATAAGGAGCTTGCTAAATTGTGATTAAACACATGATTTAGCAATTTAAAGGATGATTATGTGGTGACATAAGAAGATCATCCTCACTTATGAACATGAACTTGAAAATAAAATTATTTCTTGAAAATGATAAATAAAGTGAGCTAGTAATTTTGTGAAGCTAAGATTTATGAATAATTTTCCAAGAAAACAAGTTCAAAATATGATTTTTAGTAAAAACTTGATTCTTACATAAATGTAAATTGCTTTGGTGACAAAATAAGTGTAAGAACACTTTATATAATTTTTGTAGAATATGTTTACAAGTTGTAAACATCTAAAATTTTCAAGAAGGAAGTTTATTAAGAAATAAACACACTTTAAGGGGTAACTAAGTCTACTAAACATGTTACCAAGTTACTACGAGTTTTTGTGTAAGTTCATGTTCATGTTGTTATATATATTGTATAATTTTTGCACTTGGGAAGTGTAGTTTGATTATTGATTGTTGGGTTGATTTTTGAAAAGAAAATGATATGCTTTAATAGCATGGACACCTCCATTTTTAGGGGAAACTATGGCAAAATTTTCTAAAAATATAAACACTTAGAAAAATATTTTCTAACAAGTATTTACAAGTATATTTTGATCATAAGTCTTCGATATAAACTTTGCCATAATTTTTGTAACAAAAATACAAATATTGGAGGTTGTGTTTATAAATAAAAATGGGTAAACATATATATTTAGAATATATATATACATATTAAGACACTTGTGTGATTATTTGCATACTCGGTGAAATGGTTATATTATATAACTTAACAAAGTACCGTGAAATTTATTATCCAAAAACAATACCGTTACTTATATATTTTTGGTATATATTATTTTTGGACAAGGAGAAATATATTATTTTTGGGAAATAAAAATATATTTTCCTAGTATAGTTAGAAGATATATGATTTTTGGGAAAAATATATATTTTCTGGGCAATACGTTATTTTTGGGACAAAATGAGTTTACAAATATATTTTCTAAAGTAAGACTTAGAAATATATTATTTCGGAAATTACAAATACAATAATACAAATACATGTATAAAATACCCCATCCTTGGGAAGGAAATACGAAGTTAAATATTTGAGAAGTATTAATACAGAAATATTGTTTAAACAATTATTCCTAAACAAATATAATTTAAGTTGAAATATTAATTATTTTGACAAGTAATTATAACCTGGAATAATATAAGAAACGTAACTCAAAACATTAATACTAAGCAAAGGCACGGCCCGTCCGTCTAATAGACGTTAGTACACTGTAGGTAGTCGTGTTTGCTGACAGAGTTTGATTACGAGCTGAGGACGCAATACTGTGAGTTCATGTCCCTATTTTCTTTTAACTGTTTTCAGTTTTATACTTCGGGGGTGAAATACATGTTACAATTATTACAGACATTTTATACATGGTATGATTAGCTTAAGGAGGGTTTACTACTAGATCATGTGAAGGGTGGGTACAACACTTAAGGCCATTAATCCTCGTCGTAGGACCGAGGGACATGAGTGATAGATCTATTTGGGTGTAGCGAGCCCACACCCATGAGGCCGGGGCAGCCCATAGTGGTGACTATGTTTTCCAGTCGGAAGCCCGGTACAAATTTGCTAGGTTTGAGTTTTCCTGCACCATTTCACACATACCATTGGCTTTGCAACCCATTGGTGATCTCTTTTTCCTTATTGCTACATACCAGGGACATTTATATATACAAGACATGCTTCAAAGGTTTATACATACTCACATACACATGAACTCGCTCAACTTTTTGTTGATATTTTTAAACTACATGTATTTCAGGGAACTAGTGGATCTGGCAAGGGTATGCATGTGTCTTCAAGCTGCGTTTTAATAAAAGATGTTATCCATGGTTGTCAAGTTTAGGGGGTGTATCCTATTCCTGGACGGGATGCACGTCTCTAAACCCAGTTTTATTTAAAGTCTTTTGTGGAGTCTTTATGAACTCAGTTAAACATGTCATGGTTTGTAATTCAATTTGGTATCGATGTATTCAAGACAAGTTTGTTATGGTATATCTAAACTTAATTAATGGATAAATATCTTTTGGTTTTATCATATAACATTGTTATGATTGAATGCTATGGTATTAAGAAGTGACACCAAATAACCACGCTTCCGCAAAAGTCAGGGTGTGTGACAGCTTGGTATCAGAGCTTCGATCGTAGCAAACTAGGATTCTTCTCGAGTTTAGACTACGATCATTAGGGCTCTCATGAAAACGTTTTCATTGCATACACAAAATGTCCAGATCCAGGAAACGAATATTTTTACTAATAAAAGACACGAAATTCATTTTAAAAGAATTCATTTATATTTCAGTCTGAGAGACTGGGGAGTCAGTCTGAGAGACTAGCTGGGTAATTCAGTCTGAGAGACTGGGGAGTTAGCCTGAGAGGCTGGGTAGTTCAGTCTGAGAGACTGGGAGGTTTAGCCTGAGAGGCTGGGTAGTTCAGTTTGGGAAACTGGGAGGTCTAGTCTGAGAGACTAGGTAGTTCAATCTGAGAGGCTGGGTGGGATAGTCTTGGGAAGAATAGGATGCATACATGCTTACATTGTTATTACTTATATGCTTATCTGATGATCATTGATATATGTGCATATGTGTGATTGTTTTGTCACAGACATCATGTCATCTTCCTCCGAGAGTGGAGTGTCAGACACTATAGACCTGATAGCCATAGTATCAGACGACTAGATCCTTCTAGAGGATGAGGTTTTCACTTCAGATACTACGAGCAGTGACGACGATGACTTTCAGCCCTTCGCCTTACCGGATTTCGGAGATGATTTACCTTTAGCTGATGGTTTTCTTGACGGGGATCTACATCTTGCTCAGATCCCTGCACCTATTCCTCTTGCTGCTTTTCCTGTTGAGGATCTACCTCTCGACGATATGTCGGACGATGACGTCGATCTCTTCATCGAGGGTCCCCCTGAGGATGACCAGGATGGCGGGGCTCCGATTGATAACGATGTTGCTATTCCTCTTGACGAGATTCCTGTTGCCGATGCCATTGTTTTGCCACCTATCGAGGTTCCTGTTTTATCTGACCCGTCTGGTCCCGATTCGTTTGAGTCCGTGTCGTCTTCTACTCTTCATGCACTGGGATTACAACGTTATCCCACAGACACTGATTCCGACACTGCTATGTCTGCAGCGCCCGTTCCACAGCTGGGTTTTGGGTTCGTCCCTGACTTCCCACATGGTTTTGATCCAGACCATGAGATGGAGTTTATCCCTGAGGAGCAGCCTGTTGAGGCACCTGTTTTTCCCGATGATCAGCTCCCTGATATACCTGCTGATCATGAGCTTGCTCCAGCTGACCCAGAGCCGGAGATTGCGCCTGAGCCCGTTCTTGCTCACGACCTACCACCTGTGCACGACCCTATCCCTGTTGATGTACCCATTGTTGCACCACCTCTTCCTGACCCAATCCCTGTGTCTGTTGACCGTGCACCATTTGCTACCCATGTGGACCCTAGATATACTCACACCCGTAATGGGTGGATTGAGGATGACGTCGACTATCCTCCTTTTGACAGACCAGTTACTCCCCCATTTGCACCTGTTCAGGCACCCGTTGATGTCACACAGTTTCACCCACACTTGTCAGATGCGCACCGCGCATATTTACCCATCACATTTCTTCAGGACATTCCTCGTCCCCATCCAGGGGAAGGACCTTCGAGTCAGCCGCACACTCACATACCTTTTGTGCCAGGAGCTGATCAGTTCATGCCACAGTTTCCACACGCTGCTTCTTCTTCTGCACCCACGGGCGAGCCATTTATGTGGTCTTCGCCCAACGTCATGCCCGTTACGGATCCATACCATCCCTTTCACGTTGGATACACGACGGATGATATACTTTTGTCACTGCAGTTACAGCAGGATATGCTGAGTCGTCGAGTCACTGAGCTTGAGAGGATCCCGCGTCCTCCACCTGGTACTGATCCATCACAGTCTGCTGCTCCACTTTTTCCTTACTCGGATTTTGGTATTCGATTTCTCACGATGGAGCAGCAGATTGGCTGTTTGTTGCAGCTCGTTCATACTCTCGAGGAGGTGTTAGCGCGTATGCGCCGTTTGCTTTTCATTCCTCCACCTCCCCCATCAGCTTAGAGGTTTTTGGTCTCCTGCAGATAGGCTACTTTTGGTGAGAATACAACTATTGAGCCATGATTGTGAAGACTTTTGAAGACCACACTTTTGACTTTTGATTACTGTAGTTGTTAGACGGTTTGGACAGGGGAGATGTGACCCCTTAGTCCCATTTTGATGTATGATACAATTGTAAAACTGTACTTGTGGTCTTGATATATGAAAAGCTCAATCGCAGCATTCTCATTACATGCATTGTTGATTTATTTGTTTGTGTTTTGACAAGGGATGTTATGTATTTACTTGTGTTAATGGATGTTATTACATACGCGTACTACATACTTATATGCATATGACCTGACCTATACAATCTTCTTATAGAAGATGCCTCCACGAAGAGATACCCGATTACCCACTACTGAGGCTGAATTCCAGGAAAGGATCTCCCGAGCAATAGCAGATTATGAGGCCTCACGCGCCGAGACTAGCGGGGGTTCCTCAAGGAACAACCCACCCCATGGTAAGGTTTAAGTCACTTGAGACACATTACGTTACAATTGGATATTCCATGTGCGGTTGCTAATGCTTTCTGTGAATGACGTTACTTGTACAGGCTGTACCTTTAAGCAGTTTTTAGACTGTAAACCGCTGAACTTTGACGGCACCGGGGGTGCTGTGGGTTTTGTTCGATGGGCAAAGAAGACCGATTCGGTGTTAAGGATGAGCAAATGCGCACCAGATCAGCAAGTTACCTACATCTCCGGTCTGTTCATAGATGGAGCACTTTCGTGGTGGAATCTCCAAGTCCAAACTCTGGGGGAGGCAGCGGCTTACGCGTTGACTTGGAACGAGCTGAAGGAGCTCATGCGAAAGAAATACTGCTCCAGGGCTGAGATCCAGAAATTAGAAACCGAATTCTAGAACCTCAAGATGGACGGCCCGAAGATCGCCGAGTATGTGCAAAGATTCCACGATCTATCTCATGTGGTACCATACATGGTTACACCGGAATTTAAGCGCGTTGAGCGTTTCATCTGGGGGTTGGCGCCTCAGATCATGAGTATGGTAACAACGTCCAAGCCGCCGACAATTACTGAAGCTATCGATCTGAGCGTGTCACTGACTGAAGAAGCTATTCGGTTAAACAAGTTTTCAATCTCTGACCCGAAAAAGAAGGAAACACACGTTGAATCATCGAGTGAGAACAAGAGGAAGTTCTCAAACTTCAAAAAGGGTACCAGCAGTGTCAGCAAGAAAGAAGAGGGAAGCGCACCAGCCAGGGCCAGAACTGGTGCCGAAAACAAAGGAAGAGGGTACATGGGCGCTCTGCCCAAATGTGATGTATACCAATATCATCACCCCGGCCAGTGCAGATTCAGGAAATGTGAGTCTTGTGGGAAGACTGGCCACTCAAAAGAAACATGCTGGGCTGGTACTGGTGTTGGTCGTGGTAATCAAAGGGGTTTATGGAGGTGGGAATGGAAACCGCCAACAGGGAGGAAATGGCGGGAATGGAAATCGTGGAAATGCTGGGAATCAAGCTGGTAACCGGGGAGCGAACATCAATCGAGGCGGTAATGGTAATGGGAATGGTCGAGGACCAGGGTGTTTCAATTATGGAGACATGGGGCACTTTAAGCGGGAATGCCCGAAACTCAATCAAGCACAAGGAAGAGTTTTCAATATCGGTGCGAGGGAGGCACGCCAAGATCCTAATGTGGTTACTGGTACGTTCCCTATTAATCAACGCTTTGCATCTGTTCTATTTGAGACTGGTGCCGACTATAGTTTTGTATCGCTAGAATTTAAAAGTATGCTTGGGTTAACTGCTAGTAAGTTAGACATTCCGTACTCAATTGAACTGGCTAATGGAAAGCTAGTTGAAACGAATGAAGTTATCAGAGGATGCGTAATAGAGCTGGGAGAGCACGAGTTTACGCTTGATCTGCTGCCAGTCGAGTTGGGAAGCTTCGATGTGGTAGTAGGGATGGATTGGTTGTCAAGCAACCTAGCGGAGATTGTATGTCATGAGAAGGTCATTCGCATTCCGATGACAAATGGAGAAACAATTGTGGTACATTGAGAGAAGCGCGATGCACCCCTAAGAATCATTAGTTGTTTGAAGGCTCAAAAGTGTTTGCAGAAAGGATGTGTTGCCTTCTTGGCACACATTGTGGATAAAGAAGCCGCAGAGCCAAAGATAGAAGACATTCCAGTCGTGAAGGAATATCCTGAAGTCTTTCCCGAAGACTTGCCAGGATTGCCACCGCAGCGACAAGTCGAGTTCCACATAGACTTAGTTCCAGGTGCTGCGCCTGTGGCTAAGGCACCTTATCGACTTGCGCCTTCCGAGATGCAAGAACTGTCAACGCAACTTCAGGAACTATTGGATAAAGGATTTATCAGGCCAAGCTTCTCGCCTTGGGGAGCTCCAGTGCTGTTTCTCAAGAAGAAGGACGGTAGTTTTCGCATGTGCATCGACTACCGCGAGCTGAACAAGTTGACTATCAAGAATAGATATCCTTTGCCAAGGATAGATGACCTGTTCGATCAACTACAAGGTTCGAGTTGTTACTCCAAGATCGATCTTCGATCAGGTTATCACCAGTTGCGTATACAAGAGGAAAGCATACCAAAGACTGCCTTCAGAACTCGATATGGACATTACGAGTTCCTGGTTATGCCGTTTGGTCTGACAAACGCGCCAGCTGTATTCATGGATTTGATGAACAGAGTGTGTAAGCCGTATCTCGATAAGTTTGTGATCGTGTTTATTAATGACATTTTGATCTACTCAAAGACGAAGGAAGAACATGAGCAACATCTAAGAGCCATCTTAGAGCTGCTTAAGAAAGAGAAGTTGTACGCGAAGTTCTCAAAGTGCGAGTTCTGGTTATGCGAGGTTCAGTTCCTTGGTCACGTGGTTAATGGAAATGGAATCCATGTGGATCCTACAAAGATCGAGGCAATCAAGAATTGGGAGACTCCAAAGACGCCAACCGAGATTCGACAGTTTCTAGGTTTGGCAGGTTATTATCGCAGATTTATTGAGGATTTCTCGAAAATCGCTCAACCATTGACCTCCCTCACACAGAAAGACAAGAAGTACGAATGGGGAAACAAGCAAGAAGAAGCATTTCAGCTGTTGAAAAACAAGCTTTGCGACGCACCCATCTTATCCCTACCCAAAGGTACTGACGACTTCGTGGTATATTGCGACGCCTCGCGTCAAGGTTTAGGCTGCGTGCTGATGCAGCGACAAAAGGTTATAGCCTATGCTTCGCGTCAGCTGAAGGTTCAAGAGAAGAACTACACCACGCATGACTTGAAGTTAGGCGCAGTGGTGTTTGCATTAAAGATCTTGCGACATTACTTGTACGGCACGCGATGCACCATCTTTACTGATCACAAGAGCTTACAGCATATTTTTGATCAAAAAGAGCTTAACATGAGACAAAGACGATGGGTAGAGTTGTTAAATGACTATGATTGTGAGATCAAGTATCACCCAGGGAAGGCGAATGTAGTCGCCGATGCCTTAAGTCGGCAAGAAAGGATTAAGCCCATAAGGGTTAGGGCTTTGGAAATGATTGTTCAGACAGACCTCACGTTGCGCATTCGTGTTGCGCAGAGGGAAGCTCTTAAAAGGGAGAATCTTGAGAATGAATATCTCCGGGGGATGGAGAAGCAATTGGTACCGAAGAAGGATGGAACATTGTGTTTCTTAGGAAGAATTTGGGTTCCTTTCTTTGGTTGTCTGAGAGACGTTATTTTTGATGAGGCTCACAGGTCACGGTACTCTATCCATCCAGGATCGGATAAAATGTACCAAGATTTAAAGGATTTCTATTGGTGGCCGAGATTAAAGGGCGATGTTGCAACATATGTTGGCAAATGTTTGACTTGCGCCAAGGTGAAGGCCGAATACCAGAAGTCTTCAGGTCTTCTGCAACAACCCGAAATACCCATGTGGAAATGGGAGCAGATTTCAATGGACTTCATAACGAAATTGCCAAGAACACCCAGAGGCCACGATACGATTTGGGTAATCGTAGACCGTCTGACCAAATCTGCACACTTTTTGCCAATCAAGGAGAAGGATAATACAAGCAAGCTTGCTGAGCTATACCTGAGAGAGATTGTTGCACGACATGGAGTGCCTCTCTCAATTATTTCTGATAGAGATGGAAGATTTGTGTCAAGGATTTGGCAGTCCTTCCAAGAAGCCTTTGGTTCTCAGTTGAATCTGAGTACTGCATTCCATCCGCAGACAGATGGCCAGAGTGAGCGAATGATACAAACATTGGAAGATATGTTACGAGCTTGCGTGATGGATTTGGGCGGTAGTTGGGACGCTCACTTACCCTTGGTAGAATTCTCATACAACAACATCTACCATGCGAGTATCCAAACTGCACCATTTGAAGCCCTTTATGGACGCAAGTGTCGATCACCGCTATGCTGGGCAGACGCGGGGGATAGGTAGCTTGTGGGTCCGGAATTGGTTCAAGAGACTACTGATAAGATTACACAGATCCGAGAGCACATAAAGGCGGCTCGTGATCGACAAAAGAGTTACGCGGACCGAAGAAGGAAACCTCTGGAATTTGAGGTAGGAGATATGATTTTGTTAAAGGTTTCACCCTGGAAGGGTGTAGCACGCTTCGGGAAGCGTGGGAAGCTGAACCCGAGATACATTGGACCATTTAAAATCCTGGAAAGGATTGGTCTTGTAGCTTACAAGTTGGATATACCCACAGAACTGAATGGTGTTCATGATACATTTCATGTATCTAACCTGAAAAAGAGTCCAACTCAAGAAACAGTTGTCATACCTGCCGTCGAAGTTCACATTGACGACACACTCCACTTTGTTGAAGAACCTGTTGAGGTTACTGATTGGAAGGTTAACAAGACGCGACGGAGTAGTGTCAAACTCGTCAAGGTTCGTTGGAACGCGCGACATGGCCTAGAATTCACTTGGGAGCGTGAGGATCGTATGAAGGAAAAATACCCACATTTGTTCCCTAAGACCCCTGCAACTAGAAGCAGAACTTAAATTTCGGGACGAAATTTTCTTAACGGGGGGAGAATGTGACAACCCTCATGAAACTAGGTATCCGTACAATTAATTAATTATAATTAAGTGCTTAATGACTGTGCTGAATTACTTAATTGCTTTCTGATTACTGCGTCATACTTACTTGTGCATCACATATTACATAATGTCACATCATTATCACAGACAAACTTTATTGACATACATGATGCACAAAGCACAGTTAGCACAGTTAACAGATAGAATGGGAATATGCTGACAGGGTTCAGTACCTAGACAGACAGTGTTTTGAGACCTAGTATGGGCCAGGGACAAGGTACTACACTAGTATGGTGTGTAGGGAAGTAAGGACCATAAAACTGCGTCACTAGGTGATAGTTTAAGTGCCGGAAAGTGCCAAAAACTCACTTTAAGTGGAGAAATCTGCATTTTTCAGCAAAATTCAGCTTTTTAACATACTAGTATATTGCAGAAAATTGACTAAATGGTCCTGAATGCTTTCCTAAGTGTTGGGAATTAATAGTGTCACAAAAAGTTACATAAAAGACACTATACGGTACAACTTAGCACTTTAACGAACCGGTATCTAACCGAACAACCGGACATTACCCGGAACACCAAAATTTTGCATTAAAAATTGTTTTATTATTTTTGAACTAGTTATGGTCCCCGAATACCCCAACACACTATAAAATATGTCATACACATATAACACTAGATTTTTACACTTAACCTCCTAACCATTTACCAACTTACCATCAAAATTTACAATTAACCCCCCCCCTCACCATTTACGGTCACCATGGACCCACACCCCACTCAAGATTTTATTTCATATTTTATTTAGATTGTTGCTTGATTTGGTTGGCATATTATTGAGTAAGAGATTATAAGTATGGTTCATGTGATCTTCATCATATCATTCTTACACTTCACAATCTTCACACCATCTCCCGCAAACTCTCTCTCTTCCTCTCGGCTCTTGTTTGTGCCGCCACCACCACCACCTTGCCACCACCATCCATGCATTTTCAAGCTTATTTCAAGTGCAAGAAGGTGATTCATGGAGCTTGGTGCTTGAAGAACCTTCATCCATTGCTTTCACACACCATCTTCATCATCTTTTCTCTAGTGATCTTCCCTAGCCTTTGAGCTAGTTGTAAGCTTCTTGCTACTAATTTTTACTTCTCATTTTGTTGGTTAAAAAGATGTACATTATTATAAATCACAAGAACACTAAAAGACTTAAACAAGAATCATGAACATGAAGCTTAAAAGTGATGAAATCTTGTTGGATTAATGTTGTTTAAATACATGCATGGCACTTGATTGTTATTTACTTGAAATTATGATGTTGATCATCATAAGGAGCTTGCTAAATTGTGATTAAACACATGATTTAGCAAGTTAAAGGATGATTATGTGGTGACATAAGAAGATCATCCTCACTTATGAACATGAACTTGAAAATAAAATTATTTCTTGAAAAATGATAAATAAAGTGAGCTAGTAATTTTGTGAAGCTAAGATTTATGAATAATTTTCCAAGAAAACCAAGTTCAAAATATGATTTTTAGTAAAAACTTGATTCTTACATAAATGTACATTGCTTTGGTGACAAAATAAGAGTAAGAACACTTTATATAATTTTTGTAGAATATGTTTACAAGTTGTAAACATCTAAAATTTTCAAGAAGGAAGTTTATTAAGAAATAAACACACTTTAAGGGGTAACTAAGTCTACTAAACATGTTACCAAGTTACTACGAGTTTTTGTGTAAGTTCATGTTCATGTTGTTATATATATTGTATAATTTTTGCACTTGGGAAGTGTAGTTTGATTATTGATTGTTGGGTTGATTTTTGAAAAGAAAATGATATGCTTTAATAGCATGGACACCTCCATTTTTATGGGAAACTATGGCGAAATTTTCTAAAAATATAAACACTTAGAAAAATATTTTCTAACAAGTATTTACAAGTATATTTTGATCATAAGTCTTCGATATAAACTTTGCCATAATTTTTGTAACAAAAATACAAATATTGGAGGTTGTGTTTATAAATAAAAATGGGTAAACATATATATTTAGAATATATATACATATTAAGACACTTGTGTGATTATTTGCATACTCGGTGAAATGGTTATATTATATAACTTAACAAAGTACCGTGAAATTTATTATCCAAAAACAATACCGTTACTTATATATTTTTGGTATATATTATTTTTGGACAAGGAGAAATATATTATTTTTGGGAAATAAAAATATATTTTCCTAGTATAGTTAGAAGATATATGATTTTTGAGAAAAATATATATTTTCTGGGCAATACGTTATTTTTGGGACAAAATGAGTTTACAAATATATTTTCTAAAGTAAGACTTAGAAATATATTATTTCGGAAATTACAAATACATGTATAAAATACCCCATCCTTGGGAAGGAAATACGAAGTTAAATATTTGAGAAGTATTAATACAGAAATATTGTTTAAACAATTATTCCTAAACCAATATAATTTAAGTTGAAATATTAAATATTTTGACAAGTAATTATAACCTGGAATAATATAAGAACCTGGAATAATATAAGAAACGTAACTCAAAACATTAATACTAAGCAAAGGCACGGCCCGTCCGTCTAATAGACGTTAGTACACTGTAGGTAGTCGTGTTTGCTGACAGAGTTTGAGTTACGAGCTGAGGACACAATACTGTGAGTTCATGTCCCCCTTTTCTCTTAACTGTTTTCAGTTTTATACTTCGGGGGTGAAATGCATGTTACAATTATTACAGACATTTTATACATGGTATGATTAGCTTAAGGAGGGTTTACTACTAGATCATGTGAAGGGTGGGTACAACACTTAAGGCCATTAATCCTCGTCGTAGGACCGAGGGACATGAGTGATAGATCTATTTGGGTGTAGCGAGCCCACACCCATGAGGCCGGGGCGGCCCATAGTGGTGACTTTGTCTTCCAGCCGGAAGCCCGGTACAAATTTGCTAGGTTTGAGTTTTCCTGCACCATTTCACACATACCATTGCCTTTGCAACCCATTGGTGATCTCTTTTTCCTTATTGCTACATATCAGGGACATTTATATATACAAGACATACTTCAAAGGTTTATACATACTCACATACACATGAACTCGCTCAACTTTTTGTTGATATTTTTAAACTACATGTATTTCAGGGAACTAGTGGATCTGGCAAGGGTATGCATGTGTCTTCAAGCTGCGTTTTAATAAAAGATGTTATCCATGGTTGTCAAGTTTAGGGGGTGTATCCTATTCTTGGACGGGATGCACGTCTCTAAACCCAGTTTTATTTAAAGTCTTTTGTGGAGTCTTTATGAACTCAGTTAAACATGTCATGGTTTGTAACTCAATTTGGTATTGATGTATTCAAGACAAGTTTGTTATGGTATTTCTAAACTTAATTAATGGATAAATATCTTTTGGTTTTATCATATAGCATTGTTATGATTGAATGCTATGGTATTAAGAAGTCACACCAAATAACCACGCTTCCGCAAAAGTCAGGGTGTGACAGCTTGGTATCAGAGCTTCGATCGTAGCGAACTAGGATTCTTCTCGAGTCTAGACTACGATCATTAGGGCTCTCACGAAAACGTTTTCATTGCATACACAAAATGTCCAGATCCAGGAAACGAATATTTTTTACAAATAAAAGACACGAAATTCATTTTAAAAGAATTCATTTATATTTCAGTCTGAGAGACTGGGAAGTCAGTCTGAGAGACTGGGGAGTTAGTCTGAGAGATTAGCTGGGTAATTCAGTCTGAGAGACTGGGGAGTTAGCCTGAGAGGCTGGGTAGTTCAGTCTGAGAGACTGGGAGGTTTAGCCTGAGAGGCTGGGTAGTTCAGTTCGGGAAACTGGGAGGTCTAGTCTGAGAGACTAGGTAGTTCAGTCTGAGAGGCTGGGTGGGATAGTCTTGGGAAGACTAGGATGCATACATGCTTACATTGTTATTACTTACATGCTTATCTGATGATCATTGATATATGTGCATATGTGTGATTGTTTTGTCACAGACATCATGTCATCTTCCTCCGAGAGTGGAGTGTCAGACACTATAGACCCGATAGCCATAGTATCAGACGACGAGATCCTTCCAGAGGACGAGGTTTTCACTTCAGATACTACGAGCAGTGACGACGATGACTTTCAGCCCTTCGCCTTACCGGATTTCGGAGATGATTTACCTTTAGCTGATGGTTTTCTTGACGGGGATCTACCTCTTGCTCAGATCCCTGCACCTATTCCTCTTGCTGCTTTTCCTGTTGAGGATCTACCACTCGATGATATGTCGGACGATGACGTCGATCTCTTCATCGAGGGTGCCCCTGAGGATGACCAGGATGGCGGGGCTCCGATTGATAACGATGTTGCTATTCCTCTTGATGAGATTCCTGTTGCCGATGCCATTATTTTGCCACCTGTCGAGGTTCCTGTTTTATCTGACCCGTCTGGTCCCGATTCGTTTGAGTCTGTGTCGTCTTCTACTCTTCATGCACTGGGATTACAGCGTTATCCCACATACACTGATTCCGACACTGCAATGTCTACAGCGCCCGTTCCGCAGCTGGGTTTTGGGTTCGTCCCTGACTTCCCACACGGTTTTGATCCAGACCATTAGATGGAGTTTATCCCTGAGGAGCAGCCTGTTGAGGCACCTGTTTTTCCCGATGATCAGCTCCCTGATATACCTGCTGATCATGAGCTTGCTCCAGCTGACCCAGAGCCGGAGATTGCACCTGAGCCCGTTCTTGCTCACGACCTACCACCTGTGCACGACCCTATCCCTGTTGATGTACCCGTTGTTGCACCACCTCTTCCTAACCCAATCCCTGTGTCTGTTGACCGTGCACCATTTGCTACCCATGTGGACCCTAGATATGCTCACACCCGTAATGGGTGGATTGAGGATGACGACGACTATCCTCCTTTTGACAGACCAGTTACTCCCCCATTTGCACCTGTTCAGGCACCCGTTGATGTCACACAGTTTCACCCACACTTGTCAGATGCGCATCGCGCAGATTTACCCATCACATTTCTTCAGGACATTCCTCCTCCCCGTCCAGGGGAAGGACCTTCGAGTCAGCCGCACACTCACATACCTTTTGTACCAGGAGTTGATCAGTTCATGCCACAGTTTCCATACGCTGCTTCTTCTTCTGCACCCACGGGCGAGCCATTTATGTGGTCTTCGCCCAACGTCATGCCCGTTACGGATCCATACCATCCCTTTCACGTTGGATACACGACGGATGATATACTTTTGTCACTGCAGTTACAGCAGGATATGCTGAGTCGTCGAGTCACTGAGCTTGAGAGGATCCCGCGTCCTCCACCTGGTACTGATCCATCACAGTTTGCTGCTCCACTTTTTCCTTACCCGGATTTCGGTATTCGATTTCTCATGATGGAGCAGCAGATTGGCTGTTTGTTGCAGCTCATTCATACTCTCGAGGAGGAGTTAGCACGTATGCGCCGTTTGCTTTTCATTCCTTAAAAAAAATGAAGTTTGCAATAAACAAACAAAGCTCACAAAAAGAAAGCTTGTTTGAATAATGCTTCATTGGAATAAAAAGTCACAAAAACAATATGTTTCGCAAAAACCGATGCTTTTTACACCTTTTCGCCCTTTTCTACTAACCACTAACCCAACCACCTACCTTTAACCCAAGCCTAACCCTTCACCCCAAAAGTCCTCTTGATATTTACAAAGGTATATAGTTAAAAAGGAGGATGATTGATTGCTTGGCAAGCTTATGGTAGAAGTAAATTCCATGCCGCTCTCGAGTGTTTCACAAAAATACATCTTCGGCCGAGTGTTGAGTGATCCCCCGTGAGGTATGTGAACTTGTATATAAATGGAATTTTAAAAAGGCATGTTATGTAATGCTTTAAATAAATCATGACGAACAGGATTGTAAATAAATAAAAATAAAACTTAATAAAGAATCTTGGAAATCCCGACACTCTATGACAAGCCCAAAACCTTCTCTTCTACCCATTCCATTTGGGAGTGTAAAGCCACATTATAAAGAGTTTTGCTTGAGGACAAGCAAAGATTCAAGTGTGGGGGTATTTGATGTGTGCAAAATGCAACATATAAATTACATCAAATGAGGCACAAAACTAACCCTTTTTAGTACTAATGTTGGAAAAAGTGTGTTTTTGTCTTCCTTTTGTATTTTCAGGATTAAATGAGCTCAAATGAACAAAAGAAGCAAAAAAGGTAGCTAAATCTAACAAAAATACAAGAAAAGGGATAAACGTGGCATGCTCGACCCCCGACAGCATCTTCCCAAGCAAAACAAGAAAACAGAAGGCTGAACACGCCCCGTGCTCAGTGAGCACGGGGGCGTGCCCAAGTGTCTGCAGAAAAGACAAAGCTGTAGAAGCTTCTATCACCCACCACGGGGGCGTGCCCAACGGACACGGGGCCGTGGTCAACTCTAAGATTTGCAGAATCTGAGGAAATATTGATAGTACAGATACGCTTCTGCACACGGGGTCGTGCCCAGCGGACACGGGGGCGTGGTCAACTAATGCAGACAAACTGCAATTAATGAAGAAAGAGAAGGAGGATGGACACGGGGCCGTGCCCAATGGACACAGGGCCGTGCCCGAGCTGTTGTTCAGGCTATAAATAGGGGTGCTTGGCTCATTTGCAAACCATCCCTTGGCACACCACCTCTCTCACACTTCACCCGCACTCCACCACCACCACAACACCATCATCCACTACCATCATCCATCATCCATCATAGAGTGTGTGAGTCGTCTCGGGATCCAAGATTGATCGTAAGAGTTCTTGACAATCAAAGGCCATGTTTGCCTAAGTCTCTTACATCACTTGGTGAAGACAAGTGTTTAGTGTAATACTTTTTATTTTTAATCTTTTCGCACTTTTTATTTGGGTATGTATTAATGACTTTAATAACTAGTTTCTTATGTTGAAGGTGATTCTTCCTTATCGTTTGTCCGTGGTGTCTTGGCATTATTTTACTGTCTATATAAAATAAAAGATTTTCACCATTCATATCTCCACGGTCTATATGGAGATATGTTGGCTACCTGGTCGAGGGTTAAGGGAACGATTTGGTAAGAGTCTTGCCTTGTTCAGTGTATAGATCCTGCAAGGACCTGGGTCAAATTTAGTAGGACCTCCTTCAATACCCACTGGTATTGGATGGCGGGGGTCCAAACTCTTTGATCCCCTCATATGTAAACTACTATTAATACTTTAACCCGGCTACTTAGGACTGTATCCCTGCTGACTCAGACTACTTAGCCGAGGGTAACGTCACCTTCAAAAGAGGGGCCTACCACATTATGCATTAATAACTTAATTAATTATCTTTTAATAATTCGACCCTTTAGGATTGTATCCTTGCGGACTCAAACTACTGGGTTGAGGGTAACGTCACCTTCAAAAGAGGGGCCTACTACAATAACTAAGATAATCTCTTAAAAAGTGCAAAAGTGCGGAAATAATCAAAGGTTACACTACACACGAGTCAGATCCAAGTGATTCATCTTGTCTATCTGTTTTTATTCTATTTTATTTTTCAGCATTTTAGTTAATTTTATTTTTCTAGTTTAAAAAACCTTTTTTCTAACTTTTGATTTGATTAGACGTTGAGGATAAACCAGTACTAAAAGCTCTTGTGTCCTTGGACGACCTCGGTATCTTACCAACACTATACTACGCTCATGATGGGTGCACTTGCCCATATGTGTGTTTAGTGTTAGTAAATATCGTGTTTTATAAATTTAAAACTTGGCTAAAAAGTGTAAAAGGGCTTAAAATATACATTAAAAACCTACGACACTTCACACGCATCACAAATGTGTTATGGATTGATTTTGAGATGTTTTTGCGACATTATTGTTATTATGACGGATTTATTGATTTCCGATGGGCTTCTAATTTTTTTTTAAATTTTTCTAAATGTGAGAGTTTATTTAATATTAATAATAAAAGTGGGCTAGCAAGAAGCGGGTACAACCGAAAATAATTTAAAGCATCTGGATGTTTACATTATGGACATCGACCACCAATCATAGCTGGGTCGAGCCCTCGTCACTAGTTATTGATGGTGCGTTGCCTTTTGGCGTGCTTCAACCTTTAATATATCTCCATTGCTTGTGTTTTGCTGCCAAACCGGCCTGATCGACGTCGAAGTACCGATCAAAGATAAAAGATTAAATGCTCCTAAGTACCCTAAATTAGTAGTGGCAAATAGGGGGTCGAACCATGAAGAGCTAGTGGTTGGTGTAAGATCTCAATCGATTGCAAAACATGGTAAAAACTTAAAATTGGATTTGTGTTTTGATTTGAGAAATTAGAATTAACTAAAGTTGTAAATTCAATAGAGTAAACAATGAGCACAACCAAGTATCAAGTTTGATAGCACAATTAGTAATTTAAGTTTGCGAATCTGGTTTGGTAGATTATATAGACATAATCTTGTGACATCATATGTGAATTGAGTATTGAAAGACCTATACTTGTGTATCTAAGCTTACAACGATTGAACACCGATGTAATTAGGCTATCACAAAATGATCACTTCAGTTATAAACATGTTAACATAACCTTCAATCATATATCTTGACATTCAATGATTAAACACCCATTAACTCAAAATACATGATGTGATTCAAGAAAACTACGTCTAAGAACAATCAACACATGAAATAACACATAAAAACTTAGCAAATGTCATAGATCTCTAATAAACACCATGAATTCATGTCCAACATAGATAAACAACTCAAATTGAACCAAATGGCATACAAACCCTAGCCCTTGGTTGTGATCACAAGGGTTTTAGCCACACATAATCATGCTTGATGAAGAAATGTTGCGATTTCGGTAGCAATTGGAGCAATCTTGATGTTAGAACACCTTGTGAATGAGTATTCCTTGTCCCTTGATGTCTCCTAGTCTCCAATGGTGAAGAATAAATGAAAAATCTTGAGAAAACCACTTTATTTTTGTCCAAAACTGAACAAAACCATTTTGTATCTGCACCCGGAGTATGGAACGCCGGGTTTGGGAGTATGGAACGCCGGGCAGAAACCAAAACGCCCATGCTTCACTGTTAAACACTGGTTCAATGTTGAAGTGTACGCCGGGGTGTTCCAAACAAGCCTATGTCACTTTCCTTGAGTTCCTTTGATGTGTGTAAAGCTCCATGTGATAGGTTTATGATCCGGAATCATCACGCAATCTTCCACCGCTACCCTACATGTAAAAATGCATCAAAGTAACATGTCTCGATACAAATTCGATGCAAAAACATATAAATATTAACCATTTAGGCGTACCAAAAGCATACGCATCACGGCCACTATAGCACAGAACATCCACCATCATGTGTTCAGTCGTCCCAACCAATGTGTGAGATATTGTAGTGTTTCGTGTTAAACTTGTATGAGATATTGTAGTGTTTGTTAGGAATTGAATTTGAATACATTTGGATATTTAGTCAAATTGGTATGCATGTGTGTGTTGTGTATGTAGGAGATATTATCTAAATATTGTGGTGTTTGAATATTTGTTCAAATTGATAAACAGTGAACCATTAGGAATTGGATACAATGCCACAGTCGATGTAATGTGCCATGATTCATCATCATGTTTGACTAATGTGAGAAATGTGACCATGTTTTTTATGTAACCATTTTTGGCCTAATGTTATATTATTGATCAAGTTTGACCTATTGTACGTCATATGATTTATTATATTTGACCTATTTATGATTAATTGACCTATGTTTGACTTTTCTTTAATAAATGACATGATTTTGGATGAGGTAGAAACAAGGGTAGCATCGAAGGGAGCAATCCTGGAGGTGGTTGGTGGAGGGGGCAACGTACAACAGCTCTGGCGGGCGCAGTGATCTACACACTAATGACTATGTGGGTGTGGGTCAGATGGAGAGAGATGTTGGTCTGGATGGGATTATGGTTGACGCAACATTTATTATTGGCTTTGAGCACCAGTTTGCAATGTTGTACAAGAATTGCATCGCCGGAGTTTCGATATGCCGACGCGGCTCTGATCAGTTGTGGAGACGAAATTGGCTGTGAAATTGTGTGGGAATGAGGTCGCATCGGGTCAAGAGGCTTATATTTATGCTCGAATTGAAGATATAACTGATGAAGAGGATGATGGGAATTTCGAAGTTAAACGGGTTAGCGGATAAACATAATTTGCAGTTTATACGCGACACAAACGAGTTGTTAGTTTTGATTATGATGGAGATAAACATTAACGAAAAAACGAGTTAAACAGACAATTTTTACGAATACGATATAGCCAGGAATCTGGCGACTTTGCCGGAGAAGACCCCCTGCAAGGGGGGCTTTCTTTTTGTTTGATTTAACAAGTTTGGTTATTTAACACATATAGTCCCTGCGGTTTCTAAGTTTTACAAAATGACTAAAAACTTTAATTATTAAAGGGTATTTTAGTCAATTTAGTAAGACTTAACAAAAAAGTTAACAAGGTTTGGCCATAGTACTAAACATTGTGACAAATTAAAACGTTAATACCTGATTTTGCAACAATAAACTATTAGGACCTGATATTGAAATTTGACAGAAACCACAAGGACCAACAATGTAATTTTTTCTTATCTTTATGGTTGAACGCGGTAATCTGCAAATAACGATGTAAAATTGATGTGTGCAAAATGCAACATATAAATTACATCAAATGAGGCATAAAACTAACCCTTTTTTAGTACTAATGTTGGAAAAAGTGTGTTTTTGTCTTTCTTTTGAATTTACAGGACCAAATGAGCTTAAACGAGCAAAAGGAACAAATATGCAGCAAAAACCAACATAAATACAAAGAAAAGGAATAAACGTGACATGCCCGACCCCTCAATAGCATCCCTAAAAGGAAAAACAAGAAACAGAAGACTGACCACGGGCCGTGCCCACTGGACATGGGGGCGTGGTCAGGTGTCTGCAGAAAGGACAAAGATGTGGAAGCTTCTACGCCCACCACAGGGGCGTGCCCAGCTCAGCACGGGGCGTGGTCAATGCTAAGATACGCAGAATCTTGCAAAATCTTGGTAATACAGATACGCTTCTGCCCACGGGGCCGTGCCCAACGAACACGGGCCGTGTGGAGCCCTATGCTAACAAATGAAATTAATGAAGGAAGAGAAAGGGATGGCCACGAGGGCGTGTCCGCTGGACATGGGGCCGTGACCGGGCTTCTGTTCTGGCTATAAATAGGGGTGCTTGACTCACTTCAAAGGCATCCCTTGGCAAACCACTACTCTCTAACTTTGCCACCACTCCACCACCACTACACCACCAACACCCACCACCATCATTCATCATCCACCTTTAGAGTGTGTAGTAGTCTCGGGATCCAAGATTGATCGTAAGAGTTCTTGTCAATCAAAGGCCATGTTTGGCTAAGTCTCTTACATCACTTGGTGAAGACAAGTCTTTTATGTATTACTTTTGATTTTTAATATTTTGACACTTTTTATTTGGTTTGTATTAATGACTTTAATAACTAGTTTCTTATGTTGAAGGTGAATTTTCTTTATCATTTGTCCGTGGTGTCTTGGCATTACTTTACTGTCTATATAAAGTAAAAGATTTACACCATTCATATCTCTACGGTCTATATAGAGGTATGTTGGCTACCTGGTCGGGGGTTAGGGGAATGGTTTAGTAAGGTTCTTGCCTTGTTCAGTGTATAGATCCTGCAAGGACCTGGGTCAAGCTTACTAGGACCTCCTTCAATACCCAATGGTATTGGATGGCGGGGGTGCGAATGGCTTGACCCCCTCATATTGTCGCAACCCCCGTCCCCTAATTACCCGGGAACGGGCGGCCGCGACCAGTTTCGGTGGTATTTAGATTTATCATTTTGGCAGCGGAAATTACATCAGGACCGTAGTTAGGAAATATTTTATCAGAGTAAAATACCACACTTTTATAATATTAAACACGTGGGAAAATCCCAAGTTTTAAGTACACACATTTTCATAGGGATAAATCCCTATTTTATTTAATAAAAATATTTCTTCATTTTAGGTAACTTTATAGCCACTTTTCCAAGCTTTCAGTGCTGTCCAGCTGGCTTCTATTTGGCTTTCACATTTTGTTACCTGAAACGCGTTTAAAAATATTTTGTCAGTGGGAAATACTGCTAAGCGAATCTAAGTTTAATCAAGTTAAGTAAAACCATTGTACAGTATTGAGGGCGGTCGCACAATTACATTTGTTTCCATCTACTTTAATTACCACCCACGGTACTGTTAACCCGACTTGTGGTCATGTTACTACTCACAATGCAGTAACAAATTTTGTATACAAAACCCCAACATACCGACGATAATTGTAGAATACAAATACTCAATAACTGTTTAATATATTATTAATTATGTGAGGTTTTGTAAAAACAGTTTACAAAAAGGAGATTACTCACATTGCTGTCTTAGGGGTTTCCTTAAGGATTTCCTGGTGATTATCTATTAAATACACAAATGCATACGCGTTAGTATAATAACCCAATATTTACATTAGTAATACCCCCCCCGAGACGACATTCCAACGACTACGTCGGGCAGAACCACGACAGCCGTTACGGAACCCTGGATCAATCGGGCAGCATATCTAATACGTAACCGGGGTTATGATACTTACAACGAGGCGGAACTTCGTTATTTAGGGGGGTATTATGCCCGGAAATTACTATAATTATGCAGAAATTCGAGAGAGAAGAAAGTGTGTGAGCGAATTCGACTGAACAGCCGATGCCCTCTATATATAGGGCCTGATTCGAGCTTCGTCGCGCCCCGCGTAAGAGAAGGATGGGTCCTTCGTGGCCCGCGACTTAGGTCGAGTAGGACCTAGCCTTGACGGGTCACACGTATAGGCTCGACACGACACTGCCACGTGGCAGCTCAGGGTGCTGCCTCGTCGATGAGTGCTCGCGGCCCGCATAAGACCAAGGTTGGGTCTTCGCGGCCCGCCACAGCCATTAAAATTTTGATTTTTAATTAAATTTAATAAAATAAAGGTATTCGGGGCCCGTTTTCGTATATGGGGTGTATTTTAGGACACATAGGGACACTTTAAATATATTAATGTTGTCGAAAAATATTTTGGAGGGTTGTTATATCCTCCCCACCTTTTTTAGAGCTTGTCCTCGAGATCTACTGGAACAGGTGTGGATATTTTCTTTGCATTTCTGATTCAAGCTCTAAGCATGTCTGAATTGTCCTTTCACTTTGTCTGTCCGTTTGAGTATGATAGGCTGTGATTAGATTCAACTTGGTTCCCATTGCTTTTTGGAAACTTGCCCAAAAATGAGAGGTAAAACGGCTATCTATATCAGAAACAATTGATAAAGGAATTCCATGTAATGAAACTATTTCATTTACATACAACTTAGCTAATTGTTACATACTGAAAGTTTTTTTCATTGGTAGGAAATGAGCTGACTTAGTTAGCCTGTCTACAATCACCCAGATTGTATCATTACCTTTTCTTGTTTTGGGTAATTTGGTAACAAAATCCATTGTTATCAATTCCCATTTCCACACTGGCATTTCTAACTGCTGCAATAAACCTGAGGGTTTCTGATGTTCGGCTTTGACTTGGGAATAGGTTAAACACTTAGAAACATAAGCTGCTATATCCTTTTTCATTCCTATCCACCAAAAATTCTTTCTTAAATCCTGATACATCTTATCATTTCCAGGATGCATCGTAAATTTAGACTTATGGGCTTCTTCTAATATACGGTGGCGTAGGTTTCCTAATTTAGGTATCCACATTCTTTTCTTATGGAATCTCCAAATTCCATCTGTTCCTTGTTCTAATTCCTTAATCATTCCTTTTAACTTTTCAGTATCATCCTTGATTACTGATTCTTGTGCTTTTCTAATCTGTTCATTTAAATCTACCTGCAGGTTTATTTTAAGAGAACGTACTCTTTTTGGCTTTTCATGATACTTCCGACTTAAAGCATCAGCTACCACATTTGCCTTTCCTGCATGATACTGGATATTACAATCATAATCACTAAGAATTTCCATCCAGCGTCTTTGTCTCATATTCAACTCCTTTTGCCCGAAGACATATCTTAAACTCTTATGATCGGTGAAAATGGTAAACTTACTACCGTAAAGGTAATGTCTCCAAATCTTAAGGGCAAAAATTATGGCTCCTAATTCCAAATCATGGGTTGAATAATTCTCTTCATGATTCTTAAGCTGTCTAGATGCATAGGCTATAACCTTTTGACGTTGCATCAACACACATCCATAACCTAACTTAGAAGCGTCACAATAGACTACAAAGTCTTCAGTTCCTTCTGGTAACGCTAGTATGGGTGCATGGGTTAGTCTTTGCTTAAGAATTCTAAAGGCTTCTTCTTGTTTTGGTCCCCATTCAAACTTAACAGATTTACAGGTTAGCTTAGTTAAAGGAATGGCTATTCTAGAAAAATCTCGAATAAATCTTCTATAGTAACCGGCCAATCCTAAGAAACTTCTAACCTCGGTTGGTGATTCAGGGGTTTTCCATTTGGTAATCGCCTTGATCTTGGTGGGATCCACATGAATTCCTTCATGATTGACTAAATGTCCAAGAAACTGTACCTGTTCTAACCAAAACTCGCACTTTGAAAATTTTGCATAAAGCTTTTTTTTTCTCAATAAGCTTAGAAGTGCGTGCAAATGCTTTGCATGTTCTTCTTTACTTTTAGAGTAAATGAGAATATCATCTATAAAGACAATTATGAATTTATCTAAATATGGCTTACATATTCGGTTCATCATGTCCATAAATGCGGTTGGGGCATTTGTCAAACCAAATGGCATGACAGTAAATTCATAATGGCCATACCTTGTTCTGAAAGCGGTCTTAGGAATGTCCTCTTCCTGTACCTTTAATTAATGATATCCTGACCGTAAATCGATTTTAGAGAAAAATCGAGCTCCTTGCAGTTGGTCAAACAGATCATCGATTCTTGGTAATGGATACCGATTTTTAATCGTGACCTTGTTAAATTCGTGGTAGTCAATGCACATACGCATTGATCCGTCTTTCTTCTTAACAAATAAAATCGGTGCTCCCCATGGCGATGAACTTGGCTGTATGAATCCTTTCTCTAACAATTCGTCTAATTGTTTTTTCAGTTCCTGCATTTCTGCAGGTGCCAAACGGTAAGGTGCTTTGGCAATAGGTGCTGTTCCTGGTAGCAGTTGGATTCTGAATTCAACTTCTCTGTCTGGCGGTAGTCCTGGTAATTTTTCTGGAAACACATCTGGAAACTGAGATACTACTGGAATATCTTTCAGTTCCTTTCCTTTAGTGTTAGTGATTATAGAAATCAAATTCACCAATGACCCTTTTCTTATATAACTTGCTATTTTCATCACAGAGATGAATTTTGTGGATCTAGAGGACTTATCTCCTTTAATTGTGATCTTTTCACCCTTTGGTGAATTTACTTGGATTGAATTTTGATCACATAAAATACTGGCTTTATTGGTTATTAACCAATCCATTTCTAATACAACATCGAATTGTAACACCTCGAAAATTTATGCCCAATAATATATCAACACGTGTCATGGACTTTAAACGTGTAAAGAAGTGATTTAGAGGGACTAAAGTTGACAAACAAGGAAAGTATGTGAATAAAAGGGTTCAAAATGTCAACAATGGATAAATATATCTTTCAATAGCCCCACATGATGTTTATACCTTTAAACGAATGAATCATGGATCATACGAAGCTAATTGTGGAAGAAAGTGAGAGATTACAAACTACAGGGGTTAAATGTGTCAACATGTTTAAAGTGTACCTCTGAGTGACCTTTTAGCAAACCCGAAGCTTTGTAATGATGAATTATACTCACGGGAATAAGTGATAAAAATTTCACAAGGTTTCGATAAAGTATGAGAAAGTTATGACAATATTCGTATACGAGGGGTTAAAAGCATCAACGTTGAAATTTAAGGCCTTACGGGTGATCACAAAGTTAACCGAGGACTTAACGATGTTTGTTTATACCTTGGAGCCCTTAAAAGTCAAGTTAGAGGGCCAAAAGTGCAAGAAATGAAGTGAAAACCACGTTTAGAAGGATCAGGGACCAAAAATGCAATATCTGCAAACTTGTTGACCGGAGCCAACCTTGACACGGACCGCGTAAGGCCAGGCCCAATCCTTACGCGGGCCGCCTGAGTTCCCCAGCATCAGAAAAACTTGGCAGATGTCTGTTTCAGCAAGTTACACCGACTTATAAGCTTGTTTTTCGATTCAAGGGGCTTGTTTGATGGTTTTTGAGGACCTAGGGACACTTGGGATGATCAGGAATCATCCCATAGACTTATTTGGCATGATCTTGATGAATCAAAGCTCCTATATAAGAACCCACTTGTTGCACCGTTTGATCATTCATTTGCAAACTCCACAACTCAACTTCTGGAGGTTCCTGGAGCTCAAGGACAATTCCTAGTGATCACTAGTCGTGCATAGGACCTTTGTAAGCTTCCTTAACCTTCTTTAACTCAGTTTTGCTTAGTTAATTAGTCTTAAGTCAAACCGTCGTAATTAAGATTTGACTTCGTCATTAATCTTAATTTGTCCAGTCAAATTCCAAATTGAAAGTACCTATGAGTGGGTAATTATGTGGGCAATAAACTCTTAAAAGGGTACCCTCTGATTCCTACTCTAACTAGGTCAATTGTCGGGTCAAAGTTAATCTCAAAAAGTCAACAGAAAGCTTATTTTCAAATTAATGCATAATTAGCAATGTAGAAGCTATGCAACCTGTTTTGTCATTAATATAACTTGGTAATTAATGTAAGAACATGTCTAAGCATGTTCAACTCGACAATTTTCAGTTTAAGCTCGGTTCGGAACCGGAAGTCGCAAAAGTAGACTTTTGCTTTGACTTTCAGTTCTGACCCATTAGAGCATAGTTTAGAAATGTCTTAGAGCCTTATTAGGACCAGGTTTCATATAAGTATAACCCTTTGTGATTATACAACTTGGTTCATTAGTTATCCGATTCATATGCATATTTCCGTTAAATGCCTAAATGTTGACTATTATGCCCATATGACCTTAAAACGTGATTTTTGAAAATGTAAAAGAGTAGAAACCTTAGTTACTGATTTATAAACTTGTACCTAAAATTTGACATCAGTTTGAGGTCTAGATTAAGAGCTATACTCATTAGCGTAATTAGAAAGCTTTTTAGTAATTAAACGGTGTAATTAGCGTATAGCCTATCTAAACCCGATTTTTGATACCAAACTTTTTACCCACTGATTTAAAATAATATTTTGGGATTTTTGGAGATTTTTATTTATTTTTAGGCTAAGCATAACATAGAGTTCTAAGCTTGATCCGGTAATTGTCGGTTTTGCCCTTTTAGGCTATAAAAGGAGTTTTACCAATCCTTTTAATACCAAACCTTTTTCTACAGATCCAATATGATAAATAAAGTATTTTAATCCTTTTGGAATAATAAAAATATCAGCTTTTCTTATAAAACCCGAAAATCGCTTAAAATCGCCTTTTTACGCTTTTTAAGCGCATAGTATGTATTAAAACCATTTTAGACATATAAGGGTTGATGCCTATTGATATTTTCAGTAAATTTTTATATTTTAACAGTAAGCAAAAGTTTTAAACTCAGGTTTCCAGTTTTGACCTTTTAGGCTTAAGTGAAATTACCAAAATGCCCTTTCGGTGCATAGTATGGTTAGAAATGATAAATTTCACATATAGATTATACCCTGCTGATATAACTTAGTAAATTAAGTATTTTTACTAATTACATCAGACCCAAAACTCAGATTTATATTTAAACTCTTTTATAACCTTTAAAATGACCAAAATACCCCATACGGGGCGTAATTTAAGTTTAAATCCGTTTTGGGCATAATAGAAGATATCTTACTGATGTCACAACATATTTAAGGCATATTAACTTAGGAAACTTGTATATGACTCTTATGGTTACCCGTTACGCACTTTTCGCGTTCGGATCGGCTTATGTAACTAGTTTGCATAATTTAGCCGAAACGGGTCCAACCATATCGTTTTCATCTCAAAATCCAGAATGTGTTTATGTTTACCCATATTAAACAAGTGTCCAAGCTTGTCGGGTCAAAACCACATTCTAAACCGGTCTTCGCTTTGTCATGCGTTTGAACCGGGTCTTCCTTTTGAAAACTAACCGGTCTAAGTCTAAGCTTAATTAAAGACCCGTTAGAATTCTAATAGGTTGTTAAAAACCTTCGTTCCAGATTAGGAGCCCAGTAAAAGCTACGTGCACTTGCTGTATTTGATTTATACTTTGCTCAGGTAAATACTCTTAACTTATTTTCCCAATACGGGCTTGGGATACGGTATTATAATAATACCGCTTGGTCGGGTATGTAGTCATTTAAATCGGATTGTGATTAATGTATTTACATAACTCGTTTTATTCTGTATTATTTGGTGTATGGCCTTTGGGGGTTAAATGACCATGTCCCGGATATCCTTGGCATCATTCAAAGAAATGGCCACGACCTAAGCACGGGGTGTAGGCGTACACCTGACAGTTGCATTATGTAAAAACTGGTAATCCACTTAAAGGAATCAACCTTGTGGGCATTATACCTGTGGCGTGTCAGTTAATCTTGTCCGGCCCTACAAACCGGCCCTAATGCACGACAAATAAGTAAAACTGTATACAAGATTATTTTTGAATAATTGTCCCAAGTTATAAAAGATATTTTTGCCTAAGTGCATTCAAATCAATTTTTAAACATTTTCAAAATGAGTCAGTTAAGTTGTATTTACCAGTGTAAACTGACGTATTTTCCAAAAAAGGCTAAGTGCAGGTACTATACGTAATAGGCTGGCTACTCCAGGCATCAATAATCAAGTCCCGCAAGCTCTAAATGTTAAAGTCTGTTGAACAATTTCCTTTTTTTTCTTTCGATCCGCCTATGGATCTGTTTCAACTATTTTGTGATACTTAATATTACAATTTATCCAGTTGAAATGAATCTATCTTTTGCTTCCGATGTGCATTTAAATTTGTGTTGTTTGACTATGATGATATCAACTACGTCACGATACTCCCCACCGGGCCCACCGGTAATACGTGGAAATATCGGGGTGTGACATGAATCCTGCCAGATTCATTGGATAAAGGTTTGCAATAAACTTTTGATTTAAAAATTCTATTCTTGCTCCCTGCAAGATTTCGGTAATCTTAATGGTTTCCCCATTTGCTGTCTCTACTAGACATTCTTGTGGGAGTTTAGTTAATGGTCGATTGAGAAGTTTGCAAAATGAAGTATTAATAAAACTTTGGTTCGCACCAGAGTCAAATAATACTTTAGCAAAAACATCATTAACTAAAAACGTAGCGGCTATCACGTCCGGGATCATCTTTGCTTCTTCTGCAGTCAGAACAAATGCCCTAGCATTTTTGGTAGTCTTGTTGGCCATGGCTGGAACTAGTTTCGGACAGTTTGGCTTGATGTGACCTTTTTCTCCACAGTTGAAACACATTCCACTTTTCGCGTTCAGATCGGCTTATGTAACTAGTTTGCATAATTTAGCCGAAACGGGTCAAACCATATCGTTTTCATCTCAAAATGCAGAATGTGTTTATGTTTACCCATATTAAACAAGTGTCCAAGCTTGTCGGGTCAAAACCACATTCTAAACCGTTCTTCGCTTTATCATGCGTTTGAATCGTGTCTTCCTTTTAAAAACTAACCAGTCTAAGTCTAAGCTTAATTAAAGACCCGTTAGGATTCTAATAGGTTGTTAAAAACCTTCGTTCCAGATTAGGAGCCCAGTAAAAGCTACGTGCACTTGCTGTATTTGATTTATACTTTGCTCAGGTAAATACTCTTAACTTATTTTCCCTATACGGGCTTGGGATACAGTACTATAAAAGTACCGCTTGGTCGGGTATGTAGTCATTTAAATCGGATTGTGATTAATGTATTTACATAACTCGTTTTATTCTGTATTATTTGGTGTATGGCCTTTGGGGGTTAAATGACCATGTCCCGGATATCCTTGGCATCATTCAAAGAAATGGCCACGACCTAAGCACGGGGTGTAGGCGTACACCTGACAGTTGCATTATGTAAAAACTGGTAATCCACTTAAAGGAATCAACCTTGTGGGCATTATACCTGTGGCGTGTCATTTAATCTTGTCCGGCCCTACAAACCAGCCCTAATGGACGACAAATAAGTAAAACTGTATACAAGATTATTTTTGAATAATTGTCCCAAGTTATAAAAGATATTTTTGCCTAAGTGCATTCAAATCAATTTTTAAACATTTTCAAAATGAGTCAGTTAAGTTGTATTTACCAGTGTAAACTGACGTATTTTCCAAAAAAGGCTAAGTGCAGGTACTATACGTAATAGGCTGGCTACTCCAGGCATCAATAATCAAGTCTCGCAAGCTCTAGATGTTAAAGTCTGTTGAACAGTTTCCTTTTTTTTTTCTTTCGATCCGCCTGTTGATCTGTTTCAACTATTTTGTGATACTTAATATTACAATTTATTCAGTTGAAGTGAATCTATCTTTTGCTTTCGTTGTGCATTTAAATTTGTGTTGTTTGACTATGATGGTATCAACTACGTCACGATACTCCCCACCGGGCCCACCGGTAATACATGGAAATATCGGGGTGTGACAGGTTGGTATCAGAGCCAACACTGAGTGAATTAAACACTAGCCTTTTGTGTTTAATCTCAGTTACACAATTGCACATTCCTTGATTCTCGAGTCTAGACAAAGAACTTAGGACAAATCCTGATTCGTTTTATTTTGTTCTTATTTATTTCCTTTGTTATTTTTCTGATTAGCCCTTGCATGGGCAAGTCATTTCAGTTAGAAGTCCCGTTTAGGGCAACCATGTACTTGTTTAAATTTTAATGGAACGGTTAGATTTAAAATAACATTCCTACTTAAGATCTACCATTATAATAAAATGGCAAAATCTAAAAAAGGACAAGACCTAGCCATGTGTCACCTTAAGACAGGGCCGAGATGGTAGTTCCTCAATTAGATTCAGATCCTTGTTAACATCTCAATTTAGGATTGCTCTGCATTAAAAATTAAACAGAATCTTAAAGGTAAAACCTAGCCTAAATGTCGTTACAGACATGGCCAAGATGGTAAAACCTATTCAAAAGATTCAAATCCTTGTTGACATCTGAAGACATGTTAACATTAGTGGCAAAAATGTGATTCGATAAAATCGCATAAGTCATCCTTAAATTGGATTACTCCAATTTTCCTTATTAAAATAATCATCCCTCTAAAGATGAAGTGCCTACGGGCTATAATTAACATCCTCTGAGACTAAAGACAGTGGTAGCCTACAACTCCCTGTCAAGAAAAGGTAACGAATTTTGATTCAAACCTTAATGCCTCGATTCCATAAAATCTGGGCTTATAAATTAAACTTGTCTACGCGACTAGGACTTTTTGTGCTATTATTAAATTATAATTAGGGATTGTAATAAAGATCCTGAATATGTATATACTTAACAAATTAACCAAAAATAGTTATTAAAACCATGGTTAATAAATCGTCAAGAACGATAGTACTGTATAGACTTCCAAATAAACCTTGTCCTTATTTTCTTTTATGTAGCAATTAAAGCTACATGACTAGCTCAGAAGAGATAAACAGTCATCCGGTGGAAAACCATGAAAATGCTAAGATACATGTGACCGGTGCGGAGCTGCAAGCATTAATAGATAATGCTGTTGCAAAAGCTATGGAGCGACATTATAATGAATCTAGTGGGACGCATAGTAGAACCTCATCGGTACCCCACTCTAAATCTGTCCCTAAAACTCATTCTGAAGCTCATAGCAAGCCACCCTCTAAGAAAGATGAACCCAAGAAAGAGGATGTTCAACACTCCTCAAATCAACACAGTGTTCCATATAAGAAAATAGTATTTGACAGGGAACCACGTGCCAAGTCATGCACTTATAAGTACTTTGTTTCCTGCAAACCCCGGGATTTCACTGGGGAGAAAGGGGCAATTGACTGTATGACCTGGTTGGATGAGATGGACACAGTTTTTGACATCAGCGATTGGGCTGAAAGGGATGTAGTGAAGTATGTATCCCAATCATTCAAAGGAGAGGCATTAGCGTGGTGGAAGTCTCTCATTCAAGCTGCTGGGAAGACCCCACTCTACAATCTGACATGGGATCAGTTTGTTGCTCTCATTAAGGAGAACTACTGCCCTCAACACGAGGTTGAGAGGATTGAGTCAGACTTTTTATCATCGGTGATGAAAAATTTCAATTGTCAAGCTTACCTCACTAGTTTCAATACCCTGTCTAGACTGGTTCCGTATCTGGTAACCCCGGAACCTAAAAGGATTGCTCGTTTCATTGGGGGTTTAGCCCCAGAAATCAAAGCCAGTGTTAAGGCTTCAAGACCTGCTACTTTTAGGTCGGCAGCTGATCTATCTTTGTCCCTCACTTTAGATGCGGTCAGATTGAGATTGCTTAAAAATTCTGAAGAAGGTAAGAGGAAGCGTGAGGATGATACCTCACGAAGATCTGAGAAGAAGCACAAAGGTAATACGGACCACAGGAAGGAGTCTGGGTCCAACAAAGGTAATCAGCAAACAGAGGAAAAACCAAAGTGCAAGACTTGCCAAAAACGCCACTTTGGAAAATGCAGACTTGAGTCCAAGTCTCAGTCAGGACCAGCTGCATGTGGGTTATGCAAGTCTAAAGAACACAAGATTGTGGATTGCAAGAAAATTAAAGATGCCACGTGCTACAACTACAATGAGAAAGGGCATATCAAGACCAACTGCCCTAAATACGCCAAGAAGCCTGATGAGGTCAAGAAGACCAATGCAAGGGTCTTCCGGATGGATGCAAAGGAAGCTGTTCAGGACGACAATGTGATAACAGGTACCTTCCTCATAAATGATGTTTATGCAAGAGTGCTATTTGATTCAGGAGCTGATAAGTCGTTTGTAGATAATAAGTTTCGTAAGTTGCTGAATTTACCTGTTAAAACCTTAAGTGTGAAATATGATGTTGAATTAGCCGATTGTACCATAGAAACCGCATCAACCATGTTAGATGGATGTTTCATATCCATTAGGAACCACTCTTTCCCATTGTCCTTACTTCCTTTGAAGTTAGCCGGTTTTGATATAGTTATAGGCATGGACTGGTTATCGCATAACCAAGCCCAGATCGACTGCAGTAAGAAGCAAGTGGTGATTAAGACTCCATCTGGTAAGTCACTTACCATTCAGGGAGATACCCAATATGGACTGCCTGAGCAAGTGTCTATGCTCAAGGCATCTAGGTGTTTGAAGAAGGGTTGTGTCATTTATATGGCACAGGTAACTATTGCTGAGCAGAAGCCTAAGGTTGAAGATATTCCCGTCATTTCTGAGTACCATGAAGTATTTCTTGAAGAACTACCTGGTTTACCACCAGATAGGCAAGTAGAATTCAGAATTGACATCATCCCTGGAGCAGCACCAGTCGCAAGAGCGCCTTACAGATTGGCACCAACAGAAATGAAGGAGTTGAGGACCCAATTAGATGATTTGTTAGCCAAAGGTTTTATTAGACCTAGTTCGTCTCCATGGGGAGCACTTATCCTGTTTGTAAAGAAGAAGGATGGATCGATGCGTTTATGCATCGATTATCGCGAACTTAACAAGGTCACTATTAAGAATAGGTATCCTTTGCCCAGGATCGACGATCTGTTCTATCAATTGCAAGGGGCAAGCTACTTTTCTAAGATCGATTTGAGGTCAGGCTATCATCAACTGAAGGTTAAAGATGAAGATGTACACAAAACTGCATTTAGGACTCGCTATGGTCATTACGAGTTTCTAGTAATGCCTTTTGGGCTCACTAATGCACCAGCGGCGTTCATGGATCTCATGAATCGCGTCTGCAAGCCTTACTTAGATAAATTCGTCATCGTCTTCATCGATGATATTCTCATTTACTCGAAGAATCAAGCTGACCATGAGAAGCATCTTCGATGTATTCTGGAACTACTTCAGCAGGAGAAGCTTTATGCCAAGTTCTCGAAGTGTGAATTCTGGCTTCGTTAAGTTCAATTCCTTGGACATGTTTTTATTGAGCGTGGTATCCAAGTAGATCCCACTAAAGTTAAAGCTGTCATGAATTGGCAAGAGCCAAAGACGCCTACAGAGATTCGTAGATTTCTAGGTTTGGCAGGATATTATAGGCGATTTATTGAAAACTTCTCAAGGATTGCTGCACCCCTGACTTCGTTGACGCGTAAGAATATTAAGTTTAATTGGGGTCCTAAGCAGCAGGAATCCTTAGATATCCTTAAGCAAAAGCTGAGCAATGCACCTGTGTTGACATTGCCTGATGGAATAGAGGAATTTGTAGTATATTGTGATGCATCGCACACAGGTATGGGATGTGTGCTTATGCAGAAGGGCAAGGTCATTTCCTATGCTTCTCGACAATTAAAAGTGCATGAGAAGAATTACACCACCCATGACTTGGAGTTGGGTGCCGTGGTATTTGCACTAAAACTGTGGAGGCATTATTTGTATGGAACTAAGTGTGTGATCTACTCTGATCACAAAAGCCTTCAACATCTATTCAATCAGAAGGATTTGAACATGAGGCAGCGACGATGGATGGAAACTTTGAATGATTATGACTGTGAGATAAGATACCATCCAGGCAAGGCAAATGTGGTTGCCGATGCCTTAAGTAGAAAGGAAAGGGTAAAGCCTATAAGAATCAATGCCAAGAGCATTGAATTAAAGAATAGTTTGAATGAAAGGTTGTTAGCTGCGCAGAAGGAAGCTGTCCTAGAAGCTAACTATCCTGATGAGAAGCTATGAGTAACTGCTGAACAGTTATCCTATGGCAAGGACGGAATACTGAGATTAAATGGACGAATATGGGTTCCGATTTATGGAGGACTTAGGGATGTGATCCTCCAGGAAGCCCACAGTTCTAAGTACTTCGTTCATCCTGGAGCTGATAAGATGTACCAGGATCTGAAGGCAAATTTATGATGGATAGGCTTGAAGAAGTCCATAGCTACCTATGTAGGTTAAAGCTGAACATCAAAAGCCGTCAGGTTTGCTACAACAACCTGAACTTCCCACCTGGAAGTGGGAAATGGTGACAATGGATTTTATCACCAAGTTACCAAAGACAAAGAAAGGAAATGATACTATTTGGGTGATAGTGGATAGACTGACTAAGTCAGCTCACTTCCTACCTATTAAGGAAACACATAGCTCGGATAAGTTGGCTTAGGTGTATGTGGATGAGATTGTATCTCTCCACGGAGTGCCAGTGTCTATAATATCTGATAGGGATACAAGGTATACCTCGCATTTCTGGAAAAGTTTTCAGCAATCCCTAGGCACTCGATTGAACTTTAGCACAGCATATCATCCTCAAACGGATGGTCAAAGTGAGCGAACAATTCAAACGCTGGAAGATATGTTAAGGGCTTGTGTTATTGACCTAGGTGGAAGTTGGGATGAACATCTCCCACTAATTGAATTTTCGTACAATAATAGCTATCACTCAAGTATCCAAGTTGCACCATTTGAAGCTTTGTATGGAAGGAAGTGCAGAATGCCCGTTTGTTGGGCAGAAGTTGGAGATGTCTAACTAACAGGACTCGATATAGTCCTGGAGACGACATATAAGATTGTGCAGATAAGAGATCGTCTCAAGGCTGCCAGAGATAGGCAGAAAAGCTACGCAAACTTAAGGCGTAAACCTCTAAAGTTCGAGGTTGGTGACAAAGTGTTGCTTAAAGTATCACCCTGGAAGGGAGTGATGCGATTTGGTAAGAAAGGTAAGTTAAGCCCAAGGTATATAGGACCATTTGAGATCATCGAATGTGTCAGATCCATGGCCTATAAGTTAAACTTGCCTAAAGAGCTCAGTGGTATTCATAATGTATTCCACATCTGCAATCTGAAGAAATGTCTAGCTGATGAGTCACTATTCATGTCACATAAGGATGTGCACATAGATGAGAGCTTAAAGTTTGTTGAAAAACCCTTTTCGATCGAGGATCGACAGGTCAAGAAGCTTCGAAGGAAGCAAGTGCCGATTGTAAAGCTTAAATGGGATGCCCGTAGAGGTCCCGAGTACACGTGGGAGGTATAGTCCACAATGAAAGAAAAGTACCCTCATTTATTTCAGTAAATCTCGAGGCCGAGATTTCTTTTAAGGGGGTGAGGATGTAACACCTCGAAAATTTATGCCCAATAGTATATCAACACGTGTCGTGGACTTTAAACGTGTAAAGAAGTGATTTAGAGGGACTAAAGTTGACAAACAAGGAAAGTATGTGAATAAAAGGGTTCAAAATGTCAACAATGGAAAAATATATCTTTCAATAGCCCCACATGATGTTTATACCTTTAAACGAATGAATCATGGATCATACGAAGCTAATTGTGGAAGAAAGTGATAGATTACAAACTACAGGGGTTAAATGTGTCAACATGTTTAAAGTGTACCTCTGAGTGACCTTTTAGCAAACCCGAAGCTTTGTAATGATGAATTATACTCACGGGAATAAGTGATAAAAATTTCACAAGGTTTCGATAAAGTATGAGAAAGTTATGACAATATTCGTATACTAGGGGTTAAAAGCGTCAACGTTGAAATTTAAGGCCTTACGGGTGATCACAAAGTTAACTGTCACACCCCGATATTTCCACGTTTGACCGGTGGGCCTGGTAGGGGAGTATCGTGATGTAGTTGGTAACATCATAGTCAAACAACACAATATATAAATGCACAGCGGAAGCAAAAGATAAATATATTACAATCCGATTCAAAGTAATATCAAATATTACAACGGAATGTAAGATGGATCCACAGGCGGATCTTAAACAGAAAGATAATATCGTTCAACAGACTTTAACATCTAAAGCTTGCGAGACTTGATTATTGATGCCTGGAGTAGCCAGCCTATTTCGTATAGTACCTGCATTTAGCCTTTTTGGAAAATACGTCAGTTTACACTGGTAAATACTATCAACTGACTCATTTTGAAAAGTTTAATAAAATTGATTTGAATGCACGTGGCACAAACTCTTTATAACTTGGGATAATTATTTGAATATAATACTTGTAAAAGAATTACATGTTTCTTATGCATTCAGTAGCCCGGTTCGTGCCGGGTTAAAGATTAATAGACACACCACAGGTATAATGCCCACAAGGCCGATTCCTTAAGGTGGGATACCAGTTTTTACATATGCAGCTGTCAGGTGTACGCCTACACCCCGTGCTTAGGTCGTGGCCATTTCATGAATGATGCCAAGGATATCCGGGACATGGTCATTAACCCCCCAAAGGCTTTAAGTAAACAAAACATATTTAAACGGGCCGATCAAATTATTCAATTAACCACCAAACGATGGAAGATTTGATGCCCGACCAAGCGGTATTTTATATACCGTAACCCAAGCCCATATAGAGGAAAATAAGTTAAAAGTATTTACCTGAGCAAAGTAATAATCACAATAAGCAAATGCAAGTAGCTTTTACTAGTCCTCCTAATCTGGAACGAAGGTTTATAATAACCTATTAGAATCCTAACGGGTCTTTGTAAATGCACTTTGGGTGATAAGTGCAGGCTCTCAAACTCAAGGGTCCTTTATTGTAATTGTTAAAACTTAATGTTATGGTCCGAATTTATGTTGAAGTTAATGGTCAGGACTTTGTTCCTCTTCTAAGTCCAAATTTAGGCATTTGTTAGTCAGGGTTTTGTTTTGTATTGGGCTTTGGGCCCATGTCCTGACTTTAGTAGTCAGGACTTTCCTTTGTATATATACTCTTAGTGAAATGTTATACATGACGATTCTTTTGTGGAAATCTGTGCCCTAATCATTGTGTGTGTGTTTTGTCTGGCGGCTACTGTGTGTGTGACGTCACTCATCTCCTACATCAAGAATACTCTGTGTATTCTTGATTTATCTCACAAATCTTGCATTCTAGTTCTTCATCCTACAGTGGTTGATCATCAGGTGGATTCCGCACACCTGTTGGTTGTCTTTGTTGAGTGAGATCCTGGATTAGGTGACCTTACAAGTGGTATCAGAGCAGTGTGCTCATACTACTGTAGGTTTGGGTTTAGAGGTTTAGTTGAGAAAGATCACATTTTGATTGGGTTTTTGTGTTGTTTGCTGTGTTTTGAGTGTTTTTCATCAATTATTCTTGTGTTTATTCATTCTGGATGATGGATTGTGATTAGAAAAGAGCTATTTAGGATATACATTCATCTGGGTTTTTACAGAGCTTGAAGATCTTCATCAGGGGCTTTTGAAGGGTTTTTGAAGGTTAGTAAAGATTCCGTGTTTGATCCATTTTATTTTGTTCAGAGTTTTCCTTTAGTGTTTTCCCTTCAAGGTTTCCTTCAGAGTTTCCATTCAGTGTTTGTGCTTCAGGGTTATTGATGAACTAGTGTGAAGTTACACTTGTGAGATAACCTGAAGCAATTTCCACTTATCCGACTAAGAAGTCAGGATAAAGAAGTCAGGACTTTGTGGTCAGGGCTTTGGAGATTAGAGTTTTTCCTTTTAAGAGGCCAGGTCAGAGTTTCCTTTGAGAGTTTAATGTTTCAGGGTTTTTCATTAGAGTTTCAAGTTTAGGTGTCCAAGTTTAGTGTCCAAGTTTAGGTGTCCAAGTTTAGGTGTCCAAGTTTAGTGCCCAAGTTTAGCTGTCCAAGTTTAGGTGTCCAAGTTTAGTATTTAAGTGAGTCCGAGTTTTTATTAAAAAAAAAAAAAATTAAATTACTAGGATCCGAGTTTGAGCTATTCAAAATTTGTTAGACTTTATTTTCAAAGTCCATTCAGAGTTTAGTGTTTAAGGATTTTCATAGTCTAATTTCAGAGTTTAGAGTGTTGTCAGAGTTTTTATATCAGGTTTGATCCGGGTTATACCACTCTGATTGTCTCCGAGTTTTCACTCAGTATTTCCAAGTTTCGCTTGTGTCTACGGTTTTTGTCAACTTAGAAACTTTTTCAAAGAAAACTTTCTGTTTCAACTCACTGTTTCTTTCACAATTTATTCAAAATGGCAAACAACAATCTGACTGCAATGGTGCAAAACCTCAAGCACAATGCTGAGGTAGGGAGTAACGACAAACCTCCTTTGTTGATAAACGAGCTTGATTTTCCTGAGTGGAAGGAGCGTTTCGAAAGGTATGTAAGAGCGAAAGACATCAAAATCTGGTTGTGTATCATTAAAGGATGTGGAGCTACTCCAGTACGTACGTTGACGATTGATACTTATTTGGCACTCACTGACGACCAGAAGAAATTTTATGATTGTGAAGAGAAAGCTATGTCAATGATTACGATGGCTATGACACAATCTATACTTCATACTTTCCGTAAGAGAAGTAGCTCGAAGGAGTTGTGGGATAGCATGATCGAGCGCTATGAAGGAAATGCAATATACAAGAAACGACGACTCGAACGTTTGAAGACTCAATTCGTTGTGTTTAAAGCTTTAAGAAATGAATCATTTGATGATAGAGTGAACCGGTTTTATCATTTGTTGAGCGAACTTGATAGAAGTCAAGAGGGTATCTACACTGAATTTGAGAAGGTTGAGAAGTTTCTGAATTGCCTTTCCAGAGAATGGAATATGTACACCGCTTTGATTAGAGAAGGTGTTCTCTATGAGGAGCTCTCATTGGAAGAAGTTGTACAAAAACTGAAGGGTTATGCTTGGAATATGGAAGATCAAGCATCTGATTTCGAGAAGATCCAAGATCCTCAGTTATATAAAGCCTCAAAACCGACGGATAAGGGTAGTAATGGAGTAAACGGTGTTGCCCTATATTCAGAGAATGAAGTTCCTGCAAGTGAACACGCCTTTATGAGCAACAATGTCAGTTCAAGTGGAACAACAAATTCCAATCAAGGAATGTACTCTTCTAGTGGAGCTCCGAAATCTCAAGCAACAAACTTGAACATTCCAAAGTTGGATGCAAGCGGCTTAAAGTTGATAGAAGAAAACATGAGCCTTTTGGCGTCCTTCATGACTGCCTACGAGAACTTCTGTCTTGGAAAGCTCGTTGAACCGTCAAGTCTCGATGAGGACTTTGACCAGATAGACCAAGACGAAATGGAAGAACTTGATCTACAACTCAATATGGCACTCTTAGTCCGTAGAGCGAAGAAATTTCTGTTGAGAACGGGTAGGAAGTTCATAGGAGGTCAGACAAAGACTCGAATGGGAGTCGACATTTCAAAGGTGAAATGTCACAACTGCGGCATCTACGGGCATTTCGCACGTGATTGTCGAAAGCCGAAAATGGAAAGATCTGACAGAGAAAGCAACTCTCGAGGAAACAATACAAGACCTCACAACAATGCATCAACTGCTACCTCTAACTCAAGTACTCGTCCAAGTGGTTCTGAAAATCATACACCTTCGACAAACAATGCTATGGTGGCTCAACCTCTACAAAGTGTGACTGAGCCTTACGACTGGGGTTGTGCTTTGGAAGACATTTCAGGAGCTATTGTGTCACAAGCATTTATAGCTGAAATTGTGAACGAAGAAGTATGTGAAGAGGTTATCGAAGAGACTAGCATTGAGGAACTTGCGGTTGTAGCTGAGGTTTTTGGGGAAGAGTTGGATTCGGGCAATGTTGCTGAGAATGAAGATAACCTGAAAGAAGAGTCTGTTGAAAAGGCTAACAAAACAGAAGATGGAGAAAAGGGAGAATGCTTTGAGTTCAACATCTCCACAGCTGAAATACAGCAATTTGCGGATGCAGAAGCTAAAAGGTTGGAAGAAAACTCCGGAGAAAATGAAGCGTGTGCATTCATGGCTGGCATTGAGGTAAAATCATCTTCTGTAGATAAGCGATGTGCTAGATGTGTTGAGTTTGTCGCCAAGATTGATAGATATGCACTTCATAACACAAACTTAATTGCAGATTTAGAAAAATCCAGAGAACTCATTGCTGTTTTGTCTAATTCGGATAAAGAACACCGAATTAAGATAAAAGCGTTGAAAAATGATATCTCTGAATTTGAGAGACTTGTGGCTCAGGGAACTGTTAAAAATCAGGAATTAAGATCTGAACTTGAAATGAACCAAAATTGTGTTTTGGAAAAGAACAAAATCATTTTGGAAAAAGATAATCTGATTTTAGATTTGCAACGAAAAATTAAAAAGTTCGGGGATTCATCTGAAGTGATGAATTTCTGTATTAACAGCCAACGTCTCAAAGAATCTGAGGAAGAAATGTTCGGCATCGGTTATAAGAAAGTGCCTCCTCTGGTAAACCATAATTATACATCGATGCCAAGCATTGATCCTGAATTGGCAAATTTTGTGCCAAAGACCCCTCTGACGGTTGAACCGCAAAGTGAGTCAGAAGCTGAGCCAGATGAGGCTTCTGACTCAGAACAGTCGAAGGTGAGTGAAGTTACAAAGAAAAATGAGCTAACTTTTGATAACATTGAGAATTTGATAAGCAATAAAATTTTGGAAAATTTTAATCAAGTTCAAAATGCGAAGTCAAAACCAAAGTCACGTGGGAAACCCAAAAAGAATTTGAAAAATATTCCTAAAACTGAGTTTGTTAAAGGGGAAGATTTTATCAAAGAAGAAGAGAAAATCGAAACAGGTTCAAACTCTCAGTTTGTCAACCAAATTTTGAAAAATCCCACTAACGCCTCATCATCTTCGACCATTCATGAGGAACGTCCAAAGAATGCTGCGAAAGTTCGCAAATGTTATAAGTGTCGTGGGAAAGGACACTTAGCAGCAGATTGTCCAGATGACAAGGGTAAATCACTTGTTGATCCTGATCAGAAGAAACCTTTTGTTGAAAAACCACAAAATGAAACAGTTAATGTTGAAAAGAAAAACGGTAAAAATCAGAAGGTTGAGAAAAACAAAGTGATTAAACAAGAAGTAAAACCAGTTGTCAAAACAAATGTTAAATCACAAAAAAATCAGGATCATGGGGAGAAACCAGTTGTTATAAATCGTGGTAAAGGATCAGAAAGTTCATCTCAAAGACATGAGACTCGTGAGAAAACCCCTCACAGACGACAAAATCATGTTACTTTCCCAACACTTGAGAATGACCAACGTTCTGGAGGTTTGAACAACAACTATGTTAGACCTCATGCACAGAACAGATTCGTGAATGATCGAAATGCGTCACCCCCCCCCCCCAATTTCCAAATCAAAGACAGCATTCGGATAATCATTCACGATCATTCTCAAGACACGATGATGTTCCTAGATTTGGTAGGAATTTTGAACCACCCAGGAATCAAAATTACGGTTACCAAAACTATGGAAGCCGAGGTTATGGAAACTCTGGTTATACCAACAGATCGTTAACTCCGTATAATTCACGATTTACGGGGAGTCACTCCAACAATTTCCAAAATGGAAATGGAGGACACAGAGGCGATGATGGTTATTTCAAAGAGTTTTCTTATGTTGACGAATCGGGACGACCCAAGACCATCATGGCTTGGGTCCCACACTCTAACTAAATTTTCTTGTTGGGGAGTGTAGGAGCAGCTGAAGAGGGCTATCTATATTTGGTATATCGATAGTGGCTGTTCCAGACACATGACAGGAAATAAAGAGTTATTGAACAATTTTAAACAAATTTGTGGTGGTTATGTGAACTTTGCCGGTGAGAAGGGTGGTTACATCACCGGTGAAGGTTCTGTGTCAAATGGAAAAATTACGCTGCATAAAGTGAACTACGTTGAAGAACTGAAGCATAACTTGATGTCGGTTTCTCAAATCTGTGATAACAAATACACAATGTTGTTCACTGATAAAGCTTGCTTCGTGTTGCGACCGGGATTTGCTGTTCCCGAAGATTGGATCGTAATGAGGGCCCCAAGGGTGAATAACACATATGTCATGGACATGCGCCCGTTGGTTAACTCGTCTGCTCCAGTGACATGTCTACTTTCGAAGGCGACTGAAGATCAATCGTATCTCTGGCATAGGAGAATGGGCCACGTGCATCTGCGAAAAATGAACCACTTAGTGAAAAATAACTTAGTGTTGGGGGTTCCTTTACGTAGTTTCAATATGCACAACAAATGTGAATCATGTGAAAAAGGAAAAATCAAACGAAAGCCTCACAAGCCGAAAACTGTTAACTCAATCCAAAAACCACTTGAATTGCTTCACATGGATCTTTTCGGCCCAATCCATGTTGCTAGCATTGGTGGGATGTCTTATTGCCTAGTTGTCACTGACGATTTCTCACGATACTCGTGGGTATTTTTCTTAAAAACAAAGGACCAAACTGCTGGTATTTTAAGAGACTTGTTCAAACAACTTGAGAAAAATTATTCACTTCCTGTTAAGAAAATCCGAAGTGACAACGGCACTGAGTTTAAAAATCATTATATGGATAAGTTATGTCGGGAAATGGGAATAGTTCATCAGTTCAGCGCTCCATATGTTCCTCAACAGAACGGAGTTGCAGAACGGAAGAATCGTACCCTAATTGAGGCGGCCCGAACTATGCTTTCTGAATCAAAATTGCCAATTTTCTTCTGGGCCGAGGCGGTAAACCCTGCATGTTATGTGTTAAATCATGTGCTTACGGTCAAAAGAGAAGATAAAACGTGTTATGAATTGCTTGAAAACAAGAAACCAAACTTATCTGGTTTTCAACCTTTTGGGATCAAGTGTGTTATCAAACGCACCAAAGATACTCCTAAAATGGGGGAAGTTGGAGAAATTGGGTTCTTTTTGGGATATGCCAATGGAACTCCAAACAAACGCGTTTATAACGTTAAGAAGCGTACAGTGGAGATTGTGTTTGATATAACTCCTTTGAGTTACGATCCTCCACCGTCCGAATTCGGTCCCAAAAGCGGTTATGATTATGATAAATTATTTGATTCATTTGATCTTCCTGATGTTTCAGAAGAGGATTCGGAGGTTGTCTACACACATCTTGTGAACAAAGATGAAGTGGATGCAAGCTGGAGAGCAAGTATTCCTACTAATGTGTCTCCGAATGTACCAGTCGCTGATTCTTCGATCGTAAACGAAGTTGTTGCTGAGCAGATTCCCAATGCAGCTGCTCAAACTACAAGTGGTGATCTTTATGTTGATTTTTCAGCATATCCAAATGTTAATGTGTCTTCTGGAAATGATCAAGCTTCTAGTAGTAATGCAAATGCTGAGGGGGAGATTCAATCAAATTTGGGAAACAATCTTCAAGCTCCAGCAATCCCAGTTCCAAGAACAAATATTCATCATCCTGTTGATAATATTATTGGGAATCCAAATGCGGGAGTGCAAACGCGAAGGAGTATTTCAGAGATGCAGTGTCTGTTCTCTGCTATCAAGAATGAAGAAATCTACAATCTTAGCCTACATGAATGTTTTATCTCTCAGATAGAGCCGAAGAACTATCAGATGGCTCTGAAGGATAATTCTTGGTGTGAGGCGATGCAAGAAGAGTTAGCTCAGTTCGACAAGTTAAAGGTGTGGAATTTGGTCGATCTTCCAAAGGGCCAACATGCAATCAACACGAAGTGGGTTTTCAAGTGCAAGAAAGACGATAAGGGTGTTGTCGTCAGAAACAAAGCACGGTTGGTTGTTCAAGGCTTCAATCAAGAGGAAGGGATTGATTATACCGAAGTTTATGCACCAGTGGCAAGACTGGAAGCCATTCGTTTGTTTCTAGCTTTTGCTGCACACATGCGTTTCAAAGTCTATCAGTTGGATGTGAAAAGCGCGTTCCTTTACGGGAAATTGCATGAAACTATGTATGTATCCCAACCACCGGGTTTCGAAGCTCCAGGGTCTGACAACAAAGTCTATCTGTTGGACAAAGCTCTCTACGGTCTCCATCAGGCTCCTCGGGCGTGGTACGAGACTTTATCAAGACATCTATTGGAGCACGGGTTCTCGCGTGGCGCGATTGACTCCACACTGTTCATTTTGAAGAAAGGGGGAGATTTTCTGATCGTGCAAATTTACGTTGATGACATAATTTTTGGTTCTTCAAATGAAGAATTGTGTCGTGAGTTCGAGGCGGTGATGAAGTCAAAATTTGAAATGAGCGCGATGGGCGAGTTATCCTTCTTTCTAGGTCTTCAAGTGAGTCAAGAAAAAACCGGGACGTACGTGCATCAGACAAAGTATGTCCACGAGATTCTCAAAAGATTTGGATTGGAAGATAGCTTACCCTATGACACGCCTCTCCCAACAAATCACAAGCTTTCACCCGATAAGGAGAAAGATCCTGAAGTGGATCCGACTCTATATTGAGCAATGATAGGTTCGCTAATGTATCTTACTGCTTCACGACCAGATATTATGTTTTCTGTTTGTTTGTGTGCCAGGTTCCAATCAACTCCGAAGAAGTCTCACTTGAAAGCGGTCAAGCGTATCTTCAGATATCTGAAAGGGACGCCTAAGCTTGGATTGTGGTATCCAGCTGAAGGTGGTCTGGATTTGATGGCGTATGCTGACGCAGACTTCGGAGGGTACCCGATGAACAGAAAGTCAACCTCTGGCGGCGCACAACTTCTTGGGAACCGTCTTGTCTCTTGGCAATGCAAAAAGCAAGTTGCCGTTTCTCTATCCACGTGCGAGGCCGAGTACATTGCTGCATCAAGCTGTTGTGCTCAGGTCTTGTGGATTCAGCAGCAAATGAGGGACTACGGTTTGAATTTTACTCGAACTCCTATTCTTGTCGATAACAACTCTGCCATTTCCATAACTAACAATCCAGTTAATCACTCACGCACTAAGCACATAGATGTTAGGCATCATTTCATTCGCGACTGTGCTGAGAAGGGTTTAATAGAAGTGGTTAGGGTAGACACCTTGGATAATCTTGCCGACCTGTTTACAAAGACATTCGATCGGGCTAGATTTGAAAATCTGGTCCGAATGATTGGCATGATCAACCCCGAGTAAAATGCTTTTCAAATCTCGCATAGAAACTTTATTTTATGTTTACTGTACAGTTCTTACCGCTTTCGAAAATTTGAAAAAAAAAAAAAAATTCAAAATTTTTTTTTTCTTAGTTGTAGGATAAATTTCAAGAAAAAAAATACAAAAAACATTTGAAAAATATAAAATGAAGTCGTGTTGAGATATAAGAGAAATGATAGTACATCGGTTAGTCGTATCTGGTGCAGGATTATAGTAATATATAAAATTAACCGTTAACTGTAACAGCTTCATTATACGTTGCTTCGGTAGGTTTTACGCGTCATTAAGAACCTGTTTTTGGTATATAAACATAATGAACTGCGTAACTTGTGTGGTACATCTCTCGGATATATGGTCTTGGTACCGTAATTTCGTTTGATAGATTGCCGAGGTTCTGAGATACGTGGTCTTTATGCTGTTTATCATCTGGGTATCATGGTTGTTTCTTTTACCGAAAACAACGGGGACGCAAGTCTAGATCTTCCATGATACCATACATACGTGTAAATATCATTCAATCGTGTATATAATACATGATACATTCGACCGCAATAAGTGATAAACAATCACATGTCCCACAAAATATGTGATAATATATCACCGCTCTTATGCGGGAGTCAAGTTCGTCTCTTTGTCTGTACGATGGTACTAACCTGTTCACGGACTTGCTCCTGTGCCCTCATGCATCTGAAAATCAAGTTCCTCATCAATAAGTGATTCTATCACATAGGGCTTGTTTTCAATTCTAAATAAGTGAGTATCTCGCATCATTTTATACGTCAAAACAGATGATAAATGGTATACTCACCAGTAAGATGAACTCTCGTGCATACCTTGATACGGGAGTATATTCTGGGGTGGGTAAACATAGTTACAATCAGTTATTAATACACTTAATCACATATCTCGAAAACAGTGTTCGAAAGCGTGCTAAAACTTAAGTGGACCACAATACCGTTGAACGTCTTGAACTGTTAATGTCATTCTAAGAGCTTAAACTGATAAACTATGTTCTTGTGTTGGATATTGACTGAAAAACCGATATGATCCCTCTGCTCCGATTTCACAAAAAGATAATTAGTGTAAATACGTTCTTAGGTTTAATTTCTTTAATTTAGTCTAAATTGGAAAACAACAAAAAGATTTTGCTTTCTTGTTTCTATGTGCGAGTTATCATTCTAAAAATACTCTAAGGGTTGTGAACATTCTTTAATAAAGTGTTAAACATCAATTTTGGTAATTTTAAAATAAGTCTTTTTCATAAAAATCGGTCGTGCAAGATTCGTCTAAGCGTGCGTAGGTAATTACATCATTTTAACGTGTTTCGGTAAATTTGGTTCCAAGTTGTCATATTTTTCCAAAAGTATAAGTTTTGAAGTAACTTGTTCTGAATGAGAAATATTAATTATTAAATGTTGGTTGTTTAATATTTCAATTTTTTATTCTGGGGTATTGGAATTTATTTTTGGGATCCAGGTTTGGGCTGAGTGTCTCCGGGGTTAAGATTCTTAATCCGGTGTTAAGTGTTTCAGGTCTGGATCATTCATCTCAAGATGGAAGATTTGAAGAAGCTGTGTGGGTCTGGATCGTTCATCTCGATGGAAGATTTGAAGAAGCTAAGACGTCTGTCGTTGCATTCCTTTGAAGAAGATCAACTGTTAGCTGATCAATACATCAAGGTCGTGCAGTACTATGTGAAAAACCAGGCAGTGATTACTCGAAGCATTAATGAATAGAAGATCTTGAGCTTTACATCGAAGATCCCGCACTGATCAAGGGGGAGTCTGTAAATGCACTTTGGGTGATAAGTGCAGGCTCTCAATTGTGATTACTCGAAGCGTTAATGAAGAGAAGATCTTGAGCTTTACATCGAAGATCCCGCACTGATCAAGGGGGAGTCTGTAAATGCACTTTGGGTGATAAGTGCAGGCTCTCAAACTCAAGGGTCCTTTATTGTAATTGTTAAAACTTTATGTTATGGTCCGAATTTATGTTGAAGTTAATGGTCAGGACTTTGTTCCTCTTCTAAGTCCAAATTTAGGCATTTGTTAGTCAGGGTTTTGTTTTGTATTAGGCTTTGGGCCCATGTCCTGACTTTAGTAGTCAGGACTTTCCTTTGTATATATACTCTTAGTGAAATGTTATACATGACGATTCTTTTGTGGAAATCTGTGCCCTAATCATTGTGTGTGTGTTTTGTCTGGCGGCTACTGTGTGTGTGACGTCACTCATCTCCTACATCAAGAATACTCTGTGTATTCTTGATTTATCTCACAAATCTTGCATTCTAGTTCTTCATCCTACAGTGGTTGATCATCAGGTGGATTCCGCACACCTGTTGGTTGTCTTTGTTGAGTGAGATCCTGGATTAGGTGACCTTTCAGTCTTTAATTAAGCTTAAGCTTAGACCGGTTAGTTTCAAAGATATGGTTCGTACGCACGATTAAGCGAAGACCGGATAGAATGTGATTTAGACCCGACAAGTTTGAAGACTTGCTTAATATGGGTATTTCATACACATTCCGGATTTTGAGATATAACTGATAAGGTTTGACCCGTTTCGGCTAATTTATGCAAACTAGTTACATAAACCGAACCGAATGCGTAATAAGCGTAACGGGTGAACGTAAGAGCCATATACAGGTTTCCTAAGTTAATATGCCCCAAATATGTTGTGACATCAGTAAGATATCATTTATTATGCCCGAAATGAATTTAAACACAAACTATGCCCCGTAGGGGTAGTTTGGTCATTTATAAGGTTATAAAAGAGTTTAAGTATTAACCTGAGTTGCAGGTCTGATATAATCAGCAAAAATACTTAGTTTGATAAGTTATAACAGTAGGGTAAAGTATATATGTGAAATTTATCAATTATAACCAAACTATGCGCTGTAGGGGCATTTTGGTAATTTCACATAAGCTGTAAAGCTCAAAACTGAAGTCTGAGTTAAACAACTTTTGCTTACTGTTAAAATATCATAATTTACCTAAAATATCAGTAGGTATCAACCTTTGTATGTTTAAAATAGTTTTAGTACATACTATGCGTTAAAAACGCTTAATAAGGCGATTAGAAGCCGTTTCCGGGTTCTATATGGAAAACTGATATTTTTATTATTCCAGAAGGTTTAAAATAATTTATTTATCATAAGAAATCAGTAGCAAAAGGTTTGGAGTCGATTAGATATGTAAAACTCATTTTATAGCCCGTAAGGGCAAAACCGACAATTACCGGATTAAGCCTACGACTATAAGTTATGCTCAGCCTAAAATTAATTAAAAATCTTCAAAAATCCCAAAAAAATTTATTACATCAGTGGGTAATAAGTTTGATATCAAAAAGTAGGCTTAACTAGGCTATACGCTAATTACGCCGTTTAATTAACATAAAGCTTCTAATTACGCTAATGAGCATAACTCTCAATCTACACCTCAAACTGATGTCAAATTTTGGGTGCAAGTTTATATATCAGTAATTAAAATTTCTACTCTTTTACATTTTCAAAAATCACGTTTTAAGGTGAAAAGGGCATAATGGTCAACATATGAGCAATTAACGGAATCATGCATATTAATTGGTTAACTAATGAACCAAGGTGTATAATCACAGAGGGTTATACTAGCATGTAACCTGGCCCTATTAAAGCTCTATGGCATTTCTAAAGCATACCAAAACGGGTCAGAACTGAAGTCAAAGCAAAAGTCAAAGCTTTGCGACTTTCGGTTCCGAACCGGGTCTAAACAGTAAATCGTCGGGTTGAACATGTTTAGACATGTTCTTACACTAATTACCAAGTTATATTAATGATCAAACATGTTGTATGTGTTCTACATTGCTAATCATGCATAAATTAGAAAATAAGTATCTTGTTGACTTTTTAATAACAAGTTTGACCCGACATTTGACCTAGTTTAGAGTGGGAATTAGGGGGACCCTTTTAAGGGTTTATTACCCACATAATTACCAACTTATAACTACTTTCAATTCGACTAATCACTGGACCAACAATGATTAATCGTTAAGTCAACCGTTAATTACGACGGTTTGACTTTTAAGCTAAAACTAAGCAAAACTTAACTAAGAAAGGTTAAGCAAACTTACAAGAGTCCTATGAATGACCAGAGATGATTTGGAATTGCACTTGAGCTCCAGAGATGATCAGGAATGCAAATGGGAATGAATGATCAATGTTGCCAACATGTGGGACTTTATATAGTGATTCAAACCCACTAGATTGTTGACATGCAAGTCTACAACTGACCACAACTCATCCACAAGTGTCCCTAGTGTCTAGGAGTCATTTAGGGGTCGTCCAAATATGAGGAAAATCGATTATAGATCAGTTATTGCGTTTAAACAGCAAACAGCCCAATCTTCAGTCACTGGCACACCCTTACGGACCGTAAGGGTAAGGCTTACGGTCCGTAAGCCTTTGACCAGAAGCAAAAAGTTGTTGTTCTTTCGGGTTTTGAAGGGGCAACTTGAGTGTAACGATTTTGGCCATGTTTTATCAGTATGGGGCCTCAAGTTTTGGGTCTTGAACAGTTATATACCCTACCACTTTGATATGTTTTCTTGAATCCTTTGAAAGTGCCGAATATGAAGGTTTATCGTAGAAATTTCCATAGGATCCTATCTTGCACTTCGAATTCAATTATTGTCAACCATTCACTGGATTGAAGGTATATTAGATGTGTGTAATATATGTTAGGGTCTTGGGATTCATAACGAGGTCGTTCAGAGGTAAAAATTTAACATGACGACACTTTTAAATCCTGCCATACATCTTTAATTATATCCGGTTTTATATCACTTTTGTCTTACATGACACGTGTCGTTATTCTATTGAACACGGATTTCCGAGGTGTTACATTAACCGAGGACTTAACGATGTTTGTTTATACCTTGGAGCCCTTAAAAGTCAAGTTAGAGGGCCAAAAGTGCAAGAAATGAAGTGAAAACCACGTTTAGAAGGACCAGGGACCAAAAATGCAATATTTGCAAACTTGTTGACCAGAGCCAACCTTGACACGGGCCGCGTAAGGCCAGGCCCAATCCTTACGCGGGCCGCCTGAGTTCCCCAGCATCAGAAAAACTTGGCAGATGTCTGTTTCAGCAAGTTACACCGACTTATAAGCTTGTTTTTATATTTAAGGGGCTCGTTTGATGGTTTTTGAGGACCTAGGGACACTTGGGATGACCAGGAATCATCCCATAGACTTATTTGGCATGATCTTGATGAATCAAAGCTCCTATATAAGAACCCACTTGTTGCACCATTTGATCATTCACTTGCAAACTCCACAACTCAACTTCTGGAGGTTCCTGGAGCTCAAGGACAATTCCTAGTGATCACTAGTCGTGCATAGGACCTTTGTAAGCTTCCTTAACCTTCTTTAACTCAGTTTTGCTTAGTTAATTAGTCTTAAGTCAAACCGTCATAATTAAGATTTGACTTCGTCATTAATCTTAATTTGTCCAGTCAAATTCCAAATTGAAAGTACCTATGAGTGGGTAATTATGTAGGCAATAAACCCTTAAAAGGGTACCCTCTGATTCCCACTCTAACTAGGTCAATTGTCGGGTCAAAGTTAATCTCAAAACATCAACATAAAGCTTATTTTCAAATTAATGCATAATTAGCAATGTAAAAGCTATGCAACCTATTTTGTCATTAATATAACTTGGTAATTAATGTAAGAACATGTCTAAGCATGTTCAACTCGACAATTTTCAGTTTAAGCTCGGTTCGGAACCGGAAGTCGCAAAAGTAGACTTTTGCTTTGACTTTCAGTTCTGACCCATTAGAGCATAGTTTAGAAATGTCTTAGAGCCTTATTAGGACCAGGTTTCATATAAGTATAACCCTCTGTGATTATACAACTTGGTTCATTAGTTATCCGATTCATATGCATATTTCCGTTAAATGCCTAAATGTTGACTATTATGCCCATATGACCTTAAAACGTGATTTTTGAAAATGTAAAAGAGTAGAAACCTTAGTTACTGATTTATAAACTTGTACCTAAAATTTGACATCAGTTTGAGGTCTAGATTAAGAGCTATACTCATTAGCGTAATTAGAAAGCTTTTTAGTAATTAAACGGTGTAATTAGCGTATAGCCTATCTAAACCCGATTTTTGATACCAAACTTTTTACCCACTGATATAAAATAATATTTTGGGATTTTTAGAGATTTTTATTTATTTTTAGGCTAAGCATAACATAGAGTTCTAAGCTTGATCCGGTAATTGTCGGTTTTGCCCTTTTAGGCTATAAAAGGAGTTTTACCAATCCTTTTAATACCAAACCTTTTTCTACAAATCCAATATGATAAATAAAGTATTTTAAGCCTTCTGGAATAATAAAAATATCAGCTTTTCTTATAAAACCCGAAAATCGCTTAAAATCGTCTTTTTACGCGTTTTAAGCGCATAGTATGTATTAAAACCATTTTAGACATATAAGGGTTGATGCCTATTCATATTTTTAGTAAATTTTTATATTTTAACAGTAATCAAAAGTTTTAAACTCAGGTTTCCAGTTTTGACCTTTTAGGCTTAAGTGAAATTACCAAAATGCCCCTTCGGTGCATAGTATGGTTAGAAATGATAAATTTCACATATAGGTTATACCCTGCTGATATAACTTAGTAAATTAAGTATTTTTACTAATTACATCAGACCCGAAACTCAGATTTATATTTAAACTCTTTTATAACCTTTAAAATGACCAAAATACCCCTACGGGGCGTAATTTAAGTTTAAATCCGTTTTGGGCATAATAGAAGATATATTACTGATGTCACAACATATTTAAGGCATATTAACTTAGGAAACTTGTATATGACTCTTATGGTTACCCGTTACGCACTTTTCGCGTTCGGATCGGCTTATGTAACTAGTTTGCATAATTTAGCCGAAACGGGTCCAACCATATCGTTTTCATCTCAAAATCCAGAATGTGTTTATGTTTACCCATATTAAACAAGTGTCCAAGCTTGTTGGGTCAAAACCACATTCTAAACCGGTCTTCGCTTTGTCATGCGTTTGAACCGTGTCTTCCTTTTGAAAACTAACCGGTCTAAGTCTAAGCTTAATTAAAGACCCGTTAGGATTCTAATAGGTTGTTAAAAACCTTCGTTCCAGATTAGGAGCCCAGTAAAAGCTACGTGCACTTGTTGTATTTGATTTATACTTTGCTCAGGTAAATACTCTTAACTTATTTTCCCTATACGGGCTTGGGATACGGTATTATAATAATACCGCTTGGTCGGGTATGTAGTCATTTAAATCGGATTGTGATTAATGTATTTGCATAACTCGTTTTATTCTGTATTATTTGGTGTATGGCCTTTGGGGGTTAAATGACCATGTCCCGGATATCCTTGGCATCATTCAAAGAAATGGCCACGACCTAAGCACGGGGTGTAGGCGTACACCTGACAGTTGCATTATGTAAAAACTGGTAATCCACTTAAAGGAATCAACCTTGTGGGCATTATACCTGTGGCGTGTCAGTTAATCTTGTCCGGCCCTACAAACCGGCCCTAATGGACGACAAATAAGTAAAACTGTATACAAGATTATTTTTGAATAATTGTCCCAAGTTATAAAAGATATTTTTGCCTAAGTGCATTCAAATCAATTTTTAAACATTTTCAAAATGAGTCAGTTAAGTTGTATTTGCCAGTGTAAACTGACGTATTTTCCAAAAAAGGCTAAGTGCAGGTACTATACGTAATAGGCTGGCTACTCCAGACATCAATAATCAAGTCTCGCAAGCTCTAGATGTTAAAGTCTGTTGAACAATTTCCTTTTTTTTTTCTTTCGATCCGCCTGTGGATCTGTTTCAACTATTTTGTGATACTTAATATTACAATTTATTCAGTTGAAATGAATCTATCTTTTGCTTCCGCTGTGCATTTAAATTTGTGTTGTTTGACTATGATGATATCAACTACGTCACGATACTCCCCACCGGGCCCACCGGTAATACGTGGAAATATCGGGGTGTGACACGAATCCTGCCAGATTCATTGGATAAAGGTTTGCAATAAACTTTTGATTTAAAAATTCTATTCTTGCTCCCTGCAAGATTTCAGTAATCTTAATGGTTTCCCCATTTGCTGTCTCTACTAGACATTCTTGTGGGAGTTTAGTTAATGGTCGATTGAGAAGTTTGCAAAATGAAGTATTAATAAAACTTTGGTTCGCACCAGAGTCAAATAATACTTTAGCAAAAACATCATTAACTAAAAACGTAGCGGCTATCACGTCCGGGATCATCTTTGCTTCTTCTGCAGTCAGAACAAATGCCCTAGCATTTTTGGTAGTCTTGTTGGCCATGGCTGGAACTAGTTTCGGACAGTTTGGCTTGATGTGACCTTTTTCTCCACAGTTGAAACACATTCCATTATTTGGTTTCTTCCTACAATCTTCTTCCTTGTGCCTGGTATCTTGCAGAAATTGCAGTAGGTAGAGCATTTTCCTGAATGCTTCTTCTTGCAGTAGGGTGCAGAGGTAGAACCTACATTTTTCCCACGGTTGGAATTTCCATAACGAAATTCTTGGGTAAGCCTTTGAGCTAGGTTCCTTCTCTTGTCCTCTTCTCGCGTACGCACTAACTGTGACAACTGGCCCAAACCGGTAATTTCCGTACACTTTAATTATTGCTTAATGACTGCAATTATGAGTTTAATTGTCAGCAATGTCTGATTACATACTAAACAAGTGAATTCATGCATGTTGTATACTACAAAATATTGCTTTATGCATAAACGAGAGCGTTGCGTCAAAAATACTAGTAAACTCACCGGTAAGACACACTGTGTCAACAGAACTGCAGAAAGCAGTCAGACAATAAAATTGGAGCCTAGGTGTAGGTCCGACAACAAGAGTGCATTTAAAACCCAAGAGTACATACAAGGGTTAATATATATACATTGCGAAAGCAAAAATAAGCACTAAAAAGCACCCGAAACGCACTTTAAGTGCAGAATTTATATAATTCAGCATTTAGACATATGAATATTTTGCAGAAATGTCGTTTTATTATCCAGAATATTTCCCTAAGTATTGGGAATCGATAGTGTTACAAAAAGATACTTATTAAACACTAAAAGGTGCAATTTAGCACTTTAACGAATCGGTATGCAACCGAACAACCGGACTATACCCGGAACATGAAAATATTGTCACTAACATTGTTTTTCTTTTTCTGAGCCAGTTAGGGTCCCCGAATACCCTAACACCCGCCACATGACACTATACTCTAGTAACTAACTTAAGGGTCCTACTTAACATAACTAATGTTTAGTTGGAATCTAACCGGATTACCCCCCTCTAACCGAAACCGTCCCCAAGGGGACACCCCTTGTCCTTGCAAGATTATAATAATCTTGGTTGTCTTATATCTAGTAGACACATAACCTCTTGGTTAATGACCATGAAAATTATCTATAAGTTCTAACCATAACACAACATAACCTTTCCATCACAAACTCAACTTCACACCTCTCTCTCCCTCTCTCAAGGCTCTCGGCCGAACTCCCCTATCCATCCATCAATTTTTCGAGTTTTGATCTTGCCATTCCAAGCTTACACAAGTGTTAAGGATCACCTACAAGGAAGCTTGGTGCAATCGGAAGGCGAAGGACCTCACTCTATTGCTTTTATCCACTCATTTTGCGTCTAGATTCTTCCCTAGCCTCGAGCTAGTAGTAAGTTGCTTGAATCACACTCTCGATCTATTTTAAAGTGGTTAAAATGTTATGTAACGGCTAAAACTCGTAAACATACAAGTTGATACATAAAAGTCTACTAAAAATGCTAGTAATGGTGGTTAAAAGCTTGAATGTTGTGTAAATCTTGTAGTATTTGATTTGTGTGGTTATTTAGGGCCGATCTATGTTGTGGTAGCTCGGATCATCGTTTAACCCGGATTGGTCATGATCATGGATTATGACATAAAGCTTGTTTAAGTGTAACAAGGGTTAGGTGATGAAACTCTACCACACATCAAACTTGAACTTGTGTAAAATCGATTTTACTTATGAAATGGTGTTCAGAACTAGTAGATCTACGGATCTACAAGCGGTACTTTCAAAGGACCAAGTGTCCAAGAAATCATATTTTCTAAAGCCGGATCTTACATGAAAAAGAATGATTTTAGCAAACACACGAGTGTGTAAACACTTGTGTAACACAAAGTTTCGACAAAATAACTATTTTTGTAAATATTGACAGGAAGTTGTAAAGATGTAACTTCTTTAAAAACGAGACTTTCAAGAAACGAAGTTGATCTATACAAAGATCCACTAAAAATAATGGAAGGATACTACCTATTTTGGAAAAACCACAAGTTCATGTATTTCTGCGATTATATCTATTTTAACTAGTTGCATATTGTTTATTGTTGAATGAGGAGATTGTTGACGATTTAAAAGAAAATAAACACATGTTTTGAAAACATGGGAAACCTCCATTTTTAGGGGAAACTCTGTCAAAATTTTTATAAATTTTGACACTTAGAAAAATATAAGTTTTTGAGAAACTTATTCCCTAAAAATGTGTTTAAAAGTATTACCAAGATTTCCCTAATTTTTGGTGATAAGAAATGAGGATTTCTTCAAGAATAAAAATGGATATAAGTATGTATATTTTTGAGAGAAAAATATATATTATTTTATCACCAACTTTTGTGCTAAGTGTGTATAGTATGTGTTATACGTGCTAGTGTATTAAGACTTAAAAATACACTAAATACTCATGAGGAGTATAAACATAAAAATACACATACAAAATACAAGATACATAATTCGGGTGCGAAGTGCAAAACACAAAAGACTTATATTTATTTTAGAGGAAATAATATAAGTAAGATACGTAGTTAAAAATATGAAATATTTTTAACACAACAATACAAATACAAAAGAGAGTGACTGTACTTGTGCGATACAAGTTTAGTGACTAACGTTAAGAAAACACGTATAGGTTACGACGTTAAGTAAGCAAATCCGGTGAAGTTTACGACGCACAGGAACGCAAAGTTGTGAGTTCATGCTCCCCCTTTTCTTTTAACTGTTTTCAGTTTTATACCTTCGGGGGTGAAATACATGTTACAAATATTACAATGTTTACAAATGGTATGATGGATACAAAAATTGAGGAATGATACGAGAAATCGTGTCACGAATAGGGTACCATAAGCACCATTAATCGTGTACATACTAAGACCGCAGAACAAAAGGTTAGATCTAATGGGTTTCAGGGCAGCCCCACTCTTGGCCACTCTTTTACCAAGCAGTGTTTTTGTGTCTCAGTCGTGAATCGACTACAGAAAAATGCCTATGGTTTGGTGACTTCCTATGTCGTGTCACATGTTAATGGCTTTGCAACCCATTAACACTTGATACATACAGAAATATTTGATTTATACATGAGTACGTGGTGTACACAAAAGACTTGATTTATACAAAATACAAATTATGTTTTCATACAAAGTATACAAACGTGAAATACAAAAATTGCATGAATTCACACCAACTTTATGTTGACGTTTTTTTCCAAAACTCACATGTATTTCAGGTAACTAGGATGGATGTGCGCGTGGTCTTACTCATGCTCGTGGATGTCGCTTGTTTATCTTTAAATAAAGTTGTGACTTTTAAGACAATATGTTATCTCGTGTTGTAAACACTTGACATATGTTTTCAGTAATGTAATATTTGAAGATATTTTTTTAGCATGTAGTATGTTTACTCTTCGTATGCAATGAGAACCTTTCAGGATCACACCTTGTGCTTCCGCCGCAGAAAGGGGTGTGACAGATTGGTATCAGAGCTGCGATTGTAGTGAACCAGGATTCCTTCTCGAGTCTAGTCTAAAATCTCTAGGATCCTTTCACGAAAACAATTTTTCAAAGAGTTTTCATTGCATAAAACGTCCCGCGACATCCACTACCTGAAATTGTCTACATGAGTCTAGAAAAGACACTACGAGACTTAGAGTGCACTTGAGTAGCACTTGTCATTGACTAGAAATTACTTGCAATTATGTGTGATAATTAGCATGTACTAGAAGTAGAATGTCACGAGTATACGTGATTTTACCTAAAAGCGATGGCCCATCTGAAGGAAGAAATACGAGGATGAAACTAACTGTGCGGACTGTGCAAGGAGTTACGTAATTATGGATGCATACATAATTATGGAATTCAGTGCATAGAAATCACAACAAGTCTTGTCACGTATAGATTCCCTCAGTACAAGCCTACTAAGTACTCTGCTAGAGTAATAATTGTTTGATGTCACTTATGTGGTATATATACCTGTGAATATATATGATACTACTGGCTAGTGTGACGATATCAAACAAATGTCTAACCCTGTTGTGTTATGTTCTGTCAGAACATGGCACCCAGGAAAGCTGTGAATGCTCGCAATGATGATCAACCTCCTCCTCCCCCACTGCCAAGAACTGCTGAAGAGCTGAACGCTCTACTGGAGGAAAGGATCTCCGCTGCTATCGCCCAGTACGAGGCGAACCGAACTCAAGACAGTGGAGGACCAAGCAACGCTAGGCGTAATGGGAATGGAGATTCGTCTGGAGGCAATGCAGCTCAAGGTAACCTTGAGACACTGTGCTAAGCATGAGGAAATTTATGAACGGTCTTTGTTTCATTATTTCTTCGATTGCTCACATGTGAATTGGTTGAATCAATTCCAGGCTGCACTTTCAAGCAGTTCCTCGACTGCAAGCCGATGAACTATGATGGCACAGGAGGTGCAGTAGCATTTGTGCGCTGGACGGAGAAGACTGAAGCTACTATCCGCATGAGCAAGTGTACCGCGGATCAACAAGTCACCTTTGCTACTGGGTTGTTTGTCGATGAAGCTCTGACTTGGTGGAACCTGCAAGTCCAAACCTTGGGCGATGATGCCGCTTATGGCTTAACTTGGGAGGAACTAAAGGAAAGAATGAGAGAGAAGTACTGCTCTCGTGCTGAACTCCAAAGGCTGGAGACGGAGTTCTGGCACTTGACCATGGAAGGTGCTGACATTAATGGTTATACTCGAAGGTTCCACGATCTGTCCAGAGTGCTTCCCTACATTGTGACTCCCGAATTCAAGCGTGTTGAACGCTACATTTGGGGACTGGCCCCAGAGTTTCGTGGCATGGTGACGTCGGCCAAACCACAAACAATCACCGAGGCTGTAACTCTGGCTGTCAGCCTTACTGAAAATTGTGTTCGAATGAAGACGCTATCACTGAACCCAACAGAAAATACCGAGACGCATGCTGAGTCGTCTGGCGACAAGAAAAGGAAATATGCAAACTTGAATCAAGCAACTCGTAACAAAAAGGTTCCAACAAGAAGCGTGACCCTAACCCGCCTCAAGGGGCGAAACCTCTTACAGCCATGAACGACGCACCAGCAAGGGGATACCTAGGCACCTTGCCCAAATGCCATCGGTGTAAACGCCACCACGAGGGAGCTTGTCGCATCTCAAAGTGTGACAAGTGTGGAAAGTTGGGTCACCGCACTGAAGACTGCTGGAGTAAGAGGAACGGGAATGGAAATCGTAATGGGGCTGATGATAGGAACAATGGTGGAAATGGAAACGGTGCTGGCAACGGGAATGGGCGAAACCAAGGATGCTTCAGATGTGGAAGCAAAGATCATTTCATGAAGGACTGCCCAGAGAGAAACAATGCTCAGGCCCGAGCATTTGTGATTGGAGCAAGGGACGCACGCGAGGACCCTAATGTGGTCAACGGTACGTTCCTCATTAACAATCACTTTGCATCCATATTATTCGACACTGGCGCCGATTATAGTTTCATGTCTGTGGAATTTAAACGCATACTTGGAATAGAATCTAGTAGATTAGAAATTCCTTATTCCATAGAACTAGCCAATGGTAAACTTGTTGAATCGAGCGAAGTTGTTAGAGGCTGCACGCTAGAACATGGTGAACGAAGATTTAGCATCGACCTCTTACCTATTCAATTAGGTAGCTTCGATATAGTGGTCGGAATGGACTGGTTGTCCAAGAACAAAGCTGAAGTCATTTGTCATGAGAAAATCATTCGCATCCCTCTGGAGAATGATGAAACTCTCATAGTACATGGAGAAAGACGAAACGCGCCTCTACGAATCATCAGTTGTATGAAGGCACATAAGTGCTTAAGGAAAGGATGTGTTGCTTTCCTAGCACACGTTGTAGATAAGAAGGCTGTGGAGCCAAAACTCGAAGACATTCCTGTGGTGAAGGAATTTCCTGATGTGTTCCTTGAAGATCTGCCAGGACTACCTCCGCAACGACAAGTCGAATTCCATATAGACTTGGTTCCGGGAGCTGCTCCTGTAGCCAAGGCACCCTATCGTCTTGCGCCATCCGAAATGTAAGAATTATCTACACAGCTTCAGGAGTTGTTGGATAAAGGATTCATAGGGACAAGCTTCTCACCCTGGGGAGCTCCAATATTATTCGTGAAGAAGAAGGATGGATCACTGCGGATGTGTATCGATTACAGGGAACTGAACAAGCTCACAATCAAGAATCGGTATCCGCTACCGAGGATTGATGACTTGTTTGATCAACTGCAAGGATCAAGCTACTATTCCAAGATCGACCTTCGATCTGGATACCATCAGCTGAGAATCCAAGATGAAAGCGTGCCAAAGACTGCATTCAGAACACGCTATGGGCACTACGAATTTCTTGTGATGCCGTTTGGGCTGACGAATGCACCAGCGGTCTTTATGGATCTAATGAACCGCGTATGCAAACCATATCTCGATAAATTCGTGATTGTATTTATCGATGATATCCTGATTTACTCGCGAACGAAAGAAGAGCATGAGCAACATCTCAGAACCATCTTGGAACTACTGAAGAAAGAGAAACTTTATGCAAAGTTCTCGAAATGCGAATTCTGGATTCGCGAAGTACAATTTCTTGGTCACGTTGTGAATGAGAAGGGCATTCATGTAGACCCGTCCAAGATAGAAGCAATAAAGAATTGGGAAGCTCCCAAGACCCCAACTGAAGTTCGACAATTTTTGGGCTTAGCGGGCTATTATCGGCGATTCATCGAGAATTTCTCAAAGATAGCTCAACCGCTGACAACCCTTACGCAAAAAGACAAGAAATGCGACTGGGGTGTTAAACAAGAAGAAGCCTTCCAGTTACTTAAAAACAAGCTATGCGATGCACCGATACTATGATTACCCGAAGGCACTGAAGACTTCGTGGTATACTGCGACGCCTCACGACAAGGCTTGGGTTGCGTGCTCATGCAACGCCAAAAAGTCATCGCTTATGCTTCAAGACAACTGAAGGTTCACGAGAGAAATTATACCACTCACGACCTGGAGCTGGGTGCAGTGGTATTCGCCTCGAAGATTTGGCGACATTATTTATATGGTACTCGATGTACAATCTTCATAGATCACAAAAGCTTACAACACATATTTGATCAGAAGGAATTGAATATGCGCCAGCGACGTTGGGTTGAGCTCTTGAACGATTTTGACTGTGAGATTAAGTACCATCCTGGAAAGGCAAACGTTGTAGCGGACGCGTTGAGCCGAAAAGAAAGGGTTAAGACCCTAAGGGTTCGAGCATTGGAAATGACGATTCAAACGAACCTCACTGCACGCATTCGTGATGCACAACAAGAAGCTCTTAAAGGAGAGAACCGTAAAGCTGAATACCTACGGGCTATGCTGAAATACATGGTGCCAAACGAAGAGGGAGCCTTATACTTCAAGAAGCGTATTTGGGTTCCACTCTATGGTGGCATACGAGAAGTCATCCTTAATGAAGCGCATAAATCGAGATACTCGATCCATCCAGGATCAGATAAAATGTATCAAGATTTGAAAGAATACTATTGGTGGCCGAGACTCAAGAGCGACGTTGCTGTCTATGTTGGAAAATGTCTAACCTGTGCTAAGGTTAAGGCAGAATATCAGAAACCGTCCGGCCTACTACAACAACCAGAGATTCCCGTGTGGAAGTGGGAACAAATCTCGATGGACTTCATAACGAAATTACCCAGGACCCCGAGAGGGCACGATATGATATGGGTAATAGTTGATCGATTGACAAAGTCTGCGCATTTCCTACCAATCCGAGAGAAAGACAGCACTGGAAAGCTTGCTGAAATATACTTAAGAGAAATTGTGGCACGTCATGGAGTGCCAATCTCAATCATTTCAGACAGAGATGGACGCTTTGTCTCAAGAATCTGGCAATCATTTCAGGAAGCCTTTGGATCTCAGTTAGATCTGAGCACGGCATTCCATCCGCAAACAGACGGCCAGAGTGAACGGACTATACAAACGTTAGAAGATATGCTTCGCGCATGTGTCATGGATCTAGGCGGCAGCTGGGATACTCATCTACCTTTAGTTGAGTTTTCCTACAATAACAGCTATCATACGAGCATAAAAGCCGCGCCGTTCGAAGCTCTGTATGGCCGCAAATGCCGATCGCCCCTATGTTGGGCAGACGCTGGAGATAAACGTATGGTTGGTCCTGAACTTGTACAAGAGACAACCGACAAGATTGCGCAGATCCGAGAGCGCATTAAGGCGGCTCGAGATCGACAAAAGAGCTACGCTGATCCGAAGAGAAAATCAGTAGAATTCAAGGTGGGAGACAAGGTGTTGTTAAAAGTCTCACCATGGAAGGGCGTAGTCAGATTTGGAAAGAGTGGAAAGCTGAATCCACGATATATCGGACCATTCAGAATATTGAAGAGAATTGGTACCGTGGCATACAAGTTGGAGTTACCGGAAGAACTTAATGGAATACATGATACGTTTCATGTATCCAACCTGAAGAAGAGTCCAACACAAGAAAGCGTGATCATCCCAATGGATGAAGTGCATATTGATGAAGCCCTCCGATTTACAGAACAACCCGTTGAGGTTACCGACTGGAAAGTCAACAAGACCAGGAGGAGCAGCGTAAAACTTGTCAAAGTACGTTGGAGCTCTAAGCACGGACCCGAGTACACATGGGAACGTGAAGACCAGTTCAAGAAAAAGTATCCCCACCTATTAAAGAAGACTCCAGCGAGAGTTAGTTCAGCCTGAATTTCGGGACGAAATTCTTTTAACGGGGGGAGACTGTGACAACTGGCCCAAACCGGTAATTTCCGTACACTTTAATTATTGCTTAATGACTGCAATTATGAGTTTAATTGTCAGCAATGTCTGATTACATACTAAACAAGTGAATTCATGCATGTTGTATACTACAAAATATTGCTTTATGCATAAACGAGAGCGTTGCGTCAAAAATACTAGTAAACTCACCGGTAAGACACACTGTGTCAACAGAACTGCAGAAAGCAGTCAGACAATAAAATTGGAGCCTAGGTGTAGGTCCGACAACAAGAGTGCATTTAAAACCCAAGAGTACATACAAGGGTTAATATATATACATTGCGAAAGCAAAAATAAGCACTAAAAAGCACCCGAAACGCACTTTAAGTGCAGAATTTATATAATTCAGCATTTAGACATATGAATATTTTGCAGAAATGTCGTTTTATTATCCAGAATATTTCCCTAAGTATTGGGAATCGATAGTGTTACAAAAAGATACTTATTAAACACTAAAAGGTGCAATTTAGCACTTTAACGAATCGGTATGCAACCGAACAACCAGACTATACCCGGAACATGAAAATATTGTCACTAACATTGTTTTTCTTTTTCTGAGCCAGTTAGGGTCCCCGAATACCCTAACACCCGCCACATGACACTATACTCTAGTAACTAACTTAAGGGTCCTACTTAACATAACTAATGTTTAGTTGGAATCTAACCGGATTACCCCCCCCCCCCCCCCTAACCGAAACCGTCCCCAAGGGGACACCCCTTGTCCTTGCAAGATTATAATAATCTTGGTTGTCTTATATCTAGTAGACACAGAACCTCTTGGTTAATGACCATGAAAATTATCTATAAGTTCTAACCATAACACAACATAACCTTTCCATCACAAACTCAACTTCACACCTCTCTCTCCCTCTCTCAAGGCTCTCGGCCGAACTCCCCTATCCATCCATCAATTTTTCGAGTTTTGATCTTGCCATTCCAAGCTTACACAAGTGTTAAGGATCACCTACAAGGAAGCTTGGTGCAATCGGAAGGCGAAGGACCTCACTCTATTGCTTTTATCCACTCATTTTGCGTCTAGATTCTTCCCTAGCCTCGAGCTAGTAGTAAGTTGCTTGAATCACACTCTCGATCTATTTTAAAGTGGTTAAAATGTTATGTAACGGCTAAAACTCGTAAACATACAAGTTGATACATAAAAGTCTACTAAAAATGCTAGTAATGGTGGTTAAAAGCTTGAATGTTGTGTAAATCTTGTAGTATTTGATTTGTGTGGTTATTTAGGGCCGATCTATGTTGTGGTAGCTCGGATCATCGTTTAACCCGGATTGGTCATGATCATGGATTATGACATAAAGCTTGTTTAAGTGTAACAAGGGTTAGGTGATGAAACTCTACCACACATCAAACTTGAACTTGTGTAAAATCGATTTTACTTATGAAATGGTGTTCAGAACTAGTAGATCTACGGATCTACAAGCGGTACTTTCAAAGGACCAAGTGTCCAAGAAATCATATTTTCTAAAGCCGGATCTTACATGAAAAAGAATGATTTTAGCAAACACACGAGTGTGTAAACACTTGTGTAACACAAAGTTTCGACAAAATAACTATTTTTGTAAATATTGACAGGAAGTTGTAAAGATGTAACTTCTTTAAAAACGAGACTTTCAAGAAACGAAGTTGATCTATACAAAGATCCACTAAAAATAATGGAAGGATACTACCTATTTTGGAAAAACCACAAGTTCATGTATTTCTGCGATTATATCTATTTTAACTAGTTGCATATTGTTTATTGTTGAATGAGGAGATTGTTGACGATTTAAAAGAAAATAAACACATGTTTTGAAAACATGGGAAACCTCCATTTTTAGGGGAAACTCTGTCAAAATTTTTATAAATTTTGACACTTAGAAAAATATAAGTTTTTGAGAAACTTATTCCCTAAAAATGTGTTTAAAAGTATTACCAAGATTTCCCTAATTTTTGGTGATAAGAAATGAGGATTTCTTCAAGAATAAAAATGGATATAAGTATGTATATTTTTGAGAGAAAAATATATATTATTTTATCACCAACTTTTGTGCTAAGTGTGTATAGTATGTGTTATACGTGCTAGTGTATTAAGACTTAAAAATACACTAAATACTCATGAGGAGTATAAACATAAAAATACACATACAAAATACAAGATACATAATTCGGGTGCGAAGTGCAAAACACAAAAGACTTATATTTATTTTAGAGGAAATAATATAAGTAAGATACGTAGTTAAAAATATGAAATATTTTTAACACAACAATACAAATACAAAAGAGAGTGACTGTACTTGTGCGATACAAGTTTAGTGACTAACGTTAAGAAAACGCGTATAGGTTACGACGTTAAGTAAGCAAATCCGGTGAAGTTTACGACGCACAGGAACGCAAAGTTGTGAGTTCATGCTCCCCCTTTTCTTTTAACTGTTTTCAGTTTTATACCTTCGGGGGTGAAATACATGTTACAAATATTACAATGTTTACAAATGGTATGATGGATACAAAAATTGAGGAATGATACGAGAAATCGTGTCACGAATAGGGTACCATAAGCACCATTAATCGTGTACATACTAAGACCGCAGAACAAAAGGTTAGATCTAATGGGTTTCAGGGCAGCCCCACTCTTGGCCACTCTTTTACCAAGCAGTGTTTTTGTGTCTCAGTCGTGAATCGACTACAGAAAAATGCCTATGGTTTGGTGACTTCCTATGTCGTGTCACATGTTAATGGCTTTGCAACCCATTAACACTTGATACATACAAAAATATTTGATTTATACATGAGTACGTGGTGTACACAAAAGACTTGATTTATACAAAATACAAATTATGTTTTCATACAAAGTATACAAACGTGAAATACAAAAATTGCATGAATTCACACCAACTTTATGTTGACGTTTTTTTTCAAAACTCACATGTATTTCAGGTAACTAGGATGGATGTGCGCGTGGTCTTACTCATGCTCGTGGATGTCGCTTGTTTATCTTTAAATAAAGTTGTGACTTTTAAGACAATATGTTATCTTGTGTTGTAAACACTTGACATATGTTTTCAGTAATGTAATATTTGAAGATATTTTTTGAGCATGTAGTATGTTTACTCTTCGTATGCAATGAGAACCTTTCAGGATCACACCTCGTGCTTCCGCCGCAGAAAGGGGTGTGACACTAACTCATCTGTCAAGGTGTTTGCTAGTTCTACAGCTTCTTCTATAGTTTGAGGTCTAGCTGCCTTGACTACATGCCTAATCTCACTGATTAATCCCCAGATGTAACGGGAGATTAATACTGGTTCTGGTGATTCAAGGGTTGGTACTATTCTAGCATATTCAAAGAATAACGTAGTTAACCCTTACTATCCACTCCAGTCATCCTAAGGTTTAGGAACTTATTTGCTATCTGTTCCTTTTCATTGGGAGGGCAGAATTTCCTTTCCACCATATTCTTAAACTCCTCTCATTCCATATTGTAAACCCTGTCACTTCCCCTAGACTGGAGGATAGTGTTCCACCATTCTAAGGTTGAGTTCTTAAACAGATTGGAAGCAAACATTATCTTATCCTCTTCCGCACATTTGCTTATTTTTAAGACAACCTCAGTCTTTTCTATCCAGCGTAAAACTGCAACGGCCCCTTCATTGCCCAAGAATTCCATTGGTTTAAAAGCCCAAGAATTCTTTATAAGAACAACCATAAGGTATGGTTCTTCTTATTTTGGGAATGGGCACTTGAAGTATGGGTCCATTGTTTACGCTGTGTTCTGGTTCAGTTGGTCGCTTACTGCCATTGTTACTTTTATTATCTGCTTCCCTAACTGTTTTGATAATATATGGCATCGCATCTATTATTTCTTGTGCCACTATGTGTTGGATGGCACTATTATCCACTGGGTTTCCATTATTATCATTGTTCGGGTTATCGTTATTCGAGTTATTGTCATTCTGGTTTCCTGGTTCACTTCGTTGTCCATCTGAACTTTAAACATTTGCCACATATTAATATCACAAGATAATATTTAATGCAAACAACTACACAACACACATATTGATCAAAATCGTCGAACATTGCGACTTACTCTTTCTTATACTATGCATCCATATATTTTACAGTACAACTGAAATTGAAATTACACTACTATTAGGCATCCATAGCTATTGTCTAGATTTTTTTTTCAAACATACACACATATTATATATTCTTATTATTTTATTATTATTATTATTATTACTATCACCATCACTGGTATGGGTTCATCCAAAACTCCATATTACGCTCGTCATACTTCCAGATGAGTCGTTCTCCTATTTGCCTCATCCTTTCACTACCTTCTAAAATCTCCTCACCGAAGGTTCGGAGTTCTTGCACATTTTCTGCACTCATTGGGGTGCAGGGGCTGGTACTGGGTTTGGGAACTGGGGCATGGGTTCTTGGTAAGGATAAGGATTCTCTAGAATTTCCCTAATGTATTGGTCATTATCATAGTAGGGATCTAGAGGGTCCAAATCTGGATAGGCTGCTAGGTTTGGCATAGGTTCGTCTTCTGGTATTGGGTAGCGTTGCTGGTAATCCCTAAGGTCGTCAAACCATGGGTCATAGTTTGGGTCTAAGGGATTGGGTGCTGGTACTCTAGGTATCTCATCTGGGTTGAAATCAGGCATTGGGATTTGATTTTCTGGATTGTTTTCAATTTCCATTGGTTGTGTGGGAAACAGTGGTAAGGGCTGGGGTGCTATGAGTTGCTCCCAGTTAGGGTCTGCAGCTGTGGTTGCTAGGATATGGAAATTTGCTAGACTCCTATTGAGCATATCCTGGGTGTGAGCATCGGTTTCTCTCTTGGCGGCTGCTACATCACGCTGTTGTTGTAACTTTTTCATTCTTTTCCTACGTTCATGCGCTCCCATACTGAACCATCCTCTCTTTTTAGGAGGGAATGGCTCTTCAGACTGGGCCTTAAACACGAATATCCCATTTTCATTGTCAGCTGAATACCCTGAGAGGGCAGGCTGTGAAGAGGTGCCTTCGCCCCTAGGTGAGCTGGACAACTGACGGTAGGCGTCGGAAGGTCATTGGTCGCTCATACTGTAAACTAACAAATAGTCAAATAACACACAACAATAAAGTACAATTATGCACGTAGTTCCGTAATTTATTTCCTAACATATTGAATAATGTTTTGGTGTCAGCAGAACACTTTTGTGGCTGAATCAGTGGCTTTAGCTCTGATACCACCTTCTGTCGCAACCCCCGTCCCCTAATTACACGGGAACGGGCGGCCGCGGCCAGTTTCGGTGGTATTTAGGTTTATCATTTTGGCAGCAGAAATTACATCAGGACTGTAGTTAGAAAATATTTTATCAGAGTTGTTTTGGTCAAAAATTACCTAAGTAATTAAGTGATCAAATTAGTTTAGTGAGGTAGTGTGCTAGAAGTATTCGTGGAAAATATGCTGATTAAGTTGTTAATAAAAACAGTTTTCAGGATATATCTCAGGATACCGAGCTATATCTACAATCAAACAATGAGCAAAAAAAGGTAAAGGGGTGACACAGGATGTACGAGGAAAGCCCTTGATCAATCTAGATCGCCGACACAAAACCTCGGGAGCTGACAATCGCAGCTGCCTTGTCCTTCTGATTGCTTCAAATATCAGGATACAGTGCAGGATATGATGCGGATCAACTAAGTGTTACAATGAGATTCGAGTACAAGTGTAAGTGTTCGTGAGTGATTGCAGCTAGTAGAGAGCAAGAGTGTACAAAAAATTGTGTGTGTTCTATTTGATCCGACCAATCCTATTTATAGTAAAATGAAATTAACAAACTAGCCTATAAATCCGGGATAAGCTGAATATTCCCTTTGTGAACGTTGTAGACTACTTCTTCAGGCTTCAACATCCCTATTTCAATTGATTAGCCCGAGTCTTTGGGAGAACAGGTCCACTCGAACGTTATAAGCCTGCCATGTTAATATGCACGTGAATTAATTAGTTATTACCAGGATACTGTGGCAGGATGTTACCAATATCCTGATCCAGTATCCTGATCACAATAAAAAATAACACAGTCAGTATATTATTCAGGATATATGAGCAGAAAACCACCCATAACAATTGTTCCCAAAATATATCTGTTGGTATACCAATTACAACGGATATATTTTAAACCTTATCTCTTAGATCGAGGCAATTGAATTGAAGTGACGGTTGAAATGACATTGTGCAACTTCTAACGCGGTATTTACTCATCACCCCCTATATTTAGCCTATATTTATCCAAGCCATTAACGCCATAATCATTTCATTCCAGGCTCATTTCAAGTATTTTCTTCTTCTTCCCCCCCCCCCCTGTTTTTTCTTCTATTTCTTAGTTGAAATCCTCGATGGCCTCACGAACAAGATCACGCACAAACGAATCAACCCCGTCCCTTGAAAGCCAAAATCTTCTCAAGGAACCCGAAAAAGAGGTTTGCTCCTTTAACAATGCCGACATTGCTGCTTTGAAAGATTCCGGTGCCTTCCCTGCCGGGGCGATCATCCGTCCTTTCGACCGAGAGGTCTGATCGGACATAGCTTCTAATGAATGGGTGTGTTTCCTAGCTTATCCTTTTTCCTTGGGACCCCGTTACCCTTTCTCAGCCTTTATCTCCCGTTTCTTCGAACTCACCGGCCTTAGTTACGCCCGGACCATGCCTATGGTTTGGCGAGTCTTAGTGGTGTTAGACCAAATCAAATCTCGTCATGTTCCTGATCTTTGTGTTGAAGATCTCCCCATTGCATACCGTCTTCATTCTCACGGAAACAACCATTTTATCCTTTTTTCCACTTCCAAGAATCCCCTTATCCTCAAGGCCACTAAGAACGAAGATCAGTGGCAACGAAAGTTCTTTTCCGTAAAAAGGGATTCCATCGCTAAGGGTTTTGACCTGCCAGTAAATGGTTGACTTCCGGTAGGGTTTTAGGAATATCCCCAAACATATCTTAAAAGTGTATCCTAAACTGATATCTTTATTTCTTGTGCAGCAAATTTCAAAGAACTAGCCCCTCCAAGTGCAGAATCAGAGCTTAGGATCAAGGATATCTATCGACTTCCTGAGAGTGAGAGAACCTTTTCCCCGTCCCTCATAAGTTCGAGTCAAAGATCAAGTTCTAAAATGTTTGGTAAGTATATTTATAGATATTAGACTAATCACAGTATATAAGTATTAAAGGTTAAGTATTTCTCCCTTTTTCGCAGTGCCAGTTATCAATCTTGAAGGCTTCCAGCTTGATGAGTTGGACAGTTACTCCGGCCTTATGCAAGTCAAACAAGAAACTAATCAGAAGCCAGCAGTCACGTCAAAGCCCACCAGTTCAAAAACAACTACTGCTCCTAAAGCTTCTACAGCATCCAAGTCTCGAGGTCCAAGCTCTCGTAAGAGGAAGGAAGCAGATTCTCCAGCTACATCCGATGTGTTCCCATTTGAGAATCACCGGTTTACAGAGTCCAGCAAATTCATGACCGGCTTCCTTAATCAGGTTAGTGTCCTCATTCTATATCCTGCACACATGTACTGAATACACATACCCATATATTGATACATGTTCCTTTGGCTGCAGGGTCTAGAGCGCCTAGTGTTTCTCTGTGAGGATGCATGTGGTTTGAACAAGATGCTTGAGAGCAAACTGAAGAAAGCAGAGGCCATTGTAGCAGACCAAGTAGCCATCGCCGCCGCCAAGTCACAACATTATGAGGATAAGTACAAGGCGATGGTCCAGGAACATCAGGCTGCTCTTCAAAAAGTCGCTCAAGAAGCTCAGGCCAAATATGATGCATCCCAGGTTCAGCATGAACATGACATGGCTTCTTATCGAGAAGGCCTTAAAGGTTCCGTCGTCATCTCTCTTCTCCAAGCCCGGTTGAAAATGGCATATGAAGCCAGGGCCACGGGCCTTGAATGCCCTTCATGGAATGTGGAAGCTTGGGAGGCAAAATTGAGAGATCTCGGCGGCGATCCTGTGAAGCCTGCGGTAGAGGAACCTACCAAAGCGGCCGATGTTGATGCTGATGCTACAAAGGATGTTGGCGGTGATGCTGGGAAGGATCCCGGGAAGGATGCTGGACCGGATGCTGGTGCTGATGAAGCCATGGTTGAAGAGGGTGCTGCCCCTTGAAAGCAGCGAAATGGGCGATGATGGATGTTGATGCCGAGGCCGGAGCCCATTTTTTAAATTCGGTGGTTTGTGGTTTGCTGAACAATTTTAATTTCCTGTCTGTCAAATAATTTACTTTCCTGCATGCAGACAATATGATGGCCAAAGGTGGAGGGATCCTGAGTTTCAGGACGAAGCCCTTGGTCATCAGTTAGTATGCTTTATTTTGAACAGTTTAACAATTGGAGGTGGAGGTATCTTGAGTTTCAAGATGAAGCCTTCAATTGTTAAGTAAATATGGTAGAAAACTAATTGTGTTTTTGGTGGATGGATCTTAGTTTGAGATGAAACCAAAAGCACAACCTTTTGCAATGTTAATAATATAACCTTTTATAACCTTATCCATTGTTGTCCATTTTTGCAAATTTTGTTATGCTTTGCTTGATTTGAATATCATTTCAAATTTCCAATCTTAGTGTAATATTTCAAACATTCTGAACAAATATCCTCAGAATATATCCTGGTCAGGATACTCATAAATATCCTACTAAAACTTTTGTCAAACAGAGTTTTAAAACTTAGACAATTTAGATAAGGTTTTCAAAGAACAAAAAAGGAAAGATCATACCAAAAATTGAAGATATCTCAATCCTTGAACTTCAATCCTTTCGCAATCTTTCCACTGAGAATGTCCCCGATCCGGGAAACTCAGTGAACCAAGTCTAAACTTGATCTTTTAAGCTTTTCATAGTGCCTTGAGAGGAATGTCCCTTGTATATGTCATTGTTAAATACTTAGGAACTTTTGTGCTTTAATCACAACTGATTTCACACTTATGTATAACTTTAGTATCACAGGGGATAAACCCTAAATATCCTGGAGATAAATCCTCAATATTCTGGGGATAAACCCTAAGTATACTGGGGAAAATCCCAAATTTTCGTGCGCTACAGGCGGGAGTGTATAAACTCCAAGATCTTGGTAGTATAAATCCCTCCATATTCTTAAGCCGGTATGCTCCTTTCCCAGATTCCGATTCAATCTCATAAGGTCCTTCCCACTTCGGAGCTAATTTTCCATCAGCAGGATTAGTAGTATTCTGAAAAGCCTTCCTTAATACCCAATCTCCAGCTTGAAATCTTCTAGTCCTTAGGTTCTTGTTGTATGCTCTGGATATCCTCTACTGGTATGCTGCCATTCTCAACTTTGCCGCATCCCTTGTCTCATCAATAGTATCCAATTCTTGGCATAGGGCTTCAGGATTCTGCTCAGGATCCTGGAGGTTGGATCTTTCAGTAGGTATTACAATCTCTGTCAGGATTACTGCTTCTACTCCAAATACTAAGGAAAATGGGGTTTGCCCAGTTACACTTTTCACTGTTGTCCTATCAGCCCATAAAACAAAGGGTAATTCTTCTGCCCATCTTCCTATCAGCCCATAAAACAAAGGGTAATTCTTCTACCCATCTTCCTTTCTTAGCTCCTAGCCTTTTCTTCAAATTGTTGACAATTATCTTGTTCGAGGATTCTGCTTGTTCGTTTGCTTGAGGATGTACCGGTGTGGATGTGATCATTTTGATTCCCCAACTCTTACAAAAATCGGTTGTCCTCTTACTTGTTGGTGCATTTATGTCTATCGCCTCGGTCAATTCCGTTCGTAGCAGAAACAGAAAAAGTTTAGTGCTTTTATTGTAATATCTTGATAGAAAAGGCAAGGTGGCATATTTGTAAATAAGGAGAACCTCCTTATACCTTGGCCTATAAATAGATCTCTTAGGGTTAGAGATTAAGACTTTTTGGTCATTTGAGATCTTGGAGCTTGGTGCTTAGAGAGAGAAAGTCTAGTGAGAGAAAGTGTTCGTATGTGATTCTCGGAGCGTGTACTTGTCATACTGATCAATAAGAATCACGTTAAAATTGTACGTTCTTGTGTTCGGTCCACGCACGTGTACGGATTCCGCACGTCACACGTGTCGTTACGCAATCGTTCGGAGTGAAAACCGATCCTACAAGTGGTATCAGAGCAGGAGCTCGATTGCACGGATCAAACACACAATTACGCACTTGAATTCAGCAGATTCAGATCGAAATTTCACTCAGATTTGTCAAAATTCTTCACCTTTTCATTTCTTCACGTTTTTATCTGAAAAACGCAAAATTAAACAGGATTTTACGGTTAAAAATTGTTGATTTTCGGATATGTTGTGCGAAAATACATGATCTAAAAGCCTACAAAGTTTCATATCATAACTCTGAGTAATTTGTGAGAAATCTGAATTTTTGTGGTTCGAAAGTTTGTTGAAATATGTTGAACGTTGCTGCTGTTATGCTAAGTGTTCACCGGTCGGATAGCAATTCGACCGGATGACCATCCGACTCTAGTTCCATTTTATTAATTGTTGACTTGTTGACTGGCTACCCGCACGAATAGCAATTCGACTCAAGATTCCTTCTTTGCAATTCATTTAAAGTTGTTTGACCAAGTTGACTGCGTCGGATAGCAATTCGTGTCATATCATCTCATTAATAGTGTTGACCTGTTGACTACCACTCGGTCGAGTAGCAATCCGAGGCAAAGTAATCATCACTTCATTTAAAAAGAGTTGACTTGATTGACCTATCCGCTCGAATTACCACTCGGTCGGATAGCAATTCGTGTCTTTACATCTCATCCGACCAACCCTCTTTGTCACTTTGTCATCATTAATCTGCTTTAGTCAGTCAAAAGTCATAAACTGATTCGATATGCATGTGATCTACTAAGTTGTTTGGCTCAATAAAATAAGAGTGTGAGTTGAATTTGTCTGCCACGTATCACATATATTCTTATATTTGAGGTTCAATGAGATGTGTGTTGTCAGATGCCATGTGACATTTAAATGTAAATTCAGTTTGCATGAAAAGTGATAATATTGTTGGCAGCTCATTAATTGATTCATCAGTTTGCATGTGTGTGATTCAGTTTGAATGTGAGAGCATTTGGAAAACCAAAGTTCATCGTTGAGGTCAAAGAAGTCAACAAGTTATCCGTTCGAATTACTATCCGATCGGATAGCAATTCGAGGCACTGCATCTTCACTTAAAAGTTTTTTACTTCCGTTGACCTATCCATTCGAATTACTATCCGGTCGGATAGCAATTCGAGGCACTGCATCTTCACTTAAAAGTTTTTTACTTCTGTTGACCTATCCGGTCGAATTACTATCCGGTCGGATAGCAATTCGAGTCTAGTGTTCTCACCCTAGCGAGTTGTTTAGTCAATATTTTCAGGTTTGTCAGTCAATATTATCGATGATACATGTGAGTCATTAATTGCTTTCGGTGTGCATGTGATTGTTATTGTCTGTTGTCATCATATATCGCCTTCATTAATAAACTACATCAGAAAGTCTCGTGAATATATGTGTTAAGTGTTGATTAAATAATCAAGAAGTCGGCTGCATTTGAATTTGAACATTGAAATTAAAAGAGATCAGTAGGTATCACGTGATAAAGTGGTTGATTGCATGTGATTCTTGATCAAATAATTGACTGCATATTCCATTTGATATTGCATGTGAATTGATTCAGGATTGCATGTGTAGTTGATAAGTTGTCGGCCACTTAATTGTTAAAATCAGATTTTCATGTGAATCAAAGGTGTTGTCAGGTTACATTTGAGTTCAGTTGATAAGTCAAGTTCATCATTGATAAAAAGGAATCAACTGTCACCCGCTCGGACAACAGTTTTGTCATTTAGCAGAGTGGCTTGTGTCAAAGAGTCGGATACTTACTCGAGCGGACAGCATTCCCATCCGGTCGGACAGCAACCTCATCCGTACGGACACCAACCTCACCCGAACGGACAGCGTTGTCACGCGATTATTGTCACTGTTGATTTTTGTTGACTCACTCGATCGGATACTCTTCCGATTCAAGTTGTTTAATAGTGTTTAAACTGATCGTTTGTTTGTGTGTTTGCAGGTGATTCGAGGTGATTTACAAGGTGCAAATACCAAGAAGTTGAAATTTTGTGGACTTTGAGCTAAAAATAATTTTTGAACCAAGTCATTTAACAAAGAAATTGTGGTTAAAATGTTTGACGAAAAGGAAAACGCTAGACTTGAAAGAATTAATGAATGGTTTGATATGAATTGGCAATACAGGAAAGAAGATGAGAAAAAGGATGCTTGGGTTATAAGATCTGAATACTTTTTGTGTAGAAAATTTGAAAAGTTTGATGATTAGAAAAAGAGGTATTATGAATTGATTGATAAGTTGGAAAGGTATAGGATAAAGATGTCAGATGCTGAAAAGATATCTAAATTTGCAGATGCATTACCTTTAGAGTGGGATGAGTTTTTGGGTAAACTGAAAAAAGATTCTAAGTTCTCAAAATTTAGTCCAGGTGAATTCTTCAGAGAGCTTAGTACATACAATGATAAGAATGAAAAGAAAAAGAAAGAGTTGATAGAGGAATTAGAAAGAAGCTCAAAATATATAAGTTTGGATGTGATTTTTGAAATAATCAAAAGAATTAGAAATTGTCTCGATATAAGAAGTAGGATGAAATATGATTTCAAGAGAGGTTGTTTTTTAAATGAAGATTTGAATCCTGCTGATATGGTTAAAAATTTTCTTGTAGGAACATCAAAGATTGAAGAATCCAAGAAAGATGAAACTTCAAAATGTGAAGTTGTGATGACTGAAGAAGTTGTGAAAGAAGCTGTTATGGAAAAACAGCAGGTTCTTGAAGAAGTAATTTCCGAGAAAGAAGAATCCAAGAAGAATGGATTTTCAAGTTCTGAAATTGTGTGCTCAAAATGTGACAAATCTGCAGCAGACAATGTTAAATTCTTGAAAGATGTGGAGAGCTTGACATTGGAAATCAAAAAGCTGAAATCTGAGAATGTTAAACTGTTAAATGACTTGAATAGTTTGACATTAGAAAATAAGGTTTTGAAAGAGAAAGAAACAGATTTTGAAAGTAAAAAGAAATTTTTAGATAAAATTTTTGAAGATAAAATCAAAAGTTTTGAAAATGAAAAATTAAAAATTGAAAAAGAATTTCAAAGTCAAATAAAGATTCTTGAAGATGGGAGATCTGTTTTTAGCAGGAATAATATTGAAAAGCAAAAGGTAATAAATTCCCATCGTCAGACGATTATTCGACTTGAAAATGAAGCTGAAATTGCTCGAAATAAAATTGATGAGCTTGAGAATAAATTGAAAGGTTTTGTGAATTCTACATCACATGTCTGTTCAAAACCGATCAATTCTGTTCCAATAAGTGACAATGTCACAAATTTTGACAAAGTCAAAATTGAAGATTGTGATGACAAAACTGATGATGAAAATGAGAAAAATGAGAAAAGAAAAATATTTTTGGAATTAAAAGAAAAATTTAAAAATACTGTTTTACATTCTACTGAGAAAGGTGAATGCTCAACGCAAAAACCTGTAAAGAAGAATGTGGAACAGAAACAAAAAGATAAAAAATCGAAAAATTTTCAAAAAGAAAATAAAAGCTCATCAGATCAATCATCCAATCATTATAAAAAATCACAAAAATCTGAAAATAAAAACTCACAAAAAGTTGGTAACCAGTGGTGCAGGTTTGACCACAGTGCTCAAATGCCAAATCAAGGATACAAGAGGAAACATGAGTACCACAAGGCAAATCAATGCTTTGATCTAAGTGTGTGGTATGAAGACGATGTTTGGTATGAAAGTAGTGAGAGGTATGATAACAGAGTGTGTTACACTTGTGGATTTCAAGGACACATTGCTGTTAACTGCCAAAGTCAGAGATTCGAAACAAGAAGGTGCTATGAATGCCACATCAGAGGACACATTGCCAGAGATTGCCCAATGAGATCAAAGGGAAGATCGAAGACTGATTCTCAGAAATTGGCAAAGAAACCAGTCAATGTCAAGCCCAAAGAACAGAAAGTTCAAGAACCAAAAGTTCAAGAACAGAAAGTTCAAGAAAAGAAAATTAAGCTTTCACAAGGGCAGAAAGACAGACTGAGGAAGAAAAGGAAGAAGGCTAGAGAATACTTGGAGAAAATTTTGTCCTCAGATACAGCCGTCAAAGCGAATAACAGTTCTGATAAATCGTTTTACTCTCGTAAGACCGATCAATCAAACAAAACGAATTCATCAGATACAAATCTGGGGACAAAAGAAAAGAAGAAGAAAATTGTCGGCGATGAATCTGGCTCAATAAAGTCAGACAAGCCACGTTCAGGCAATGATTCTGGTTCATCAAAGCCAGAAGAGCCATGTGTTGAGGTAAAATTAGAGAATTCTAGTCTAACAATGGATGATGAAAATTTTCCACCATTGTTGAACAAGAATTCTAAATCACCCAAGGACAGTCAGGCTTGGGTGAAACTTTTTAAAAAGTAAAAACCTGACTTGCCGGAGCTTCCAGGTTGGTAAGTGTGGAGCAGGTATCGGCATATTTCTTGAGAAATTCACATTTGTGATATTTCGACCTACAAGTGGTTAATCAAGGACATTAAGTTGTACTTGAGTTAACTTACATACAAGTGATATTGTTGATAGAATCTTAAACTGTTAAATTTTTCAAAATGGTTGAAGAAAACAAGGTGATGAAACCCCGAATTTGTGAAATGACACACAAAGCTTATTTTCCGGAAAAAACATTTTGATTAAAACAAACTTAAGTGTTTTGAAATCATAATGGGAAAATAGTTTGTTGTCAGGGGCAGTTCTGATTGTTTAAGCCAAGTGAATGGCGAATTGAAGCGATTTGATATCAGTTTGTCACTTTACTTTGTACAGTTTGTTTTCAAATTTTCTCAGAAAATCAAAATCGAGACATATTTTGATTTTAGGGGGAGAAAAATTTAAAAAAAAATTAGAAAAATTTGAAAATGCCAAAAACATTGAAAAAGCAAAAATGAGTTTTGTTGTAAAAAGAGGAAATGATAGTACATCAGTAGACTATCACAGCATGCTAAAGAAATGTAATGTCAAATGTGATAAACGGTCTCACTAAAGATGTGACGATAGGCTCAGCTAGACTAGTAGATTTGCGATAACGATACAAACTTAAATGAAAAAGCCTAGTTCTAGTGGAAAACATGGTTGAAAGCATAGTACTTAGTTTTGTCCTTCGTGATTGTGTACCTACTCAGTAATCGCTGAATGCTAAAAGAGCATAAAAACCGGTTAAGTTTGTGAGCTTTCACAACTTTGCTGAAAAGTCACTGTGATTTTGTGTTTTCATTTTGTAAAGATTTAAACTTGTTTTATTTCTTTATTTTGTTTAAGCATTGGACATCCTCTGCGTATACGTGAGTATCGACCTGGATGTTATTGCCTAAACGTTCTGCTTTATTTTCTTTGGTGTTTCGTTTAAGCTTTGGATCACCTCTGCGTATACGGGAGTATCGACCTGGTGGTTAAAGCCTAAACAACTTCAACTTGTTTTATTTTCTTATTTTGTTTAAACATTGGACTTTCTCTGCGTATACGGAAGTATCGACCTGATTGTTAATGTTTAAACATTCTGCATTATTTTCGCACATATCACAGTTGATGAAAGTTTAAAGGCATTACTTGAGTCAGTGTATTGCATGATGAGGGGATATGCTGAGGTCGTGGGGTCCATAAGAATTTAGTGCAAAATTTAATATACCTTAACGTATCGGTAAGCATTTCGAAAGTTTTTAGATTGAGTTTAAGAGGACAACCATATCGTTAATCTACGTGAATCGTTTAAAACTTAAAGTGTTAAAAGCTCAACGGTGCTAGTGATTTGTCTCATGAACTGATATGATCCTCTTACACAAACTCACAAAAATATTGTCTGTATATATTTCTTTACTGCATTTCTCTAAAAACAAAAACCCAAAAGATTGTGTTTTAGTATAAATATTTGAAAATTAAAAAAAAAAAAAATTTCGACAACTGATGTTGAAGAGCTGATATTCAAAATTCTGAGTGCTAAACATGATGAACAACTATGGGTTGAAAGAGTTTGTTTTTATGAAAGGTGTTATAAATAAATCACTTCAAAAGAAAGTTTGATCTTGATAAAAATTGTTAATAATTGAATGATAATTTCAAGTGGTTTCTTAAATTTGTCAAATTTGTAAATTTGTGAAATTTATGTTGAGGAAGATGATGTGCAGGTTAACCAGGTTTCAAATCCTGATCAGATGCATAATAGAGCCAGAAATTGATCCTGAACTTGTGAACCTGTGAAAGCCAGACTACGATCCCGACAACTGAGTCTAAGGGGGAGTCTGAAGACAAGCTCAACGCAAGGGGAAGCGTGCATACAAGGTTCCAGGAAACTATCCTGAAGGAGCTTGTATCCAGAAAGCCAGGTGTCGATCCCAAAAGCACGGAAGCTTGACGAAAGGGGGAGCCTGAAGAGTTTACTGAAAGGGGGAGCTGAAGCTCAAGACAGATCCACCAGGATTCTGTTCAAGAAAGAGGGAGTCTGTGTTTGCTGAAGACGTCAAACTTTCAAGAAGACTCAAGAAAGAGAGAGAAAGAAAAGTCACTACGAGTTTGACTACGGATTGACTGCGGCAATATCCAAGGGGGAGTCTGTTGGTGCATTTATGTCTATCGCCTCCGTCAATTCCGTTCGTAGCAGAAACAGAAAAAGTTTAGTGCTTTTATTGTAATATCTTGATAGAAAAGGCAAGGTGGCATATTTGTAAATAAGGAGAACCTCCTTATACCTTGGCCTATAAATAGATCTCTTAGGGTTAGAGATTAAGACTTTTTGCTCATTTGAGATCTTGGAGCTTGGTGCATAGAGAGAGAAAGTCTAGTGAGAGAAAGTGTTCGTAGGTGATTCTCGGAGCGTGTACTTGTCATACTGATCAATAAGAATCACGTTAAAATTGTACGTTCTTGTGTTCGGTCCACGCACGTGTACGGATTCCGCACGTCACACGTGTCGTTACGCAATCGTTCGGAGTGAAAACCGATCCTACATTACTGATAAACTGAGAGCGATCTCAGCTGGTACCCCAAACCTAGTCAGGATATTCCTTTTTATGAAGGATACTACTTCTTGGTCTCTGACTTGAAAAAATGCCTCAGCTTCAACCCATTTAGAGAAAATAATCAGTCAGTGCCAGCATAAAGACTTTTCCTCCTGGAACTTTTGGCAATTTTCCCACTATGTCCATCCCCCACTTCATGAATGGCCAAGGGGAAGCAATAGGATATAGTGGTTCAGCAGGTTGATGTAATATATTACTCTGCCTTTGACATGCATCACATCTACGAACATATTCTGCAGCATCTTTCCTCATCATCGGCCAATAGTATCCTGTTCTTAATACCTTTGAAAATAATGATATGCCCCCAGTATGGTTACCACAATCCCCTTCATGTATATCCTGAAGTACTTCCTTAGTTTCGGGATTCTCCAAGCACCTCAGGTATGGTCCTGCAAGAGATTTCTTATACAAAACATCATTTATAATAGTGAATCGTGATACCTTCGTTCTAAAGGCCTTAGGATTCTCATCCTTTGGGATGTGTCCTTCCTTGAGATATCTCATGATTGGAGCCGTCCAGGACTTAGGATCCTCCTCAGGATATTCATCATCAGGATCCTGGATACTTACTACTTCCTTATCCTGAGATTTGAGAAGATCCACTGCAGGATATAGGATATGTAGTATTGGTATTTGGGTTCCTTCCGGTATCCTGACTGATGATCCTAGATTTCCCAAGGCATCTGCTTCAGCATTATCCTCTCTTGGTACCTGTTCAAGTGTAAAAACATCGAAATATCCTGCTAATTTTTTGAGAATTTCAAGATACTCAATTAACCTTTCACCTTTGACTGCATAGGATCCATTAAAATGATTAGTAATCAGCAAGGAATCAACAAATACTTGCAAACTCTTAATAATCATATTCCTGGCCAACTCTAATCCTGCAATAAAGCTTCATATTCTGTTTCATTATTAGTGGCAGGAAATTCACACCATATAGCCTGGGGTAATATGTCCCCCTGTGGCGATTTTAGTAGTATACCCTGTTTTGGTCAAAAATTACCGAAGCAATTAACTGATCAAATTAGTTAAGTGAGGTAGTGTGCTGAGAATGTGTGTTGAAAAATATGTTGGCTTGTTAGTTTGCAAAAACAATTTCAGGATATAGCTCAGGATATCGAGCTATATCTATGATCAAACAGTGAGCAAAAATGTAAAGGGTGACACGAGATATACGAGGAAAGCCCTTGATCAATCTAGATCGCCGGCACAAAACCTCGGGAGCTGACAATCGCAGCTGCCTTGTTCTTCTTATTGCTTCAAATATCAGGATACAGTGCAGGATATGATGCGGATCAACTAAGTGTTACAATGTAATTTTGAATACAAGTGTTAGTGCGTTGTGAGTGCTCGCAACTAGAGAGAAAGAGTGTGCGAAAGATTGTCTTCCTAATCTGATCCGATCAATCCTTTTTATAGTAAAAAGAAAGCAACTAACTATCCTACTATTTCAGGATTCGGCGAATATTCCATATGTGGACGTTGTAGTCCACGTCTTTCGGCTTCAACGTTCATAATCTAACTGATTTGCCCGAGTCTTGAGGAGAAGAAGTCCAGCTGAACGTTAGAGACTTGCACTCCTTAATCTGCACGTGGTTAATTAGCTACTACCAGGATATCGTACCAGGATGTTACCAATATCCTGATCACAAATAAACAAACAAAGTCAGAATATCAACCGGGATATATGAGCAGAAAATCACCCATAACAATTGTCCCCAAAATACATCTGTTGGTATACCAATTCCAACGGATATATTTTAAATCTTATCTCTTAAATCGAGGTTAATAAACCGAAACGACGCTTGATGTGACTTGGTGCAACTTCCAACGCGATATTTACTCTTTACCCCTATACTCAGCCCCTTATTTAGCTGATTTATTCAGCATCGTGATCATCACTTTCCAAGCCATTTTCCAGGTATTTCCTTTCTCTCCTCTCTGTTTTTCTTTTCTTGAATTTCTTGTTTCTTGGTCGATACCTCTCATGGCATCACGAACAAGATCACGTTCAAACGAGCCGGTCCCAACCCTCATGTGTCAAAACCTTATCCGAGAATCAGAAAAAGAGATATGTTCTTTCAATAATGCTGACATCGCCGCTTTGAAAGATTCCGGTGCCTTTCCCGCCGGAACGATCATTCGCCCTTTTGATCGGGAGGCCCGATCGGACGCGGTATCAAACAAGTGGGTCTGCTTTTTCACCTATCCCTTTTCCTTGGGACTCCGGTATCCATTTCCACCCTTCATCTCTCGTTTCTTCGAACTTACCGGCCTCAGTTATGCTCAAACTATGCCAATGGTGTGGCGAGTTTTAATGGTGTTAAACCAAATTAAATCTCGCCATTGCCCTGACCTATGCATCGAAGACCTTCCCATAGCATATCAACTGAGATTCCATGGCAACAGCCGCTTTCTTTTGTTCTCCACCTCCAAGAACCCCCTAATTCTCAAGGCCACTAAGAACGAAGATCAGTGGCAACGAAAGTTCTTTTTCGTTAAAAGGGAGTCTATTGACAAGGGTTTTGACCTGCCAGTTAGATGGTTAACTAAGGGTAGGATTTAGGGTTTTAGGAATATCCCCAAATATATCCTTAAACTATATCCTTGACTGATATCCTAATATTATGTGCAGCGAATTTCAGAGACCTAGCACCCCCAAGCGCAGAATCAGAGCCCATGATCAAAGAGATCTATCGACTTCCTGCCAGTGAAAGAACCTTCTCCCTGTCTCTCATAAGCTCAAGTCAAAAATCAAATTCAGAAATGTCTGGTAAGTATATGATTAGATTGATTATAGAGTATAAGTGTTAAGAATTAAACATTTCTCCCTTTGTACAGTTCCGGTCATCAACCTTGAAGGCTTCCAGCTCGACGAGTTGGACAATTATTCTAGCCTTGCACCTGCTATGCAAAAGACCAATCCGAAGCCAGCCGTTACTCCCAAACCTACCAGTTCGAAAACCGCTACCGCACCCAAGGCTCCCCCAGTATCCAGACCCGAGCCTCCAGCTCCCGGAAGAGGAAAGAAGCAGACTACCCCGCTGCACCCCATGTATTCCCGTTTGAGAACTATGAGTTTACAGAATCCAGGAAGTTCATGACCGGCTTCCTCAACCAGGTTAGTATCCTTCACCTATATCCTGCACCATATGCTGGTTATAAATGTTTATTAAGGTTAATACCTGTTTTCTTATTTTGTAGGGTCTCGAACGTCTGGTATTCCTCTATGAAGACGCATGTGGCTCGAACATCATGCTAGAGAGTAAGCTGAAAAAGGCTGAAGCCACCATTGCGGACCAAGCAGCGGTTGCCACCGCTAAATCGGAGCATTACGAAGCTAAATACAAGGCAATGGTCCAAGAGCACCAGTCTGCCATCCAGAAGGTCACCCACGAGGCTCAAGCCATGTCCGATGTTGCCCAAGTTCAACATGAGCAGGACATGGCTTCATACGGGGAAAGCCTCAAGAATTCTGTTGTCGTTTCCCTCTTCCAGGCCAGACTGAAAATGGCTTATGAAGCTATGGCTATGGGCTTTGAATGTCCTTCATGGAATATCAAGGCTTGGGAGATCAAGCTGAAAGATCTTGGTGGTAATCCTGTGGAGCCCCCTGTGAAGTCCACAGCGGAGGAGCCTGCTGAGGAGGCCGAGAAGGTGGACGATGCTGATGTTCCGAGGGATGCTGGTGGTGATGCTGGTGGTGATGCTTGAGGGAATGCTGGGAAGGATGCTGCCGACGAGGTCATGATGGAAGAAGGGGCTGCCCCTTAGAAGCAGCGAAGCGGGCGAAGATGGATGTATATGCCAAGGCCGGAGCCCACTTTTTTAGATTTGATGGTTGTGGCTGTCTGAACAATTTACTTTTCCCGTCTTTGAACAATTTACTTTCCTGCATTAAGACAATATGATGACCAAAGGTGGATGGGTCCTGGGTTTCAGGATGAAGCCCTTGGTCATCAATTAGTATAACCTGTTTTGAACAATATAACAGTTTTGGAGGCGGATGGGTCTCGGTTTGAGACGAAACTGTGACAACCGGTAATTTATGCCCTTAATTACGTGATTAACAAGCGATTTACGCAACATTAAATAGTCTTTACAACGCAAATTAACTTAATTAGGGCCTCAGTAAGCTTAGGAACGCTTATACGGTTCTACAGTTCGCGTGTGACGATCTGCGAAGAGACTGTTGAAAAATTAAACGGTAATAAACTGAAACCGTACGAAATACTGATGACGCCAACAAATATAGATGTTACACGAATATTTTATGCTTATGGAGTATGGGTCACGATATCAGGTCTCGTAGGATTTACGGGTCGCCTAAACACGGGGATTGAGCTTGTGGGCCCTGGGCCCAAGCCCAAAACCCACAAGCCTAAAACTGCACATAATATATTAGATCTTTCCCTAGAAATCTTACCAAAATCTTAATAAGATCTCTACAAGATCTATACTAGATTTAGAAATCTATATGAGATTTACAAAATCTGTACTAAATCCATACTCAATCTTACTAAAATCTAAACAAAATCCCTAGAAGGATTGTTGTCTAAAAAATTGGAGCACACATGATCCCTATAAATCTCAACATCTCAATATAAAGGGTGTTGCACCCATGTTTCCTTCATTCTCAACCATTTATACATAACACAAAGAAATACAGACTTAAAGTTGTCTTCCCCTCTCACTCGATCTATACATATACATAACACAGACAAAGACACCCACATATGAAAATCAGAACCCCCATGAATCTCCTGCCAACACAGCCACTCAAACCCCTCCGTCATCTTCACTCTCTCTCTCTCGCGTCTGGTAATCGGCAACCAGGAGCCGGATTACCGGCCGGCACACCGGCGTGGACTCCGGCACCCACACACCCCTCGACAACACAGATACCCCCCTTTTTTCTTCGTTCAGCAACGGACCACCACCACCAACGTCGGGTGGTGGTGAGCGACGGTCAGACGGCGAGAAGAGAGAGAGAGAGGCGGCGAGGAGAGAGAGACCGAGAAGAAAGAGACAGCTCGAGAAGAAGGAGACACCACCGTGAGCGGCGGTGGTGGTATTCACGACATCAGGAGCGGCGAAGGTTGCTGTTGGCGGCGGTGGTGGTGGTGACCGGTGGTCCCTGTCTCGGACCAGTGGTCCTTGCTTCGGTCCATCGGGTTTCACGTATCATCAGGTCAGATTTAGTGGTGGATCGGGTCTCGTTTCATGTTTCGGGTTTTGGTTCGAGTCAACTCGGTTAAACCGAGTTAACTCGGTTCGGGACCGGGTCATCAGTGGTCAATGGTTCGGGTCAGCCATACGGTTCGGTTCGGTTTGAGTTCAGTCAAAGAAAAACAACAGCAGGTCAAGTGGTCAACAGCTCCAGTTCGGCTTCGTTTCACGGTCAGACGGCTCGGTTCAGTTTGACTCGGTCAACTCAGCCGGTCAACTCAGTTGACCCGGTCAACTGAGCCAAAGGGTTCGATGTTTCGACACATGAAGACTCGGTAAAGGATTTATGACGATTATTATTTACGTTCATTGTTATTATTATACGCGAAATCGAGCTCACAAAATCGTATCAAATAACAAAACTCTTATATGATATTAATTGGATTTACATATTATCTTGATTTATACATATGTCGTGAATTGGAAAATTGTTGAATCTTGATAAATAACGACAACGTGTGTTGTCAGGGGCGTCCAAAAACAGAGGAAACTCTGCCCGTTTTTCGAGAAAATCCGTAAAAACAAAACATGTTTTTCGATACCGAGTGACTTTTATAAGAACCAGAATGAATATGTATATTATTTCAACGGCACTTTATAACTTACAAGAACAACGATGACGCAAATGATTTTACAAAATAAATATAGTTTATATTTATTTCGAACTTCAAACAACTCGATGATACTTTCGCAAAATAAATATAACTTTTTATATTTATTGCAAACGCCGAAATGGCATAAACGTATATATCGACAAACATCTACAAGACGTGATACATCATACTTGTTTACAATATATTAATTTCATATTCAAACGACTTCTCGGGGCGACAAAGTATAACTTAATCATTTTTATTAAGTTAACAACTTATCGTCAACGATTCGGTAGAGCTCGGTAACACGTAGATTTGTTACCGCATTAATTAGAAACTTATAAGATATTCCGTGTTAGGAATATTGTAGAATGCATGCTAGCGAGTCACGTCTTGGAAACGACATCACGAAGTCGTATTTAGCTAGCTTTGCACAGGAATATTCAGGTGAGTTCATAACCCCACCTTTTTACGATTTTACATTTTTATAAATGTTTTCGGGGTGGAAAGACATGCACTCTTTGCAAAGCATACAAGAATTACATATTTCTAAACCATTTTACAAGCAACTTTTAACTGACACAAATGGTTTACAGAAAAGTGAGTTCATGCTCCCCTTTTTCTTTAACTGTTTTCAGTTTTATAACTTCGGGGGTGAAATACATGTTACTGAATGTTTACAGGAAAGTTCGTGTCCCCACTTTTAATCTTTTACATACTTTTAAACTTGGGGCGAACACATGAAAATTGATACTTGATATAATAAACGAGAGTTGATACTTGATATAATAAACGAGAATTGATACTTGATATAATAAACGAGAGTTGATACTTGATATAATAAACGAGAATTGATACTTGATATAATAAACGAGAATTGATACTTGACATGATGAATACATAAACAAGAAGCACTCTTGGTGATCACTAGTACCAAGCATGATGCGTTTTGAAGAATAATACGAGAAATCGTGTCACGAATAGGGTACCATAAGCACCATTAATCGTGTACATACTTAGACCGCAGAACAAAAGGTTAGATCTAACGGGTGTCCGGGCAGCCACACTCTCGGTGAACACTAGTACCGAGTAGTGCTTTTGTGTCTCCGTCGTGAATCGACAACTAGAAAAATGCCTATGGTTTGGTGACTTCCTATGTCGTGTCACATGTTAATGGCCTTGCAACCCATTAACTATACAAGAATACTTTATTTGTACGAAGTTCGTACATAAGAATACTTTATTTGGTTCATACCACAAGAATACTTTATTTATACAAGAATACTTTATTTTACAAGAATACGTTATTTCACGAGAATACTTGATTTATACAAGAAAACATGATACATACAAGAATACTTGATTTACACAAGAATACTTGATTTATACAAGATACATACCATGTTTTCATACAAAGTTTCCATATAACTTGACAAGAAAATGATTTTAAATTCGTTTTCTCAACAATACATCAAAAACCGGTTATTCAAAAGATTTATTTCAAATCTTTTACAAACAAACTATGAACTCGCTCAACTTTATGTTGACTTTTTCGCATGTTTCTTTCTCAGGTTGCATTTCAGAAATTATGGCACGGTTGGAATAGGAGAACCATTGGAGATACGAGTACTTAGTGGCGTTCAATTTCTAAAAGACTTAGATTATTTGCTTCCGCTGTGCAATGAAGATACCAGTCCAGTCACGCCAATGCTCTGAATTTCGGGGTGTAACAGATTGGTATCAGAGCAATAGGTTACAGTGAATTAGGTTCTGTAGAGATACCTAGGCTCTAACCACACTTTCCTCTGGGAACTTAGAATATTGAAACTTGAATACATACATAACGCATAGTACTCGAATATGGTCTCCAACCGTTGCCGAAAAACAAACAGTCAAGATTTTGTTTTCAAACATACGCTATTGTGGTGTTATACACATGGTACACAAAAACAATTACATACAGTACATAAAACTCTGAGAGTTTAGGAAACATGCATTTAAGACCTTCGGAAACTCATGTTGAAGTTCATTAAAGGTCATCACATAGGAACCGCGAATATTAACTCGGGCACACACTATTATCCATATTGTCTATGATGTTTTAACTTCCCGAGTAGGCATCCTACGCATAACGAAACGCTAGTGCACAGGGATACGTGTAACTTAAGCTATACATCAACGGAGGTTGAAGTATGTTACATACGACTTACGAGGCACGGTCTTTGAGAAGACAAGATGGAGCATTTCAGCGCCGATACAAATTCTGTCAGTACGAAAACTATCGATCAGGAAGCGGCGGTTTGGCACGCGGTCCTGCAATGACACGAATCACTCCAAGGAGAAGACGTATGTCTCCGCATTCCCCCTATTGCATTAATGACGAATACGCTATGTTTGACATTCCATGGTAGTGTCACCTAACAACTGGTTATCACATGCAACCCCAGGTAAAGTCCTTAAATTTCTTTTATTGAAATTTCGACTTTCACATTTACTGAGCAGATTTTCGTATCTCTACTCCTCTTAATGGTCATTGTGTCACGATCATTTCTTTCAGTATAGCGAATACTCATTTGCTTCATTTCTTGAAAATTCATATGTTACGCATGCATCGTTTGTTACGCATGTGGTTTCGTTTTGAATAAGCGTTTCATCAAAGTTCAAATATTGTTTCGCTAAATCTAATTATTGATTTGTGATTCGAATGACCCGCATTATTGTAATTGTTGCCTTCTTTGTTATCAAGTCAACACGTTTTCTTGAAATTTCTATTCTTTTCAAGTTACGTACATGGTTTTTCGTTGTGACCATGCCGAAAGCTTTCTTGTCGATACATGTATTTATTGTTGGCTTATGCCGAAATCAAATTCAATTGTTTGAACTTGTTCAATACACATATTCCATTCAAGACACCATATGATGTATTGAAAACATCATATTCGAATTGTTTTAACAAGCGTTTCATTGTTCTGAGTCGTAGTAGATTTGTTTGGTCAACGACTCCATTAAGTCGTGTGTTGATTTCGACACCTTGTGGTGTCAGTATAAAGTTGTAGCTTTGGCTAATTACGATTGAGCATTTGATGCAAAACACAGGTGATACTTGTTCAATCACCGCTATTATTGAATTGTTTCATTCACTACGACACCTTGTGGCATCGGTAGAACTTGCAGCTTGGGCTGATCATGATCGAGCGTTTCATGCAAAACGATTTCGCTTGGGCTTGTTGATTCTAAGCTTCTCCTAGTGAATGTTATTGTTTCTAACATTCATTTGCATATTGTAAACGTCCACTTGGAATTCTATTGGTTGAAATTCCTCTTTTATTGGACCCCTGTTAACTTGGTCACATTGGTGACTGTATCAATATATCTCGTTTCCTTTGACATTATTCGTATTTACTTATGCATCACGTAACTCTAAGGAGTTAACGTAGTCTAAATTTCGAGGACGAAATTTTATTAACCAGGGGAGAATGTGACAACCGGTAATTTACGCCCTTAATTACGTGATTAACAAGCGATTTACGCAACATTAAATAGTGTTTACGACGCAAATTAACTTAATTAGGGCCTCAGTAAGCTTAGGAACGCTTATACGGTTCTACAGTGCGCGTGTGACGATCTGCGAAGAGACTGTTGAAAAATTAAATGGTAATAAACTGAAACCGTACGAAATACTGATGACGCCGACAAATATAGATGTTACACGAATATTTTATGCTTATGGAGTATGGGTCGCGATATCAGGTCTCGTAGGAGTTACGGGTCGCCTAAACACGGGGATTGAGCTTGTGGGCCCAAGCCCAAAACCCACAAGCCTAAAACTGCACATAATATATTAGATCTTTCCCTAGAAATCTTACCAAAATCTTAATAAGATCTCTACAAGATCTATACTAGATTTAGAAATCTATATGAGATTTAAAAAATCTGTACTAAATCCATACTAAATCCATACTCAATCTTACTAAAATCTAAACAAAATCCCTAGAAGGATTGTTGTCTCAAAAATTGGAGCACACAGGATCCCAATAAATCTCAACATCTCTATATAAAGGGTGTTGCACCCATGTTTCCTTCATTCTCAACCATTTATACATAACACAAACAAATACAGACTTAAAGTTGTCTTCCCCTCTCACTCGATCTATACATATACATAACACAGACAAAGACACCCACATATGAAAATCAGAACCCCCATGAATCTCCTGCCAATACAGCCACTCAAACCCCTCCGTCATCTTCACTCTCTCTCTCTCGCGTCTGGTAATCGGCAACCAGGAGCCGGATTACCGGCCGGCACACCGGCGTGGACTCCGGCACCCACACACCCCTCGACAACACAGATACCCCCCTTTTCTTCGCTCAGCAATGGACCACCACCACCAACGTCGGGTGGTGGTGAGCGACGGTCAGACGCCGAGAAGAGAGAGAGAGAGGCGGCGAGGAGAGAGAGACCGAGAAGAAAGAGACTGCTCGAGAAGAAGGAGACACCACCGTGAGCGGCGGTGGTAGAATTCACGACATCAGGAGCGGCGGAGGTTGCTGTTGGCGGCGGTGGTGGTGGTGACCGGTGGTCCCTGTCTCGGACCAGTGGTCCTTGCTTCGGTCCATCGGGTTTCACGTATCATCAGGTCAGATTTAGTGGTGGATCGGGTCTCGTTTCATGTTTCGGGTTTTGGTTCGAGTCAACTCGGTTAAACCGAGTTAACTCGGTTCGGGACCGGGTCATCAGTGGTCAATGGTTCGGGTCAGTTCGAGTTCAGTCAAAGAAAGACAACAGCAGGTCAAGTGGTTAACAGCTCCGGTTCGGCTTCGTTTCACGGTCAGACGGCTCGGTTCAGTTTGACTCGGTCAACTCAGCCGGTCAAGTCAGTTGACCCGGTCAACTCAGCCAAAGGGCTCGATGTTTCGACACACGAAGACTCGGTAAAGGATTTATGACGATTATTATTTACGTTAATTGTTATTATTATACGCGAAATCGAGCTCACAAAATTGTATCAAATAACGAAACTCTTATATGATATTAATTGGATTTACATATTATCTTGATTTATACATATGTCGTGAATTGGAAAATTGTTGAATCTTGATAAATAACGACAACGTGTGTTGTCAGGGGCGTCCAAAAACCGAGGAAACTCTGCCAGTTTTTTGAGAAAATCCGTAAAAACAAAACATGTTTTTCGATACCGAGTGACTTTTATAAGAACCAGAATGAATATGTATATTATTTCAACGGCACTTTATAACTTACAAGAACAACGATAACGCAAATGATTTTACAAAATAAATATAGTTTATATTTATTTCGAACTTCAAACAACTCGATGATACTTTCGCAAAATAAATATAACTTTTTATATTTATTGCAAACGCCGAAACGGCATAAACGTATATATCGACAAACATCTACAAGACGTGATACATCATACTTGTTTACAATATATTAATTTCATATTCAAACGACTTCTCGGGGCGACAAAGTATAACTTAATCATTTTTATTAAGTTAACAACTTATCGTCAACGATTCGGTAGAGCTCGGTAACACGTAGATTTGTTACCGCATTAATTAGAAACTTATAAGATATTCCGTGTTAGGAATATTGTAGAATGCATGCTAGCGAGTCACGTCTTGGAAACGACATCACGAAGTCGTATTTAGCTAGCTTTGCACAGGAATATTCAGGTGAGTTCATAACCCCACCTTTTTACGATTTTACATTTTTATAAATATTTTCGGGGTGGAAAGACATGCACTCTTTGCAAAGCATACAAGAATTACATATTTCTAAACCATTTTACAAGCAACTTTTAACTGACACAAATGGTTTACAGAAAAGTGAGTTCATGCTCCCCTTTTTCTTTAACTGTTTTCAGTTTTATAACTTCGGGGGTGAAATACATGTTACTGAATGTTTACAGGAAAGTTCGTGTCCCCACTTTTAATCTTTTACATACTTTTAAACTTGGGGCGAACACATGAAAATTGATACTTGATATAATAAACGAGAGTTGATACTTGATATAATAAACGAGAATTGATACTTGATATAATAAACGAGAGTTGATACTTGATATAATAAACGAGAATTGATACTTGATATAATAAACGAGAATTGATACTTGACATGATGAATACATAAACAAGAAGCACTCTTGGTGATCACTAGTACCAAGCATGATGCGTTTTGAAGAATAATACGAGAAATCGTGTCACGAATAGGGTACCATAAGCACCATTAATCGTGTACATACTTAGACTGCAGAACAAAAGGTTAGATCTAACGGGTGTCCGGGCAGCCACACTCTCGGTGAACACTAGTACCGAGTAGTGCTTTTGTGTCTCCGTCGTGAATCGACAACTAGAAAAATGCCTATGGTTTGGTGACTTCCTATGTCGTGTCACATGTTAATGGCCTTGCAACCCATTAACTATACAAGAATACTTTATTTGTACGAAGTTCGTACATAAGAATACTTTATTTGGTTCATACCACAAGAATACTTTATTTATACAAGAATACTTTATTTTACAAGAATACATTATTTCACGAGAATACTTGATTTATACAAGAAAACATGATACATACAAGAATACTTGATTTACACAAGAATACTTGATTTATACAAGATACATACCATGTTTTCATACAAAGTTTCCATATAACTTGACAAGAAAATGATTTTAAATTCGTTTTCTCAACAATACATCAAAAACCGGTTATTCAAAAGATTTATTTCAAATATTTTACAAACAAACTATGAACTCGCTCAACTTTATGTTGACTTTTTCGCATGTTTCTTTCTCAGGTTGCATTTCAGAAATTATGGCACAGTTGGAATAGGAGAACCATTGGAGATACGAGTACTTAGTGGCGTTCAATTTCTAAAAGACTTAGATTATTTGCTTCCGCTGTGCAATGAAGATACCAGTCCAGTCACGCCAATGCTCTGAATTTCGGGGTGTGACAGAAACCTTCAACTGTTAAGTAAATATAGTAAGGAACTAATCGTGCTTTTGGTGGATGGGCCTCGGTTTGAGGTGAAACCAAAAGCACAGCTTTTGATATGTTAATAATATAACCTCCTTTTGACTTATTTGCTGTTGCCTTTCAATTTTTTGTTATGCATTGCTTAGTTTAAATTTCAGCTTTCCAAAATTAGTGCCATTATTTTTTTTTTAAAATATCCTAATCAGTATACTCGGCGATATCCTACAAAGACTTTCGTCTAATTGGGTTTTTCAAAATTCAAACAATTCAGATAAAGTTTTTAAAGAAAAAAGGACAGTTTATTTTACAAAGTTCGTTTTGATAATACTTGTTTGACTAGAGTTTTAGTTTTCAACCCAAGTATTATATCCCAAATATTCCAACCAAATATCCTAAAATATATTCCGAAAACACATTTTGAGAATATATCCTAAGAATATATCCTAATCAGGATATTTAAGCCTTTTTCAAACATAGTTTCAAAAGTTCAAATGACTTATATAAGGTTTACAAAGGAAAGATCATACCAGGAATAGAGTGTAACCCTATTTTCGAGCTTCAATCCTTTTGCAATCTTTTCCACTAAGATGTCCCCAGTCCGAGATACTTAGTACACTAGGTCCAAATTTGATCCTTTGAGCTTTACACAATCACCTCAGAAGGAATGTCCCCTGTGCATAAAGTCTTTGAACACTTAGAAATTTTCTGAACATCAGTTCCAACTGTTTGAACAGTTCTTGTGTTACAGGGGGTAAACCAAAAAATGTACTGGAGATAAATCCTTAGTATCCTGGGGATAAACCCATAAGTATCCTGGGGAAAATCCCAAATTTTCATGCGCTATAGGCGGGAGTGTATAAACTCCAAGACTTAGAAAGGTGATAACCTTTAAACCTTAGAGAGTATGAAAATACCCTTCCGTGAGAGAGGGTGATCAATCCTTATATACCTTTAGGATCCAGGATATAGCCAACAATAACGAAATTGTCAGCCACTTTTTCATGGACTGGTCCCGCTATCTTGAACTATCCCTGGATAACTTGCGCTCCAGGCGGGGTGTTTAAACCCAATTCGAGAGAAAGGTGAATACCTTTAAACCAGTGAAGGGATCAGGATCCCTTAAACGTGAGAGAGGGGGCCAATCCTCTAATCTTTCGAAGTATCCTGAGTGTGTATCCCGAAGCATATACTGCAAAACACTCGTAAACTAAGGTGGGTGTTAGCCTGGCTAACACCCCTCCGATGCTTAAGTCAGTATTAGGTTCAAAAGAATAAACAATATCAAACATATTAAAAGAGATAGAATTCATACCATCCTGAGTTAGAAATTAAATTCTAAAGTCACTTGAAATAAAACTTTAGGTGTATAGCATTCCAGGATCTTGGTAGCATATCCCCCTCCATATTCATGAATTGGTATGCTCCTTTTCCTGATTCTGATTCAATCTCATAGGGTCCTTCCCACTTCGGAGCCAACTTTCCATCAGCAGGATTAGTAGTATTCTGAAAATCCTTTCTCAATACCCAATCTTCAACCTGGAACCTTCTAGTCCTTATATTCTTGTTATATGCTCTGGATATCCTCTGTTGATATGCTGTCATTCTTAGCTTTGCCACATCTCTTGTTTCATCAATAGTATCCAATTCCTGGCAAAGGGCTTCAGGATTCTGTTCAGGATCTTGAAGATTGGATCTTGCCGTAGGTATCACCATTTCTGTCGGGATCACCGCTTCTGCTCCAAATACCAAGGAAAACGGGGTTTGGCCAGTTGCACTTTTCACCGTTGTTCTATCAGCCCATAAAACAAAGGGTAATTCTTCTGCCCATCTTCCCTTCTTAGCTCCAAGCCTTTTCTTCAAATTGTTGACAATTATCTTGTTTGAGGATTCTGCTTGTCCATTTGCTTGAGGATGTACCGGTGTGGATGTGATCATTTTGATTCCCTAACTTTTGCAAAAGTCAGTAGTCCTCTTACTTATAAACTGAGATCCATTGTCACAAATTATCTCAGCTGGTACTCCAAACCTGGTCAGGATATTCCTTTTTATGAAGGATACTACTTCTTGGTCTCTAACTTGAACAAATGCTTCAGATTCAATCCACTTAGAGAAATAATCAGTCATTGCCAGCATGAAGACCATTCCTCCTGGAGCCTTTGGCAATTTTCCTACTATATCCATTCCCCACTTCATGAATGGCCAAGGGGAAGCGATAGGATAAAGTGGCTCAGCAGGTTGATGTAATATATTACTGTGTTTTTGACACGCATCACATCTTCGAGCATATTCTGCAGCATATTTTCTCATTGTCAGCCAATAGTATCCTGTTCTTAATACCTTTGAGAATAGCGACATGCCCCCAGTATGGTTACCACAATCCCCTTCGTGTATATCCTGAAGCACTTCTTTAGTTTCGGGATCCTCCAAGCACCTCAGATATGGTCCTGCAAGAGATTTCTTATACAAAACGTTATTTATAATAGTGAATCGTGATACCTTCATTCTAAAGGCCTTAGGATTTTCATCCTTTGGGATGTGTCCTTCCTCGAGATATCTCATGATTGGAGCCATCCAGGACTTAGGATCCTCCTCGGGATACTCATCATCAGGATCCTGAACACTTACTACTTCCTTATCCTGAGGACCCGTCGCAGGATACAGGATATGTAATATTGGTATTTGGGTCCCCTCTGGTATCCTGACTGATGATCCTAGATTTGCCTAGGCATCAGCTTCAGGATTATCCTCTCTTGGTACCTGTTCAAGTGTAAAAATATCGAAATATCCTGCTATTTTTTTGAGAATTTCGAGATACTCGATCAACTTCTCACCTTTAACTGCATAGGTCCCATTAAAATGATTAGTAATTAACAAGGAATCAACAAATACTTGTAAACCCTTGATATTCATGCTCTTAGCTAATTCTAATCTTGCAATTAAAGCTTCATATTCTGCTTCATTATTAGTGGCAAGAAACTCACATCTAATAGCCTGGGGTAATATGTCCCCCTGTGGCGATTTTAGTAGTATACCCAAACCTACACCTCTTACATTAGATGCACCATCAGTATATAGTGTCCAAGATTCTATATTTTCTCCTAGTTGTTGCACTTCTAGGTCTACTTCATTTTCAATATTACTACTGAAATCAGCCACAAAGTCAGCTAGGGCCTGAGACTTTATGGCATTTCTAGGTTCATATACTAGATTATATGCACTTAATTTCACTGACCACTTAGCCATCCTACCTGACATCTCAGGTCTCCTAAGCTCATTTTTTACAGGATAGTTGGTGTTTTGGTCAAAAATTACCGAAGCAATTAAGTGATCAAATTAGTTAAGTGAGGTAGTGTGCTAGAAATATGTGTGAAAAATATGTTAATCAAGTTAATTGCAAAAACAGTTTCAGGATACGGCTCAGGATATAGAGCTGTATCTATGATCAAACAATGAGCAAAAAAGTAAAGGTTGACACGTGATGTACGAGGAAAGCCCTTGATCAATCTAGATCGCCGGCACAAAACCTCGGGAGCTGACAATCGCAGCTGCCTTGTTCTTCTATTGCTTTAAATATCAGGATACAGTGCAGGATGTGATGCGGATCAACTAGGTGTTACAATGTAATTCGAGTGCAAGTGTTTGTGTATAGTGTTTGCTAGAAGCTAGAGAGCAAAAGTGTGCGAAAGAGTGTGTGTAAAAGTTGTGTGCCTTAATCTGATCCGCCACATCTATTTATAGTAAAAGAAATGCAACAAACTACCCTATTAAACCGGGATCCGGCGGATATTCCCCACTCGAACGTTGTAGACCTGGTCTTTCGGGTTCAACGTCTCTCATATAACAGATTTGCCCGAGTCTTAAGGAGAAGAAGTCCATCTGACCGTTAGTGACCCACAGCTTCTAACCTGCACGTGATTAATTTAGCTAATACCAGGATATCGTACCAGGATGTTACCAATCTCCTGATCCGGTATCCTGGTCACAAGTAAACAATCAAAAGCAGGATATTAGTCAGGATATATACGCTCAGAAAATGGCCCATAACAATTGTCCCCAAATATATCTGTTGGTATACCAATCCAACGGATATATTTTAAAAATTCTATCTCGTAAATCAAGGCAATTAAATCGAGACGACGGTCATAACTTCCAACGCGCTTTTAACTCGATGGAGATCTACAATGCTCCTATATCTTCTCTCTTCTTGTTTGAAAAGCAGATATCTCCAACGGAGTCTCCAGGTAATTCCCTACTTCTCATTCATTTCCTGTCAATCTCTTTTCCTTTACTTGCAATGGCTGCCAGAACTTATTCCCAAACCGGTGAATCATCCGAGACCTTCATTCAGCAGAATCTTCACAAAAATCCCGAGAAGGAGGTCTGTGCTTTTGATAACGCAGACATTGCGGCTTTGAGAGCTTCCGGTGCTTTCCCCGATGGCACGGTCTTTAGACCATTTGATCGGTCAATTCGATCGGACGTTTCTTCTGCTGATTGGGTCTGCTTCCCGGCATACCCTTTCTCGCTAGGTCTTCGGTACCCTTTTCCTGAATTTATGATGCAATTCTTTCGGACCACCGGTATCTCCTTTGCCCAAACCATGCCCATGGTCTGGAGGGTATTAATCGTACTCAACCAAATTAAAAATCTTCACTGTCCCGACCTTTGTATCAAAGATATGCCAATCGCTTACCGCCTCCGATCCCACGGTTCTAGCCGGTTTTTGCTTTTTTCGACTTCCAACAAACCCCTTATTCTTAAAGCCACCAAAAACGAAGACGGATGGCAACGCAAGTTCTTCTTTGTCAAACGAGACTCCATTGATGAGGGTGCTAGCCTTCCGGTGGAATGGTTAACCACCGGTAGGATCATGAATGTTCCCATGTACCTTTAGACTTTTATCTTTTGCTAATATCCTCTTATTTGATCCTTTTGCAGTGAATTTTAAGGAAGTAGCTCCCCCTACTGCGGAATCAGAAAAAAGAATCAAAACTGTTTACCAATTACCTGCAAGCGACAGGAGTTTTATCACACATATCCCGTGTTCCAGTCAATACTCATCATCTGAAATGTCTGGTAAGGATTACTTTTGAAATAATTAATTAGCGCAATAATATAATGAAGGGTAATAAAGATGTAAGACTTTTTCCCTTTACGCAGCACCGGCCAAGATCACTGAAGTCTTTGACCTTGACGAGCTGGACAGTTATTCCGATCAGGTCCAGATCAAGAAGGAACCTAGTCCCAAGGCCACGGCCTCATCCAAGCCCAGCAGTTCCAAGGCCATCGTCATTCCCAAACCTTCGCCAGCTACCAAGCCCCGGAGTTCAAGCTCTCGTAAAAGGAAAGAGCCCGATTCCCCCGTTATCTATGATACATTTCCCTATGAGAATCACGGGTTCATCGAAGCAAGCGGATTTATGACTTCTTTTCTCAACCAGGTTAGTATCCTTGAGCCATATCCTGCAGCTTATACCACTTATAAGTATTTATTAAAACCAGTACCTGTCTTCTTATTTTTGCAGGGTCTTGAACGTCTGGTTCATCTATATCAAGAATCCTATGGGCTCAACAAGACGCTTGAATCCAAGTTGAAGAAAGCCGAGGTTACCATCTCCGATCAGGGCATGATTGCAGCCGCCAAATCTCGGCACTACGAGGAGAAGTTCAAGGCTATGACCCAAGAACACCAGACTGCTCTCAACAAAGTTACTCTCCAGGCCCAAGCCGATCTTGATGCTACCCATGCTCAACGTGAACGGGATATGGTCAACTACCGGGAAAGCGTTAAAAGTTCCGTCGTCACTTCCCTCCTCCAGGCCAGGCTAAAGATGGCCCATGAAGCCAAAACACTGGGCTTCGAATGCCCTTCTTGGGACGTCATTGCCTGGGAAACAAAGCTAAGGAGTCTCGGCGGCACTTCTACCAAACCTGCAGCTGAAGGATCTTCAAAAGCAATCGAAAAACCAACTGGTGCTGAGAGGGATGCTGAGGCTGATCCCGAGACGAATGCTGCTGAAGATACCATGAACGAAGAGGGCGCTGCCTCCTAAAACTTATTTTCTTTAAATTTGAGAGTTATGCTTATGTTTGAACAATTTTATTTCTTGTCCTATGAACAGTTTTCATTTCTGTATTAAAACAACTTGATAGCCGAAGGTGGATGGGTCCTAGGTTTTAGGATGAAACCTTCGGTTATCAACTGATATTGCTTATTTCAAATAATTTCATCTTTCAATTGGCTTGCTATTGCTCTCATATCCTGATCAATATACTCAGTGATGTATTATGAAAACCTTTTTTAAATAGAATTTCTAAAAATTCAATTAATTTCAGACAAAACTTCTAAAGAATAAAAGATAGTCCATTTTCTAATACTTGTTTGATCAGGGTTTTCATTTTCAAATCAAATATTTCAACGAAATACCCCGAAACGTATTCCAAGAATACATTTCGAAGACATATCCTAAAGATATATCCTTAATCAGAGTTAAACAATTCATTTAAGGTTCACAAAGGAAAGATCATACCAGGAATTGAGTGTAGCCCTAGTATTAAACTCCAACCCCTTTTGTGACTTCTCCTACTAAGATGTCCCCAGTTCGAGACACTTAGCTCAACTTTGATCCTTTGTGCTTCAAACAATTATTTTAGATGGAATGTCCACTGTGCATGAATTCCTCAAACACTTAGAAAATTTTTGAACACTAGTTCCAATTGTATAGACAATTTTTTGTGTTACAGGGGTAAAACCCAAAATGTACTGGAGATAAATCCTTTGTATCCTGGGGAAAATCCCAAATTTTCGTGCGCTACAGGCGGGAGTGTATAAACTCCAAAACCTAGAAAGGTGAAAACCTTTAAACCTTAGAGAGTATGAAAATATCCTTTCGTGAGAGAGGGTGATCAATCCTCATATACCTTAAGGATTCAGGATATAGCCAATAGTAACGAAATTGTCAGCCACTTTTACATGAACTGGTCCCGCCACCTTGAACTATTCCCGAATAACTTGCGCTCCAGGCGGGGTGTTTAAACCCAATTCAGAAGAAAGGTGAATACCTTTAAACCTGTGAAGGGATCAGGATCCCTTAGACGTGAGAGAGGGGGCCAATCCTCTAATCTTCCGAAGTATCCCGAGTGTATATCCTGGTGCTACATCCCGAAGCATATACTGCAAAACAATCGTAAGCTAAGGTGGGTGTTAGCCTGGCTAACACCCCTCCGATGCTTAAGTCAGTAATGGGTTCAAAACAGTAAATAATATTAAAATTTAATAGAAGAGTCAGAATCCATACCACCCTGAGTCAGAATTTAAATTCCATACTCATTTGAAATAGAGTTTTAGATGTATAGCATTCCAGGATCTCGGTAGCATATCTCCCTCCATATTCTTGAGTCGGTATGCTCCTTTTCCCGATTCTGATTCAACCTCATAGGGTCCTTCCCATTTTGGAGCCAATTTTCCATCAGCAGGATTGGTAGTGTTCTGAAAAGCTTTTCTTAATACCCAATCTCCAACCTGAAATCTTCTAGTCCTTATATTCTTGTTATATGCTTTAGATATCCTCTGTTGATATTCTGCCATCCTTAGCCTTGCAGTGTCTCTTGTCTCATCAATAGTATCCAGTTCCTGGCATAGGACTTCAGGATTTTGCTCAGGATCCCTGAGGTTGGATCTCGCTGTAGGTATCACCATTTCTGTCGGGATCACCGCTTCTGCTCCAAACACCAAGGAAAACGGGGTTTGGCCAGTTGCACCCTTCACCGTTGTCCTATCAGCCCACAGAACAAAGGGTAATTCTTCTGCCCATCTTCCTTTCTTAGCGACTAGTCTCTTTTTCAAGTTGTTGACAATTATCTTGTTTGAGGATTCTGCTTGTCCATTCGCTTGAGTATGTACTGGGGTAGACGTGATCATTTTGATTCCCCAACTCATGCAAAAGTCAGTAGTCCTTTTACTTATAAATTGAGATCCATTGTCACAAATTATCTCAGCTGATACTCCAAACCTAGTCAGGATATTCCTTTTTATGAAGGATACCACTTCTTGATCTCTAACTTGAACAAATGCTTCTGCTTCAACCCACTTGGAGAAATAATCCGTCATTGCCAACATGAAAACATTTCCTCCTGGAGCCTTTGGAAGCTTTCCCACTATATCCATACCCCGTTTCATGAACGGCCAAGGGGAAACAATAGGATACAGCGGTTCAGCAGGCTGATGTAATATGTTACTATGTCTTTGACATGCGTCACATCTTCGAGCGTATTTTGTGGCATCTTTTCTCATCGTCGGCCAATAATATCCTGTCCACAATACTTTTGAGAATAACGACCTACCCCCAGTATGGTTACCACAATCCCCTTCGTGTATATCCTGAAGTACTTCTTTGGTTTCGGGATCCTCTAAACACCTCAGATATGGTCCTGCAAGAGATTTCTTATATAAAACGTCATTTATAATAGTGAACCGTGATACCTTCATTCTAAAGGCTTTAGGATTCTCATTCTTTGGGATGTGTCCTTCCTTGAGATATCTCATGATTGGAACCGTCCAGGACTTAGGATCCTCCTCGGGATACTCATCATCAGGATCCTGAATACTTATTACTTCCTTATCCTGAGGATTCGTCGCAGGATATAGGATATGTAATATTGGTATTCGGGTTCCTTCCGGTTTCCTGACCGATGATCCCAAATTTGCCAAGGCATCAGCTTCAGCATTTTCCTCTCTTGGTACCTGTTCAAGTGTAAAAATATCGAAGTATCCTGCTAATTTTTTGAGAATTTCGAGATATTCAGCTAACTTTTCACCTTTTACTGCATAAGATCCATTGAAATGGTTAGTAATCAATAGGGAATCAACATATACTTGTAAACATCTAATATTCATATTTTTAGCCAACTCCAATCCTGCAACTAAAGCTTCATATTCTGCCTCATTATTAGTAGCAGGAAATTCACACCTAATAGCCTGGGGTAATATGTCCCCCTGTGGCGATTTTAGTAGTATACCTAGACCTATACCTCTTACGTTAGATGCACCATCAGTATACAATGTCCAGCATTCTAAGTTTTCTCCTAGCTGCTGTACTTCTAAGTCTACTTCATTTTGAATGTCACTACTGAAATCAGCCACAAAGTCAGCTAAAGCCTGAGACTTTATGGCATTTCTAGGCTCATATACTAAGTCATAAGCACTTAATTTTACTGACCATTTAGCCATACTACCCGACATCTCGGGTTTCCTAAGCACGTTTTTAACAGGATAATTGGTTTTAACATGAATCCTATGTGTCTCAAAATAATGTCTAAGTTTCGTTGACGCCGTAACTAGGGCTAATATCAATTTTTCTAGATGAGAATATCTAGTTTCAGCATCTAATAAACTTTTACTAACATAATAGACAGGATATTGCTGACCTTCATGATCTTTTACAAGGACAGCACTTACTGCATTCCCTGATACTGCAAGATACAGGGATAATGGTTCACCATTTTCAGGCTTCATCAATAAGGGTGCGGTTGAAAGATATTGCTTCAAATCCTGCAAGGCTGCTTCATGCTTTGCTCCCCATTCGAACTTCTTATTCTTCTTGAGGATATCATAAAATTCCTTGCATTTTTTCGAGGATCTTGAAATAAATATGTTCAATGCTGCTACTCGGCCGGTTAACCGTTGAACATCCTTCATATTTGAAGGTGATTTTATATCCAGGATAGCTCTAATCTGCTCCGGGCTTGCCTCTATGCCTCTTTTGGTCACCATATATCCTAGAAACTTTCCTGCCCCCACTCCGAAATGGCACTTAGCAGGATTCAGTTTCATGTTATACTGATCCAGGATATCAAACGCTCCCTTAATATCCTGGAGGTGATCCTCAGCCTTTTTAGATTTCACCACCATATCGTCAATATATACCTCCATGGTGTCCCCCAGCTTGTCTTTAAACATCATGTTTACCAACCTCTGGTATGTTGCACCTGCATTTTTCAAACCAAAGGGCATAGCAGTATAACAATAAATACCTGTGGGTGTCATGAAAGCAGTATCCTCCTGATCAGAGGGTTCCATTTGGATTTGCTGAAATCCTGAAGAGGCATCCATGAAGGTTAACATCTCGTGGCCGGCGGTAGCATCTACCATTGAATCAATATGAGGTAGAGGAAACGGGTCTTTGGGACATGCTTTGTTTAAGTCTGTGTAATCTACACAAACTCTCCATTTCCCATTTTTCTTTTGTACCACGAGTACATTCGCAAGCCATCTAGGAAACTTCACTTCTCTAATCATCTTGCTCCTTAATAGTCTTTCAACTTCCTCTTGGATGATCACATTTCGCTCCGGAGCAAATTTTCTTCTCTTTTGTTGGACCGGCTTGAATGACCTGTCAATACCAAGCTTATGTGTTATAATATCCTTGGATATACCTGTCATATCGTCGTGCTTCCACGCGAATGTTGACATCCTGCATTTCAAAAAGTTAGTCAATTGATTTTCAATATCCTGAGGGATATTGGTTCCTACAAGCACCGAGATATCCGGATTATCCTGATCCAGGATAACTTTCTTTACATCCTGCTTCGAAGCCTCCATGATATCCTGGGCCCGCATCTTTAATTGCTATGCTGCATTAGGCTTGGTTGAGGATTTCATTGAGGATGAGTAGCATTCCTTCGCCTCATGCTGATCACTATCAACTTTGATGATCCCCTAAGGGGTAGGGATTTTGATGCACTGGTGATAAGTATATGGCACAGCCTTCATGTCGTGGATCCATGGCCTGCCTAGTATGATGTTATAGCAGGATAGGGAGTCCATCACACAGAAGCGTTGTATCGAGTTGACACCTTCGACATATACTGGCAACTTTATCTCTCCTACGGTATTCCTAGCTTCTCCACTGAAACCAACGAGCACAGTGGACTTTGAAGTAATGTCCATCGGAGATACATTCATCCTCTTCAACGTTTCCAGCTGAATTATGTTGACAGAGCTACCATTGTCCACTAATATCCTGCGTACAAAATGGTTAGCAACATATAACGTTATTACGAGAGCATCATGGTGAGGATCCTGCACAGTATCCCTGTCATCATTGTCGAAAGTGATCACTTTATCAGTTGTAAGGGTGGTCATCCTTGCTGGTTTGTCTCCCCTTTCAGTCTTAGTCTCCTTTGCATGTCTCTTGGCCGCAGAATACGAAGTCCCACAAATGTCGGATCCTCCTGAAATAAAATTAATTATTTTGGCATCTGCTGGGGGTGATGCTGCTCGTTCAGGATCCTTCTCGGGATCCTGCCCTTTATTCTTCTTTCTTCCCAGCAAATCCTTCAGATATCCCTTGCTCAATAGGTAGCTTATTTCTTTCCTTAGAGCAATGCAATCCTCAGTCACATGTCCGAAATCTTCATGGAAGGCACACCATTTGGATTTATCCTTCCAATCAGCTTTTTGTTGATTCTTTCGAGGCCACCTGGCTTTGTCTCCTAAACCCTGCATAGCATACATCAACTTAGGTATATTAACAGAAAAGCAATATTCAGATAATTCAGGATATTCTTCAAGATCCTCGTCTTCAACAGCGTTCACTTTCTTGTTGTCATTTCTGCCATATGGCTTAGAGCGATATGGTTTATACGAGGATTCTGATTTCCTGTTGGTTGATTCATAGGTTGAGGTAGAATTCATTCTCTCTTGCATCTTTTTGTCATCTTCCAAGCGAATATATCTCAAGGCCCTGTTACGAGCTTCGTCAAGATTCCTGCAGGGATTCATTACAAGATCTTGATAAAACTGAGAATCCTTTTGTAACCCTATCTTAAAAGCCTGCACAGCTGTCGCAACATCAAGATGTGGGATATCCAAGGATTCCCGACTAAACTTGTTCACATAATCCCTCAAGGATTCCTGAGGTCCTTGAGTTATCCTGTAAAGATCACTGGTTAGTTTCTCAAAACTTCGGCTGCAAGAAAACTGACTATTAAATAAAGGAAAAATTACAAGTTTTGTCCTTTATCTTTATAGTACTTTACAGGTGGTGTCCTTCTTTTCAAATGTTGACAGGCGGTGTCCTTTAATAGGTATTTTGTTACAAGTTTTGTCCTTTAGGCCAAACCCAGTTAGGTTTTTTTGTTAAGTCTGGTCAAACAGGGGTAGTTTATTCTTTCTACCTATTTATTTATAAATCTTTTTAATAAAATAAAACAAAAAGAATTTAAAAACTAATATCTATTTAAAAAATTAAAATATCTCTCTCTCTCTCTACCTCTCAGCCTTTATCTACCACCACCATCTCCCACCTCCCACCACCACAACCATCCGCCATCCTTCTCAACCATCATCCACCACCACCTCCCACCACAACCATCTGCTGTCGCCCACACTTCTACCACCAACATCATCCCCCACCTCCCACCACCACCACCACAACAACCATCCGCCGCCGCCCACACATCAACCACCATCATCATCAACCGGTGCAAGATCGCCGGCCACCCAACTGCCCAACAAACCCTCATAAATGGTACTCTGATCAAACTGGAGTATACAGCAGCAAACACCCACCACTCGTCTCCGATCTCAGAACTGTTTCGTCGTCTCCTATCCCAGCCCTGTTCCGTCGTCTCTGATCACAGACCTGTGTCGCCGTCTCCGATCACAGACTTGTCGCTATCTCGATCTCACCATTGTCCGAACCCGTATTCATCGATAAACCTCCACCGCCTCCGGTAATTTTTGAGGGTAATGATTTGGGGGGGGTTTTTAAGTTGATTTTAAAGAACTCACATTGAGTGTGAATGAGAGACAGTGAGTTGTGTGCTGAAAGAAGAAAAATAAGGTGGGTCTCGTCTGGATTGGGGTTGGTTCGAATTACAGAGAGAGAGAGAGAGAGAGAGATGAGAGAGAGAGATGGGTTGGTTCAGATTATAGAGAGAGAAAGTTTATATTTCTTTTAGTTTTTATTTTTTACAAATTATCCCTAAATAAGAATTCTTTACAAACTAGTCCCTAAACATAAGTTTTTTACACAATAGTCCCTAAAGAGATGAAATGACAACAATGCCCTCATGTGCAAGGCACATGACCAAATTTAACCAAAAATTCTAACTGGGTTTGGCCTAAAGGACAAAACTTGTAACAAAATACCTACTAAAGGACACCGCCTGTCAACATTTGAAAAAAAGGACACCGCCTGTAAAGTACTATAAAGATAAAGGACAAAACTTGTAATTTTTCCTTAAATAAATTAACCAAATGAGCAAACGAAGTAATTGAGTGAGGAGGAACGTTTAACAGCCATTTTAAGGCTGATCCTGTCAGGGTAGATCCGAAACCCTTGCACAAGCATGCTTCCTTGAGCTCCGGAGGGATAGGGTTAATCTCCATTCTTTCCCTATACTGGGCAATATTCTCTTCAGGATCCGTAGTCCCATCATACAGCTTCATGTTGGGGGTTTGAAATCTCTTTGGGATTTCAGCATCACAGATGGGATATGCAAAGCGGGATATCCTGTGGCTGTCTTGGGATACTTCCGGAATTGGCTGGACCACTCCAGGTACACTGGATATCATGTCCTTCAATTTCTGAAGCTCCCTAGTAAATGTTGATGTCATACCTGCATCCTGCAAAGACCCATTATTGTTAGTAGCAAGAGTATTATTATTTGACATGTTACCGGTCTGAGGATTCTGGCCATATCCTGAAGCATATCCTGAGCTCCTCACAGTTGACATCCTGACCGAGGAGGGCATCTCAGGAGTATGATTCTGAGAATGGCTTGGCACGATATTCCCCCGGTTATCCTTAGTGTAAACTGCAGAACTGAAGTTCAAAGCTCTAGGCTGCAAAGGAGTGACAGTTTCTTCAGCAGGTCTACTTGGGCCGGATTTCAAGAGTTGTATCTCTCTCATCAGCATCCGATTAGTTTCCTGCTGCTGCCTCATCTGTTCCTGTACACTACCAAACAAATTCATAATTTCATCATTAGAAGCCAAAACAGGACCAGATCCCTGAGTACTGGGAGCGGGGATAACATCCCGAGCCACATGACTTTCAGTTCCGTGTGAAGAAGTTTCCATTCGTGGAGGAGGAGGTGGAAGCACCGAACCAATTGTTGCAGAGGTTGTAGCAGACATGGTGGAAGAGCTCATGTTTGATCTTGAGGCCATTGAAAACAATGTAGCAAAAAGTTTTGACAATAGAAAACCGAGTAATGATTTTACTAAATTTTTTAGCAAAAATAGCACCACTTGCCCCACGGTGGGCGCCAAATTGTTTTGGTCAAAAATTACCGAAGCAATTAAGTGATCAAATTAGTTAAGTGAGGTAGTGTGCTAGAAATATGTGTGAAAAATATGTTAATCAAGTTAATTGCAAAAACAGTTTCAGGATACGTCTCAGGATATAGAGTTGTATCTATGATCAAACAATGAGCAAAAAAGTAAAGGTTGACACGTGATGTACAAGGAAAGCCCTTGATCAATCTAGATCGCTGGCACAAAAGCTCGGGAGCTGACAATCACAGCTGCCTTGTTCTTCTATTACTTTAAATATCAGGATACAGTGCAGGATGTGATGCAGACCAACTAGGTGTTACAATGTAATTCGAGTACAAGTGTTTGTGTATAGTGTTTGCTAGAAGCTAGAGAGCAAAAGTGTGCGAAAGAGTGTGTGTAAAAGTTGTGTGCCTTAATCTGATCCGCCACATCTATTTATAGTAAAAGAAATGCAACAAACTACCCTATTAAACCGGGATCCGGCGGATATTTCCCACTCGAACGTTGTAGACCTGGTCTTTCGGGTTCAACGTCTCTCATATAACAGATTTGCCCGAGTCTTAAGGAGAAGAAGTCCATCTGACCGTTAGTGACCCACAGCTTCTAACCTGCACGTGATTGATTTAGCTAATACCAGGATGTTACCAATATCCTGATCCGGTATCCTGGTCACAAGTAAACAATCAAAAGCAGGATATTAGTCAGGATATATACGCTCAGAAAATGGCCCATAACAGTTGGTTTTAACATGAATCCTATGTGTTTCAAAATAATGTCTAAGTTTCGTTGACGCCATAACTAGGGCTAATATCAATTTTTCTAAATGAGAATATCTAGTATCAGCATCTAATAAACTTTTACTAACATAATAAACAGGATACTGCTGACCTTCATGATCCTTTACAAGGACAGCACTTACTGCATTCCCTGATACTGCAAGATAGAGGGATAATGGTTCACCATCCTCAGGCTTCATCAATAGAGGCGCAGTTGAAAGATACTGCTTCAAATCCTGCAAGGCCGCTTCATGCTTCTCTCCCCATTCGAATTTCTTATTCTTCTTCAGGATATCATAAAATTCCTTGCATTTTTTCGAGGATCTTGAGATAAATCTGTTTAATGCTGCAACTCGCCCTATTAATCGTTGGACATCTTTTATATTTGAAGCTGATTTGATATCCAAGATAGCTTTAATCTGCTCCGGGCTTGAATCTATCCCCCTTTTCGTCACCATGTATCCTAGAAACTTTCCTGCTCCTACTCCGAAATGGCATTTAGCAGGATATCAAATGCTCCCTTAATATCCTGGAGATGATCCTCGGCCTTCTTGGATTTTACTACCATATCATCGATGTACACCTCCATGGTGTCCCCCAGTTTGTCTTTAAACATCATGTTGACCACTCTCTGGTATGTTGCACCTGCATTTTTCAAACCAAAAGACATAGCAGTATAACAATAAATACCTGTTAGTGTCATGAAAGCAGTATCCTCCTGATCTGAGGGTTCCATTTGGATCTGTTGGAATCCTGAGGAAGCATCCATGAAGGTTAGCATCTCGTGATCAGCAGTAGGATCCACCATTGAATCGATATGAGGTAGAGGAAACGGGTCTTTGGGACAAGCTTTGTTCAAGTCTGTGTAATCTACACAGACCCTCCATTTCCTGTTTTTCTTTTGCACCAAAACTACATTTGCCAGCCATTTAGGAAACTTCACTTCCCTAATCATATTGCTCTTTAATAATCTTTCAACTTCCTCCTGAATGATAGCGTTCCGTTCTGGAGCAAATTTTCTTCGTTTCTGCTGGACAGGCTTGAAAGACCTATCAATTCCGAGCTTGTGAGTTATAATATCCTTGGAAATTCCTGTCATATCCTCGTGTTTCCACGCGAATTTTGACATCCTGCATTTCAAAAAGTTAGTCAATTGGTTTTCAATATCCTGAGGGATATTGGTTCCTACGAGCACCGAGATATCCGGATTATCCTGATCCAGGATAACTTTCTTTACATCCTGTTCTGAAGCCTCCATGATATCCTGGCCTCGCATCTTTAATTGCTATGCTGCACTAGGCTTTGTTGAGGATTTCATCGAAGAAGAATAACACTCCTTTGCTTCATGTTGATCACTTTCCACCTTGACAACTCCCCAAGGGGTAGGGATCTTGATGCATTGATGGTAGGTTGACGGAACAACTTTCATATCATGGATCCAAGGCCTACCTAATATAATATTATAGCAGGATAAAGAGTCCATGACACAAAAGCGCTGCATTGAGTTGACCCCTTCAACATACACAGGCAACTTTATCTCTCCTACGGTATTCTTGGCTTCTCCACTAAAACCGACGAGCACAGTGGACTTCAAAGTAATATCCATCGGGGATACATTCATCCTCTTCAATGTTTCCAGCTGAATTATGTTGACTGAGCTGCCATTATCCACTAATATCTTGCGCACAAAATGGTTAGCAACATATAACGTTATTACTAAAGCATCATGATGAGGATCCTGGACAGTATCCCTGTCATCGTTATCGAACGTGATCACTTTGTCAGTCATGAGGGTTGACATCCTGGTTGGCTTATCTCCCCTTTCTTCTTTGGCTTCCTTCGCGTGTCTTTTCGCCGCAGAATATGATGTGCCGCAGATGTCGGATCCTCCTGAAATAAAGTTAATTATTTTTGCATCCGCAGGAGGTGATGCTGCTCGCTCAGGATCCTTCTCAGGATCCTGACCCTTATTCTTCTTTCTTCCCAAGAGGTCCTTCAGATATCCCTTGCTCAAGAGATAGCTTATTTCTTTCCTCAAAGCGATGCAATCCTCAGTAACATGTCCGAAATCCTCATGGAAGGCACACCATTTGGACTTATCCTTCCAATCAGCTTTTTGTTGATTTTTCCGGGGCCATCTTGCTTTGTCTCCTAAACCCTACATAGCATACATTAGTTCAGGTATATTAATAGAAAAACAATATTCAGACAACTCAGGATACTCCTCAGGATCCTCGTCTTCAACAACATTCACTTTTTTGTTGTCATTTCTGCCATATGGCTTAGAGCGATATGGTTTATACGAGGATTCTGATTTCCTGTTGGTTGACTCATAGGTTGTGGACGAATTCATCCTCTCTTGCATCTTTTTGTCATCCTCCAGTCGAATGTATCTTAAAGCCCTGTTACGAGCTTCGTCCAGATTCCTGCAGGGATTCATTACAAGTTCCTGATAAAATTGAGAATCTTTTTGTAATCCCATCTTGAAAGCCTGCACGGCTGTTGCAACATCAAGATGTGGGACATCCAAGGATTCCTGACTAAACTTGTTCACATAATCCCTCAAGGATTCCTGAGGTCCTTGAGTTATCCTGTAAAGATCACTGGTTAGTTTCTCAAAACTTTGACTGCAAGAAAATTAACTATTAAATAAATTCACTAAATGAGCAAATGATGTAATTGAGTGGGGAGGAACATTTAAGAGCCATTTTAAGGCTGATCCTGTTAAGGTAGAACCAAAACCCTTGCACAGGCATGCTTCTTTGAGATCCGGAGGGATAGGGTTGATTTCCATCCTTTCCCTATACTGGGCAATATGCTCCTCAGGATCCGTAGTTCCGTCATAGAGTTTCATGTTGGGGGTCTGAAATCTTTTTGGGATTTCAGCATCACAGATGGGATACGTGAACCGTGATATCCTGTGACTGTCCTGGGACACTTATGGAATTGGCTGGACCACCCCAGGTACACTGGATATCATGTCTTTCAGTTTTTGAAGCTCCCTGGAAAATGTTGATGTCATACCTGCATCCTGCAAAGATCCAACACCATTAGTAGCAAGAGTATTATTACTATTAGATACAATACCAGTCTGAGGATTCTGGCCATATCCCGAAGCATATCCTGAGCTTCTCACAGTTGACACTCTGACTGAAGAGGGTATCTCAGGAGTATGATTCTGGGAATAGCTAGGTACAATATTCCCCCGGTTATCCTCAGTATAAACAGTAGAACTGAAGTTCAAAGCCCTGGGTTGCAAGGGAGTGACAGTATCTTTAGCAGGCCTGCTTGAGCCGGATTTCAAGAGTTGTATCTTTCTCATCAGCATCTGATTAGTTTCCTGCTGCTGCCTCATCTGTTCCTGTACACTACCAAACAAATTCAGAATTTCTTCATTAGAAGCCAAAATAGGACCAGATCCCTGGATATTGCGAACGGGGATAACATCCCGAGCCACATGAATTTCAGTTCCTTGTGAAGAGGCTTGCGTTCTCGGAGGAGGTGGTGGAAGCACCGAACCAATTGTTGCAGAGGTTGTAGTAGACATGGTGGAAGAGCTCATGTTTGATCTCGAGGCCATTGAAAATAGTGTAGCAAAAAGTTTTGAAAATAGAAAACCGAGTAACGATTTTATAAAAGCTTTTAGTAGAAATAGCACCACTTGCCCCATGGTGGGCGCCAAATTGTTTTGGTCAAAAATTACCGAAGCAATTAAGTGATCAAATTAGTTAAGTGAGGTAGTGTGCTGAGAATGTCTGTTGAAAAATATGTTTGCTTGTTAGTTTGCAAAAACAATTTCAGGATATAGCTCAGGATATCGAGCTATATCTATGATTAAACAGTGAGCAAAAATGTAAAGGGTGACACGAGATATACGAGGAAAGCCCTTGATCAATCTAGATCACCGGCACAAAACCTCGGGAGCTGACAATCGCAGCTGCCTTGTTCTTCTTATTGCTTCAAATATCAGGATACAGTGCAGGATATGATGCGGATCAACTAAGTGTTACAATGTAATTTTGAATACAAGTGTTAGTGCGTTGTGAGTGCTCGCAACTAGAGAGAAAGAGTGTGCGAAAGATTGTCTTCCTAATTTGATCCGATCAATCCTTTTTATAGTAAAAAGAAAGCAACTAACTATCCTACTATTCCGGGATTCGGCGAATATTCCATATGTGGACGTTGTAGTCCACGTCTTTCAGCTTCAACGTTCATAATCTAATTGATTTGCCCGAGTCTTGAGGAGAAGAAGTCCAGCTGAACGTTAGAGACTTGCACTCCTTAATCTGCACGTGGTTAATTAGCTACTACCAGGATATCGTACCAGGATGTTACCAATATCCTGATTCAGTATCCTGGTCACAAATAAACAAACAAAGTCAGAATATCAACTGGGATATATGAGCAGAAAATCACCCATAACATACCCAATCCTACACCTCTCACGTTAGATGCACCATCAGTATATAATGTCCAGGATTCTAAGTTTTCTCTTAGCTGTTGTACTTCTAGGTCTACTTCATTTTGAATATCACTACTGAAATCAGCCACAAAGTCAGCTAGAGCCTGAGACTTTATGGCATTTCTTGGTTCATATACTAGATCATAGGCACTTAATTTTACTGACCACTTAGCCATCCTACCTGACATCTCGGGTTTCCTAAGCACATTTTTAACAGGATAATTAGTTTTAACATGAATCCTATGTGTCTCAAAATAATGTCTAAGCTTTGTCGATGCCATAACTAGGGCCAATATCAAATTTTCTAAATGAGAATATCTAGTTTCAGCATCTAATAAACTTTTGCTAACATAATAGACAGGATACTGCTGACTTTCTTGATCCTTTACCAGAACAGCACTTACTGCATTCCCTGATACTGCAAGATACAGGGATAATGGTTCACCATCCTCGGGCTTCATCAATAGAGGTGCAGTTGAAAGATACTGCTTCAATTCCTGCAAGGCTGCTTCATGCTTCTCTCCCCATTCGAATTTCTTATTCTTCTTCAGGATATCGTAGAATTCCTTGCATTTCTCCGAGGATCTTAATATAAACCTGTTTAATGCTGCTACTAGTCCTGTTAATCTTTGTACATCTTTCATGTTGGAAGGTGAATTGATATCCAGGATAGCTTTGATCTGTTCCGGGCTTGCTTCTATACCCCTTTTAGTCACCATGTATCCTAGAAACTTTCCTGCCCCCACTCCAAAATGGCATTTGGCACGATTTAGCTTCATGTTGTAGTGGTCCAGGATATCGAATGTTTCTTCAATATCCCGGAGATGATCATCAGCCTTCTTGGATTTTACCACCATATCATCAATGTATACCTCCATGGTGTCCCCCAGTTTGTCTTTAAACATCATATTCACCAGTCTTTGATACGTTGCACCTGCATTTTTCAAACCAAAAGGCATAGCAGTATAACATATAAATACCTGTTGGTTTCATGAAAGCAGTATCCTCCTGGTCCGAAGGTTCCATTTGTATTTGTTAGAATCCTGAGGATGCATCCATGAAGGTTAACATTTCATGACCGGCAGTAGCGTCCACCATTGAGTCGATATGAGGCAGAGGGAATGGGTCCTTAGGACACGCTTTGTTCAAGTCTGTGTAATCTACACAAACTCTCCATTTCCCATTTTTCTTTTGAACCACAACTACATTTGCTAGCCATTTGGGAAATTTGACTTCCCTAATCATCTTGCTCTTTAATAATCTTTCAACTTCTTCCTGAATTATTGTGTTCCGTTCAGTAGCAAACCTCCTTCGTTTATGTTGGACAGGCTTGAAAGACCTGTCAATTCCTAGCTTGTGAGTTATAATATCCTTGGAAATACATGTCATATCCTCATGTTTCCAAGCGAATGTTGACATCCTGCATTTCAAAAAGTTAGTCAATTGATTTTCAATATCCTGAGGGATATTGGTTCCTACGAGCACCGAGATATCCGGATTATCCTGATCCAGGATAATTTTCTTAACATCCTGCTCTGAAGCCTCCACGATATCCTGGGCTCGCATCTTTAATTGCTATCTTGCTTTGGGCATCGTCGAGGATTTCATCGAGGAAGAATAACATTCCTTTGCCTCTTGTTGATCACTTTCCACCTTGACAACCCCCCAAGGGGCAGGGATCTTGATACACTGATGATAGGTTGATGGCACAGCTTTCATATCATGGATCCATGGCCTACCCAATATAATATTGTAGCAGGATAAGGAGTCCATGACACAGAAGCGTTGCATTGAGTTGACTCCTTCAACATATACTGGCAGCTTTATTTCTCCCACAGTATTCCTGGCCTCTCCACTGAACCCGACAAGTACAGTAGATTTTGAAGTGATATCCATTAGGGAAACATTTATCCTTTTCAGTGTTTCTAGCTGAATAATGTTGACAGAGCTGCCATTATCCACCAGTATCCTGCGCACACAGTGATTAGCAACATATAAAGTTATTACCAAACCGTCATGATGGGGATCCTGGACAGTATCCCTGTCATCACTGTCAAACGTTATCACTTTATCGGTCGTGAGGGTTGTCATCCTGGTCGGCTTGTCTCCCCGTTCTGCCTTAGCCTCCTTTGCATGTCTTTTTGCCGCAGAATAAGAAGTTCCACAGATATCGGATCATCCTGAAATAAAGTTAATTATCTTGGCATCCGCAGGAGGCGATGCTGCTCGTTCAGGATCCTTCTCAGTATCCTGACCCTTATTCTTCTTTCTTCCCAGGAGATCCTTCAGATATCCTTTGCTCAGGTGATAGCTTATTTCCTTCCTCAGTGTCGCACCCCAACCGATGGCGGAAACATCGGGATGAGACGAACAAATCGCTCAAAAGCATCATAACACTAATTGTGACAATATAGATTAAATCAAATTAGTTCCACAGATATCGGATCATCCTGAAATAAAGTTAATTATCTTGGCATCCGCAGGAGGCGATGCTGCTCGTTCAGGATCCTTCTCAGTATCCTGACCCTTATTCTTCTTTCTTCCCAGGAGATCCTTCAGATATCCTTTGCTCAGGTGATAGCTTATTTCCTTCCTCAGTGTCGCACCCCAACCGATGGCGGAAACATCGGGATGAGACGAACAAATCGCTCAAAAGCATCATAACACTAATTGTGACAATATAGATTAAATCAAATTTCATAAATGCTAAAATGTCATACAAGTTTCAAACATTGTATCAAAAATAGTTCCAAACATTGATTATTCTAGATGGGTTTCTAGGTTCATCCTAGCTTGTTTTCTTGATCACTTCGTCTATCAACCTACAACATGTATTAAAATAACATCAACAAAATATTGGCGAGTATACAAGTTTAATACATAACATAAGTATAATAAAAGTTTAAATAGTCATATCCAACACGAATAACATGATCCAAGTTACTACTTTGCCTTTCCCAATAGACTAGCGGGAGGTTAACTCGTTCAACATCGTTCAACATCGTTCAATATCGTTCAACTTAACAATACCCCAAGACTCAAGGGCATTGAGACTAACACGTTCAACTTGCATAGCATATGAGATTAACAAGCATCAAATTGTTTCATGTTTAAATGTGGATAGAGTGTGATAAAAACAAGATTCAAGCGTTGCGTGTTTTTGTATAGAATACATGTTGCACCCAAAAGTGTTAAAATAAAAATGGGATCGAGTATACTCACATTGGTTGCGTTTGCGATTTCTTGTAAGTAACGCACGAGTAAGATTGAGAAGAGAACGAACAAGAGCGATTATCCTAGATGTGAAATACCACATACGATCTCGTTAAATAATATTCCTAGTATTTAAGGTTTATCATTTAATTAATTAGATATTAGCAAAGGTTATAAAAGAATTATGACAATTATTAGGATTAATGTGATTATTAGTTTTTATTTAAAAAGGAAAATTAAATTTTAGAAACATATAGAAGCTGTTAAAAGGAAAAGAAATTTAATTTTTATAAAGAATTGTTTTACTAAATAAAAGGAAAAGTTAAATAACTAAATATAATAAAAGTGTTTTATGGGTTTTTTAACAAATGGAAAAGGAATCGTCATCCTCTTCATGATATAAAAGAGTAAAACCATAATGTTTCTTCTTTTATTTTCTTTATATAAGAAATGTGACCATTCGAACCAAACATACTGAAAGGATTTTGGATTCTTGTTTAAACATTTTGACATCATTTTCTTCACTTACAACAACATACTGATTATAGTTTTATTTTTATCATCCAACATATTTAACCATATTTACCATCAACTGGGAGCATTTTTTCATTATAAAACCCAACGAACATGACTGTTATATATATTTTTCATAGTTTCAGTTGACTTGATTAATTATTAACGTCAAAATATAATCCCTCACAGAGATTTAAACAAGTGAACAAAAGGAATGTGAAGATATACCGAACGAGTGAACGTGATCTTGTTTAAGCTCTTCGGCGACGTCTCGCGACTCCGGCGGCAATCGGAGAAGATGTTGGATATTTTAGTGTAATTTGAGATTGCGTGTGACATACAAATAAGAGTGCACGCTTATTTGAATGTCATCGGGACTAGCGGGGGTTCGGGGGCAGCGCCCCCAAGAGAAGCGGGGTCCAAGGGGCGGCAGCCCCTGGCGGGGTCCAAGGGGCAGAGCCCCTGGCTGGGGTCGAAAGATGCACTTTTATTTTGGACAAAAGTCCTTTATCGAAAATGCATCAGAAATTAAATTTCGGGCTAAATATGCACTTTCGAAACATGAGGGACTAAAGGTGTTTTTTGTTCAAAATTGAAAACTGCAGCAGTTGTGGAAAACTGCATATACGCTCTCAAACGGTTTTTGGAAAACCCTAGACGAATTTGCAGTTCGTCAAAAATCCCTCAAAATTCTCTCAACCAAATTCTCATACAGAAATCTAGAATCAATCTGATTTTATCCGATCAAAGATTGGTAGCCACTCCAATTGTTTGATCTGAAAGTGATTACACGACTTCAGATTTATCCAAGCAATTTCGAATTTCCCCAACAAAGATCAAACAATTCAGTGAAGATGACAAGCGGTGGTGAATCTGCGAAGGCTATGACGAACAAATTTGCGAAATTGGACAAGTTTGAAGGGCAAGACTTCCGTCGCTGGCAAAAGAAGATGCATTTCCTGTTGACGACTTTGAAAGTGGTGTACGTTCTGAGTACCCCGATGCCCGAAGAAGTGACGAATGAGCCGCTGGAACTAACTAGGAAGCGTGGAAAGTGGCTGAATGATGATTACATCTGTCGTGGGCATATTCTGAATGGTATGTGTGACTCTCTTTTTGATATATATCAAAATGTTGAATCTGCAAAAGAACTGTGGGAATTACTAGAGGCCAAATACATGGCTGAAGACACATCTAGTAAGAAATTCTTAGTCAGTGATTTTATGAATTATAAAATGGTTGATGATAGATCCGTCATGGAACAATATAATGAATGTCTAAGAATTCTGGGTCAATTCGAACAACATGGTTTAAAGATGGATGAAGCAATTTCTGTTCCATCTATCATTGATAAACTTCCTCCTTCTTGGAAAGATTTTAAACATACTTTAAAACATAAGGAGGAAATGAATCTGGTTGAACTTGGAAGTTGTTTTCGAATTGAGGAGTCTTGTCGGGCCATGGAAAAGGTTAACAAAGATAAACACGTTGGTGGGTCTTCTGTTAACATGGTGGAAGAAAGTGGTCCTAGTTTTAAAAATTCTAACAAGGGAAACAACAAAAGGAAGTTTCAAAGTGGGCCTAACAAGAAGAACAAGGCTGTGAAACATTCAAAACAGACTAAGGATGAAGGCTGTTGGAAGTGTGGTAAACCAGGACACTTCAAGAGAGATTGTCGTGTTAGTAAAGCCAAGAACGAAACTGGTACAAGTGGATCCTCTAAGGATCCAAAGCAACAAGGTCAAAAATTAAACTTTAATTATAATTCGGATGTGAATTATGTTTCACTAATTTCTGAAGCATTTTATGTGCAGGATGATTCTGTTGCTTGGTGGTATGACTCGGGAGCAACAAGTCACGTATGTAAGGATCGAAGATGGTTCAAGGACCTTACATTAATTGAAGATGGATCTGTTTTAAAGATGGGAAATGTTGCAACCGAGCCAATCCACGGAATTGGAAGTGTAGTACTAGTATTTACTTCTGGAAAAACTCTAAGTTTAAGTAATGTATTGTATGTACCTGGCATTCGGAAAAACTTGTTATCCGGTATCGTATTAAATAATTGCGGGTACAAACAAGTGTTAGAATGTGACAAGTATATCTTGTCAAGACATGGTTCTTTTATCGGATTTGGTTATCTATGTAATGGTATGATTATGTTAAATCTAGAAGTGCCGTTTAGTGATGATTCTGTTTGTATGATTGATTCTGTTTCTAGTGTAAATTTGTCTAAATCTGAATTATGGCATGCTAGATTAGGACATGTACATTATAAACGACTTATGGAAATGTCTAAAATGAGCTTAATTCCGGCAGTAACTTTAATAAATGAAAAATGCCATATCTGCAAGTTGAATAAAATAACTAGAAAACCCTTTATGCAACATGTTACTAGGGAAAGTAAACTGTTAGATTTGATACATAGTGATTTATGTGATTTTCATGGTACACCATCATTAGGTAACAAGAAGTATGTTGTAACCTTTATAGATGATGCTACTAGATTTTGTTACGTTTACTTGTTACATGCAAAAGACGAAGCTCTGGAAAAGTTTAAAATCTATAAACAAGAAGTAGAGCTTCATCAAAGTGAATTGATCAAAACTCTACATACCGATAGAGGTGTGAGTATTTTGATCCGGTGTATTTCCAATCAACTGGAATAATACACCATACCACAGCTCCTTACACACCGGAACAAAATGGTGTGGCGGAAAGGAAGAATAGGACACTAAAAGAGATGGTTAATACCATGTTGTCCCATTCGGGTCTAAATAATGGGTTTTGGGGAGAGGCGATGTTGACGGCTTGCTATTTGTTAAACCGGGTTCCTAATAAAAGGAACAAAACAACCCCTTTTGAGCTTTGGTATAAAAAGCCACCCGAGTTGCAAAAACTAAGAGTTTGGGGTTGTAGAGCCGTGGTAAGGCTCAATGATCCTAAGATAAGAAACTTAGGGGAAAGAGGTATAGAATGCATTTTCATTGGATATGCGGAGCATTCATTTGCTCACAGGTTCTATGTAATAGAACCAAATGACCACGTGTCAGTACATACGGTCATTGAGGCAAGAAGTGGAAATGTAGAATACGATGAAGAGAGATTGACATCTATACCTAGGCCAAAGGATATCAATCCTTCTTTAAAGATTTCTAGTGGAAAAGAAATTATGCCTTCAACTAGCACTGAACCAAGAAGGAGTTCGAGAGAAAGAAAGGCCAAGTCTTATGGTGACGACTTTCAATTGTACTTAGTTGAAGGTTCGAGGGTTGATATTAATTTTCAATATCAATATTGTTTCAATGTCGATGAGGATCCAAAGACATATAGTGAAGCAATGGCTTCAAGGGATGTTTCTTTTTGGAAAGAAGCCATCCAAGATGAAATGGATTCTATCTTGCAAAATAACACTTGGAAATTGGTGGATTTACCTCCTGGTTGTAAACCATTGGGAAGTAAATGGATCTTCAAGAGGAAGATGAAGGTGGATGGTACTATTGATAAGTTCAAAGCCAGATTAGTAATCCAAGGGTTTAGACAAAAGGAGGGTATTGACTTCTTTGATACATATGCTCCTGTAGCAAGGATATCTACCATTAGATTATTATTAGCACTTGCTGCTATACATAATCTTAAAATTCACCAAATGGATGTGAAAACTGCATTTTTAAATGGTGAATTAGATGAGGAGATTTACATGAAACAACCAGAAGGGTTTGTTATGCCTGGAAGTGAAAACAAGGTGTGTAAATTAATTAAATCTCTTTATGGCTTGAAGCAAGCACCTAAACAGTGGCATCAAAAGTTTGATGAGATTGTGTTGTCTAATGGTTTTGTTTTAAACCAAGCAGATAAATGTGTTTATAGCAAGTTTGATGCTTCTGGAAACGGAGTCATGATCTGTTTGTACGTAGATGATATGTTGATTTTTGGTACTAACCAAGATCAAGTTGATAGAACAAAGGAATTTTTATCATCTAAGTTTGCTATGAAGGATATGGGGGAGGCTGAGGTGATTTTAGGTATTAAAATCAAACGTGAGAACAGGGGCATTTCAATCTCTCAATCCCACTATATTGAGAAGATCCTGAACAAGTTTAATTTCAAGGATTGTTCTCCCGCAAGTACTCCTGTTGATCCTAGTTTGAAGCTATTACCTAATAAAGGTATTGCAGTATCTCCACTTGAGTACTCAAGAGCAATTGGATCACTTATGTACGCTATGATCAGTACCAGACCAGATATAGCGTATGCTGTTGGAAAGCTTAGTAGATTTACTAGCAATCCTAGTACTCATCACTGGCAAGCATTAGGTCGAGTATTCAAATACTTGAAAGGAACCATTGATTATGGTCTGACTTACATTGGATTTCCTTCAGTGATTGAAGGATATTCAGATGCAAGTTGGATAAACAATAAGGAAGATCATTCTTCCACAAGTGGTTGGGTATTCCTACTTGGGGGAGGTGCTATTTCTTGGGCTTCAAAGAAACAGACTTGCATAACTGACTCAACTATGGAATCTGAGTTTGTAGCCTTAGCGGCAGCTGGTAAGGAAGCTGATTGGCTAAGAAACTTGATTTATGAGATTCCATTGTGGCCCAAACCAATATCTCCCATTTCTATAAGGTGTGATAGTGAAGCTACATTGGCGAAGGCATATAGTCAAGTGTATAATGGCAAGTCAAGACACTTAGGTGTGAGACACAGCATGGTTCGTGAGCTCATCATGCATGGTGTGATTTCTGTTGAGTATGTCAGAACTCAACAGAACTTAGCTGATCATTTAACCAAAGGGTTAACTAGAGATCTCGTGAAAGTATCAGCTGTGGGATCAGGGTTAAAGTCCATCTGAAAACTCTCATGTTAAGTTACCCAATTCCCACCTAATATGACGTTAGGTGCAGAATTCAATGTGGAAATCTTAACATCTAGAGTTTGGAACACAACATTAAATTGTCCCAAAGGTATGTGTTTAGATCTGCAAGTTAAGGAAGGTTGAGGTATATCTTCTTAATAGCTCTTTTGAAAAATTGTATTTGCAGGTGCAAGAGTAAAAGAGCTACCTATATGAGCATGAAGTTTAACTGCTTCAAGAAGCTTGGACTTGGCTTTGATATGCTTATGAAGGATAGGGACATAGGCTAGTAAAAGATAGTGTCAAGTTAGATCTATGTATGTAAACTAATGTGTATATTATCTTCATGTATTCATTATGGATATTAAGGGTTCAATCCTTAGTGACACCCTTAAATTCGAATATTTGGAATGTGTAATATACTAATATGAAATTCAATCGTCACGACATTTCATTTATGCATTAGTTTGTTTTGGTTGCTGTGAACAAGTTAGTTAATCTATGATTACACTAAAATGGGGGAGGTATGTTGGATATTTTAGTGTAATTTGAGATTGCGTGTGACATACAAATAAGAGTGCACGCTTATTTGAATGTCATCGGGACTAACGGGGGATCCAAGGGGGCAGCGCCCCCGAGAGAAGCGGGGTCCAAGGGGCGGCAGCCCCTGGCGGGGTCCAAGGGGCAGAGCCCCTGGCTGGGGTCGAAAGATGCACTTTTATTTTGGACAAAAGTCCTTTATCGAAAATGCATCAGAAATTAAATTTCGGGCTAAATATGCACTTTCGAAACATGAGGGACTAAAGGTGTTTTTTGTTCAAAATTGAAAACTGCAGCAGTTGTGGAAAACTGCATATACGCTCTCAAACGGTTTTTGGAAAACCCTAGACGAATTTGCAGTTCGTCAAAAATCCCTCAAAATTCTCTCAACCAAATTCTTATACAGAAATCTAGAATCAATCTGATTTTATCCGATCAAAGATTGGTAGCCACTCCAATTGTTTGATCTGAAAGTGATTACACGACTTCAGATTTATCCAAGCAATTTCGAATTTCCCCAACAGAAGACACATGTTCCGGTGACTGCGGCGAATGCGTAGACTATGCTCTTCGTGTTCCGGTGATGTCCTCGTATCTCCGGTGTATGTGCAACGTCTGTTGCAGGCCTTTTCTTCTTCGAATGGGAGGATGTAAGGATTTGATTGAGTGTGTGTGAGGGAGTAGAACAGAGATGATAGCTTAGGTTTTATAGTGTTCTTAAATTTAGAATTGTTGGGCCAATTATATGGTGTAAAAGCTGCTTAAAGGTATTAAAAAGGGATTAATTAGTCCAAATGAAACTGAAAGGAATTTGCCGTAAATTCCAGTTCGGACGTCGGCGAACCAAAGAAACGCAGGTTTGGCCTTTTAATTGAGTTTAAAATGAAGTTTGGTTGTTTTGGCAATAAAGGCCCCTAAACTTTTATCTTTCTTGCAATCTAATTAAAACTCATGATAACATTTTATTAAAACTCATGATATCTTTCTTGCATTCCATTTGTTTTTACGCTTACTGTTGTTATGAAGTCAATTCTAAGGTTTTTGTCATTCAAACAATTTAAAACTTCGAGTTTTTTTTATATCAAACAGTTAGTATGGTTCCTTTTCTTTAAAGAAGACGACTGCTGTTGTTGTTCAAGTAAAATGAAATGCCAAATGATATATATTAGAAGTTCCACCATTTTAACTACATACAGTTCATTACAAAAATTTTAAATTAGAAAAGATAAATTCGCTATTCTATTTATTTGTTTAGGATCCGGTTTCCAAGTCGGGTTTCGAGGATCCGTTTTTGACGGATGTTACACTCAGAGCAATGCAATCTTCTGTAACATGTCCGAAATCCTCATGGAAGGCACACCACTTGGATTTATCCTTCCAATCAGCTTTTTGTTGGTTCTTTCTAGGCCACCTTGCTTTGTCTCCCAAACCCTGCATATCATACATCAGTTCTGGTATATTAACAGAAAAACAATATTCTGACAACTCATGTTACTCCTCAGAATCCTCGTCTTCAACAGCATTCACTTTCTTGCTGTCATTCCTGCCACATGGCTTAGAGCGATATGTTTATACGAGGATTCTGACTTCCTGTTAGTTGATTCATAGGTTGAGGATGAATTCATCCTCTCTTGCATCTTTTTATCATCCTCCAGTAGAATATATCTTAAAGCCATGTTTCGAGCCTCATCCAGGTTCCTGCAAGGATTCATTACAAGATCTTGGTAAAATTGTGAATCCTTTTGCAAACCCATTTTGAATGCCTGCATGGCTGTTGCAACATCAAGATGTGGGATATCCAGAGATTCCCTGCTAAACTTGTTCACATAATCCCTTAAGGATTCCTATGGACCTTGAGTTATCCTGTAGAGATCACTGGTTAGTTTCTCAAAACTTCTACTGCAAGAAAATTGACTATTAAACAAATTAACTAAATGAGCAAACGATGTAATTGAATGAGGTGGAACATTTAAGAGCCATTTTAAGGCTGATCCTGTTAAAGTAGAACCAAAACCCTTGTAGAGGCATGCTTCCTTGAGATCCGGAGGGATAGAGTTAATTTTCATCCTTTCCCTATACTAAGCAATATGCTCTTCAGGATCCGTAGTTCTGTCATAGAGCTTCATGTTGGGGGTTTGAAATCTTTTTGGGATTTCAGCATCACAAATAGGATATGCAAACCGGGATATCATGTGGCTATCCTAGGACACTTCTGGAATTGACTGGACCACCCCAGGTACACTAGATATCATGTCCTTCATTTTCTGAAGCTCCATAGAAAATGCTGATGTCATACCTGCATCCTGCAAAGATCCAATACCATTAGTAACAAGAGTATTAGTGTTATTAGACATGTTACCAGTCTGAGGATTCTAGCCATATCTTGAAGCATATCCTGAGCTTTTCACAGTTGACACCCTGACCGAAGAGGGTATCTCATGAGTATGATTCTGAGTATGACTAGGCACAATATTGCCCCTATTATCCTCGGTATACACTGCCGAACTGAAGTTCAAAGCCCTGGGCTGCAAGGGAGTGATGGTTTCCTCAGCAGGTCTGCTCGAGCTGGATTTCAAGAGTTGTATCTCTCTCATCAGCATTTGGTTGGTCTCCTGCTGTTGCTTCATCTGATCCTGTATACTACCAAACAAAGTTAGAATTTCATCATTAGAAGCCAAAATAGGAGTTCCCCCTGAGACAGCAGATCCTTGAACATTCTGATAGGGGATAACATCCCGAGCCACATAAGTTTCAGTCCTTCTTGGAAGATCCTGAGGCTGTGAAGAGGCTTGCATCCTCGGAGGTGGTAGAAGCACCGAACCAATTGTTGCAGATGTTGTGGTAGACACGATAGAAGAGCTCACGTTTGATCTTGAGGCCATTGAAAATAGTGTAGCAAAAAGTTTTGAAAACAGAAAACCAAGTAATGATTTTGCAAAAGCTTTTAGTAGAAATAGCACTACTTGCCCCACAGTGGGCGCCAAATTGTTTTGGTCAAAAATTACCTAAGTAATTAAGTGATCAAATTAGTTTAGTGAGGTAATGTTCTAGAAGTATTCGTGGAAAATATGCTGATTAAGTTGTTAATAAAAATAGTTTTCAGGATATAGCTCAGGATACCGAGCTATATCTACAATCAAACAATGAGCAAAAAAAGGTAAAGGGGTGACACGGGATGTACGAGGAAAGCCATTGATCAATCTAGATTGCCGGCACAAAACCTCGGGAGCTGACAATCGCAGCTGCCTTGTTCTTCTTATTGCTTCAAATATCAGGATACAGTGCAGGATATGATGCGGATCAACTAAGTGTTACAATGAGATTCGAGTACAAGTGTAAGTGTTCGTGAGTGATTGCAGCTAGTAGAGAGCAAGAGTGTACAAAAAATTGTGTGTGTTCTATCTGATCCGATCAATCCTATTTATAGTAAAATGAAATTAACAAACTAGCCTATAAATCCGGGATACGCCAAATATTCCCTTTGTGAACGTTGTAGACCACTTCTTCTGGCTTCAACGTCCCTATTTCAACTGATTAGCCCGAGTCTTTGGGAGAACAGGTCCACTCGAACGTTATAAGCCTGCCATGTTAATCTGCACGTGAATTAATTAGTTATTACCAGGATACTGTGTCAGGATGTTACCAATATCCTGATCCAGCATCCTGATCACAATCAAAATTAACACAGCCAGTATATTATTCAGGATATATGAGCAGAAAACCACCCATAACAAGAGTAAAATACCACACTTTTATAATATTAAACACGTGGGAAAATCCAAAGTTTTAAGTACACACATTTTCATAGGGATAAAGCCCTATTTTATTTAATAAAAACATTTCTTCATTTTAGGTAACTTTATAGCCCCTTTTCCAAGCTTTCAGTGCTGTCCAGCTGGCTTCTATTTGGCTTTCACATTTTGTTACCTGAAACGCGTTTAAAAATATTTTGTCAGTGGGAAATACTGGTGAGCGAATCTCAGTTTAATCAAGTTAAGTAAAACCATTGTACAGTATTGAGGGCGGTCGTGCAATTACATTTGTTTCCATCTACTTTAATTACCACCCACGGTACTGTCAACCCGACTTGTGGTCATGTTACTACTCACAATGTAGTAACAAATTTTGTATACAAAACCCCAACATACCGACGATAATTGTAGAATACAAATACTCAATAACTGTTTAATATATTATTAATTATGTGAGGTTTTGTAAAAACAGTTTGCAAAAAGGAGATTACTCACATTGCTGTCTTAGGGTTTTCCTTAAGGATTTCCTGGTGATTATCTATTAAATACACAAATGCATACGTGTTAGTATAATAACCCAATATTTACATTAGTAATACCCTCCCAGAGACGGCATTCCAACGACTACGTCGGGCAGAACCACGACAGCCGTTACGGAACCCTGGATCAATCGGGCAACGTATCTAATACGTAACCGGGGTTATGATACTTACAACAAGGCGGAACTTCATTATTTAGGGGGGGTATTATGCCCGGAAATTACTTTAATTATGCAGAAATTCGAGAGAGAAGAAAGTGTGTGAGCGAATTCGACTGAACAGCCGATGCCCTCTATATATAGGGCCTGATTCGAGCTTCGTCGTGCCCCGCGTAAGAGAAGGAGGGGTCCTTCGCGGCCCGCGACTTAGGTCGAGTAGGCCCTAGCCTTGACTGGTCACACGTATAGGCTTGACACGACACTGCCACGTGGCAGCTCAGGGTGCTGCCTCGTCGATGAGTGTTCGCGGCCCGCGTAAGACCAAGGCTGGGTCTTCGCGGCCCACCACAGGCATTAAAATTTTGATTTTTAATTCAATTTAATAAAATAAAGGTATTCGGGGCCCGTTTTCGTATATGGGGTGTATTTTAGGACATATAGGGACATTTTAAATATATTAGGGGTATCGAAAAATATTTTGAAGGGTTGTTATACATATGTAAACTACTATTAATACATTAACCCGGCTACTTGGGATTGTATCCCTGCTGAGTCAAACCACTTAGCCGAGGGTAACCTCACCTTCCAAAGAGGGGCCTACCACTTTTCGCATTAATAACTTAATTAATTATCTTTCAATATCCCGACTCTTTGGGATTGTATCCTTGCTGACTCAAACCACTGGGTTGAGGGTAACGTCACCTTCAAAAGAGGGGCCTACTACTATAACTAAGATAATCTATTAAAAAGTCCGAAAGTGCAAAAATCATCAAAGGATACTTAAAAGGCGAGTCGGATCCAAGTGATTCATCTTGTCTATCTGTTTTTATTTTATTTTTATTCTGCATTTTTAGTTTTTAATTTTCATGTTTAAAACATTTTCTCAAAAATTTTAGTTTGATTAGACGTTGAGGATAAACCAGTATTAAAAGCTCTTGTGTCCTTGGACGACCTCGGTATCTTACCAACGCTATACTACATTCACGATGGGTGCACTTGCCCAAGTGTGTGTTTAGTGTTAGTAGAATATCCTGTTTTTTAAATTTAAAACTTGACTAAAGTGTAAAATGGGCTTAAAATGTCAATAAAAATATATCAATCGACACGCATCAAGTTTTTGGCGCCGTTTCCGGGGACACAAGGATTTTAAGAAAGCTTAAAATCGACGGCCTAATCATTTTTCAAAAAGCTTTTTAAAACTGCGCGCACATTTTTACATTTTAGGAAATTTTTGCATTACAGTAGTCTGGACACGGGGCCGTGCTCACTGAACACGCCCCCCTGCTGCATAAAATTAACAAAACACCTAGATACAGAGTCTGAACACGGGGTCGTGCTCACTGAACACGCCCCCGTGCTCAACCAAACCAGTTGCATTTTTTAAAACGCCCAGATACAGATCTGACCACGGGACGTGCTCGCTGAACACGGGGCCGTGGTGAGCCTCTGTTTCCGTTTTTATTTTTGTTTTCTAGTTCCGAGACTCTTTTGTGGTCTGCTGAGTGATTCTTATGGATCAATACTTAGGAGGTTACAACTACCACTATGAAGAGGATGATTATGAAGAAGAGTATTGTACCATTTGCGGTAATCCTCATTCGGTACAATATTGTGACCTCTTCAAACCATCCACTTCGTACACATACCATGAGGAACCTAGGTACGAGCCAACCACTTCATACACAGACTCTGAAGAGCCAATGTATGAACCTTCTCCCCCATACTCATATCTTGAAGAACCAAGGTATGATCCTTCTCCATCATACTCATATCTTGAGGAACAATGGTGCGAACTACCTACCTCGTATGGGTATTATGAAGAACCAAGGTATGAATCCTCTCCATCATATACTTACTATGAGGAACAATGGTGTGAACCACCCACCTCATATGAGTATTATGAAGGACCAAGGATCGAACTTCCGCACTCAAGCTTTTGGGATACTTATCCCGCTCACTTTGAAGAACCACCAACTATCCTCCCCGTAGCCGAAAGAATAATAGAACACCTCAAAACTATCGAACGCTATATAAAAGAATCCCGCACAAGAGAAGAGGAATCCCGCGCGAGGGAAGAGGTGGTTTCTACTAAAGAGCTAATAGTAGAAGAGGTAAAAAATGGAAGAACAAGTAAGTGGAGAACCGACACATGAACCAAATAACGAAAATGGTAAGTCCGAAAATGCTAATCTTCAAAAAGAGTCTAATTTTCAAGAAATTAATCTCTTAACACCTTATTTCGAAAACCATTGTTTGGTACCTACTCATGCTAAGTTTTTAAAAGAGTTAAACACTGACACTAAAATTGACAAAATAGTAAGCGTTAAATTAACAAACGATCAAACTACGCTAATAAAAGATGACCCATTTGAAATTAACATTACACCGGTTCCATGTTTCTTTCAAAACTCCTTTATTAGTAATATTGCAATCGATAAAGATCTTTATGTTAATATAATGGCAAACTACATTTTCGAAAAATTAAGTATTAGTGATTTTTCTCCACTTCAAATACCCATTTTTCTTTTTAATCGGAAAATAATAAAATCAATGGGAGTAGTTGAAGATGTGTTAGTGGAAACAAATCAAACGGTAGTCCCAACCGACTTCGTCATTCTTGATGATGCTCCACTTGTGTTGGGACAACCTTTTGTAAAAACCCATCAAGCCTTGATCAATCGGAAGCAAAACAACCTACCCATTCAATTAGGGGCCTATAAAAGGTATGTCGATCTTGAACAATCAATGAAATATCCAATTGGCAATGACGACCCCCTAATTGAAGATGAGCCAAAACCACCCGATAAGGTGGGTCTAGCCAAGGACCCTTATAAACGTGGTGCACCATGGAGGCATTCCGCGGAACTATCCTTAGTTTTAGATTAGTTTAACTTTTATGTTTGCTAGTTTAGTCTTACTTTTCAGGAATAAATCACACTCGAAAAGGTGGATATTTCCAAAGGGACGTTAAAACCACACCCCATGCATAAAAACTGAGCCTTCCGTCAACTTTTCCATCATTTCAGCATGTGCAGCACGGGACCGTGGCCACCCAACACGCCCCCGTGCCCAGGGTTCTGCAGAAAAAATTTCTAACAGGTATCTGACCACGAGCCGTGTTCACTGAGCATGCCCCGTGGTCAACCTTTTGTAACTTGTTGTTACTGGTAGTCTGACCACGGGGCTGTGCTCAGCCCACCACACCCCGTGTTCAGCTACCCAGTAACATAAAATCTTGTTTCCAACCCACTTTTACACATTTTAATCAACCGAAAAACTTATTTTTGGGACACATTCAGGACAATGTGTAATTTAAGTGTGGGGGGATGCTAAAACCTTGAATTTTGCAAGTCCTAATAACAAGCCTTACACAAAACTCTATTGGAACCGCTAATCACCCCAATTTTTTTTTTCATTTTTTTTACTTGTCTTGGTTTAATTTGGGAATAACAAGTTCTAAAAAGCTTATATTTTTACAAATTTACAACCGATAGCGTCGTGATAAAAAGAACCAACATAAGAAAATTATGAAAAGGCATGACAAATCTAATTAAAATTTGATTATATATACTTGATCACATTATAAACCCATTCCCACAACAAGTGAGTTTTGAGCCTTTATTGAACATACAAGCATATATCTTTAAACTAAATGCTCATTTTTCATTTCTTGTGTGAATAGCCGCTTGGTTCTTACGACTCTAGAACTTGCCACGACGATACATTCCCGGTCCTTACCAACTTAAACCCAAGTAAGTAAATGATGGAGGCATTAGGACTAACCCATTTTCCTTTCAACACCATTATTTTCAATTTTTATCACCTACCCAAAAATCCCCCTAGTTAACCCCTTTGAGCCTAAACCTTTTCATTTCTAAACCCACAAAACAAACACCCTTTTACCCACCAAAACCCCTTTTTCTTTTCAACCCTTTGTTTTAGTAAAAAGCTCGGTTTTCTTGTGACGTTTCTTTATCATAAAAAAAATTTGAAAGTCTAGCAATAAACAAACAAGTTCCTCAAAGAAACTTTGTTTGAAGATGCTTTGTAATGCCTGCATCCCTAGACTTTTATCTATTTGACACTTTTAGTCCCTAAACTATGTGATTCTTGATACTTTTGTTACTTGGTGAATCTTATGCTATAACACTTGATTCTTAAATACTAGATTCTTGATACTTGAATCTTGATTCTTGGTATTTAACACTATGATTCTTGATACTTGGAAACTATGATTCTTGATACTTGATACTTGGAAACTAGGATTCTTGATACTTGATACTTGGAAGCTATGATTCTTGATACTTGATACTTGGAAACTATGATTCTCGATACTTGATACTTGGAAGCTATGATTCTTGATACTTGGAAACTATGATTCTTGATACTTGATACTTGGAAGCTATTATTCTTGATACTTGGAATCTAGATTCTTGACTCTTGATACTTTGATGCTTGACTCTTGAGACTTATGAGACTTGAGACTTTGTTGAACGAGAGACAGGAGACTTGTCATTGGCGGAAACTATGAAACTTGGAAACTAATGTTAATGATATAATCTAGTTATATGATACTATTATACTACAATACCCAACGCAACACTTGATCTAACTCGCAAAACGAATCAAAAACGGTGAAGTGGAAAGGATGGGATTGGCCGAATGGCAATCTGATCGGATGACCATCCGATTGGATGACCATCCGATCGGAGGGCCATCCGATCGAAGTGCCATCCGATCGAAGTGCCATCCGATCGAAGTGCCATCCGATCCACAGCCACACCGCCTTCACCCCTCTCACACACTATAAATAGGACATGTCACATCATTTCTCACTGATGTGACAGCCTCCTCTATTTCTCGGCGATTTTGGTACGTTTTACACTAGATTCTTGTACATCTTTGATCTACACGCTATTCTCTACAAGATTCTCCTTTGAAATCTCACTTTTCACCGTGAAATCTCTGAGATTTGAGCCTCGAGGATGACGTCATCATGGCGGTTCGTACAAACTGTTGTGTGATGTCATTCTAGCCAAGATCTAGCTCAGATCTAAGGAATTTCATGCGTTTCTACGCTGAATCTTTACTAAAACTGGACTTTTCAGCTAAAACTTATACTTTTCCTTCATATTGTTCTTAAAACTTTTACTTAAAACGGTGGAATCCGGACCCAAACGGACTACAGACTTGATGATTAGTCTGAAGTTGGCTTGGAAATGGATTGTTGCTGGAGAAGATGACCGGAGTACGGATTCCGACATAAGCACCGTCACGAACATACGACTGATCGGACTGGGGTGATTCCCATCCGATCAGACCGGCTGAACAATGATGTGTTTACCGTTGTCTCAAGATGTACCGTGTCGTCACCGTCAAATCAGAAACTTAGAAGCTTTACAAGGTTATGAACGGGACAAGGACAACTCAATCGAATGGCAATCCGATCGGATAGCCATCCGATCGAACTGCCATCCGATCAGGTGACACTTGCCTCATAACCTTAATCACTTTGAAACTTTGAATCTTTGAAACCTTGGAACTTTGGATCGAATGGCAATCCGATCGGACTGCCGTCCGATCAAACTGCCATCCGATCGAAGTGACAAGAGCCTTGAAACCTTTCAACACTTAGAAACTTTTTCAGAAACTTGAAACTTTGGAAACCTCAGTGGTCGAATGGCAATCCGATCGAACTGTCGTCCTATCGAATGACCATCCGATCGAGGGAACTTGAGTTGAACACTTGGCAAAACTTTTGGAATCTCAACACTTGGATCAAATGACCATTCGATCGAATGGCCATCCGTTCGGATGACCATCCGATCGGATGGCAATCCGTCCCACACACACCTAAGTCACTCCGATCGAATGGCAATCCGATCGGACTGCCGTCCGATCGAACAGCCATCCGATCCGGTGACTGATCTGACACTTTGCGGAATCTCGTTGTTTGTCCGACACTTACCTGTTGTAATCTAATCAGGCTAAACCTAAAGAGCTCCCTTTGAGCCAATAACAGTTAATCTGTTAAGAAATCACTGTGAGTATACTTGATCCCTTTTTGTTTTAAACTTTGGGATATAACATGTATTCTAATAAACTATGATACTTAAAACTTTTGGAATCTAAACTCTATCCTATGTGTATGTGAAACTTGTGATTCTTGATTCTTGATTCTTTGTGCTATGTGAACGTTTAATCCAGAGTGTGTAGTTCCGCCTTAACAATAGTAGCGCTATAGGAAGATGCACATCCCCATTATTCTCGGGGGTATTGTTAGGAGGATTCTAGTTTTCCTTAATTCTTGGGAAAACACCAAAGCATCGGAACACTTGGGCTATCACTTGGACTGCGAACACTAGCACGGCTGAAACTATTTGTTATCATTTACATTGTGGATATGAGTCTTTTGAATCTATTATGCTATATACTCAAACTTGTATACTCGCCGGTACATTTTTGTACTGACTCTATTTTAATACATGTTGCAGGCTGACGTGATGCTAGGATTCTTGAAACAAGCTAGGATGAAGCTTAGAAACTACACTTAGCTAATCTAGAAACTCTTGAAACTATGATGATGTTTTGATGTTATGTGATTGTGGATTTATGATGTTTAGACAATTTTGCATTGAATCAATTTAATTACTATTGAAACTATTAGTGTTATGGAAACTCATGAGCAATCTGAATGCTTAGTGCCGCACCCCGATGTTTTTGCCATCGGTTGGGGTGTGACAGATTGGTATCAGAGCCATAACTATAGGGAATTAGGATAAGTAGGAATACTTGCCCTAGTCTATAGTTCTAGGAACCTTGATTCTTATCTGTTGTTTAAGACTTGTGCATTCTACCGTATCTGCTTCCTAGCAGCACTTTTTCCTGCTAAACTTACATGCCTTTCCTAAGGCTAACACAATATACACTTGATACTTTGAAAACACTGCTAATCAGTGTTTGTATTTTGCACGATTTTGTCCTCAAGTCAGGAGTGACATCCGAACCTTGATGGAAGACGAGGCGGAAGTGGCATGTCCGAAACATGGTGGATACGCCGCTGGTACTTCCTATATATAAGTGTTTCTGGCATGTTGCCGAACCTTCGTATCACGCGCTAAGTGAAGTTCGTAGTTTTGTGGACTCGGGTTGAAGTTGTTGAATCTACTGGGTTAATCTATGCTGTTGAATTTACTTGGTTAATCAATGAGAAATCTATGTGAGATGTGATGGAATCTAATGTTTTGGTTAACGAAGCATGACACCAATGACGAGACGGACGTGGCATGATTGAAGCATGGTGGATATGCCGCTGGTACTTCCTATATATAAGTGCTTTCGTCATGTTGCCGAACTTTCGTAGCACGTGCCATGCGGGATTTCGTTGTTCTGCGATGAGGTTGTTAACTCTAATCTCTGTGAATCTATTGGAATCTATGTGAATCTATTGGAATCTATGTGAATCTATTGGAATCTATGTGAATCTATTGGAATCTATGTGAATCTATCGGGATTTATTGGAATCTATGTGAGACTATTGGGTTAATCTATTGAAATCTATCGGGTTAATCTACGTGTGTATGATGATGATGATGAGTGTGTTGTTATGTTTGGCAATTGCGACACGTAACATGACACCGAGTACGAGGCAGAAGCGATGTGCCCGAAGCGTGGTGGATACGCCGCTGGTACTTCCTATATATAAGCGTTTTTGACATGTTGCCAAACTTCATACAACGTGCCATGCGAAGGTCGTAGGTTTAGCGGTGTCTAATCTATCGGAATCTATGTGAAACTTGTTGAAATTCTAAATCCGTAATCTATGTGAATCTTGTTGAATCTTGAGTCTTTAATCCTTCGTGTGTGAACCTATACTGTGAGACTTTGTGAATCTAGACTTACACGATCCTCTTGTTGGATCTTTAGATGTCTTCTCGTAAGCTATCCGACACTCTCAAGAGATCCAGGGAAAAGTCTCAGAAAAAGATGATGTCCTTCATGGCCGACCAGATTGCTCGAGTCGTGCCAAAAATCGTCTCTGAGATCCAAGGATCAAACACTCCTCCATCCTCTGTAGACTCGAAGGCCGAGAAGCTAAAGCCTACAAAGTTCAACTATAAATATTTCATCTCTTGCAACCCTAATCCTTTCACGGGCAGTGATGGGGTGACCGCAATGCTCGAGTGGTTTGACAGCATCGAGGTTACCTTCATTAACAGTGAGTGCCCAGATCATCTAAAGACTAGGAGTGCAACGGGAATGTTTCAAGGCAGAGCGTTGGAGTGGTGGTCTAATGAGAGAAACATTCATTCGAATGAAGAGGCCTATGCTCCTCCATGGGCTGAGGTGCGTGAACTAATGATGCTTGAGTTCTGCCCTACCCATGAACAACTGAAGCTTGAAGAAGAGTTCTGGCACTTGAAGCAGATTGGTGATGAAAATCTGGCTTATACAACTTGATTCAAGCAGCTCAGCTTGATTGTTCCTCACTTGGTTTCTACTCCTAAGCATATGATAACCAAGTACATCAATTGGCTACCTCCTGCTATGCGTGATTCTATTGAAGCAGCTCAGCTCGAAACTATTGAGGAAGTCTACCGCCTTGCAGCTAGTCTCAACAACAACCGCGTTCGTGATAAGCAGTTTGCTACTCCTGCCCCTTCTAAGTCTGCACATCAAGTTACCCAGCAGCCTAGTGGCAACAAGAACAAGAAGAGGAAGTCTCAGGGTTCAGGATGCAATGCTATTGTTCCTGCTGCAAACCCTGCTGCTAAACCTGCTCCTGCTGTTCAGAACCCTGCTGCTCCCGAAGTCAAGAGGCATTACACTGGGCCTCACCCCAAGTGTACCACTTCTAACTTTCATCATCTTGCAGCCTCTGCATGCCGTTTATGTACCAATTGCAATCGCTATGGTCACACGACTCCCTATTGTCGTCAAGCTAATCCTGCCCAACCAGCTCAGCAAGCCCCAGCTCAGGCAGCCCTACCAGCTCTTCTAGCTCCTCAGCAGAACCCGAGGCCAGTCAATGCTGTTCGTGCATGCTACAAGTGTGAAGATACTACTCACCTCCGTAACCAGTGTCCTCAGCTGAACCAGGACCAACAGCCAGCCGCTCGTGGACAAGCATTCAATCTTAATGCTAATCAGGCTCGTAACGACAATGATGTCGTTAATGGTACGTTTCTTGTGAATAACCTTTTCGCTTCGATTCTATTTGATACTGGTGCCGACTGAAGCTTTGTGTCCGTTGAATTTGAATATTTGTTAAACTGTACACGCTCTATGTTACCTAAGTCGTTTTCGGTGGAGATTGCCGATGGGAAGTCTATTCTCGTTGATTCTATTCTATGTGGTTGTTCCTTGACTCTTAACAACCACGTGTTTACTATTGATCTAATACCCATGCAATTGGGTAGTTTTGATGTCATTATCGGTATGGATTGGTTGTGTAAGAATCATGCCAAGATTGCTTTTCACGAGAAGTTTGTTCGTCTACCTCTGCTGTCCGGTGATATTTTGCATGTCTATGGAGACCGACCTTCGAAAGGACTGAGGTTGATGTCATGCACTCAAGCGAACAGATGCTTACGTAAACAGAACTTAGCCTTCTTGGCCCACGTGGTGGAACAAAAGGGCAAAGGGAAGAACATAAGTGACGTTCCAGTAGTGTGTGATTTCCCTGATGTCTTTCTCGAAGATCTTCCTGGTCTTCCTCCACCTAGATCCGTTGATTTTCGTATTGATCTCGTACCTGGTGCGACTCCTGTCGCCAAGGCTCCATATCGACTTGCACCTTCTGAGATGCAAGAATTATCTAGCCAACTGCAAGAATTGCTCAACAAGGGATTCATTCGTCCAAGTACCTCTCCGTGGGGTGCTCCTGTGCTATTCGTCAAGAAGAAAGATGGTTCATTTCGTATGTGTATCGACTACCGTGAACTTAATAAGCTTACCGTTAAGAATCGTTATCCTCTTCCTCGTATTGATGACCTATTTGACCAACTACAAGGCGCGTCCTGTTTCTCGAAGATTGACCTTCGTTCTGGTTATCATCAGCTTCGTGTACTCTAGGATGATGTACCTAAAACTGCTTTTCGTACGCGTTATGGACACTACGAGTTCATGGCCATGCCTTTTGGATTGACCAACGCACCCGCCGTGTTCATGGATCTTATGAATCGTGTGTGTAAACCCTATTTGGATCGTTTTGTGATAGTCTTTATCGATGATATCCTCATTTACTCGAAATCTAAAGCTGATCATGCTCGTCATTTACGTCTTATGCTTGAACTTCTATGTGGTGAACGCTTGTATGCTAAATTTTCTAAGTGTGAGTTTTGGATTGATGAAGTACAATTTCTTGGTCATGTCGTTAGTCAGCAAGGAATTCATGTTGACCCGTCTAAAATCGAAGCGGTGAAGAATTGGAGTACACCTAAATCTGCATCTGAGATTCGTTCTTTTCTAGGATTGGCGGGTTATTACCGCCGATTCATCTCGGACTTTTCTAAGATTGTTGTTCCTCTCACTTCGTTGACTCAAAAAGAGAAACCTTTTGCTTGGGGTCCCGAGCAAGAGGAATCTTTTCAGACTCTTAAGACCCTTTTGTGTAACGCTCCTGTTCTTACTCTCCCCGATGGGAATGACGATTTCGTGGTATAATGTGATGCCTTGAACCGTGGCTTGGGCTGTGTGCTCATGCGGCGGGACAAGGTTATTGCTTAGGCCTCTCGTCAACTCAAGATACATGAGAAAAACTACACTACTCACGATCTGGAGCTTGGTGCAGTTGTGTTTGCGTTAAAGAACTGGCGACACTTCCTGTATGGTACTAAGTGTGTGGTTTTCTGTCATACCCCGATTTGCAGCGGAAGAAAAAACGTGGGATGCAACAGACACCTCTGGTACATGCACATTGTTTATAAAGACACTACATTTTATTAATTACAAAATGTTGATTACATACTACATGTATGTTACAACTGCGTGTTCCCATGAACCACATAAGTCTTCTAAGTCGCATGCGTCTATCTCAATATTTGCCAATAAACACGTCTTGAACAACATACACGGATCACATCAGTCTCAAGTTACCTGAAATGCATGTTAGTTTTAAAAAGGGTCAGCTAAACGCTGCTGGTGAGTTCCACTGGTTTGGTTGTTTCGTTTCAAAATGTATCAACATGTTTAATTGCACATATTACGGTTCATAGATGGAATTACACGAGTGTCACAATCACAAATGGATTTTCACGAGGTCACAAACACCTTCAGCGCGCAGGACCGTGTCACACCAGACACCTTCAGCTCGCCGACCTGTATTAGAATCAACACATTCAGCTTGCCGGACCGTGTCACAACGGACACCTACAGTTCGCCGGTCTGTGTTACAATCAGCCGAGGTAGTTCGTGGGTTGGGCAATTTCACATCATCATAAGTTGGTGCAATTAACACAGTTTGTAACATGCAAATTACTTCAAAACAGTAACACAGTTTGTACATGCACTTCACCCCAGAAAACAGGAAAACAGTTTAAAAGTGGGGGAATGGAACTCACAGTGCAAATAGTAGTCTCGGCTAAAGAGTGTTTAATCAACGAAATCAGCTTTAATAGCACACATGCAAGTAAGGACTCAAATCTGTATCTAAGTCGGTAATGGTTATAACTTGGATTTGGTCAGGAGTTTTCACCCCGGATTGAGTCTATAGGACACGGGTATGGTGATGGAGGTCAGGGTAGTATTAGTTTTCAGTTTGGCTTCCGGGCACCGGTTCGCGTGTCAGTCAATGTCAGTAGTTTAACATGTTCGGACAATTGTACGGGAATACCAATAGTGCCAACATGTTGTTATTTAAGAATGATTAACTTTTCATTAAGGGAGTTTGGGTGTTTGGGGAGTCCAGGTTGCCCAATTTTGAGTTTCCGTTTCCACCATCGGGGATTTCCCGAACTAGTATTGGACACACCCCGAGTGTCCAATCCGCCCTGGAATCTCCCGGATTACTCCCCGTGTTTCAGTTATAGTATTTGTCGGGTTGGGTCAGTTCCCAGTTCCGGCAGGTTCGTTACACGGTAAACTGCCGAAATTGATTTAAAATAACACATTTTTAGTCCCAAAAATTCCCATTTTATCTATAATTTGAATAAAATTCTGAAAAATATTATATAACTCAGTAAAAATCTCTATAATAGGGGAAAAATTTCTGGGAATTTATTTTGGCATTTTACTTGTCTAAACAAAATATTTATAAAACCATATTTAACCACATAATTAACATTAATTACCATAATTGATCCAAAAATTCCCGAAAAATTCCTGGACATCCCTTATGTTTCCAGAAACATCTCCAAAAATTTTAAGATTTTTCCAATTTGGTTTCGGTGCGTTTCCGGCTACCGAAAATTCGCAAAAACGCGGATTTTTAACCCAAATAAAAACACAACCAATGGACTCCTAATTTTCCCAGAAAATTCCTCATATATTCCTTAGTGTCTCTGTAAAATTTTGTGATTTATTAAATCCGTTTGGTATTTTTTCCATAATTCTTTTTGTAAAACAGTCAAAAATTCACCAAAAATCGTAACAATTTCTAAAAATTCTAAACTTTTACGTACACCTTCCTAATACTACGCTTCATCACCACACCAAATTTCAACTCAATCCAAGTTTGACGGACCAAGTTATAGTCCGAACAATATTCTTCCTAGTCTAGATTCAAGTTTCGGGTCATATACCTAGCGATTCCTTCGATTCCGAGTGTTCCTTGTGAGTCCAGAAGTATGTGTGGGCTATATTCAGTACTAAAACATCAAGTACAATCCAAATATGCTAGAACTTAGATCAATCAAGCTTTGTTTCATTGCTTTTCGGTTAATCGAATAGTTATGCGATTTTTGTCGAATAGGTGTTGATTAGGGTATCAAAACCCAAAGATTTGTAACCATGGCTACCATATAACACCAGTGAATCCATATGGTGTTCATATTCAGCCCAGAAACATGTTTAAACTTCCAAAAATCATGGATTAAAAAGGGTTTTCATGGCCTAAACCATGTTTAATCAAGAAACCATGCTTAAAACCTTATCGATTTGAGTTAATACCTTTGATTTGTTGAAGTTTCTTGTGAATTCAGCTGTTTGTTCTTGAGAGAAACCAGATTTTTGAGAAGAATTTTGTGTTAAAATGAAATAAGAAAAGCAAAAAATATTTTTTTAATTAAATAAAGGGGGGCGGTTTGGGTATGGGTCCCACAAGGGACACCTCGTGCTTCGTTTTGAGCGCTTAAAGATGATGTTTATCCTCCGTTGAGTGGTTAGGTTCGTTTACGGGTCCCGCGCGCGTTCTCAATTTGCGTGACGGACTCCGTTTCGCGTGTAATTTGCGTGACGGACTCCGTTTTTATCATAAAAGACTCGCATTAGAGTGGTTTAAATGTTTTTAAGCTTGATCGATCGTTCCTTGCATGTTTGATTGCCTTATGTTATGCCTGAAACGAAGGCGTTTCCCTAACTGGACAGCTGCTTCGATTTGCGTGCCCGATCTCTGACCGGCCTCAAACCTTATGTCACAGTCTATGGCACAAAATTAAGATGTTCCTGGAACTCGGAATCTTAAATAATGCTACGGATAATGTTAGGATCAGTGGCTCTCATGATTGTGTTTGTTTGTATAATTTGAATAATGAAAGAATATGAAATAATGTAAAGTGCAGCGGAAATGGAAACAAACTTTATAAACACAATCAAAAGGGAGAATAGTTCTGATAAACACATGCTTTTCATTAGGTCGAAAGATTTCAAATCAAATCAAAAGATTACAATGCATGCTTACAACATAACTCCCCCTCACCCTGATGCTCCCTGGTTGATCGCACAAGATGAAAGGATTGGAGGAGATAGACTCACTCAGTCAATCAAATGTAACAGTGCAGGGTACTGTTCCATTTATAGGCAAATCAAACCACTGAAGCATCTTAGCTGACGTCACCATGAAAGTGACATCTAACAACCTAACAACCTCTAACATCTGATCTATACAAGTACTATTATGCTAACAACCGTTATTACAATACATTACATAAAGACAAATTGAACTACTGCTGAATCCTTCCACTGATGTGAACCCAGCAACACTTGATATATCCAGCAGTGCTTGTCTCATAGCAGTAGATTGAACAGCAGTGTTTAATCCTTAACAGTCTTCAGGGCTTCATCAGCAGTTTGAAGGACAGCAGCTATTGTATATGGTCAGTGGATAGAGAACATCAGATGTTATAAACACTTTCAAGGGGAAAGCCTGGTGTAAACTACTGCTTATGATGGATCCACTGTTGTGAATCAGTTTTGGCTCTAATTATCTGTTCCTCTGATAGGGTTCAATCCCAACAATCTCCCCCTGGAACAGATAATGCCAAAACCCTTCATTATTCTGGATCTTTATTGTCTCATCAGAAGTTCCCTAACTTGTCCTTTAAATTGCAGTTCAAAATCCATAGAACTTGTATCATCCTCATCCCTACAAAGTATAAGCTCAAGGAGATCTTGTAGATCTTCAACACCCAGGCCCAGTGCTTGTTCCCTTGATATGTGCTTTACTTCTCTATTGGATCTGAACAGTGTCAATACATGGGTCTTTTGATCAGACATCCATTTTAGTATTTTTGAACCCAATGGGTTTCTTGGGAGAGGTTTATTTACTGATGAGTTGGGAGATTGTGGCCTTGTGAAGATTTGTTGAGCAGTACCCTGAGCTTTTGCTAGTTCAGAATTTTCAGCAGACATTTGTTTGAAAGCCAATTTTATGATGCCATTTGCTGCAGCTATGTCTTCTGCAGTTTCTTTTTCAATCTGCTCTTGTCTCTTTCTTTGATCTAGCTCAATGACTGAGACATCTGCTGATGTGAACAGTGGTTCAGAAGTATTGCTCTGTTGTTCTGTCTTTTTGTAGTCAGGCCTCTTTGGAATGTTAGAATCTGTCATCCTTCTTTTCCTTAGCCTTTCATAAGCCTCATCTGTATATTGCTTTGTCCATTTTGATATGGCTTTAGCAGTTCCAACCTTTGCATTCACCAGCTCTTGTTTCTTCTTTTTGTACTCCATGGTGAGATCATCAATGGCCTTTTTGTATTTGCTCCAGTTTGGAGCTGACCTTTTCATTCCTGGATTGCTGACCTTTTCATTCCTGGATTGTTCTTGATTTTCTCAATTCTGTTCACCTCATGCTTTAAAGCAATGAGTGGCCATTCACTGAATTGTTCTTCATTTGCTGAATAAAAATTTTCTTTCATGATGAATGCAAGATAATCCTTTCTCATCTCCTTTTGTAGGACAGCTTCAGGTGGCAGATTTGACATATCTTTGCTCAGGTCTCTTGCATAATCTTCCATATGTTTGACCTTAGTGAGCAGAAATTCCATTTTTTCAGAAATGGCTTTATCACCTTGATCTTTACATTCAAGTCTAGCCCTTATATCAGCTTGCATGGCTTTAAGTTTTAAATACTCATCCATATTTGCTGGATTCCTGAAGCCTATGAGAGAAGGAAATTTTCTTTGTGAAGGATCATCCACTGTATAGAATTGTCTCATCTCATCCTTTACAGCTTCCAATTCCAGTGGATAACTTGCAGCAGTGGATACAATATTAGCAGGGTTTATTGGTTTGACAAAAGTTTGTGGAATGGATTGTTGTGATTTGATGGCAATGTAAGGTGTGGAGGATAAAGGAATAGGTGCTGGTATATCATCATTACCCTCCTGAAATTTCCTTTTCCTTGTGTAAAGCTTTTTGGGTGAAGGGGGTTTCGGTTGTGATGTGACAATGGGTTGTATGGTGATTGTTGAAATGGTGAGGTCAGTGGTAGATGGCTGGAAAACAGCTGTTGAAACAACTGGTGTTTCAACCTCTGTTGTCATTACAACTAGTGATGTGTCAGTAGATGTCTTCTGCTTTTCAGCAGGTGGTGATTTGGTGGGTGGTGATGTAGTTGAAGTGATGGTTTTTGGTGGTGAAGTGATTTTCGGTGGTGGTGGTAGGGCAGTGGTTGTAGTGTGTGTTGTAGTGGTGACAGGTGTTTGGCTAACAGTTGCTGAAACTACTGAAGTATCAGCAGTTGTTGGTACAACAGATGTTGCAGCAACTGTTTGGGTGGAAGATTGATGTTGGGGGCTTTTGGAAGGTGGTTTGGGAGTATGCTTTGTGAGTCTGGATGGTGTGGATTTGGGTTCCCTCACTTTTCTAGTGGGATTCTTTCTTTTAGGCTCAGGATTTTTAACATCCTTTGGCTCAGAACAACCCTGTGCATTCATCTCCATATAAGCTCTTTTCTCCTCATTCCACCTGGACATATCCTTTGCCTCTCTGTCCCTTTTTACACTTTCTTTTGCTTTGGCAAGTGCATTTGTGGTAACATCAATCTTTTTACTACTATCTGGCAAGGGAATATCTTTAGTCATAGCATCTTTTAGTGGTTCAATATAGAGGCCATCTTCTATTCCCTTCATCTTCCACTGCTTGATTTTCTCCCCCTTTTTGGCATTATCTGGAGGGGGGTTATCAATGAAGAGAACAGTGGGAGGAGCAGTGCCAGTGGTGTTTTTCAAATGGGCTTTTATTGCCTTGATATCTGCCTGAGTATCTCTAAATCTTGCTTCCATAGTATTTCTGATCTTTTGAACCAGTATTTCATGTTTCTGATCAGCTACTTGGTTTTGATGGTTGAGCAGTGGTTGAAACAGCTTCCAAAGAGCATCAGGGGATGGGGCAATGGATGTAGATGGAACATGTGGTGGTGCAGCAGTGGGTGTGGACTTTTGTGAATTTAACAACTGTTGCAGTATTTTCTTGATGACTGTAACAGATGAGTCAATTCTGTCTACCCTCTCCGTCAATTCCTGATATTTCAAATCATCACCCAAGTTAATGGGATCATCTGATTCCCCACCAGCAGTGGTTGTATCAATGTGTGACTTAGGAAACGAATCCCAAAAATCATCCATTGATGCCCCTTGTTCTCGGTACTGGGGTCTTCTTCCTTCAACACTTGATAACTTTTTGATGGTACCGGTGGTCAAAACAAACTCACTAGTGGTTATCAGAGGTGCTATAGAAGGAATTGCCTTCAAGGGAGTCTGATTGATGAAACAACTGGCCAAATGTAGATCTGTTGATCCAACACTTGTAGTTGCTGCTCCACTTGAACTACTGACAGGAATTACTTGTAACTCCTGCAGTGTAACCTCCTCAATTGTTGCTGGGGTAGCAGAAGTATAAACATCAGACCCAGTCACTTATGGGAGTGTACTCTCAGTGATAGGTGATTGAGAGGAACTGGTTTGTGTCTGAGCTATAGCAACTGCATGCAACAAGGGTAGTATGGATTGTGGTAATGAGAGGGGTGAAGATATGGGTGTTGAAAGAGACATGTCCTTGGGATCAGGACTGAGGAAGATGGATCCAATTGGATCCAGAGCTTCATAATGTGGGGTCTCGGTGCTTACAACCTGATCCTTTTGTGAGGATGCAGGAGGAGTTTGAGGCAAGGGTGGAGATCTTTCTTCCATCTGCTGTGAGGAAGTAGCAGCAGTGGCTTTTGGTGACATTTGTGTTGTCACTGGCAGTGGCTCTGGGATCTCATCTTCCAGAGTTTCCTTTTTAGTGGGTTTGGGGGGCTTTTTAGATGATTTCTTTTTAGGCTTTTTGGTAATGGCAGGTGTAGGTTTCATAGCAGTGGGTGTGCTACTATGATCACCTGGAGCAGTGGGCTCAGCAGCAGATACCTAAGGAGCAGTGGTAGCTGCTAAAGTCTGCTCAGGCACCTCTGCTTGTGTTTTTGCAGGTGTTAACATTCTAGTGAATGTTTCAGATGTTAAACCATGTATTTGAAAGGATTCACCTTGGATGAGCAAATTTTCATTCTCCTTTCCGAATTTTTGTTTAAAATAGTAGCTTAAAAACCTTGGAAAAAGTAGAAATGATTTGCTATCAACATTTTTTACCAAATCATCAAAGATCTCCTGGGAATAGTTAAAATTTTCATTGTGTAAGATAGCAAAGCCCAGGTTTTGGATCTTTGATGGTATTTCATTAAAAGCAGTTGTTTTATTTGAGACACACATCAAAAGGGTATGGAATAAAAACCTTGGTGCAGAAGGGAAGAAGCCTTTTTGTAAGGTGTCCCTTTTCATTTCCGCACCATACCCTCTTTCCAGAAAATCAGTTTTTAACTCGTTTTTAGGAAAAGAAGTTTTACCTTGCTGATCATTGAGTTCAAAGACCTCCGAGATGGATTGTGGAGTGATTTGGATCTTTTTGCCCTTTATGGAAGAATTAATGGCTATAACTGTGTCACCTTGATACTCAAGTGTGGCATTTTTCCAAAATTCTCTCTGGGTTTGTTCGTAAATAGGAGCATCAGCAGTCAACAATGTTTTGTACTTTGAAGCTACAAGGGTGTCAATGATGGAATCGAAGATTCTGGTGGTAGTGGGTTTTGTGAGTAGACCCAAGTAGTTGTGAGGTGCTTTGTATGGGATTTCAATGGGTTCAGCGGCCTTTTGAGTGACCTTTTTGGAAGATGAGGATGATTTTGATTTTGATTTTATCATTTTGATGAAGAAGAACGAAGAATGATTTGAGATGGAAGGATGGAAACTGCTTTTGAGAAAAGAATTTTGGAATTCAATTCGACAGTGTAAAACCCTGTTTGGGGGTTTTGATCAGGGTTTATAAGAGAAAAAGTGAATGCTGACGTGGTAGCGGTTACAAAGATCTGATGGATAAGAACTGACCACGTGCCAACCTCTGATGGAAAGATGAATAATGGAGGACAGTTGTTTAGGGAACCACTGATGAAGCAAATATCAGTGGTTGCAACGGTCAAAGTGAAGACATTGGATGATTTTAACTATCAGTGGATAAAACACTGATTTTGAACAACAGTGATTACCAAGAAATGAAAGAACAGGGGTTGACTTTCAACAGTGGACAGTATTTAGGAAACAGATGTTTGAACAGAACAGTGATTAGAAGTAAGGTAATGGTAAGGATTTGAGGGCTATTATGTCAGCAACTGTTAGTGCAACAGTGGATAGGCTTTCGACAACTGTTTTGAACATCTGCTGCTTTGATGAAAGAAATGATTTTGACTTGTGAAACCACAATATCAAGTTCAACATCTGTTGATGGTGATTATGAAATATCTGCAAGATTGCTATCTTCAACAAAATACATTTTAGATGCAAATTGTCAAGTTTAAAATGTCAGCAGTTTTTACAGGAATTTGAATTCAAGGTTTTGCCACATGTCTATTACAAGTTTTGAAGATTTTATAGATTACTGACAGTGGTTTAGTACCCCAGATGATGGAAACCTTTTTACTATGGCTACTCATTTTGTGTCATAATATTTAAATTAGAACATAAATACCAAGTATTTTAAGGTCTGTTAGCAATCAATCTCTGATCTGTGTTAAAACAAACTTGAGTTTGACATGACCTTGACACTTGTACCATTTCCTTTTGACCTATTTTCAAGGATAATATCACCAAAAATAAGGGTTCTATATCCTGACAGGTGTTTGAAACTTTTGCTATAAAAAACAAGTAAAAGTACAAAATATATCACTCTTGAAGAATAATATATCCTGTTTTATTTGAGAAAAACTTTTTCAAGAAAAATAATTAAAAGTTTTTTTTCTGAAAACAACATCAAACAGGATCTGGTAAATTTTCTAATTAAACTCATAATCACATCACTCTCAAGTTATATGAAAATGGTCAGTGATTTGAAATTGTAATAACCACTTGTTTGAGACCATTTTCTTGTTAATTGATTGCAAAAATGAGGAGGCATGTTCACATAAGTTTTGAAAGTCCGGTTATAGACTTTGTTACCATGTGATGGCTCTGAAAAACTTGTCTAGTCCTCTTGTAAGTTTAATCACTGGTGATATTATTGTTACCTGAACTAATGAATGCACACAGTTGCTTGATGACCATTGTTCACCCAATTTTGAACTCTTAAGTGTTTTACATTTATGCTCTTTTCCTTTGACTTCAAAAGTTTTGAGATAAACACACTTTTGAGTTTTTGTGATTTTTCTTCTTCCCTTTTTACCCTTCCCATTCATAAGTACTGAAATACTCACTGGGAGGTTTTATTGAAGGAATACTTATTCCAGAATCATTTTGCAGCAATGTTTTGAGAGATCTGGTCATATTTGTTCATGCTTATGTTAAATCTCACATTACATTTGATTTGGACTATTTTAACACCTGATTTTCTTAATGTATTTTTAACAAAGTTGATTTGGTCCTTTTTAACAGGATTCCCAACCTGTTTTTCAACACATAAGATCTAATAACTAAAGTTTTAATTTCCCTCTTTTAATGTTAACAAAAACACTAATGTTTTTACGAACATAGGTTTTTGTCGACTTGAGGTACATACTTTAGCGGCAAACATGATGGATACAGCACAAAACTTCATAACAACAACTGAAATCAATTTTATAAAGAAAATAATTATACCATAGTTATCAGACATATTTTCAGATCTGAAAACTTTAGGTGTTTTATGTATGACATCACTTGTTATGTGAAGTTTGTGTGTCTTATGACATCTTGGTTGTTTTACAGAGTTTTTGAATAACACTTTGATCGTGATCACTCGTTACTCTGTTTTTCAACTAAATACGATTAACCTTAGCATCAATGAATTTTGAGCTGAACTGTTATGTCAAATTGATTGTTAGATCGAATTTGACTGTCCAAGCTCTGATACCAATTGTTAGGATCAGTGGCTCTCATGATTGTGTTTGTTTGTATAATTTGAACAATGAAAGAATATGAAATAATGTAAAGTGCAGCGGAAATGGAAACAAACTTTATAAACACAATCAAAAGGGAGAATAGTTCTGATAAACACATGCTTTTCATTAGGTCGAAAGATTTCAAATCAAATCAAAAGATTACAATGCATGCTTACAACAAAACTCCCCCTCAGCCTGATGCTCCCTGGTTGATCGCACAAGATGAAAGGATTAGAGGAGATAGACTCACTCAGTCAATCAAATGTAACAGTACAGGGTACTGTTCCATTTATAGGCAAATCAAACCACTGAAGCATCTTAGCTGACGTCACCATGAAAGTGACATCTAACAACCTAACAACCTCTAACATCTGATCTATACAAGTACTGTTATGCTAACAACTGTTATTACAATACATTACATAAAGACAAACTGAACTACTGCTGAATCCTTCCACTGATGTGAACCCAGCAGCACTTGATATATCCAGCAGTGCTTGTCTCATAGCAGCAGATTGAACAGCAGTGTTTAATCCTTAACAGTCTTTAGGGCTTCATCAGCAGTTTGAAGGACAGCAGCTGTTGTATATGGTCAGTGGATAGAGGACATCAGATGTAATAAACACTTTCAAGGGGAAAGCCTGGAGTAAACTACTGCTTATGATGGATCCACTGTTGTGAATCAGTTTTGGCTCTAATTATCTGTTCCTCTGATAGGGTTCAATCCCAACAGATAACCTAATAATCAACGTCAAAGGTTTAGTGCGCTGTTAAACGGAAAGCTCCGGTTTAACACGTGTTTAAAGTCTAAGGACACCGACTTCACACCATGGACCCTTATTAGTGTCATGTCACTTATAACGTGTTCTCGTATTCCTCCGAGACATAACAGATATCATTTAATCAAGCATATAAGTCACACATGTTTTTAGGGTTTTCACGCAGTTAAAGTGTTAAGTGTGCTTTACAGTTTTGGACCGTTTAGGGTGTACCTGGTTTCGTCATGGGTGTCACATTTTCACCGACCACATGAGCCTTCAACATATCTTTAACCAAAAGGAACTGAACATGTGACAGAGGCATTGGGTGGAATTGCTTAACGACTACGACTGCGACATTCGCTATCATCCTGGCAAAGCGAATGTAGTGGCCGACGCTCTTAGTCGTAAAACTCATGTCAAGGCTATTCGTGTCTCTAGTGATCTCCCTGCGTGTATTCGTGAAGCTCAGTATTCGTCAGCTAATGAAGGGAATCTATTTGTGGAAATATGTGGTGCTAGTATGGATCAACTCGAAACCAAGTCTAATGGACTTCAATACTACCTCAATCGCATCTGGGTGCCAGATCGCGTTAACCTCCGTGAGCTCATTATGAATGAGGCTCACAAGTCTCGATACTCTATTCATCCAGGCGCCGATAAGATGTACCATGACTTGCGTATAACTTATTGGTGGCCCGGTATGAAGAAGGACTTTGCTACATATGTTTCTAAATGCCTTACTTGTACGAAGGTTAAGGCTGAACATCAACGTCCTTCTGGACTCTTAGGGCAACCCGAAATCCTAGTTTGGAAATGGGATAGCATCGCTATGGACTTTATTACTAAACTACCTCGTACACCTACTGGTCACGATAGTATCTGGGTGATTGTTGATGGTTTAACCAAATCAGCCCACTTTCTTCCTATTCGTGAAGATTATAAAGTGGAGAAACTTGCTCGAATCTACACCGATGAGATTATATGTCGTCATGGCATACCACTTGACATAATCTCGGACCATGATGGTCGTTTTACTTCACGTCTTTGGCAAACCTTTCAATCCTCTATGGGTTCTCATTTGAATCTTAGCACGGCCTTTCATCCCCAGACGGATGGGCAGACCGAGCGAACCATTCAGACCCTAGAGGATATGCTCCATTCTTGTGTCATCGACTTTGGTGGTAACTGGGATGTACATTTACCATTGATTGAGTTCTCGTACAACAACAGCTATCATTCCAGTATTCAGATGGCTCCTTTCGAAGCCTTATATGGTCGCAAGTGCCGATCTCCTCTCAGTTGGCATGAGGTTGGTGACAAGCAATTTACTGGCCCTGAAATCATTCAAGAGACAACGGATAAGATTCTTCAGATCCGTGATAACTTGATCAAGGCTAGGAGCAGACAAAAGACCTATGCTGATAAAAGGCGCAAGCCTCTGGAATTTGATGTTGGTGACCGAGTTCTTCTCAAGGTATCTCCCTGGAAGGGAGTAGTTCGTTTTGGTAAGAAGGGAAAGCTCGCTCCTCGCTATGTGGGTCCTTTCACGATACTCGAAAGGATTGGCAAGGTGGCGTACAGAACTTGACCTGCCACAAGAACTAAACAATGTGCATCCAGTGTTCCACGTATATAACCTACGTAAATGCTTAGCCGACAAGGAATTACAGGTTCCCCTTGAAGACTTGCAAATAAATGAAGCTGTACACTTTGTGGAGAAACCAGTCGAAATCATGGATCAAGGTGTCAAGCGACTGAGGCGCAGCAAAATTCCCATAGTCAAGGTTCGATGGAAAGGAAAGCGTGGCGCCGAATTCACTTGGGAATTGAAAACTGAGATGAAGACCAAGTATCCGCAGCTCTTCGAGTAGTCTTCTTCCTAGATTTTGGGGACAAAATCTCCTAAAGGAGGGGAGACTGTAACGCTTGCATCCCTAGACTTTTATCTATTTAACACTTTTAGTCCCTAAACTATGTGATTCTTGATACTTTTGTTACTTGGTGAATCTTATGCTATGAAACTTGATTCTTAAATACTAGACTTGTAGGACCGGTTTTGACTCCGAAACGATTGCGAAACGAACGTGAAACGTGCGGAATCCGTACACGAACGCGACCTAACACACGTGACGTAATATAAACGTGATTCTATTATAAATCTGAAATCGTACAGCACCTTGAATCACTTTCTCTCTCTAGATTCTCTCTCTAGATCTAGAAAGCTCCAAAATGACAAATGTAGCAAAAGTCTTTTAATCTATGACCTAATCTCCTATTTATAGTCCAAGGCATTTAATGAGATTTCTCATTATTACAATTATGCCACCTTGCCTTTTTGTCTAGCTATCACTAATATAACGACTCATTTTCTTCTGTTTCTTGCTACGGCTCGGATTGACGAAGGCTATAGACATAAATGCACTAACAGACTCCCCCTTGGATATTGCCGCAGTCAATCTTGATCATTGAGTCAAACTCGTAGCGTCTTCTCTTTCTCTTTTAGACTTCTTGAACAGAATCCCGGTGGATCTGTCTTCAGCTTCAGCTTCTCCTTTCTGTAGACTCTTTTCTTCATCAGGCTCCCCCTTTCGTCAAGCTTCCGTGCTTTAGGGATCGACACCTTGCTTTTCGATTACAAGCTCCCCCTTGCTTTGAGCTCATCTTCAGACTCCCCCTTAGACTCAGCTTCTGGGATCGTAGTCTGGTATCACATCTGCAATCACTCAAACATTTATAAGTAACAATGTTTTGAATATTCAATTTTCCAGAAATCGTAATCTGGCAATTCAATCTTCTAAAACACTCCCCCTATCAACAAACTTCATAGATTTGGCAGTATTTAAGAATCCAACTCCCTCACAGTTAATCATCCAAGTCCAAACTAATGACCTTGGAGATATCACAAACTGTTTTTGAAATTTTTGATTTTAATTCAAGTTTCAATTTAATGAACTTGTTTTATTTTCAGAAACACAATCAGCTTACTTAGATTTTGAAACTCGGCACTCAGACATCGGTTGTCGAAAATGAAGCAGAATCAAAAATCTTTTTGTATTTTTCTGAAAATATAAAGCAGTAAAGAAATATGTACAAACATATTTACAGGCAATATTTTTGTTTGAGTTTGCGTCAGAGGATCATATCAGTTTTTGACAAATCACAAGTACCGTTGAGCTTAGTTACACAATAAGAATTAAACAATTCACTTAGATTGTCGATATACTGGTCCACTTTAAATTCTCACACAATTTTCAATCTGTTCCAGGATACGGATTAAGTGTTTTAGAGACTTAAACTTATACGTGTGTCCCACCTCTTGAATATACTCCCGTATCCAGATCCCAATATTCAGTCTTACAGGTAATTATAACACAAATGATATCTGTAAGGGGTTAATAAATTATGAAGAATCATGAGAGCTCAGGTCAGAACTACCGTTCAGCAGAGAGATCATGACTCAACTTGGGTGTGTCCCCTTTAGAGGATCTTTTTTACAACAGCATTGCTAAGCAACTTTATTGTCTTATCATATATGCTGAGGGTAATGCTATGTTTCAAGCATTTGCGGAAAGTATTATTCGAGGACTAGGTCAGAACTTCCATTCAGCAGAAGTCCCGGAATAATACCCCAGATATCACTGAGTATAAAGACCTAGTATATCAGAAAAAGGAATCTTTCAAACAAAATTTCAGGGGTTACCTATATATCCAAGTAGTGTTCCCCACGAAATAAGTAAGTAAAGCTTTAGATTTATATCCCGAACAAACCTACTAAATGTGCAAAAACCTATCGTCACATCATCAGTGAGACTGTTTAACGCTATATAATCATTACAATTCTTTAGCATACTGTAACTGTCTACTGATGTACTATCATTTCCTCTTTTTACACAAAAACTCAAATTTTTTAATTTTATCATGTTTTTGACTTTTTCAAATTTTCAAATGTTTTTGTATTTTCTGACAATATTACTCCCCCTAAAATGCAAAACCATTTAAAGAAAATTTGACAACCAATACTGATAGCTCTGTCTCGCCATCCATTTTCTGCTTAAAGTGCTTTGATTTGCAGAAAATATACATACCCCCATGATTTACAACACATTGATATTTTACAGTTTGAAAACCGTTTTTCAATCTGATGAAAGTAATCATGTTTGTTCAGCCGTGAGGGTTTCGGCATATTCAATCAACACATATTTTTGTATTTTTCTATTTTTGACAGAAATTAAAAACAACCATATTTTTGGTTTTTCAAGTTTTTCAATTTTTAGGGTTTTTGAAAATATAGTTTATTTATGTACAGAAAAACATATAAACTTCCTGTTTCAACCAACACAGGATCCAACAGCCTCCTCTCCTTGTTGTGCCAGGCTGCTCCAACCTCCATTCTCACAATCTTTGAATTCCATGAGCACCTGCACAAACAAACTACTCAATTACTTGAACAATTTAGCCCAGGTCTGTTGAACCTTAGGCATTTCAACACAATAATTTTCATTCAATGCTGGAAATTCTTTGTCATTTTTCACAAAAACTTTCTCAATTTTAACTTCAACTTTCTCATCTTTTACCAAATCAACTTGTTTCTTAACAGACCATGTCTGACCTTTTGGTGTACCTCGTTTGTAAAAATGTGAATCTTTTTGAACATTTTGATTTTGAACAACAACTTTTGGTTTCCAAAACTGTTGGGGTTTTGTCATATCAACTGTTGTTTTCCAACTCTGTGTTGTTCTGAATCTGGGTGTGTGAGAATTCCAGGTCTGTCTTGAATCGAACCTGTTTTGGTTTAATTTCCAATTTTGATTCGAAGCAAACTTGTTTGTATTGTATCTCCAAGTTTGTTTTGAATCAAATCTGGTTGATCTTTGTCTCACGTTATCAGACTTTTGTTTCTCAGCATCAATCTTCTTGTTGTCAACATCCACAGGTTTTAGATTAGGACACTTGCGTGCAAGATGTCCTTTTTGATCACATTTGAAACATGTTCTCATGGATACATCTTTGACCTGTGGTTGTTGCTTTTGCTTTTTAGCAAAGAATTCATCATTAGACTGTCTCATTTTAAGTTCTTTTTCTTCTGCTAAACTGTTTCCCTGAACAATACTCATTTTAGCTTGAAAATTCGGCATCTCATTTTTGTTTCGATTCTGTTTCTTCTTATAACCCAACCCAGCCTTCATGTTTTTCTTCTTGTAACCAGGTTTGTTATACGAACCTTTATGACTCTTACCGACAAACTTTGAAATCTCAGACTTCTCAATCTCAACCATTTTGAAAACTTTATCAGCCTTTTCTGAAATCACATTCTGAATCGGGAATACAACATCTAAGAACAATTTGTCCGATCCAATCATGGTATAAACCAATCCCTTTGAATCATCATTCAAATTTTTCTCGGATTTTGTGTTTTTCAGATATCCATCATGAAGATTTCCATCATCTTCATCCTGTGATTCAGATTTACCTGTATCAACTGACTCTTCTTTCAACACACTTTCAACGACTTTACCTACCACCTTTGAATCATGAGAATCATCAGATTTGGAATAGGTTATGTCAATGTTGTCTGGTAATTGGTCTACCATGTTGAAAGCTTTTTCGACCTTTTCCTCATCATAAAATGCAAATTTTCCCGGTGGTGGAACTTGATGAAACTCTGAGCCAATTCCTTTCTTGTTCTGCTCAGACTCACCATCACCCGGTTTTATATTGAAAATTCGTTCAAGCACATATGACGACACGTGGTAACTTTTTAACTTGTTGTTATCCTGTTCTAAATCAGCAATCTGTCGCTTCAACTTAGCAACATCCTCAATATAAGAATTAACAACATCTTGTTTTATAGCATACATTCGTTTAAGTTCTTTGGTTGTTTCAGAAAGATAATTCATTCTTGATTGAGCATATTTCATTTCGTCTTTTACTTTATCATATGACTCTTTTGTAATGTGATATGATAATTTCATTGAGTCATATTCCTTTTTCATTTCTTGACAAGCAATTTCTTTTTGTTCACATTCATTTGTCATTTTCAAAACATTTTCTTTCAAAACTTCATTTTCTTTCTCTAATTTGTTACATTTTTCTAAAAGTTTTTCATCATTTTCTTTAAAAACCTTTTCTTTTTCTAACATCTCTTTGCATTTTTCTTTGAAAATGTTTTCTATTTTTGTGAATTCAAGATCTCTTGTTCTGAATTGCTCATCTTTTTCAGTACAAGCTATGCACAGTTCCATGCATTTCTTGCACTGATCAATCAGTTTCAAGTTTTCAGAATCAGAATTTACCTCAGTGATTGGCACTTCGGTGTTTTCAGCAACCTTTGTCTGCTCAGCAACATTCTGCTTTTCTTCAACACCGATTTCATCACCAACATTATCAGCTTCCTCATTCTCATTCTTTTCTTCTTTTTCTTCTTTCTTCACCTCTTCTTCAATCTGCTGTTCTTCAGTAACAGCTTTCTCAACCTCTTCATTTTTTATTTCCTTCACAGCTTCAACTTCAATAGTTTCTGCTTTAACCTCTTCAGCAGCTTTCTTCAGATTGTTTACCATTTCTTCAACATTCTTCTTCATTCTCTCCTCATCCCTTTTTCTCAGACACGATAACATAGCATATCTGATCTCCTTTTCAAATCTCTTAGCGTATGTATCATCTTTCAATACATTTCTATAGTATTCAGCTCTCAACGGGACTTTGAGAAGAACATCATCGAAGATTATGTCTTTCTTGGGAACAACCGGTTCTCCTTCTCTGTTATAATAGCATTCTCTCTTTTTATCCCATCTTTTGCTACCGACAGCCATCTCATACTCCTCTTGCATATCATCCATTCTGTTGTAGACCACATTTCTTTCTCTGTAAGTCTTCTCACTCAAGATCTCTTCTCGAGTTTTTTCTTTGATCTCAGCCATGATGTTTTCTTGAATCACCTTGAATCAAACAGACAACAAAATCAGTTCAATCACTAACAATCAACTGAATCAAACAAGTATCCGATCGAGTGAATCAACAAAAGTCAACAGTATAACACTAATTGTATGACAATGAATCGGGTGAGGATCCGTTCAGGCGAGTATCCGATGTTTTGATAATCACCTTAATCACAACAACAAATGAAATGATTAGGGTCGGGTGGTAATCCGTTCGGATTTCCACTCGATTTGTTGCACTTTGAATTTGAACAAAACAAAATTCTTTGAAACAAATTGTAACCCAATCAAGTGGGTCAAATAAAGTCAACTTTCAATGAATATAATGACTTTGTCCAATCGGGTGACTTTGTGACACTACGCGACAAAATTTTCAACAATGAATCTTTTATATTCAACACATTCTCACACTAATTTCTTTTTAATGTGGTAAGATCAACACTATTTCATCACATGAACCGTTGGTCAATTAAATGCTTCTCCAAATTGGGCCTCGAATTGTATAGTCAAAGCACATGGGTCGAACAACTTTGTGGGACTGACACATGCAATCATGCAAATCTGAATTTATGTCCGACAAAGTTAATACACATATAATGTGATTGGGCCGAATTAATCTGTCTCGTTATTTTTTTTAATCAATCCACAGGTATTGGGCCAAACAACCTTTCATGAACTTTTGATATTCTCAATTCAAATGGGTCGGTTCCTTTAATTGTTGCACATGCAATTCTTGATAACAACACACGTATTAAGTGTCCGACAACTTTTTAAATGCTCAAAATATGATTGGGCCGCTAATTTTTTATTCAAACAATGACAATCATATGTAATATCACACCTTATAGAACCGACAAACACATGCAATATCAGATATTACTTTCTATCAATTGGACCTCAAAATATATTTCACATGCAACATTGATTTTATAAATGCCGACAACAGTTAATGTTTTTCTAATTCAATATACTTTCACAATACACGATGCACTTTTCAAGCGGTGTGTCGGTTTCAAGCGGTCTCAATATATCAAGCGAAAGGGTGTGTCTCGCTTCAAATTGCCATGTGTTTCAAGCGTTAACAAAAGTTCAAGCGAGAGACTCGATTTTCAAGCGATAGGGTACAGTTCGGTCAAGCGAAACCTAGTTTCTGTACTTTTTCAAGCGAAACCAACATATATTTTCAAGCGAAATACTGGAATATGACTGATTCAAGCGAAACCAACAGATATTTCAAGCGAAAGCCTTTGTTTCCAAGCGAAAGCCAGCTGTTAATCACGAAATCGAACCTAAAACTTTCGATTTCTCCTAAACGGCTAGGAATGAGGATCTGAAACTTGGTAGGGTTGTAGATCAGGTGTTTTCGCACAACATATCAAAAAATCAGACGATTTGGACCGTAAAAACCCATTCAATTTGACTAGAATCAGTTAAAAACGTGAAAAATATAAAAAAAAATGAAGAAATAGATGAAATCCGGATCTGAATCTGATGATTTTCTGCGCGAAAATGTGTGATAGATCAGTGCAATCGAGCTCCAGCTCTGATACCACTTGTAGGACCGGTTTTGACTCCGAAACGATTGCGAAACGAACGTGAAACGTGCGGAATCCGTACACGAACGCGACCTAACACACGTGACGTAATATAAACGTGATTCTATTATAAATCTGAAATCGTACAGCACCTTGAATCACTTTCTCTCTCTAGATTCTCTCTCTAGATCTAGAAAGCTCCAAAATGACAAATGTAGCAAAAGTCTTTTAATCTATGACCTAATCTCCTATTTATAGTCCAAGGCATTTAATGAGATTTCTCATTATTAAAATTATGCCACCTTGCCTTTTTGTCTAGCTAGCTATCACTAATATAACGACTCATTTTCTTCTGTTTCTTGCTACGTCTCGGATTGACGAAGGCTATAGACATAAATGCACTAACAAGATTCTTGATACTTGAATCTTGATTCTTGGTATTTAACACTCTGATTCTTGATACTTGATACTTGGAAACAATGATTGTAGATACTTGATACTTGGAAACTAGGATTCTTGATACTTAATACTTGGAAGCTATGATTCTTGATACTTGATACTTGGAAACTATGATTCTTGATACTTGATACTTGGAAGCTATGATTCTTGATACTTGATACTTGGAAACTATGATTCTTGATACTTGATACTTGGAAGCTATGATTTTTGATACTTGGAATCTAGATTCTTAACTCTTGATACTTTGGTGCTTGACTCTTGAGACTCGTGAGACTTGAGACTTTGTTGAACGAGAGGCTGGAGACTTGTCACTGGCGAAAACTATGAAACTTGGAAACTAATGTGTTAATGATATAATCTAGTTATGTGATACTATTATACTACAATACGCAATGCAACGCTTGATCTAACCCGCAAAACGAATCAAAAACGGTGAAGTGGAAAGGATGGGATTGGCCGAATGGCAATCCGATCGGATGACCATCCGATCGGAGGGCCATTCGATCGAAGTGCCATCCAATCCACAGCCACACCACCTTCACCCCTCTCACACACTATAAATAGGACCTGTCACATCATTTCTCACTAATGTGACAGCCTCCTTCAAACCAGACGCACGCACTCCCTCTTTTCTTCCATTTCTCGGCAATTTCGGTACGTTTTACACTAGATTCTTGTACATCTTTGATCTACACGCTATTCTCTACAAGATTCTCCTTTGAAATCTCACTTTTCACCGTGAAATCTCTAAGATTTGAGCCTCGAGGATGACGTCATCATGGCGGTTTGTACAAACTGTTGTGTGATGTCATTCTAGCCAAGATCTAGCTTAGATCTAAGGAATTTCATGGGTTTCTACGCTGAATCTTTACTAAAACTGGACTTTTCAGCTAAAACTTATACTTTTCCTTCATCTTGTTCTTAAAACTTTTACTTAAAACGGTGGAATCCGGACCCAAACGGACTATAGACTTGATGATTAGTCTGAAGTTGGCTTGGAAATGGATTGTTGCTGGAGAAGATGACCGGAGTACGGATTCCGACATAAGCACCGTCACGAACAGACGACTGATCGGACTGGGGTGATTCCCATCCGATCAGACCGGCTGAACAATGATGTGTTTACCGTTGTCTCAAGACGTACCGTGTCGTCACCATCAAATCAGAAACTTAGAAGCTTTACAAGGTTATGAACGGGACAAGGACAACTCAATCGAATGGCAATCCGATCGGATAGCCATCCGATCGAACTGCCATCCGATCAGGTGACACTTGCCTCGTAACCTTAGTCACTTTGAAACTTTGAATCTTTGAAACCTTGGAACTTTGGATCGAATGGCACTCCGATCGGACTGCCGTCTGATCGAACTGCCATCCGATCGAAGTGACAAGAGCCTTGAAACCTTTCAACACTTAGAAACTTTTTCAGAAACTTGAAACTTTGGAAACCTCAGTGGTCGAATGGCAATCCGATCGAACTGTCGTCCGATCGAATAACCATCCGATCGAGGGAACTTGAGTTGAACACTTAGCAAAACTTTTGGAATCTCAACACTTGGATCGAATGACCATTCGATCGAATGGCCATCCATTCGGATGACCATCCGATCGGATGGCAATCCGTCCCCCACATACCTAAGTCACTCCGATCGAATGGCAATCCGATCGGACTGCCGTCTGATCGAACAGCCATCCGATCCGTTGTGATCCGACACTTTGCGCAATCTCGTTGTTTATCCGACACTTACCTGTTGTAATCTAATTAGGCTAATCATAAAGAGCTCCCTTTGAGCCAATAACAGTTAATCTGTTAAGCAATCACTGTGAGTATACTTGATCCCTTTTTGTTTTAAACTTTGGGATGCAACATGTATTCTAATAAACTATGATACTTGAAACTTTTGGAATCTAAAATCTATCCTATGTGTATGTGAAACTTGTGATTCTTGATTCTTGATTCTTTGTGCTATGTGAACATTTAATCCAGAGTGTGTAGTTCCGCCTTAACAATAGTAGCGCTATAGGAAGATGCACCTCCCCATTATTCTCGGGGTATTGTTAGGAGGATTCTAGTTTTCCTTGATTCTTGGGAAAACACCAAAGCATCGGGACACTTGGGCTATCACTTGGACTGCGAACACTAGCACGGCTGAAACTATTTGTTATCATTTACATTGTGGATATGAGTCTTTTGAATCTATTATGCTATATACTCAAACTTGTATACTCGCCGGTACATTTTTGTACTGACTCTATTTTAATACATGTTGCAGGCTGACGGGATGCTAGGATTCTTGAAACAAGCTAGGATGAAGCTTAGAAACTACACTTAGCTAATCTTGAAACTATGATGATGTTTTGATGTTATGTGATTGTGGATTTATGATGTTTAGACAATTTTGCATTGAATCAATTTAATTACTATTGAAACTATTAGTGTTATGGAAACTCATGAGCAATCTGAACGCTTAGTGCCGCACCCCGATGTTTCCGCCATCAGTTGGGGTGTGACATGCTTAGTTTGAGTAAAAGTCACAAAAACAAAAAAATTTACGACGACCGATGCTTTTTATGCATTTAGCCCTTTTTACTAACCACTAACCAAAACCATCTACCCTTAGCCCAAGCCTAACCCTTTCCCAAAGTCCTCTTGATATTTACGAAGGTTCATAGTTAAAAAAGAGGAGGATTGATTGCTTGGCAAGCATATGGTAGAAGTAAGTTTCATGCCGGTCTCGAGTGTTTCACAAAAATACATCTTCGGCCGAGTGTTGAGTGATCTCCCGTGAGGTATGTGAACGTGTAAATAAATGGAATTTTAAAGAGGCATGTTATGCCCAAATAAGTAATTTCTCTTATGAAACGTTCTAAATAAATCATAACGAATAGGATTGTAAATAGAATAAAAATAAAACCCAATAAAGATCTTGGATTCCCGACACTCAACACAAGCCCAAAACTTCTCTTCTACCCATTCCATTTGGGTGTGTAAGCCACATAATAAAGAGTTTTGCTTGAGGACAAGCAAAGATTCAAGTGTGGGGGTATTTGATGTGTGCAAAACGCAACATATAAATTACATCAAATGAGACATAAAACTAACCCTTTTTTAGTACTAATGTTGGAAAAAGTGTGTTTTTGTCTTCTTTTTGAATTTACAGGACCAAATGAGCTTAAACGAGCAAAAGGAACAAATATGCAGCAAAAACCAACATAAATACAAAGAAAAGGAATAAACGTGACATGCCCGACCCCTCGACAGCATCCCCAAAAGGAAAAACAAGAAACAGAAAACTGACCACGGGCCGTGCCCACTGGACACGGGGGCGTGGTCAGGTGTCTGTGGAAAGGAGAAAGATGTGGAAGCTTCTACGCCCACCATGGGGGCATGCCCAGCTCAGCACGGGGCGTGGTCAACGCTAAGATACGCAGAATCTTACAAAATCTTGGTAGTATAGATACACTTCTGCCCACGGGGCCGTGCCCAGCGAACACGAGCCGTGTGGAGCCCTATGCTGACAAATGCAATTTATGAAGGAAGAGAAAGGGATGGCCACGGGGGCGTGTCCGCTGGACACGGGGCCGTGGCCGGGCTTCTGTTCAGGCTATAAATTGGGGTGTTTGGCTCACTTCAAAGCATCCCTTGGCAAACCACTACTCTCTCACTTTGCCACCACTCCATCACCATTACACCACCAACACCCACCACCATCATCCAACATCCATCATCCACCTTTAGAGTGTGTAGTAGTCTCGGGATCCAAGATTGATCGTAAGAGTTCTTGTCAATCAAAGGCCATGTTTGGCTAAGTCTCTTACATCACTTGGTGAAGACAAGTCTTTTATGTATTACTTTTGATTTTTAATCTTTCGGCACTTTTTATTTGGTTTTGTATTAATGACTTTAATAACTAGTTTCTTATGTTGAAGGTGAATTTTCTTTATCATTTGTCCGTGGTGTCTTGGCATTACTTTACTGTCTATATAAAGTAAAATATTTACACCATTCATATCTCTACGGTCTATATAGAGGTATGTTGGCTACCTGGTCGGGGGTTAAGGGAATGGTTTATTAAGGTTCTTGCCTTGTTCAGTGTATAGATCCTACAAGGACCTGGGTCAAGCTTACTAGGACCTCCTTCAATACCCAATGGTATTGGATGACGGGGGTGCGAATGGCTTGACCCCCTCATATGTAAACTACTATTAATACATTAACCCGACTACTTGGGATTGTATCCCTGCTGACTCAAACCACTTAGCCGAGGGTAACGTCACCTTCAAAAGAGGGGCCTACCACTTTTCGCATTAATAACTTAATTAATTATCTTTCAATATTCCGACCCTTTGGGATTGTATCCTTGCTGACTCAAACCACTGGGTTGAGGGTAACGTCACCTTCAAAAGAGGGGCCTACTACTATAACTAAGATAATCTCTTAAAAAGTCCGAAAGTGCAAAAATCATCAAAGGATACTTAAAAGGCGAGTCGGATCCAAGTGATTCATCTTGTCTATCTGTTTTTATTTTATTTTTATTTCTGCATTTTTAGTTTTTAATTTTCATGTTTAAACCCTTTTCTCAAAAATTTTAGTTTGATAAGACGTTGAGGATAAACCGGTATTAAAAGCTCTTGTGTCCTTGGACGACCTCGGTATCTTACCAATGCTATACTATGCTCACGATAGGTGCACTTGCCCAAGTGTGTGTTTAGTGTTAGTAGAATATCGTGTTTTATAAATTTAAAACTTGACTAATGTGTAAAATGAGCTTAAAATATCAATAAAAATATATCGCACTCGACACTCATAAAAAATGTATATTAATCATCTTCGACAGTTGTAATCTGCGAATGGTTGTAAATGATGTATTAATCTCTGTAGACCACGGTAATCTGTGAACGCTTGCTGATTGTTTATTAAACGCAGTAGATCGGCTGTGGTAATCTGCCAATCATTATAAATACGCGATAGACCATAATAATCCACAAACAAATTTGAAGCAATATTTGGAAATTTTTGTTCTCTGTGAACCAAATAATAAGATTGAAAAGAATCTTAAAAAGAATTAAAATACTCCTGATTTTAAATATAAAATTATCCTTAATACTAAGCACGTACCTATTAATTAGTTCCCTATTATTAGATTGCAATGGTTCAACTTGATTTTTACATTCCTGTACAACCTCTTTATATACAAAACAATGACAACAACTAAGGAGATAATTGCTCCTCTAAACATGGCTACTATTGACTAAATAATTGTACATAAAAGACTTGATGGAGAAGAGGATATGACTCCAAGAATTATGTTGTTTCCTTATACCCCCCCGTCAATGCAAGTTGGTGGAGGTCCAAGACGAAGCATTGTGCGAAATCTTTCAAATGACGGTTTTGGTAAACTCTTGGTGAATATATCGGTGACTTGTTTGTCTATCGAGATGAATTTAGTGTGAAGCTTTCCCTCGGTTACCAATTCACGGACAAAATGATAGTCGATGTCAATATGCTTTGCTCGTTTGTGAGAAATTGGATTTTGACTTAAGAACAAAGCACTTTTATTGTCACATAAGAGTGTCGGGCGACCCGGTGGAAGAGCATGAATTTCCCGAAGAAGATTAGTTAACCAAGTAATTTCTGCTGCCGTATTTGCCATTGCTCTATATTCAGACTCACAGCTGGATCTTGACAGTGTTGGTTGCTTTTTGGCGCTCCAAGAGACCAAGTTTCCTCCTAAGTAGATGCAATAGCCATAAGTGGATCTTCTTGTGTCGATACATCGAGCCCAATCTGCATCTGAAAAACCTAATAAAGTAGTGTTAGGTGGACGATCAAATGTTAAACCATGTGCTAAAGTGCCCTTAACATAACGAAGAATCCTTTTAACTAGCTGGATGTGAGTGGTTGTGGGAGTTTGAAGGAATTGGCTAGCTTGATTTACGGCATAAGAGAGATCAGGACGAGTGATGGTGAGATATTGCAGAGCACCTACAAGGGAGCGATAAAAAAGTGGGGTCATGAAATGGTTTGCCTTCGGAGGTGAAAATGTCTTTGGATGTTAAAGGAGTGGAAACAGGTTTGGAGTCAATTAAACCGGCTCGGGTGAGTATGTCATGATCATATTTGGAGTGATTTAGAAAAAGACCCGATTTTGTGTGATGAACTTCGAGACCAAGAAAAAAATTTAGTGAGCCAAGGTCCTTTATTTTGAATTCCTTGTTTAGGCAAGATGTGAAGTTGTGGATGAACTTTTCATTGTTCCCGGTGAGAATGATGTCGTCAACATAAACAAGAAGATAAATTAAGATACCTTGGTGATTGTAAATGAACAAAGATGTGTCGGTTCGACTGTTTTGAAAACCACGATTAAGAAGGAAAGAACTTAATCGTTGGAACCAAGCACGAGGTGCTTGTTTTAAACCATATAGAGCACGGTTTAGTTTACACACATGGTTGGGTCGGTTAGAGTCTTCAAAACCCGGAGGTTGTTCCATGAAAATGGTTTCGGTGAGGTGACCATTTAGGAATGAATTATTGATGTCTAATTAACGAAGAGTCCAATTGTTGATGGTGGCGAGACTAAGAACCACCCGGATGGTGGAAGATTTGACAACGAGACTAAAGGTGTGAGAGAAATCGAGCCCCGATATTTGTGTGAACCCTTGAGCTACAAGTCGTGCTTTGTAGCGATCAATAGATTCGTTGGATTTGTATTTGATTCTATAAATCCATTTGGAGCCAGTGATGTTGGTGCTAGTAGGGCGAGCAACAAGATTCCAAGTTTGATTAGCATGAAGGGCTTTGAGTTCGTCATGCATTGCTTGAATCCATTTGGGATTTTTGAGAGCGGTTTTGATGCCTTTTGGAATATGAGAAGAAAATAGAGAGTGATGTAGAGGATGAGTGGTGAGTTGAGCAAGGTGTGGAAAATGTTTTGGTTTGAAAATCCCATCCTTTGCACGAGTGATCATGGGATGGGAGTTGATGGTTTGGGTAGATGTAGAGGGTGCGGTTGGTGAGTGTTGAGGTGGTTGTTGATGGGCTTGTTTTGAAGGAGGTGGAATGAGGGAGTCTGTTAATGGGGTTAGGGCGGATGATGGAGTGGGAGGCAATTGGGCTGTAGATGGGCTGTAGATGGGCTGGAGGGAGCGGTAGGTGTGGGCGCCGAAGGGGGGTTATTGGATTATGGGCTGGAATGTGTGGAGGTGGATGGACTGGAAGCGGGTGAATTTGGTGGGCTTTGGATTGGGGTGTTGAGATTAATGGGTAATGGTTGGGGTGTTGGGTTGAGAGAAATGTCACAGATAGGTAGGCACGAAGTGGGGGGTTTTTGATGATGTTGTGGTGGTTAGTGAAGGAGTGGGATGAGTGGTAGGAGTGGGTATTTGTTCCTCAAAATTGGTGATAGGTAAATCGGTAGTATTAGTAGCTGTAGGATTTTTGTGAAAAGGTAGAACATCTTCTTCAAATTTTGCATGGCGAGTTGTGTAGACACGACCCGATGATGGTTCAAGACATCGAAAACCTTTATAGTTAGGACTATAACCAATGAATATGCAAGGGGTGCTTCTTGGTTGAAGTTTATTTTTTGTATAGTCTCTAAGGTAGGGAAAAACTCTACAACCAAAAATACGTATGTTTGAGTAAGTGGGTGGTTGATTGAACAGGATTTCAAATGGTGATTTGTCGTCTAGAAGTTTTGTGGGTAGACGATTGATAATGTAGGTAGCGGAAGTCAAAGCATCAAACCAAAAGGTGGGTGGGGCATTGGCATTGAACATCATGGCAAGACCCGTTTCGGTGATGTGGCGGTGCTTCCGTTCGGCCCTACCATTTTGTTCGGGTGTGTGAGGGCATGACAATCTATGATGTATGCCTTGTTGTTGAAAACATGTTTGAACCTGATGATTGGTGAATTCGGTGCCACCATCACTTTGAAAAACTTTAACATTTGTTGAAAATTGGTTTTGAACAAAAGTTAAGAAAATGGTGAGTATGGTAAAAAAAATTCGGATTTTTCTTTTAATGGATAGAACTAAATGAAACGGGAATAGTCATCGATAAAAATAACATAGTTCCGATAACCATCCTTGGAAGGCACGGGTGTGGGTCCCCAAAGGTCACAATGGACTAAGCCTAGAACATGTTATGCGCGTTTTGGATATTCAATAAATGATAGGTGTTTTGCTTTTGATAATTCACAAGATTCTAATAATCCTGGTTTGGGTAATATAGAGGTAACAAAAACACGACCAAGTTTATTTAAAGTGGAAATTGTATCAAAAGAAACATGTCCTAATCGACTATGCCATTTATTGAATGATGCGCGCAAGTGGGATGCAGAAAGTGCAGCAACGAGAGACTTGTGACCTTGGGTGAGAACACAAAGACCATTTTCGCACGTGCCTTTAGCTAGAACCTCCGCTGTTTTTCGGTCCTGAATTTGGAAAAAATCGTTAGAAAACAAAACATCAACCGGAGAATCATTTGTTAACCTACTAATTGAGAGTAGATTTTTTGTTAAATTAGGAACAACTAACACATTTTGTAAAGTTATGGATTTCTTTAATTTAGTGTTCCCAATATGAGTAATGGGTTATGATTTTCCATTTCCAAAGGTAACACGAAGGCTACCATTGTGAGATTTTGAATTATTTAAACCATGAGTGGAGGGTAACATATGTGTTGTAGCACCTAAATCAGCGGTCCAGTCCGGAGAATCGGATGCTATATTGCATTGGGCATGAAATGCCTTGGCGAGATTTGCATCAATAGGGACCGATTTTTGGGCAAAGGAGGCGAGTTGAGGACAATTACTCGCATAATGACCGGTTTCGCGACAAAGTTGGCAATGAGGAGGCCGTTTGGTGTAGGAAGAGGATCGACCTCGTGAGGCAGAGGCGCGACCTCTTCCACGAGAGGAAGAACGGTTGTGAGAAGGTTTGTTCGGGTGGGCATAGAAGGCGGCTTGAGGGGATCACGAAATGATGGGGCCGGACGAATGGTTCGTTGAGAGGTTGAAAAATTTTCAAACGAAGGGCCGAGTCCACATAGGAACCAATGACGTTTGTCTTCGTCGCTTTTGGGGTGTCCAATAGCCGCAAGTTGGTCGGCCAAGGCTTTAAATTTTCGACCAAATTCCGAAACCGAAGTTGTTCCTTTTTTAAGGGTTCGAGGGAGTCTTTGAGGGTGTGGATTTGTTTAATAGAAGAGTTGCTATAGGCATCGGCGAGGGCTTTCCAAACGGCTTTGGCCGTGGTATGACCTATAGTTTCGGCCATGGCTTCTTCGGTTAGGGTAGAGTTAATGAGAAGAAGGACTTTTTGATCGCCAAGTTGCCAAGCAATGAAGTCAGGATTCAGGACAGTTTTGTTATCAGAGGTTATGGTTTGGGAAGGAGGAGAGTTGTTGCCGGTAATATGGTCGGAAAGTTTGAGATACGAAAGGACCGGAGTAATTTGTTTCTCCCATGTGAGATAGTTTGAGGAGGTTAATTTGATGTTAATAAGGTGACTAAGGGAATGGAGGGGAATGGATTGAGTTTCGGCAGCCATGAAAGGGAAGAAGGATGCGACCGAAACAGGAACAGGAAGAATGAAAGTGGAAAAGCTAGGAAGAAAGGATCTTTGTTTTGTTTTAGGCTGATACCATATTAGATTGCAATGGTTCAACTTGATTTTTACATTCCTGTACAACCTCTTTATATACAAAACAATGACAACAACTAAGGAGATAATTGCTCCTCTAAACATGGCTACTATTGACTAAATAATTGTACATAAAAGACTTGATGGAGAAGAGGATATTGCTCCAAGAATTATGTTGTTTCCTTATACCCATTTTACATCGATCGAACATGTTTTTCTATTTTTTTCCTATTTAATAATAACTAGTATTAAGCACCCCCTGCGTTGCGGCGGGGCGAGTACTAATGCCACACTACTGCCAGCGACCACCGAAACTGAAGTTAAGGCGTATTAATGCGAAGAAATTGAACCGAATCGTAAAACATAGAATAAAATAACTAAGTTGATCTAGGACTCGCGCGTTACGATGAACCCGCGTCTATTTTTCCCGTTTGACAGGTTCATCGTAATATGTATATAATATATATCATTAACACTATACAAACCATAATGCATATATTACAACAACCATTGCATCAATATGTTGCAATTTATATTTATATAAGATTTTGGCTAAATTAATTAGATTATTATAAATAATAATAATTTACAAATAAAACAACACAAATTTGAATGGATCAAACCGATTGAACATGGTAAGATAATGAAACCATTATTTGATTAGGGCACAACCACTTAAGCATAATTTACAACCATACATGCATACAAAACTAATTGAATTTTGTTAGGTAATGAAAGAATTATTTGATTAAGGTACAACCACATAAACACAATTTACAACCAAACATGTATACAAATTATTTGATTAAGGTACAAACATTTAAGCATAATTTACAACCAAAGATGCATACACAAGTTACAAATTGTATTTGATCAAGGTACAAACATTTAAGCATGATTTACAACCAAAGATGCATACACATGTTACAAATTGTATTTGATCAAGGTACAACAAGCATAATTTACAACCAAATATGCATACACATGTTACAAATTAATAGTATATAAATATGATAAATTAAACGCTTTACCAACAATTGCAGACATTCACTTTAACAAAAATTTGACTTAACCAATTACATTAAAAAAACAGGCTAAATATAAATAGGATGTTTAGATTAAAAGTTGCTAAAATGAATGGGGAATTGAATAAACGTAAAAATGAGATTGTTTTATCTAAATCATCTAATTTTTATGTTCTTAGAGCACACCTTTCATTCAGAATTAAAAAGGATGCGTTCCAAATAAGTAACTCAAAAATATATCCACGCTCATTATCAACGAACGGATAATTATATTATTTCTGATAACATCAAAATTTGGATCAACAAAAGAACAATGAGATCAAACTAACATAACAAAAACAACATGCATAATATGATAATATGATAATAATGGATTAGGATCAAATACAAAGGATCCTAATTGTAAGAAGTGTAAGAAGGATTTATAGAGTGACAAGTGTCCAATAACCTAAAAAAAACCCACTACACAAAAAAACCCACTAAAAAAAAAAAAAAACTTAAACATCCACCACCACCACCCCCCCCCACCCCCCCCCCCCCCCCACATCACCCACCCAAATTTTTTTTTTTTTTTTTTTTTTTTTTTTTTTTTTTTTTTTTGCCGAGGGGGTGGGGGTTTAGGTTTTTGGGTGGTGGTGGGGGTGGGTGTTTAGTTTTTTTTATATTTTTTTTTTAGGTTTTTGGGGGGTGTGGGGGGGGGGGGGGGTTTAGGTTTTTTTAGGTTTTTTTTTTTTTTGGGGGGGGGGGGGGGGTGGGGGATTTAGGTTTTTGGGTGGGTGGGTGGGGGGGGGGGTTAGGTTTTTGGGTGGTGGTGGGGTGGGGTGGGGGTGGGTGTTTAGGTTTTTGGTGGTGATGTAGTGGGTTTAGTTTTAGGTTATTGGACACTTGTCACTCTATAAATCCTTCTTACAATTAGAAGCCTTTGTAGAATAACTTGACCCGTAATTTTATATATCAAATAATAAAAAATATATTTTTGAAACCTCGTTTATTACACAGATTGAATAAATGTAATTTTACATACCAAATAATAAAAAAAAATATATCTTTAAAAATCTCATTTATTACATGGGTTGAATAAATGTAATTTTATATATTAAATAATAAAAAGTTATATCTTTAAGAACTCTGTGTATTGTACGGGTTGAGTAAATTTTATTTTATATATTAATAATGAAAAAAGTTACATTTTTAAGAACCTCGTGTATTGTATGGGTTGAGCACATGTAATTTTATATACCAATCAATAAAAAGTTATATCTTATTATATCTTTATAAACCCTGTGTATTATAAAACTTTTTGACTAAACTGACAAAATGTCGCAAACCACGAGGACTAAAATGGCATTTAACTCTTTACATTATATTAATTTATATTTAGTGTACGTCTTTTGTTAATGTCAAGATAAATAATTTTGAAATCTAATAAATATTTCAAAAGATTATATTATCTTCTATACGAATTGTTTAAATTTAATTTTATAATTATCTTTTAATTAATATTAATTATTTATAATTAAATAGGAGATAAAGATGAGAAAACTAAAAAATAGATGACTCCAATGAATGACATGTGTGTCAAAATTGGTTTTTTTTTATTATATAGTATAGATATTATTCTTATTGTTTTTTTTTTAATTATGATGAGGATTATGATAGTGATATGGTGGGTGTTTGGCATTCCTTCTCAAACTGACTTATTAACTTATATAAGTCAAAAGTGAGAAGTTAGAAATTCTAACTTCTCAAGAAATGACTTCTCAAGACACAAACTCCTTCAAAATAAGCTAACCCAAACACTCAAAAAATAACTTATTAACTTTTATAAGTCAATAAGTCATAAGTTGCTCCAAAATAAGCTAACCCAAACACCCCCATGATATTGCTTCAAGCCTCCTGATTTACTTCCGTTTAGTTGATTTTTATTGCTTTTAAATGATTTATGAATATCCCTATAATTTTAACTAGACTAAAAATCAAATACAAATACTTTAACGTACAAAACATACTAACTAAAGGTTTTGCTGAAAAAACGCGGTGTTGTTTTCGTAATTCTCAAAATTACTCTACAAATGATCTTGTAAGGTAATTTTGTAAAACTATCTTGTATGGTAATTTTGATCTTTGTAGGGTAATTTTGTAGAGTATCATAATTACTCTACAAATGATCTTGCAAGGTAATTTTGTAAAACTATCTTGTATGGTAATTTTGATCTTTGTAGGGTAATTTTGTAGAGTATCATAATTACTCTACAAATGATCTTGTAAACTAATTTTTATCATGTATGGTAATTTTGTAGATTATCATAATTACTCTACAAATGATCTTAGAGGGTAATTTTGAATTGTATGTTATGTTGTTTGATAAACTAGTAGGGTAATTTTGATACACTTGTAGAGTAATTCTAATAATTACCCTACAAGCACATTTATAAAATCATCTTACAAGATCAAAATTATCTTACAAGATTTTTTGTAGAGTTATTTTGATAATTACCCTACGAGCAAATAATTACGAAAATGTCACTGCATTTTTTTTTCTTTTTCATGTTTTTCGTACGTTTTATACGATAAAACACTTTATACGTTAACTTAACTCAATTTAACTATGGATGATATATTCATTTATTTTATCAAAAACAACGAACAACTAACCCCTGAGTTATTATTTTTTATTTGTTTTATTGGACAAACTTTTGGCTTTGTGAGTTATCACTAATTATTCCATATATAAACAAGCAAGTTATATGTGCATCATGACTTATACCTTGTGTTTGAGGAGTGTTTCAAAAAAAAAAAACTTTCATTTTTCACTTTTAACCTAAACATTTCATATTTTACATTTTAAACACTTTGCATTTTTTTTACTTTTAACCTAAAGTTTTCCATCTTTTATAATTTAACACAACACTTTATTATTTACAACTTTCGTCCCCCATACTTTTTATCTTTCGCAAGTTTTTCGTTTTACGTTTTGTTCTAAATTTTGCGAGTTAACATGTCGTAGCGTGCATGTGAAGTTCAACGTTTTGCTCTATTTTTTCATATTTGACAGACCCGTCGCAACGCGTCCATTTTTCCCTTTTTGAAAAGTTCGTCGCAACGGGCGGGTCGTTGATCGACTAAGTTATTATTTTCTACGTTTTACGTTTCTGGTTAATTTCTTCGCATTAAGACACTGTAACGGGTGTGCGTGGTTCAACGATTTTAGTCTGCTTTACGTTCAGTGTAATTTTTTCCATTTTATCTATTTTATTTTTACGATGTTGAGAGTCGATGTGGTTGTGGCATTGGTGCTACTTGGCACGGTTTTATGAACATTTTTAACCTATTAAATTTTTACTAATTTTTTGTTTCGGTTTACCCCTATACTTCCTTTACTTAAAAACTATTTCTACGTGCATATTTTATGTACGGGTATGTGTAAATATGATTTCTTCTACATTCAGACGTAAACTTTTTTTATATACGAGTCATGTCAAATATAATACGTTTTCGTTTAAAGAAACCATTTTTACATTCATATTTCTATGTACGTTTTCGTATAAATTCAAGTTGTTCTACGTTTCGACGTAAACTTTTTTGGGAAATAATTCAGGTCAAATATAATATGTTTTCGTGTTTATTTTATGTATGTTTTGTAAAGTTTGTTTCGAACCGAGTGGAGTCAAATTATGGTTTCTTTTTCTCCCCTTTTTTAGAAAGCTCTAACTAATCCCTATCGATTCCATGTGCATATTTTCCTTCGTACCCGTTACGTTTTCTTTGTATAAGTTGGGTCACATATAATACGTTATGATTGTTCGATACGAATTCCATTTACTTTACGTTTGATCCAATTACAATGTTTATACAGGTTACACTGAGTTCAACTGGATACGTCGAAATGTGTGTTTTCATATGGTTAATGCATCATATAACGTTTGGACTAATCCATTCAATATTTACGATGTACCCGCGCCGCAAAACGTGCGGATGTTAACCCTAGTTTCATTTATTTGTTATTTTTTAAAATGCTAAGTAATTTAATTATATCAACATAAATTGCTGCGAAATATTCTCAATTCAAAATATTATAAAATGGTTAAAAATGTAAAAAATGAAACTATACACAAAAATTAATCTTGGGTGAAAGTGTTAATTAATTTTGTATATTTTGAGCTTATTATTATATACTATTATTAAGCTCATGCGTTGCAGTGGTTGTCGTAAAACTATGCAAAGTACTACCAACGCTATACTACTGTCAGCGACCACCAACATCAGAAAAACTCGTAAAAACAAAATAAATAAAAACAAAAAAATAACGTCGGGCGAAAAGCAGACGTAAAATCTTTGAATCACACACGCTCGTTGCAGATAAATTAAATCGAAACGTAAAATATAAAAAAATAACTTAGTCAATCCAGGACTCATGCGTTGCGACGAACTTGTCAAACGAAGAAAAATAGATGTTTTACGACGGGCCAGTCAAACGGAAAAAATATACGAAAAAATGTTGAACCCCAAACGCACGTTGCGGTGCGTTAACTCACACAATTTAGAACGAAACGAAAAACTTAAGAAAGATGAAAAGTATGATGGACCAAAATTGAAAATAAAAAATAGTTGGGGTTAAATTGCAAAAGATGAAAAGCTTTAGGTTAAAAAAGTAAAAAAAAAAAGAAAGAGTCTAAATTGTAAAAGAATAAAAGTTGTGGATTAAAAATGAAAAAAGAAAAAAAAAACCCCTATACATGTTCTTAGACCATGAGGTGTGGTTTGGGTAGTCCCTCTAGGGACTATCCGTCACGTAGGCGCCACGTCACATTGGGTGGAGGATCATCCCTTTGGGGACTATCCAAGGGTGTGGAGGACTACCCACTTTAATTAAAAACCCCTATACATGTTCATATTTCCGCCGTTTGCGACGTGACGAGGGGGAGGGGGCGGTGTGGGACGAGGGGGACGAGCCGGAGACGTGAAGATTATGTTATTGAAGGGAAAGTAAAATATGGCTTAGAAAAGGTTATTAACTACCCTAAATTATCTTCAGAAAACCTGTGTTTTGCCACTGTTTTAAATAAAAGTATTGAACCAAAAAGTTTTAAAGAGGCTATTTCTGATGTTAATTGGGTTAATGCTATGAACGAAGAAATGGAAGCTCTTAATCGAAATAAAACTTGGGAACTTGTTGATCTTCTAACAGGTCGGAAGACTATTGGTTGCAAATGGGTTTATAAGATCAAGTACAGGTCAACAGGTGAAATAGAAAGATATAAGGCTAGGCTAGTTGCGAAAGGTTATAATCAAAGAGATGGAATCGATTTTGATGAAACATTTTCTCCGGTTGTAAAAATGGTGACTGTAAGATGTGTTATTAGTCTAGCCGTTGAAAAAGATTGGCCCTTATATCAACTTGACATAAACGATGCATTCTTATATGGTGATTTGCATGAAGATGTTTACATAACTTTGCCAGAAGGATACTTTTCACAAAATCAGTCAAAAGTATGTAAGTTGTCAAAGTCCTTATATGGTTTGAAACAAGCTCCTAGAATATGGAATGAAAAATTAGTTGGTGTCTTGTTAGAATTAGGCTTTAAGCAAAGCAAAAGTGATTACTCCTTGTTTGTTAAGTCCACTAAATCTGACTTAATTGTTTTACTTGTTTATGTGGATGATATTGTCATTACTGGTAACAATCCTTTGGAATTAGAAAATGTCAAAAAAAAATTGCAATCTAAATTTCTTATTAAGGATTTGGGCTTGTTGAAATATTTTCTTGGAATAGAGGTTGTGCGGTCTGAACATGGTGTGTGTCTTTCACAAAGAAAATATTGTGTTGATCTTCTTGCTGAATTTGGATTAACTGAGTGTAAACCAGTTAATACACCTATAGAAGAAAGTCATCTTATTTCCTCTTTTTGCAAAAAGGATGAAACTGTTTTAGAAAATATAACTGGCTTTCAAAAGTTAATCGGAAAACTTATATACCTGTCTCATACTCGTCCTGACATATCATATTCATTCAGTTCTTAAGTCAATTTATGCATAAACCTACTAATTCTCACATGCAATTAGCTCTACGAGTGCTTCAGTATCTTAAAAAAATCTCCAGGTAAGGGCATTCTATTGAGCAAAGGTACTTCTTTTCACCTAACTGCATTTGCTGACTCTGATTGGGGAAAGTGTTTAGATTCTAGAAGACCTGTTACTGGATTTTGTATTTTTTTTGGGTAACTATTTGGTCTCTTGGAAAAGTAAGAAGCAAGGGACTGTGTCAAGGTCCTCTGCTGAAGCTGAGTATAGAGCTATGTGTGCTGCCACATGTGAATTATCATGGTTAATCAATGTTTTAAAGGAGCTACATGTAAGTGTAACATTGCCAATAGAACTTTTCTGTGATAATGATGCCACTATATCTATAGCAGGAAATCCAGTTTTTCATGACCGAACCAAACACTTTGAAATAGATCTCTTCTTCCTTCGGGACAAAATCTCAGCTGGGGTAATTGAAACCGTACCAATTCATTCAGACAACCAACCATCTGATATACTTACAAAAGGTCTTCTTGTGCACCAACATGATTTTTTAACCAAGAAAGTTAGAATGTATGACATGTTTGGATTATCAAATTGAGGGGGGTGTTAAAATATACTGTCAATTTATAATCCATATCCATATTATCCTCTAGTTATTTGATTATTTTGTTTTATGCAGGTGGGCTTCTAATGTTTGGGCTTTTTAATTCCAAGTATGTGGACTTTATTTTGGGCTCCATGACAATTCCATTTGTTCCCATCCTTGCAGAAGACGCCTCAATCTTTTTTGGATCTTTCCTTCTTTTTCTCCTTTATCCAGCTGCTGATTTCTACGATGGTCCCTAAAATGATGGCCGCCCGTTGTAGGTTCAGTTCCTAATTTCTCACATGAAAGAGTGCTCCGCCCCTTATGTTCGTGTATTAATAGGTGGTCGTCTCTATGGTCCGATTATCAATCGGTGGTCTCAACCTAGTCTTGCAATCAAGTCTCTGTATTCTATTATATATCCAGTTCTGTTTCTTATTTCTTATTTTTCTCTTGTAATTGAGCATTAGTCGTTGAAATAAATTATACGATTTCAATTTTTTGACATGCTGCATATGTGTTTCATGAAAACATGGTTAAAGTCGATGATTTGAACTTGAAGGAGGAGAGTTAGGGGGTGTTTGGTGTTGCGTTTTCAAAATAGATTATGCGTTTTCAAAATAGATTTTACGTTTTCAAAACTGCGTTTTGAAAAAGCATGTAAGTACATGCTTCTCAAAACTGCGTTTTGGAGGCAGATAATTACTTTTTTCATCCAAACACTTTTTTAGATTATTTATGTTTTACAAACGCAATAATCAAATAATCATTTCAAAACGTAATCCCAAATACACTCTTACCGGGAGATCCTAACTTTCACAAAACTTTTACTTATTAGTTTTGAACCAATACATGAAATAGTTTAATAAGGGAAAGTTTGAAAAGCATCTATGATCCTTCGTGTCTGATTACCCAATTCTCACTCTTTAATCCAGTTGGATATAGCATATCCGCATTTTGTAGAACATGTTATTTCTCACGATTAGAGTTAGTTACTCAGCAGTAAATGATTACGTTGATTGCACTATTCATTTGTTCAATGTTAGCTCTCCCAATCAAGTTATATGATTCCTTATAAGTGTATTTTTCATTCTTTTTTGTGACTAGATGAAAGAGCAGCTAGGCGCCAAAGATCAAAATTTCAAATATCAAACTATTTATTGAGACTCGTAACATTGGTATACGTTTAAACAAGATTTCTATGTTAAAACATTATTTTCCCATTTCAATTTAGATGGTTCAATCACAACCTTTGATTTTCTATTGTATGATTGTGATATTGGGACTTGTTTAGAGGTAGTTTGTTACACCCCGACTAGCGGCGGAAGTAAAAAGGGGATGCAACAGATACCTCTAGTACAAACACGTTGTTTATAAAGGTACAAACACATTGTTTATAAAGATACTATATTGTCATTGAATTGTACGTCAAATTACATTGTTGATTACATACGACATGTATGCTACAACAATATGTTCCAGTGAACTACATTAATCTTCTAATCAACATGCTTTTATACATGTATTTATCTATAAAGCAAAACTTGAAGCAGTAAATGTAGGTATCACACAAGTTCCAGGTTACCTGAAAATCATGTTTACCAAATTTAAACGATCAACTACAAATAGTTGGCGAGTTTCATGAGTTTTGTTTGTATCAAATCAGAGTATACGCAAATCGAGTTTAGCACATATGATGTAATTATACTAAGCCCACAAGTGAGTCCTCAATTATACATTCTCAATCTCGTGGTCTACATCCACCACGTCACTTCCCCTGTGTAGCTATCATTAACACCTCATAGCCAATGTATGAACATGTGCAATTGCGGTGTATCCCATGGCGTTCCGTGCCATCGCAACTGGGTTTGTATCCCATGGCGTTCCGTGCCATCGCAATTGGGTTTGTCAAACCAATAGTACTATTTACACATTCACCGGCCTACGGTTAATCACTTAGGTTTGTGGGTACTTTTCGTATGCTAGTGTTAACTCAGATAATTCACATTAAATCACGTTTTCATGTGCAAGTATGTACGTATGTAACATGCAATTCACCCCAAGTAAAACAATTTAGAAAAAAGAGTAATGAAACTCACCTGATAGTTATGCACACATAAAGCAAGGACAATATAGACGTATGTTCGTACACTACTCTGATCCTAGTATTAGTTAATGTTTGGTTAATTACCGAAAAACAGTGTACGGATCGGTAATCGTTATATACCAAGCTTGGATATGAATCTCTACCCGATAATGGATGCATAGCCTAAAAGTATGGTGATGGGTATTGTATTAGTGTCAAATTCACGTTTGGCTTCCGTGCACCGTTTTGCGTGCCAATCACGGTTGTTCGTTTTAGGCGTTTGGGATATGCATGATTATTTATGATGTTCCAATGTGTTAACTAATATAAAATGATTTGTTTTATAAAGAAACTTTGGGCGTTACCAGTGTCTAGTTCGTTTAAATCGCAGTTTCCGTTTTCGCCGTTTGGGGACTCCCAAAACTAGCGTGTAATGCTCCCCAATTACCCAACTTACCCTAGAACAGTTTGGAATTACTCGGACTTTCAATTATCATCAAATAAACCATCGACCAGCTCATAAGTCCCGGCAGGTTCGTTAAACGATTAAAATGCTAGTTTCTTATTAAAATAATATATTTAAATTTCCAATTTCATAAGTAATCATGCAAATTGAATAAAAATCTAGGAATTTTTATACAAAGCCTTATTAACATGTATATTATCCAAAAATTATTAATCTATTTATTATAATTAATAATTTTGTTTTAATTAGCCGTTTAACCAAAAATTGGGGAATAATTACATCCGACTTTCAAAAATTCTAAAATTTATACTAAAGTGTTCCTATACGCTCATAAACTTGCAGTAAAATTTTCAGGTTGAAATAAATTTTCTAAAATGCATTTTTGGTTACCGAAAGTTCGATAATTCATGATTTTTAAAAATATACCAAGGGTCAGCCAATGTACCCCGAATCTTTTGGTATATCAGTTTCATGCCATAAACAACCTCTCTACAAAATTTGATGATTTATTGAGTCCGTTCGATAGTTTTGTCGCAATAACGCTATTAAACACCAATAAATTCACCAAATATTCTCAGAATGGCAAAAAAATACCAAATATTCGCAGAGACCTTGTTTTTATCATATATGGTTAGCCTGTGAAATTTTCAAGGTTTAACAATACCCACGCTAACAGTTATGCTAAAACAAAGTCTACTGCCTCTAAATTCAGTTTTCGGGTGTTATACCTGCCATTTCTCGATTTCTTAGGCATTTTCTATACTTCCAGAGGTTATATAGAGCTAGGTCTACACACCATGTATAACACAAATATGCATTCAACATCATCAATCAAGCCTTTTTACTAATCCTTTTCGGTTAGGGTTTGTTTTGTCCGATTATTGTCGTATTTTTATCCATAATTTGATGTTTTTCATCATAAAACACCATTTATGATCTTGTTATAGGTTTTTTTATGCTTAAACAGTCTCCATGGCCAAAGATATCCAGAATACTGGATCAAAACTAGTCCTCTTTGTTATATACATGTTTTAACATAAAAAGACATGAAAATACTATCCTAAAGCTTATTATACCTCGAGATTTGGCTAGGATTTGTTGTGTTCTTACTAGGGCAGAATGTTTAAGGTTTTGTGAGTGTGTTTTAAGTTGTGTGAAATGAAAAACAAAGAGAAAGGGGTGCCCCATTAGACCGATCGGAAGTCTCAAGGATCTTCTAGACCCTTTTGACTTTCAAATCTTGGGTTTTTGGGTAATTTGGAAGAGAATAAAACAGGTTTATAGTGTTAGGTTTGTTATCAGGTCTTAAACGCTCCCTCGGTTTCGCGAAATAACGCATTTATTCGCGCGGTTTTTCGTATTAAAAAAAAACAAACCCAACGTTAATGAAAAACCGAATGCTTTAACGTATTTAATCAAAATACATTATACTAATGTTGTATAATTGTTTTTTGGATTGACAAATGATGCAATGCATGTTTGGATGCTGCAGTGCGCGTTAAAATCGAACACGTTCCGCTAACCGGAAACTGCATCATTTAACGTGCTCACTATATGTTAAGACCACAAAATACTCATGTTATAGTCTAATTATCTTGTTAACGTAAATTTATACCCCTAGCATCGTTTACGACAGTCCGGTCGTGTTTAAATCGTTAATGCACTGTTAACCATAATTCTATCCCGTTTAACCTGTTTTCTGCATTCCAAGGTCCTAATATCAGTTTGTTAATTACTAACGTTCATATTTTAACTATAACATGCAATCGGATTCATCCGACGCACACACAGTATTGTTTCATTATACGTGTAACTTCACATTTCGAAAACCATAATTTAGTTCGTCGTAGGTCCTCACGTATCACAACAAGCATTCAAATTCACATTTACCCACTAACACGTCTATGCTATACACTATAGTTCATGTATTAGCCCATTCGTGTTTCCAAAATCATCTAAATGCTTACGACTTCGTACTGTTATCCATGTAACGCAATGCGTCAATTTAGGGTTTATGGTGAATCCTCACACATATGGTAAATGATCCATACAGTACGTTCTATAAGTCATATGTTAGTAGATTTTTATCCTCAAAATCATCAAAAGTCTAATCGATTGCACATCGTGTTCTGTTATCACGGACTAGCAACTGTTAGGTTTTACCGGGATTTCATAGTTGCTACATAGTTAATTCTCAACAATTCTTTTATGCGATAAAGTTGCATCAATATGTCTTTGATAAGATTTATTTGTTTCTATTATGCGATAAATATATATATCTTTATTGAGTTTGCAATTATGACTTTACTAAGTAGTATGTGATGTTAAATTTCCTTGGAAATATGCTGGATAAGTTTCAAGCGCACGCAGAGTCTATGTTGGAAATTTTTTAAATGTGATGAATGGAAATTTAGTGAGATTATTAATATTAAATTCTACATATAGTGACAAACTCTTGAGTAGAGTTATTTATGTCACTTGTTTAATTTTCTATTAGTATAATAAACTTTTCATGTGGTGTATTGATGTCTTTTATGACAATTGATTAGAGACTTTATGGCAAAATTAAGTAATTTTCATGTGGTGTATTGATGTCTTTTATGACAATTGATTAGAGATTTTATGGCAAAATTAAGTCTCTAATTATGTTTGACTTTTCACCACCCATGACTCTTGCATACGTAGTAGGCTATGTGCCTCTTTTGATGGGGCTAGATACAAGAAAGAGAGATGTATGCATGAATAGTCCTTGGAGAAGAAGTACTTGATGACCCATATGTTGGGAACATATAGAGATAAGTTTCTCTACACGATTTAACTACATTTCTATTCTTAGTTTCCAAAAGTTCCAACACTATGATTTTACCCGGTGTAACCTCAGGCGCGTGGCCTTCTCCGGTAGTACAGACTGCTTCGGGTGTTGTAACCTGGGAGGCAGACGCGTCGTCTTTAGTAGAGGCGCGAAATCTGTTTTAAGGGAAGTGTGTTGAACACGTGCCTTAGCCACAACCGTCAACATTTGTTTGTTCTTTTTGTAGGAAATTAATGTACAAGAAGACGTGGTTCAAGACCTCGTTGAAGGATACACAAAGGTTTGAAAACACAATAGACTATACAAGAAGACGCGGTTAAAGCTCTTGTTGAAGACCATAGTTTGAATCAATTTAAATACATATGTTGTATTATACGTTATATTCGTAAGGATTTGTACAAGGTACATGTACTATAATTTTCCCAAATATGTAAAGAGGATATCTTTACTATTTTTTATATTTATTTATATAATTTTTATTATTATCGTGACCCATGTCCTACAAAGAATACAAGAATTAAATCATCATAAAGTGATGGTGTAGTTGTGTGGGATTTATCACCAACTTTAATTTGTGATTTCTAAATCTAAATGGTCATGTTTTATATAAAATGACTTAAATTTTCTAATACGTGTGTTAGAAAATGTGTATCATAAATACAAGGTTAGAGATTGTACATTGTATAAGCCATAAGGAATGGAAATGTTTATGTAAACATTTAATTGCCTATTTTGCATAGTTTTTAGAATTCAAATGGTTTGCTACTCTTGCTAGAGGTAGCATTTGTTGAACAAAGTAACAATCTCGTGAATATGATTTGGTGGAAAACAACTTGGTGTTGTTGTGAACAAATTTAATTGTTCAAGTTTGCTACTTAAATGTAGCATTTGTAACAACTTGGTGTTGTTTTGAGCAAACTTGTCCAAGTTCAAAGTTTCAAGATGAAATGGGAACTTGTACTTACAAGTGCATGGAGTCTTATTGAGGGAGTACCTCAAGACATGCTATGGGACGACATCGTTGAAAAGAGTTCGGTCAGATTATAAATTGTTGAAGATAAAAGCACTTTGCTATTTGATGTCTATATATTGTCTATGCTTTCGTTTAAATTTCAAAAGTGATTGGCACTTATGATTTAGTTTCTTATGTATTTTATTGTTTTGTGTTCAATATCTTCGGATAACACATGCATTTTTTACAAAGAAATAAATCACTAATGTTTGTGACGCATAAATTATTTTTATGGAAAATAATTATAGCGTCGGTTATACATTGTTAAAAAGAATATATGGTTTTAAACGAACAGTACATGAAAATACTTGGACATAAACAACTTGGGAGTTGTTACATTGACTAAAAGTCAAAGACATAACATTAAATGTATAACCACATCATAAGTGAGTAATGAAAGAATGTAGTGAGTATATTGAGATGAAATACACTAACGACATTCATGTCGACATACTTCATTAGAAGTCATTGGAAAATTCACAAGTGTGAATTCTAACATATGAAAGTAAAAGTACTATATGTTATTGTATATCTTTAATAAATCTTGCGAGATTTATAAGTAGATGCGTCTACCACTTGATTATTGTTAGATCTATATGGAGATTTTACCTTCAATTGGGAGAGCATCCTAAATATACATATCTCCTAATGAATAACAATAGATGTGTGCAAATCACTTATGGCAAAATTATGAATGCCATGTTGTTGAGTGTCGATCTAGTTGACTCTATCTCATACATAATAGTGATTGTAGACGAGAAACATTCATCTTGTTGGTGATGAATGTGAGCACCAAGTGACTTGGATTTAGACTTATATTTAAGTCCTTATGAGTCAATGGTAAAGCATTGGAGATCAAAGGTAAACAAGTTATGTTCCTTAATTGAATGATAAAAATTAGCTATGTGCTATATACAATAATTTGTGAGACCTTCCTAAATATTGATGTTTTAGGATTATGAATAAGTCTCAGTATTTTGTCTTAACAAGGGATGAATGTTGCAAAGTGATATTATGATATCCTTAGGGCTGTGAAGAATCAGAATGATGCATCTTCTGTTCACATGCTAAAGTATTGTAGTCTAAAGCATGCTAGACTAGTACTTGGTTAATTATGGGTCTTGACGGAGACTAATTAACTCTAAACATTCAAATGTGTATAAACACAAAAAGAATTTGTGTATAGACAAAGTTGAGGGAGAATTTTCATTCATTATAAGGAAAAGACATGTAAAATTTTAAGAGTTTGTTCGAAAAACTAATGAGGAGAACTCATTGTCTAAGCTTATTCTAGATGTTAAATTAGAATTATTCAAAGTTGGTGACAAACTTATGACAATGGCATGTGTTGCTTTGGTCAGCTCGAAAGCTTATGTAAGCTAATGCAATATGAGTTGAATTCACTGATACAATGAGGTTGATCTTGTTCAATCATATGTGTATAAATGTTATCATAAGTGATGTTTCAGAAATGTTGATCAAATGGCAAGAAATGTGGGGGAGGATCCATTTAAGAGACAACCCTATAAGGGTATGTAGAAATGGTTCTCATTAACCCATCTAGATGTTATCCAATAACACTTAAATGTGGGGGTGTCTTGCATTTGTTTTTGGCAATAAGGAATTTGTAATCGAATCTAACATTGCAAATAGACGACTAAGTGGAGGACACAAATATCGTAGTGCATAATGGAGATGTGTTTGCCTTAAATGATAAATATATTATTCTAAGACAAATATTATAACCAGATTCAGGTGGCCACTAAGCTTATAGTCTTAGAAGTTGACAATAGGCTATGTTAACTTTCGAGTTACGAACACGTCATGATAATTGATCTCAACTACAAAGTTATCTTTAGTGACTTGTCAAAGATAATGTTATGGATCCAACAACCTGAGGGTTTATTAGAGATCAAGTTGTGGAATGAGACTAAAGCCCATGGAAAAAGGATGTGTGAAGGAAACCTACCTTAGTTGACTGGAGATCCCAAGATCTAAGTTCAATAGGACAATGAATTCATATGCGTAAGGGTGGTCACTATGGGGGCATAGCTGATATGCATAAGCTAGTATATATGGTCATATATGTAATAACCCATGTTTCGAAAGTTAAAGTCAAAGGAAGAAAAGATTGCTAATTGCGATCTGTCACTCCTTGCTCAACTACTTTTTTGACTTCTTTGACTTGTAATCGAATCTATTATTTATTTGTTTTAGTTGTATCATGTGGATTATCTATTAATAATCGAGGTTTAATCGCTATTTAATCGCATGTTTAATCGCTAATCGACTTATCGCTAACGCATTCGCAACTCGAATTATGTGTTCTGGATATTGTTTTACGTGTGTGTGCTATTATGTGTTACTTGTGCATGTTATGTTTATGTTGAGGTGTTTAATCGCAATCGCAATTCTATCGCATCGCAATCTAAATCGCAAACGCTAAACGCAAGTTATTTATAGTGATTGTATGTTAGATATTGTAGTTAGGTTATTTGTGTAACTAATGGGTAATACTATCGCATCGCTCACTCGAATCGCATCGCAACGCTCAACACACGAATCGAAACGACAAAACTCAATGCGCCGGACACCTGGATCGAGTGGCCAACCGATCGAGTGGCCATCTGATCGGATTGCCATCCGATTGGTGACCAATCCGACACTTCAGTACTTTCCCTTTATGGAAACCCTATAAATACCCTCCTGTCACATCATTTGTGAAACGTTCCAAGCTTCCTTCTCTCGATTTCTCGCGAATCTTGTAAGTTTTCAACTCAAATCTTGTACTTCTATGATCTACACGCACTCCTTCATCTTTTTCACCTTTAAATCTCAACTTTTAACCGTGAAATCACCAGATTTGAGGTGTTCTAGGGTGATGTCATCATGGGGTTCTTATGAACTTCAAGGTTTGGCTTCATTCCACCAAGAACAACTTAGATCTGAAGGATTTCCACATGAATAATCAATGTTTTCGCATAGATCTACACATATTCATGGTTAAAAGGATTGAAAGATGGGTTTCTAACTTTCTTTCAACTCTTTTACACTCAATGCACTCAAAACCGATAGAATCAGAGTTCCTTCTGATCTTCTACTCTTTCTTAGTGATGTGTTAGTTCAAGATCTGAATTCTATCTGAGAGACAACAGATTTCGGGTTAAACATGAACAACCGTCTCGAACAGTGAACTGATCGGACTAGGGTGGTTCCTGTTCGATCGGATCACTTGGGTCATGACGAGGTTCTGTTCTTTAATACGTTGTCAAACCGTCTCGAACAAACCGCAGACTTTCAAAATAACCAAGTTCAAGACGATCAGATGCGTTGGGACGGATTGCCGTCCGGTCGGATTACCGTCCGATCGAACTGCAATCCGATCGGATTGCACTTGAGCTTCCAAACACTTAATCATTTCCAAGTTTTCAAAGGACTGAACGTCGAACGGATTGCCGTCCGAACGGATTGCCATCCGATCGAACGACCATCTGATCATGTGACATTTGGAACTTTGGTACTTGATCATTTTCAAAGGGCAACAGTTTCCAACGGATTGCTATCCGATTGGATTGCCATCCGATCGAGTAACCATCCTGCTGTAAACTTGTTCTCACTAAGTGTCTTACCAATAGGATCGCTATACTTCTCTATTTTCAAAATGCTACAACGAAAACTTCAACGAATTTCAATCCAATCGAATGGCCATCCGATCAGATGACCATCCGAACAGATTGATATCCGATCGACTGACCATCCGATCGGATTACCATTCGACACTTGGTCACCTTTCACCGTTTTACGCACCGCTCTTCGCTTATGCTATCGTTAACTGTTCAGGCTAATCTCTCTCAGCGCTCCCTTCAATCCAAGAGAGTGTTTACTTGTTAAACACAATCTGTGAGTATACTCGATCCCTTTTTGCTTTATGCACTTTTGGGTGTTACATACGTTACATATTCTAAATCACAATCGAACACACAACGCAAATACTATTTATACGCTGACCGTTTTTGCATGTTACTTATTACTCGATGAATGCTTGTATGTTATGTTAACACAATGATTGTTGCGTGACGCCTTAGCAACGATAGTACTATTTGTTTGGACTAAGCACCTGTCGTGGACAGGGGTTGTTAACGTTACCTTTTCACGTGTCACAGTGGTGATATGTGTTGTGCATTCTACAACTCGCAGTCTAGTATGTGCATATTTCATTGTCGATAACCTACTGGCTTCGCATTATACATGTTACATGTTGGTTATGCGTAAACGATTTCGAACTCTATTATTACTATTAAACTTGTATGCTAACCTTTACACTATGTGTATTGACCTCTATTTTAACGTATGTGACAGGTGCTTAAGATGCTAGGAATTGATGTGCTTTGGTGAATCAAGCTAGGGGTCTAGTTATGTCACGCTTAAATCTGAGTCGTCGGAACAATATTTGTTTTTTAGACAATTATTTGTAATAACTCTTTTTATTTGGATATGTTGTGGTATGGGACACGACGTTTAATTATCTGGTAATGAATAGTTGTTATGGATACTCATGGACATTCGGTTTCGCTCAGTGCCATGCCCCGATGTTTCCGCCATCGGTTGGGGTGTGACAGATTGGTATCAGAGCCATAACTATAGGGAATTAGGCGAGACTCAACCTAGTCAGGGTCGATGTCTTAGAAACGACCTCGTCTATAGTCTAAGTACCAACTGACCGACTTGTGCATACCCAGTATGGGTTCTTGCACGAGTTTACTCGCTATTACTCGCTCGAACTCACTGTACACTACACTTTTGCGCGAACATCGCATACTACAGTTCTGTGTAAAATCAGCCTTTCCTAAGGCTGGACGTACACACAAACGAATGATCTGGTTAAGATTAGGTGTGAAAACCGCAAACTCTCGACCAGATTACTCGTTCGAATTGCTATCTTTACTATAAAACAAGAGAATTTGCGTTGAATCAGGAGTGAAATCCATACTTTGATGCAAATCTTCTTATCTATGATTTTACCATACAATCAGGGATGTAGTCGCTAAGTTATGGGTGAAACCCGAACCTTGATGACACATTCCACTCTATATTTTTGATTTTACAAAGATCTCACCAAAGTCTCGACGGACTCCAACGACTTGAAGTCACACTGCAACTGGAAGGATGCGTGCCGTTCGCCCAAATCGAAGCGAGAGCACAGTCCTGAAAGCCAAAAGTGTGTACCAAAAGTCTTTGTGAATAGTCGAATCACTTTGGACAGTCGACATCTATCAGCCGCAGACAATCTATTCTCGACTTTTATGTGATTCGATTATGAGCCTGCAACTGCTGACTCTGATATTTGACTTTTTATGAGGATTTTATGTGTTTTATGTGGTTTTACCTGGTTTTCGACTTTGGTGGTTTATACGCTTTTCGCTTCTCGCTTTGATCGACACACACAATATGCACTGCACACCTATCTCAAATCGCTAACAAATCGTTATTGTCTGTGGACGATCGCATGCTATGATACTCGCTTATGCTGTGTTACTCGCTGTGTACTCGCTAATCGCATAACGCTATTCTCAAACGTGCGAACTTTGAATGATAGGTGAATACGTGCAAAATATAATATGGTTTCTGTGATCTGACTGCCTTATGCGTCTATGTGATTACGTGCTTTTGTGCTCTATGTGCTTATGTGATTATGTGATTTATGTGCCTACGTGTCTATGTGTTTGTATGGTTGATGTGTTCCAGCGCTTTAGTAGTACTAGGCGTGAGTGTGGTGAGATTCGATTAAATAGCGTTTTGAATCCTATGGCGCTGTCTAGTGCAGACAATGTCGTCATTTGGATCATTTCACTCGCGCTCCGCTCGCCGCAATCATGATGACAAACGCATCGCCGCCCTCGTCGCTAAGCAAATGGCGAAAGTTATCCCCCAGATTGTTAGTGAGCTGAATGAAAACGCTAGCAAGTCTTCTGAAGAGTCCAGGACTGATGCTCCTAAAGCTGCTTTCAGCTTCAAGCAGTTCAAAGCTTGCGGCCCGAAAGAGTTTACCGGTGAAGATGGGCCTACGGCCATGTTACAATGGTTTGATTCTATCGAAGTCACCCTGCGCCAGAGTGGCTGTCCTGATAATCTCCGTACTCTTAATGCCACTGGCGTCTTCCAATCCCGAGCTCTGGATTGGTGGACGGCTGAGAGAAACAAACGCGGAAATGATGCAGCTTACGGGCTGACATGGGATGAGTTGAAGGACGTCATGATGCAAGAGTTCTGCCCTCCCCACGAGCTATAACACCCCGTGTTTCGAAAGTCAAAGTCAAAGTCAAAGTCAAGATTGAAGTCAAAGGAAGGCAAGATTGCTAATTGCGATCTGTCACTCCTTGCTCAACTACTATTTTGACTTCTTTGACTTGTAGATAATCTATTTATGTTATCGTGTTAGTTGTATTATGTGGAGTACTTGTTAATAATCGAGGTTAAATCACATATTAATCGCATGTTTAATCGATTTATCGCTTATCGCTATCGCATTCGCAACCCGAATTATGTGTTATGGATATTGTCTTACGTGTGTGTGCTATTATGTGTTACTTGTGCATGTTATGTTTATGTTGAGGTGTTAATCGCAATCGCAATTCTATCGCATCGCAATCGAATCGAGAACGCTGAACGCAAGTCAATTATAGTGATTGTATGTTAGATATAGTAGTTGGGATTAAAAGTAATTTAAGGGGTAATTCTATCGTATCGCCCGCTCGAATCGCATCACAAAGCTCTACACGCGAATCGAATCGAAACAACTAAACTCATCGCGCCGAACTCATGGATCGAGTGGCCAACCGATCGAGTGGCCATCCGATCGGATTGCCATCCGATCGGGTTGCCATCCGATCGGGTTGCCACCCGATCGGGTTTCCACCCGATCAGACTGTCACCCGAACGACCAGCCTTTTCCTCACTTTCCTTTTAGGAAACCCTATAAATACCCTCACATGTCACATCACTTGATGTGACAGCTCTCTACAAGACCCAGCCGCACTTCAGCCACATTTCTCTCGATTTCTCTCGATTCTTGTAAGTTTTCAACCTAAATCTTGTACTTTCTTGATCTACACGTATTCCTACGCCTTTCTATCTTTTGAATCTTAACTTTTAACCGTGAAATCACCAGATTTGAGGTGTTCTAGGGTGATGTCATCATGGAGTTCTTATGAACTTCAATGTTTGGCTTCATTCCACCAAGAACAACTCAGATCTGAAGGATTTCCACAACATTTATTTATAATTTCACTTAGATCTACACGAATTCATGGATAAAGGGATTGAGAGAAGGTTTTCCAACTTTCTTTCAACTCTTTTACACTCAATGCACTCAAACCCGATGGAATCGGAGCTTGTTCTGATCTTCTACTCATTCTTAGTGATGCATTAGTTCAAGATCTGAATTCTATCCGGGAGATATATTGATTTCGGGTTTGAACATGAACTACCGACTCGAACCATGAACCGGTCGGACTAGGGTAATTCCTGTTCGGTCGTTGTTCAAACAAGATATCAAAACGTCTAGTTCAAAGCTTGTTCAAACAAGATATCAAAACGTCTAGTTCAAAGCTTCAACACCTCAAACAGAAACAAGTGTTAGGACGATCAGACCGTTGGGACAGATTGCCGTCCGATCGGATTGCCATCCGATCGACCGGCCATCCGATCGGATTGCACTTAGTTCCATACTTAAACTATTTTTCAAACTATTCAAAGGATCTGAACGTTGAAACGGATTACCACCCGATCGGATTGCCATCCGATCGAGTGACCGTCCGATCGTGTGACGTTTGGGACTTAGATACTTAGATAATTTTCAACATGCTCAGTACGTACGAATTGCCACCTGATCGGATATCCATCCGATCGAGTGACCGTCCTGCTGTGAACTAGTTCTCAAACTGAGAAGTCTCGCCAATCGGATTGCGGTCCGATCGAACGACCGTTCGATCGACCGACCTGAAAGGTAGAGATACTTCTCTATTTTTAAAATGCTACAATGAAAACTTCAAAGTACAAACCATCATACACAAACACATCCTCACCAAACGAGGTGACAATCCAATCGAATGGCCATCAGATCGAATGACCATCCGAACGGGTTGCCACCCGATCAACTGGCCATCCGATCGGATTGCCATCTGATCGGATTACCATCCGATCCTTGGTACACTTGCATCGTTTTACGTGCCGCTTATCGTTTATGCTATCGTTCTGATCAGGATAAACTCGCTCTAGCGCTCCCTTCAATCCATTAACTCTATCGCTGTGAGTATACTCGAACCCTTTTTGCTTTATGCACTTTTGGGTGTTACATACGTTACTTATTCTAAATCACATCGAACACACTACGCAATACATTAATGCTAACCGCTACCGCATGATATACGTGATTCGATAAATGCTTGTTTGTTATGTTTACACATAGATTGCTGTCTACCTGCCTTAGCAACGATAGTACTATAGTTTGGACTCAGCACCTGTTCACTCAGGGGTTGTTAAGGACTATTAATCACATGATTCGTAGTGGTGAATATGTGTTACGAACTGCATTACGCAGTCAACCCGCAGTCATTAGTATTGATAGGATCATGTCGATAACTTACGTGCTTCATTTCACACGTTGTACGTGCTGGTTATGCGTAAACGATTTCAAACTCTATTATGCTATTATCAAACTTGTATGCTCACCTTCACACTATGTGTATTGACTTTTACTTTAACGTATGTGGCAGGTGCTTAAGATGCTAGGACGCCTTGTTTGCTGTGTGATGAAATCAAGGCTAGGAAAGAGTCTAGAAACAAATAAACAAACTATCTTATTTGAAATCTGAGTTGTTGGATCAGTATTTGTTTATGAGATAATTATTTGTAATAACTGTTTTATTTAGATATGTTATGGTATGGGACATGACGTTTTAAATATCTGGTAATTAATAGTTGTTATGGATACTTATGGACAATCTGTTTCGCTCAGTGCCGCGACCCGATGTTTCCGCCATCGGTTGGGGTGTGACAGATTGGTATCAGAGCCATAACTATAGGGAATTAGGCAAGACTCGACCTAGTCCGGGTTGATGTCTTAGAACGACCTAGTCTATAGTCTAAGTACCAACAGACCGACTTGTGCATACCCGGTAGGGGTTTGTACGAGCTTACTCGTTATTTCTCGCTCAAACTCGTTGTACACTACACACTTGCGCGAACATCGCATACTACAGTTCCGCGCAAGATCAGCCTTTTCTAAGGTTGATTACACACACAAACGAATGATCTGGTTAAGATTAGGTGTGAAAAACCGCAAACTCTCGACCAGATTACTCATTCGAATTGCTATTTTTACTATAAAACAAGAGAGTTGCGTTGAATTAGGAGTGAAATCCCCACTTCGACGCAAATCTCCTTATCTATCTCATGGTTTACCATACAAAACAGGAATGTAGTCACTAAGTTAGGGGTGAAACCCGAACCTTGATGACTCGTTCCACTCCCTAATGTGGTTTTACAAAACTCTCACCAAAGTCTCGATGGACTCCAACGACTTGAAGTCACACCAAACTGGAAGGATGTGTGCCATTCGCCCAAATTTGAGGCGAGAGCGCAGTCCCGAAGGCCAAAGTGTGCACCAAAAGTCCTTGTGAATAGTCGAATCACTTTGGGAAGTCGACGTCTATCACACCCGAGACAATCTACTCTCGATTTCTATGTGTTTTTATTCTGAGCCCGCAACTGCTGACTCTGATATTTGTCGATTGTATGTGGAATTTATGTGTTTATTGTAATTATACGTTTCGATTTTGGTGGTTTATTCATTTTCGCTGTTTATTTCGATCAACACGCACAACTCACACTACACGATCGTCCACAAATCGCTGGTCATTGTTCGCAATCGCTGCTCGATACTCGCAATCGCTATAATTAATCGCTATACACGCTGCGAAAGATAGGGAAAACGTGCTACATATAGTTAGGTTTTTGTATTCTGATTGCCTCATGTGCTTCTGTGCCTTACGTGCTTATGCGTCTCCGTGCTCTACATGATTATGTGCTTAAGTGTTTATGTGCCTATGTGATACTGTGTTTATGTGGATACGTGTTCCTGAGCTTTATAGTAATCGCTAGACTATACTAGGAATAATCGAAATTTGTGTTGAGTCCTGTGGCGATGTATGTTGCAGAGAATGTCGTCATCTGGATCTCGCGCTACTCAAGCTGCTCATCGAAAGCAAGCAGATAAATGCCTCGCCGCTATGGTTGCTAAGAAAATGGAGAAAGTTGTTCCTCAAAACGTCAGTGAACTGTACGAAAATGTGAGCAAATCTTCTGAAGAGTCCAGGACTGAAACCCCTAAGGCTGCTTTTAGCTTCAAGCAGTTTAAAGCTTGTGGACCGAAATAATTTACTGGAGAAGATGGTCCTACGGCCTTATTTCAATGGTTTGATTCGATCGAGGTCACCCTGCGCCAGAGTGGCTGTCCTGAAGATCTTCGCACTCTGAATGCTACCGGCGTCTTCCAATCCTGAGCGCTAGATTGGTGAACGGCCGAAAGAAACAAACGCAGAAACGATGCAGTTTATGGTCTGACGTGGGATGAGTTGAAGGACGTCATGTTGGAAGAGTTCTGCCCTCTCCACGAGCGCTAAAAGTTGGAGGACGAATTCTGGCATATCAAGCAGAAGGATGGTGACAATGCTGCTTTAACTGCTCGCTTCAAGCAGCTTAGCATAATCTGTCCTGATCAAGTCAAGACTCCTGATGTAGCGATCAAGAAGTATATTCGAGCTCTGCCAGATTGTGTCGCAGATTTTGTGCAAGCTTCAAAACCAGCAATAATCGAGGAAACTTACCTGCTTGCCGCTGAAATAAACGACAAGCGAGTCAAGTCTGGCTACTGGGATAAAGCCGCCAAGAATCTACATCAAGCTACCACCGCACCAACCGCTGAAACCGCCACCACTCCTCAGTCTTCAAAAGCCTCTCGTCGCAAGAGGAAGAACAACAGCAACTCCAGTAACAAGAACTGTGATGTAACCACTGCTGCCCCACTACAAGCTGTACCAGCTCAGCAGCAAACTCAACACCTCCAAGTCGCGACACCGGTAACCCAAGCACCGCCGGCAAAGCGTGCTTATACTGGTCCTCACCCTGCCTGCTTGACTTGCACCTATCACCACCAAGTGGGAATCGCCTGCAGATTTTGTGTACACTGCAACATGTACGGCCATTTCACCGCCAACTGCCGTATAGGTCCACGACAAGCACCAGCTCCAGCTAATGCTCATCAAGCTCTACTTCCTGCTCCTCAAGAGCAACAAGCAGCTCCTGCACCCGTTGTCAATGCTAGAGTCTACTTTGCGTGTGGTGATCCCAACCACTTCGCAAACATGTGCCCCAATCGGGTTGTGAAGCAAGAGCAACAACAGCAGCAGCCTCAGTAGCAATAGCAACAATAACAACAAGCCGCTCGTGTTGGAACTTTCAACATTAATGTGCGCCAGGCTCAGGCTGACAACAACGTGGTCAATGGTACGTTCCTTGTGAATGGTATTTATGCTTCGTGTTTGTTTGATACCGGGGCCAATAACTATTTTGTATCCTTTGAGTTCGAAAAGCTTCTTAATCGTAAGCTCGCTCATCTCCCCTCGACGTTCGATGTTGAAGTTGCCACCGGAAGAACCGTCTCCGTCAACTCTGTTCTTCATGATAGTACTCTCGAACTCAACAATCACATCTTTCCTATCGACCTTATTCCGATGCAGCTCGGTAGTTTAGACGTCATAATAGGCATGGACTTTCTTCGCGAAAACCATGCCGAAGTTGTTTGCTTCGATAAGATGATTCGATTCTCGCTCGCTAATGGTGTTCAATTGTGTGTGTATGGTGAAACTCTCTCTAAGGACCTCAAGCTTATGTCATGTATCCAAGCTAGCAAGTATCTCCGCAAGGAATACAGAGCTTTCTTGGCTAATATTGTAGTAGCGGAGAAGGAAAAGAAAGGAAAGACTGAAGTGAAAGACGTTCCTGTTGTTTGTGAATTCCCTAACGTTTTTCCTGAAGATCTCCCAGGTCTACCTCCGAGTCGTGATATCGACTTTCGCATCGACCTCATTCCTGGAGCAAACCCTGTTGCAAGAGCTCCTTTTCGACTCGCTCCGTCCGAAATGCGCGAACTCTCGAGTCAGCTCCAGGAATTGCTTGACAAAGGCTTTATTTGCCCTAGCACCTCTCCTTGGGGCGCACCAGTCCTTTTCTTCAAAAAGAAGGATGGGTCGTTCCGGATGTGCATCGACTATCGGGAATTGAATAAACTGACGATCAAGAATCATTACCCTCTGCCTCGCATTCATGATTTGTTTGACCAGTTACAAGGTGCTACGTGTTTCTCCAAGATTGATCTACGCTCAGGCTACCACCAATTACGCATACAAGAGGAGGATATTCCGAAGACCGCTTTTCGCACCCGATACGGCCACTACGAGTTCGTTGTTATGCCTTTTGGTTTAACAAACACACCTGCGGTTTTTATGGATCTGATGAATCGCGTGTGTAAACCTTTTCTTGACCGCTTCGTCATCGTGTTCATTGATGATATCCTGATCTATTCCAAGTCGAAAGCCGAACACGCGCAACATCTACATTTGGTTCTCGAGCTACTCTGGGGGAATCGACTCTATGCCAAGTTCTCCAAGTGTGAATTCTGGCTGGAGGAGGTTCAATTCCTCGGTCACATTGTTAATAGTCAAGGTATTCACGTCGACCCCGTGAAGATCGAAGCTGTCAAGAGTTGGGTCACACCCAAGAACCCGTCTAAAGTCCGTTCTTTTCTCGGCCTAGCCGGCTATTATCATCGATTTATCGAAGGATTCTCTAAAATCGTTGTGCCGCTCACCTCTCTCATGCAAAAAGACAAGCCTTTTGTTTGGGGAACTGGACAAGAGACTGCATTTCCAACCCTCAAGTACATGCTTTGCAATGCTCATGTTCTCACTTTACCCGACGGAAACGATGACTTTATTGTCTATTGTGATGCCTCGAACGTTGGCTTTGGTTGTGTTCTCATGCAGCGAAACAAGGTTATTGCTTACGTATCTCGTCAGCTCAAGATCACGAGAAGAACTACACAACCCACGACCTCGAGCTAGGCGCAGTTGTTTTTGCGTTAAAGATTTGGCGACACTACCTTTATGGTACGAAGTGTACGATCTTCACCGATCATAGGAGCCTACAACATATCTTTGATCAGAAAGAACTAAATATGCGTCAAAGCCAGTGGGTGGAACTTCTCAATGATTATGACTGTGAGATTCGTTATCATCATGGCAAAGCAAATGCCGTTGCCGACGCTCTCAGCAGACGGAGCTATTTGCACAGCGCCCCGTAATATTCAAGCCCAATATGATCTTGAAACCCTCATCCGCGAAGCCCAACATGCCTGCTTTAATGAACGTACTTTGAAGAAGGAAAGGATTCTCAACGATGGAGCCCAGCTAGAAAATAAGTCGAATGGGATATTCCATTATCTGGACCGAATTTGGGTTCCTAAGTGAACCAATTTACGACAGATTTTGATGGACAAAGCCCACAAGTCCCGATATTCTATTCATCCCGGTGCCGATAAGATGTACCAGGACCTGCGCTACAAGTATTCGTGGCCGGGCATGAAGAGGGATATCGCCCTCTATGTTTCAAAATGCCTGACTTGCTCGAAGGTCAAGGCTGAGCACCAAAGACCCTCTGGCTTACTCGTTCAACCCGAGGTCCCTGTGTGGAAGTGGGAGAGTATAGCTATGAACTTCATAACGAAGCTTCCGCGCACGCCCTCAGGTCACGATAGCATCTGGGTTGTCGTTGACCGTCTGACTAAATCTGCTCACTTTCTGCCAATACATGAAGACTACAATGTAGAAAAATTAGCCTGAATCTACACCAAAGAGATCATTTGTCGACATGGGATGCCTCGCGACATCATTTCTGACCGCGATTCTCGGTTTACCTCGCGTTGTTGGGAAACATTTCAAGCTGCTCTCGGTACTGTGCTTAATCTAAGTACCGCATTTCATCCCCAAACCGACGGTCAGACTGAAAGAACGATTTGTACCCTTGAAGACATGCTCCATTCGTGTGTCATAGATTTCGGTGGTAATTGGGACGCATACTTACCTTTGGTTGAATTCTCGTACAATAACAGTTATCATTCCAGCATTCAAATGGCACCATTTGAGGCATTGTATGGAAGAAGATGTCGATCGCCTATTGTATGGCACGAGATCGGGCACTCGCAACTAACCGGTCCTGAGCTATTGCAAGAAACGACTGACAAAATCCTCTAAATTCAAGACAATCTACAGAAAGCTCGGGGTCGTCAGAAAAGTTACGCCGATAGACGACGCAAGCCCCTCGAATTTGACGTTGGCGACCATGTACTCCTAAAGGTGTCACCTTGGAAGGGTGTGGTCAGATTCGGAAAGAGAGGAAAGCTCGCGCCTCGATATGTGGGACCCTTTAAGATTCTGGAAAGGATCGGAAAGGTGGCTTACAGACTCAAACTACCGGAGGAACTTAACAACGTCCACCCGACTTTCCACGTTTCGAACCTCAGATAGTGTCTGGCTGAGCATGATTTACATGTACCCCTCGAGGATCTCCAAGTAAATGAAACATTACACTTCGTGAAAAAGCCTGTCGAGATCATGGACCGCCAAACCAAGCAACTCTGATGCTCACGCATTCCCATTGTGAAAGTCCGATGGGAACGCAAACCAGGCGCAGAGAACTCGAAAGCGACATGAAGGCGAAGTACCCGCAGTTGTTTGTTACGACTTCGACCTAATTTCGGGATGAAATTCGCTTAAGAAGGGGAGGCTATAACACCCCGTGTTTCGAAAGTCAAAGTCAAAGTCAAGATTGAAGTCAAAGGAAGGCAAGATTGCTAATTGCGATCTGTCACTCCTTTTTTGACTTCTTTGACTTGTAGATAATCTATTTAAGTTATCGCGTTAGTTGTATTATGTGGAGTACTTGTTAATATTGAGGTTTAATCGCATATTAATCGCATGTTTAATCGATTTATCGCTTATCGCTATCGCATTCACAACTTGAATTATGTGTTCTGGATATTGTCTTACGTGTGTGTGCTATTATGTGTTACTTGTGCATGTTATGTTTATGTTGAGGTGTTAATCGCAATCGCAATTCTATCGCATCGCAATCGAATCGAGAACGCTGAACGCAAGTCAATTATAGTGATTGTATGTTAGATATAGTAGTTGGGATTAAAAGTTATTTAAGGGGTAATTCTATCGTATCGCCCGCTCGAATCGCATCGCAAAGCTCTACACGTAAATCGAAACAACTAAACTCATCGCGTTGAACTCACGGATCGACTGGCCAACCGATCGAGTGGCCATCCGATCGGATTGCCATCCGATCGGGTTGCCATCAGATCGAGTTGCCACCCGATCGGACTGTCACCCGATCGACTAGCCTTTTCCTCACTTTCCTTTTAGGAAACCCTATAAATACCCTCACATGTCACATCACTTGATGTGACAGCTCTCTACTCGACCCAGCCGCACTTCAGCCTCATTTCTCTCGATTTCTCTCGATTATTGTAAGTTTTCAACCTAAATTTTGTACTTTCTTGATCTACACGCACTCCTACACCTTTCTATCTTTTGAATCTTAACTTTTAACCGTGAAATCACCAGATTTGAGGTGTTTGATGTGTGCAAAATGCAACATATAAATTTCATCAATTGTGGCATAAAACTAACCCCTTTTTTAGTACTAATGTTGGAAAAAGTGTGCTTTTGTCTTCCTTTTGTATTTTCAAGATTAAATGAGCTCAAATTAACAAAAGAAGCAAAAAGACATCAAAATCTAACATAAATACAAGAAAAGGAACAAGACGTGACATGCCCGACCCCACGACAGCATCTTCCCAAGCAAAACAAGAAGACAGGAGACTGAACACGCCCCGTGCTCAGCCAGCACGGGGGCGTGCCCAAGTGTCAGCAGAAAAGACAAAGTGGTAGAAGCTTCTATTGCCCACCACGGGCCCGTGCTCAGCGGACACGGGGCCGTGGTCAACTATAAGATTCACACAATCCAGGCAAATCTTCATAGTACAAAGATTCTTCTCCACACGGGGTCGTGCTCAGCGGACACGGGGGCGTGGTCAACTAATAAGACAAAGCTGCATTAAATGAAGAAAGAGAGGATGTGGACACGGGGCCGTGCCCACTGGACACGGGGCCGTGCCCGAGCTTCTGTTCAGCCTATAAATAGGAGTGCTTGGCTCAAGCTCAAACCATCCCTTGGCACACCACCTCTCTCACACTTCACCCACCACCCACCACCACCATAACACCATCATCCACCACCATCATCCATTGTCCATCGTAGAGTGTGTGAGTCGTCTCGGGATCCAAGATTGATCGTAAGAGTTCTTGACAATCAAGGCCATGTTTGCCTAAGTCTCTTACATCACTTGGTGAAGACAAGTGTCTAGTGTAATACTTTTTATTTCTAATCTTTTCGCACTTTTTATTTGGTTTTGTATTAATGACTTTAATAACTAGTTGCTTATGTTGAAGGTGATCTTTCCTTATCGTTTGTCCGTGGTGTCTTGGCATTATTTTACTGTCTATATAAAATAAAATATTTTCACCATTCATATCTCCATGGTCTATATGGAGGTATGTTGGCTACCTGGTCGGGGGTTAAGGGAACGGTTTGGTAAAGGTCTTGCCATTGTTCAGCGTTTAGAGGTCCTGCAATGGTCCTGGGTCAAATTTAGTAGGACCTCCTTCAATACTTAACGGTATTGGATGGCGGGGGTCCAAACTCTTTGATCCCCTCATAAGTTAACTACTATTAATACTATAACCCGGCTATTTAGGACTGTATCCCTGCTGACTCAGACTACTTAGTCGAGGGTAACGTCACCTCCAAAAGAGGGGCCTACCATAATTTGCATTAATAACTTAATTAATTATCTTTCAATAATCCACCCTTTTAGGATTGTATCCTTGCTGACTCAAACTACTAGGATGAGGGTAACGTCACCTTCAAAAGAGGGGCCTACTACAATAACTAAGATAATCTCTTAAAATAGTGCAAAAGTGCGGAAATAATCAAAGGTTACACTAGATACGAGTCGGAGCCAAGTGATTCATCTTGTCTATCTGTTTTTCTTTTATTTTTATTTTCAGCATTTTTAGTTAGTTTTTATTTTTCTTAGTTTAAAACATTTTTTCTAAACTTCTTGATTTGATTAGACGTTGAGGATAAACCGGTACTAAAAGCTCTTGTGTCCTTGGACGACCTCGGTATCTTACCAACACTATACTACGCTCACGATGGGTGCACTTGCCCATATGTGTGTTTAGTGTTAGTAAATATCGTGTTTTATAAATTTAAAACTTGACTAAAAAAGTGTTAAAGGGGCTTAAAATATACACCTAATATATATAACACTTCACACGCATCAGTGTTCTAGGGTGATGTCATCATGGAGTTCTTATGAACTTCAATGTTTGGCTTCATTCCACCAAGAACAACTCAGATCTGAAGGATTTCCACAACATTTATCAATAATTTCACTTAGATCTACACGAATTCATGGATAAAGGGATTGAGAGAAGGTTTTCCAACTTTCTTTCAACTCTTTTACACTCAATGCACTCAAACCCGATGGAATCGGAGCTTGTTCTGATCTTCTACTCATTCTTAGTGATGCATTAGCTCCAGATCTGAATTCAATCCGGGAGAGATATTGATTTCGGGTTTGAACATGAACTACCGACTCGAACCGTGAACCGGTCGGACTAGGGTGATTCCTGTTCGGTCGGGACGATCAGACCGTTGGGACTCAAAACGTCTGGTTCAAAGCTTCAAACAGAAACAAGTGTTAGGACGATCAGACCGTTGGGATGGATTGCCATCCTATCGACCGGCCATCTGATCGGATTGCACTTGGTTTTATACTTAAACTATTTTTCAAACTATTCAAAGGATCTGAACGTTGAAACGGATTACCACCCGATCAGATTGCCATCCGATCGAATGACCGTCCGATCGTGTGACGTTTGGGACTTAGATACTTAAACAATTTTCAACATGCTCAGTACGTACGAATTGCCACCCGATCGGATATCCATCCGATCGAGTGACCGTCCTGCTGTGAACTTGTTCTCAAACTGAGAAGTCTCGCCAATCGGATTGCTGTCCGATCGAACGACTGTTCGATCGACCGACCTAAAAGGTAGAGATACTTCTCTATTTTTAAAATGCTACAACGAAAACTTCAAAGTACAAACCATCATACACAAACACATCCTCACCAAACGAGCTGACAATCCAATCGAATGGCCATCCGATCGAATGACCATCCGAACGGGTTGCCACCCGATCGACTGGCCATCCGATCGGATTGCCATCCGATCGGATTACCATCCGATCCTTGGTACACTTGCATCATTTTACGCGCCGCTTATTGTTTATGGTATCGTTCTGATCAGGCTAAACTCGCTCTAGCGCTCCCTTCAATCCATTAACTCTATCGCTGTGAGTATACTCGAACCCTTTTTGCTTTATGCACTTTTGGGTGTTACATACGTTACTTATTCTAAATCACATCGAACACACTACGCAATACTTTAACGCTAACCGCAACCGCATGATAGACGTGATTTGATGAATGCTTGTTTGTTATGTTTACATATAGATTGATGTCTACCTGCCTTAGCAACGATAGTACTATAGTTTGGACTCAGCACCTGTTCACTCAGGGGTTGTTAAGGACTATTAATCACATGATTCACAGTGGTGAATATGTGTTACGAACTGCATTTCGCAGTCAACCCGCAGACATTGGTATTGATAGGATCATGTTGATAACTTATGTGCTTCATTTCACACGTTGTACGTGCTGGTTATGCGTAAACGATTTCGAACTCTATCATGCTATTATCAAACTTGTATGCTCACCTTTACACTATGTGTATTGACTTTTACTTTAACGTATGTGGCTGGTGCTTAAGATGCTAGGACTCCTTATTTGCTGTGTGATGAAATCGATGCTAGGAAAGAGTCTAGAAACAAATAAACAAACTATCTTATTTGAAATCTGAGTTGTCAGATCAGTATTTGTTTATGAGACAATTATTTGTAATAACTTTTTTATTTGGATATGTTATGGTATGGGACATGACGTTTTAAATATCTGGTAATAATAGTTGTTATGGATACTCATGGACAATCTGTTTCGCTCAGTGCCACGCCCCGATGTCCGCCATTGGTTGGGTTGTGACACGAGCGCCAAAAGCTGGAGGAAGAGTTCTGGCATATCAAGTAGAAATATGGAGACAACGCTGGTTTGACTGCTCGCTTCAAGCAGCTAAGCATAATCTGTCCTAGCCAAGTTACCACGCCTGAAATCACCATCAAGAAGTATATTCGTGCTCTTCCGGATTGCGTGGCTGATTTCGTTCAAGCTGCAAAGACAACAACGATTGAGGAAACCTTTTTACTCGCTGCTGAGATCAACGACAAACGAGTCAAGTCTGGTTACTGGGATAAAGCTTCCAAGAATCTGCATCAAGCCACCGCTGTTCCAACCGCTGAAACCGTCGCCGCTCCGCAGTCTTCAAAGTCCTCTCATCGCAAGAGGAAGAACAACAACAACAGTAGCAAGAATTGCGCTGTAACCACTGCTGCCCCGCTCCAATCGGTTCCTGCTCAACCGCAGCCTCAACACTGCCAAGTAGTGGCACCGGTTACCAACGCACCGCCGGCAAAGCATGCGTATACTGGTCCTCATCCGGCTTGCCCTACTTGTACCTATCACCACCCTGTGGGAATCGCTTGCAGATACTGTGTGCATTGCAACATGTAGGGCCACCTCACTGCCAACTGCCGTACAGGTCCACGTCAAGCTACAGCTCCAGCCCAAGGTCAAGCTCCTGCTCAACAAGCTCTACTTACTGCTCCTCAAGGCCATCAAGCAGCTCCTGCACCCGCGGCTCATGATAGAGCTTGCTTTGTGTGTGGTGATCCCAACCACTTCGCAAACATGTGCCCCAATCGAGTGGTTAAGCAAGAACCACAACAGCAGCAGCCTCAGCAACAGCAGCAACAACCAGCAGCCCGTGGACGTGCCTTCAACATTAACGCTCTCCAGGCTCAAGCAGACAACAACGTGGTTAATGGTACGTTCCTTGTGAATGGTATATATGCTTCGTGTTTATTTGATACTGGAGCCGATAACTGTTTTGTATCGTTTGAATTCGAAAAGCTCCTTAATCGTAAGCGCGCCCATCTACCCTCGACGTTCGATGTTGAAGTTGCCACCAGAAGAACCGTCGCCGTCAATTCTGTTCTACGTGATTGTACGCTTGAACTCAACAATCCCATCTTCCCTATCGACCTTATTCCGATGCAGCTCGGTAGTTTTGACATCATAGTAGGCATGGATTTTCTTCGCCAAAATCATGCTGAAGTTGTTTGCTTCGATAAGATGATTCGTTTCTCGCTTACTAATGGTGACCTACTTTGTGTGTATGGCGAAACTCCTTCGAAAGGTCTTAAACTCATGTCATGTGTCCAAGCTAGCAAGTATCTCCGTAAGAAATACAGAGCTTTCTTGGCAAACATTGTAGTAGCAGATGAGGAAAAGAAAGGAAACTCAGGAGTGAAAGACGTTCCAGTTGTTTGTGAATTCTCCAACGTTTTCCCCGATGATTTACCCGGATTACCTCCCGCTCGTAATATCGATTTCAGAATCGACCTCATTCCTGGAGCAAATCCTGTTGCTAAAGCTCCTTATCGTCTCGCTCCTTCTGAAATGGGCGAAGTCTTGAGTCAGCTCCAGGAACTTCTTGATAAAGGCCTTATTCGCCCTAGCACCTCTCCATGGGGCGCACCTGTCCTTTTCGTCAAAAATAAGGATGGTTCGTTTCAGATGTGCATCGACTATAGGGAGTTGAATAAGTTGACAATCAAGAATCGCTATCCCTTGCCTCGAATCAATGATTTGTTTGATCAGTTACAAGGTGCTACGTGTTTATCTAAGATCGATCTACGCTCAGGCTATCACCAATTACGCATTCAAGAGGAGGATATTCCCAAAACCGCATTTCGAACCCGCTATGGTCACTATGAGTTTGTTGTTATGCCTTTTGGTTTGACTAACGCTCCCGCAGTTTTCATGGATTTAATGAGTCGAGTGTGCAAACCCTTTCTTAATCGCTTTGTAATCGTGTTCATCGATGATATCCTGATCTATTCCAAATCAAAAGCCGAACACTCGCAGCATCTACGTTTGGTTCTTGAGTTACTCCAGGGAAACCGTCTCTATGCCAAGTTCTCCAAGTGTGAATTTTGGCTGGAGGAAGTCCAATTCTTGGGTCACATTGTTAATAGTCAAGGTATCCATGTCGATCCCACGAAGATCGAAGCTGTTAAGAGTTGGGTTACACCCAAAAATCTGTCTGAAGTCCGTTCTTTTCTCGGACTGGCAGGTTATTATCGCCAATTTATCGAAGGTTTCTCTAAGATCGTTGTGCCGCTTACTTCTCTTACGCATAAGGATAAACCTTTTGTTTGGGGAACTAAACAGGAGGAAGCCTTTCAAACCCTCAAAGCGATGCTTTGCAATGCTCCCGTGCTCTCACTGCCTGACGGAAACGACGATTTTGTAGTCTACTACGATGCCTCGAACCTTGGTCTTGGTTGTGTTCTTATGCAACGAGATAAGGTTATCGCGTACGCTTCTCGACAGCTCAAGATCCACGAGAAGAACTACACCACACACGACTTCGAGCTTGGCGTAGTTGTTTTTGCGTTAAAGATTTGGCGACACTACCTTTACGGTACCAAGTGTACGATCTTCACCGATCATAGGAGCCTACAGCATATCTTTGACAAGAAAGAACTGAATATGCATCAACGTCGATGGGTAGAACCGCTCAACGATTACGACTGTGATATTCGTTACCATCCAGGCAAAGCAAATGTCGTTGCCGACGCTCTCAGCCGACGAAGCTATCTACATAGCATTCATAATGTTCAAGCCCAGCATCATCTCGAAACTCTTATCCGTGACGCTCAGCATGCTTGTTTTACCGAACGTACTTTGAAGAAGGAAAGGATTCTAAATGATGGCGCCCAACCCGAGAATAAATCGAATGGTATCTTTCATTACTTGGACCGAATTTGGATTCCCAAGCGTACGAACTTACGACAACTTCTGATGGACGAAGCCCACAAATCTCGGTATTCTATTCATCCTGGTGCTGACAAGATGTACCAGGACATGCGCTACAAGTACTGGTGGCCGGGCATGAAGAAGGATATCGCTATCTACGTTTCGAAATGCCTGACCTGTTCCAAGGTCAAGGCTGAGCATCAAAGACCCTCAGGCTTACTCGTTCAACCTGAAATCCCGATGTGGAAATGGGAGAGTATAGCTATGGACTTTATAACGAAACTTTCGCGCACGACATCAGGTCATGACAGCATCTGGGTTGTTGTTGACCGTTTGACTAAATCTGCACATTTCCTGCCGATACAAGAAGACTTTAAGGTAGAAAAATTAGCCCGAATCTACACTGATGAGATCATTTGTCGACACGGGACGCCTCGTGACATCATCTCTGACCGCGATGGTCGTTTTACCTCGCGTCTTTGAGAAACGTTTCAATATGCTATCGGTACTACGCTTAATCTAAGTACCGCTTTCCATCCCCAAACTGACGGTCAGACTGAAAGAACGATTCGCACCCTTGAAGACATGCTCCGATCGTGTGTCATAGATTTCGGTGGTAATTGGGATGCGCACTTACATTTGGTCGAATTCTCGTACAATAACAGTTATCATTCTAGCATCCAAATGGCACCATTTGAGGCATTATACGGAAGGAAATGTCGATCGCCAATTGTATGGCACGAGATCGGAGACGCGCAAATTACCGGTCCTGAGCTGTTGCAAGAAACGACTGACAAAATCCTCCAAATCCGAGATAATCTGGTGAAAGCTCGGAGCCGACAGAAAAGTTATGCCGATAGACGCCGCAAGCCCCTTGAATTTGACGTTGGCGATCACGTACTCCTAAAGGTTGCACCTTGGAAGGGGGTGATCAGATTCGGCAAGAAAGGGAAGCTAGCGCCTCGATATGTTGGACCCTTTAAGATTCTGGAAAGGATTGGGAAAGTGGCCTACAAACTCGAACTACCGGAGGAACTTAGTAATGTCCACCCGACTTTCCACGTTTCGAGCCTCAGAAAGTGCTTGGCCGACTAGGAATTACATGTCCCTCTCGAAGATTTATAAGTGGACGAAACATTACACTTCGTGGAAAAGCCTGCCGAGATCATGGGACGAGAAACCAAGGTGCTCAGACGCTCACGCATTCCCATTGTGAAGGTTCGCTGGGAAGGCAAACGCGGTGCCGAGTTTACCTGGGAACTCGAAAGTGACATGAAGGCGAAGTACCCGCAACTGTTTGTTACGCCTACTTCTTAAATTTCGGGACGGAATTTCCTAAAGTAAGGGAGGCTGTAACAACCCGTGTTTCGAAAGTCAAAGTCAAAGTCAAGATTGAAGTCAAAGGAAGAAAAGATTACTAATTGCGATCTGTCACTCCTTGCTCAACTACTGTTTTGACTTCTTTGACTTGTAATCGAATCTATTATTTATTTGTTTTAGTTGTATTATGTGGAGTATCTATTAATAATCGAGGTTTAATCGCTATTTAATCGCATGTTTAATCGCTAATCGACTTATCACTAACGCATTCGCAACTCGAATTATGTGTTCAGGATATTGTTTTACGTGTGTGTGCTATTATGTGTTACTTGTGCATGTTATGTTTATGTTGAGGTGTTTAATCGCAATCGCAATTCTATCGCATCGCAATCTAAATCGCAAACGCTAAACGCAAGTTATTTAAAGTGATTGTATGTTAGATATAGTAGTTAGGTTATTTGTTTAACTAATGGGTAATATTATCGCATCGCTCACTCGAATCGCATCGCAACGCTCAACACGCGAATCGAAACGACAAAAATCAACGCGCCAGACACCTGGATCGAGTGGCCAATCGATCGAGTGGCCATTCGATCGGATTACCATCCGATTGGTGACCAATCCGACACTTCAGCACTTTCCCTTTATGGAAACCCTATAAATACCCTCCTATCACATCATTTGTGATGTGACAGCTCCCTCATACGACCTGCAATGTTCCAAGCTTCCTTCTCTCGATTTCTCACGAATCTTGTAAGTTTTCAACTCAAATCTTGTACTTCTATGATCTACACGCAATCCTTCATCTTTTTCACCTTTAAATCTCAACTTTTAACCGTGAAATCACTAGATTTGAGGTGTTCTAGGGTGATGTCATCGTGGGGTTCTTATGAACATCAAGGTTTGGCTTCATTCCACCAAGAACAACTTAGATATGAAGGATTTCCACATGAATAATCAATGTTTTCGCATAGATCTACACATATTCTTGGTTAAAAGGATTGAAAGATGGGTTTCTAACTTTCTTTCAACTCTTTTACACTCAATGCACTCAAAACCGATAGAATCAGAGTTTGTTCTGATCTTCTACTCTTTCTTAGTGATGTGTTAGTTCAAGATCTGAATTCTATCCGAGAGACAACTGATTTCGGGTTAAACATGAACAACCGTCTCGAACAGTGAACTGATCGGACTAGGGTGGTTCCTGTTCGATCGGATCACTTGGGTCATGACGAGGTTCTGTTGTTTAATACGTTGTCAAACCGTCTCGAACAAATCACAGACTTTCAAAATAACCAAGTTCAAGACGATCAGATGCGTTGGGACAGATTACCGTCCGATCGGATTGCCATCCGATCGAACTGCAATCCGATCGGATTGCACTTGAGCTTCCAAACACTTAATCATTTCCAAGTTTTCAAAGGACTGAACGTCGAACGGATTGCCGTCTGATCAGATTGCCATCCGATCGAACGACCATCCGATAATGTGACATTTGGAACTTTGGTACTTGATCATTTTCAAAGGGCAACAGTTTCCAACGGATTGCTATCCGATCGGATTGCCATCTGATCGAGTAACCATCCTGCTGTGAACTTGTTCTCACTAAGTGTCTTACCAATCGGATCGCTATCCGATTGAACTACCGTTCGATCGATCGACCTGAAGGATAGATATACTTCTCTATTTTCAAAATGCTACAACGAAAACTTCAAAACCATCATACTCAAACACATCTTTACCAACGAATGTCAATCCGATCGGATGACCATCCGAACGGATTGACATCCGATTGACTGACCATCCGATCGGATTACCATTCGACACTTGGTTAACTTTCACCGTTTTACGCACCGCTCTTCTCTTATGTTATCGTTAACTATTCAGGCTAATCTCTCTCAGCGCTCCCTTCAATCCAAGAGAGTGTTTACTTGTTAAACACAATCTGTGAGTATACTCGATCCCTTTTTGCTTTATGCACTTTTGGGTGTTACATACATTACATATTCTAAATCACAATCGAACACATAACACAAATACTATTTATATGCTGACCGTTATTGCATGTTACTTGTTACTCGATGAATGCTTGTATGTTATGTTAACACAATGATTGTTGCCTGACGCCTTAGCAACGATAGTACTATTTGTTTGGACTCAGCACCTGTCGTGGACAGGGGTTGTTAAGGTTACTTCTTCACGTGTCACAGTGGTGATATGTGTTGCGCATTCTACAACTCGCAGTCTAGTCTGTGCATATTTCATTGTTGATAACCTACTAGCTTCGCATTATACATGTTACATGTTGGTTATGCGTAAACGATGTCGAACTCTATTATTACTATTAAACTTGTATGCTCACATTTACACTATGTGTATTGACCTCTATTTTAACGTATGTGACAGGTGCTTAAGATGCTAGGAATTGCTGTGCTTTGGTGAATCAAGCTAGGGGTCTAGTTATGTCACGCTTAAATCAGAGTCGTCGAAACAGTATTTGTTTTTGAGACAATTATTTGTAATAACTGTTTTTATTTGGATATGTTGTGGTATGGGACATGACGTTTAATTATCTTGTAATGAATAGTTGTTATGGATACTCATGGACAATCTGTTTCGCTCAGTGCCATGCCCCGATGTTTCCGCCATCGGTTGGGGTGTGACAATATATACCCCCTAAACGATAAAAGGGTGTTTAAATACGTCCTAGTTCATTCCTATGAAATTCAGTGACAAATTGTGAGGCTAAGCATATTATGTGGTAAATGATTTTGCATAATCATGGTAACCACAATGCTTTTAATGATTTAAGGAGAATCACCTATGTTAGAGAGAAGTGGGGTCGCTTCGAATGGAAATGGGGGCACGATTCCTAGAGCTCTCGCAGAACCAGGGAAGTGTTCCACGACCATTAATGGACACGACTATGAGGGGATGACCCGGCTAAGGAGAGTATTGTGTGAAGTGTATTGTTGTCTACGAAAATGGGGGCTTGTTCAAGGACATCGCGTCTACAAACCTCTAGGAGGCTAAGTATGCTTCACAACAGAAAGTTCAAAGGGAACACCTACTTATCCGGTAATACGCAACTGTCGAGGTTTGCATTGGAAATTTTATGTGTTTTGATCAATATCCATTCATGTGGGGGATTGTTGGAAATTTTTTAAATGTGATGAATGAAAATTTAGTGAGATTATTAATATTAAATTCTACATAGTGACAAACTCTTGAGTAGAGTTATTTATGTCACTTGTTTAATTTTCTATTAGTATAATAATCTTTTCATGTGGTGTATTGATGTCGACAATTGATTAGAGATTTTATGGCAAAATTAAGTACTTTTCATGTGGTGTATTGATGTCTTTATGACAATTGATTAGAGATTTTATGGCAAAATTAAGTCTCTAATTATGTTAGACTTTTCACCACCCATGACTCTTGCATACTTAGTAGGCTATATGCCTCTTTTGATGGGGCTAAATACAAGAAAGAGAGATGTATGCATGAAGAGTCCTTGGAGAAGAAGTACTTGATGACCCATATGTTGGGAACATATAGAGATAAGTTTCTCTACACGATTTAACTACATTTCTATTCTTAGTTTCCAAAAGTTCTAACACTATGATTTTACCCGGTGTAACCTCGGGCGCGTGGCCTTTTCTGGCAGTACAGACTGCTTCAGCTGTTGTACCCTGGGAGACAGATGCGTCGTCTTTAGTAGAGGCGCGAAATCTGTTTTAAGGGAAGCGTGTTGAACACGTGCCTCAGCCACAACCGTCAACATTTGTTTGTTCTTTTTGTAGGAAATTAATGTACAAGAAAACGTGGTTCAAGACCTCGTTGAAGCATACACAAAGATTTGAAAACACAACAGACTATACAAGAAGACGCGGTTAAAGCTCTTGTTGAAGACCATAATTTGAATCAATTTAAATACATATGTTGTATTATACGTTATATTCGTAAGGATTTGTACACGGTACATGTACTATAATTTCCCAAATATGTAAAGAAGATATCTTTACTATTTTTTATATAATTTTTATTATCATCGTGACCCATGTCCTACAGTCTATAGATGTGGCTAATTGTGAGATTTTCTTTTTTGTATTGTTCGTAGTATTATGGTTTATCTGTCTTCCAGATTGTATTTACTGTTTTGTAAATCCATTATCTATCATATATAATATTGAAGATGAGTTTATTCTGTAAATCCGCGTGTCCCACACTTATATGTTAGTCCGCGGATTGTTTTTTACGAATTGTGGTTGGCGCAGAAAGATGTGTTTTCCCCAATAATATTGAATCGATAGTACGCGGATCATACAACACTCTTCTTTTCTAAACCGTAGCGTCCCTTTCTTCACTCTTTTGGATCAAGCATCTTTTTCATACGATTCGATAATCATGTACACAAATCTTCTTTTGATTATCATTTGTTCTTTGATTAATCTATTATATGTTCTTGCATTGTTTTCGCTTATCATTAAAGAAGTTTTGATCTTTCTTTTGCATATCATCGACGCATCATCATCCCCCCTTTGTAATCCACAACACCATCAAGTTAGTAATCTTTTGATGCTTTGAATTTTCCTGCTTTATATTTTTCCCTTATTGAATCAACAAAATTTAACATATGGAAATCTTATGGCTGTAGTTGCTCATGATTACCAAAAGGTATCTTTTAGATCTGATCTCTTTGGATTTATGTTTATAATGATTTTGCAATTTTGGTCTTTAATGTTTCAAACACCTGTAGCTTCTTAGACCAGAGTCTTTGTCTTTATTTTGATTCGATGAAAACAATATTCTGTTTGGTTATCTAAAGTTGATTAATGTTTTTACTATTTTATTGTTAAATTAAATTTGTACACATGTGTGAAGCAACATTACCAAAATGACTGCTTGAGTTTGAAAACATAGAAGTAGGGAGGTGGGGTAGGTGGTGGCGGGCTGGTTGTGGTGTCGGGTGTAAGATATATATATATATATATATATATATATATCAGTGGCGGATCTAGGATTCACGCCAAGCCGTAACGTTTTATAAATAAGCCGTAACGAAATCGAAAAAACATCAATTTTTTCCAAAATTTACACTAAAAACATCAAATTTTTCCGCGCCAAGCCGTAGCGGGGGTTGCCCCCGGTACATGCTACATCCGCCCCTGATATATATAGTGGGAAGTTCATTTGAGAAGAAATATTAACATGAGAATAAAAAAAACAAAATCAACCAATAAGATTCACTTATTTTATAAGGGTACTATAGTAATTTAAAACAATCATTTATTATTATCTTTTCCTATAACTTTGCTCATCATTTAATCTCCTATGATTTTATAATTGAAAAAAAAAAGCATCCGATCTTTTTTTATCATCTCCTGCGATTTCTCATTTATTTTTCGATCCACCTATTGATTCGTATAAGAAGATGATAGCTCTACAGGAAATTTACATGTGATTTGATATCATACAAACCCGTTAATTTTGCATTCAATCATCCTATTCTGCTGCTGATTTTATAGTCTTCGTGCTCAAAGCTGTATCAATATGAAATAGGAGCAGCGATTTGGTATTTTTTGGATTCAGCATTCAAGGATCTTTTTTGTCCAGGTAAATAATACAAACAACCGTGATTTTTGGGTGTTAATTCAAGCTTTTTTCAATTAATTCTAACATTCAAACAGCCGTGATTTTTGGGTGGTACAATTAGGGGGATTATACGAATCGTTTCCTTTTAATACTGAGCTTTAGGGTGTTCCCAACCTTATATAAATCTGCTTTGGTGGTTTTTTTATACCAAACATCGCATCAACAGAGCTGATAGTATAGTTTTAGTATTAACAATCCTGTGCAAACATGTCGACCCATGAAGACCCAAGTACTCAATCTGGATACACTAACGAAGGTTTGATTAACATTATTTTTTATCTTTATTTACCGAACGCATTCAGGGGGTTGTAGTTATGTGTGAAATTTTTATAGTTTTTTTAACTTGTTTTATGCGGTGTTAATCGGAATCATGTTTTGGCTTGGAAAATACAATATTTACATACACACCATCAGCGAATCAAATGATGTAGGTCAGAATTCGGATATATCATTAGGCGTAGAATTTATACTGGCGGTTTAGTTTTACTTTTTTTGTGTAGTATCTAGTTATATTAATACCATATCAGTTAGTTTTTTTTCAATTTGTGGATTAGAATGCCAAGTAATCTAGTATAACCTTCATAATTATATTAACAACCACCAGCCAATCCAATCAGATATGTTTGATCTGGACCAATTGTAGGTGGCCGTTCTCATGCCAATAAAGTGTCCTATACGGTTAGAACAGTTAGATTTTTCTACGTGCTCAAATTGATATGATAATTGGTTTATAGTATGGTAAAGTGTGTTTTGAATGTTTGTTTTTTATGGTACATTGTCCTGTAGCTTTCCACAACGCATTATGATTTTTAATCATTCATTAACGATTTCATACAATATTGAATGCAGAATCTAGTGTCGTACCTATCACAAACCAGCAAGGTAAGTTTGTCCAACCATATGTTTTTTGGTAAGTCTATATGTCTTGTTAATAATTATGTTGTCCTCGGTTCTCGTAACATTTTAATTTAGATGAGTCTGTGGCACGCAGACCTGGCAAATGGGTCGGGTCGGGTCGGGTCGGGCCGGGTCATGGGTCAAAACGGGTTCGGGTCAAAACGGGTCAATTAAAAAAAGGGTTGTTTTGGTTCGGGTCGAAACGGGTTCGAGTCAAAACGGGTTCGGGTCGGAACGGGTTCGGGTCGGAACGGGTTCGGGTTAGAACGGGTTTCGGGTCGGGTCGGGTTGGTTAAAAAATGTTTTTTTTTTAATGTTTAGCGGTATGAGAAGAGGTTCGATCATCCGGAGTGTGATTTGGAGACATCATCGTGTATACGGTGAAATTAGAATGAAATTGTAACGAATAGAAGGTTGTAGAGAGTTGAAAACGATGTCGTGTGAAGTCTATGAGCGAGCAGAAGCCATTGCTTGTTGGAGTTGCAGGGTTTGAAACGTGATTATTGCGACTTCGTGAATTAGATTTAGATAATCAGTTGAAGAATTTATTAGTTAGGATTAGGAATTGGTATATTACTTTGCTTTTATACTCAGTAATCAGTTTTTGTACAGCAACTTATAACTTGCTTCTTCAATATCTGATTGTTTTGGCCCTTATAACTAGAAAACTAAAACTAGTATCAGTATCTTGGTTTAAAAAGGTGCACGAGCCGCTCATAGACTTTCAGTTGAATCTCGTAAGCAACAAGACGAAGACAACAAACACTCCACCTGCGTTTCTTTTCCATCTTGGGCTCAGATCTCCGTTAGTAACCGCTGGGTCTGTTTAGCAATAACTTTGGGTTCGAAACGGTACTGGTTGAAACGGTTCCGAAAGGTTCCCGTCGAAACGGTTCGATTCGAAATGGTACTGGTCGAATCGGTATGGGTCGAAACGGTACTGGTCGAAACGGTACGGGTCGAAACGGTTGGCGACGAAACGGTTCGAGTCAAAACGGTACCCGTCGAAACGGTTCGCGTCGAAACGGTACGCGTCGAAACGATACGAAACTCGTTCCGACCCGAAACTCGTCTCGTGCGGAAACTCGTGTCGGCCCAAAACCCGTTGCGATCCAATACCCGTCGCCCGAAACCCGACCCGAACCGACCCCGTTCCGACCCAAAACCTGCGTTGTGCCGAAACCCATCTCAGCCCGAAACTCAATTTGAACTGAACCCATTCCGATCCGAAAGTTGCCCCGTTTCTTTAAGACACTAACCCGCATCGACCCATTTCTTTAATGTTGTCGACCCGCTTTGACCCGAAAATAACAAGATGGAATTTCAAGTGACCCATTGTGACCCATTTAGTTAAAATATCTTACCCAAACCAACCCATATAATTTTAAAAGCAACCCAAATTGACCCACTTGGAAGACTTTGGGTCAAGATTGCCCCCTCTAGTGGCACGCAACTATTATCACTCCGCAACCGGGACCAAGTATTGGATCGCTAGTGTGCCTAAAAACGAAACACCTGTTATTGGAATGGTGTTTCAGAGATGGGAAGAAGCTGTTAGCATGTACCAAGCCTATGCGGAAAAGGCCGGTTTTGATATTAGGTTATCGACGGTTGCAAGGTATAAAGGTAGCATAACACACAGGTACATCGTATGCAGCAGATCCGGTAACCCGAACTCTACTTCTGGTGACACCATGGATGTCAAATCATCAACATCCAAGCAACGTAACAGCAATTTTAAGGTCACCAATTGTAAGGCATGTATCAAGTTTAAACTAGTTAAAGGTTCGGAAGTCTACACTGTTTATAAGTTCAATCAGCACCATAACCACGGTCTTGTTGATGTGGACAATATGGATTTAACAAGAGGTAGAAGGCAATTAACGTTTACAGAGCAGGAGTTTATTCACAAAGCTCAAACTTCTGGATTCGGGGCAACTGTATCTCACCGGATACAAACCTCATTGAAGGGTGGTCAACACATGGTAAGAGGAACTAGAGTTGATCACAAAAACTTTGCTCGTGACATCAGAGAGTTTATTGGTGACAAAGATGCACAAATGGTTATTGATAAGTTGAATGGCAACATGCTTCATATGGAAAACTTTTATTTCAATCACACCATAGTCGATGGTGAGCTAAGATCACTTTTTTGGGCGGATGATATATGTAGATGTAACTACAATTGTTTTGGTGATGTGGTAGCTTTTGACGCTACGTATGATACAAACAAGTAAGTTTTACATATTATTATTATAAAAGTTACGTGTATTGGACATTAGTGCACTCACAAATATTTTTTTGTTCAGATATAAGATGATATTTGTTCCGCTCACCGGTGTTGACAACCACCAAAGATGTGTTACGTTTGGGGCTGGGTTGCTTTACAACGAAACCATTGAGTCGTTCACGTGGTTATTGGATTCGTTCCTTAAAGCCCATGTCAAACAGCCACGATTAGTCTTAACGGATCAGGATGCCGCCATGAAACAGGCTGTTTCCTCAGTGTTCACAGAATCAACACACCGACTTTGTATGTGGCATGTCACAAAGAAACTCCCAGCAAAGGTATGCATTCATGTTCCTGCCCTGACAACACTGGGTTTACTTGTTAACGCGGCCTACAAATTATTTCGGAAACGCCAATTAATTGCCATATAAAACATCTGATCCACTAGTTCAAGTTCTACAATACACAAAATATAATAACACATCACAACCGCGTTCCATACACCATTATCTTTTTCTTTAATTAAGCTTGCGTAGTTTTTATTATCCAGACATTTTTCGGACTAAGATACTTACATTTTTTTCAACGATTTTCTTGATAGATTTGTGGTGACAAGTTGGAAAACACCGACCTTCGGGCACGAATTCACAAACTTGTGTGGAATGTGTTCATAAAACCTACCACGTTTGAGTCGAGATGGAATGACCTAATGGCCGAGTTCGAGTTAGGTGACAACAATTGGCTGAATGATATGTTCGAAATAAGGGATCAGTGGGTGCTGGCTTATTTCAGGGATTTACCCATGTGTTGTCTGATGAAAACAACTTCGAGGTGCGAGAGCTCAAATTCCTTATTCAATGTATACTCATCATCAGGCAATACACTTGTCCAATTTATGCTTTGTTATGAAAACACACTGAATGCTCAACGCTATGAACATCGTCGTCTCCAATAAAATGTTGACAGGCCTACCGATAGAACGTCATGCTTCATATGTATACACACACAACCTTTTCAAAGAAGTTCAGAAGGAAATATATAAAGGGTTGTATTTGTGTGGTCTTGATCGCACAGAAACAAGTGATGGTGTTAGGATTAGCTTTGTTAATCATCACGACAAAAGCAAGGGGTTAGTTGGGGAGTTCAAGGTTATGTTCATAATTTCCCAATTTTTATTCATTATACTAACATCATTCAGTCAAATATGTATGTTCACACCTGATTTAATGTATCTTTCAATTTGAATGAGGGTACTATAGAATGTTCATGTCGAGGGTTTACACGTATTGGGTACATGTGTAGGCACGTTTTCTGTGTCTTCAGGAACATGAATATTGATGTCATCCCATATCAGTATATTGAATCACGGTGGAGACATGATGTACTACCACCTAAAGTGTTCAGTATTGATGCTCGGTATTCAGGTGGTAGAGACGAAAAAACAATCAAGCGACAAGAGGCAATAACTTTGTTCAATGAATGTGCTGAGCGGGTGCGTTGCGACCTTGAAAATCTGATTGAATTTGTGGAGGAAATGAGGATGCTAAAGGAAAAAATATTCCACGCAATTCCAGACAAGCCTACATACAATCGTAAGGCAGCAGTCATATCAAACTTGACCAGTTACTCTGTACCAGAGTCCATTACCGCCACAGCACCAAAAGGAATAAGGAACAAAGGTTGTGGTACTAGTCGCCGTTTGATTGGACCGGGGGAAAAAGCTATTAAACGCAACCAAAAGCCAAAAAGGTTATGTCATACGTGCAATACATACACAAATGATCATGATTCTCGCAATTGCGGCCCGAAGGATCCGAACAACAAAAAGAAGCGCAAAAATTCATCCACATCAAAAGGCAAGGGAGTGCAGGACAGTGCTTGACCCACCGACTAGTTTGTTTTTTTATTTGTTTGTCATGTCAGTTTATTTGAACTTTTGGTTTCGTTTACCTTGCATGTCCCTTCAGTACCTACTTTACATTTGAAATAAATATATTTGGAACATTTTGATACATAGCCTTTCTTCAGTTATTTTGACCCTGATTACTTAACAATGTTGTACGAATTACCTTAATCGTTGTGAGTCTTTCACACATTGAGCTGGTATCCTGGAGTATATGAAGGGCATAAACGGAATAACTGTTTAGCATATTTGGTAGGACTCCATAAAAGTATCCTACATACACATACAACGTGGCCCAGTAATGTATTAAAAGTTACAGAACATGGCTATTACATTTGAATATGTATTAAAAGTTCACTGTTTGGTTTTAAAAAAAGTGCATGAAGATCGCTGTTTGAGATTAAAAGTATATAAACATATTATATAGTAACGACTAGTTATGTTTCGACGCTCGATATGCACCCACGCTCGTTACGGACGACATCGACAAAATAATAAACATATCATATGTTAACGACTATTTAAGTTTCGACACTCGATACGTACTGACGCTCGTTACGGACGACGTCGTCTAACTAATAAAATTATTATATATTAACTACTAGTTAAGTTTCGACGCTCGATACGGACCCACGCTCGTTACGGATGACGTCGTCTAAATAATAAAAATATAATATACTAACGACTAGTTAAATTTCGACGCTCGATACGGACCCACGCTCGTTACGGACGACGTCGTCTAAATAATCAAAATATTATATATTTCCGACTAGTTAAGTTTCGACGCTCGATACGGACCCACGCTCGTTACGGATCAGTCACTGATCAAATACGGGTTACATACCTACATGGAGTTGGTGTAACCTGGTTTTCTAGGTTATGCAACAGGTGGTGCAGGTTCCTAATCAGGTCCCTAGTCTGGTTGTGTAGGTTCCTAACCAGTCTGGTTGTGCAGGTTCCTAATCAGGTCCCTAGTCTGGTTGTGCAGGTTCCTAACCAGTCACTGATCAAATATGGGTTACATACCTACATGGAGTTGGTGTAACCTGGTTTTCTAGGTTATGCAACAGGTGGTGCAGGCTCCTAATCAGGTCCCTAGTCTGGTTGTGTAGGTTCCTAACCAGTCTGGTTGTGCAGGTTCCTAATCAGATCCCTAGTCTGGTTGTGCAGGTTCCTAACCAGTCACTGATCAAATACTGGTTACATACCTACATGGAGTTGGTGTAACATGGTTTTCTAGGTTATGCACAGGTGGTGCAGGTTCCTAATCAGGTCCCTAGTCTGGTTGTGTAGGTTCAGACTACACTACACACATGTGCTGATGTACGCCTTTATTAATTTCCGACTAGTTAAGTTTCAACGCTCGATACGGACCCACGCTCGTTATGGACGACGTTGTCTAAATAATAAAAATATTATATATTAACGACTAATTAAGTTTTGACGCTAGATACGGACCCACGCTCGTTACGGACGACGTCGACTTAACTAGTATCTAGCGTCGAAACTTAACTAGTCGTAAATATATAAAACGTTTTGTGTGGTTCAGTTTGTTTTTTCATACAACTAAAACACCTAGTCTGTAGGATAACGGATAACTGATGGCGTGTATAGGGTCCTCGACGGGGTGGGTGGAAATGGGGTTGTGCTTCATTTCCCCCCCAAAGTAACAGCAACTATCCAATGGAAAAACACATAAATTCTTAGTCATTGACCAGTTCCTCATCAGCTAACTACACCCTTCTACACCATACATCACGCATTCGTCGGTACCCGAACAATAGTCTGGTGCAGGTATTCGTCACTTTTCTCAACATTATGCTAGTCACAGGTTTTTTTAGACATTTCGCACTTGTATCAACAACAAAAACCACCCCAACACTATTTTTTGGGCAGCCCTTGACAAAAAAAATCATATATTGTATACTCAAACAAATCTTTTGTATACGCGAACCCAATGTACACACAAACACTAGTCCTAATATGAACCCATATTTTAATACCATAAGTTATCATATTCATAAATAACATCCAAATATTCGATGAATACAATTAAATTCCAAGCATAAAACCAACATTACATCTGCAGTTGCAAAAGTAAAACTACAAAACACATCGCAATTATTATATTTTTTCAAACACATTTCTCTAACCAGGCATTCTGCCACGCAAAAAAAAACATCACTATATACTACTTCACGGTTCCTAGTTCTTCAATAACCTTCGCAATGTCCCCGCGTAGAATATTTGCATTTGACAACAGAATCTTTGCTGCATACTTCTTTTTCAAACTGAGCACTTGTTGCTTTTGTTTTGCAACACCCAACGAAAACCCACAATCAAAATTTCTCTCTCTCCAGACCATATAGGTCTCCATATGCCTCATCATGTAGATGCTAGAATCTACATAATTGCCATACGTTGCCCACCTTAACTTCAACCACTTGGGGGTCTGGGCTCTAATGGCACTTGTCTTCACATGACCTACATTTTCTAGATAATTCCCAAAATGATGTCTCTGACAACACAAAAAAAAAGATAATTAAATAAACAAAATATAAAAAAAATCACATGTTATCTGCTTTTAAAAAACTTAAGAACACAAAACATATCTATATAGTTGATGTTACTACTTATTGACTTACCACTTTCAAAACTGTCTCATTCATGTCCTGCACATGCTTCTCATCTAGTTCCCTATCGGTCTTTTTCAACCTTTTTTTGGTTGTCATATCAATGCTGTCAAGGACGGCAATGGAATGATTTTTCAGATCAAAGCATACGAGGAAATAATGTGTAACCAACTTGATCGAGAAGAAAACTAAGTCATAGGTCGCAAGATTCATTAGTGATTTGTCTCCATTCACAGATTGGAAGATACTCCTTTTTATCTTAACAACAGCTCTTTTATCATCATTTTTTCTGATTGCCACATCCAGTTCTTGTAGCTGCAAAAAACACACACAAAACCATTCAAACCAGCGTACACACATGTACCTATTATATCCTGGTTGTGTAGGTTCCGTAAAGGGTGGTGCAGGTTCTTAACCAGTTCCTAGTCTGGTTGTGTAGGTTCAGACATGTGCTGATGTACTCTGATCGTTTAGGCTCCGTAGAGGTGGTTCAGGTTATTAAAAGTTGTTACGAACCTAAACCACCAGTTTGGAACCTACGCGACCAACCTACACTAGCACATGTTTATAGAAAGTCTATCTTGTAACATGTGGTCGTCAAAGGGTTTATGTAAGGACTCTCAAAATTATCCTAAAAATACCCGTAAGTATAAAACCGGACCCCTGAAACAATACTGTGCATGAAAAACCAAGAAAATCAGAAGTGTGGTCTTCAGGCGGGCCGCGTAAAGGTTAAACATACCCTACGCGGGCCGCGTCAAACTTGTGTTGACCGGATAAGTGTTCCGGAGCCACGTAGCGACCACCTGGCTAACCTACTTGTGACTGGTCAAGGCTAGTCGTAGACTGGGCGGCCACGCGGGCCGCGTATGATATAAGAGATGGGTTACGCGGGCCGCGTAAACCCTTAATTTCACCTATAAATAGCTTGCATCAGGGACTTTCATTCTGTGTCGAAACAAACTTTCAAAAACGAAGTTTTAGTACTCTGAAGTCGAAAATATCAATTATATTAGCAAGGTACTGCTCCGATACCGGGTATTAACTCGATCGCTGCTACGATTCAATGTCCGATCGATTAAACTATCCAATGGATGTTTAAGTGCTGCCCACATTAGGGTTTATGCTTTGTCATTCGTTGTTAATTCAATGGATGTTTAAGTATCGCACTTTGTCATTTGTTGTGAAGGTTTTAATCTCGTGAGTTATCGTAAATGCTGTATTAGTTACTAACCGAGTTCGTGTGCATGTTATTAATTTAGGTTAAAAGGCTAATCAGTAGGCTAGGCTCTGCTCAATTAAATCTGCAATGTGAGTCATTCTCTTTTTATCAAATTACTTTCAAAATCATGTTTATTTTCAAAGGTTATAATTACAGTGATTAAGTTTATGTAATCACCAAGTTACAGCCGGTATGTGGGGTTTTGTATACATTACTTGATAACCGTCACTATTGGACAACGGGTTAGCCAATGAGTGATATGATAGTCACAGACACCATTGGACAATGAGGTTACCGATGGATGGTTGAGTGACAAATATCGTGGGTAGTTGGTTGATATCTGGAAACATTGTAATCTCTCTTAATACTGTAAATTATAACAAACGGGTCATTTTAATAAAAAGAATGATTCACCAGTATTTCCCGCTGACAAAACATTTTTCAAACATGTTTCAGGTGATCTGTTGTGATCAAGGAAAAGTGCCGTGAAGCACTACAAGCTTAAGGAAGTGGCTCAATATAAAATAAGGAAACATGTTTTGTAAAATAAAAGATTTCTCCGGGAGATCTTATGATTGTAAATTTCCGGGATTTTATCCCGAATTGTGAAATAAAATAATCAGGAAATTACAGTTTTAAAAAGATCCTGAAGAAAACTTCCGCTGTTAAATAAATACCACGGGATTTCTGTCCCGCGGCTCCTGAAACGGGTCAAACCGGGTCAGGGGCCGTGACAGAAATAAGGTGGTATCAGAGCCACTGATTTAAGCCAATTAAGTATTTAGAAAATACTTAATTTTACTAATTGCTATTTTGTGATTATGTGTTTTATTAATTGAATATTTGTGTACAGTATGGGTAAGCAAAAGCTTTCAAATATCTATCTTAAATTAGATAGGTCATCCAACGAGAAGGGAAGTTCATCCCAAACAAAATCCTCAAATCAGTCTATAATTCCTGATGAAGGAATATTTGTGCGAAAGGCACAATATGAGAAACCACTTTCTCCTAGTAAAAGAAGTCTGATTATTAGGAAAAGTAAAGAGAAAATAAAGAAATCCCGAGAAAAGAAAGTTAACCAGGAATTAACCAGTAAACCACCTTCGGAAGACAAGTTAGATGAAAAATGGGCAGATCTTTATATGCTAGCCACTGTAGCAGTAAATGCAAATCTTTAAATAGTTTGATTCAAGTTTTAGCAACCCTATTATTTACAAGCCAGAAACCTTATCCAATAAATAAATAAGTTTACAATAAACCCTAGTGTGTTTTAATTTTCAGTTGTTTTGTAGTTACCCAGTATGAAATAATATTTAAAGGTTATCTATGAAATTTTGTTATAAAATTTTTAACTTAGTATTTTGTGTGTATTTTGCATGTATACTAAACAGCATGAGTGACTTGTCTGACGCCCTTCAGAATTTAAATCTCTATCCGGTAAAAATAGAGGTTTCCAGAGATTTCAATAGGTATATACCCGACATAGAAGAACCTATGGAATTCAATGCTCCACCTCCGGAGAAACCCAAGCCCAAGAAAAGGAGAAGATTTGTGGGATGGAGGCGTGTGCGTAGGAGGAAACCCGCCACTAGAAAGATTCCCAAAATAGAAAATCCCTTAGACAAAGGTAAGGGGATTGAAGTCGGGGAAGAATCTAGGCAGATGGGAATACAGTTTGAAGAATATTCTAAGCAAATAGAAATGGAGATTGGAGGAGGTTCTAAACAAACACAGATAGAAATTGGAGAAAGCTCTAAACAAACCCAGGAAATGACATTGCAGGAGGAGCTAGATTATATATTGGCAAGTTGTGATACTATTAAGCCTGTCAATAAAAATGTTTTTACTCATCCTATTGAAACCCAACTTCCAATGAATTTGGAACCAGCAATCCCAGAACCTATAATTCACACCCAACCTTTAGGAATGGACGAGTGGTGGACGAATGATTGGCAGTTCCAAAACCTGCTCAACAGTCCTTATTCCTTCCTTCCTCAATTCGACCCAGAACCTATACCTAATCCACCTATGAGCAATGAGAATTTAGCTGAACTCCGCCACTTTGGCGAGGAGTTAATGGATGCAGGAAATAGGATCAGGGAAGTAGGAGAACAGATCTCCTGGAAATACGATGAGAGGGAACATCGTTACTAAAATATCAACTGACAAGGGATAAGGGGTTTATGAGACTGTGGTTGTATAATAGCAATAATAATATAATCATGTGAAATAACTACAAATAAAACTTTGTAAAATAATGGTGTGTATGGACGCATATTATAAAATATATAAATGGAATCAAGAAATTGATAAATTTTGACTATATGTGTGTTGTGAAAATTGTATGATTGTTTTAGGTATAATTGTTACTTATTTTGATACTAATAAATTATATATATATCAGATGGAAAACGCTAATAACGAACCAGTTAATGAAGTTAATCAATCTGAGCAACATCCTGAGGATCACTTTCTAAATAGGCAAGATATAGAAAATATCGTTGCTCAAGGGATAGCCAACGCTATTCCAGCAATAGTTGCTACTGTTAGAAATCCAATCGAACCTCAACAAATCATTCCTAGCAAACGTATTTCTGAAGATAACTTCAGCAATAGCGTAAATGGAGGCGGTAATCATATTAATCACGATAATAATCCACGGCAGGCTCCACTTCCTAAGAAAATGAAAGCTGCAACACCTGGTTGCACTTATAATTTCTTGCTTGTAAACCATCTGAGTTTGCAGGCAATGAAGGAGCAACTGCGGTACTGCGTTGGTTAGAGAAAACCGAGGCAGTGATTACAATAAGTAAATGTGCCCAGGATGATCAGGTCATGTACGCGTCAAATCTTTTTAAAGAAGGGGCGCTAGAATGGTGGAACACGGTGTTACAAGCAAAAGGAAGGATGATGGCGTATGCTATGAATTGGGAAGAATTTAAGAGTCTTGTAGAAAGAAAATTCTGTCCCGAATATGAAAAAGATCAAATGGCGAATAAGTTCTTAAACCATCGAATGATGGGTGTAGATTGTCGCGGTTATACTTCGACATTCTTTGAATATGCTAGAGTAGTACCAACACTGGCTTCGCCAGAACCGGTACTCATTTCTCGCTATGTGTGGGGTCTGATTAGCGAAATCCGTAACATCGTTAAAGCTGCGAGACCTTGTACTATTGACGATGCAGTAGAATTAGCCAACACCCTAACTGATGAACTGGTGTGCACAAGAGATGATAACAGGAAAAAGGAACTGGCTCAGAAAATTACCCAAGGATTTCGTATGGGTGGGTAATAATAGCAATTTTAAAAGAAGAGGAACAGGGCAATTTTCAAATCCGCCGTTCTGCAGGAATTGCAGAAAGAAACATTTTGGAAGATGTAGTGTAACCTGCAATTTTTGTAAAATGGTAGGACATCGTGAAGAAAACTGCAGAAAGAAAACCATAGTCTGCTTTAACTGTGGAGAGGGCATTTCAAAACAGAATGTCCTAAATTAAGCAAATCAACAGACAACAAAGTCAAGACGGCCGACGGAGCTACTAAAAAGAATGTCAGAGCATTCCAGCTAACCACTCAAGAAGCAGAACTCATTCCAGATGTGATAGCTGGTACGTTCCTAGTTCACAACGTGTATGCAAAAGTATTATTTGACTCTGGTGCAAACCAAAGTTTTATCAATACTTCATTCTGCCAAGCTCTTAACTTACCCTTAACCAAACTTAGGCAGATTTTTACAGTAGAAACGGCAGACGGAAATTCTGTTAGCATAGATAAAGTTTTGCAAAAGGAAAATATAGAACTCTCAGGTCATAAATTCTTTGCAAACCTATTACCTATGAAATTAGCCGAATTTGATGTTGTATTAGGAATGGATTGGTTAGTAGCCAACCATGCTCGAATTCTTTGTGATCAGAATTCCATAGAAATTCAGGCACCTACTAGAGAAGTAATCATAATTACAGGAGACAAACCATGTAAGCCCATGAAGTTCATATCAGTAATGAAAATTTCTAGTTATGAACGAAAGCAAGGAATAGTATATATGATTCCAGTAATCATTAGTACTAAGAGAAAAGAACTTAAGGAGATTCCTGTAGTCTCAGAATATCCAGATGTATTCCCAGAAGAGTTACCAGGATTACCACCAGATAGGGAGGTAGAATTTAGAATTCATCTGATTCCAGGAACTATACCAATAGCCAAGGCACCTTATCGGTTAGCTCCCACAGAAATGTTAGAACTGAAAAAGCAATTAGATGAATTACTAAGTAAAGGTTTCATACAACCTAGTTCATCCCCGTGGGGAGCACCAGTGTTGTTTGTAAAGAAAAAGGATGGTTAAATGAGAATGTGTATTGATTATAGAGAATTGAATAAGGTTACAATAAAGAATCGATACCCATTACCTAGGATTGATGATCTATTCGATCAACTTCAAGGAGCTAGATATTTTTCTAAGATCGACTTACGTTCCGGATATCATCAATTGAAAGTACAAGAAGAAGACATACCTAAAACTGCTTTCAGAACTAGGTATGGTCATTACGAGTTTACAGTCATGCCCTTTGGATTAACGAATGCACCTGCAGCATTCATGGACATGATGAATAGGATTTGTAAACCGTATTTGGATAAATTTGTAATTGTTTTCATCGACGATATACTTATTTATTCCAAAAGTCAGGATGAGCATTGTCAGCACTTGCATTCACTCTTAACTTTGTTAAGAAAAGAAAAGCTATATGCCAAATTCTCAAAATGTGAATTTTGGTTGAAAGAAGTGCAATTCCTAGGACACATGGTGAATCACAAAGGTATTCATGTAGATCCTGCTAAAATAGAAGCAATTACCAAATGGAAGGTTCCGCAATCTGCAATGGAAATTAGAAGTTTTATAGGTTTAGCTGGATACTATAGACGGTTTATTAAGGATTTTTCCAAGATAGCTGTACCATTAACTAAGCTAACTTGTAAAGCAGTTAAGTTTGAATGGGGACCTAAACAAGAAGAAGCCTTTAGGATTTTAAAGCAAAAGTTAACAAATGCCCCAATCCTAGCTTTGCCAGAAGGAACTGAAGATTTTGAAGTATATTGTGATGCTTCAAAACTAGGATTAGGATGTGTGCTAATGCAACGCAAGAAGGTAATTGCGTATACGTCAAGGCAATTGAAAAAGCACGAGGAAAACTATACGACTCATGACTTAGAATTAGGAGCCGTAATCTTTGCCCTGAAGATCTGGAGACATTATCTGTACGGAAGTAAGTTTACTGTCTATACGGATCATAAGAGTTTAAGATATATATTTGGGCAAAAAGAACTAAACATGAGACAAAGGAGATGGATGGAAATCCTAAGTGACTACGACTGTGATATTCAATATCACGAAGGAAAGGCAAATGTAGTTGTAGATGCCTTAAGTCGTAAGTATCATGAGAAACAACGACGAGTTCGTGCTCTTAGGTTAAATCTACAGTTAGATTTAATGGAACAATTGAAGAATATTCAAGAAACAGCAATCAAGGATGATGCTGAAGGAATGAAGGGGCGAATAAAAGAATTAGAACAAGGAGCTGATGGAATTTGGAGATTCCACAAAAGCAGAATATGGGTACCTAAGCAGGGAGAATTAAGAAATAAGATTTTAGAAGAAGCCCATAAATCTAGGTATACCATGCACCCTGGAAACAATAAAATGTACCAAGATTTAAGGAATAACTTTTGGTGGATAGGATTGAAAAAGGATATAGCTCGATATGTTTCTAAGTGTCTTACTTGTTCACAAGTAAAAGCCGAACATCAGAAACCTTCAGGTCTACTACAACAACTAGAAATGCCTGTATGGAAATGGGAACTCATAACAATGGATTTTGTTACTAAGTTGCCTAAAACCAGAAAAGGTAATGATGCGATTTGGGTAATTGTGGATCGATTAACCAAATCAGCTCATTTTCTACCTATGAAAGAAACCTTTAGCATGGAAAGATTGGCAAAGTTGTATGTAGATGAAGTCGTATCTTTACATGGAGTTCCACTCTCCATTGTTTCAGATAGGGATAGTCGTTTCACTTCTCATTTTTGGACAAGTTTCCAAGAAGCAATGGGAACTCGATTAAATCTGAGTACTGCATATCATCCACAAACAGACGGGCAAAGTGAGAGGACAATCCAAACTCTAGAAGACATGCTCAGAGCATGTGTGATAGATTTTGGTGGAAAATAGGGACGATCACTTACCATTAATTGAATTCTCCTATAACAATAGTTATCATTCAAGTATTGAAACTGCCCCATTCGAAGCACTATATGGAAGAAAGTGCAGAACTCCAGTTTGTTGGGCAGAAATAGGAGAAAATCAATTGTCAGGTCCTGAAATAGTGCAAGAGACAACAGACAAGATTACTCAAATCAAGGAAAGACTGAAGACGGCTCGAGATCGTCAGAAGAATTATGCAGACAATAGACGGAAGCCGTTGGAATTTCAAGTAGGAGACAAAGTACTATTGAAAGTTTCTCCTTGGAAAGGAGTAGTTCGATTCGGTAAGAAAGGAAAACTAAGTCCACGATACGTAGGACCATTTTCAGTAATCCAACGTATAGGACCGGTTGCTTATCGCTTACAACTACCAGAAGAACTAGCTGGAGTACATGATGTATTTCATGTATCCAACCTCAAGAAATGTCTATCTGATGAATCGTTGATAGTACCTCTCCAAGATATAGAGGTAAATGAAAAGTTAAAATTTGTTGAGAAACCTCTTCAGATAGAAGACCGAAAGGTGAAATTCCTTAAACACAAACGGTTAGTACTTGTCAAGGTCAAGTGGGATTCAAAGAGAGGACCTGAATACACTTGGGAGCTGGAATCAGAAATGAAGCGAAAGCATCCTCACTTATTCCAATGAATCTCGAGGAAGAGATTTTAAATAAGGTGGGGAGGATGTAAGGACTCTTAAAATTATCCTAAAAATACCCATAAGTATAAAACCGGACCCCTGAAACAATACTGTGCATGAACAACCAAGAAAATCAGAAGTGTGGTCTTCAGGCGGGCCGCGTAAAGGTTAAACATACCCTACGCGGGCCGCGTCAAACTTGTGTTGACCGGATAAGTATTCCGGAGCCACGTAGCGACCACCTGGCTAACCTACTTGTGACTGGTCAAGGCTAGTCGTAGACTGGGCGGCCACGCGGGCCGCGTAAGATATAAGAGATGGGTTACGCGGGCCGCGTAAACCCTTAATTTCACCTATAAATAGCTTGCATCAGGGACTTTCATTCTGTGTCGAAACAAACTTTCAAAAACGAAGTTTTAGTACTCTGAAGTCGAAAATATCAATTATATTAGCAAGGTACTGCTCCGATACCGGGTATTAACTCGATCGCTGCTACGATTCAATGTCCGATCGATTAAACTATCCAATGGATGTTTAAGTGCTGCCCACATTAGGGTTTATGCTTTGTCATTCGTTGTTAATTCAATGGATGTTTAAGTATCGCACTTTGTCATTTGTTGTGAAGGTTTTAATCTCGTGAGTTATCGTAAATGCTGTATTAGTTACTAACCGAGTTCGTGTGCATGTTATTAATTTAGGTTAAAAGGCTAATCAGTAGGCTAGGCTCTGCTCAATTAAATCTGCAATGTGAGTCATTCTCTTTTTATCAAATTACTTTCAAAATCATGTTTATTTTCAAAGGTTATAATTACAGTGATTAAGTTTATGTAATCACCAAGTTACAGCCGGTATGTGGGGTTTTGTATACATTACTTGATAACCGTCACTATTGGACAACGGGTTAGCCAATGAGTGATATGACCATAGTCACAGACACCATTGGACAATGAGGTTACCGATGGATGGTTGAGTGACAAATATCGTGGGTAGTTGGTTGATATCTGGAAACATTGTAATCTCTCTTAATACTGTAAATTATAACAAACGGGTCATTTTAATAAAAAGAATGATTCACCAGTATTTCCCGCTGACAAAACATTTTTCAAACATGTTTCAGGTGATCTGTTGTGATCAAGGAAAAGTGCCGTGAAGCACTACAAGCTTAAGGAAGTGGCTCAATATAAAATAAGGAAACATGTTTTGTAAAATAAAAGATTTCTCCGGGAGATCTTATGATTGTAAATTTCCGGGATTTTATCCCGAATTGTGAAATAAAATAATCGGGAAATTACAGTTTTAAAAAGATCCTGAAGAAAACTTCCGCTGTTAAATAAATACCACGGGATTTCTGTCCCGCGGCTCCTGAAACGGGTCAAACCGGGTCAGGGGCCGTGACAGTTTACGAACCTACACCACATCTGTCAGTGTTTGTTTGTGTATGCAAACAAGTCAGAATAAACAAGCGTTGTCTGGTGTACTCAAACCCCAAACGCTCTTTCTGTTTACCTCGCTCCTTTAGCAGCAGTGATATTTGTGTAAATAATGAGTTTGTTATGTGAGTTGTGTAATGTGTCGTGTTTTGGTGTAGGGGTTTCGAGCGTAGGGTTATGCGCGGGTCATGGACCAAACACTATACATGTGTAGGATTGGCTGGGGTTGATATGGAATATGTTAAAGAAAACGTGTTTATTGGGGACCTAAAAATGTGTCAGTCGATCATGTTCATATACCTATGTCGAAAATGATTGTCATATGTGTCGTACTAACCACAAATACTTACAAGAATTGAGCATCCAATAAAGAGCTTGTGTTCTGAATCTGGGCTTCGTGCACCCTCTTCGTGATTCAAAATGATCGACCAACAATCAATGACATTGTTTTCCACGGTCGCATTAGGCTGCAAGCTCTCAAAGAAACACCTTTTTCCAACACGTCCATCACTTGTCGAGAAAATGACCTCCCTGCAAGACAAAAAAACAAAAACAATTTCAAAAGAAGTCTTTTATCATACGTAATCAATTAAAAAATAGTAATACGCGGAGTGGAATCACACTGTAGCTCTCCTGATATGCGCCACAGATAATCCCACACTTTTTCTTCATCTTTATGCTCAGGGTTGTCGATATTAACAACCCTATTCTTATACGGCGACTTTAGAAGGTTGCTAGCACGTGGGATCCTTTTTGATTTCGCACGCTCAGCTGCAGCCTTATGGAGCCTTGTCATAACAACACTCAAAGTTATATGGTCATCATCATCAATTTCCATATTCCTTTCCGGCACACGAGTTGGAGTGTTGAAATCAGCAGCGAACATTACATCCAACTGCGTAAGACCCAAGCTGAATGAAGGTTCACATATCCCCTCTGAAGATACGTTTCCCCCACTCTTGTATTTATTAACCAAATAGTCAACGGTTGTGCAAAGATTGTCATAGGAATCAGGATCAGTCCAGAACTGTGATAATGGTTCTTCGTCAACAGTCATAAGCTCCTTCCCTTTCGATCCAGATCCCTCTGTAACCTGATTGGATTTATATTCATCATGTTTCGAAAATAACTCATCGTATTTAGTTGAAATTTTTTGGAGGTCTTGATTTTGTGGATTAGAACCTAAGGCTTCCTTTATGACCATCTCAAACTCCATCTTGTCCCGGGACATGGACGACATCAGATGGTTCAACTTTGACACAAACCCCTACACCATTTAATAGATAAATTAACAGGCTAGCGCATACTTTATTTTTGAATAAAAGCCAATGTGTTAAACAATATCTTACCATTACTTGGTCTGCTCCAGAATCCATTCCTTCCATGTGAACAGCTTCTTCTTTACCTTCTTGTGCCTTTGATTTGGATTCACCAACTCGTGTAGGGCTTGCTACACATTCATCAAATAACTTCCTTATTTGTCCTTTCCCAAATCCTCCACATTGCATTTCAACATGCTGTCTTTGTTTAAGCTTTTTCATATCCCAATCGACCAAGGCGATCCTCTTTCTTTCAACGGGCAGCCCAGAACAAGTCGTGCAATCAACATACAACATCTGGGATGAAATTCATGACAACAAATAAACAAGTGTGTTTAACATCCATGTGACTGTTAACCAAGTCACAAAAAAAAGAAAAAAGAAAAATACTAACCGTAAGAATTGTAAGAGGCCCAGCGAAATAACACTTACGATCATCCCGAACCCAGTCGTCCTTACACTCGGCTATAGTCTTGTATATTAGAGAGCACCAATCTAGTTCGCGTATATCTCTTTCCTCCGTGAAGTATGGGAGGAGACACATCTTGCATTTCCCGTTTTTCTGGCAGTCTATCATTATGCTTGAGAAGAGCTGCAGAAAATCAACCCTAAACATCCAATCTGCAACTTTATGCCTTTCTAATCGCGAAGCAATATCACCGGGGCTCACCTCATCCCTCGGATAGTTGGATCTCCACAGCTTGCTTATTGTTTTATCAGCTTTCTTATCATCAACATTATTCATCCACACCCCACCATTGGGAACACCAACTAACTGATGTATCACCTCTTTTGTTATATCAATCGATCTCCTCTCCAACTTAATACACATCTTGTCTGTATCCAAATTGTCCACAACGTAGTGTCCCAACTGTCCTGGAATACCGTCTACCGTAAACGACAACATCTTCCCAAACCCCATTTGACTTACACATTCTTTTTGTTCCGCAGACAACTTCTGAAGAGCTTCATGAAGCGATTTAGGTGATGGTCTCGTTTGTATCTTATGTGTGTACTCTAAACCAATATTTATTTCCTCCTTTATCTTCTTCTCTACCAACTTTTGCTTTTCAAGTTTTGGTACTACCATCTTGGGAACAGCTACAACAAAATCGTCATCTTCTACCCACCCGTCTGAGGTAGAACCAACCTTCTTATCAACACCTACATCAAACCAAAAAATATTGTGCACAAAAATTTAACGAATGTTTTTCTGCTAAGTGTAAGGACATATTAACCCATTAAATGCATGATGAGGAATTCATACCTTTTACTGGCCTATTACCGTTAATCGAATTCCCAGAGTGGTGCCTCTTTCCTAACATACCAGCTACATGAACATTCACCATCAGTAAGACGGTGCACAAAACATAGAATAACCAACAAACACACCACATAAATATTCCATAGACACGTTTTTATCGGATGACAAATCAGATTGATAATAGTTACATCAAGTTGACAGCATAAAAGCCAAAATATACCCCATTCGACAAAAAAAAAAAAAACAAATCCGCTAAAACACCCTACGCAAACACTATCCTAAAATCACTTAATGTTGCTTGATACAAATCTGATACATAAACCTATCCTACACATAGCTACAATTTATCCATAAACACATGTCCGACAATACACTCAAACCCAAGCCTTTCTCTTAATACAATGAATCAATACAAAAAACATACGCTTTTTTAAATTCACCCACCCAAAACATGCATAATTAAAATATAGTAGCTACACACGCATACAAACAAATGCATATACACCGGATAAAAAAACAAACGACGTTTACAGCAAGCAAACGAACAATCATTTATTAAAATGAAGTTTAATGTTCCTACGTCGTTTACAGTTAACACATATCAACTGAGTTTCTACAAACACTGCCTACACACTTATTATGCCACAAATCACCTGGTAACTTAAGTGATTACATCATGATGTAAACTGATTTGTAATGACAGAACATCCCACATGATTAATAAAAATTGTATAAAAACACATTTAAGGAGACCAAAAATTCACAAAAATAATATTATACCCACCCTCCACGTATACAATAATCATCTCGACTACTCATACACGACAACACCAAATGCAACGATGAACCACTAACATCTGTACGTACCATTTTCTGACATGGATTGAACATCAGTCTTGTTTGGTTCCTTGTCCACGTTCACGGTGACATATTTGATATTTCCAATCCTCGGGGTTTTTCGTTCTGTAACTAATGCATTGTTCAATTTTAATAAACACATATAACATCTAACAAACATTTGCAGCAACAGTTTCTATGCAATACATTGATATATTATCTTACCTTCAGACATTTTCACCCTCCAAATGTGGATCCTAACATTAGAGAACATGAAAAACTTTTAGAACGATCACAATGTATAAAAAAAGCACAACTTTTTAACCACTAACGAAATGTTCAACGATCTATATCAGACTACACGATGTTGCACTGAATCCTACACGACTTTTTTTAGAGACCATCACAGTGTACTAAAAAATTGAACATTTAAAAGTATAACAACCTACACAAGTAACACGGTAGAATTCGGAAAACACTTTGAGAAACAACAATGCTTTGATGTGGTTTGTGTCGCCTCTTGTAGGAATGTGGGTTTATATATATCTCGACAACCAGAAACAAATCCTTATACATTAAGGGTATTTGATTTCAATGAGATTGTTGTGGGGAGGAAATCATGGTAGCCAAAAAATGGGGGACATCATATATCCAAAATTGTATACAGAATATTAGTGTGATTCCCCTTACATCAGACCAAATATTATTTTTTGAAAATCACATACATATTTTTGGGAGCGTAAAATCAGATAATATAATACTGCCAGCTGATTTCAACACTTTATTAGTACACTACACTTTTTTAATGATCAAATCCCTCTGTTTCATCAATTTCTTGAAGAGAATTACGGTCCTACACATAAGTTGACTGTTACGAATATCTAAACTAAATACCTGGACATAATGTTGATTTTGAATACACGGATTGTGTAGTCCCTAATTGTCACACCCCAACCAATGGCGGAAACATCGGGATGAGACGAAGTGTGAAGATTGCTTGAGACATCATAACACTAATAATCGTGTCAAGTATTTAAATAGTAAATTTCATTTCATTTCTAAAGAATCAATTACAAGAGTTTGAAACAAGTACAACATGAATAATGGAATACAATACAAATAAAATACAAAGTTTAAAGTGTGTATCTAAGCATCCTACTAGATTCCATGCCTCATCAACATCATCGCTAAACCTGCAACATGTTTTAATAAAGTTCAATGCAAAAGCAAAGGCGAGTACACAAGGTTTGAATAAGTATAGCATAAGTATAAAAGCATTTTACTCGAATCCACATGGCAATTTGTAAGCAAGGTAACTAGCATGCATATCATTACGTATAAACCCAAAGTGTCCACTAGTATTTAGCATCCCTCGCCACAAAAGTGACGAGACCGTATAGTATAATGACCTAACAATCCCCCGTCGGGTGGTGTGCTACTCCTATAGCGCTATAATTGTTAAGCGAGGGTATAACATAGTAATGGCATGAAGCATGTATTATCTAGCATAACAAGTAGCATGTGTAATGGATTGAGTTCACAAAGTATGTTTAAGTGTGTGTAAGTGTAATTTTTGTATGGTAACATGTTGCAACCCAAAAGTGGTTTAAAATGTAAATGGGTCGAGTGTACTCACAAAGTTTGCATATGCTTTCCGATTATCCAATTGTTGACGAATAGAGATTTAGAGTCCGAATGTATAAGGGTTAAAGTTCAAGGATGCTTAGAGTCGAGATTCGGAATAAAACAACATGAAAGTATTATATTAACATAATCATCTTCAACACATAACACTTGTATGACACTTGGTAACCACGAGGGTTATAATAATGTTTTCAGGAGTTGAACACTCATAAGAATCATAACAAGGTTTAGGTCCTAGATGATGTCCTACTACTTTGACAAATGAACATGAATTCAACATCAAAGGTTCGAATGTACATAGATATTATTTAGGTTAGGTAGTATATATTAATAAGTCCTTAGTACATGTATTTCAAGCATGAGGTAGAAGATTATATCTTCATTTAGGTACCTCAAAATGTGTCATAAAAGTCATGTAGGAGGTAGGAAGAACAGGCTTCCATTTAGGCACCTAGTATATGTTCACCACTACACTTGTTGTAACAACAACCAAGGAGGGTCATGAACTAGGATTAGTACAAGAATGTAAACAATCTAAGCTATGAGAAATCATCAAATCATGTGGGGATTTTATGTTGGAAAAACCCAAGTTGTTCCATAATCACTCCTACATCAAGTTTGCAACTTGAACATGACTTGTGGGTTAAAAACCCTAATCAAAACAGAATTTATTTGAGGTTTAACCTCTGATTTTGTATGTTTCAACCTTGTTTTTAAGCCTAACCAACCACAAGAATGGTTGTAAGCATTAGGACATAGGTTTGAGTGAGTTAAACTCATGTTTAAGCAAAGATTAATGAAAACAAATTTAAACAGTAGACTTTGAAGCCTTTTTTCCGGAGTTCCAGGGACTTGTTTGCTGTGAAACACCCCTAGAATCGAAGCTAAGGTCAAGCCAAGCATTCTGGAAAAAGAATGGACCAAAACGGATAAGAAATGAAGAAGTTATGCCCATTTTCGTAAAGCTCGATGAATCTGTCCGAACCTGAACTTTCAGCAACGATTTTGAGTGATTGAAGGAGATTTAGATGAGTTTGCAGAGTGTTTTGAGCTTGGAGGAGATGTGTATTTATAGGGGAGAAGTTAGGGAGTGGTTAGGAGGGTTTTAATGGTGATTAGAGGCCATTGGGTGAGAGTTAGAAGTGGGATTTCGTGCAAATTCGCGAGCTGTTTGAAACTCTGCCCGCCAGACACCCTTACGGACCGTAAGGGTGGGAGGCTTACGGTCCGTAAGCCTTTGGGCTGAAACACAAATTTTTATTTTTTTGTTATTTGATTCCTAACTAGTCCAATATTACCAATTACGAGTTTTATGATCAAATTAAGATATTTTAGTGTATAAAGCATGTTCTAAAGGTTATATAAGTACCAAAAAGAATAAGATTAAGTATAAGTATTGTACGAATTATGTAAGTCACGAAATGGTAGGTTTAACACACACTTGCAAGTATCACGAATCACGTTTCACGCGTATGAATGTATGATTGTATAAAGTATGATTTGAAATAAATACAAGTTTCATTACGAGTTAAGTCTCGAATTACAATGGTTATAACGAAACGACGAATCCAAGGTTGCAAAGCTTCCAAAAATAGAATTTCAAATAATGGTTTCTAAATGTAGAAAGTTTGAAAACGCAGGGCGTTACACTAATCGTGGAAGTCTTGAAGCTGTAATCATCCAGTGCTGCATCAATTTTGACATGGGGTGATTATAGGTTATGGATGACGAATACAATTGGGGATTGAGGGGGGGAGGAAATCACGGTCTTCGGTTGTGTGGGATTTTAGTAACCGATTGATATAAATGTCAGATGCTACACAAAATGTCTAAGATACCCTTTTTACTTAATGATTTGATGAAAGAGAGTGTAATATTTACAAAAATGCCATGATCCTTCACAACCATTGATAAAAAAAATGAGTAAACCACATAGACGCAAGTTGTAATTTACTCTTGAAAGAATAGTCTTTTCAAATGAATCTTCCTCTATATATATATATATATATATATATATATATATATAGAGAGAGAGAGAGAGAGAGAGATGTACAAAGGTATACGGAAAAAGAAGTTTAGGGGCATTTTAGATATTTCATAAAATTTTGAAGTGGTCAACATATGAAATGTTGGTTAAGGGACTCAAACGATCAACATGTACAACCATGGGGACTCAGAGGAATAAAAATAAAAGTTAGGGGCTCAACATGCTGGAACGTGTAAACCACATAGACGCAAGTTGTAATTTACTCTTTCTATTTTTATCCATAGTTCTATATATCCAAGGACTTAGCATATACCTATAAACCAACGAAGTGTAAGGACTTGATGTTAGGGGTGAGCAAAGCCCAATACCCGACCCGACATTTAACCGAACCGACCGAAAACCGAAATTAATGAATTTACATAACCGAAAACTGACCCTAAACAAACACTCGGGCATCGGTCCAAGTTAGTCTCGGGTATATCGGTTTTAACAATTAACTGTAATCGTAAACTATTGAAAGATTTAACCAATCCAGTCTTTTAACTTTCGGTTTTCTTCAATCCAAACCCAAGAACCGATCCGAAACCTAGAATTCAAAGTTATAGGAACCAAAGATCAACCCTAATTAATATACCAGTCTCGGTTCCAGTTTATTTTCGGTTCGGTTTTCGAGTAATGCGGGGTCGGAGCGATTCTTGCTCACCCCATGTAGACATTTGACATATTGTAGGGGGCAATTGTGTGCACGATGATAATACCCAAACTTTTTGTTCACAAATCAATCAATCACTTTGAGTTCCATCACTTTCCAAACGCTTTCAAATTTGAAATGTGGAACCCTATAACGGTGAACATAATCTCCGATGACGAAACAACCCCACGCCCATTACAATCCAAGAAGCAAAGAACCAACTTTAATTCAAACCCTGCAACCGTTTTCATAATCGATGACGAACCCACTCCTGCCAAATCCACCACTACGAGGTCCACCCCATCAGTTGTACCCGAAACCCCGTCAGTTGTACCAGAGACACCAATGGTCAGATGCAGTAATTCTGTGTCGGAACCCCAACTCAAATTTTCTTCATCGCCCGGACCCAAGTCCTCTGGTATGTTGTTTGGCCTCTTCTTGTTACACAGTTTGTGTTTGGGCATTTTTGGGTTTTTATTGTCATTTTGGAATGTATCTTTGTGTGATTGTTTGTGTTGCTTCTTATGAGTTCTTTGAGTGGAAATGTAGTGGTGATTGAATACGTATCCGACCCTTTTGACCCGTTATCAATAATGTGTAACATGAATCAAACTGTTTTCATATAAATGTGTTGGAATTGTTGTCTCTAATGTGTATTTTGGCTATGCTAGCTAGTAAAAGCCTATACACCTAATTGCATTTTCAGGCCGGTGCCCATTAATTGCGCTTCTAGTCTTCTAGTCCTAGGCGCTCGCTTCAGCTCTCCAGACCATAGTTGTCAATAGCGAATAGCGGATGATAACGACAAGCTACCTATACGCTGCGTAGCGATAGCGATGATATAGCGAGCGCCGAGCGCTATTTCACGTTTAGCGATACACTAGAAGAAAATTTTAGAAGTACTTTATATGTATATTTTACCAAAAGAATATAAAAAATCTAAAAAAATTACAAAAATCTTGCTATTTATGGCTACCAGCTATTGTGACACATGAGCGCTACGCTATGCTATTCGCTATAGTGGGCCCTATGCTTGCTATTTACAACTATGCTCCAGACGCACTAAATACCGATTTATTTTTTTTCTTTTATTATTTAATGCTAATTTTTTTTATCTTCTCTACGGTGTAAGCTTCCACAATACCGATTGAAGCAACCTTCATCCAAATTTCTGATCTAGTTTAGAGCTTTCAAGTTTTGGATTTGCATTTGAATCTTCACTATTGTAGAACTTTTGGTACTAATTAGATGATATTAAATGTTATATAATAGCTTTTGTTTATTCTATTTGAAGAACATTATTATTCTAATACATAATATATATTTTAGTTTTTTCATTTAAGTGCGCTTTTTTGCGCCTAGTCCTCAGGTGAGGCCTATGCGCCTTGAGTGCACTTAACGTCTTTGATAACTATCATTGATAATCTTTTTGGGAGTGGGGACGTGTGCTAATATGTAGAGATGGTTGATTGGTGTGTGTTAAAGCATTATTCTTTTGTTGGATGTGAAACTCAAGTGTGCATTCCCATGACAGCATTGAGCTTTATCTTTTGTCCAACGCAATATACAAGACAACAAGAGTGCAAATTTTGTTTTTGGGCAGTCAATGAAATGAAAAAGATTAACAAGAATTGAAAAATGTCGCCTTCTTGATCTTCTTCTAGTAATGATCTAGCAGAGTTATTTGGTCTATGATTGTAAATTCCGTATATCTTTTATGTAATCAACTTGCTTATTTACAACAATAAGTGGTGGGTGTTCTTACTTCTTACTTGAGAACTGAGAAGGCAAGTGATTTTGATATAGCAACATAAAAGAAGCATATCTATGTAATTGTGGAATCTTTGTTTAAATGAGTATCTTTAGTTTTGTAGTCTCAAGTTTTGCAATATATATGCATTAACTAAAGTCTTTATTGACTACAATATTTTATCTTTAAGCCTCATACTTAACAATATATTGTTTGCATCAGCTGGACCCGAGACGCCGTCAGTTGTACCAGAGACGCCCATGGTGGAATCATATGTTCCATTGGTCAGATGCAATAACTCTTTGTCAGATCCCCAACTCAAATTTTCTTCATCACCCGGCCCTAAGCCCTCGGGTATGTTGTTTGACTTGTTCTTATTACATAATTAGTTAACCTAGCCTTTGAATTTTGAATGCTGCGAGTGTTGTTTTTTGAGTTTTGCGGTGAAGTTAAAGAAGTTGAAATGGGTTACTATTATGGGTTTTGATTGTTGTTTTGGAATGTACTTTTGTGTAATTGTTTGTGCTTCATTATAGATCATCTCCAACGGGACGCCCATCAGGCGCTTGGGGGGTGAGGTGGAAGAGAGAGGAAGGCCGCCAGTTGACGTGGCTAATTTGTTTTTTAATAATAATCAATTTTAAATACACGAAAACGATTTGGGAGATTTTGAACATTTTGTGTGCATTTATCACTTTCTTTCATTTAACATCTCCGGCCCATTTGATCCGCAATTTTGATAGCTAATTTTTTCTGTTATGTTTGACCCGTTGTCAGTAATATACAACCTGAATCAAACTGTTTTCATATAAATGAGTTGAAATTGTTACCTCTAATCTGTATTTCTGCTATACTAGTTTGTTGTATCATGTGAAGAGTGATCAACTTTTTTGGGAGTGGGGAACTTTGCTGATATTTAGAGATGATTGATTGGGGGCGTGGGATCTAGAACTCATGCTATGAGCCTATGAATTGAGTCATGCATTCCCATAATCCCATGAAAATATTTAGCATTATTGTTTGTCGAAAAGTATATAAGAGCGCTAGTTTGGTTTTTTGGCCTGGCATAACCGCATAAGTCCGAGAATATGAGAGATTAACAGAAACTGAACAAGTTTACCTCCTTGATCTTCTTCTAGTAATGATCTAGCAGAGTTATTTGGTCTTTGATTGTAGATATCATATATTGGTATGTAACTAACCTGCATGCTTACGACCAGTGGTGGGTGACTGGGTGTTCTTCCTAGTAATTATAGAATATTCAAGATGTTGTTTTACAGGATTAATATGTTTGGAATCTGACGAGGAGTCTGAAGGGTCCGGAAGCTGTCCTGGAAGACCACACCAGTCGAAACCAGTTACTCTAGAAGTGGAAAACGGTTTTGCTAAGCCTTCAACATGTTCAGAATCCTTAATATTACGGGGTTAGGACGATTTACCTTTTTTTTCTTATGTGGAGTGTGCTTGTCCATAGTTGTTAATAGCGGCTATAGCGACCGCTATAGCGCGCTATGTAGCCATGCGACCAAGTGTCGCTATATGGGTCTTAGCGATCAATAGCGAACTTAGCGACAGTTAGGTATTTTTTTTTTATTTTTTGATGTTAATATCAATTAGATATAGCTATAAAATAGCTGGATTTATAGGTTTTTGTTAAATATACATGTAAAATAGCATATATACAAGGGTATTTTGATGTAATATACAAATAAAAATTTTCAAAATTCTTTTTCGAGTGTAATCGCTATTTATAAAATAGCCGTCGCTATTTGTCGCTATTCGCTACGTAGCCTATAGGTGCCTTGTCGCTATTTGTCGCTATTCGCTATCGACAACTATGTGCTTGTCGTTGTATAAACATCGGGCCCATGGGCCAAACACTCCCAAACCTTAAGGCCCAAATGTAGAATGCATGATAAATACTAATACTAGATATATGTGCAGACAGCTCTTCCTCCCCACCTATAGTACAAGATGATCTTCCGCAGGTACTCTCATTTAACGTTTTATCCCGCTTTATTTTGTGTGTATGTGCGTGTGTATATATTAGGGCTGATGTGTTATTCAGGTTTCTGATCATTCTGAAGAAGATGATATTATGGATCTGACAAGTAAAAGCATTCTGGCTTTCGATGATTTCGGAAAAGATGATATTATTCTGCCTCTGGCAAGTAAAAACAATAGTACAAAAGATAAAACTACGTGTCTTGCAAATAAGAAAAAAAGTGCTGGTGCAAGAAACACGAAAGAAGAAAAAGCTCGTTTGATGAATGAGAGGAAACAACAAAAGGAGGTATACGTTTTAGACAATTAAAGGAGATATCACTTTGGATTTAATTCGTTACAAATTCTGAATATATATGCATGCATATACAAATTGAAGCAAGAAAAATTGGAGAAAATAGCTCTAAAGGCACAAGCTGCAGAGATGAAGAAGATGCAGAAAGAAATCGAAAGATGGGAAAAGGGGAAGTTTGCTCAACAATCCATCGTGGCAAAAATCGACACTAAAGTAGTAGAACAGGGATCAATTGGAGGTAAGATTGAATTTTTTATATATAATATTATTTAATTTTTGGTATGTGAGCATGTGCTTGTCTCTTAGTTTAGGACAACTGCTTACAAGGTTGGCTGAAAAAGGTATCGCCTTTCAAATTACTTCAAACCCTGTTGAAAGATCAATTATTTGGACCATGTCTGTTCCAGAAAACATAGCCCAGGTAAAAAAAACTATTGATATTTTTTTAATTATTTTGTTGTGACCTTGGTTTTAGAAAGCGCGCCTCACCTTTTTTAAAGCCATGGTTGCGAGTAGTAAGTAGTTGAAAATATAAACAACTTAAGTGCATTGGATTATGTTGCAGGGGTTGACGCGTGGGACCCATATTCCATATGTGTTACTTGTTTTTGAGGCAGAGGAGTTTTGCCACCTTGCTGCAGATGATGATGGATGCCATTTGATGGATCATGTCTCTCGTGTTCAATCCATATATCCATCTCATACACTTTGCTACCTCACTAATAGGCTTCTTGCCTACATCAACAAGAGGTCCCATCATCCGTTCTTTTCTAGCACATTTAAAATAACTATGTTAATCAGCTATAATATTTTTTTTTGGTTTTGAATAGAGAACAAGAGCATTACAAAAACCCCGCGAATAATAGTGGGTGGAGTCGTCCACCAGTGGAAAAGGTTACGTCTTGACCCTATGCAGATGCAAGTAATTAGTTAAAAAGAAATCTTTTTCATTTTAGTTTTAATGTTGTACAGCTGCTGTCAAAATTTACTACACATTTTGTTGGAGTACATTCAAGATTATGTATGGATGAATCTGAATTAGCAGAACATGTCGTAGGTCTGACATGCAGCCTCGCCTCATGCCAGTTCAGGTACCCTTTTTTAACATTTTTCTCACATCAAATGGTTTGATTTTATGCAAGTACCATGAAATTTTTTAATTTGATTTCATATAACCTTGGAGTAATCATAAAAAATCCAGAAAGAAGCTTACTCGGCTATCTGTCAACGCTAATGGTTCCCTTATCTCCAAAGATGCTACTGACCGAGCTCTAATAAAAAAGAGCACTTGGTAAGAACTCTGCTGTATCTCAAGTTAAAAAGTTATACGGGGGTAATCATTTTCCTAAATTTTACTTCCCTCACAAAATGCGTAGTTATTAGAGTTAATTTGTTTTTGCACGATCAAGTGAACCAACAAACTCCGCAAGTGACGATTACTTCATGATTAATTTGGTTTTCGTATGTGTCAAACGGGTCGGGTTGGGCCAACCCACAAACATTTTATTATTCTTTTGTTATATTTTTTAAGTACTTAATATTGTAAATGACAAAACTACATTATTATGATAACCTTTGAAGATATTAAAAAAACGACTAGGAAGATTTTATTCATTTGAATTCATATCAGATGGCTTTCAACCTGTTTGATCCGCTTGATGTATTTGATCTGTTTCTTTTTTAGCTTAACTATTTGATCCGTTAGAAATCTACCCATTTGTGTATAAATGGGTCAAGTTACCACCATTGTGAATGCCTGAGTTTTGTTTTCTTTAGGTTAAAAGCGCTAGTAGCCATTCCAAAGGTACAGCCTCGATTCGCTGTAGCAATATGGAAGAAGTATCCAACCATGAAGTCGCTCTTGAGTGTCTACATGGATCCAACCAGATCAGTAAGTATTAGGTTTCTTTTTCCTTAAGTTTGAGTTTTGCTTTCATTGTTTTCCTACCATATCTTCTTTAAGGCCACCTGGCGGCACCTGCGGCGCAAATGGCGGTTTACCTGACCGTGGGGTCCCGTGAGTTTTCTAGTAACGGGTTCTCATGGTTACCAAAACAAGTTTTTTTCTTCTTCTTTATAGCTTTAATTTAAAAACTGGGACATAATTGATGGTACATAATTATGTTTGTTGAGTTAGGATTTTATTATTAGTAGTTGGTGATTTAGGGTTGTTACATTTAAGATGTATATAGAACAACTTTTTTTTTTTTTTTTTGTAGAGAACTGTGAGAACCGCATAAACATATGTAAGTTTTGCTTTAAATGTGACGTATAAGACAGTTTTGTAACTCACCTCTCTGTGTGTATACATATGTATTTCTTATTATAGTGTGATTGAATTTTTGGAAAGTGTTTTTTATATTATTATTTTTTTTAATTTTCATCTCAAATAAACCATCACAGATAAACCATAATAGTTTGTCAAAACTTTGAAAATGTAACCCTCTTTCTGTGTATGTTTACACGCACGAATGCATATAGGGAATGGAACTGATTTGTTTTGCATCTGCAGGAACGCGAGAAAGAACTTTTACTTGCGAATTTGATAACAGAAGGGTTAGTTGGAGATAACAGAAGATTAGGAGAGATTTGCTCAAAGAGAGTGTACAGGATATTAATGGCACAAAGTGGAAGCACCAAAACTGATGATGTCGAAAATGGTGCTGATTTCTTCATCCAACAATCATCATAAATTCTTATGTTGTAGTAATGTTTTGAGTTTGTGATGTTGCTGGTCCAACCTATCGTTGTTTGGCAATGTTGGTTTTGATTTTATCGAGCCGGGGGTCTCACTGGAAGCAGCCTCTCTATTCCTACGGGGTAGAGGTAAGGCTGTCTACATCTTACCCTCCTCAGACCCTACCTTAGCTTTGCTATTGATGGGATTAGTATGATGAAGATGATGATTATGATGAGGTAGTCAGATTCAAGTTCATATTCAGAGTTGTACTTGTAGGTAGAGTCATGGACTTGAACAACACCCTTTATGTGACCGTTAGGCGAACAACACCCCTGGGCCTTGGCTCCTTATTTATTTTATATATGTGGATTTAGTAAAAATAAAAGGTGGTTAATGAGTAACTTATTGGAAAATTGTTCTCTTCTTAGTGATTAAGCTTATCTCAATACGAAGGCTGGTTAGAGTTGGTTTAAGGTTAAACCCATCTATGCAAACTCTTCTTAGTGATTAGCTAGGGCCTAGGGTCCTCGCAAAAGTGGAGTTTCAAGTGTTCCTACTTTATGACGTGAAAACCGGCATGCTGGTTCAATCCTTGCAAATCACCAATACGCGATCTCTATCGCTTTTCTTTTTGCATGAATCACCATGAAAAACACCATGAATAATTGAAACCGGTTCGGTTATAGAGTCGACAACCGTGTTAGCCGGTGGCATCCATCGAATGCGGTGGCAGCCCCGAGGTAGAGATGGCAATTGAACTCAAACCTGATGGCAATTGAACTCGAACCTGATGGGCAAACCTGAAACATTTGGGGCTGGTAAGGGGACGAGTATTGGACCAAGTATGACATTGGTATTGTAAATACTCATGGGTATGAGATTAGGTGATACTTGAACCGATTACCTAAAAATAGGGCTGTAAACGAACCGAACGAGGCCTTGTTCGTGTTCGTTCGTTAAGGAAATAAATGTGTCACGAACGGTTCATGAACACTTACCGAACGAGATTTTATGTTCGTGTTCGTTCATTAAGGAAATGAGCGTGTTCACGAACGGTTCACGAACACAAGCGAACACAAATAAATTTGGCAAACGCGATGAAGGATAAAGGTGGATGGTCCAGAGAGTAGCACTAGAACTTGAATCCCTTATTGTGGAACGGAGGTATATCATATTCGTCAATGTAAATAATGAGAAAAGAAAGGGAAATGGTGCATAAACAAGGAGAAAGAGGGTTTCCTAGTTTAATTGTTAGGGTAATGATATAAATAAAAGTTTCATAGTATAAAAAGTATAGATAAAATATATGAAAGTATAAAAATCTTTAATTAAAACACGAACATACGAACATAAACGAACGCAAATGAACGAATGTTCACGAACACCTTACCGAACGTTCACGAACACAATTGAACGAACGAGACCTTTGTTCATGTTCGTTCATTTAACTAATCGAACGGAATTTCTTGTTCATGTTCGTTCGTTTATTAAACGAACGAACATAAACGAACTTCCCGCCGAACGGTTCACGAACTGTTCGCTGAACGTTCGGTTCGTTTACAGCCCTACCTAAAAACATACACCGATACACATACCTAATTTTTTTCATCAACAGTTTATTATGCGAGAAAAATTAGTTTCTAGAATATATATCTTATAGTACTATTTATATTTTTTCATGTGAAGTATTAACTTTTCTTTTTATTTATAATAGAGTAAACTGCCATTTTGGTCCTTGTGGTTTGGACACTTTGGCCATTTTAGTTCAAATCTCAAACTTTTTACATCTGGGTCCCTGTAGTTTGCATTTTGTTGTCATTTTAGTCCAAAATCCAAAAACCCTCTATTTTGACTGTGGAAACCTGATTATTTTGTCCTTTAGTGCAGGGACATTTTGGTCATTCTGATTTTACTCTTCTAATAAATTAAAACAAAATTAATTATATATTATATATATATATATATATATATATATATATATATATATATATATATATATATATATATATATATAACCCTCGATCTCTCTCTCACTAAAACAACACAAATACTCTCTCTCTCTCAGTTCTCTCTCTCTCTCTACACAGATCCGTCATCCACAGATCACCACCGTTCACCACCGCCATCCAACTGCCAAGACCTGCGAAGACCTGTATCTCTCCTCCATCCTTCTTTCTTTCTTTTCAGACCTGTAAATAGGGGGTGGTTGACGATGACTGATTATGATGATGATGACTGATGATGATGATGATGGACGGTGATTATGATGATGATGTAAGGGGGTGGTCGACGACGGCAGTGGAGGTGGTTATGGTGTGGCTTGGGTTTGGGTTTGCTTTGAGTTTGGTGAAGGTGGTGACGGCGGCAACTCCGGTGATAGGGATACATCGTCTGGTAAGTGATAATGTGAGTATTTGGGGATTTTGGGTGCTTTATGAAGTTTCTAGTGAATATTTGGGGATTTTGAGTTTTTGTTTCAAGTGAATATTTGGGAATTTTGGGTGGGTTACGGTGGTGGATTTGAGGGTTTTTCATGGTGGGTTTTCGGATTTGAGGGGTGGGAGTGGGTGATGGCAGGTGGGTGGTGGTGACGGTGGTTGTGGTGGTGGCCGGTGGGTGATGTGGGGGTGGGAGTGGGTGATGGTAGGTGGCGGGATTGAGAGGTGGTGTAGAGAGATGGGGGCAGTGGTGGCAGATGGGGGCGGTGGTGGTGCTATAGAGAGAAGGGGGTAAACGAGGAAGGAAGTGTGGGTGTGAGTGTTGGATGGGACGACGCCGGAATGGCGGTGGTGAGAAGGGGGAGGAGGTGGCCGTGGTGGTGGTGCTATAGAGAGAGAGAGAAGAGAGAGAGAGGGAGGAGGTGGCGGCGGTGGTGGTGGTGGTGCTATAGAGAGAGAGAGAAGAGAGAGAGAGAGAGTTGATCTGGGTTTTGAGAGAGAAGAGAGAGAGTGCAGCTCAATAAATGAAATTTACAGCAAATGAAATTTATATGAATTTACAACAAATGAAATTTAAAAAATGACCAAAATGCCACTGCACTAAAGGACAAAATAATCAGTTTTCAACAGTCAAAATAGAGGGTTTTTGGATTTTGGACTAAAATGACAACAAAATGCAAACCACAGGGACCTAGATGTAAAAAGTTTGAGATTTGGACTAAAATGGCAAAAGTGCCCAAATCACAGGGACCAAAATGGCAGTTTACTCTTTATAATATCATGATTTTTTCATATTTAAATATTTCAAACTTTTTATAATGTTACTGTTAATGATACCTTGTAACTGATTATATTTTAAATTATTGTTGTTGTAAAACATACATGCCTCGCTTGCGGTGTATGCATATAATGTACATATGTGTAGGCGTTTGTGGGGCAAAAGTGGTACCAACTTTAACGCTATTTTACTAAAACTAAAATCGGCGAATGGGTTAATCATGCATCATGGGGTGTCGTTGATTCGTTCGCGATGATATGACTTACAAACAATTTATTCCATGTTAAAAAATAAGCTATTTTTAGCTAAGCTAAATACACGGTTAACCACCCATAACCGACTCGCCATAACCATCAAAACCGAATAACCATAACCACCATAACCGATCGGTTTTGGTTATGGTTATCGATTAACCGACATCGCGGTTATGGTTATGGTTTTAGGTTAAAACCGACCCAAACCGACCCATACACACCCCTGGTAGGATTTAGTGAGTATAATGATGTTGTAACAAACTCAAAACTATATAAAAATCTAGAATTGTATGAAAAAACGTGTTGCAAAATCCCAATTGGTTTTTGTAAGAAAACTAACGAGTATACGACATATACCTTACGGGTGTTGAGCCAAGTATGAGACAAAATTTTACAACCAAGTATAGGACCGAGTAATCCTAAGGAGTAACTTGGGCTCAAAGTTAACTTTTAACTTAATCCCCCATTAGAATTATAGGTTGTTATAGAGTTTGTTAATAAGTTTATTCTAGGCTAGATGTGATTTATATATATTCTAAATACATATCATTGCATCCTCCATCAATTGAGATGAATTTTCACAAATCGTATAGTACATAACATGCAGTACGTTGACAAAAGAGTGAGGTACATTGTTTCTTCATCCTCTTTCGGTAGAAACTTACATTATTTTGTAGCATCTTGAGATAACCTATATAGGCATATACAATCATTTGAATGCCATTAAACTTGAACTTGAGGGTGGCCAAGCTGGATATCATTATTCACCTTAAAAGCAGGTTCAAACTCGCCCAGATAACCTCCTAGCTGACTTGACAAACCCATCTTATCGATTGGTTCGCGATGATATGACTTACAAACAAGATAGAGCATCGTTTGCGCAACGTAACCAAGAAGAAACAAATTCATCAGTAGAAAAACACACAGTAGTCCAATCATTAGGCCAAAAAATCCATACCACGCGAACGAAAAAAACATGATCAAGATGCCCCCAAAGATGCAACATAACCCAAAAAATACAAACCATGATAACCACCTTTTCCCCTTGATGAGACTGTTGCCTCTCAATATTGCTGTGAGACCGTATGAGCTTTCCAAAACAGTAACCACACTAGCCAGCTGCCATAGAGCGGTTATATATATAAACCCTACACAATATAAAGCTAGTAAGATGTAAAGCACCACGATGGCAAAGGTGGTATACGTGGTGGTGGTCTCCCAAATGTAGTACACCACTCCTGCAATCACATTGTACATGAAGAAACCAAGGTAAGTCCACAAGAAAGTTAAAGCTAGTCTCTTCCACACTTTAGGGACAATCTTCAAGACTTTCTTGAAGGTCACCTCGTTGCCCGAATACAGCGAGGCGATTGTGTAAACGATGGCGGCTGTCGAGAGAAGCGAGAAAAGAAGGAGGAAGCTCAAGTACGTGAATTTGAATACCCAGTACCCGATATACGCAGATGATAGCCTATGGTAGAGGTGCTCGCTATCGACGTTACTGTCGTATATTCGGTCTTCGGCACGGTAGATCCTCCATTCGAGTATGTATGCAATGATAAAATGAGCAAGAAAGATGAAGGACAAGGGTAGGATGAAGGTTAGTGTGATCTGGGTGAAGATCTTCTTCCATGAAAAAATGGTTTTGAAAGATTCTTTGTAGATGCCAAAGAAGCCCACCTCTTGCATTTCTTCTTGAGGTTTATCCATGGTGTAGTTTGATGAAAAGAGGTGAAAATAAAGTGGAGAAATGGGCGTATATTTATAGGGAAATTTGCTGGTTCGGTTCATAGATTTGTCCGAGGTTATTTGAAGTATTACTATGTTGTGGAGAACATATCTATGTGACACCACATTGGGTATGAGTTGTCTCCATTAATCGCCGTAGTAGATGCTAAGAGTTATAGAGGTCGGGTTAAGTATTTCATTAATTATTTATTACGAAATTTGAGTACCAATTAGCATTTGGGGTAATTAACACGAACATGAGACATATATTTAGTTGTGTACAACATTGATCTAAAATGAGGCAAAGGGAGTGTAAGGTTGTAAACAAGTTTGCAGTTATAAATTTGTCATAAACTAGCAATAAGATCCGCGCGTGTTGCGGTGCGGATACATCGTAGACATCGAAGGGATTAATCCAAATGTTATGTGATGCGTTAACCATACGAAAACGTGCATTTCGACATATTTGATCGAACTCAATATAACCTATATAAGCAATGCAATTAGATCAAAACATAAAGTAAATCAAATTTATACCGTACAATCATAACATATATGGGACCTGACTCATACATAGAAAACGTAAGGGGTATACGGGAAAAGCTGACACGTATTATCAAAAGAGATTAATTATAACTTTAGAAAAAAAGGGAAAAAAAGAAACCGCAATTTTACACCACTTGCTTTGAAACAATATTAATGAAACATTGATAAAATAAGCCTAAAACATATTATATTTATACACCAACTCGAATTTATATCAAAACTTACATACAAGTATGCACGTAAAAATGTTTTTTAAACAAAAATGTATTATATTTGATGTGACTCGTTTCCAGAAAAAAGTTTACGTCAAATAGAGCAAATCGAATTCATACTAACACGTACATAAAAATATACATGTAAAAAATATTTTTTTTTAAAGCAAAGGAGGTACAGGGGTAAACTCGAAACAGATTATTTTAAGTAAAAAAATATTAATAGGTTAAATACGTTTGTAAAATCGTGCCAAGTAGCCCCAATGCCACACCACTAACAACAGAAGAGCTCGTAAAATACAAATAAATAAATAATAAAAGAAAAAAATATCACCGAATGAAAAATAGAAGTAAAATTGTTGAATCACGGACACCCTTGAGGTGTGTTAATGCGAAGAAATTAGATTGAAATGTAAAACGTAGAAAGAAAAAACTAAGTCGATTTAGGACCTGTGCATTGGAATGAACTTGTCAAACAGAGAATAATACACGCGTTGTGACGGGCCTGTCAAACGGGAAAAACAGACAAAAGACATTGAACCACATACACACACGTTGCGGCGTGTTGACTCGCAAAATTTGAATGAAACGTAAAACGAAAAACTTGCGAAAGATGAAAAGTATAGGGAACCAAAATTGAAAAAAAAGTGTTAGGGTTAATTAAAATGAAAAGATAAAAACATTATTCCATGTTGGTACACGATGTCTAAAGCCTACGTCTTAGTCTAAAGAGTCTAAATATGTCAAGATAGTATAGTACAGGGGTCTAGATGAAAGATTAAGCTTATATGTTAGAGATTTCGCTTGAAAGCATATTATGTTAATCTCAAGCGAAATCATATGTTAAGATTTCGCTTGAGACATGTTCAAGCGAAATCTCAAGGTTATATATAGGTATGTTGTTTTCTCATTTGGTATGCATTCCAAAAGTTGTACCGAATTGCTGCCGGTTTGTCAAGTGAATGTTTTAATGAGAAACGAGTATTAAAGTGATATTCTTCTGTTTTCTACTCCGTTCTATCTGATTCTAAACTGTTTAGGTGTTTCCGCCACTTAAATAGTGTGTATTCACTCAAATTGACTCATTTGATCGGTCAAATCGATCCTACAATTGGTATCAGAGCCAGGTTATGAGCCAATATACCTGAATCAGAGACTTTTACTTACACATTCTGATTTCTGGACTGTTCCACGGACAAAATGGACTGATTTTTGAACATTGTGTGTGAAACTGAGTTTTAACAAATCCTTGAGTATATCAGCTTAAAATTCAAAGAAAATCGTGTAAAAATGACCTATAAACTAGATTTCGCTTGAACGAACAAGTTGTTTTCGCTTGAAAGTTGTGGTGTGTTGAAGCGAAATTGAAGATTTCGCTTGAAACAATCTGATTTAGCTTGAAAGTGTTGGTATTTTGAAGCGAAATTGTGGATTTCGCTTGAGACAATCTGTTTTAGCTTGAAAATTCGTTGTTGGTTTGAAGCGAAATTGTGGATTTCGCTTGAAATAATCCGAAATAGTATTTTGAAGTGAAATTGTGGATTTCGCTTGAGTATATTGGTGATTTCGCTTGAAGTATTCAAGTGATTTCGCTTGAGTATTTTGAGAAGTCCATAGTGTGTTGGATATTAGAGTGTATCAGCCATTGTGATTCATATCTGTTCAATCAAGACATTAAAGTCAATTTGTGATATCACATAAAATCTGTTATAGATCCATTCAGAAATAAATCGGCTAAAATCATTCTAAAGCCAAATTGATAGGTCCAACCAGACTTTCAACAGAAATATAGTTCAAGTATTTGTATATGCGGGCTCAGTACATTGTTGTTGACAGGCCATGTAATTCGAAGTGATTTGTCAAGCATCAGATACACGCACGAACGAATCTTCACCCGATCCGTTGTCACCGGATTTTTATCACTCAATCGGATATTCATCTGATTCAGTGTGTTGATACAGTGATTGAATTGATTTCAGTTTGTGATTTGAAAATCTATTGTTGAAAATTCTTTAAAATAACTAAACATGGATTGTGAGTCGTATCATGTTCAGAATCCAGCAGATATTGCACAGAAGAAATTTGATAGTTTTACGGGTATCAAGGGAGAGCCTATAAAAGAATTGTTTGATCGATATTGCCTTCTAGTTGTGGAGATGAGGAGATTGAAGATAACCAAGGCTAATGAGGTGTGGATTGACAAGGTGGCGAATGCTTTACCAAAGGATGAGTGGGGTACTTACCTGATGAAGTTGAAAAACAGTCCAGGCTTTGATAATCTGAATCTTAGTGGATTCATTGAAAAGATTGAAGCTCAAGAACTTGAGTTCCAAAAGATTAGAAAATTGAGGTCTGATTCAAGAGAGAAGAATAAAGCAGCAACTGATGAAGAAAAATTCAAATCTGAAGAAAATGTTCAAGTGGTAGAGAAGCAAGTTGATGAAATTTCAGCTATTAAAGCTGAGAAGAAAGCTGACGCTGAAATGATGTCCGAGAAATGCTTAAATTGTGAAAATCTGAAATCTGAAAATGCCAAACTCTTGAAGGATTTAGAGAGTTTGTCATTAGAAAATGAAAATCTTAAAAAATCAGAAAATGTTTTGAAAAATCAAAAACAAAATTTAGAAAATGAAAAAGTAAAAATTGAGAAAGATTTTCAAAGTCAAATAAAGATTTTAGAAGATGATAAAGATATTTTTGGTAAAAATAATCTTGAAAAACAAATTGCAATAAATTCTCATCTTGCTAAAATCATTCAGCTTGAAAAAGAAGCTGAAAGTGATCGGAATAAAATTGCTGAGTTAGAAAATAAGTTGAAAGGTTTTGTGACTTCTGCACCATATGTGTGTCCAGAACCGATCAATTCAGTTCCAATAAGTGACAATGTCACAAACTTTGACAAAGTCAAAGTTGAAGATTGTGATGAGAAAACTGATGATGAAATTGAGAAAAGAAAAATATTTTTAAAATTAAATGAAATATTTCAAGAAACCGTTCTACATTCTACTGAGAAAGGTGAATGCTCAACGCAAAAACCTGTAAAGAAGAATGTGGAACAAAAACAAAAGGATAAAAAGCTGAAAAATCTTCAAAAAGAAAATAAAAGCTCATCAGTTCAATCATCCAATCATGATAAAAAACCACAAAAATTTGAAAATCAAAACTCACAAAAAGTTGGTAATAAGTGGTGCAGGTTTGACCACAGTGCTCAAGCATCAAATCAAGCTTATAGGAGAAGTCGTGAGTACTACAAATCAAATCAGTGTTATGATTTGAGTGTTTGGATTGATAGTGGAGAATGGTACGATAACAGAATGTGCTACAATTGTGGTTTTAGAGGACACATTGCTGTTAACTGCCAAAGTTGGAGGTTTGAGACGAGAAGATGTTTTGAATGCCAAATCAAAGGTCACATTGCCAGAGATTGTCCAATGAAATCAATTGAAAGATCGAGGGCTGTATCTCAGAAAAGGGTGATGAAGTCAGTCAAAGTCAAAGAAAAGCCCAAGGAACTGAAAGTTTCAGAACAGAAAGTCAAAGAACCTAAAGTTCAAGAAAAGAAAGTGAAGCTTTCTCAGGGGCAGAAAGACAGACTGCGAAAGAAGAGGAGGAAGGCGAGAGAGTATCTGGAGAAGATTTTGTCCTCGGGTTCATTTGTTGGTAAAAATAAGAGTTTTGATGAATCACTTTCCTCGACTGCAAAGTCAAGCAAGATGAATTTATCAGATACAAATCTGAGGACAGAAGAGAGAAAGAAGAAGAAGAAAGTTACTGGCAATGAATCTGTTTCTTTGGAAACAAAGGAGCCACATGTCGGCGATGAATCTGGCTCATCAAAGTCAGACAAGCCACGTTCAGGCAATGATTCTGGTTCATCAAAGCCAGAGGAGCCAGTTGATGAGGTAAAAGTAGAGAATTCTGGTTTAACAATGGATGATGCAAATTTTCCACCATTGTTGAACGAGAATTCAAAAGCACCCAAGGGCCGTCAGGCTTGGGTGAAACTGTTTAAATGAAAAACCTGACTTGCCGGAGTTCCCAGGTTGGTAAGCGTGGAACATGAATCGGCACATTTATGAAAACAAAGTGATGAAGTAAACCCCTAACCTACAAATGGTTTGTGAAAATCAACAAAACTAATTTTTCAGAAAAACCATTTTGATTAAAACAAACTAAAGTGTTTTGAAATCATAATGGGAAAATAGTTTGTTGTGAGGGGGAGTTCTGATTGTTTATGCCAGGTGGATGGAGAATTGAAGTGATTCTCATCAAGTTGTCAAGTTTGTACCGTTTGTTTCAAATTTTCCCAGAAAATCAAAATTGAAACATATTTTGATTTTAGGGGGAGAAAATTTTTAAAAAAATTAGAAAATTTGAAAATGTCAAAAACATTGAAAAATTCATAATGAGTTTTGTTGTGAAAAAGAGGAAATGATAGTAAATCAGTTGGACTATCACAGCATGCTAAAGAAATGAAATGTCAAATGTGATAAACGGTCTCACTAAAGATGTGACGATAGGCTCAGCTAGACTAGTAGATTTACGATAACGATACAAACTTAAATGAAAAAGCCTAGTTCTAGTGGGAAACACGGTTGAAAGCATAGTACTTAGTTTTGTCCTTCGTGATTGTGTACCTACTCAGTAATTGCTGATTGTCAAAAGACATAAAACTGGTTAAGTTTGTGAACTTTCACAACTTTGCTGAAAAGTCGCTGTGATTGTGCATTTCATTTTGCTAAGATTTAAACTTGTTTTATTTCTTTATTTTGTTTAAGCATTGGACATCCTCTGCGTATACGTGAGTATCGACCTGGATGTTATTGCCTAAACGTTCTGCTTTATTTTCTTTGGTGTTTCGTTTAAGCTTTGGACCTCCTCTGTGTATACGGAAGTATCGACCTGGTGGTTAAAGCCTAAACAACTTCAACTTATTTTATTTTTCTTATTTTGTTTAAACATTGGACTTTCTCTGCGTATACGGAAGTATCGACCTGATTGTTAATGTTTAAACATTCTGCGTTGTTTTCGCACATATCACAGTTGATGATAGTTTAAAGGCATTACTTGAGTTAGTGTATTGCATGATGAGGGGATATGCTGAGATCGTGGGGTCCATAAGAATTTAGTGCAAAATTAATATACCTTAACGTATCGGTAAGCATTTCGAAAGTTTTTAGATTGAGTTTAAAAGGACAACTATATCTTCAATCAATGTGAATCGTTTAGATCTTAAAGTGTTTAAAGCTCAACGGTGCTAGTGATGTGTCTCAAAAACTGATATGATCCTCTTACACAAACTCACAAAAAGATGTTTGTATATAGTTTATTTCCTTAAATCCAAAAAGAGTTTAGTGTGTTTTAGCATAATTTTTGAAAAATTCAAAAAGATTTTCGACAACTGATGTTGAAAAGCTGATTTTCAAAATCTCAAAGGCTAAACAAGATGAACAATTGGTTTGGTTAAGATGATGAGAAGTTGGAAGATAATCCTCAAATGTTTAGATGATTCATTAATTTGAATCACAATATCGTGTGTTATATGTTTGAGAATTTTGAGTGAATTCTTTTAGAGTCAAAATTAAAGTTTATCTTACTGTTGGTTAGAGTATATGCAGGTATGCAGCTAGTGAATTCCAGACTGTGATCCCAGCTTGTCGAAAGGGGGAGTCTGTAGACGTAAAAGCCAGGTTTCTGATCTTGTTGCTACGGAGAGCCAGGAGATGGTCCTGAATCTGTGAAAGCTGCTAATGCTGAGAAGACAGAGAGTGTGAAGACTGATTAAGACTGAAGTTTTGACATACTAACGTCTCGGACTGAAGACTCCGGCTGTATCCAAGGGGGAGTTTGTTGGTACACGATGTCTAAAGCCTACGTCTTAGTCTAAAGAGTCTAAATATGTCAAGATAGTATAGTACAGGGGTCTAGATGAAAGATTAAGCTTATATGTTAGAGATTTCGCTTGAAAGCATATTATGTTAATCTCAAGCGAAATCATATGTTAAGATTTCGCTTGAGACATGTTCAAGCGAAATCTCAAGGTTATATATAGGTATGTTGTTTTCTCATTTGGTATGCATTCCAAAAGTTGTACCGAATTGCTGCCGGTTTGTCAAGTGAATGTTTTAATGAGAAACGAGTATTAAAGTGATATTCTTCTGTTTTCTACTCCGTTCTATCTGATTCTAAACTGTTTAGGTGTTTCCGCCACTTAAATAGTGTGTATTCACTCAAATTGACTCATTTGATCGGTCAAATCGATCCTACATTCCATATATAAATTATCAACTTTTTTGTGTATCATAACTTGTACCCTATGCTTAGGGAAATTTTCAAAAAAAAAAACTTGATTTTCCACTTTCAACTTTAAAGTTTTATCTTTTACATTTTAATCCATTACTTGATTTTCCACTTTCAACCTTAAAGTTTTATCTTTTGCATTTAACCCATTTAAAATTTTTACTTTTAACTCAAACTTTTTCATCTTTTGTAATTTACCACAACACTTTATTATTTACTACTTTGGTCCTTCATACTTTTTATCTTTTGTAATTTACCACAACACTTTATTATTTACAACTTTGGTCCTCCATACTTTTTATCTTTCGCAAGTTTTTCGTTTTACGTTTCGTTCTAAATTTTGCGAGTTAACTTGTCGTAGCGTACATGTGAGGTTCAACGTTTTTGCTCTATTTCTCCATATCTGACAGACCCGTCGCAACGCGCCCATTTTTTCCCTTTTGAAAACTTCGCCGCAACGGGCGGGTCCTAGATCGACTAAGTTATTATTTTCTACATTTTACGTTTCTGGTTAATTTCTTCGCATTAACACACTGTAACGGGTGTGCGTGGTTTAACGATTTTAGTCTCCTTTTCGTTCAGTGTAATTTTTACCATTTTATCTATTTTATTTTTACGATGTTGAGAGTCGATGTCGTTGTGGCATTGGTGCTACTTGCACGGTTTTACGAACATTTTTAACCTATTAATGTTTTACTAATATTTTGTTTCGGTTTACCCCTATACTTCCTTTACATAAAAACTATTTTTACGTGCATATTTTATGTACGAGTATGTATAAATATGATTTCTTCTGCATTCCGACGTAAACTTTTTTTTTATAGACGAGTCAGGTCAAGTATAATACATTTTCGTTTAAAGAAACCATTTTTATGTGCATATTTTTATGTACGTTTCGTATAAATTCAAGTTATTGTTTGACATGAATTCCATTTACTTTACGTTTGATCCAATGACAATGCTTATACAGGTTACATTGAGTTTAACTGGATACGTCGAAATGTGTGTTTTCATATGGTAATGCATCATATAACGTTTGAACTAATCCATTCAATGTTTACGATGTACCCGCGTCGCAACGCGGGCGGGTCTTAACCCTAGTTTGGATTAAAAATGAAGAATCACTTAAAGAAAAAAACTCCTAATGCATATGGTACAATAACATAAAGCAACAAAATGTTGCTTATTTATAGTACTAGTAGTGATACCGTGTGCAAACGTGGGTGGTTTTTAGAAATTCATGCATACCACATTTTAATAGAAAGTATAGATAGGTGTGTAGATATTCTAATTTTTAGTTTAATTTTTCGTTTGATTAATATTAAATTAGCCATGAGTTATTATCACAAATCTCACATGTTGATGCATTTGAACTCTGATTTACAACTAAAGAAATAACCAGCCTAAACAAATAATCAAAAGTAGTCACTACCTTTCATCATAAAAAGCGAGAAACACTATTTTAAATAGTGATATCTGGTTGAAAGTATGTGCAAACACAGGTTGTTTTTAGAAAACAATTCATACCATATTTTATTAAACAACGAATCACTATATAATTTTTTAGAAGTGAATTACTTTACCGAATGTTCATCGAATTTTCGAAATGAGCTTATTAAACTTCGATACAAAATTTGTAAAACATCAAACGAATATACTAACAAACTTAAAATCTTTATTTTGAAAAAAAATAAATACATGCAATACACCTTGACTTTCAACAAACATTAACTACGATCACACGATCACCTGCCTAAAAAACTTTCACCAAAGCCCAGTCAAGAGTCTCTTACCCAACAACATCTCCTTTGCTACATGTTGTGTCCTGGCTACATATGCTGCTGGAAACAATGTCGCAGCTGCTGAATCAACAACATCTCCACCAGCAACTGCTGTTGGAACTACTCTTAAACCTCCAGCTGCAATTGTTTTTGCTGGTACTGTTTGGTTTTGCAAATGTCGTGTCCTGGCTACATATGCTGCTGGAAACAATTGTACCATGCCAAATGTAAGGGCAATAACTTGATTAGGTTTACGTTTGTCTTGGTTTACTTGTTTTGGGTCGGTTAGATATTAGTTGTGGGCTTGGTCGATGTGCTTTATGGTCGAATAGGGTTGGGCTTAGCCCATTTGTATTAGGTCATCCTATGATCTATAAATAGGATGTTCCTTGTTCTTGTTTTGGGTTGTTGATTGGTTTTTCAATACTTGAACTCGTGTACCAGACGCTCCTTGTGATCGTGTGCACCATTTAATCAATACAAGAAACATATTTTCTTCATCTTCTACACCTTTCTTGTTTTTCCACAACTCGATTAGGTGTTTATGATATCTGATTGTAGTTTTCTAGACTTACAATTGGTATCAGAGCCTAAGAAGTCTGTCAAAAGGCTCGGTTTGGATCGGATATTGCTGAAGACTTGAAGAAAAAGGTTGTTTGCTGGATTTGCAGATTCAAAAACACACGGAAATGGTTGAATTTCTGTTCGTTTTAATCTGGTTTATATATATATTGTTCGATTTAATCTTTCTGTGTTTTCAGTGTGTTTGCAGGGTTGTTAGTCTTTGAAAAACTGGCCTAAGTGTGCTTTTAAACCCATAATTTTCTTGAATCAAATTCATAAGATTTAAAAATCTGGACTTTTGGTAGTGTTTGGGCCCAATCAAGAAGTGTACGACCCAAAGTTTCATTAGTGTGCGGTCCAGTTCTTAGTGTATGGACAATATTCAAGTGTGCGGTCACTCTTAAACAAGGCACTATTTAAAATGAAGCCCAATACAGCGTGCGGACCAAACTTAAGTGGTGTGCGACTGGAACCTGAGTGTGCGGTCAGTCTAAGTTGTGAACTGGACAATGACAGTGCGGTTTGGACTGTGCAGTGTGAATTGTACGGTTCAGATTTGAACCTTTTGGAGTGTGAGGTCTCACTACTTTGAACTTCTGAAGTGTGCGGCCTCATACTTTGGACACTTCTTGGACTGTTGTAAGACCCTTACTTGAATATCGATTTTTTATATTATTCTCATATAAAAGCGTTTATATGATTACACATACGTATACGAGTTGCGTTTATATGATTACACATACGTGTGAAAATACGAGTTTGTTAAAACTTCTTAAAATTTAAAACATTTCAAATGTTATATTGTCGTTTAGGCGTGACGACAAACGTAATGTGGAAGCTTGAAACTTGATGGTGTTCGGTTTTTCGTTGAGGTTGATCGTCCTCCGGTACCTTGCATTATACCTACATTTCATAAAACATGAAACGAGTTAGTTATGAGAGTTTAAAACATGTCTAAACAAGTCCATAAGACCCTAACAAGCAAACAACAACATTTGCCAGCTTTTTATGTCGTCGCGGGCCGCGACATGATTAGTAAAGTCCTTCGCGGGGTGCGAAGCCCTCTGGTGGGCCGCGACCGAGAAACTCAAACCTGTCGCGGGGCGCGACAGCATGATTTCGACAGAAAGTTTCTTATTTGGAGCTGCATTTTTCCAGCTCTACCAATCTTTACTAAATTGGTCATAACTTTCTTAATTCTTATCCGATTTACGTCCCGTTTCTTCATATGTGGTCGTAATTTGGCTCTCTATAATATAGAGTTAAAATCCGACATCCGGATTAACAATTTCTAGATTTTAAGCCCTCAGCTTAAAATTCAATTATTAAACTTTTGACCCGTTTCGTGATTTATTAAACAAACTTGTTTGTTTGCATTCAAATTCCCAGTTTATCATTTTACGGAAAAGACTCTTTTCGAGGTATTTGACCCAAAAGATTCATACCTTTCCCTTTTATACTTTTCCTAAGGATTTACTCGATCGATAAACTTATTATCAAACTACCTTTAGGGGTCGTTTGCCCAGTTTATCATACAAGGGCGTTTTGGTCAACTTTAGCCCTTCCTTAAAGGCAAAGGACTTTCCATAACGTGTTTGACCAAAATCGCACATTTTAGATATAATCTTATTTACACATACCTGGCTCGGGTCAAAGTATGACCCGTTTCAATACCTCATTATATTTGTTGCTAATTCATAGCAACACAAATTCTCATATCTATTTATTCCTCTGAGCATAAGACTTGACAAGCAAACATTAGTCGTCCTTATCAAATGATGATAACATCACCATTTGACCCGTTTTGGTCTAATGACCATTTTATCCATTTATCATTATTGTTTACACCATAACGTGAATTGTAACGCCCTTAATTAATAAATCGAAGTTTTAATATATTTCGCATATAAAAGAATTTATATGAGATTATACCTTCGTACGATAAAACGAGTTTATTAAAACTTTATAAAAAATAAACAATTCAACGTGTTATCATTGATTCGTTTCGTAATAACAAAACAAAGTGCGGCAGCTTTAATTTTGTCATGTTCGGTTCTTCGTTGAGCTTAATCATCATCCGGTACTCCAATTATTGCCTCCATATCATAAATCGTGATATACGTTAGTTATATGAAATCTATAATTAATCTAGATAAGCCCGAAAGCTCAAAACGATGACCAGGTAACTCGTCTGGGTTATGCCTTAAAAGCAACTAATAACCCAGATGACCAGGTAACTCGTCTGGGTTATGCCTTAAAAGCAACTGATAACCCAGATGGCCAGGTCACTAGTCTGGGTTATGCCTTAAAAGCAACTGATAACCTAGATGGCCAGGTCACTAGTCTGGGTTATGCCTTAAAAGCAACTGATAACCCATATAACCAGGTAACTCGTCTGGGTTATTCCTCAAAAGCAACTGATAACCCAGATGACCAAGTAACTCGTCTGGGTTATTCCTTAACTGATAACCCAGACAAAGATTTAACTAGTCTGGGTTACAGAACTTGACCACTTTTCCCCTTTTTAGTAAACCCTACGTTACTTCTCCGATATTTATCCGTTTAGCTTGAAACTTGTTTCTAATTGACCATAATACATTTGCCTACATTGTTAACCCCTAATCGTTAACTCGGATTCATAAATTTTATGATTTACACTACCATTACCGGTTTTATGCGCATTATTATTTTGACTCGGATTTAAGCATTTTAAGCTTAAATTATCCACAACCCTTCATATCTTTTATTCCCGCTTAATGATCTTTATTCATCTATCATCACAACTTCAATTGTGATGGATTATGATATAAAAATTCATTATACTACTATTCTACCCTCGAATTTGACATTTTTACGAAAATGACCCATTACACATACCTGGCTTGGGTCAAAGCATTAACCCGTTTTAATACCTTGCATTATTAGTTGGTAATTAAAAGCAATGCAAGCCATACACTATTCTTCCTGTGAGCACAAAACTCAACAAGCAACCATTAGTCATTATTGTCAATGGTGATAACATCACCATTTGACCCGTTTGGTCTAAGTGACCATTTTACACACCTCTTGACTTACTCTTGTTGCGTTAGGATGACCAAACATTATGTATTGCGAGATGGTATTTATTTACCTTCTCACCCATTTGGCCCGTTACGGTTTACACCATGTGATCATATTATTTTAAAAGTCGTTTCTCTATTCGCTTGACCCATTTTGGCTTACGCCATAGGGTGTTTTTTCAAAACTCATTATTTATTCGTCAACATGTGACTAGATTACCATTGTACCCATTATGGCTTACACCATAAGGTAACTTTTCAAAACTCATGAATTATTCGTCAACACGTGACCAAATTACCGTTTTACCCTTTTTACCATCAAATATGGTTTCTTACCATTTTTACTTGTTCAAACCCGTATTGGTTCGCGTCGGAACGTCATATTTCAAAGACTCATTTCAAATACTAGATCACTTTGTTATTAACCAATACATAAGTATATGTTCTACTTAAAAGATGCAAGCTTTACTTACCTTGCATCCGATTATGTTTTTCCCGCGTATTTGATCTTCTTGACCCGCTTCTTCCCAAGCTTCCACCTAGCTTGTCAAGCGTCAAACTATCATTTATTATTCGCAAGATGGTTAGATTAATCATTATTTATCACGACTATTCCACCTTTTGGACGTTATATCAAAATTACCATTTGATCCTATTATAGGTCAGTTTGACTTTTAAAAGTCAACTGCCTATTAACATATGCAAATGCACAATTAAGTTCAACAAACTCATTTAGGTGTTTAGGCCTTATTTTTAGGCCACCATGATGTGCACAAAATGCAACATATAAATTACATCAATTGTGGCATAAAACTAACCCTTTTTTAGTACTAATGTTGGAAAAAGTGTGTTTTTGTCTTCCTTTTGTATTTTCAGGATTAAATGAGCTCAAATGAACAAAAGAAGCAAAAAGGTAGCTAAATCTAACGTAAATACAAGAAAAGGAACAAACGTGGCATGCCCAGCCTCCCCGACAGCATCTTCCCAAGCAAAACAAGAGAACAGAAGGCTGAACACGCCCCGTGCTCAATAAGCACGGGGGCGTGCCCAAGTGTCAACAGAAAAGACAAAGCTGTAGAAGCTTCTATCAGCCACCACGGGGCCGTGCTCAGCGGACACGGGGCCGTGGTCAACTCTAAGATTCGCAGAATCTGGGGAAATCTTGATAGTACAGATACGCTTCTGCACACGGGGTCATGCCCAGCGGACACGGGGGCGTGGTCAACTAATGCAGACAAACTGCAATTAATGAAGACAGAGAAGAAGGATGGACACGGGGCCGTGCCCGAGCTGCTGTTCAGGCTATAAATAGGGGTGCTTGGCTCATTTGCAAACCATCCCTTGGCACACCACCTCTCTGACACTTCACCCACCACCATCACAACACCATCATCCATCGTCCATCGTAGAGTGTGTGAGTCGTCTCGGGATCCAAGATTGATCGTAAGAGTTTTTGACAATCAAAGGCCATGTTTGCCTAAGTCTCTTACATCACTTGGTGAAGACAAGTGTTTAGTGTAATACTTTTTATTTTTAATCTTTTCGCACTTTTTATTTGGGTATGTATTAATGACTTTAATAACTAGTTTCTTATGTTGAAGGTGATTCTTCCTTATTGTTTGTCCGTGGTGTCTTGGCATTATTTTACTGTCTATATAAAATAAAAGATTTTCACCATTCATATCTCCACGGTCTATATGGAGATATGTTGGCTACCTGGTCGGGGGTTAAGGGAACGGTTTGGTAAGAGTCTTGCCTTGTTCAGTGTATAGATCCTGTTAGTGCATACATCTGTCGACTTCGTCTTGTATCGAGTCTTGTTGTAGATATGTTAGATCAGGGCACGTTGTTCGAGAAAATAGATGAAAATAGGACGTGTTTATGGGAATTTCGCTTGAAGGAAGCCATTTCGCTTGAAATGACATTTGTCAGTTTCAAGCGAAATCAACATATAGCATTTCGCTTGAACTGATTCTGGACACTTTCAAGCGAGACCCCATCTCCTATATATAGGCTTCAAGCGAATTCATTTGTAACAGTTCTTGAAAATCATACCGAGGTGCTGCCGGTTTGATTCTTGATTGTAACCAATGTAATATCAATCTACAAGGTGTTTTAAGTGAATTGCAAGCTGTGTCTACCTTTGTTTCATGTTTTCCGCACCTGAAACAAAGTAAAACTCCTCTGAACGACTCATTCGGGTCATCACACGATCCTACAATTGGTATCAGAGCTTGGGAGAAGGAGTTCTGTACTATTCAGCTTGAAAATCTCTGTTTTTCTACACCTTCTTTTGAAATTTCAAGAATTAACGGTTAAAATCAGACAAATTTTTCACAGAATGTGTAAAAGTGCATTTTAACAAACCCTTGAGAGTTTCAAATTAAAATTCGGACTAAAAATGGGTAAAATTGATCTTCGAAGTGGTTCCGCTTGAACGAACATCAGGGTTTTCGCTTCAGATTGCTGTATTCTGCTTGAGATTTTCAAGCGAAACCTGGTATTTCGCTTCAGTTGGTTTTCGCTTGAAAAATTGTGTACATTTCAAGCGAACTAAGTCATTTCGCTTGAAATAGAAGGTATCACTTGAAAAATCATATTTCGCTTGAAAGACTTATCTCGCTTGAAGTTGTTTGCAGGTTGTTTTCGCTTGAACAGGTTATATTTCGCTTGAAAGTGGTATCTCGCTTGAAAGTGCTGTTTTGTGAAAAAGTTTCCGAATCATGAGTGAAGAATTTTACAACGCGTTTGCAACATCTCCGACTGCTCCAGCTACAATTTCTCAAAACATGAACTTAGAAAATGAAACCGGAACTACTCAAAAACCCCCGAAACTAATGTGCATTGAAGAATATTACGGATGGAAAGATCGCTTCGAAAAATGGGTTCAAGCCAATCATCTTAGATCATGGGAATGTATTCTGAAGAGATATGTACTACCTCGTACTGAATTGCAAACTGAAAAACAAATCTCAGAATTTAATGACCAAGAACGGGAAATGTACCGAGCTGAAAAGATGATGATAAGTTTGCTTCAGCAAGCCATTAAAGAAGACATCTTTATTTTGCTTCAACATGATAAGACCTCAAAGTCAATCTGGGATGCTCTTAAAGTCAAGTTTGAGGGTAGTGAGAATATGATTAAGAGTAAAAAGGCACTGCTTAAGAAAGAATTTGATCTATTCACTAGTTTGCCCGGGGAAGATACAAAGAAGCTAATTGAACGATATTGCCACTTAGTGCGATCCATGTCAATGCTGAGCATAACAAAAGATCGTGAAGAATGGGTCGACAAGTTAGCTGATGCTTTACCGCAAAAGGAGTGGGGAACTTACTTAATGATTCTGAAGAACACCGGTGTTTATGATGGGTTGACAATTTCTCAGTTCATTGAGAAGATAGAAAGTCAAGATCTGGAACAGCAGAAGATTGCTAGGATGAACAATCCAAGTAGTCAACAAGACGTGAAAATGTACTACAAAGGAAGTATTCCAGAAATTGAAAGAAGCCCGAAGATTCAAACTGCTTTTAGTGCTAGAGACTCATCTGAAAAAGTTGATCAAAGTTCAAACAAAAATAGTGGATTCTCTTCATATCCAAGTGTTAATCCAAAAGAAACAACATCAAGTTTTCAGCATCAAAGTTCAAAAACTGGAAATGGTTGTGTGATACAATGCAATATTGCTCTAAATCTTCCTGATGGTCAAAGTTTTTCTGAAGAAGTAGCGAAAGATCATATGGCATTACTTGGTTCCGTGCTACTATCCTATGAAGGTTTGGTTGCAGGACGGATTGGAAATCCTATGCTAACAAAGGAGGATTACGATCAGATAGACGCTGAAGAAATGGAGCTCATGGACATTAAATGGTGTCTAGCTAGTGTCTTAAGAAGAGCAGAAAAGTTCAAACTGATTACCGGAAGAAATGACTTTCTTGATGCACATGTTTCAACTTTGGGTTTTGATAAATCTAAAGTTACTTGTTTTAGATGCAGGGAGAAAGGTCATTTCAAGAGGGAATGCAAGAATAGAGAGGCAAATGATCCAAAGAATCCATTCGGAAAAGATTATTACTACCGGAAAGCTATATATCAACAAGTCGGTCAACAACAACAACAAGAACCACACGTGGCTCATGGTAGAAAAGTGATAGAGGATTCTTCAAAGAGAGCCTGTTTGGGAAATCAAGAAAGTTTCAGCTGGGAAAGATTCATTTCATCTGACAACAAAGCATGCTTAATCAATCAAGATGATGAAATGCTACCTGAAGGTTTTAGCTGGGATATGTTTGCAGATGAGAATGGAAATTTTAAAGCTTTCATCGCTAAAATTGTGAAAGAACCAGATATGTTTACCACATGGATGAAATCTATTGGTGTTAGTGTGAAGAATGAAGATGAAAAATCTATTTCATCAGATGAAAGCTCAGAAAGATCAGATGAGAGTTCAGAAAGAGAAATAGTATTTGATCAAACACCATCTGATTCTGGTTCTTCGGATGATAATTCTAACAAATCAGTAGAGTTTGATCAATCACCAACTGATGACAGTAGTGATGATGAAGAAGAAAAACATATTAATATTGCAAAATCTTATCTTTCTCCTGAAAGTTTTCATTTTTATTTTGCAGACCGCTTGGAAAAGCTGAAGGAGAAACGAGCAGCAAAAGAACAAAAGCAAATGAAGTCTGAAAGTGAAAAGGATGAGATATTTCAAAAAGAAGAAGTTAAAATTGTTGCTGAGGAGGTTGTTGAAACAGAAAAGGTAACTAAAGCAGAAAAGGTGGACGAAGTTGAAAAGATCATAGAAGTTGAAAAGATTGTGGAAGTCATCAAACCTTGCTCAAAGTGTTTGGAACCATGTAAGGAATGTGCAGCAAAAGAAGAGAAGCTAGCTGAGTTTGAGAAGATGAAAGAACAATTACTGTTCAATCTCAACTATGTAAAGGAGTCTTATGATGTTTTGAACAGAACAGTAACTGGTCTTCAAAAGACAAACTCTGAAAGAGAAAATGCTTTGACAATGATGAATGCAACGATGATGACAAAACAGAAAGCTATTAATTTCTACATCGAAGAAAGTGCAAAGTGGAAGCAAGAGTTGGAGACCGAGAAAATTGAAAATGAGAGGATCAGACGATTATTACAGAGTTATTCTAGTTCTGATTATCTTATTGATCGAATTTATCCAACTGTTGCAGGTTTTAAAGCCTTTAAAGATGATGAAAAGCCAAAGAAGAAGGATACTGGTAAGAAACCGAGTGTTAGCTATAACAAGTGTCCGCCTCCGATCTGGGAAGGTTATTCTCCTAGAAAACCAAATGAGGAGCAAGTCGAAAAAGCAGTCAATATAAAGTTAAAAACCGAATCAACTGATGAATTACCAGAAAACATTGACGTCACGTTCACCTCGTCTGACACTGATCATGAGTCTGAGTTAATCAAAAAGGTGGTCGATCAGGTGTTGGATACTGATGAGGAGTCTGAGTCAAAGTCTGAGTCTGGAGGGTCAAGTTCGTCAGTCAATAGTTCAAAACCGATGGTTAAAAGGGCTTACAGTAAAGAGTTTTTGTTATCAAAATCAAATTTGAATGATGAAACATTCGAAGTAGCATATACTTTGAATGATTCTGACAAATTATATTCTGACAAAGAGTTTCCAATAAGAAGTGTTAGAACTGAAATGATTAAAAAAGTTTTCAAAATGACAGAAATTAATATTTCTGAAATAAAAAATTTATATCTTACTGAAAAACCTAAAAAATACACTTCATGAGTTCAACAGAGATTAAACAAGAAAAAGGGTTACAATTTTGGTTCTGGTTTTCAAAAGAAACCAAACCATAATGGTAGCTACAAAAAGAAAGGTTTAGGTTTTATTCCACCTAAAAATTATAAAAATGATAAAATTTCTAAAACAAGTACAAAATTTGTTTCAGGTGAAAATGCAGAAGAAGAACAGAAGAAACCGTTCTGGAGACAATCAAACCAGGAGTTTCTTGCTGAACAAAAGAGAAAAGGAACTGGAGTTTTTCACAGGAAGGATACTCGAACCTGTTTCAAATGCAATGAAGCTGGTCATATTGCATCAGTTTGTTCTCAAACGGCAAAATCAAAACAGGGAGTATCCGAAAAACTGAAAGAAAAAGTTGCTGATGTTGAACCACCAACTGAAAGATTCAAAATTTTTGAAAATTCGATTTATGAAGTTGGTGAGAGTTCAAAGAAAAATTTTTACAAAAAGAAAGCAAAAGATAACCAAATGTGGGTTGTTAAGAAGGGTGATGTAAAAGTCAGCGATGAATCTGATTCCACAAAATCAGTGGAGCTACAAGTTAAAGATGATGTTAAAATTCCATCTTTGACGTTTGAAAAAATTAAGCAAAAGGTTGGTAAGGTTGAAATCTCAAATCAATTCTTTTCTGATGAGAAGGAATTTGATGTTGAAAAAGTTTTCAATGGAAATATTAAGAAATTTTTTGGGAAAATGGTCGAGGGAAAGGCCAAAGGGGTTAAAGATTTCTATGCAACAAAGAAAGCAACATATAACCCTACTGAACAAGAGTTAAAAGCACCCAAGGTTGGTAAGACTTGGGTGGAAATTCTTTTCCCTTAAAAAATCTGGACTTGCCGGAGATCCCAAGTTTGTAATCGTGGATCAGGAATCGGCATTCTTCTTGATAATTGATGTTTTGTGAATGAATTTTATAATGGCTAAATTTTGGCAAGTCATACTGCAGGAATTGCCGGAGCTTCCAGGTTGGTAAGTGTGAAGCATGAATCGCCATTTTTGTTGGTAAAATGAATTTGTGTAGACGTTTTATTCCTACAACTGGTACAGAGGTTTGTTTTGACAAATTAATTACTAAAGGTCATTAATTTGAACTTGAGGTAATTCTCATACATGTGGTTAACAATGGACAATATGATGAACCAATTCCCTAACCTACAAATGATAAACTCAATCAACAAAACTTATTTTCCGGAAAAATCATTTTGGTTAAAACAAACTTAAGTGTTTTGAAATCATAATGAGAAAATAGTTTTGTGAAAGGGGGAGTTCTGATTGTTTATGCCAAGAGGATGGTGAATTGATGTGATTCGATATCGGTTGTCAAGTTTTTGTATAGTTTGTTTTCAAATTTCCTTTAATGTGTTTGCATTTTATGGGGAGTAGAAATTTCTGAAAATCCAAAAACATTAGAAAATTTGAAAAAGTCAAAAACATGATAAAATTCAAAAATGAGTTTTGGTGTCAAAGAAGAGGAAATGATAGTACATCAGTAGACAGTCACAGTATGCTAAAGAAATGTAATGTTTAAATAGCGTTAAACAGTCTCACTGATGATATGCCGATAGGTTTTTACACATTTAGTAAGCTTTTTTCGGGATATAAATTTAAATTCAAACTTGCTTATTTCGTGGGGAACACTACTTGGATATATAGGTAACCCCTGAAATCTCGTTTGAAAGGTCTTTCTTTCTGAGATACTAGGTCTTTATGCTCAGTGATATCTGGGGTATTATTCCGGGACTTCTGCTGAATGGAAGTTCTGACCTAGTCCTCGAATAATACTTTCCGCATGCTTGAAAAATAGCGCCGCCCTCAGCATAAATGATAAGACAATAAAATTGCTAATCAATGCTGTTGTAAAAAAGATCCTCTAAAGGGGACACACCCAAAAGTCGAGTCATGATCTCTCTGCTGAACGGTAGTTCTGACCTAAGCTCTCATGATTCTTCATAATTTATAACCCTTACAGATATCATATGTGGTATACTCACCTGTAAGACTGAATATTGGGATCTGGATACGAGAGTATATTCAAGAGGTGGGACACATGAATGAGTTTAAGTTCTTAAAACATCTAACTCATATCCTGAATCAGTTGAAATTTGTGTGAAAATTTAAATGGATCAGTATATCGGCAATCTAAGTGAATTGTTTAATACTTTTTGTGTAACTAAGCTCAACGGTACTGGTGACTTGTAAAAAAAAACTGATATGATTCTCTTGCACAAACTCACAAAAATATTGTCTGTGAATATTTCTTTACTGTATTTTTTTATATAAAAAATTTCAGTGTGTTTTAGCATAAATTTTGAAAAATTCAAAAAGATTTTCGACAACTGGTGTTGGAAAGCTGATTTTCAAAATTCCAAGTGCTAAACATGACGAACAAGATTGGAAAAGTGTGTTTGACAAGGTTAAGTATTTTGAGAGGTGGAGTTAATGTTTGAATGAGAAAAGTTTTATGAAATCTATCCTGAAAGTGGTTTATCAAATTCTAAATGTTAAATCATTCTAAGATTTGCTCTACAAGTGAACATCAGAAAATTTACTTTTGGGTAGAGAATGTGCAGGTTTAGCCAGGTTTCGATACTTAAAGACTCTGAGTGTTAAGAGAGCCAGGTTTCGATCCTGAACCTGTGGAAAGTGTGAGCCAGATCATGATCTTGGATTTGATGATGCTGATGAACTTAAGGAATCAAGAGATCTGATCAAGAGAATTAGAAAGCTCAAGAGCAGGTGGAGATCCTGGAAGAAAGCCCAAAGACTGATAAAGATTGAAGATGCGAAGACTCGACACTTTACGACTCGTCAACATCTAAGGGGGAGTCTGTTAGTGCATACATCTGTCGACTTCGTCTTGTATCGAGTCTTGTTGTAGATATGTTAGATCAGGGCACGTTGTTCGAGAAAATAGATGAAAATAGGATGTGTTTATGGGAATTTTGCTTGAAGGAAGCCATTTCGCTTGAAATGACATTTGTCAGTTTCAAGCGAAATCAACATATAGCATTTCGCTTGAACTGATTCTGGACACTTTCAAGCGAGACCCCATCTCCTATATATAGGCTTCAAGCGAATTCATTTGTAACAGTTCTTGAAAATCATACCGAGGTGCTGCCGGTTTGATTCTTGATTGTAACCAGTGTAATATCAATCTACAAGGTGTTTTAAGTGAATGGCAAGCTGTGTCTACCTTTGTTTCTTGTTTTCCGCACCTGAAACAAAGTAAAACTCCTCTGAACGACTCATTCGGGTCATCACATGATCCTACAGATCCTGCAAGGACCTGGGTCAAATTTAGTAGGACCTCCTTCAATACCCACCGGTATTGGATGGCGAGGGTCCAAACTCTTTGATCCCCTCATATGTAAGCTACTATTAATACTTTAACCCGACTATTTAGGACTGTATCCCTGCTGACTCAGACTACTTAGCAGAGGGTAACGTCACCTTCAAAAGAGGGGCCTACCATAATATGCATTAATAACTTAATTAATTATCTTTCAATAATCCGACCCTTTAGGATTGTATCCTTGATGACTCAAACTACTGGGTTGAGGGTAACGTCACCTTCAAAAGAGGGGCCTACTACAATAACTAAGATACTTAAAAAGTGCAAAAGTGCGGAAATAATCAATGGTTACACTAAACACGAGTCGGAGCCAAGTGATTCATCTTGTCTATCTGTTTTTATTTTTATTTTATTTTTCAGCATTTTAGTTAGTTTTTATTTTTCTAGTTTAAAACCTTTTTCTAACTTTTGATTTGATTAGACGTTGAGGATAAACCGGTACTAAAAGCTCTTGTGTCCTTGGACGACCTCGGTATCTTTCCAACACTATACTACGCTCACGATGGGTGCACTTGCCCATATGTGTGTTTGGTGTTAGTAAAATATCGTGTTTTATAAATTTAAAACTTGACTAACGTGTAAAAAGGGCTTAAAATATACTTAAACTTATATACACACTCACACACATCAAGATTTTGGCACCGTTGCCGGGGACACAAGGATTTTAAGAAAGTTAGGAATCAACGGCCTAATCGTTTTTTCTAATTTTTCTGTTTTTTTAGGATTTTCTTAATTTTTCAGCTTCTGCAGAACTCCGCACGGGCCGTGCCTGCTGAACACGCCCCGTGCCCAATCATTGGAACTGGAAATCCTATTTTAAGTCAGACAGTAAGCTGAACACGGGCCGTGCCCACTCAACACGCCCCGTGCCCAAGATTCAGTTACTGAAAACAGAACCGTAAGATCCCGACGTTTGGTAATTTCTGACACAAACATTGGAGATACTGATATTTTTTACTTTCGGCACTCTTATGGTACGTGGTGTCAAATATGTGGTGGCTCTCATAAAGAATTAGAATGTTATTTTATAAATTATAAGCCCCACTATATAGACCCATTGTTTTCCTGTTGCTTTAAGAGGGGCGAAAGTAAAAATAATCCCTATCTCTCCCTCGAATGCTCTCAACCGGATCTTCTAGGAGAAATACTCCTTGATGAACTATTTCAAATGGAAGATCTAATTCTTAATTGGTTAAAAGAACTTAGGATAGATTTCAATAATTTATCTCAAGACGATAACCAAGAAGAAATGTTGGGATCACATTCAAATAAAAACAACTTCGTTGTTCCCGATGTTACCTCTAACTCTAGCGAGGACTTGAGCGATAGTCGTCCCTGTGCCGATTGTGCCGTGAAGGACTCTCCATCGACTTCGTTTGGTGCATACATAGACCTGAGCGATTCGGCATGCACCTTCTTTAACGAGAGCCTGGGAAAGGGTTGGACTTGTCCACCTACATTTAGCATAGGAATCACCCTCACCGACAACCTCTTGCATTTTCGTCTTAATCTAGAGCAGTTAAGGTATCTTAGGCACTTTGGGGTTGTTCCATCCAGTAAGGAACCACCTGATCCGGATAAGTTCCTTAGAAATAGACGAAACTTCATTAATATCCTCTAGACACGGGGCCGTGTCCAAGTCAACACGCCCCCGTGTCCACCAAAAGATTCCCTTCAGATTTCATGTCAGAATACGGACAAAATGTGTCAGGATCTTGCTAGCACACGGGGCCGTGTCCAGCCGACACGGGGCCGTGTGCAGCGTGCTGTCATTTTCTATAAATGCAGCCAAGAATCCTGCACATTTGAACCATTCCAGGGGCAGAGATTTGGGGGATCTTCTCACATACCATCCTAGGTATTTTCTAAAAGAAGTTTCTCAACAACCTTCTTGTCCTTTCCTCTTTTATCCACTTTCATCTTCTTCAATTTTTACTTCCATTAGAGCTTGAAATCTCCATAGTTTCAACCTTTATTGAGATGTTTGTTAGATTTTTATTCATGGAATCTTGTTAAAAATAAGTTCTACAACAATGTTTTAAGTTGTTTTTGCTTACAAACATTTTAAAAATCACGAAACACAATTTAAAACTCCATGATTCCTTGTTCCGAAAATATGCAAACATCTGAACACGGGGCCGTGTCTGAAGTACTGCTCCCATAAAATTGAACTCTTTTCGGTATGTGTTCTCAGAATGGCAAGCAGAACTAGCGAAACATCTTCATCACACTCCAGAAACAACCAACAAGGGAGAAGATCGTCAACGGTTGAAGATTCTCTTGTAAACTACATTTACGCCTTAAGAGAGGCCATTGATGAGATGACGGGGGTAGAAGAAGCATTGGTCGACCGTATTAATCATTTGACGGTGGGACTAGAGGGATGTCTTCGGGAGGTCAACCTTTTGCACCAAAGGTTGAACATTCTCGCCTCTCCTCCTTTGGTACCAATCATCACCCAAAGGGCATGGAATGTGATACCGGAAGTCATCATTCCAGCCGAATGGTACGCCATACATTCGGAACCCCCTCGAGACATACTATAAGGGGTTCCGGTTGGTGTCGCTCCTCCTCAAGATGTTGAGGAGAATGAAGCCGCCTTCTTCCTCCCAAGAGAGATAGAAGAATGGCTTTAACACCCCTCGGCTCGGAGTTCTACAAAGCTTTTAGATACCGGAAAACTATTTACGGAATTTTGGTTCTTATTGTTATAGTAGAGCTCCTTAAGATGATTTTATGTATCACTTGACCTATCTAGTTTAGGACCTTTAACTTTTATTTTCCTACTTTGTTTTAATTTTCTAGGATTATTATGTAATTCTCTCTATGTTTTAATGAATGATGGTTTTAGCTAATTCGCTGTTTAGATGATGTTGTAATGGATAAAACACACTCGGGATGGTGAAGGATAACAAGGGAAACTTGAACCAGCACCTCATGCACGAAAACATGGCCACCCGACAAATTTTTCTTCATGATAGCAAGTTCAGCACGGGCCGTGCCCGCCCAACACGGCCCCGTGCTGCACAATCTGCAGGAAATGCCCAGTTCAGGTAACTGGACACGGGGCGTGCTCACTGAACACGCCCCCGTGCCCGGACACCACGGGGCCGTGTCCAGACGCCCAGTAACATAAAATTTTGCTTTTTCACAGTTTTTTTACACATTCAATCAACCTAAAAACTTATTTTTGGGACACATTAAGGACAATGTGTAATTTAAGTGTGGGGGGATGCTAAAACTTTGAATCTTGCAAGTCCTAATAACAAGCCTTACACAAAACTCTATTGAAACCGCTAATCACCCCAAATTTTTTCAAAAAAATTTTCGTTTTTTTTACTTGTCTAGGTTTAATTTGGGAATTTCAAGTTCTAAAAAAGTTATATTTTTACAAATTTACAACCGACAGCGTCGTTATAAAAAGAACCAACATAAGAAAATTATGAAACGGCATGACAAGCTTAATTAAAATTTGATTATATATACTTGATCACATAAAAACCCATTCCCACAAAAGTGAGTTTTGAGCCTTTATTGAGCATACAAATACATATCTTTAAACTAAATGCTCATTTTTCGTTTCTTGTGTGAATAGCCGCTTGGTTCTTACGACTCTAGAACTTGCCACGACGATACATTCCCGGTCCTTTAACAACTTAAACCCGAGTAAGTAAATGACGGAGTCATTAGGACTAACCCTTTTTATTTCTACACCATTATTTTTTTTACCACCTACCCAAAATCCCCCTAGTTAACCCCTTTGAGCCTAAACCTCTTCATTTCATAACCCAAAACAAACACCCTTTTACCCACCAAAACCTTTTTATTTTTAAACCCTTTGTTTTAGTAACAAGCTCGATTTTTCTTACGACTTTGAAAAAAAAAATGATGATGATGAAGCAAAAGAGAAATAAACAAACAAGTTTATCAAAAATAACTTTGTTTGAATAATGGCTTCATCAAAATAAAAACTTCAAAAAATAAAAAGTTTTACGAAAACCGACGCTTTTTACGCCTTTCGCCCTTTTACTAACCACTAACCCAACCACCTACCTTTAACCCAAGCCTAACCCTTCACCCCAAAAGTCCTCTTGATATTTACAAAGGTGTATAGTTAAAAAGGAGGATGATTGATTGCTTGGCAAGCTTATGATAGGAGTAAGTTCCATGCCGCTCTCGAGTGATCCACTAAAATACATCTTCGGCCGAGTGTTGAGTGATCCCCCGTGAGATATGTGAACTTGTATATAAGTGGAATTTTAAAAAGGCATGTTATGCCCTAATAAGTAATTTATCTTATGAAATGTTTTAAATAAATCATGACGAAGAGGATTGTAAATAAATAAAAATAAAACTTAATAAAGAATCTTGGAAATCCCGACACTCTACGACAAGCGCAAAAACCTTCTCTTCTACCCATTCCATTTGGGAGTGTAAAGCCACATTATAAAGAGTTTTTCTTGAGGACAAGCAAAGATTCAAGTGTGGGGGTATTTGATATGCACAAAATGCAACATATAAATTACATCAATTGTGGCATAAAACTAACCCTTTTTAGTACTAATGTTGGAAAAAGTGTGTTTTTGTCTTCCTTTTGTATTTTCAGGATTAAATGAAATGAACAAAAGAAGAAAAAGGCAGCTAAATCTAACATAAATACAAGAAAAGGAACAAACGTGGCATGCCCAGCCTCCCCGACAGCATCTTGCCAAGCAAAACAAGAGAACAGAAGGCTGAACACGCCCCGTGCTCAATGAGCACGGGGGCGTGCCCAAGTGTCAGCAGAAAAGACAAAGCTGTAGAAGCTTCTATCAGCCACCACGGGGCCGTGCTCAGCGGACACGGGGCCGTGGTCAACTCTAAGATTCGCAGAATCTGGGGAAATCTTGATAGTACAGATACGCTTCTGCACACGGGGTCGTGCCCAGCGGACATGGGGGCGTGGTCAACTAATGCAGACAAACTGCAATTAATGAAGACAGAGAAGAAGGATGGACACGAGGCCGTGCCTAATGGACACGGGGCCGTGCCCGAGCTGCTGTTCAGGCTATAAATAGGGGTGCTTGGCTCATTTGCAAACCATCCCTTGGCACACCACCTCTCTCACACTTCACCCACCACCCACCACCATCACAACACCATCATCTACCACCATCATCCATCGTCCATCGTAGAGTGTGTGAGTCGTCTCGGGATCCAAGATTGATCGTAAGAGTTCTTGACAATCAAAGGCCATGTTTTCCTAAGTCTCTTACATCACTTGGTGAAGACAAGTGTCTAGTGTAATACTTTTTCTTTTAATCTTTTCGCACTTTTTACTTGGTTATGTATTAATGATTTAATAACTAGTTTCTTATGTTGAAGGTGATTCTTCCTTATCGTTTGTCCGTGGTGTCTTGGCATTATTTTACTGTCTATATAAAATAAAAGATTTTCACCATTCATATCTCCACGGTCTATATGGAGATATGTTGGCTACCTGGTCGGGGGTTAAGGGAACGGTTTGGTAAGAGTCTTGCCTTGTTCAGTGTATAGATCCTGCAAGGACCTGGGTCAAATTTAGTAGGACCTCCTTCAATACCCACCGGTATTGGATAGCGGGGGTTCAAACTCTTTGATCCCCTCATATGTAAGCTACTATTAATACTTTAACCCAGCTATTTAGGACTGTATCCATGCTGACTCATACTACTTAGCCGAGGGTAACGTCACCTTCAAAAGAGGGGCCTACCATAATTGCATTAATGTAGGATCGTTTTCACGACCGAAACGAGTCGTTCAGAAGAGTTCTCAGACTAAACCAAAGGCGGAATTCATTGATTCAATCTTCGTTCAGCTTATATTGCACTAGAATATCATTAATCTGTCTAGTTTATTGATATATTAACTGTTTACAGGCTAGAGACACTTCGACAGCACTTCGGCGTCGGGATCAGAAGTCATACAAATGAAATGACATCACAGGTATTTATAGGCCAGCTATTTCGCACGAAACATCCTCATGCGAAAAGACATTTCGTACGAAATGACCAAAGTCATTTCGTGCGAAATGACCAAAGTCATTTCATGCGAAATCACATGTTTCATTTCGTACGAAATGACCTAGTCATTTCGTGCGAAATCACCTGTATACCTAATTTCTCATATTTCGTGTCCTGATCTATCATTTCTAGTACAAGACTCGATAGAAGACGAAGTCGACAGACATATGCACCAACAGACTCCGCCTTGGATGTTGACGATGTCTTCGGTACGAGTCTTCAGCATGTCAACTCTTCAGTCTTTATCGGTCTTCTCATTCTTCTCAAAATATTCTCCATTGTACGCATTCTTCAATCTCTGTCTTCTCTTTATCATCATCAACACTCCCCCTTGAATGTTGATATCATAAATTCTTTAGTATCAGCATCCTCTGAGTTGAGTATTGTACCAGGATTTAACTCTGGCTCTAACATCGTCAGACTCCCCCTTTCATCAAGCTGGGATCGCAGTCTGGAATTAGCTATCGCCTTGAGATCGAATCCTGGCTCACACTCTGCTCACACTTTCACAGGTTCTGAAACATCTCCTGGCTCTCCGTAGCAACAGGATCAGAAACCTGGCTTTAATCTACACAATCCTCATCCACTTATAAGATAAACAATTTTGACATTTGATAGGCTTCTCAATTTTGAAACATCACAATTTTGATTCAAATTAATGAACCATTTAAACATTTCAAAATCATTCTCATTTCCAATATAATCAAGTATACTTTTGTTTACAGGCCTAAAACAGCATGCCAGACAAGATGATAGTGAAAACGAGGACTTTCCGGATGAAACGACAAAGCTGCGAACATTCTGTGAAGATTCTGACCTAGGCGATTGGCACGGTCGTGCAACGAGAGGAACGACCGTGCGTTTCCGATAATGTAGACCAGTCCGGCAATGAACGATGGTGCGATCCAACGTGCAAGCATATCCCGGAGATGAACGGGCGTGCGGTTGGTTGCACCCCGCGCGGATCCGATGATCAGCCCAACCCCGGCAATGTACAACCCGTTCAGATGTCCGTGGCAACAAAACCCGGAAATGCACGATCGTGCCTCAAATGGAACGGTCGTGCGGGATCGACGACTGGTCAAGATCTGATGATGTCATGCGGTATGGTGAACAGTAACTCCAATGATGCAAAAAGTGAACGGTCGTGCCAATAAAGTGCACGACCGTGCGAGATCGAAAAGATATAAAAAACATGCAGAAACATTCTGCTCGGAACTCTGGAATTTTGGAGAGCAATTCAGCCGATTTTCAGGCTCCGGAGGCGTTAGCTTTCACCCGGATTCAAGCCACATTGTCTCGTTTAGCTCCATTACTATCCGGATTCTTAATCTAGTGCTTGTTTATGGTTTGGTTTTCTAATCTTTCCATAATTTTGTTAATGTTTCAAGCTTTTAGATTAATGTTTATGTATTATTGTAGCCTTTGGGCAAAAACACAACAATCCCTTGCTTAATTGTAATCATTAGTATGTTAACTTTGTTTGTAATGACACTTGGAAGTATTTTCTATGTTAATCTTTGATGATTAGTTTGCAACCTTGTTATTGTTGTTGATTTCTTGATTATAAGTAATTGTGTTGGATGATTAATGTATGGTTAGTTGAGATAATTGAAAGATGAAGCTTAATTAATCATGTATTAGTAGACTTTAAACTTGGTTAACTAGTTTAGCTTGGTTAAAATGTGTGCATCATGATACTAGAAATGGTTAATGGTTTAATAAAATGTAATTATTTGTTAATCAAGAAAGCTTTCCGTCACGTAAGGACCTTAACGGGTTAAATGGTGTTGTTATGAATTCTTGCCATGATTTGTTAGCTTAGTTAGTAGTTTAGGCCAAAATTGCTATCTTGGTGAATTTATGTGCAAGATTTGTAAAATGAACTCGGTTGTGATTTAATCTAGTTTATGCTTGTCTCGGTGGTTGCATTGTGTTTATCGATGTCACTTTCCTTGTTTAAGTGAGGTTAGAAAACTCCTAACGTATGACTAACTTATTTTTAAGAGATTCTCATAGACATTTATCAATTGCACGTTAAAGAACAATTTTAGGTGGTTATAGTGTGTTTATCATTTTAGCTTTCCGAATGATTGTCATGTTAGGATTCCCGAAAGGGATACTAATTGTCTTGAAAATGAAGAATTGACCAAATGTTTCTAGTGGTAAAACCGACTTAGTTTGCATGCTGTGGTTGTGTATAAAGCAAGGCTTTTTGTCTATTTTCATATTTGAAATCTATTATATTTTTATAAGTATTTGGTTATGCTTACTTTAGTTTTTAGAAAATCGCAAAACTTATCTTTCTTCCGCTGATTTAATGACAAAGGTCTAGTATTATTCCTCCGCCCATTTCCTTGGATCGATACTTGGTTCTTACCGATACTTTACTACATATGTGACAGGGTACACTTGCCTCTTTCGTGTGTGTTTTGATGTTAAAGTAATAATCACTTTTATAAATTTAAAACCGAATCGTGTGTAAATTCATTATAAAAATATGCATATACGCGCACACGTCAAGTTTTTGGCGCCGCTGCCGGGGAATTGGCGAGCTTTAGGAACGACCCGAGTCATTGTTTTATCGGTGTATATATTTGTTGATATTTGTGTATATTTTCTTGATTATTTATTTGTTAATAATTCTTGCTTTTAATTCATTTATTCGTTTTCTAAATTATTTTTGTACACTTGTAAATTTTTACTCCATTTATTTATTCGATTTCGGATTTATTTATTCATTTATTCTCTGAATTTTCGGCTTTGAAAAATCATTTTTACATTAGCCGATTCGATTATTTTTATTGTTGTAATTTTTATAAAATTTTCGGGCCCATTTTTGAATTTTTATAAAATTTTCAGCCCATTTAAAATAGTATTCTGTTTCTTTTCAGCAAAAAAAAAAGCATTATTATATTAATAAAATATTCATTGTGTCAATTTTTCGTTTGCAGGTTGATGTTCTCAACACCCGCTCCCGATCTTGTTGAGCCGTCAGACGAACCCAAGCGTGATCTGAGGAGACGTCTTCGTGCGAGATCTCGGGCGGTTGGGCTACTGCTCGCAGCTGGTGAGCAGGAGCAGGTGGTACCCGCTGAAGCCGAGGGCTCAGGGGCAGCATAAAACGCAATCATGGCGGACGATGAACGACCTTTGAATGAATCAAACCAGCCCGGACGGGCAGGCCTGGAGCCGAGTATCCTACAACCTACTATAGATGCACCTGTTTTTGAAATTAAATCTAGTATTATTAATATGGTGCAGAATTCGGTGCAGTTTGACGGGCGTGAGCATTAGGATCCCGGACGATATATAGAGGCTTTTCTCAAAGTTTGTTCCACGTTCAAGATTAGAGATGTTTCGGAGGATGCCGTTCGGTTGAGGTTGTTTCCATTCTCATTACGTGACAAAACCAGAGCTTGGCTTATGTCACTTCCAGGTGGGTCCATCAGGACCTGGAATGAGCTGGCAGAGCTGTTTATGAAAAAATACTTTCCGCCTGAGAAGACAACCAAGTTAAGAAACCGGGTTGTGACCTTTCGCCAAGATGAGGGAGAGTCGTTGCACGCGGCTTGGGAGAGATTTGAGGATCTGTTACTTGATGTTCCACATCATGGCTTCTCTAAGAGACAGCTGGTCTTGACGTTCTATCAAGGGCTTAGCTACAATACGCAGGAGCGATTAGATATGAATGCAGGAGGCGATCTAGGAACGAAGACGCCGAATGAAGCTTATGATATCATTGAAAAAGCTGCGTTGAAGTCTAGCTCGCGACGAGAAGGAGATAGAGGCCGGGCAACATCATAATCATCAGCATCCCGTGCAGGAGTTCACGCTGTAGACGACTATACGGCCATTACTGCACAAATCTCGGCTCTTGCATCGAAATTCGACAGGTCCCAGATAGTTGCGCAGGCTGGTTCAGGATGTGACCAGTGTGGAGTGTCACATGAGCCTGGTGCATGCTTTCAGGGAGTCGTGCATGAGGGCCACGAAGAAGTAGACTTTGTGAGTAATCAGGTGAGGCCACAGAATAATCCGTACAGCAACACCTATACCCCCGGATGGAGAAATCACCCAAATTTTGGGTGGCGAGCGAATACGGGCAATCAAAATCCATTGGGATTTACTCAGCGTGCTCCAGCGCCACAGCAGGGTCAGGGTCAACAATTTCAGCCATACAACCAACCTTACCAGCAGCGTCCATACTCGTATCAGAATCAGGGCCCTGGGAGTAGTTCCCTGCAGCAGGCCCCTCAGTCTAGTTCCAAGCTGGAGGATATGATGGCTCAGCTTCTTACTAGCTCCTCGAGTTTAAATCAGTTGGCTGAAAAACGCTACCAACAGAGCGAGGATTGTTTTCTTTCCCACGAGGGGGAAATGAGGAGTCACAAAGCCTCGATTCAGAATATCGAGAACCATGTTGGTCAGCTGGCTCAGATGATGTCTAAAAGGCCCCCAGGTGGTCTTCCGGGCAATACAGAGCCAAACCTGGGCGGGCATGTCAGACTCATCACCGATCACTGGAGCGGTCCCGACTGACACACCGATCACTGGAGCGGTCCCGACTGACACACCGGACGAGGTGCAAGCCAGGCTGCGCCCAGCAAGTACAGCACAAGTCTAGGAGCCAGTTAAAGATTACACTCCTCCAGCACCTTATCCAAGCAGGCTGAAGAAACAGAAGAACGAAGAACAATACGGTAAGTTCCTTGAATTGTTTAAGCAACTACACATTAATATACCGTTTGTTGAAGCCCTGGTCCAGATGCCAAAGTATGCGAAATTCCTAAAGGACATCCTCTTGAATAAACAGAAGCTCGAGGATATATCATGTGTGGTGATGAATGAAACTTGTTCTGCCGTTTTGCAAAACTGTCGGCCCATGAAAATGGGAGATCCGGGTAGTTTTACGCTCCCTTGTTTGATCGGAAACATGTCTGTTATCCATGCATTGGCTGATTTGGGAGCGAGTATCAACCTTATGCCATATAAGGTTTTTACTAAACTGGATCTGGGTGAGCCGTCACCTACTAGAATGAGCATTCGGTTGGCAGACCGTTCAATCAAGTATCCGCGTGGATTTGTTGAAAACATGCTTGTTAAAATCGACAAATTTGTTTTCCCCGTGGATTTTGTTATTTTTGACATGGACGAAGATTCAAGAGTACCTTTGATACTTGGACGCCCGTTCCTCAATACTGCGAGGACGATTGTTGATGTGGCATCTGGACAAATCACGCTCCGAGTAAATGTCAAGCACGTGACATTTCATATCAAAAGATCAATGCAACATCAGCAAAGTCACGATGACATGCTTTACTATGTCGACATTGTCGATGCATGTGTGTGCTCTCATTTTCAAGGCACTGTTGACGAGATTGATTCGGACACACGTCTGTCGTGTGGGGACCTAATTGGCATTACGCAGGAGGGCCACGATTTCGAGCAGCCAGTCTATCAGATTGGTGACGATGGTTCCTAGAGTCCGGAGCGGTTTCTAGAAATTGTCCATGTAGAAGAAGAGAAAGCAAAACCTTCAGTTGAAGATCCGCCGTCTTTGGAGTTGAAAGAACTCCCGCCACATCTCGAGTATGCATTTCTGGATGAGGAGCGTCGCTTACCGGTCATAATTTCGGCATCATTGGAAAAGGATGAGAAGAATCGGCTTCTCGAGGTTCTTAGACTTCATAAGAGAGCCATTGCGTGGAAAATCATGGATATCAAAGGCATCAATCCTTCTTTTTGTACTCACAAGATTCTGATGGAAGACGAGTACAAACCGTGTGCACAGCATCAGAGGCATTTAAATCCAAATATGCAAGACGTGGTGAAGAAAGAAGTGATTAAGTTGTTGGATGCCGGGATGATATATCCTATATCTGACTCTGTGTGGGTGAGTCCAGTGCAGGTTGTACCTAAGAAAGGTGGTATGACTGTAGTCTCAAATGATAGGAATGAGCTAATTCCTACCCGTACCGTCACTGGGTGGCGAGTTTGCATCGACTACCGCAAACTCAACGATGCTACTCGTAAGGATCACTTCCCGCTTCCATTCATCGATCAGATGTTGGAGCGTCTGTCAGGGAAGTTGTATTACTGTTTCTTGGACGAGTTCTCTGGGTACTTCCAAATTCCTATTGCTCCTGAGGATCAGGAGAAGACTACCTTTACCTGCCCCTTCGGCAGATTCGCCTACCGGCGTATGCCTTTTGGGTTGTGTAATGCACCGACGACCTTCCAGAGGTGCATGATTGCAATTTTTCATGATATGATCGAGGATTCTATGGAGGTTTTCATGGATGACTTTTCGGTATTTGGGGATTCCTTCGATCATTGTTTGGAAAATTTGAAAAAGATGTTGAAGAGGTGTGAAGAGACGAATCTGGTCCTAAACTGGGAAAAGTGCCACTTCATGGTGAAAGAGGGCATAGTTCTGGGACATAAGATTTCTCGTGCTGGTATGGATGTCGATCCAGCTAAAGTTGACGTTATTTCACGACTTTCGCCTCCCACCTCTGTGAGAGCGATACGGAGTTTTCTTGGTCATGCGGGGTTCTATCGGCGATTCATCAAAGATTTCTCAAAAATCGCCAGGCCCATGACCCGTCTGTTGGAGAAAGACGCTCCGTTCATATTTGGAGATGATTGCTTGAGGGTTTTTGACCTTCTCAAGCAAAAGTTGATTGAGGCCCCTATTTTAGTTGCACCTGACTGGAGTCTGCCATTTGAAATTATGTGCGACGCAAGCGATTACGCTATAGGGGTCTTTCTGGGTCAAAAGAAAGAAAAGAACTTTCACCCGATCTATTATGCGAGCAAGACTCTCCACGACGCTCAGGAGCACTACACCATGACTGAAAAAGAGCTCTTGGCAGTTGTTTTCGCATTTGAAAAATTTAGATCGTATCTGGTGCTTTCAAAAACCGTTGTGTATACTGATCACGCAGCCATCAGATATCTTTTCAGCAAACAGGACGCTAAACCGCGTCTAATCAGATGGATCTTGTTGCTGCAAGAGTTTGATATCGAAATCCAAGACAAAAAGGGTGCATTGAATGTAGCGGCTGACCATCTATCTCGGTTGGAGCATGGAGACATCGTGGACGCGGGTTGGGATTCAATCATTGACAATTTCCCACACGAGTCGTTGATGGGTGTTGAGATATGCGATGAGTCACCTTGGTTCGCCGACTTTGCGAACTATCTTGCTTGCGGGATTCTGATTAAAGGGTTGACTCACCAACAAAAGAGGAAATTCTTTTCGGATGTCAAGTACTACATTTGGGACGATCCTTTCTTATTCAGGATGGGTGCTGATCAGGTGATCAGAAGATGTGTTTTAGGGAAAGAGGCGACCGATATTCTGCGCCATTGTCACGAGGGACCTACCGGAGGCCACCATGGAGCCAATTTCACCGCCAAGAAGGTGCTGGATTCCGGGTTTTATTGGCCGACTATTTTTCGTGATGCGCAGAGTTGGGTTAGAGCGTGCGATGCCTGTCAGAGGGCGACAAATATATCGGCACGTGATGAAATGCCTCAGAACTGGATACAAGTTTGTGAAGTCTTCGACATTTGGAGGATACACTTCATGGGACCATTTCCCCCCTCACGAGGTAATAATTACATCCTGGTCGCAGTTGACTATGTATCAAAGTGAGCGGAGGCACATGCCTTACCCACCAATGACGCCAGGGTGGTCGTGAGATTCTTGAAAAGTTTGTTCGCCTGGTTTGGCGCTCCGAAGGCGCTCATCAGTGACAGAGGGACTCACTTCTGCAATACCCAGCTTTAAAAAACTTTGTCCCGCTATGGTGTGCATCACCGTTTATCCACGCCCTATCATCCACAGACGAGTGGGCAGGTGGAGGTCACAAACCAGGGGCTAAAACGAATCCTTGAGCGGTCTGTAGGTGCAAACCGCAAGGATTGGTCGGACAAACTCGACGAGGCGTTGTGGGCTTTCCGTACAACTTTCAAGACCCCTATTGGGACTACTCCCTTTAGGCTTGTATACGGAAAAGCGTGTCATTTGCCGGTGGAGTTGGAGCATAAAGCGATGTGGGCTCTAAAAACCGCAAATCTGGACTTAAAAACCGGAGGTGAAGCCCGGTTTCTTCAGATTCATGAATTGGAGGAGCTACGATAACACGCTTATGAGAGCTCCGTGTTGTATAAAGAGCGCACAAAGAGATTGCACGATAAACGCTTGAAGGACCACAAACAATTCCAAGCGGGCGATCTTGTTCTTCTTTACAACTCACGGTTGCGCCTATTTCCAGGAAAACTTCATTCACGTTGGACAGGACCATACACAGTAAAAGTGGTATTCTCGTATGGGACTGTTGCAATAGAGAACGCGGACGGCGTTGTTTTCAAAGTGAATGGGCACCGCTTGAAGCTTTACGTATCCGGGCCGATCGAGTTGGCGGTGGAGGTTATCGAACTCCACGCCCCGCACACATCATAAGTGTGGGGAGGAGAGTCTAGGCTACTGACTCGCGGATTAAAAATGTAGCAAGAGCGTCTTTGGCGCTTTAAGGGTAAAATCGTCCTTCTTTGTGTTTTTGTAGTTTTAGCGTTAATTTAGGTATGTTTGGTAGTTTACGTTAGTTTGTACAATTTTTAAACGTGCCGAGCGAAGGTTCTATGTTGGGATATTGTTAAAACAGTTTGCGTGTTGAAAAAATGGCGAAAAACGGCCAAAACAGGTGCTGAAAAGGCTTTCTGCAGAAAAAAATGATCTGCAGCTGTGGCACGCCCGTGCCATGGGTCGCACGTCCGTGCGGTTCCGGGATGACTGGCACCTCGAGTCGCACCCCCGGTGCAGTTCCGAGATCAGCGTGTCAGGGTTGAACTTTATCGGTGATGCACGACCGTGCGATATGTCGCACGACCGTGCGTGAGGCTAGGGGCATTTCTGTCATTTGGCAGTATAAATACCCTCATCTGCAGCCCCCATTCACAATTCGCCAAAACCCTAAACCGCACCTGCCGTCCCAGAGCGTATAAACTCCCCAATTTCCGCTACAAAGAAAGGATGCATTTCAGATTGGGCAGACGTTGGCATCATTGGTCGGTGGGTAGATTGGGTCGGAGACTTGGGATTTACACGAATGAAGACATGGATTCAGATTTCTTTACCGATGAGTCTACCTTCCCGACTGACGAAGCGCGGGCCGCATTTTGGGCTCAAAATGCAGTTGGTGACCCATACGATCCAAGGATGTCAAAAGCTTCACGATTGAGAGACCCTCTGCATCGAGTGATGCATCATATATTCAGCCATACAGTCTGCGGGCGCATGGACAGTCTGGGGAACTGTCCAACACCAGATCTGATATTTCTTTATGCGCTGGTTGAGGGGGTACACATCAACCTAGCAGCGAGGATAGCGGAATATTTTGTGAAGAGCCCTGGGAGAACGCCCAACAATCAGATTCACGGCGGTCAGTATGTGACCGAAATTGCCTACAATTTAGGGTTGATGACTGATGAGGTACTTCAGGATCTCACTCTTGTAACCGATGGTTTATATGTTGATATTCGGTCGTTGAAGGCGATGGGGTTGATTGCTGAGACGGATCGCGGGGATCGATTGAAGGGTTTAAACAACGAGGTCTGGGACCCGTTGCCTCCGGCTGAGGAGGAGGACGAGGACGAAGAAATGGGAGAGCAGCATGAGCAACATGAGCCACAGACACCACCACATTCACCACAGCATCACGGATACCACCAGCACCAGGATTGGCCTGAAGGCATTCCCCCTTACCGTGAATTTTACCAGCAGTTCCAACAAATGCAGGTTAACCAGGACCAGATCAGGGCGAACCAGGATTTCATGCGCCGGGAGGTGCATGATGGATTCTCGTACATATTCGGGGGGCTTCAGAACGCCTACCCGAACTACTTCGGGGAGCTCCCACAGTTCCCATACGGGAACCCACCTGGTTATGGAGATGCAGGCCCGTCCAACACTGGAGATGATGCTGGTGACGATGACTAGGAGACGGTGGAGTTGATCGTTGGTGGTTTTGTTATTTCAGTACTTTGTTTTTTGGGTGTTCATTTTGGTTGTTATTTCAAACACCCCCGGATATGTACTTTATATTTTTGACACTTTAGTTTATGTGTCTTGTCATGTTTGGATTTTAGTACTTCTATTTATGTAAATTATGGTTTTTCTGGTTTATTTGTTTCTGTTCTGTTTTGCTGTACCTTGTGACATACTTGCAGATTTTGGCTATCAAGTCTTGGACCGGAGCACATCACAAATACAGCTTGGAAGTCTCGTTGCATCAAAATCATCTTCAGGGGAGTATTATTCTCCTTTATCTCTATATTTCGGGTTTCGCATTGGGAACAATGCGAAGTTCAAGTGTGGGGAGGGGTTTAACTGGTTGACTTTGTTTGTCCTAAAAAAAATCAAAAAAATCATTCAAAAATATCTGTATTTTGTTTATATTATTTTTAGCAAATAAACGGTTGGTTGTGTTTTAGAAAGCTTCGGACATGATAAAAACTCAACAAGCAAAATTAATTTTGAAAAAGAAAACCGGAAAGCGTGACAAACAAAGAAAGACTTGCATGATAGTTTTCACACTTTTACCCATTCCTTCCGTTACGTGAGCATATTTGAGCCTTGAAATTGTTATATATTTGTTCATTTCGGAGTAGGAGTGAGCCGGATGTCATGTGTAATTTAGAACTTGTCACTAGCATGCTTGTTAAGACCATGAACTTGCGAAATTGTGTAGAAGTGATTGAGGCACTTAGAAAACCCTTTGTGTTATCCCTGTTCTTTGTGTTGTGTTTCCCGTAAACCTTACATTACCTTTAGGATTAACCATGTCGAGCCTTCCCATTTACCTTTGTTTACCCAACATAATCGCCCACTTAGCCAATTTTAGCCTTTTTATGTTTTAAACCTTTTAGTGTTGAAACTCGGTCAAAATAATCGTTTAACTAGCGCTTGTTATAGTTTATTTTTTCATTATATAAATGGGTTAATGGATTTAAACACCCCCAACTATGCCCATTTGGCCGATGGCACTCTCAACTTTCACTTTGGCTCAGAACACTCCCAACTTAACACATCGATTGTCATGGCACCCCTTCGTTAAATATTCACTAACCAGGTTACTAAAATTGGCCTATGTGGCAATTTAATCTGATGTGGCATTCCTACGTGTCATACATTAACTGATGTGGATAACCCCTCATTCGTGAAGTTTATAATCCCCAAAACACACCATCACTTCACTCAAACCAAGTTAAGAACATATCAGAAGCTCTCAAGTTCATCAATGGCGATTAAACCCTAATCGATCAGAGGTACGTTTTCTCTCAATATATTGGTATTGTTCACTGATTGCACTGATGGAGATTATCGATGTGATGCTATGGTATGGTGGAACATTGGATTTTAGTTTTGATCAACCTCAATATGTTGGAGGTGAATCAAAGTTGATACGTATGGATGTTGATCACATTGCATACTTTGAGTTGTTAGAGTATGCAATGGATTTTGGGTGTTATGAAACTAGGGATTTTTACATGTATGGATTAAACTCTGATACTGGTGAATTCAAGTGGTTTGGGGATGATAATGATGTTTTGGAGATTGCATTGAAGGCTCTAACATGGTCTGAACCATTCATGGAGGTCTTTATTCAAGTCGCTCCAATTAGCCATGAACAAGAAGTCGAATTCATGTCCCAGCCCAGTAAACCCAAAGCCCAATCTTATTCACCACCCAGTAAACCACAAGCCCAATCCAGTTCCCAACCCATTAAACGAAGAGGCCGGCCCAAAAAACTTGTAACCCAGTCAAAAAAGAAAGTAGTCCATGTCAGTAGAGTGAGTAGGGCATCTGAAAAAAGTGGTAACCCTCCTGTACTTGAAGTCCCTAGATCTGAATCCACTGCCTCAGGAAAGGAGGCTGTTGCTGATAAACCAGTTGGTTTGAATAATCAGCCTAGTGTAGAAGAGGCTACATGGGCATTTGATTTGGATGAGGAGTCTATTGTTCAAGAGGGTGTATCGAAAGAAACAGATGGTTTGCAAAAGAAGCCTATTGGAGAAGAGGTTTTAGTGGAAGAAAGGAGTGGTTTTGATAAGCGAGCTAATAAGGATGAACTTGAAGCTAAAAAGAAGTTAGTTGAACAGTGTACTAAACCTTCTGAAAAAGAAGGTAAGTTGAGTGAGTCTAATGATGCAGGGTGTGCACATGTAGAGGGTTACAGTAGTTACGAGGAATCTGATGGTGATGTTGCTACTCCTGGTGAGAGTGAGGATGATGATATAAGAGGTAAGAAGTACAAAGAAACTGCTCCAAGTGTAAATGAACACACCAACTGGAAAAAGTTTACATGGAAAGTTGGAATAAGGTTTGCATCAAGGGATCGTTTTAAGGAGGCAGTGAGAAGGTATGCTGTGACTAACGGAAGGAATCTGATCATTGCAAAGAGTGATAATAAGGAAGAAGGTCGTTTAGCTGTGAAGTGTGTACCAGGGTGTCCCTTCTATCTATATTGTTCACTAAACAAAGCCAAAGAGTGTTACATGATTAAAAGTGTGAAGAACAAACACAACTGCCAGAGAAACATGATCAAGAATAGACAGCTAACTGCCAAGTTCTTAGGGGATGAGTTCCTTCCTTTGTTTAAGGCCAAGCCAAATTGGTCTGCTAAGGAGATTCAACCAGCAGTTAAACAGAAGTTTAAGGTAATTATAACTAAGTGGTTAGCTTACAAGGCTAAATCAAGTGCACACAAGAAGCTTCATGGTTCAATGAGAGATCATTACAGTAAAATTGGTTCTTACCTGGAAGTTCTAAAGAAAGCAAATCCATCATCAACCTTTAGGTTAGAAACTGCTCCACCAGGTTTCATTAACCTAGATCCAGAGGCCACATGTGAAACATTCTTTAGACTGTTTGTTTGTTTTGATGGAGTCAGAAAAGGTTTTTTAGCAGGATGCAGGAAGGTATTGTGCTTAGATGGGTGTTTTCTTAAAACATTCCTTGGAGGGATGTTGTTAACAGCTGTGGGAAGGGATGGTAATGACCAAATGTTTCCTTTGGCATGGGCAGTAGTTGAAGGGGAAAATAATGAGAGTTGGGAATGGTTTATGGATGAGCTTAGGCAGTGTTTGGGAGTAACTGATGATGGTGAATCATGGACTTTTATATCTGACCAGCAAAAGGTAGAACTCCCTAACCAATAATTAGCTTATTCATCACTTATATGTGACACTGTTGTATTGGTTTTGCAGGGTCTGTTGAATGCTGTTGCAATGGTATGGCCAAAGGCAGAGCATAGAAACTGTGCAAGACACATCTATGCTAACTGGCACAAGACATACAAAGATGAAGAGTTAAAGGAGCTATATTGGAAATCAACTAGGGCCTATTGTGAAGCTGATTACTTGCAAGCCATTGAAGAGATGAGGAGCATAAACCCTGATGCAGTAGAGGCCTTACTCAAGCAAAATCCCAATTGGTTCAACAGGTGCTATTTGAACACTCACACAAAATGTGATGTTATAGTAAACAACATGGCTGAAACTTTTAATGGCTTTATCATCAATGCAAGGTCAAAACACATTATACACATGTTAGAGGACATAAGGATTCAGGTCATGAGTAGGCTGGTTACTAAAAGAACAGAAATGAGTGCCAGGGATGTTGTTATATGCCCTAAAATCCAAGAAAAGCTTGATTTTTCAAAACAGGCTGCATATAGATGCGAGGTGTATCCCTCATCATACCATGTGTTTCAAGTCAGGGATTTTGATGATGTTTCAGTTGATCTAGATAAAAGAACATGCACATGTAGGAAATGGGATTTGAGGGGGTATCCATGTAAACATGTTTGTGCAGTAGCTGGGTTTTTGCATAAAAATGCAGAAGAGTATGTTGATGTGTGTTACCACAAAGACACATACATGAAGGCTTATGAATTCTCAATCCCTCCAATACCTAGTGAAAGGTATTGGCCCAAGATTCACCACCCTATGGATCCACCACCAATAAGATCTCAACCTGGGAGGCCTAAGAAGAATAGAAAGAGGGATCCTCATGAGGATCCAAAGAGACCAAGGAAACTTACCAAGCATGGGGTGATAATGACTTGTGGTAATTGTGGGGGTAGAGGTTACAACAAGAGAAAATGTACTGAACAAGGAAATCAGCAATCTACTGCAGGTGAATTACTTGTTTTAGTGACAGTTGTCTGTGTATATTGTAGGCTTTAACTACTTTTGTTTTGTATGTTGTAGGGTCTGCTAAAAAGAGACAGAAGGGAACAAAAAAGTCAAGCCAGAAGTCAACTCAGCAATCTGCTCTACTACCTTCACAAGGAACAACTGAGCAATCTACTCCAGTACCTTCACAAGGAACAACTCAGCAATCTACCCAGGAGAGAAGCAAAATTTCCAGCCAGAAGTCAGCTAAAAAGTCAACTGTCAAGTCAACTGTCAAGTCAAATGTCAAATGGAAAGGGAACATACAAGGCAGAAGTTAAAAAGTCATAGTTTGACTTTTTTTGTGATAAATGGACATGTTTGACTTTTTTGTGGTCTTTATGACCTTTTTGTGTTGTTGGCTGTTTGGACAACTTTAAGTTATGTAATAACTCTCTAGGATAACTTGTGGTGATGTTATAACTCTTTAGGGTAACTTTTGGTAATGTTATATGTCACACCCCGACCACGTGGAACATACAAAACGTGGCGGAAATGTCGGGGAGTGTTGTAACAGAATTAATCGTTTCAAATCCATGGCAATTAAAGTTTCGTTTTAATAATCAATTATGAGAGTTTACATTGTTTAAACAAGAAACAAAGGGTACATAACATAAGTTAACTAGTTATTGTCTCGTTTTAAGTCGCTAAGGCACGAGTCCAATCCTAAATGTAGCATGTATCAACAATCATTGCAAAGCAGTACCTGAAACATGTGTAAAAACGAGGTCAGCAAAGAAATGCTGGCGAATACATTGGTTTTGTAGGAGTGTCGAAATCATGGCTAGTTTAGACGTTGCAATACTTTATTTAAAAACCTTGTTTAGAAAAGAGTATAATATTGCAACTTAATTAACCAACTCAAATCAAGCGGGTTATAATTTGTAAAACCTTGTAGCCATGACTCTTAACCCAAAAACATTTGTTTTAGTAAATTATTTGAAAAACAATAAATGAGTTCAGATGATATGTATAATAAGAAAATAATGCATGATTAAATGAATAACCATGTAATATGAGTTTGTATAAGATAAGTTGTTTGTAAATAAATGTCTTGTGAAAAGTATGTTATTTGTATAAATGTTATATATCTCAAACTGAAATGATTCAAATAACGTTACAGTATGTAATACCATACAAGCACTTATATATAGGAAGTACCAGCGGCGTATCCACCATGCTTGTATCATATTACACACGCATCGTTGCTTAATCACTTAATCAAACTAAACCAAATCGATAGATAGATAGTACATTAAATATACCTTCGTTGTTTAAAAGAATAGATTTAGATAGTATAGTACAAGTATACTTCGGATTTATAGATAACATATCAAAATACGCTTTGGATGTGATAAATAACATATTAAACTATGTTTTTGTTTAGTAAATAACATATCAAAATATGCTTTGGATGTGATAAATAACATATTAAACTATGTTTTTGTTTAGTAAATAACATATCAAAATATGCTTTGGATGTGATAAATAACATATTAAACTATGTTTTTGATTTTGTAAATATATGTTGGTTTTGTACAATACCACACATGAGAGTATATCAAAATATACTTTAATAGTGTGATTTAAGAATTCAATCAGACCTAGTGCATCAAGATACACCTTTGAGACTATAGAAATACCACAAAGGCAATTCCTATTTGGATGGAGCAACAAATTGGTTTCAGACATTCCATGCCAACAGGAATGGGGTGTCAAATCCTATAGCGCTATATCATACTAACAATCGGTCTGGTGAACATAAAATAAGTACAATTCAACAATTTATTTTATGTTCTTTGATAAATCAATGTTTAAACCATAATTAGTCATTTAGTTTGTCAAAAGATAAGTAATAACATGTATAATCAATTATACTTTGAAATCATGAAAATAACAGATAGGTACACATGCTTCACCCCAAAACAGTTTGAAAACAGTAAAAGAGGGAAATAATGTACTCGCCTGGGAGTGCTTAGGAGTCTTGAACAACTACCAAGTAAGCTAGAGGAGTCCCGGAAATCAAACGGTACCTAATATAGGTAACTACATAATTAACCCGGACCTAAATCGGAAGACTGGGTAGCAGGAGGGTTTGTAAACCAAATGAGTGTAGGAACTCATATGATATGGTTTAACAAAGCCTACATACTAAATGAAACTTAACCTAAGTATTATCGACCCATCGCGACCCATTAAGGTAACTTATGCTACTTTAACGCGTCGTGCGCGTGAAACGCGTTCGGACCGTCTAACTAGTCCTATGACAAGTGTTATATGCCTAAACATGTTACATAATCAGTTATGTGACAAAAGTTTAGGTTACATATGCTTAATTACCAATTATACATGAAAAGGGTATTCTGGTAATTTACCTAAGGCATATAAACTACCTATCATACAACTACTTAAACGATGTGACCATAGGGTATAACCTCGGAAGGTTATGCCCTATACTAGGGTCACCTAATGTATTTGGTCGGATCCTAATGATCGACCAAACTGGGTCGGGTTCGAAGGTATAGGCGATTTATTAGATCGCCTACCCTACGACCCTAGACAACGTGGTAATCAGTGGGCATAGTCCCAAAGGACTATGACCAACGTGATTACACTCACGTTGCGAAGTTCAAACGAACTTCGCATTGACCATTACTGGTCAACGCTGAAAGTCAAACAAAGTTTGACTTTCTGACTCGAAAAGCAATAAAATAAGGAAAAGAACGAAAGAATACTTACGAAGGGTCCCCGAATGCTAATCCCGATCCAAGAACTCAGGTATGAAACAATGGTTTCAACTTAGAGCTCTCAAATCAGAATTCTTGTGCAAAAATGAGATTGTGTGGGTTGGGTATTTATAGGAATACCCGAACCGTTAGGATCGTTTCATGGAAAACGTGCCATGAATCCAACCCGTACACTTGTCGGAACCTTATGGTGGTTAGAAATCCATCCTTATCAGATGACTAGACAATTGGAAACATGTGGGTGTGGGTTAATCTGCTGAAAACAGGCTGTTTAGTACTCTGCATCTGGTCTGAGCATGGCTAGCGCACCGCTACACTAAAAGTGTAGCGCACCGCTAGCCATAGTTTGGCAGAATTACACTTTTAGTCCCTGTCATGCATTCAGCCCATTTTCGACACGTTTAAGGCCCGTTAACCCCATTTCAAAGCTCTAAAATGAAGTTAAAGTATAGGGAACTTAAAATGTGTTCAAAAATATCTCGGATGTCGGTTCGTTTAACCGTACGGTTGCGTTGTTCGGTTAATTACGACGGAATGCGCATACGCGCGAAAAACGATCCAAATGACGCGACGAATGGATTTTTCTTATGCCGAACACTAAAATAAAATATTTTAGTGCTTACATAAATTTTTGGAAGTCCGGAAGTATTCAGAACGTAAGTTATGCGTAAAAATGCAAACTTGTGCACTTTTTGACACTTTTAGTCCCTGAATGACACAAAAGTTTATTTTAGCATACCGAACACCTCAAAGCCTATTTCTAAGCTATGTAAAGGATATTTATGGTATGTTTAACTTATGTTCATGTTCCGGAATGTCTGTTACAGTTCAAATTGGCATACTTTCGCAGTTTGTCAACTTTAGTCCCTGTAAGCGATTAAACTTTGATTTCACCACACCAAACCTTCCAAAACTTATATCTAAGTTATGTAAAGGTTATTTAAGGTATGTTAAGCCTATTTCACTATTCCAGAGTGTTCGTTGGATTAAACTGGTTATATTTACGCATCAGTGCGTGTATAACCTTCAAGAAAGCGATTTAGAGCTTGAAATCGAACAAGAATTGATATGTGTAAACGATACACATATTTTTACAAATTCAAAGTATGAAATATAATATTTCATTGGTTTGGTATTTGTTTGATGGCCGTGGAGGCACAGGTGTTACAGTCTCCCCTACTTTAGGAAATTTCGTCCCGAAATTTAATTTTAGGAGAAACTTGTGGGGACGACGGCGATGTTTTCGCTTTGAATGAACCCCTTGAACCCTAAGTAGAACTCTGGGCCATGTTAGGATTCTTAGCGAAAATTTCAACCCTCAAAGTGATGTCCTTGTAGTAACAAAACATGGAGTTTTGAATTACGAACAGAAGAACGTTTCTTATGAAGACTCATCATAGGAAATTGTGTGTGTGATTGAGATCAGAATTGGGTAGTGTGAGAATAAATGACATTGGTCGAAGTCCAATACTTCTCCCGTATCATTACTCTTGTCACTATGGGTCTTAACACATGACAAAATTCCCTGTGGTTTCTGTGCACTGAATTCCATAATTATGTAGGCCTCCATAATTACGTAGTTCCTTGCACAGTCCGCACAGTTCATTTCATAATGCGTATGGGAAAAAAATCAATAGAATAAACATAAAGCGACCTGACTAGACCACAAAAGGGTCCTTTTAATTTGATCTACGAACGATCTTTTTAACTAGATCAACATATGATCTTCTTAACTAAATCGTCGTATGATCTCCTTAAATAGACCACTTAAGGGATCTTTGTATTTATATCATCACATGATATTTTTGATCAGATTTTTAAAATCAGTCTGTTTAACCAGACCATTCAAGAGGTCCAGTTTTAGAATAGTACTTTAAAACCCAAGGGACTTAACTACAACGTAGAAGTCCATTAAGGATTTAAGATAGTACCTTTTTGGAATATCCTACTACGAATCCTTCATATGAGATATGGAAGATTCTACGAGGATTTGGATGGATCACATAAAACACAAAACACATAAGAAAACACATAAGCACAAAAATTAGTTAACTTGATTCTTTAATTTGTTGTCTTCGAGTATGGATAATTAAAGCACACCAGGAATCCAATCCGTGGATTTCATTTGGTACTTTAATCATTTTCAAGAATCTATCTATGAAGATAGAAAGATCTTAATAAGAATTCGGCTTTGTCCTTATTGAATCGTAATGTACGTATTGAATCATACAAAGAATTCAATTAAGGGCTCCGATTTGAGTGATATTCATCCACAAGGATCTGATTATAAGGATAGAAAGATCCTTCATGGATTTTGGAATTTGTATAACGAAAGGTGATTCGACACCTTGCACTAGGCGTGCTTAAGTCGATACACAAGGTAGAAAGTTCGTGAGGTTTAGACGCTAGATATGCCAAGGCGACATATGAAGCAGAGTTTGAAGGTTGAGCAGCAGCAGGATTTGTAACAGCTTTGCTTTGGATTGCAAAGCGGCACATGTTAACCAAATGTCTCCATCGTCCACCGTGGGTACATTTGAAACAGGGTATTTGGTTTGGATGATGACAGTTGCATTGATTGCACCAAGGAGCAGTTCCCTTACAGCTTCATCCCTGAGGCGAGTCATGGTGATAGCTAAGTCAACGGTCCTCTGGAGTACGACGCCTATTCGCTGGGTAATTTCAGCACCTGGTTCGGACATTGTTGTTGCGATGAAGAAGCATCTTGAAGATAACGAAAGGCATAGGAGGAAACAAGCGAAAGATAGTCAAAAGGAAATGACAAGGCATGTAGATTGTGACCATTTGTTTGTTACCAAAGGCAAACAAATGAGACAATGACTAATCAAAGTAAGCAGGTCAAAAATAATGTATCGCGAAGACATGCTCGCCTATAAGTGAACACTCATCCCAAGAATTCCCAGGTAAGCACAACTGGTCTCGCGTCTGATGAGATGTATACGAAGTGCTTGCCTAGACAGAAAACCCAGAATACAGGCATTCACCCTTCCAGTTTGCACGTGTTCACATTATTAAAAACCCAAAACCTTGACGAGAGTTTTGAAAACTCAAAGGGGTTCAAAACCATATAACAGAGGGTTCAAAACCTTACAATAGAGGGTTCAAAACCTACTAATCAATCATCCTAGAACAGATGATTAGTTTTCAAAGCGGTTTTGAAATTTATGTTCTTGTTGTGGTCGTCGCCTAAGGATAGGCGACAGTATTGTTTTATGACTAAACGCAAGTAAACTCGCGTTAGGGTCCTAAGAAAGTTATAGACTAGGTCAAAGCATTACTAATAACCTAATTCCCTATAACCATTGGCTCTGATACCATCTTTTCTGTCACACCCCGACCACGTGGAACATACAAAACGTGGCGGAAATGTCGGGGAGTGTTGTAACAGAATTAATCGTTTCAAATCCATGGCAATTAAAGTTTCGTTTTAATAATCAATTATGAGAGTTTACATTGTTTAAACAAGAAACAAAGGGTACATAACATAAGTTAACTAGTTATTGTCTCGTTTTAAGTCGCTAAGGCACGAGTCCAATCCTAAATGTAGCATGTATCAACAATCATTGCAAAGCAGTACCTGAAACATGTGTAAAAACGAGGTCAGCAAAGAAATGCTGGCGAATACATTGGTTTTGTAGGAGTGTCGAAATCATGGCTAGTTTAGACGTTGCAATACTTTATTTAAAAACCTTGTTTAGAAAAGAGTATAATATTGCAACTTAATTAACCAACTCAAATCAAGCGGGTTATAATTTGTAAAACCTTGTAGCCATGACTCTTAACCCAAAAACATTTGTTTTAGTAAATTATTTGAAAAACAATAAATGAGTTCAGATGATATGTATAATAAGAAAATAATGCATGATTAAATGAATAACCATGTAATATGAGTTTGTATAAGATAAGTTGTTTGTAAATAAATGTCTTGTGAAAAGTATGTTATTTGTATAAATGTTATATATCTCAAACTGAAATGATTCAAATAACGTTACAGTATGTAATACCATACAAGCACTTATATATAGGAAGTACCAGCGGCGTATCCACCATGCTTGTATCATATTACACACGCATCGTTGCTTAATCACTTAATCAAACTAAACCAAATCGATAGATAGATAGTACATTAAATATACCTTCGTTGTTTAAAAGAATAGATTTAGATAGTATAGTACAAGTATACTTCGGATTTATAGATAACATATCAAAATACGCTTTGGATGTGATAAATAACATATTAAACTATGTTTTTGTTTAGTAAATAACATATCAAAATATGCTTTGGATGTGATAAATAACATATTAAACTATGTTTTTGTTTAGTAAATAACATATCAAAATATGCTTTGGATGTGATAAATAACATATTAAACTATGTTTTTGATTTTGTAAATATATGTTGGTTTTGTACAATACCACACATGAGAGTATATCAAAATATACTTTAATAGTGTGATTTAAGAATTCAATCAGACCTAGTGCATCAAGATACACCTTTGAGACTATAGAAATACCACAAAGGCAATTCCTATTTGGATGGAGCAACAAATTGGTTTCAGACATTCCATGCCAACAGGAATGGGGTGTCAAATCCTATAGCGCTATATCATACTAACAATCGGTCTGGTGAACATAAAATAAGTACAATTCAACAATTTATTTTATGTTCTTTGATAAATCAATGTTTAAACCATAATTAGTCATTTAGTTTGTCAAAAGATAAGTAATAACATGTATAATCAATTATACTTTGAAATCATGAAAATAACAGATAGGTACACATGCTTCACCCCAAAACAGTTTGAAAACAGTAAAAGAGGGGAATAATGTACTCGCCTGGGAGTGCTTAGGAGTCTTGAACAACTACCAAGTAAGCTAGAGGAGTCCCGGAAATCAAACGGTACCTAATATAGGTAACTACATAATTAACCCGGACCTAAATCGGAAGACTGGGTAGCAGGAGGGTTTGTAAACCAAATGAGTGTAGGAACTCATATGATATGGTTTAACAAAGCCTACATACTAAATGAAACTTAACCTAAGTATTATCGACCCATCGCGACCCATTAAGGTAACTTATGCTACTTTAACGCGTCGTGCGCGTGAAACGCGTTCGGACCGTCTAACTAGTCCTATGACAAGTGTTATATGCCTAAACATGTTACATAATCAGTTATGTGACAAAAGTTTAGGTTACATATGCTTAATTACCAATTATACATGAAAAGGGTATTCTGGTAATTTACCTAAGGCATATAAACTACCTATCATACAACTACTTAAACGATGTGACCATAGGGTATAACCTCGGAAGGTTATGCCCTATACTAGGGTCACCTAATGTATTTGGTCGGATCCTAATGATCGACCAAACTGGGTCGGGTTCGAAGGTATAGGCGATTTATTAGATCGCCTACCCTACGACCCTAGACAACGTGGTAATCAGTGGGCATAGTCCCAAAGGACTATGACCAACGTGATTACACTCACGTTGCGAAGTTCAAACGAACTTCGCATTGACCATTACTGGTCAACGCTGAAAGTCAAACAAAGTTTGACTTTCTGACTCGAAAAGCAATAAAATAAGGAAAAGAACGAAAGAATACTTACGAAGGGTCCCCGAATGCTAATCCCGATCCAAGAACTCAGGTATGAAACAATGGTTTCAACTTAGAGCTCTCAAATCAGAATTCTTGTGCAAAAATGAGATTGTGTGGGTTGGGTATTTATAGGAATACCCGAACCGTTAGGATCGTTTCATGGAAAACGTGCCATGAATCCAACCCGTACACTTGTCGGAACCTTATGGTGGTTAGAAATCCATCCTTATCAGATGACTAGACAATTGGAAACATGTGGGTGTGGGTTAATCTGCTGAAAACAGGCTGTTTAGTACTCTGCATCTGGTCTGAGCATGGCTAGCGCACCGCTACACTAAAAGTGTAGCGCACCGCTAGCCATAGTTTGGCAGAATTACACTTTTAGTCCCTGTCATGCATTCAGCCCATTTTCGACACGTTTAAGGCCCGTTAACCCCATTTCAAAGCTCTAAAATGAAGTTAAAGTATAGGGAACTTAAAATGTGTTCAAAAATATCTCGGATGTCGGTTCGTTTAACCGTACGGTTGCGTTGTTCGGTTAATTACGACGGAATGCGCATACGCGCGAAAAACGATCCAAATGACGCGACGAATGGATTTTTCTTATGCCGAACACTAAAATAAAATATTTTAGTGCTTACATAAATTTTTGGAAGTCCGGAAGTATTCAGAACGTAAGTTATGCGTAAAAATGCAAACTTGTGCACTTTTTGACACTTTTAGTCCCTGAATGACACAAAAGTTTATTTTAGCATACCGAACACCTCAAAGCCTATTTCTAAGCTATGTAAAGGATATTTATGGTATGTTTAACTTATGGTCATGTTCCGGAATGTCTGTTACAGTTCAAATTGGCATACTTTCGCAGTTTGTCAACTTTAGTCCCTGTAAGCGATTAAACTTTGATTTCACCACACCAAACCTTCCAAAACTTATATCTAAGTTATGTAAAGGTTATTTAAGGTATGTTAAGCCTATTTCACTATTCCAGAGTGTTCGTTGGATTAAACTGGTTATATTTACGCATCAGTGCGTGTATAACCTTCAAGAAAGCGATTTAGAGCTTGAAATCGAACAAGAATTGATATGTGTAAACGATACACATATTTTTACAAATTCAAAGTATGAAATATAATATTTCATTGGTTTGGTATTTGTTTGATGGCCGTGGAGGCACAGGTGTTACAGTATAACTGTTGGTTATGTAATGGTATAAGTCTTGTTTATGGTCTTTATGCATTTTGGTTGATTGGTCATTATACTATGCAGTTTTGGTCATTATATAGTGCAGATTTGGTCATTACAGCTTGGACAACATACACAGATTTGGACACTTGCAGTTTGGACACTTGCAGTTTGACCCATATGCATTGTGCAGTTTGGACACTTGCAGTTTTGACCCATATGCATTGTGCAGTTTGGACACTTGCAGTTTTGACCCATATGCATTGTACAGTTTTGGACACTTGCAGTTTTGACCCATATGCAGATGTGCAGCTATATGTGCAGACCCATTAGAGGTATGTTTCTTATTATATCATGACCTTTGACATTTGTTGGTCAAATTAAAGTTTGGATATGTTGACTAATCTGGTAATATCAATACATGTGCAGATATATACAATCAAGGAGTAGGATTTTGCATTAAATTCCATCAAAAGTCAAAAGTGTACAATTACAACAAGAACACAGTTCATACTACCTAAACATATACAAAACTATGCTAATGCCAATAAACAAGGTTAACACATGTTGCTTGTTCCATTTCGACTCTGTTCCAGATATCTTTGCTTTCAACCACCTATTCTCTTCTACTAAGACCATGTTTTCATATTTCAGGTCTTCTGAACTGAACCTGCACTGGGATGCATGTTGGTTGAACATTTTGTCGACATCTTCTTTCCATAAGAAGAACTTGCAGTCTGATCTCTGCAAAAGCCAACAACACCTCTGTTAATCAATCAATTCAATTCAAGAAAAATACTTGGAGTTAAGGTGGAACATACCGACCAATGAGAGCATCCATAGAATTGTTGACCTTGCCGCACACTTTTCCGTCCAACAACTCGAACAACTGCTACAACATCATGATGGCAGTACACATTACCCTCCAAATCAACCTTAAACAATTTAGGGTTTCTGGAGACTGTGGATGAAGACGTAGAAGAGGAGCTCATTTTGATTCAAGATTAGGGCTTGTTCTTCACGAAAATCGACCGGATCGTATGTTGATGATGGCTTTGCTCCAAGGTGCGTCTGATTTCTCTATGAGTTAAGATTAGGGTTTACAGAATGAGTTTGTTAGTGACTGGGGGTTTTAAAGATGGTGAATGAGTATACTTGACACGTAGGAATGCCACATCAGATTAAATTGCCACATAGGCCAATTTTAGTAACCTGGTTAGTGAATATTTAACGAAGGGGTGCCATGACAATCGATGTGTTAAGTTGGGAGTGTTCTGAGCCAAAGTGAAAGTTGAGAGTGCCATCAGCCAAATGGGCATAGTTGGGGGTGTTTAAATCCATTAACCCTATATAAATCCATTAGTTTGCAAAAAAAAAAAAAAAAAAAAAAAAAAACAGAAACAGAAAATAAAACACCCTAAAATAGGGTGAATTAGACAAAATTCGAGCAATTTTGAATGCTTAATGATAAAATCTCGATTGATGAGCTCGATTTCATGAAAGTCGCCTTTTTAAGGCGTTTGTATGTATAGTTTTGTTGTATTGCGCTTGTTAAATGTAGCTACCAAGTTTTAACCATTTCGTCACTTTAAATATCCATTTCCATACCCATCACCCAAGCCTAACGTTTAAACCCGTAAAGACCTCTTGATTTGCACTTTTTCGCATGTTAGTTGGTGGAGACGAGATCTTATGACAAGCTTATGATATTACACATTTCATTGATGAGGCATTGAGTGTTTGCACATACACATTTATGTACGTTTCACATATAAAACCGAGTGTGTGTGAACATTGTGAGTTGTGTGAAGTTTAGCATGTTAAGTCAATTGAAAGTGAAGTCACGGCTTTTTGGTTATCGCCATATATTTGCAGATGCTTGTGAGTTGTCTTTCGAAAAACCCGCTAACCGTTTGTAGTTGTTTCAATAAATAGTTTGTAAATTCTCGTTCTTGTTAGTTTCTATCTTTTATTGCATTTTTGTTTAGCTTGCTTGAGGACAAGCAAGGTTCAAGTGTGGGGAGATTTGATATTCACTAATTTATACATATTTTAGTCCCCCATTTTATCCCCATTTTATGCGTTTTCGGCCGTAAAACCGTCATTCGGATACTTAATCAAGTATACTTTTGTTTACAGGCCTAAAACAGCATGCCAGACAAGATGATAGTGAAAACGAGGACTTTCCGGACGAAACGACAAAGCTGCGAACATTCTGTGAAGATTCTGACCTAGGCGATTGGCACGGTCGTGCAACGAGAGGAACGACCGTGCGTTTCCGATAATGTAGACCAGTCCGGCAATGAACGATGGTGCGATCCAACGTGCAAGCATATCCCGGAGATGAACGGCCGTGCGGTTGGTTGCACCCCGTGCGGATCCGATGATCAGCCCAACCCCGGCAATGCACAACCCGTTCAGATGTCCGTGGCAACAAAACTCGGAAATGCACGATCGTGCCTCAAATGGAACGGTCGTGCGGGATCGACGACTGGTCAAGATCTGATGATGTCATGCGGTATGGTGAACAGTAACTCCAATGATGCAAAAAGTGAACGGTCGTGCCAATAAAGTGCACGACCGTGCGAGATCGAAAAGATATAAAAAACATGCAGAAACATTCTGCTCGGAACTCTGGAATTTTGGAGAGCAATTCAGGCGATTTTTAGGCTCCGGAGGCGTTAGCTTTCACCCGGATTCAAGCCACATTGTCTCGTTTAGCTCCATTACTATCCGGATTCTTAATCTAGTGCTTGTTTATGGTTTGGTTTTCTAATCTTTCCATAATTTTGTTAATGTTTCAAGCTTTTAGATTAATGTTTATGTATTATTGTAGCCTTTGGGCAAAAACACAACAATCCCTTGCTTAATTGTAACCATTAGTATGTTAACTTTGTTTGTAATGACACTTGGAAGTATTTTCTATGTTAATCTTTGATGATTAGTTTGCAACCTTGTTATTGTTGTTGATTTCTTGATTATAAGTAATTGTGTTGGATGATTAATGTATGGTTAGTTGAGATAATTGAAAGATGAAGCTTAATTAATCATGTATTAGTAGACTTTAAACTTGGTTAACTAGTTTAGCTTGGTTAAAATGTGTGCATCATGATACTAGAAATGGTTAATGGTTTAATAAAATGTAATTATTTGTTAATCAAGAAAGCTTTCCGTCACGTAAGGACCTTAACGGGTTAAATGGTGTTGTTATGAATTCTTGCCATGATTTGTTAGCTTAGTTAGTAGTTTAGGCCAAAATTGCTATCTTGGTGAATTTATGTGCAAGATTTGTAAAATGAACTCGGTTGTGATTTAATCTAGTTTATGCTTGTCTCGGTGGTTGCATTGTGTTTATCGATGTCACTTTCCTTGTTTAAGTGAGGTTAGAAAACTCCTAACGGATGACTAACTTATTTTTAAGAGATTCTCATAGACATTTATCAATTGCACGTTAAAGAACAATTTTAGGTGGTTAAAGTGTGTTTATCATTTTAGCTTTCCGAATGATTGTCATGTTAGGATTCCCGAAAGGGATACTAATTGTCTTGAAAATGAAGAATTGACCAAATGTTTCTAGTGGCAAAACCGACTTAGTTTGCATGCTGTGGTTGTGTATAAAGCAAAGCTTTTTATCTATTTTCATATTTGAAATCTATTATATTTTTATAAGTATTTGGTTATGCTTACTTTAGTTTTTAGAAAATCGCAAAACTTATCTTTCTTCCGCTGATTTAATGACAAAGGTCTAGTATTATTCCTCTGCCCATTTCCTTGGATCGATACTTGGTTCTTACCGATACTTTACTACATATGTGACTGGGTACACTTGCCTCTTTCGTGTGTGTTTTGATGTTAAAGTAATAATCACTTTTATAAATGTAAAACCGAATCGTGTGTAAATTCATTATAAAAATATGCATATACGCGCACACGTCACTTGTATTGCACTAGAATATCATTAATCTGTCTAGTTTATTGATCTATTAACAGTTTACAGGCTAGAGACACTTCGACAGCACTTCGGCGTCGGAATCAGAAGTCATACAAATGAAATGACATCACAGGTATTTATAGGCCAGCTATTTCGCACGAAACATCCTCATGCGAAAAGACATTTCGTACGAAATGACCAAAGTCATTTCGTGCGAAATGACCAAAGTCATTTCGTGCGAAATGACCTAGTCATTTCGTGCGAAATCACCTGTATACCTAATTTCTCGTATTTCGTGTCCTGATCTATCATTTCTAGTACAAGACTCGATAGAAGACGAAGTCGACAGACATATGCGCCAACAGACTCCCCCTTGGATGTTGACGAAGTCTTCGGTACGAGTCTTGAGCATGTAAACTCTTCAGTCTTTATCGGTCTTCTCGTTCTTCTCAAAATATTCTCCATTGTACGCATTCTTCAATCTCTGTCTTCTCTTTATCATCATCAACACTCCCCCTTGAATGTTGATATCATAAATTCTTCAGTATCAACATCCTCTGACTTGAGTATTGTACCAGGATTTAACTCTGGCTCTAACATCGTCAGACTCCCCCTTTCATCAAGCTGGGATCGCAGTCTGGAATTAGCTATCGCCTTGAGATCGAATCCTGGCTCACACTCTGCTCACACTTTCATAGGTTCTGAAACATCTGCTGGCTCTCCGTAGCAACAGGATCAGAAACCTGGCTTTAATCTACACAATCCTCATCCACTTATAAGATAAACAATTTTGACATTTGATAGGCTTCTCAATTTTGAAACATCACAATTTTGATTCAAATTAATGAACCATTTAAACATTTCAAAATCATTCTCATTTCCAACATACTCTACCAAACCTCTTGTTCATCCTGTTTAGCACTCGGAATTTTGAAAATCAGCTCTCCAACATCAGTTGTCGAAAATCTTTTTGGATTTTTCAAAATTTTATGTTAAAAACACTTGTAGGAAAAATATTGAAATGCAGTAAAGAAATATTTACAAAAATATTTTTGTGAGTTTGTGTAAGAGGATCATATCAGTTTTTGAGACCAATCACTAGCACCGTTGAGCTTTAAGCACTTTTAGTTCTAAACGATTCACATGAATTGACGATATTGTTCACTTTAAACTCAATCTAAAAACTTTCGAAATGCTTACCGATACGTTAAGGTATATTAATTTTGCACTAAGTTCTTATGGACCCCACGATCTCAGCATATCCCCTCATCATGCAATACACTGACTCAAGTAATGCCTTTAAACTTTCATCAACTGTGATATGTGCGAAAACAACGCAGAATGTTTAAACATTAACAATCAGGTCGATCTTTCGATACGCAGAGAAAGTCCAATGTTTAAACAAAATAAGAAATAAAAACAAGTTGAAATTGTTTAGGCTTTAACCACCAGTTCGATACTCCCGTATACGCAGAGGTGATCCAAAGCTTAAACGAAACACCAAATAAAATAAAGCAGAATGTTTAGGCACTAAAATCCAGTTCGATACTCACGTATACGCAGAGGATGTCCAATTCTTAAACAAAATAAAGAAATAAAACAAGTTTATGTCTTTGTAAAATAAAATGCACAATCACAGTGACTTTTCAGCAAGTTATGAAAGTTCACAAACTGACCGGTTTTTATGCTATTTTAGCATTCAGCAATTACTGAGTAGGTACACAATCAAGAAGGACAAAACTAAGTACTATGCTTTCAACCATGTTTCCCACTAGAACTAGGCCTTTTCATTTTAGTTTGTATCGTTATCGCAAATCTACTACTCTAGCTGAGCCTATCGTCACATCTTTAGTGAGACCGTTTATCACATTTGACATTTCATTTCTTTAGCGTGTTGTGAAAGTCCACTGATTTACTATCATTTCCTCTTATTCACAACAAAACTCATTTTAGCTTTTTCCAATGTTTTTGACATTTTCAAATTTTCTAATTTTTTAAAAATTTTTACTCCCCCTAAAATCAAAATATGTTTCAATTTTGCTTTTCTGGGAAAATTTTAAACACTGTACAAAGTAAAATGACCAACTGTTATCAAATTGCTTCAATTCGCCATCCATTGTGCATAAACAATCAGAACTCCCCCTTACAACAAACTATTTTCCCATTATGATTTCAAAACACTTAAGTTTGTTTTAATCAAAATGTTTTTTCTGAAAAATTATTTTTGTTGAATTCACAAACCATTTGTAGGTTAGGGGATAAACTCATCACTTTGTTTTTCAAAATACCACTTTAAAAATTTAACATTTTTAGGTTCTATCAACAACACCACTTGTAGGAAAGATAAATCAAGTACAACTTAATGTCCCTGATTAATCTTGTAGGTTGAAATATCACCGAAGTGAATTTCTCAAGAAAGATGCCGATTCATGCTCCACTCTTACCAACCTGGGAGCTCCGGCAAGTCAGGGTTTTTATTTGAAAAGATCTACCCAAGCCTGACCATTCTTGGGTTTTCCAACTTTTTGTTCTAAATTTCCGTTTGACAATGATGGAAAGTTTGCATCATCCATTGTCTTAACAGAAATATCTCCTCTTACCTCAACAGATGGCTCTTATGGCTTTGACGAACCAGATTCATCGCCAGAATGTGGCTTGTCTGACTTTGATGAGTCAGATTCATCGCCAAAACGTGGCTCCTTTGTTTCTGAAGAAACAAATTCATTGCCAGAAAGTGAAAATTTCACTTTCTTTGGTTTGTTAATCACTTGATTAACCGCTTTTTCTTTCTTTAATATCCCTTTTGTCCTCAGATTTGTATCTGATGAATTCGTTTTACTTGACTGATCAGTCTTTGGAGAGCAAAAAGATTTATTAGAACTTTTATCTGCTTTGCATCCGAAGACAAAATCCTTTCGAGATATTCTCTCGCTTTCTTCCTTTTCTTCCTCAGTCTGTCTTTCTGCCCTTGTGAAAGCTTCACTTTCTGTTCTAGAACTTTCTGTTCTTTGGGCTTTTCTTTGACTTTGACTGATTTCTTCACCGTTCTCTGAGATTCAGCCCTCGATCTTCCCTTTGATCTCATTGGGCAATCTCTGGCAATGTGACCTTTGATATGGCATTCAAACCATCTTCTTGTCTCAAAACTCTGACTTTGGCAGTTAACAACAATGTGTCCTTGATAGCCACATTTGTAACACACTTTGTTATCATACCATTCACCACCTTCAAACCAAACACTAAGATCGTGACATTGCTTGGCCTTGTGGTAGTCATTTCTCCTCTTGTAAGTTGGATTTGTCCTTTGAGCACTGTGGTCAAACCTGCACCACTTATTACCAATTTTTTGTGAGTTTTGTTTTTCAAATTTTGTAATTTTTTATCACGATTGGATGACTGAACTGATGACCTTTTATTTCTTTTTGAAGATTTTTTGAATTTTTCACATTTTGTTTTTGTTCTGCATTCTTCTTCAAAGGTTTTTGCGTTGAGCATTCACCTTTTTCTGTAGATTGCAAAACAGTTTCTTGAAATATTTCTTTTAATTTCAAAAATATTTTATTTTTCTCATTTTTCTTATTTTCATCATCAGATTTATCATCACAATCTTCAATTATGACTTTGTCATAATTTGTGACATTGTCACTTATTGGAATTGCATTGATCGCTTTTGGACACATATGATCTTGTATAACTGATGAAGTCACAAAACCTTTCAATTTCTTTTCTAACTCATCAATTTTATTTTTAGCACATTCAACTTCATTTTCAAGTCGAATGATTTTCTGAAGATGAGAGTTTATTGCAATTTGCTTTTCAATATTATTTTTACTAAAAATAGATTTTTCATTTTCTAGAATTTTTATTTTATTTTGAAAATCTTTTTCTTTTTCTTTTAAATTTTTGTTTTCCAATGTCAAACTGTCCACATCACTCAACAGTTTGACATTTTCAGATTTTGAATTTTCACATTTTGAGCACATTTCAAGAATCTGTTTATCATCAGCGTTCTTCTCGACCATCAAAGCTGGAATTTTTTCAACCTGTTTCTTCTCCACTTGAACACTTTCATCATCTGATGAATGATCAAAGATAGGGGCTTTTTATGCAACCTCTTTCTTTGACACTGGTTCAGGATTCGAAGATCCAAGCTTATCAGATTCTTCATTCTTTGAAATTTGCTCTGTCTCTGTCTTGTATGTGCCTGCACAAAAAAATTTAACAAAATCAAGAGGATTCATATTTTCATCAATATAACATCCCCTTTTAATGTCATATTTCATGACATTCTTTGCTGCAAGACACACATAGACTCTTTTATCTATTTCAACAATCACATCCAAACTCAGTTTATCTAGATTCTCTTCCATTCCTTTGATCAGATTTTCCTTTTTCTTAAAATTTTCATAGTTATGTGTCTCAAGTATATTGATGAACTCATTTAGAGATAATTTTGAGAACCTAGAATCCTTTTTCAGATTTTCTACAAATTCATCCCATTCTGCTGGTAATGCATCTGCAAATTTTGATATCTTTTCAGCATTTGTCATTTCTATCTCAAACCTTTTTAAGTAATCAAGTAAAATTCCATATCGTTTTTTCAACTCATCCACCGTTTCATTTTTATTACACAAGAAACTTTCAAGTCTTTTAACCCAACCCTTCTCATATACATCTTGATAACTACTACTCAAATACCCTCGATACAAATTGTTTCAATTTTCAAGATCATGGTTTTCCTCTTCATCAGACATTTTAGTCATGCTTCAAAACAACCTGATGTGATGATCACACAAACCGTACAACCTGAAATACTTTTCAAGCGAAATGACAAGTTTCACACAAAATGAAACTTTCAAACGAAATGAACAGTTTGATGCGAAATAGTAACTTCAAACGAAATGACCACTTCAAACGGAATGAATCCTGTAATTTGATTTCGTGCGAAATCAAATATATGCTTCACACGAAATGAAATTTTCAAACAGAAACACACTTTGGTGCGAAGTGAATGCTGGTTTCGTGCGAAATAAAGTGATTTCGTACGAAATAAATGGTTTCGTGCGAAATGAAATGCAATTTCACATGAAATGAGCTATTTCGTGTGAAATGAGCTATTTCGTGTGAAATGAGCTATTTCGTGCGAAATGAAATCAAATCAGTGCTATTCCGTGCGAAATAAAGGTCTGATTCATACGAAATGGACTATTTCGTATGAAATACTGCTGATGTCACCTGTTCGATCGGTTTTTGTCAAAATTGATCAAGTTCTAGGTCGATTTTAGATCTGATTCTTTCAAGGATTGATTAAAACACTGTTTCGCTTGTTATGTGTAAAAATCAGTCCATTTTAACAGTAAAAACTCAATTAATTTTGAAAAATGTGATGAAGAAGGTGTAGAAATCAGAATTTCTGGTGAAAACAAGCAGAAACGGTAAGAACTCTTCCTCCTGAGCTCTGATACCACTTGTAGGATTGTTTTCACGACCGAAACGAGTCGTTCAGAAGAGTTCTCAGACTAAACCAAAGGCGGAATTCATTGATTCAGTCTTCGTTCAGCTTTTATTGCACTAGAATATCATTAATCTGTCTAGTTTATTGATATATTAACAGTTTACAGGCTAGAGACACTTCGACAGCACTTCGGCGTCGGAATCAGAAGTCATACAAATGAAATGACATCACAGGTATTTATAGGCCAGCTATTTCGCACGAAACATCCTCATGCGAAAAGACATTTGGTACGAAATGACCAAAGTCATTTCGTGCGAAATCACATGTTTCATTTCGTACGAAATGACCTAGTCATTTCGTGCGAAATCACCTATATACCTAATTTCTCGTATTTCGTGTCCTGATCTATCATTTCTAATACAAGACTCGATAGAAGACGAAGTCGACAGACATATGCACCAACAATTAATAACTTAATTAATTATCTTTCAATAATCCGACCCTTAAGGATTGTATCCTTGCTGATTCAAACTACTGGGTTGAGGGTAACGTCACCTTCAAAAGAGGGGCCTACTACAATAACTAAGATAATCTCTTAAAAAGTGCAAAAGTGCGGAAATAATCAAAGGTTACACTAAACATGAGTCGGAGCCAAGTGATTCATCTTGTCTATCTGTTTTTATTTTTCAGCATTTTAGTTAGTTTTTATTTTTCTAGTTTAAAACTTTTTTTCTAACTTTTGATTTTATTAGACGTCGAGGATAAACCGGTACTAAAAGCTCTTGTGTCCTTGGACGACCTCGGTATCTTGCCAACACTATACTACGCTCACGATGGGTGCACTTGCCCATATGTGTGTTTGGTGTTAGTAAAATATCGTGTTTTATAAATTTAAAACTTGACTAACGTGTAAAAAGGGCTTAAAATATACTTAAACTTATATACACACTCGCACACATCACACCATTTTAACTAATTTCCCAACCAAGTTCGTATCATTTCTTTCACTTTGACAAGTTCATGTAATAGTTAACATCAAGTTAACTTAGCTTTCAATTATCAATACTAGTTCATCAATTTATCATGTTAGAACTAAGGGTTTTCATCTCTATGTAAAAACCCATTTCATCATATTACTAGACATTCATCCGAACACCTAATATAATCAAATTCTCCATACATACTAGTAGACATGATGATTTCAAGCACCAATTAACATCAATAAAACATAAATTTCATCATTTCATACAAAACCCATTTCATGTCATGTATGAACACTTAACAAATTCTCTAAATTGTTCATGTATTACACTCATACAAGCAAGCATGGTGGTTATGAACATTACTACACTATCAATTTCATCATATCATCGAAACCCACTTCATGTCATATACGAACACTTGACATAGTCTCAAATTTATTCAAGTATTTCTCAAATACTAACTAGTATGACGATCATAAACATAAATACATCATCAATTTCATCATGCTACTTAAAATATTGAACTCAAAGTTATCACCTTCAAGATCATCCACATACTTATCATCACCAAAGCGTAAATTACAACATACCTTATGATCTCCAAGCTTAGATGATCACGAATTTATGTTCATGCATGTGATTTGACCCTAATTCTTCCTCCAATTTGATGGATTAAGGTTGAACAAGGGTTTGTTCCTTGTTTTTCTTCTCTGATCTTACTCTCACACACACTTAATGTGTGTTATGTTTTATTTTGTTTATTAATAAACCTAAGTTTCACTCCTTTCCCTTTTTGGCCCCTCTAGTTTGTGCTTTTATTTATATAGGGCTACAACTCATCGTTTATTACTTATTTACATGTTACTAACTAGGTTAATTTGTTCCTAGTTATTTTGTTTACGGGTTAACTTTTACTACTAACGGTACTTTACCCGCTCTTTAATATTAGTGTGGTTTGATTATTGAAACCCGTTTATGGGGTGTTACAAGCTTCCCCCCTTAAAGAGGCTTCATCCCCGAAACCTTTCTTATGTAGTTCATTGGGTTAAACCTAATGAACTTAGTCTCGGTGATCACTTGAGCATTGCTCACATTTTAATAGTGCAATAACCTTACTAGGAAGGTATGGAAGTGCCTTTCAAGTGTAAGGCCTCAGGTGCCGTTACTTTCATCTTGTATCTCTTATCTTTATCGTTTACTTGATCAAATAGCCATTTGGCCACTCGGTCATATGGATATTTTAAAATGCTCATTCCACGCCAATCCTTCTCGTACTATTTATTTTTGTTTAAGCGTTGTTTCCAACTAAAACCGAGTTTTAGTTCAACATTTTTCTTTTTAACTTGTGTCGATTACTTGCATTAAGAAATCGACAACCTAGTGTTTCTTCTCTTACCGTTTTTATTTTACGTGGGGAATCGTAACCGGTTCTCTCGCATTGTCTAAGTAACCCATAAGCTCTTTTCACTTCGCCTCGTAGGCTATTGCCTTAGGCTTTCACCTATTTAAGGTGAGACCTCTAAGGTCCATTCTCTTTCGATTCGTGACCCGAGGGTCATTTTGGTCCCGTAGACCTTTACATCATTTATGACATGAAGGTCGTGGTGATCCCGTAGATCATCCTTTTACCCGTGTCATTTCTTTAATGTAATTGGTGTTAATGTACTTCCTTTATGTTTGAAAGGAAAATAAATCATTTACCTTGTCTTTTCTTTTATCCTCTAATCATGTCCCTTTTTGGACCATGAAGGGTGATTTATTTATGTTTCAATTATGGTCCTCAGACCATGTTTGATCCTAGTTGGCAATATTTTCGTTTTCTATGACTCCGTGAGTCATTTATGTGTCACGTTCACTTGTCGAATCTATTAACCGTTTCATCCCATTGGGTGATGATCACTTGCACTTAAGCCCGGTGCAAGGGTCGAATGGCATTGACCATTCGTCATCACCGAGTCACAACTACCATCTTTAGTAGCAACCACCACATTTTGTGTATGTTGCCTAAAACACTCATTTTCATACACAGTTCGGACACCGCCTGAGGGTATTCGCTCACCCCCCGTGCGATCGTAGTCCATGACTAGATCATTTTCCGTTCGGACAATTCTTCCGGCTCTATGACTTCATACGTCATATACGCGTCGGTTTGTCTCACGCTTACCATTATTCGGTACACGCCTATATTTCTTTACGACCCATTACCCGGGTTCTTTGTCTTAATGTTTTATTGCTCCCATTATTCAGGTTGCGTTTTCTTGTATATGTTATTACGTCCCATTACCGGGCTCATTATTTGTTTGTTTTTTTTAACGCTCCCGTTACCTGGTTTGCGTTTACATTTATATCCAATCATTATACTTCATTTGACGCGTTTGACTCGTTCGTGTGAAATCTATCACCCATGAACATTCAAACTTTATTCTTTATTTAACCCGTTAGACTTGTTCGTGTGAAATCCATCACCTATGAACAATCAAACTTTATTATTTATTTAACCCGTTTGACTTTTTTTAACTCATCCTATTAACCTCATCTTTACTACATCGGACGTATATGTGGTCATTATAAGAAGTTCATGGTATCATGTGTTTATTACTTACTTGGCCAGAGTAAGCGATCAATACATGGTACGCGTGACCCTATTACAACTATCACATTACTCCCCATGTAAGTAACTTCTCGGTTCATGTCCAATTTCTGATTTTGTTTGGTAAAACATTGTTTAATTGTTATTTAACAATTCTTAGTTTTACCCGTTTTATCCCCAAACATAGAGAATGTTTTCCCTTTTTATAAAACCTTTATACAATCACATTCGTTGATGTGATCGTTACTTTTTCTCAACAAAATTTTATTGACAATATCTACTTGAATGGTCACCCCCATTCAAGTTTCTAAACCTGAATTCTTTTATTGTCTTTTTATTCATGATTGTGAATGATATGTATTTCTACTTAATTTCTCTTGGAAACATCATCCTGGATAGGTATCTTATCCAGGTTTTCCAAGTTTTATATTTCGTATGCAACAGTTAGTCTCTACGTATTTGTTGCATATTACTATTTGTACAATAAATTTTAAAACATGCACCTGGTATGTACTCGCCCTAATGGGCTATCATCGCCGTTTGACCTTTATTCGATATCGTTACACGATTTAGGTCCTTGGTAAGCATACTCTACTTGTCATGCTCCGGACCGTTCCATCTTCATATCCGTAAATCATTAAACTCTCGCCATCTCCAGATGTGAGTTTCCTTCAACTAAAATATTCACAAAATATTAGTAACGTTGAAACTAATAAGCACCCGTACTAGAATACAAGGTTTTCTACGATACTTGTTAACACAAGTAATTCACTATTTATACCGGTCTTTTACCAATTTATTTAAGGTAACGTGGGTTCACACGATAGCCCCATGTGTTGTTTACAACACTTTTAACCATTCAAGACCATTAATATTCGTAATAGCTTATCGGATGTCTTGATCAAGCCTTGAACCGAACACACTTAGTTAATAAATCGAAATTTTATGATGTTTCACATATAAAAGAATTTATATGAGATTATACCTTCGTACGATAAAACGAGTTTATTAAAACTATATAAAAAATAAACAATTCAACGTGTTATCATTGATTCGTTTTGTAATAACAAAACAAAGTGCGGAAGCTTTAATTTGGTCATGTTCGGTTCTTCGTTGAGCTTGATCATCATCCGGTACTCCAATTATTGCCTCCATATCATAAATCGTGATATACGTTAGTTATATGAAATCTATAATTAATCTAGATAAGCCCGAAAGCTCAAAACGATGACCAGGTAACTCGTCTGGGTTATGCCTTAAAAGCAACTAATAACCCAGATATTTATCCGTTTATCTTGAAACTTGTTTCTAATTGACCGTAATACATTTGCCTACATTATTAACCCCTAATCTTTAACCCGGATTCTAATTTTATGATTTACACAACCATTACCGGGTTTATGTGCATTATTATTTTGATCCGTTATGAGATTTAAGCACTTTAAGCTTAAATTATCCACAACCCTTCATATGTTTTATTCCCGCTTAATGATCTTTATTCCTCTATCATCACAACTTCAATTGTGATGGATTATGATAGAAAAATTCATTATACTACTATTCTATCCTCGAATTTGACGTTTTTACGAAAATGACCCATTACACATACCTGGCTTGGGTCAAAGCATTAACCCGTTTTAATACCTTGCATTATTAGTTGCTAATTAAAAGCAATGTAAGCCATATGATATTCTTCCTGTGAGCACAAAACTCGACAAGCAACCATTAGTCACTATTGTCAATGGTGATAACATCACCATTTGACCCGTTTGGTCTAAGTGACCATTTTACACACCTTTTGACTTACTCTTATTGCGTTAGGATGACCAAACATTATGTATTGCGAGATGGTATTTATTTACCATCTCACCCATTTGGCCCGTTACAGTTTACACCATGTGATCATATTATTTTAAAAGTCGTTTCTCTATTCGTTTGGCCCATTTTGGCTTACGCCATATGGTGTCTTTTCAAAACTCATTATTTATTCGTCACCACGTGACAAGATTACCATTGTACCCATTATGGCTTACACCATAAGGTAACTTTTCAAAACTCATGGTTTATTCGTCAACACGTGACCAAATTAACGTTTTACCCTTTTTACTATCAAATATGGTTTCTTACCATTTTTACTTGTTCCGACCCGTATTGGTTCGCGTCGGCACGTCATAGTTCAAAGACTCATTTCAAATACTAGATCACTTTGTTATTAACCAATACATAAGTAGATATTCTACTTAAAAGATGTAAGCTTTACTTACCTTGCATCCGATTATGTTTTTCCCGCGTATTTGATCTTCTTGACCCGTTTCTTCCCAAGCTTCCACCTAGCTTGTCAAGCGTCAAACTATCATTTATCATTCACAAGATGGTTAGATTAATCATCATTTATCACGACTATTCCACCTTATAGACTTTATATCAAAACTACCATTTGATCCTATTATAGGTCAGTTTGACTTTTAAAAGTCAACTGCCTATTAACATATGCAAATGCACAATTAAGTTCAACAAACTCATTTAGGCGTTTCATCAAATACTTGGTAGGCCTTATTTTTAGGCCACCATTTTAACTAAATTCCCAACCAAGTTTGTATCATTTCTTTCACTTTGACAAGTTCATGTAATAGTTAACATCAAGTTAACTTAGCTTTCAATTATCAATACTAGTTCATCAATTTATCATGTTAGAACTAAGGATTTTCATCTCTATGTAAAAACCTATCTCATCATATTACTAGACAATCATCCGAACACCAAATATAATCAAATTCTCCATACAAACTAGTAGACATGATGATTTCAAACACCTATTAACATCAACAAAACATAAATTTCATCATTTCATACAAAACCCATTTCATGTCATGTATGAACACTTAACAAATTCTCTAAATTGTTCATGTATTTCACTCATATAAGCAAGCATGGTGGTTATGAACATTAGTACACTATCAATTTCATCATATCATCGAAACCCACTTCATGTCATATAAGAATACTTGACCTAGTCTCAAATTTATTCAAGTATTTCTCAAATACTAACTAGTATGACGATCATAAACATAAATACATCATCAATTTCAACATGCTACTTAAAATATTAAACTCAAAGTTATCACCTTCAAGTTCATCCACATACTTATCATCACCAAAGCATAAATTACAACATACCTTATGATCTCCAAGCTTAGATGATCACGAATTTATGTTCATGCATGTGATTTGGCCCTAATTCATCCTCTAATTTGATGGATTAAGGTTGAACAAGGGTTTGTTCCATGTTCTTCTTCTCTGATCGTTACTCTCACACACACTTAATGTGTTATGTTTTATTTTGTTTATTAATAAACCTAAGTTTCACTCCTTTTTTCTTTTTGGCCCCTTTAGTTTGTGACTTTATTTATATAGGGTTACAACTCATCGTTTTATTACTTATTTACATGTTACTAACTAGGTTAATTTGTTTCTAGTTATTTTGTTTACGGGTTAACTTTTACTACTAACAACTTGCTCTTTAGTATTAGCGTGGTTTGATTATCGAAACCCGTTTATGGGGTGTTACAAGTCTTTTCACAACTTATTGTTTATTTGTCAACGCGTGACTAATGTACCATTTTACCCCATTTTATCATCTAACATGGTTTCCTACCATTTTTATTTATTCCGACTCATATTAATTCATATCGAATGCCATAATTCAAAGATTCATTTCGAATACTAAGTCACCTTGGTTTTTAACCAAATACACGAATATATATTCTATCTAAAGGATGTAAGCTCTACTTACCTTGCATTCAAATACGTTTTTCCTTTGTACATGATCCTGTTTGACCCGCTTCTTCTCCAAGCTTCCACATAGCTTGTCAAGCGTCAAACTATCATTTATAATTCGCAAGATGGTTAGATTAGTCATCAATTATCACGACTATTCCATCTTACGGACTTTATATCTAGATCATCATTCGATCGTATTATAGGTCAGTTTGAATTTCAAAAGTCAACTGCCTTTAATCATATGAATGCACAATTAAGTTCGACCACTCATTTAGGCATTTTATCAATTATCTAGTAGGCGTTATTTTTAGGCCACCGTTTTAACTAATTTCTAATCTACGTTCATGCTATTATTAGCATCAAGTTTTCTTAGCTGTCGATTATCAAAGCTAATTTATTCATTCATTATGCAAGAACTAAGGGTTTTCATCTATAAGTTAACCCGTTTTATCATATTATTAGGCATCCATCCAAATACCTAATATAATCAAGTTCTACATACAAACTAGTAGATAACATGATTTCAAGAATCTATTTACATGAATATAACATCAATTTCATCATAACACACTAAACCCATTTCATGGCAACTATGAATACATACTCACACTCATAATTGTTCAAGTATTTTCTTATTACTACCATCCATGATGGTTTTAAACATAATTTTGTTATAAACTCATTAATATTATCAAAACCCATTTGATAATCTACTTGTTAATCACTTACAAGTGATTTCATCTCAATAATCTCATAATTTCATCATGTCTAACGAAATTAAGCATACATAAACATTCAATTTCAACTTTTGATCATAATCCAACAATATATTTGCAAGTAACCTACTTGTCTAAATTTACAACTTTCATCAATCAAAGTTTTAAGACATACCTCATGATCCACTCGTGTAGATGATCATTAATTCATGTTCATTCATGAAATTGAGCCTCAAATAGCCCTTCAATTTGATATTATTTGATGAACTAGGGTTTGGCACCCTTATGCTTCTCCTAGTCATTCACGCATTGTGTTTTGTTTTGTTTTAATAAATCAACTTCCAAGTTATCCCATTTTGGCCCCTCAGGTTTGGTTAGTTATTAAGTAGGCCACAACCCGCTTATTTCCAACAATATTTCCTCTTATTAACTAGGTTAAGCATTCCTAGATAACTTAGTGGGCTCGGGGAGATTACAACCCGTTTTATTTTAAGTCCCGTTAACTCGGGCCTCTTGTAAACTTTATTTTCTCAAAAGCATTTGTTCTCCTTTTATTTGATATTAGGTTTAATTATTTAAATCCTAATATTTACCCGGTTAATTTTTACCACTAATGGTACTTTTACCTGCTCTTTAGCATTAACATGGTTTAATTATCAAACCCGTTTTCGGAGTGTTACAACTGTGCGACATCACATTTGAACCATTTGGACTTGGATTGTACTGTTTGAAATTAGCTAAATTGAACTGTGTTAATTGAGAAAAACTGTTATGTATTAAACTGAATTAATTTTTCAATTATTACTTATAGTTTGATTTTTCAGAAATGAAACTAACTAACCAGATGCCGCTAAGTGACAAAGCTGCAATTAACCAGGATCTTGACAACATCATATTAATCAAAAACAGGATCCCTAGGCTCTTGTTAGGGGGATCATTCTTAGAATGGAAGTTCAGGTTCGTTCAATACATGAAGATCAAGGATCCAAAGGCTTGGAGGTCTATATGCAATGGACCTACTGTAATCACTTATGTGGTGGATGATGCTAAGGGAACTACTGCTTTCAAGCCTACATCGGAATATAGCGAAGAAGATCATGAGAAAGTTGAAGTTGATGGAAAGGCTCTAGCAATGCTACACTCTGCATTGGCGCCTGAAATCGATGTTGGAGTTAGGGAGGCTGCTTCTGCTCAAGAACTGTGGAATTCTCTCTTGGCAATGTATGAAGGAAACGAGGAGATGAAAGAGAGCAAGAGAGAGATGTTGACTCAAAGATTCAATATGTTCAATCACTTTCCAGGAGAAACCCTTGAAAATCAGATTCAAAGGTTCATCTCTCTGATCAGTGAAATGAGAACACACGACATGCCACTGCAAAACTCCGTCGTCAACAAAAAGTTGCTTAATGCTCTTCCTAGAAACTGTGATACAAATGTTACTCTTATCAAGAGAACCAAGGATTTGACTAAGATGAGCCTTGCAGGAGTTTGATAGGAGTTTCCACCAATACAGCTTTGGTTTCACAGTAGGGGGCCGAGTCTTTCCAAATGTTTCCTTCCAGTGTTACCAACCCTCCCAACTACTCAAATACTTCAGCTTCGGTTCTGTTTCCTGCCAACCTTGGTACCTACTCTGGTTACTCGGGTTACTTTCTTGCCACTCCAGCTCCAGTTCAATAAGTGAACCCAGTTCAGTCTGCACCAACTCATGCTGCAACCTCTGCTACATCTGGTGTTACATCAAACTGGTCACCTCCCTTCACGGTTTCTAAAGAGTTTGAAGAACATATGGTATTCATAGCAGAGGTCATGAACTGTTATCATGCCTTCATTATTGGGAAAAAGGTGAAAATTTAGGAAATTATTTTTGAAAATAGCTGAGAAATGTAATTTTTCTTTTTGTTGCACTGTTCTATATAATAATTCATTTCATTGATAAGTAGTATTATAATAAATTCAACTCGTGTAATACATGAGTTTATAAGATAGTAATTAATGTAAAGAGTTATAAATTATTTATTATTTTACTATTATACTCTATTCGTTTTTTTTTTCTTAAATTGATTTTCTTTTCATTTGATCCACTCATGTCCTATATTCATATTTTATATTATGATCATTATTTAATTATAGTAAAAACAAATTTCTAGATGAAAAACTCCAAACAAGTAAATTATATTTTTTTAAGAAAACAATGTTTTATTGGTTATTATAAAACAATCTGTCTTTTTTGTCACATTCGCTATGTTTCTTTCACAATCGACAAACAAATGTTCCTTGTAACATATGTAGCATGACAGCGTACGTGTTTTTCATCTATCAAATCAACGTATGATAGAGATTACGTGTTATATAGGATTTTAAACAAATTGTGGGTTGACCTTGTAATAATAGGTAGGGATTGATTCAGATTTGAAAATTTTGAGCTTGTAATAATAGGTAGGGGTTGATTCAGATTCAAAAATTTTGTAATTTGACTCGATATGAATTTTCAAGGTTTGAATTCGATTTAAAAAAAATTGAATTCAATTCCGTTCGTATTCGAGTCTAGTAATTGAATTTGAATCAAATACTTATTAATCAATTCGATTGGATTCGGAATTCGAATTCAATTTATACATATTTTTAATATGAATGTGTGAATGTATGTGTGCGTAACTTCTAAATTTAGGCCAATATATAAATTACATCCATACATTCTAGGTTTATTATACATAATATTACCAAGCTCAAATGTACAATAACCAATACTACTTATTTCTAAATTCTAACCTAACTTACATTGCTATCAATAGGGATAAGCTTGGTACCGGTAACGCAAGTATCGTTACCGAAATTCGTCAAACATGGGTACCGGTACCGGAAACTTTCGGTATGAACCCGGTATTTGTGTGTAAAATTCGGTAAAATACTGGTACTGTACCGAAAATACCGGTACCGAAAACGCCAAAAAGTGGGCACCGAATCAGTACCGAAAAAATTTGGTACCGGTACCTAGTCCCAAATGCTCATCCCTAGCTACCAATAAACAGGCTAACTTCTAAATTTTTGTCTTTTGTAGTTTAGTATTTTTGAGGTTAAAAATAATTAGTTGTAGTAGTTTTAAAAATAAAAGTAAAATAATATATTGTTTAGCACGAATTTGAAATGAACTGAATTTATTCGAATTCGAGTCGATTCGAATGAATCAAATCTGGATCGAATACGAATCAAATATGAATTCAGACAAAAAAAAATAATAAATATTTAAAAATTCAATTCGATTAATTTAAAATTTCGTTATTCTATTTGTTGAACACTCCTAATAATAGGGATGGCTCAATAATCATCTGCTCTCTGGATAACGAATCGTCTTGAGTGCTCGACGGAGATGACGTTCTCAGTTTAGTGTGCGGGGTTCCGATCGCTGCAACTTGCGGTTGTTCTGCCTACCCTTCATCCTAAATCGATTCTGATTCTTCCATTCGCCTCTCGAGTTTCGTTCACTTACCCCACCTCCGTTCACTAGCCTCCATACCCACAGATCTCCGGCAGACGAAACGTCAGGAGTGCTCGACAAAGAAGACGATCGTGGTTTAGTGTACGAGGTTGTGTTGTATTCGACGTCTGGTTTTGAATCTCATTTACCTTTCATTCTAAATCGCCTCCGATTCTTTCATTCGCCTCTTGAGTATCGTCTGCTCCACCAAAAGAATATGTACGGTCAGTACGAGGAAGATGACCGGCCATGGAACCAGGCCACCGGGAGAAAGAAAAAGAGGAATCACAGTCAGCAAAATAAGAAGCAACTCTTTGAGTTTGAAAACGCGACGACTTTTTTCGTATCGAATCTCCCGGGTTTCTGCAGCAGGGGAGAAATATGGAATGAGTTTAGAGTCTTTGCTGAACTCGCTGATGTCAGAAAAGGAAAAAGCAAATTATGCGGAGCACAAGAATAAAATCTACATTATCAACGATACGAGGCTCAAAGATCTACATCAAAAATCACGGGTTAAATGGGCAGTTGAAGGAGACGAGAATTCAGCATTTTTTCATGGTTTTATCAACAGCAGGGTGGCAAGGAGCAGGATGAACGGTTTATTAATTAACGGTGAGTGGTGTGTCGATCCCACCCTTATCAAAGAGGAGGTCCGAAAGTTTTTTGAGAATAAATTCTTGGAGCCAACTCCCTCTCGACCGTCCTTTACTTGTCATCATATCAAAAAGCTCACAGACTCGCAAAGTACGTCCTTAATCTCTCCCTTTTCTTTCAATGAGGTAAAAAATGCCATTTGGGACTGTGGTGGAGATAAGGCCCCCGGGCCGGATGGTTTCAATTTTACATTCCTCAGACACTATTGGGATCTATTGGGGGAGGATTTTCATAGAATTCTGGTGCGATTTCACGATACGGGTACATTATCAAAAGGGTGTAGCTCCTCGTTTATTACTCTTATCCCAAAGGTTAATGACCCGGAAAGCCTAAATGATTTTCGGCCAATCAATCTTATTGGATGCATCAGTAAAGTTATCTCGAAAGTCTTAGCAAACCGTCTAAAAATGGTCACCGGGTCGGTTATATCGGAAGAACAATCGGCTTACTTGTCAAATAGAAATATTCTGGATGGGCCCCTCATTACAAACGAAATCATTTCTTGGATAAAACGCGCAAAGACTAAGGCGTTCTTATTCAAGATTGATTTTGAAAAAGCTTTTGACACGATTAGTTGGAGTTTCATTGTGTCTGTATTTAGACAAATGAACTTCCCCGAAAAATGGATCTCTTGGATATATGGTATTCTTGCATCTTCTCGTTCCTCGGTCCTTGTGAATGGCTCCCCGACCGAGGAATTTCAATGCTTTAGGGGGGTTAGGCAAGGCGACCCACTCTCGCCCTTCATATTCATACTAGCTATGGAAGCTCTATCTAGTTTCATGATGAGTGCTATCTCGGCCGGCACTATAAAAGGGGTATCTCTTCCGAACAATGGCCCCATCGTATCACACCTCATCTTTGCGGATGACGTGATGCTCTTGGGTGCTTGGGACGAAGCAAACATCGTCAACATAAGAAGACTCATGAGATGCTTTTTCCTAGTCTCGGGATTAAAAATAAACCTCCTCAAGTCGTGTCTCTACGGGGTGGGAACCACATCGGATGAATGTGATTATATGGCTAATCGGCTTGGGTGTAAATCAGGTTCCATACCCTTCATGTACCTTGGTCTCAAGGTCGGGGGAAATATGAACAAATATAACAACTGGGCTCCGGTCATTGAAACTTTCGAAGCAAGGTTATCTCTTTGGAAGGCAAACACCTTATCGATTGGGGGTAGGACCATGCTAATCAAATCAGTTCTAGATTCATTACCTTTGTACTACTTCTCGCTCTACCAGGCACCTCGGAATGTGTTAAATAAATTAGAAAAGATTAGAAGAAATTTCTTATGGGGTGGCACTGCTACAAGAAGCAAGATGCATTGGGTTCGTTGGGATCTTGTTACTAGACCGATTAAATGCGGGGGGCTTGGCTTGGATACACTACAAAACATGAATTGCAGTTTGTTGTCAAAATGGGCGTGGAGATACAAAACAGAGCCCAATAGACTTTGGAGAATAATTATCAACTGTATCCACTTCAACCCAAAACTGGGTAATTTTCTGCCCTAAAAAAAAGGGTTAACAGGCGTTTGGAACAATATTATAAAGAAGGAAGCAACGCTACGGGAAAAAGATATACACCTCAACAATCTCTTTAAATGTAAGGTCGGGTTTGGATCCGATGTCCAGTTCTGGACCGACGCATGGGTTCTAGATGCACCACTCAAAACAAGATTTCCTACTCTCTACTCGCTGGAAAAGTTCAAAGGATGCAGTGTCCGAGACCGTATCAAGCGACCGGAAGACAATACAGCCAACATAATCAGTTGGTGTTGGATCCGGGATCCCGGCTCACAGCAGGAACGGGCGGAACTTGATGAAATTACAAACATTGTTTCACAGGTACCACTAACAATGTCTAAAGACACATGGTCATGGTCTTCGGACCCGTCTGGATCATTCTCGGTCAAATCGGTTAAAAAACTTCTCTCTCGCTCGATACATCAGCACTCTCCCTTCAACTTCGAATGGAATAACTGGGTCCCACGTAAAGTTAACATCTTCGGGTGGAGATTAGCGCTTGACAGGCTCCCTACCAGAATGGCTCTCGCACATCGGAACATCAACATTATGTCTACTAGCTGCCCGTTTTGCGGAGACAGAGATGAAACAATCTCTCATCTCTTTGCAGAATGTTTTGTTAGCTCGGTTGTGTTGGAAATGGTGTCCAGTTGGCTCAAAATCCCACCTATATATGCTTTCACTTCGGAAGACCTACTTAGTGTACATCAAGATATCACAGGCCCAGCTGCAATGAAGAAGATGGTGCAAGCTATCGTCTTATCTTCATGCTGGAGCGTATGGAAACAACGCAACGACACTATCTTCTCGGGTAATCGTGTTGATATCTCCAGAATCTTAGCCGAAATCAAAACCACAAGTTTTCTTTGGATAAAAAGTAGAGCTAAAATGCACTCATTAGAATGGTCAGATTGGTGTAAGTTCAATGTTCTGTAATCTTTTGTAATCTTTCTTCTGTCTAGCTTCTTGCTAGCTTGTTTGTTCTAATGAAATCAGCCGTTCAAAAAAAAAAAAAAAATAGGGATGGCTTAAGGGGAGTGAATTAAAGCTAACGGATTTTGAGTCGTAAAGTTAAGAAAATAAACGTGGTCATTTAGGCTTTATGATTGGTTGGCGTTGGAGTCTGTGGTATATATGGTCTATTCGCACACGCCCTTGGTCTATATGCACACTCAAAGCGCCCCGCTATGGCCAAAGCGGGGCGCTTTGGTTTAAAGTCAACAGACAAGGACTGACAGGTTCAGTCCTTGTCTGTTGCTTTACATCAAAGCGCCCCGCTATGGCCTAAGCTCGGCGCTTTGGTTTTTTTTTTTTTTTTTTCCAAAGCGCCCCGCTTTGGCCTAAGCTCGGCGCTTTGGTTTTTTTTTTTTTTTACATTTTGGGCGTATTTTTGACTGGTGACTGATCTACGTTTAAGTTCAAATTTTACATTTTTGGTCCAAATTTTACAATATTTAATTTGTTTGTGCACATATATATGTAGGTGTTGTGGTGGTGAAAAGTCTCTAGTACTTAATTATGAAGGTCTAGCATAAGGTCTAATTAAAATAATGTAGGTATGTACGTTGAGTGTGGATGTGAAAATAATAATTAACTTGTCTTGACTTTCCTTTTTCTTGTTCCCCATGTCAACAGGTCATGGCAAAAGGACAGAGCCGAGATGGGGAGAGGATGATGTAGGTGTTGTGGTGGTGAAAAGTCTCTAGTACTTAATTATGAAGGTCTAGCCTAAGGTCTAATTAAAATAATGTAGGTATGTACGTTGAGTGTGGATGTGAAAATAATAATTAACTTGTCTTGACTTTCCTTTTTCTTGTTCCCCATGTCAACAGGTCATGGCAAAAGGATAACAAAAGATAGAAGTTTCAAAAGTGTTGGTTGATTATACAGGGATCAAATCAACGCGTACGAAATGCTTACGCGTACGTGTCATGCTATTCACGTTAAATCATGAAAAGTCTCAAGTACTTAAGGGGTCATGCTATTCACGTTAAATGTGTTTAATAATAATCACGTTAATTCTTTTACAATCCAAGAGTACGTTTGTGTTTGTTCAATATATGCGTTACATCACGTTAAAAACCGAATGTCACCGACACGACCCAATCAGATTCAATACGCACTTGTACGACCCAAAATGACAATATACATGAAAAATACTACAATTAATGAAAAAATACGTCATGTACATGTACGGTAGGCTGCTGATACACATAACACTACTCATAGGAGTACTTGTGCTTTCAAACCAAAATGATACGATATAATGGAATACGACATCACACGTAACCGATTTGATCCGGAACTTGCAGTATAGTCCATATATATTAAAAAATGATGTATAATGGAAAAAGCGTAAAATTTAGACTTTTAACAAAGCGTTTGTGAATTAAAAACAATATTAAAAAATTTAAAAAAGGCCCTAAGCGCTGCGCTTTGACCTAAGAGGGGCGCTTTGCCCGAAAATTAAAAAAAAAAAAAAAAAAAACCTCAAAGCGCCCCTCTTTGGCCATAGCGGGGCGCTTTGATGTAAAGCAACAGACAAGGTCTGACCGCGTCAGTCCTTGTCGGTTGACTTTACACCAAAGCGCCCCGCTTTGGCCATAGCGCGGCGCTTTGGGGTGTGAAAATAATTTTCTCCGTGTGTAAATAGCATGACCCATATATAATTGCATACTCACAAATGATATACGCATAGTATCCAAAGCAACTTATTTATTTATTTTTTTTACCAAAGGAACTTAACTTTTTTTTGAAACGAGAACTTCATTAGAAACGACACCACCCCGAAACCGGGAGGCCAAAAAGAACAAACGAACTACATAATTACAAATTTACACCAGTTCTCCCAAGATAAGCTTTTATACTTCGTTCTATTCCTAACCCAAAGGAAACCGAAAGACTTAACTTCACTTAAAATCTTCTCAATCTTGACCGCTTTGCTACTAAACCTGGCTTCGTTCCTAGCCTTCCATAAGCACCAGCAAGCGATAATGATCACACCTTGCAAAATCGATTTCTCCAGGTCCTTCAACCCACTGAACTGGAAAGCCTTCATGAGATCCTGAAAAGAGAAAGCGAATAACTGGGGAATTCGGCACCAGTTACTGATCCGGCTCCAAACCACACTGGCCGCAAGACATTCCGTGAAGATGTGTGAAACCGAGTCCTCTCCTTCATCGCAGAAACCACAGTTCGGATCTTGAACGAAAACATTTCTTCTCCGAAGACTCTCAACAGTTGGAAGCCTATTCAAATACGCCCGCCACGAAAATATATTACATTTAGACGGGAGCCATTTGCACCATTCAAAGATCGAAGAGCCATCTAATCCGCGTCCTTTCTGAAGTAAACATTTCACTGCCTTGACACTGAAGTCACCCGAGTCAATTCCCAGCCAAGCCCATTTGTCTTTACCGCTGGACAGAACAACCGAACCAATTAAGCTAGACAATTGATTCAGATCTGTCGACTCCTGCCCGGGATCCAGCTGTCTCTTCCACTGCCATACAAACATGGTCCGACCTGACTCCGTGCTAATATTTAGCGATCCACTGTATGGCAGTGGAAGAGACCGTATCAAGGAGGTTACCCGATAAATATTAGGATTTAAATAAATGAACATAATGTTATATAAAAGGTAAATGAATGCTTTTTAGAAAATAAAGTTTATAAAAGGACTGGGCTACCGAGACTTAAATTAAACCGCGTCGGTCATACTCTATGATGCCCCAGAACCCGATTTTATTGAGTAGTACATTTCTTATATGTGTCATGAAATAAAATAACTAAGTTCTCCAACGTAGTTAGAAGATGAGTTAAATACTAATGGATAAAGTTTTAGACAAAAGGAAGTAGAAGGAAAACATGAGGGACTAAATTGCAAGATCGAGATTTAGTCTTTTAACAAAAGAAATCTCCTAGTGTGTGTACGGGTCGAGATATACAAGAGGCCATGGAAGGTTTTCTCACAAAAGAGATTTAGTCTTTTAACAAAAGAAATCTCCTAGTGTGTGTACGGGTTGAGATATACAAGAGGCCATGGTAAGTTTTCTCAAAAAACTTTAATCCAGAAATTGGATGTTGAAATTGAAGTCAAACCCTTGCATGATCAAGGATTTCTAAGAATCTAACTTTAACAAACATAAGGCATGTGGTGAAATTGCATATTAGATGGGTTTTGATGATATGATGAAATTAATGTTATATTGATGTTTATTATCATTATACTAACAAGAATTCGTGAAATACTTGAGTAATTTAGAGGATTTCAGTAAAGGTATACATGTGATGAAGTGGGTTTTGACATGAGAGTGGAGCCTATGAAATATGTTGATGAAATCAAGTATTAGCTTATGATAATCTAAAAATTTCATGTTAATTTGATTGTTAATCAAGTATGAACTTGTTGAGTTGAGATATAATGGTAAGAAGTTAGCCAACTAAGCTAATAGAATAGCTTGAAAACAATGGCCACCAAGCGTTCGATGAAATCCCCAAATGAGTTTCATCGAATTGTTAGTGTATCTTTGTATGTCAATTGGAAGTTTGACTTTTAAAAAGTCAAACTGGCCTACGATAGAATGGAATGATAAATGAGTTATAAAAATCCATAAGGGTGATGGTCATGATATTTGATTACTAATCTAATCATCTTGTGGATATTATAAGATAGTTGTGTCACACCCCAACCGATGGCGGAAACATCGGGGTGCGAGCACTAAGCGTTCAGATTGCTCATGAGAATTCCATAACACTATTGTTTCAAAAAAGATTAATTGATTTCATGCAAATGTCTAACGAACGTCATCACAAGTATCGCATTATAGACCAAATCATAAATTGTTCAAATTGTTCAAAACACTATTATTATCTAGGCGACGTTTCTAGCATCTCCTAGCTGAATTCAATGCATTCCAAGCATCCTATTAGCCTGCAACATGTATTAAAATATCAATACAAAAGTATTGGTGAGTATACAAGTTTGATAATAAAATAATAGATTAAAACAACTCACATCCACAGTGTAAACAATAAAATAGTTTCAGCCGTGCTAGTGTCGCAGTCCACGCAGTGATAGCCCAAGTATCCCGATGCTTTAGTGTTTACCCAAGACTCAAGGTAAACTAGAATCCTCCTAACAATACCCCCCGGGAATAATGGGAGAGGTGCATCTCCTATAGCGCTACTATTGTTAAGGCGGAACTACACACTCTGGATTAAACGTCACATAGCACAAAGAATCAAGAATCATAAGTCACAAGGTTCACATAGGATAGAGTATAAGTTTCAAAGATTCAAGTTTAAGTTTCGTAGAATACATGTTACACCCCAAAAGTTTAAAGTAAAAAGGGGATCGAGTATACTCACAGTGATTTCTTAACAGTATAAACTGCTATTGGATCAAATGGAGCTCTTTGCAGGGCTAGCCTGATCAGATTACAATAAGACAAGGGTCGGGCAGAGTAACGAGATCAAATAAGGTGTCCAACCAGTCACTGGATCGAATGGCTGTCCGATCGGGTGGTTATCCGATCGGATTGCCAGTCGTTCGGGTGACATAGGTGTGTGAAGGGACAGATGGCTGCCCGATTGGATGGCCATCTGATCGGGTTGCCTCTTGCTTACAATGAGGGGATAAGGTGGCTGCCTGATCGGATTACTGTCCGATCGGGTGGTCACTCATCCACGTGTCACAATTTGTTAAGTGTACTAGTCATCTTGGTCGGATGGTCGCTCGATCGGACGGCTGTCTGACCGGGTTGCCATTTGGCCAAGACTCCCAGGGTTCCAAGCCTCAAGGTTACAAGGCAAGAGTCACTCGATAGAGTGGTTGTCCGATCGGACGACTGTTCGATCAGATTGCCGCTCGATCGGGCGATCCTTGTTCTTGTTTGCCATTGTAAAATCTCTAAGTTCCTAGGTTAACGGTGACGGTACGTATCGTGACAACAGTAAACTCATTAGTATGCCGGCGTCCTAATCGGGTGGGAATCACCCCTTGTCCGTTCAGTCGTCGGTTCGTAACAAGTTAATGTCAAATCCGTCCCATGCTCGTCTTTTCTGGTAATAACTCAGATCTAAGCTGACTTTAGACTATTCATCCAGTCCACAATCCGTTTAGACCTGATTTCCATCGAATAAGGTAAAAGTTTTGAGAAAAGACGAAGATACATAAGTTTTATAGAAAATTTCTAGATTTAGCATAGACTTAGGTCAGTTTTAGTGTAAAAACGCATGAATCATCTTAGATCTGAACTAGATCTCGCTTAGAATGACATCACATGTCAGTTTATACGAACCTCCATGATGACATCACCCTCAAGAACTTAGATCCGAGAGATTTCACGGTGAAAAGTGTGATTTCAAGTGAGAATCACATTGAGAATGATGTGTAGATCAAGAAAGTACAAGAATCTAGCCTTAAAACGTACCGAAATCGAAGAGAAATGAAGAATTGAAGAGTGCGCGTGCTTTGGTCGAGCAGAGCTGTCACATCACTCATAATGGTGATATGACAGGTCTATTTATAGTGAGGGAGTGAAATAAGGCGGTGCAAAGTGGATAGGGTGGCCGGTCGATCGAGTGGTCACCCGATCGGGTGGTCATCCGTTCGGGTGGTCATCCGATCGGGTGGTCATCCGATCGGATGGCTACTCTGGCCATTCCACCTTCTTTGCGTTCCCGACTTTGATTGTTTTGTTCGTTAGGTTAGGCGTTGCGTTGCGTATAGTTTATGTGGGGTATCTAGATTATATTACAAACCCAAAAGTTTCCAAGTTCCATAGATTCCGCCAGCGACAAGGCTCCAGTCTCTCGTTTAACCATGAATCAAGTTTCACGAGTCTAAGGAGTCAAACGCCAAATAAGTTTCAAGAGTCAAGAGTCATAGTTTCTCAAGCATCAAGAATCAAGAGTCCAAGTATCAAGTATCAAGAATCATAAAGAATCTAGTTTCCATAGTATCAAGAATCAAGTGTCTAGATTAAGTATCAAGAGTCAAGTATCTAGATTAAGTATCAAGTCTCATAGTTTAAGTGTCAAGAATCAAGCATCTAGAATAAAGAGTCAAGTGTCATAGTATCAAGCATCAATTATCAATAAGATTCATGCCAAAAGTATCAAAGTATCAACATTACACACTACAGGGACTATAATTGACAATAGGTAAAAGTTCAGGAACTGATCTTGCCAAGAGCCTAAAGTTTAGGGACGCTGGGCGTTACAGTCTCCCCTCCTTTAGGAGATTTCGTCCCCAAAATATAAGAAGAAGACTGCTCGAAGAGATGCGGGTACTTAGCTTTCATATCACTTTTCAATTCCTAAGTGAACTCGGCGCCACGCTTTCCTTCCCATCGAACCTTAAAAAATGGGAATCTTGCTGCGCCTCAGACGCTTGACGGTTTGATCCATGATTTCGACCGGTTTCTCCACAAACTGAACAGCTTCATTTATTTGTAAGTCTTCGAGGGGAACCTGCAGTCCCTCGTCGGCTAGGCATTTACGTATATTGGATGCACGTTGTTTAGTTCTTGTGGCAAGTCGAGTTTGTATGCTACCTTGCCAATCCTTTCAAGTATCACGAAAGGGCCCACATAGCGAGGAGCAAGCTTTCCCTTCTTTCCAAAACGAACTACTCCCTTCCAGGGAGATACCTTGAGAAGAACTCAGTCACCAACAACAACTTCCTAAGGCTTCCGCCTATTATCAGCACAACTCTTTTGTCTGCTCCTAGCCTTGCTCAAGTTATCACGGATTTGAAGAATCTTATCCGTTGTCTCTTGAACAATCTCCGGGCCAGTGAACTGCTTTTCCCCAACCTCATACCAGCTGAGAGGAGATCGACATTTTCGCCCATATAAAGCTTCGAAAGGAGCCATCTGAATACTGGAATGGTAGCTATTGTTGTACGAGAATTCTGTCAATGGTAAATGTACATCCCAGTTACCACCAAAGTCGATGACACAAGAACGGAGCATATCCCATAGGGTTTGAATAGTACGCTCGGTTTGCCCATCCGTCTGAGGATGAAAGGCCGTGCTAAGATTCAAGTGCGAACCCATAGTGGACTGGAACGTTTGCCAAAGACGTGAAGTAAAACGACCATCACGGTCCGAGATTATGTCAAGAGGTATGCCATGACAGCATATGATCTCATCAGTATTGACTCGAGCAAGTTTCTCCACTCTGTAATCCTCACGAATAGGAAGAAAGTGAGCGGATTTGGTCAAACGATCAATAATCACCCAGATACTATCGTGACCTTTAGAGGTACGGGGTAGTTTAGTAATGAAGTCCATAGCAATGCTATCCCACTTCCAAACTAGGATCTTGGGTTGTTCTAAGAGTCCAGAAGGACGCTGGTGTTCAGCCTTTACCTTCGAGCAAGTAAGGCACTTGGACACATATACAGCAATGTCCCTCTTCATACCAGGCCACCAATAAGTCGTACGCAGATCCTGGTACATCTTATCGGCACCTGGATGGATAGAGTAACGGGATTTGTGAGCCTCGGTCATAATGAGCTCACGGAGGTTATCGCGATCTGGCACCCAGATGCGATTTAGATAATACTGCAGACCATCAGATTTAGTTTCAAGCTGGTCCATTCTAGTACCGTGGATTTCTTCTAAACTTCCTTCATTTGCTGATGAATACTGAGCTTCACGAATACAAGCATGCAGATCACTGGAGATACGAATAGCCTTGAAATGGGTCTTACGACTAAGGGCGTCGGCTACTACATTCGCCTTGCCTGGATGATAGCGAATTTCGCAATCGTAGTCGTTAAGCAATTCCACCCAACGTCTCTGTCGCATGTTCAGCTCTTTTTGGTCAAAGATATGTTGAAGGCTCCTATGGTCGGTGAAGACCACACACTTGGTGCCATAAAGGTAGTGTCGCCAGATCTTTAACGCAAAAATAACCGCACCAAGCTCCAGATCGTGAGTAGTGTAATTTTTCTCATGTATTTTGAGCTGACGGGAGGCATAAGCAATGACCTTGTCTCGCTGCATGAGCACCCAGCCCAATTCCACGATTTGAGGCATGACAATACACCACAAAATCATCATTGCCATCAGGTAGAGTTAACACAGGAGCATTGCACAAAAGGTTCTTAAGAGTTTGAAAGGATTCCTCTTGTTCGGGACCCCAAACAAAAGGTTTCTCCTTTTGGGTTAGCGTAGTGAGAGGAACAGCGATTTTAGAAAAATCTGCGATGAATCGGCGGTAGTAACCTGCCAGTCCTAGAAAAGAACGAATCTCAGACACAGATTTAGGCGTACACCAATTATTCACTGCCTCGATCTTAGAAGGGTCAACATGAATACCCTGACTACTAACAATATGACCAAGAAATTGCACTTCATCAATCCAAAACTCACACTTAGAAAATTTAGCATACATACGTTCACCACGTAGGAGTTCAAGCATAAGACGTAGATGGCGAGCATGATCAGCCTTAGACTTAGAATAAATAAGAATATCATCAATAAAGACTATCACAAAACGATCCAAGTAGGGTTTACAAACACGGTTCATAAGGTCCACGAACACTGCAGGTGCGTTGGTCAAGCCAAAAGGCATGACCACAAACTCGTAGTGCCCATATCGTGTACGAAACACAGTCTTAGGAATATCATCTTCGAGGACACGTAGTTGATGATATCCAGAACGTAAGTCAATCTTTGAGAAACACGACGCGCCTTGCAGTTGATCAAATAGGTCATCAATACGAGGAAGAGGATAACGATTCTTTACAGTAAGCTTATTAAGTTCACGATAGTCGATGCACATACGAAAGGAACCATCCTTCTTCCTAATGAATAATACGGGAGCACCCCACGGGGAGGTACTTGGACGAATAAAACCCTTATCGAGTAGTTCCTGTAGCTGACTAGATAACTCTTGCATCTCAGAAGGTGCAAGACGGTAAGGAGCCCTGGCGACAGGAGTCGCACTAGGTACGAGATCAATACGAAAGTCAACGGATCTGGGAGGAGGAAGTCCAGGAAGATCTTCGGGAAAGACATCAGTGAAGTCACACACAACTGGAACGTCGCTTATGTTCTTCCCCTTGCCTTTTTGTTCCACCACGTGAGCCAAGAAGGCAGGGTTCTGTTTACGTAAGTTTCGGCTCGCTTGTGTGCATGACATCAACCTCAGCCCTTTTGAAGGCCGGTCTCCATAGACGATCAAAGTATCACCAGAGGGAAGAGGAAGACGAACAAGTTTCTCATGACAAACAAACTCGGCATGGTTCGTACGTAACCAGTCCATGCCAATGATGACATCAAAACTTCCCAATCTCATGGGTATAAGATCAATAGAGAAGACGTGATCGTTAAGAATCAAAGAACAATCACGCACGTTAGAATTCACAAGAATCGACTTACCATTAGCGACTTCAACAGAGAATGACTCAGGTAACTTGGAGCGTGTACAGTTTATCAAAGACTCAAATTCCACGGACACAAAGCTTTTATCGGCACCAGTATCAAATAGAATCGAAGCATAAAGGTTATTAACAAGGAACATACCATTGACCACGTCATTGTCATTGCGAGCCTGATTCGAATTAAGGTTGAACGCTCGTCCACGAGCGACTGGTTGCTGGTCCTGGTTTAGCTGAGGACACTGGTTACGGAGGTGGGTAGTATCTCCACACTTGTAGCATGCACGAATAGCGTTGACTGGCCTTGGGTTCTGCAGAGGTGCTGGAAGTGCAGGTAGAGCTGCCTGGGCTGGGGCTTGCTGAGCTTGCAGGGCCGGGTTAGCTTGACGACAATATGGGGTCGTGTGACCATAGCGATTACAATTGGTGCACAGACGACATGCAGACGCAGCAGGATGATGGTAGTTGCAAGTCGCACACTTGGGATGAGGCCCAGTGTATTGCTTCTTAGCTTCGGGAGCAGCAGGGTTAGCAACAGTAGTAGCAGGAGCAGGTTTAGCAGTAGGGTTTGCAGCAGGAGTAATAGCATTACATCCAGAACCCTGAGCTTTCCTTTTCTTGTTCTTGCTGCCGCCTGACTGCTGGGTAACTTGATTCGCAGACTTGGAGGGAGCAAGAGTAGCAAACTGTTTATCACGCACACGGTTGTTGTTCAAACTTGCTGCCAAATGATAGACTTCCTCAATAGTTTCCAGTTAAGCTGCTTCAATAGAATCACGCATAGAAGGAGGTAGGCCATTGATGTACTTGGTTATCATTCGCTTAGGAGTCGAAACCAAGTGAGGAACAATAAGACTCAGCTGCTTAAAACGGGTAGTATAAGCCAGGTTATCATCACCAACCTGCTTCAGATGCCAAAACTCTTCTTCAAGCTTCAGTTGTTCATGAGGAGGGCATAACTCAAGCATCATTAGTTCTCGCACCTCAGCCCATGGAAGAGCATAGGCTTCTTCATTTGAATGGATGTTTCTCTCATTCGACCACCACTCCAACGCTCTGCCTTGAAACATCCCAGTTGCACTCCTAGTCTTTAAGTGATCTGGGCACTCGCTGTTAATGAAGGTAACCTCGATGCTGTCGAACCACTCGAGTATAACAGTCACCCCATCACTGCCCGTGAAAGACTTAGGGTTGCAAGAGATGAAATGCTTATAGTTGAACTTAGTAGGATTTTTCTCCTCAGCCTTGGAGTCTGCAGAGGATGGAGGCGTGTTTGATCCTTGGAACTCAGAGATGATCTTTGGCACGACTCGAGCAATCTGGTCGGCCATGAACGACATCATCTTTTTCTGAGACTTTTCTCTAGATTTCCTGAGAGTGTCGGATAGCTTTCGAGAAGACATCCTAAAGATCCAATAAGAGGATTATATAAGTCTAAATTAACACATGTCAACATAGATTCACGCACGGTAGACTAAGACTCAAGATTCACAAGATTCTCATAGATTCCGTAAACACACGACCTTCGCATGGCGCGTTATGTCACACCCTCAAAATCCACGTGCGGAGTACCACCGCTTGGAGGCGTGACTGACCAGGATCCAGCCACTAATTATTTTGAACGGTTTAGTTATTATTACAAATAACGGTATAATTAGCGACCAATTTAAATTTTCAAAACATAGTTTAAGTTTGCAGCGGAAGGGAAAATAGAACATATCGTAATTTAAAACCACAAGTTTATTAATTATGAACTTACAAGCCACACACTCCAGCCGATTGCAATGTCCGTCCTAAACTGTATCGAGCAACCTGCAAAGCATGCAGTAGGGTATCAACATAAAGTTGGCGAGTCCACGAGTTGTCCAGTTTTAGTTTTTGAAAACGTAAGTTGTTTAGATAAAACATTTATAATCACGTCATGGGGAGCTACCCCATATGAAAGCTACTAAACTGGCGTTACCGAAACTATTGACGAGAAGATTTTGTGCCCCGAGTCAATGTCTATCGTCATTGACCAAGATGCAAGGTATACTAGTTCACGCCCGATCTCCCCCGGTCACGGTGTGAGGCTGTCAAACCTAATAGCGCTATCAACTAATAACCCGTTCGCCCCCGGTGATTAATCGGTACTGTAAGCAGGGACTTTACATGATAGAGATTCGTTTAGTTTGGCTAGTTGTGATTTATAAATAATATCCAAACGTATCTCCCCCGGAGATAGTAATTTGAAAGTACCCATTCGTATTTTCCCCTGGAAATATTAGTTTGAAAGTATTCTTCCCAAAGATGGCAGTTTGTTCGTGTCCCTCCCTGGGACGCATGCTTTTAGTGTGTGAACTCACCTTGGTTTGCTCGGCAGACAATTTACTTGTGTTAGGTTGGTTAACCATACCCTATTATGGTTTATAAATATTTATTAGGTTCGTATGCAAGTAACGTCACATATAAATTACACGTATCTAACACGTAGCATGTAAATCCACATTTCACATAGTACACACATTTAGCATAATGGTACAGTAGTTGTAACAGTAACACGTATCATACCAGTATATATGTTATTGGGCCTATCCTAACGCATGAATAATTGATCAGCAACAGTTAAACAACAACAATAGTACGCAGTCCATAACACCCGTTTACGAGGCCCATTAACTAAGCAGAGCGGTCCAGTCGAAACCGGGTGGTCTCGACTCGAGAGCAAGAGGTCTCGAGTCGCAACCACGAGTTCTTGAGTCGAAACCAGATGGTCTCGAGTTGTGAACATTCGAGTCGCAACCGTAAAGGTCTCGAGCCCGGTCTCGAGTCGAGATCAGGAAATCTCGAGTCGCAACCGTGCTGGTCTCGACTCCTGGAACGCCTTTTCAGGTTTTAAGTTGATGATTGATGGTCTCGAGACGAAACACTGAGGTCTCGACTCGTTCCATGCTGATGCTTCTGGATTTTTCAGAATAGTACTATCCAATCAAAATTCATAAGCATGTACTATCCAATCAAATTTCATTAACATGTTTTCTTGCCTAAATCCTAATTCAAACGGATCAAACAAGCATTTATCAAATATTCATAACACATTCAAACTTGTTCATCATTAGGGTTTTTATCATGTTCAAATCTCATTCAAAAATTCATAGCATAGTCATGTATTTCAACACTAGGGTTTTATCATTCATCTTAATCTTCAAGGCACGTGCATATAACCTTAGTTCTACAACTTATAACACGAGATTCATGATCAAGAATTATGCGACACATGTACCAAGTATCAAGACAATCACTAAACGCAATATTTGCCCTATTTTATCATCATGAATCGGATGGTGATAAGCATCATCAATCATTCAAAGCACAATAGTTCACATCTCATTCATCATTTAACCAATCAAGCAAGTAACACCATTATTCACATAAGTACCTAGTGAGCATCTAAAAACACTAACCGATTGATGTATACTTATCACTTATCATCCATTTCAACCAAACAACTACAAGGCACTAACCGGTTAGAAGTTGAGGGTATGATGAATCAATGAACCAACTTCCGAGTGATGATATCAAGCTTGATCCGAGAGTCTTGGTTGAATCCGAGAGAGAGGGAGATGAGAGGAGGTTTGTGGTGGTGTTTTAGGGTTTTAGTGAGAGAGAGAGAGAGAAAGAGTGTGTGTGTAGGAGAGTGTGGGGAGAATGATGGAAATATCAAAATGAGAGAAGGTTGGCTTGGGCATGGGTTTTATACCCGTTCTAAGGTCGGTACACTCTAATGGGTTCCGAATGGGCTTTAGGGGTGCACGGCCCAACCGGCCCAGTCGTTCACTCGAGACCGAGTGGTCTCGAGTCGGGTTCATGGTCTCGGTTCACTTATACGTACATATATATATATTACATACACATAGTTTAACACAAGCATCACATAATACTTCAAGATAATTCGCAAATCTTCATTTAATAGTATATGTACACATAGAGCTAAACAATGAGGTTGCTCGGGGAAACCCGAAGTGTCACACGTTATACGGAGTTTGGCAATAGGTCAGAAGCGCTTATATATAGGAAGTACCAGTGGCGTATCCACCACGCTTCGGGCACATTGCTTCCACCCCGCACTCGACTTCATGTTACGTGTCGCAATTGCCAAACAATACACTCATCATTATCACAATACACACATAGACTTAAACCAATAGATTCCAATAGATTACACACTGCAGTCCACTACCCTCACATGGCATGTTGTACGAAGCTTGGTAGTATGTCGGAAGCGCTTATATATAGGAAGTACCAGCGGCGTATCCACCACGCTTCGGACACAATACCTCCACCTCGTACTCGATGTCATGTTCACCTGTCGATATCCACACTCGTCATAGATTAATCCAAATAGATCTTAAGTAGATTCCATTAGATTCGATAGTTTCTCATAGATTCAACAGATTCAATAGACTCCAATAGATTCAATAGATTCAGTAGATTCAATAGATTCACATAGTTTCACATAGACTCGTGTTAACAATCTACAACCAACGAAACCCCGCATGGCACGTGTTATGAAACTTCAGCAGCATGACGGAAGCACTTATAAATAGGAAGTACCAGCGGCATATCCACCACGCTTCAATCATGCCACGTCCGTTTCGTCGTCGGTGTCATGCCTCGTTAACCACCGCTTTCGATTTCATCACTCCTCAAACATAGATTAACCAGATAGATTCGACCACATAGATTAACAAGGTAGATTCAATCACTCAACCCGAGCCTACAAAACTATGAATTTCACTTAGCGCGTGGTACGAAGGTTCGGTAGCATGCCAAAAACGCTTATATATAGGAAGTACCAGCGGCGTATCCACCACGTTTCGGACATGCCACGTTCCCCCTCGTCTTCGGCGCTAGGCTATATTTCGCATTTTGTTTCTCCATTAAACATACGTAGTTTACACATAGATTTCAATAGATTTCACATAAGTTTCTCATAGAGTACACAAATAGTCCTTCCATAGCTTTAGAGTCCTTTACCAGACACTAAATTTTCGCATGGCACTTGGTACAAAAGTTGGTAACATTCCAGAAACACTTATATATAGGAAGTACCAGTGGCGTATCCACCATGTTTCAGACACGTCACTTTCCCCTTGTATTCCATGCCATGTTACATCTAGTGTCTTACAATCACATCATCATTTAGATTACACATAGAATAAAGCCTCATTAATTTAGTTCGATCTGAGATTAGAACTCATGTTTTAGATTGCGGACAACGTGTGATTCGTGTAAAAGCATACCAAATGATCGAAGAATTAAGTTAAAAACCACATGCATAAAATTGAGATAACATAAAAGCAAGATAGGCTTATAAAACATAGGATTGTTCCGGGTAGAGGAACGGAGACTAACCAAAGTGATTCGAACCCCTTTCAAATTGAGGTAGCGTGTCTTGACTTACTTAGACAAATACGTCATCGATGTTAGCCCTACGATATTCGTCATTTTGGTCATTTCACGTACTCAATTGATCGGAAGTTACGAGACTTTGGCGAGACATGAAAATCAAGGAGTGGGACTAGTTATCAAGATCTGAGTTTCACCTCTAACTTGACAACATCGTACCCTAGTAGCGTTGGTACCCATCCGCAGATAAGACCTACTAGAATAATATGGAGATTTCCATCAAGGTTTGGATGTCACTCCTGTCTTGAAGGCAAATCTCATGCAAAATACAAGCACTGGTGAACAGTGTTTTCAAAGCATCAAGTGTATATTATGCTAGCCTTAGGAAAGACATGTAAGTTTAACAGAACAAGTGTTGCTAGGAAGCAGATACGGTAGAACACATAAGTCTTAAACAACAAATAAGAGTCAAGATTCCAAGAACTATAGACTAGGGCAAGTATTCCTACTTATCCTAATTCCCTATAGTTATGGCTCTGATACCAATCTGTCACACCCCAACCGATGGCGGAAACATCGGGGTGCGAGCACTAAGTGTTCAGATTGCTCATGAGAATTGCATAACACTATTGTTTCAATAAAGATTAATTGATTTCATGCAAATGTCTAACGAACGTCATCACAAGTATCACATTACAGACCAAATCATAAATTGTTCAAATTGTTCAAAAGACTATTATTATCTAGGCGACGTTTCTAGCATCTCCTAGCTGAATTCTATGCATTCCAAGCATCCTATTAGCCTGCAACATGTATTAAAATATCAATACAAAAGTATTGGCGAGTATACAAGTTTGACAATAAAATAATAGATTAAAACAACTCATATCCACAGTGTAAACAATAAAATAGTTTCAGCCGTGCTAGTGTCGCAGTCCACGCAGTGATAGCCCAAGTATCCCGATGCTTTAGTGTTTACCCAAGACTCAAGGTAAACTAGAATCCTCCTAACAATACCCCCCGGGAATAATGGGAGAGGTGCATCTCCTATAGCGCTACTATTGTTAAGGCGGAACTACACACTCTGGATTAAACGTCACATAGCATAAAGAATCAAGAATCATAATTCACAAGTTTCACATAGGATAGAGTATAAGTTTCAAAGATTCAAGTTTAAGTTTCATAGAATACATGTTACACCCCAAAAGTTTAAAGTAAAAAGGGGATCGAGTATACTCATAGTGATTACTTAACAGTATAAACTGCTATTGGATCAAAGGGAGCTCTTTGCAGGGCTAGCCAGATCAGATTACAATAAGATAAGGGTCGGGCAGAGTAACGAGATCAAATAAGGTGTCTAACCAGTCACTGGATCGAATGGCTATCCGATCGGGTGGTTATCCGATCGGATTGCTAGTCGTTCGGGTGACATAGGTGTGTGAAGGAATAGATGGCTGCCCGATCGGATGGCCATCTGATCGGGTTGCCTCTTGCTTACAATGAGGGGATAAGGTGGCTGCCCGATCGGATTACTGTCCGATCGGGTGGTCACTCAATCCACGTGTCACAATTTGTTAAGTGTGCTAGTCATCTTGGTCGGATGGTCGCTCGATCGGACGGCTGTCCGATCGGGTTGCCATTTGGCCAAGACTCCCAAGGGTTCCAAGCCTCAAGGTTACAAGGCAAGAGTCACTCGATAGAGTGGTTGTCCGATCGAACGGCTGTTCGATCGGATTGCCGCTCGATCGGGCGATCTTTGTTCTTGTTTGCCATTGTAAAATCTCTAAGTTCCTAGGTTAACGGTGACGATACAGTACGTATCATGACAACAGTAAACTCATTAGTATCCCGGTGTCCTAATCGGGTGGGAATCACCCCTTATCCGTTCAGTCGTCGGTTCGTAACAAGTTAATGTCAAATCCGTCCCATGCTCGTCTTTTCTGGTAATAACTCAGATCTAAGCCGACTTTAGACTATTCATCTAGTCCACAATTCGTTTAGACCCGATTTCCATCGAATAAGGTAAAAGTTTTGAGAAAAGACGAAGATACATAAGTTTTATAGAAAATTTCTAGATTTAGCGTAGACTTAGGTCAGTTTTAGTGTAAAAATGCATGAATCATCTTAGATCTGAAATAGATCTCGCTTAGAATGACATCACATGTCAGTTTATACGAACCTCCATGATGACGTCACCCTCAAGAACTCAGATCCGAGAGATTTCATGGTGAGAAGTGTGATTTCAAGTGAGAATCACGTAGAGAATGATGTGTAGATCAAGAAAGTACAAGAATCTAGCCTTAAAACGTACCGGAATCGAAGAGAAATGAAGAATTGAAGAGTGCGCGTGCTTTGGTCGAGCAGAGCTGCCACATCACTCATAATGGTGATGTGACAGGTCAATTGATAGTTAGGGAGTGAAATAAGGCGGTGCAAAGTGGATAGGGTGGCCGGTCGATCGAGTGGTCACCCGATCGGGTGGTCATCCGCTCGGGTGGTCATCCGATTGGGTGGTCATCCGATCGGACGGCTACTCTGGCCATTCCACCTTCTTTGCGTTCCTGACTTTGATTGTTTTTGTAGGATCGTGTGCAGACCCGAGATGAGTCGATCAGAGGCGTTCTACACAATATAAAAGGCGGAAACAGACATATTGTGTGTGATTCAGCTAGAATATTCACTTAATACTGTTTTTCTATTGATTCTGACACAAATACAAGTCTGAAGACACTTCGACAGAGCTTCGCCGTCAGAAAACCTCAACCTAATTCTGTTTCAAATGAATCAGACCTACACCTATATATAGACTAGTAATTCCGTGTGAAACATGCTTCAAACGGAATCAGTTACAAATGATATTACATTCAAACGGAATTACCTTGTAATTCCGTGCGGAATTACAAGAACTCTCTTCAAGTGGATTTAGACAGTTCAAGCGGAATTAAATTTTTGCTTCATTTTCTCGATCTTCGTGCCATGAACAATGCAAGACTCGATACAAGACGAAGTCGACAGACGCATGCACTAACAGACTCCCCCTCGAATGTTGACGAGTCTTAAGTGTCGAGTCTTCAACGTCTTCAGTCTTTATCAGTCTGATCTTTTTGAAGTATCTGACACTGTAAAGCATCCTCAATCTTCTCTTTCTCTTTTTCAGCATCAACAGACTCCCCTCGAACAATCTACCCTCGGATATTGATCACAATTTGACTATCACAGGATCAGGATTGTGTCCTGGCTCTATACTCAGACTTCAGAATCCAGGCTATCCTGCACATCCTCTACCCAAAAATAAATTTTCAAATTTAACAATTTACAAATTTATCTATCCAAACTTCCTCTCAAAATAAACCAGAATGATTTATTAATGTTAGAAACTAATAAACCACTTGTAAGTAAATTTTCAAAATCTTTTCAGATTAAACACACACTCCCCCTCACCACATGCTCATCATGTTTAGCACTTGGAACTTTGAAAATCAGCTCTCCAACATCAGTTGTCGAAAATCTTTTTGGATTTTTCAAAAATAATGCTAAAACACACTAAAATCTTTTTGGATTTTTGAATGAAATGAAATGCAGTAAAGAAATATATACAGACAAAATTTTTGTGAATTTGTGTTAAAGGATCATATCAGTTTTTGACAAGTCACAACTACCGTTGAGCTTAGTTACACAATAAGAATTAAACAATTCACTTAGATTTCCGATATACTGATCCACTTAAATTTTCACACAAATTTCAACTGATTCAGGATATTCAGTCTTACAGGTGGGTATACCACAGATGATATCTGTAAGGGGTTAATTGCGAAACCGTGAGAGCTCAAGTCAGAACTTCCGTTCAGCAGAGAGATGACGGCTCGACTTTTGGTGGGTCCCATTTAGAGGATCTTTTTTACAACATCACATGATTTGCATTTTTCAATGTTTCATCATTTTTTATGCTGAGGGCAGGCTTTTATTTCAAGCAAGCGTAAAGTATTCTCCGGGACTAGGCCATTGCTTCCGCAAAATCAGAAGTCCCGGGATAATACCCCAGATATCACTGAGCATAAAGACCTAGTATCTCAGAAAGAGGGACCTTTCAAACGAGATTTCAGGGGTTACCTATATATCCAAGTAGTGTTCCCCACGAAATAAGCAAGTTTGAATTTAAGATTATATCCCGAAAAAGCTTACTAAATGTGTAAAAACCTATCGGCATATCATCGGTGAGACCGTTTAACGCTATTTAATCATTACATTTCTTTAGCATACTGTAACTGTCTACTGATGTACTATCATTTCCTCTTCTTTGACACCAAAACTCATTTTTTATTTTATCATGTTTTTGGCATTTTCAAATTTTCTAATGTTTTTGGATTTTCTGAAAACTGAAAATTCTTACTCCCCCTAAAATGGAAACACATTTAAAGAAAAATTTGAAAACAAACTGTACAAGTAAATTGACAACCGATATCAAATCACTTCACTTCTCCATCCACTTGGCATAAACAATCAGAACTCCCCCTTTCAACAAACTATTTTCTCATTATGATTTCAAAACACTTAAGTTTGTTTTAACCAAAATGATCTTTCCAGAAAATAAGTTTTGTTGATTTTACCATTTGTAGGTTAGGATTAAGATCATCATTTTGTTTCTTTCCTCTTTTCAATGAAATGAACCCCATATATTCTTTAACCAATTGTAAGAAAGATAAATCAAGTACAATTTAATGTTCCTGATTAATCTTGAAAATTAAGTACCACTTGTAAGAAAAATGCCGATACCTACTCCTCACTTACCAACCTGGGAGCTCCGGCACTGTCCACAACCTGTAAAATTTAACAATTTTTAAGATTCATTCACAAAAATAAACTTTATCGAGAATGATGCCGATTCCTGCTCCACGATTACAAACTTGGGAGCTCCGGCAAGTCAGGTTTTTCAAGTAAAAAACACAGACACCCAAGCCTGACCAGCCTTGGGTGTAACCTTCTCAATTTCACTAGGGGTTGGGCTGTAAGTTGCCTTCTTAGATTCGTAAAATTCTTTAACCCCTTTGGCCTCCCCATTGACCATTTTCCCAAACATCTTTTTAACATTCCCATTAAAAGCTTTTTCAACATCAAATTTATTCTTTTCAGAATAAAATTGATTTGAGATTTCAACTTTTCCAACCTTTGATTTTAAATTTTCAGCCCGCAATGGTGGAAAATGAACATCATCCATTGGAGGAACTGAGTTTTCATCATTTTTAACAACATGTGGCTCTTCTGATTTTGTGGAATCAGATTCATCGCCAGATTTTACATCTGATTTCTTAACAACGCAAGCTTGGTTGTCAAGATTTCCCCTCTTGTAAAATCTTTTTGAACACTCACCAACTTCATATGTAGAGTTTTTAAACACTTTAAAATTTTCAATTGGTGGTTCAGTTTTATCAACAACTATTTCTTTGAGTTTTTCCGAGACTCCCTGTTTTGTGTTGGTTGCTTTTGGACAATTCCAGGCGATATGACCAACTTCTTGACATCTGTAACAAGTTCTAGTCTCTTTTCTCTGATGAGCTTCAGTTTTCTTCTTTTCAGCAAGAAATTCCTGATTTGACTGTCTCCAGAATGAGCTCTTCTTTTCATCCTCAGCAGACATACCTGACACAAATTTTGTATTTTTAGAAATTTTCTCTATTTTATAATTTTCTGGTGGAATAAAACCAAGTCCTTTCTTTTTGAAATTACCGTTATGGTTTGGTTTCTTTCAATAACCTGAACCAGAACTGTAACCCATTTTCTTGTTTAATTTTTGTTTTATTCTTGAGGTGTAAGGTCTAGGTTTTGTAGAAAAAATTTCATCTTTTATTTCAGAAATATTAATTTCTGTTAATTTGAAAACCTTTTTGATCATTTCAATTTTAACACCTCTTATTGGAAATTCTTTATCAAAATATAATTTGTCAGAACCATTCAAAGTATATGCAACTTCAAATGTTTCGTCATTCAAATTAGATTTTGACAACAAAAATTCTTTACTATACACCCGTTTTCCCGATGACTTTGAACTCCTGACAGACGAACTCGAACTCCTGGACTCGGACATTGACTCGAACTCCTCATCCTTATCTAATACCTGATCAACCATCCTTTTTATTAACTCAGACTCATGATCTATGTCAGACGCTGTGAATGTGATGTCAATATTGTCTGGTAAGACATCGGTTATCTCGGACTCCAACTTTATATTGACTGCCTTTTTTACTTGTTCCTCATTCGGTTTTCTAGACGAATACCCTTCCCAAATTGGAGGCGGACACTTGTTATAACTGACACTCTGTTTCTTACCAGTATCCTTTTTCTTCGGCTTCTTGTCGTCAAACGCTTCAAAACCTGCAACAGTTGGATAAATTCTGTCAATTAAGTAATCAGAACTTGAATAACTTTTCAGTAATCGTCTGATTCTTTCATTTTCAACTTTTTCAATTTCCAACTCCTGCTTCAACTTAGCACACTCTTCAATGTAGTAATTGATCTCCTTTTGTTTGGACATCATTGTTGCATTCATCATTGTCAAAGCATCTTCTCTTTCAGAATTTGTCTTCTGCAAACTATTCACAGTTTTGTTCAATACATCGTACGATTCTTTCACATTCTTGACATCAAACAACAACTTCTCTTTCAACTTTTCAAGCTCACCAAACCTTTCATCTTTATCTTCACATTGTTTGCAAGGTTCCAAACATGTAAGACAAGGTTTTGTGACTTCAACAATCTTTTCAATCTCCACAATCTTCTTGACTTCAACAATTTTTTCCACTTCAACTATCTTCTCAACAACCTTAACTTCTTTCATTTCTTTTGCAGCTTTTCTCTCTTTAAGTTTCTTCAATTTATCTGCAAAATAAAATTCAAAACTGTCAGAAGATAGATGAGTTTTTCCAATGTTTATCTGTTCAATTTCTTCATCATCATCACTAGTATCTGTTGAACTGTTTTTAGAAGAAACAAATTCTTCATCTTGACTTTTCTCTTCATCAGATAACACTGCTATCCATTCTTTCATCAATTCTGGCTTTTGGACAATTTGAGCAATGAAAGCTTTAAACTCCCCATTCTCATCCACATACTTATCCCAGCTAAATCCTGGAGCCATTTTCTCATCATCTTGATCAATGATACCATAATAAGCCTTCTTGTTTTCATCTTCGATCATTTTCCCATGGGCAGTTTGTGAATCTTTTTGTTGATACGGTTAATGAGCAACTTGTTGATATATGGCTTTCCGATAGTAATCATGGCCACCAAACGGATTCTTTGCTCCATTTGCTTCTTGATTTTTGCATTCTCTTTTGAAATGACCTTTCTCCCTGCATCGAAAACAAGTAACTTTAGATTTATCAAAACCCAAAGTAGAAACATGTGCATCCAAGAAATCATTTCTTCCTGTAATCATTTTGAATTTCTCAGCTCTCCCCAGAACACTTGCTAAACACCATTTAATATCCATAAGCTCCAATTCTTCTGCATCAATCTGGTCATAATCTTCCTTGGTTAACATAGGATTACCAATTTTTCCAGCAATCAATCCTTCATAAGATTCCAAAGCAGTAACCAGTAATGCCATATGACTTTTAACAACTTCTTCAGAAAAATATTGACCATTTTGAAGATGCAATGCAACATTGCACTGAATCATATGTCCATTTCCAACATTTGCACTTTGAACACTTGGAGGATTGACATTTGAAAATCCACTGGCGTTGATTGAACTTTGACTGACTAATCCAGATGAATTTCCTACACTAAAAGCAGTTTGGATCTTTGGACTTGCTTCAATAGTTTGAACATTTCCTTTGTAGTACAATTTGATGTCTTGTTGATTGCTCGAGTTGTTCATTCTGGCAATCTTTTGCTGTTCAAGATCCTGTGCCTCAAGTTTTTCAATAAACTGTCCAGTTGACAATCTACTAAACTCTCCTGAATTCTTTAAGATTATGAGATAAGTACCCCATTCTTTATGTGGCAATGCGTCAGCTAACTTTTCAACCCATTCTGCTGGATTTTTAGTAATTTTCAACTGAGACATGGTACGCACAAGATGACAATATCTCTCAATGAGACTCTTTGTAGTCTCCCCTGGCATACTGGTAAACAACTCAAACTCTTTTTTCAGCAAAGATGCTTTACTCTTGAGCATCTCTGTACTTCCTTCAAACTTTTTCTTAAGTGATTCCCAAATCGAAAACGCACTCCCATCATGCTGAAGCAAAACAAATATATCCTCTTTAACCGCTTGTTGTAAAAGACTTATCATCATTTTCTCTCCTTTATAGCTATCTCTCTCTTTGTCTGAAAATTCCGAGATGATTTTGTCAACATTCAAAGTAGTCTGCGGTCTAACATATTCTGTTTCAATGCTTTCCCAAGCTCTTAGATGGTTTGCCTGAACCCAATTTTCAAAACGATTTTTCCATCCATGGTACTCTTCAATTCCCATAAGTTTCGGGGGGGTTTTTGCAAGGTTCCGGTTTCATTTTCCATGTTCATGTTTTTAGCAATTTCAGCCGAAGTAGGCGGGGATGTGGCAAATGCGTTGTAGAACTCTTCTTCCATGATTCGGTAACAAACTTTTCACAACAAACACTTTCAAACAAGATTAGGTTCTTCAAACGGAATTCCCCAAGCGAAATTACCTTCCAAGCGAAATTACCTGCACAAACAACTTCAAACGGAATTAAAATTCGAGCGGAATTATACTTCTTGAAACGAAATTACTTAATTTCGTTTGAACTGCAACCAGTTTCAAGCGGAATTAAAATTTTTAAACGGAAATATAATTTCGTTTGAAAACTCAAGCGGAATTAACTTCAAACGGTAATTCCGTGTGGAATTATGATGCAATTTCAAGTGGAATTAAGCTGATGTCATCATATCTGATCTGAATTTCAAGCGAAATTATCAATTTTAGCAGATTTAAGTCGAATTAAGGTCCAATTTTCTCAAGGATTTGTTAAAACATGATTTCGCTTATGTTGTGAAAAATTCAGATCATTTTGACCGTTAAAACTAGTTCAATTGAGAAAAGAAAGTGTAGAAGTTAGAAAACAAGATGAAATCAAGCTGAAATCTGCAGAACTCCTCCTCCTGAGCTCTGATACCACATGTAAGATTGTGTGCAGACCCGAGATGAGTCGATCAGAGGCGTTCTACACAATATGAAAGGCGGAAACAGACATATTGTGTGTGATTCAGCTAGAATATTCACTTAATACTGTCTTTCTATTGATTCTGACAAAAATACAAGTCTGAAGACACTTCGACAGAGTTTCACCGTCAGAAAACCTCAACCTAATTCCGTTTCAAATGAATCAGACCTACACCAATATATAGACTAGTAATTCCGTGTGAAACATGCTTCAAACGGAATCAGTTACAAACGATATTACATTCAAACGGAATTACCTTGTAATTCCGTGCGAAATTACCTTGTAATTCCGTGCGAAATTACGAGAACTCTCTTCAAGCGGATTTAGACAGTTCAAGCGGATTTAGACAGTTCAAGCGGAATTAACTTTTTGCTTCATTTTCTCGATCTTCGTGCCATGAACAATGCAAGACTCTATACAAGACGAAGTCGACAGACGCATGCACTAACAGTTTTGTTCGTTAGGTTAGGCGTTGCGTTGCGTATAGTTTATGTGGGGTATCTAGATTATATTACAAACCCAAAAGTTTCCAAGTTCCATAGATTCTGCCAGCGACAAGGCTCCGGTCTCTCGTTTAACCAAGAATCAAGTTTCACGAGTTTAAGGAGTCAAGCGCCAAATAAGTTTCAAGAGTCAAGAGTCATAGTTTCTCAAGCATCAAGAATCAAGAGTCCAAGTATCAATTATCAAGAATCATAAAGAATCTAGTTTCCATAGTATCAAGAATCAAGTGTCTAGATTAAGTATCAAGAGTCAAGTATCTAGATTAAGTATCAAGTCTCATAGTTTAAGTGTCAAGAATCAAGCATCTAGAATAAAGAGTCAAGCGTCATAGTATCAAGCATCAATTATCTATAAGATTCATGCCAAAAGTATCAAAGTATCAACATTACACACTACAGAGACTATAATTGACAATAGGTAAAAGTTCAGGGACTGACCTTGCCAAGAGCCTAAAGTTTAGGGACGCTGGGTGTTACAAGTTGACTCTTGACAAGCTAGGTGGGAGCTTGGAAAGAAATGTATCAAACGAGTCAAATGCTCGACGAAGCTCGAATGGACACAAGGTAAGTAAAGCTTACACCTCCTGTAATAGAATCATAATATATATGATGGAAAGTATTTAGGGTTAAAATGCAGTTAGTCGAATAAATGTTAAGAGGAGACCCCATGGTGTAAACCATGTGTGACACCTCGGATATTTCGATGAATAATATGGCAACACGTGTCTGTTAACTCTCAAATATTCCCGGCAAGTTGGACGAGAGGGACCAAATATGTAAAAATGTGGAAAGTTGAAGGTTGGGGGTCAAATATGGAAACTGCCAAAATCTTGGCCTCTGACGGTCCCTTACGGACCGCAAGGCATAATGCCTTACGGTCCGTAAGGCTATTCAAATCAGTGGGTACGCTAAAGGTCCTTACAGACCGCAAGGCATATGCCTTACGATCCGTAAGGCCTTCACTGGCAGTCTAAATGCAGCTGGCAACTTAGCTCCTGCCTTGGACATGTGTAATGACACTAATCCTTCCCTAAACACCTCTGATCACACTTGCATCATTTGGGAGCTCCAAAGTTGCTATAAATAGGTGATCCAGGTGCACTTTCAAGACTTGCACCTATCTTTCTTTCTTTCTCTCATCTTTGGAGATTGCTTCTGCTTATAGAGGCCTCCTACTTGAAGCTTAGTCTTCCTTGAACACTTGTAAGTGTTCTAACTCAGTCTCTTTTCATTTATTAGGCTAGTTATTAGTCGAAAGTCAAGCAAATTGACTTTTGCTTTGACTTTCGGTTATGACCATTTCGGTCAAGCCAATGTTTGAATCGAACATGGCTACGTGATTGTAATAATGTAGGTGTTAATCCCCTAAGAGGGCACCTTCTGAAGATCACGTTAAGTTGGTCAAATGACAGGTCAAAGTTTTATTAAATAAAAGTAAAAAAATGCAAATTTTCGTAATCAACATTAAATGAACTTCTAAGTATTGAAACCTTAATTTTTAACACTATATCAGTTTATATAGCATATTTTGGACATGTTAGATCATGTCTAATCCATCATTTCCTGCTTAGAGCTCGGTTCGCAACCGAAAGTCAAACAATTTGACTTCTACTTTGACTTTCGATTCTGCCCATTTAGGATAGTTTATATACTAATTTGAAGTTGTAATATGATCACCATATTGTAGGGAATAACCCCTAAGGGTTATACCTTCTGATCATATCATTCGTCGGGTTTTATGCAAAGGCCTCTTAACATGCCTAAAAAATGCCTAAATTGCCCTTTTTTCGCATAGAATGATTTTAAAACCTAATGAACATATAATCTGAGTTATAAACTGATATGGTAACATAATAAACATTTTTGGCATATTGGACTTGCCATGGACCCATCCGATCACCCGATACCGCCTATGCACGTACGGTTGACTTATATAGCGTAATTTATATAAGTTAACTGAATCGGGTCAAAACCATTCCAAATCAGTTCTAATCAGAATGTATAGTTGTTTGACCCATATTATACGAGTCCTCGTACTCGTAAGGGTACAAATCTCTATCTATCCGGTCTCCGCTTAATCTAGCAAACCGTATCTTTTAATTAAGTTAACCTGTCCAAGTCCTATGACTTGAAATAAGACCCGTTAACATTCTAACGGATTATAGTTTCGGCCATTCCAGACTAAGAGCCTCCTGTAAATTTCGCCTGTATTAGTTGTTTTGATTAACGTCTGTGCTTAAAACATCTTTGATTTGTAAAGATAAGCTCATGTAAATACTTTTAGCCTATTTTCCCTATACGGGCTTAGGATATGACACTAGCTACTTGGTCGGGTATTAAATCATGGGAGAATGATGCTTAAAATTTAAATAAACTGTTTTAATCCGTTTTTCTTGATAACTTAAACATTGGGGGTTAATGCGACCGTGTCCTGGATATCATCGGCTCACTTAATTACAAGCGGCCACGACCTAAGCACGGGGTGTAGGCATACACCTGACAGACGCTAATGCTATATTATATTTTTATTGAAAATGTGACGTGTCAGTTAATCATGTATGAGAGTTTAGTTCCAGGCCCCATATGTATTGACAAGCATGTAAAACTGGTAACACGAGATATCACTTTGTCCCAAGTTAATTATAAAATGATATACCAATGGTATAAAATGATTTTTGAAAAGATTTTCAAAACATGTCGGTTAATTGTATTTACCTATGAAAACCGATGTATTTTCAAAAGAGTAAGCGCATATTTAATAGCAAATACGGAATAGGTTGGAGCTGCTTGGTTTATGCATATTGGAATTTGCGACTCCACGCAAGGCGTGGTAGTCTAAAGTTTCTTTTTGTTATTTCTGATCCACATGTGGATCTTTTTAGTACTTTCGGTCTGTATATTTCTTTTGAACATTTGGACGATTGTACTTTGTAATATGTAATTTATAATCTTAAGACTTCCGTTGTGCTATATGTGAATATCTGTTATCAATCGTCACGCATAAACCCCACGTCTGGGCCCACCGGGAAAATAGGGTGTGACACCATGAAACGGGTCAAAATGGATAAAATAATGAGAAACTAATATTGGTGATAGATGAGAGTTTGTTAAGACGAGACCCCATGGTGTAAACTATAAAACTGGTCAAAATGGATAAAATTATGAGGAACTAATATTGGTGATAAATGAGAGTTTGTTAAGACGAGACCCCATGGTGTAAACCATGAAACGGGTCAAAATGGATAAAATTGTGACGAACTAATATGGTGATTAATGAGAATTTGTTAAGACTTGACCCTATGGTGTAAACCATTAAACCTTGTCAAAACGGATAAAATTACGATGAACTATATTTTGGTAATAATCTCTGGTTGAACTCAGTATTTAATGCTTTGTCTTGTTAAGTTTCATACTTACAGGTAAGCATAATGTACGAACATGAATTGCCATGAATTAGCAAAGAGAATTGTAAGGTATTGATATCAGGTCATTGCCTTGACCCTGCCAGGTATGTATAATGGGTTATACCTTTAGTAAGGGCTTGTGGCCCGACTAAAGATTGTTGGGTCATAATTGGATAATGGTTCGCCTCAAGTGTGGTATTTCTTGTAATTGGGTAAATTAGCCGTTTGAGCCAAGAGTATGTCTATGACGTGAAATTATGGCTAAATGAGTTTTATAATACAAGGCCACTGGAAATCTTTGTGTCCTTAGGGACATAACTAATCTTAAATGGATAACGAGTTGTTACACACTAAGTCATTTTTAACTGAAATACATGTAGCAGAAATACGAACCTAAAAATTTCTTTCTTTATAAGTATTCAAACATACTTGATAACCATTAAAAATGACTCCTTTAAAAGAGTTACATCATTTACCCTTAACTGATATATCAAACATAACATGTGAATACAAACTAAGTGACTACCCTTCCGTACAATCCATGTTATTTAACTCGAACTTCGCCCACTTGTCCTTCGTGGCAATCTGTAATGATCCGTGTAAGTTGCGGTCACCATAAACAACCAACACATTAGTAAACAGTGACATCATACTTATATTATAAACATATAGCTAGAGGATCATATTGCATTTTAACAACGCAAGATGTTTCGTTTGATCATCCTTCCAAACTCATCCACTACTTCCAAGCATCAACTCACTTAAACCAAACGTTATCGTACCTGCACTTTTCCTTTCATTCTCAACGATAACATGATTAGCAACGCGTACCTTTAAATATTGAAAACCCACATATTCCATTAGTCTACATTCACTAGATCACATCACATGCATACACGTTCATATATCCGAGCACATAGTTACATTTAACATACACATGTATACACCTATAAGTTTGTATTACGTACACTCATTATGAATTCTTATTTATAATCACACATACAATCCCATTCATTTAATTTCGAGTAAATTACAAGTTTTGTCCTTTATATTTACACCAAATTGCAGGCGGTGACCTTTACCTTTAAAATTGACGGGTTTTGTACTTAATGTTTCAAAATCTTGCATGCTATGTCCTTTGAGTCTAACCCAGTTTATTTTTTTGGTTAGATAAGATCATGTGCATGTCACATGAGGGTAAATCTGTCTTTTTCCACTACCCTCTCCAATTTTTCCCCAAAATAAAGAACCCAAAACCTAAAAGATTTGTTGGTAGGAACCTAGAAGAGTTAAAGCTGATTTTGGGTGACTTGACGCGAAAACCATTGTATGAATTCAACTTCTCCATCTTGTTTTCCAGAAGTGAAATTCCGATCACCAGCGAAAACCAAGAGATTATGGATATTGTCGATGAATCAACCCCTTTACCTTCGTGGTTCACAGAGGAGGATCTTTCGGCCTACGCAGCTCTATACGAGAAATATGGTTTTCATAATTCGCTCAAAGTTTCTTAAAGGTAACTAGAAACACAACTAGAGGTGATAAAATATTTGCTATGAATCGGTTTCTTGTAAGTTGTAATTTGTGTTATTGTAGGGTGATTGAAAAAGAATACGACATTGAAGATCCTGTAATCAAGAATCCGATGTTACTAATCGTAGGGAGAAGGATAATTTCTTGAAGTTTCCAGGAATCGAAGATTTCATAAAGAGCCGAATGGTTAAACAGTTTGCATCCGATTTAGAGGTGGAGTATCTGCCTGAAGGGGGGCATTTCGTTCAATAACAGTTTCCGGAGAAGGTAAACCCGCTAATAATCGCGTTCCTCTGTAAGCATCGTTGATCATAATCCGATGGAAGATCCGATAGGTTGAAGTTTGGGTTCTTTATTTTGGGGAAAATTAGAGAGGGTAGTGGAAAAAGACAGATTTAACCTCACGTGACATGCACATGATCTTATTTAACCAAAAAAATAAACTGGGTTAGGCTCAAAGGACACAGCGTGCAAGATTTTGAAACATTAAGTACAAAACCCATCAATTTTAAAGGCAAAGGACACCACCTGCAATTTGGTGTAAACATAATGGACAAAACTTGTAATTTACTCTTTAATTTCTTTCAAGTACCACAAATTGTTAGGCACACCCTTTTTCCATTTACAAACGTTCTTAAATACTAGATTTTATCCGTTCACACGTGAATTACATTCAAGTACTAACATACATATAAGCCTTAGCCGTGTACATGATGAAATCAACAATTACACACCCTAACTTACATTCCACATCTTTGTATGAGCCTCAATCAGTACGTTTTTTGTCCTTACCCGCACCCCACAAAACTCTATAGCAGGCTTGGGGTGTTGTAGGAAGCTTAACGTGGCCTTGGTAACGAAGAAAAACATGAAAAATGGAATTCCTGCGTTGGCCCCACGTCGACAACGAAATAGGGCATCGGCTATTCAAGATGAAACGTTGGCGACAGCCTGATGGTGCGTCGGCAATGCGACCTGCAGGTCCGGCGTCCGATTTTTGTTCTTTGAGCTTTTTGACCCCCCCCCCCCTTCACGCACCCCAAAGGTCCCAAAATATGATTTAACAATTTACCAAACCCCCAAATCATCCCAACACTAATCCTCATACTCCAAACATCCAAATTCCATAATTCGATTCATTACACTCGTATTCGTGACCCGTTTACTTATTTCTCATGGTTTCAAGCATAGTCAATTACATATAATCAATTTCCATCCTACTTACCTTGAGATTGCATACCCATCCTTATGTGATTTCCAATAAACACGCGTACATAACTTTAGCTAAATAATAAAAAGTGAACTTAGAAATCACTTACTAATACATAATAGATTTGCTTATACTTGTACCGGGTCGAATCGACCCCTTCTTACTTTCTTTAAAGACAAAGAGCCAAAGATACTAGTCTTTGGATCCTGTAAAAAGGACACTTTTCGTGAGAAGTGTGAGAAGGCATAAAGATTCATACGTAGACATCTTGTTTTGGACTTAGGCATAATGTTTTGGGTTGTTTTGGCAAGAAAAACACCAAACATAACAATTTAAAACACAATGCAATGAATTCTAGGGTTAAAACTTAAAACACCATGCCAAGAATGTTAAGTGGTGTGTTTTAAGTGTTAAGTAGTGTGTTTTAAATTTCACGCCCATAATACGTTGCATTGTGTTTTAAATTGTTATATTTGGTGTTTTTTTTACTAAAACAACACAAAACATCATGCCTAAGTTCAAAACATGATGCCTACATGTCAAATTCTATGCCTTCTCACACTTCTCACGAAAAAGGTCCTTTTTACAGGAACCTCACCCAAAGATACTATCTATCAGGTTTAAAAGACAAACATACTAATAATTTATATGCATTCTTATAATAGAAGTAAGATTAACTTACGTTTGCCCATAGGATTGTCCTCACCATTTCCATTTGTTTGCCATGTTGTCCCCAAGCTTTCCCACACCTAGGTTGGCAACAAGTTCATTCCTTCAATCATTAGAATACACCTTATGATTGTACAAGACATTCAAATAGACTGATAATTTTCCACATACTATCTCATGTATTCATTTACAATAATAATTCTCTACTAAATTATTGACTTTATAGTCAACCCGTTTGACCTATTTAAGTGAACACTTGCATAGTCCATTTTTATGCATATTAACACTTTAAACACACCTTAACAATTGTAATGATTCATCCAAAACAACATTTAGTGTTATAGCAATGGGTAACTAGAAAATCACTCATGTTAAGTTCATAAAACACATTCTTTTTATCGCTGAGCTTTTTATACAACAGCTGTTCTCGACCCATTTTCACCCTTGTACAATCCAATTTAGTTCGAACTGTTTAGATATAAAATGTCATACATTTTGATAGCTTTCCAACCATATATATTACTCCTTAAACCGAGTTACGGTTGATTTTATATGATTTTTTTAAAAACAGATCAGCAGTATAATTCCTTTCAATCAACATTGCTGAAAATTCTGAGTTGCTGCTAAAAACCATCTGTTTTGACCCGTTTACGATTTTTTTTGTCTTTTATGTTCAAAGACAAATCGTAGAAAATTCAAAGAGGTTTCCAAGCATATAAAATACACTATGACACAATTTTTCTGTGATTTTATATGATTTTTATAAAATTAGGACAGCGTATAAAAATGACACCATTCAGCTTTGTAAATCTTTTAAATCATGGACCAAAACTCAACTTTAAATCATCTAACCATGTTTATAGGCTAAACTAAGCATCCTAACTCAGTTTGATATATCGTGTCGTAAATATTCAAGTCTTTACTCTCATTTAATCATATATTCAACAATAGTCTTTGTCTAGGCATTTCATAAAACACTTAGTGTGCATACAACGATGTTAGCACAATATACAACATATTCATGCTTAATCTTCCTAATTCAAAGAATCAAACACCGTGTTCTCTTATTGACGTGCGTCGGAGTGTATATATTTTTAGATATATTTTAGTTCTTTTTACTCGCAAATTCAAGTTTTAAATTTATAAAACACGATATTTGATGTGCGTGAATTATATATATTTTTATAAATGAATTTTTCTTCACACAAATTTAGTTTTAAAATGATTTTCACCTAAGAACTAAACTACACACACAAAAGGGCAAGTGTACCCGTCGAGTGGTAATATAGTTTATCGGTAAGAACCGAATATCAATCCGTGGACGCGGTGTCTCGATACTAAACTTTTGTTAGTTTAAAGCTTTTTCAATTAACGGGTTTGGTTTTTCTAACTTATCTTGCAAACAATAAACTACTAAACATTCTAAAAGTAACAATATCTAAGAAAGGTTGACTAAACTAAGTCTCCACTAACAAACATGTGACAACAAAGGGGAAGGGCTAGTGATGATGCAAACTCTAAAATTTAACTAAGTCCCCAATCAAGGCTTCCCAGTCTTATAATTCTTAGGAAAAATTAAAATGAATTAACATTCTAATCACCTAAAAATTATTCTTTTAAGTTCACTTGCTAAGTTGATGTTAGTCTTTAATCATGAGTTATTTGTTTGTCAAAACTCCTAACTCTACAAATTAGGGAAAACTACTATGAACAACACACTAGTCACCCTAACTTGGTTTCAAGTAAGCAATGTCTTCATCATGTTCTTTATATGAACCACAAGCATGGTCATGCTAGATAACAATCTTGGCCTAAATCATCATGCTAACACAAACACAAACCATAGATATCATATAAACATTCTTTTGATCTTTCCAAATCTAAATGCAAGAATCCATACACATGTTCAAATCATGTTAGCAATTACCATTCCTAGTTTCATGCTATGAATCAACCTAACAAGTTAACAAGATTCAATAATCATAATCTTTACATAGGCTTTCCAACACATCATGTAACATGATCAAACATTCAAGAACAACAACTTTAAACATGTACATGAAATCCAAGAACAAGGCTAAACATTACTATGAAGATTAACAAGAACAAACATCACATCTTCTTCCATATTATCACATGTTCATTAGCTTCAACAAAGTTTAAGCAACACAAATTTTTAGACCATGAGGCTCAAAACTACTAGATTGACTACAAGAAAGCTTAAATTGTTCATAATGTAAAAAGTAAGCTAACCAAGTTTAAAAACAAGATTAAAATGGTAAATGAGTGAATCTTCAATGATTAAGTCTTCTTCAAAGCTCCTCCTTGGCTTCAACAAACTTCCAAGTCCAGAATTTTGAGAGAAAACTTCACCAAGATGCTCCAACTCTCCTGCAAATGAGCTTGAAACTCGTATTTAAACTGTTGGGGGGTTTGGCATGACCATGCCACCTTTTGGCACGGTCGTGCGTGGTAAGTTTTAGAGTCACTTTTCGTCTGTTGATCTTGTTTGCTACCATTTCTGAAAAATCCCTTTGAAAGTTTACCGAGGTGGCACGACTTTGCCAACCCATGGCATGATCGTGCGTATCGATGAATAACAGATGATGACTGGTGTGATCTTGGAAATGAGCTGATCAGAAGCTGATTTTGGTCTGGCACGATCGTGCTCGGGGATGGCATGGTCGTGCTGTGACAACCAGCAAAAATAGTGGTAATTCCATACAACTTAACAACTTGATTATACATTTAACTGCGTTCATTACGATTTAATTAATGCGTGTTTAGGTCACGTAAATTCTAGAAATCATAGGACATGGTTTCATACACTAAACAATATTAATACATTCGCCGCATTGTGAGAAAACCACAAACTATGTCCAAATATGTTGGCGGAATGCTGAAAACACTATTCACCGGAACACACTATTCATGCCAGCAAGTTCCGAAAACTGTCTGAACGAGCGACGGATGGCATAAACGCACTTTATAGATGAAATACAAATAAAAATCCCTAATTAGGGACACTAAACACTAAAACACCATAACTTTCCAATAAACGCACATAATTACACTTTGTCCGTTTTGCGCCAAATTATAACAAAATAAAATGTCCGCAACACTAAAATCCAGCATTTTAATGTCCGAAGGACTTGTAGATAATATAATACACCCTAAATAAGCTTGGAGGTATCCATTGGATATCCGAAACACAAGTTTCCGGTACTACTTCGAAACGATCACAACTTTGTCGAAATTACACCGACGAACTAGTTAGTGGTATTTTGACCACTCTAACACCTAAACTAACATTCTAGTGAACTAGTAAGCCACAATTCGGTGTCAAAAATATTGCCGTAACGCTAACGGTGTAAGAACTTCCTTAAACCTTTAAACCCCTAAATATTTTATAAACTTTACAACTTATATATATAAACTTTTATAAAAAATAAACAAAACCTATACCCCCCTCCCCCAAATTCGGTCAACATGGTGGACCCCACCACATCAACCTACAATTTGAAAGAATTGGATGACAAGTATGGTTATGAAGATTTTATAAAGATATTTGAAAGATCATGATATTTTATAACCATACCATCTTCATCCCCTTTCATTTCCATCATTCAAAATCACCAACAAACCCTCTTTTTCCTTTCTTTGATCTCGGCTCAAACAAGCATCCATAAACCCACCATTTTCAATTGAAAATCACCACATTTTCACCTTAAACAAGCCTCTACAAGATCATCTAAGCATGGTTAAGGCATGGAGCATCATTAGAGCTTTATTTGGAGCTTAACCTCTTCCTAATCTTCATTATAAGCTTGTGCAAAGTTGTAAGCCTTCATTTACCAATTTTAAGCTTATTATTAAGTGTAGATTATAATAGTACTTGTTGATCATCTTGAAGATTAAGAAAATCTAACTTAAAAACCCTAATCACACCTTAACAACTTACTAAATATGAAGTATTATGTGATTATTAAGTGTATTAGTGTTGAATAAGTTGGATGATCATGTTGATTTGGTTAAAGTAGGTTGATTAAACTTGTGATTTATGATGATCATGATGCTTGTTTATGTAGTAACTTATATTAGTGATGATCTTGTTATATTAAGCTTAAAAAGATGATTTAAACAACTAGATGTTTAAATCTTGAAAGATCATCACCATTATGTTCATGAGCTTTATATATATAAGTCTTAATATCTGAAAGATTAAGGACTTTAATGGACTAAACTTGATGTTTAAGAACTTATAAGCTTGGTTTTTAAATAAAACACGTGATTTAATAAATGGTTATAAAAATTACACTTAAAAAGTCTTAACTTTTTAAGACATAAAAGCCTTTAAGTTTTTAAGAAATTCAATGTATAAAAGCTCATGAAGTATGGAAATATATTGTAGTATTTGTTACTTGAAAAGTGTATTTTGATGAAATTAGTAAGTTCATGATGATTGGAAATTGAAAATTGTTTTAAGCGCGTTTGAAAACGTGGGAAAACGCCATAGTTTAGGGGAAACTATGGTGAAATTTTCTAAAAATCTAATCGTGATTAAGTTAAGATTAACAGGGTGATTAAAAGGGTTAAACGTGATTAGAAACTTTAATCATCATTAACGAAGTTTTAATAAAAAGGGTTAAGCCCTAATCATCAAAGAGTTTTATAAACATATATATATATATATATATATATATATATTGTAGGATCGGTTCGTGACCCAAACGAGTCAATCAGAAGAGTTCTTGTCTGTTTCAGAGGCGGAAACAAAGAAACAGACTTCGAAAACAGCTTGTTTCACTATTAAACGTTTTGTTTTATTGATATCACAGCTTTACAGATCAAACGACGCGTCGGCAGCACTTCGGTACCGGAATCGCAGAAGTTACAAATGATTTCGTTTGGGTGGTATATATAGGGGATCTAATTCCGTTTGAAGGTGTCAGTGTGTCAGTTTAAGCGGAATTAACTAAGTTAATTCCGTTTGAAATGACAAATGTCACTTTCAAGCGGAATTACCCACTTCAAACGAAATTACCTTAAACACACCCTAAAACCTCCTATTTTCTCGTACAATGCGCCCTGATCTAACAATTCTAATACTAGACTTGATACAAGACGAAGTCGACAGACGTATGCACCAACAGACTCCCCCTCGGATGTTGACGAGTCTTGTATCAAGTCTAGTATTAGAATTGTTAGATCAGGTCGCGTTGTACGAGAAAATAGGAGGTTTTAGGGTGTGTTTAAGGCAATTTCGTTTGAAGTGGGTAATTCCGCTTGAAAGTGACATGTGTCATTTCAAACGGAATTAACTTAGTTAATTCCGCTTGAACTGACACACTGACACCTTCAAACGGAATTAGATCCCCTATATATACCACCCAAACGAAATCATTTGTAACTACTGCGATTCCGGTACCGAAGTGCTGCCGACGCGTCGTTTGATCTGTAAAGCTGTGATATCAATAAAACAAGACGTTTAATAGTGAAACAAGCTGTTTTCGAAGTCTGTTTCTTTGTTTCCGCCTCTGAAACAGACAAGAACTCTTCTGATTGACTCGTTTGGGTCACGAACCGATCCTACATGTGGTATCAGAGCTCAGGAGGAGGAGTTCTGCCAATTTCAGCTTGATTTCATCTCATTTTCTTACTTCTACACCTTCTTTTCTAAATTGAACAACTTTTCACAGTCAAAATGATCTGAATTTCACATATCATAAGCGAAATAGTATATTAACAAATCCTTGAGAAAATTGGACCTTAATTCGACTTAAAACTGCTAAAATTGATAATTCCGCTTGAAATTTAGATCAAATATGCTGACATCATCCTAATTTCGTTTGAAATTGCGCCTTATTCCACTTGAAAGTTCAAACGGAATTAGTAATTCCGTTTCAAAGAGGTATTCCGCTTGAAATTTCAAACGAAATCAGTGATTCCGTTTGAAGTGTCTAATTTCGTTTGAAACTCTTAATTTCGTTTGAAAGTTTGTGTGCAGGTTAATCTCGCTTGAAAGGGTAATTTCGTTTGAAACCTAATCTCGTTTAAAAGTGACTGTTTTATGAAAAAGTTTACCAACTCATGAGTGAAGAATTTTACAACGCATTTGCAACATCCCCGACTATTCCTGCTACCATTGCTCAAAGCATGAACTTGGAAAACGAAACTGGAACTATGCAAAAACCCCCCGAAGCTAATGAGCATTGAGGAGTATTATGGTTGGAAAGATCGGTTTGAAAACTGGGTTCAAGCAAATCATTTGAGATCTTGGGAGTGTATTTTGAAAAAGTATGTACTACCACGTACTGAATTGCGAGTTGAAAAAACAATCTTTGAATTCAACAAAGGACGAGACATGTACAAAGCTGAAAAGATGATGATTAGTCTACTTCAGCAAGCTATTAAAGAAGACATCTTTGTATTGCTTCAACATGACAAAACTTCAAAATCAATTTGGGATGCTCTTAAAATCAAATTTGAGGGAAGTGAGAAGATGATTAAGAGTAAAAAGGCACTACTTAAGAAAGAATTTGATCTTTTCACAAGTTTTCCAGGGGAAGATACAAAGAAATTGATTGAAAGATATTGCCACTTAGTGCGTTCTATGTCGTTGTTAAGCATAACCAAAGAACAAGAGGAATGGGTCGACAAATTAGCTGATGCTTTACCTCAGAAAGATTGGGGTACATTTTTGATGATCTTAAAGAACACTGGAGAATATGACAATTTGACTATTTCACAGTTCATTGAGAAGATTGAGGGTCAAGATCTTGAACAACAGAAGATTGCGAGGATGAGTAATCCGAGTGGTCAACAAGATGTGAAAATGTATTACAAAGGCAATGTTCAAGAGGTTGAAATGAGTCCGAAAATCCAAACTGCTTTTAGTGCTGGAAACTCATCCGGAACTGTTGATCAAAATCCAAACAGTAGCAGTGGATTTTCTTCATATCCGAGTGTTAATCCAAAGAGTTCAACTTCAATTTTTCATTCTTAAAGTTCAAAAAGTGGGAATGGTTGTGTGATACAGTGCAACATTGCATTGAATCTTTCAGATGGTCAAAGTTTTTCAGAAGAAATTGCAAAAGATCACATGGCGTTAATTGCAACTGTGCTACAATCCTATGAAGGTTTAGTTGCAGGAAGGATCGGAAATCCTATGCTGACGAAAGAGGATTACGATCAGATAGACGCTGAAGAGATGGAGCTCATGGACATCAAATGGTGCTTAGCTAGTGTCTTGAGAAGAGCTGAAAAGTTTAAAATGATTATAGGAAGAAATGATTTCTTGGATGCACATGTTTCTACTTTGGGTTTTGATAAATCTAAAGTTACTTGTTTTCAATGCAGGGAGAAATGTCATTTCAAAAGAGAATGCAAAAATCAGGAAGTAAGTGGAGCAAAGAATCCTTTTGGAAAAGATGATTACTATCGGAAAGCCATATATCAACAAGTTGCTCATCAACCGCATCAACAAAAAGATTCACAAACTGCTCATGGGAAAATGATCGAAGATGCAAACAAGAAAGCTTATTATGGTATCATTGATCAAGACGATGAGAAAATGGCTCCAGGATTTAGCTGGGATAAGTTTGTGGATGAGAATGGGGAGTTTAAAGCTTTCATTGCTCAAATAGTTCAAAAGCCTGATTTGTTACAGAATGGATGAAAGTGATTGGTGTTCATGAAAAGAATCAAGAAGAAGAATCTGTTTCATCCGATGAAAGTTCAGAAGAAGCAACTGTTTTTTATCAAACACCATCTGATTCTGGTTCTTCAGATGATAGTTCTGAGAAGACAATAGATTTTGATCAATCACCAACTGATGACAGTGGTGATGATGAGGAAGAAAGACATATTAATGTTGCAAAAACTCATTTATCTCCTGAAAGTTTTCAATTTTATTTTGCAGATCGCTTGGAGAAATTGAAGAAGAAACAAGCAGCAAAATAGTTGAAAAAGATGAAGGAAGTTAATGTTGCTGAGAGGAATGATGAAGTTGAGAAGGTGATTAAAGCTGAAACAGTGATTGAGGTTGAGAAAGTCATCGAAGTTGAAAAGATTGTGGAAGTCATCAAGCCTTGCTTAAAGTGTTTAGAATCTTGCAATCAATGTGCAGAAAAAGATGAGAAATTAAGTGAGCAAGAAAAGATGAAAGAACAATTATTGTTCAATCTCAATTATGTGAAAGAGTCGTATGATGTGCTAAACAGAACAGTAACTGGTTTACAAAAGACTAATTCAGAAAGAGAAGATGCTTTGACTATGATGAATGCTGTGATGATGTCGAAGCAAAAAGCCATAAATCATTACATTGAGGAATGTGCAAAGTTGCAGCGAGAGTTGGAAAATGAAAAGATAGATAATGAGAGAATCAGACGTTTATTACAGAGTTATTCTAGTTCTGATTATCTCATTGATCGAATTTATCCAACTGTTGCAGGTTTTGAAGCATTTCAAAATGATGAGAAGCCAAAGAAGAAAGATACTGGTAAGAAGCAGAGTGTTAGTTATAACAAGTGTCCGCCTCCGATTTGGGAAGGGTATTCTCCTAGAAAACCGAATGAGGAGCAAGTCAAAAAGGCAGTCAATATAAAGTTAAAGTCCGATATAACCGATGAATTACCAGAAAATATTGACGTCGTTTTTACATCGTCTGACACTGATCATGAGTCCGAGTTAATAAAAAAGGTGGTCGATCAGGTGTTGGATACAGATGAGGAGTCGGAGTTAAAGTCTGAGTCAAAGTCCGAGTCTGGGTGTTCAAGTTCGTCCGTTAAAAGTTCGAGTTCGTCGGTCAACAGTTCAAAGTCGTCGGTTAAACGGGTGTACAATAAAGAATTCCTGTTATCAAAATCTAATTTGAATGACGAATCAGTCAAAGTGGCATATACTTTGAAGGATTCAGACAAATTATATTCTGATGAGGAATTTCCAATAAGAAGTGTTAATTTTGAAAAGATCAAAAAGGTTTTCAAACTAACAGAAATTAATATTTCTGAAATAAAAGATGTAAATCTTACTGAGAAACCTAAAAAATACACTTCAAGAGTTCAACAACGTTTAAACAAGAAAAAAGGTTCTGGTTCTGGTTTTCAAAAGAAACCAAACCATAACGGTAATTTCAAAAAGAAAGGTCTTGGATTTATTCCACCAGAAAATTATAAAAATGAAAAATATGTTCGAGATTTTAAATCAAAAATGATATTTGTTTCAGGGACAAGCTATAAAGAGGAATCAAAAAGCTCATTCTGGAAACAATCAAACAGAGAATTTCTTGCCAAGAAGCAAGAGAATATGAAGAATGGAGCTAATCAAAGAAAGGAGACAAGAACCTATTACAAATGCAATGAAGCCGGTCACATTGCATGGAACTGTTCTCAAGCTACAAAAACAAAATAGGAAGTCTCTAAAAAACTCAAAGAAAAAGTTGTTGAGAAAAATGAACCACCAATTGGAAAATTCAAAATTTTTGAAAATTCAACATATGAAGTTGGTGAGTGTTCAAAGACAAATTTTTACAAAAAGAGAGCTAAGAATGCCAACCAAGTGTGGGTTGTTAAGAAGGTTCATGAGGATGTTAAAAGGTTTGATGTGAAATCTGGCGATGAATCTAACTCCACAAAGTTAGACGAGCCACAAGTTGAGTTAAAAGATGAAAACTCAGTACCTCCAGTGGATGATGTTAATTTTCCCCCAATGAGGGCTGAAAATTTTAAATCAAAAGTTGGGAAAGTTGAGATCTCGAATCAGTTCTATTCTGAGAAGAAAGAATTTGATGTCGAGAAAGCGTTTAATGGAAATGTGAAAAAGATTTTTGGAAAAATGGTTGAGGGAAAGGTGAAAGGGGTAAAATAATTTTATGAAACAAAGAAAGCAACATTTTACCCAAGTGAAGTTGAGGAGGAAACATCCAAGTTTGGTCAGGCTTGGATGGAAGTTTTTCATAAGTAAAAACCTGACTTGCCGGAGCTCCCAGGTTGGTAAGTGAGGAGCAAGTATCGGCATCTTTCTTGAGAAATTCAAAACTGTGATATTTCATTTTACAAGTGGTAATTCAGGGACATTAAGTTGTACTTGATTTTCTACAAGTGATATTGAGAAAAACAATGTGATGAACCCCTAACCTACAAGTGATTTTATGAAATCAACAAAACTTATTTTCCGGAAAAATCATTTTGGTTAAAACAAACTTAAGTGTTTTGAAATCATAATGAGAAAATAGTTTGTTGTAAGGGGGAGTTCTGATTGTTTATGCCAAGTGGATGGCGATTTGAAGCGATTTGATATCAGTTGTCAATTTACTTGTATAGTTTGTTTTCAAATTTCCTTTAAATGTGTTTGCATTTTAGGGGGAGTAAGAAATTTCAGAAAATCCAAAAACATTTGAAAATTTGAAAAAGGCAAAAACATGATAAAATTCAAAAATGAGTTTTGTTGTATAAAAGAGGAAATGATAGTACATCAGTGGACGATCACAGCATGCTAAAGAATTGGAAAGTCAAATGTGATAAACGGTCTCACTGATGATATGCCAGTAGGTTTTTGCACATTTAGTAGATTGTGACGAGATATAAACCTAAATTCAAACTTGCTTATATCGTGGGGAACATCTCTCGGATATATGGGTAACCCCCGAAATCTTGTTTGAAAGGTCCCTCTTTCTGAGATACTAGGTCTTTATGCTCAGTGATATCTGGGGTATTATCCCGGGACTTCTGATTTTGCGGAAGCAATGGCCTAGTCCCCGGAGAATACTTTACGCTTGCTTGAAATAAAAGCCTACCCTCAGCATAAAAAATGATAAAACATTGCAAAATGCAAATCATGTGCTGTTGTTAAAAAGATCCTCTAAAGGGGACCCACCAAAAGTCGAAGCCGTCATCTCTCTGCTGAACGGAAGTTCTGACCTGAGCTCTCACGGCCTCGCAATATAACCCCTTACAGATATCATCTGTGGTATACTCACCTGTAAGACTGAATATTGGGATCTGGAGACGGGAGTATATTCTGAGGTGGGACACGTGATTAAGTTTAAGTGCTTAAGACATTAATCTCGTATCTCGAAACAGTTGAACTTTGTGTGAAAATTTAAGTGGATCAGTATACTGACAATCTAAGTGAATTGTTTAGAACTTAAAATGTTTAAATCTTAACGGTGTTGGTGATTTGTCTCATAAACTGATATGATCCTCTTACACAAACTCACAAAAATATTGTCTGTAAATATTTTTTTTTACTGCATTTCATTTCATTCAAAAATTCAAAAAGATTTTAGTGTGTTTTAGCATAAATTTTGAAAAATCCAAAAAGATTTTCGACAACTGATGTTGGAGAGCTGATTTTCAAAATTCCAAGTGCTAAACATGATGAGCATTTTGTGTAGGGGAGTTTGTGGACAAATGAGAAAAGATTTTTAATTTTTTCTAACAAGTGGTCATCAGAAATTATCATTGATAAATCATTATGATTTAATTTGAGGGGGAGTCTGGATAGATAAAGTTGTAAATTGTTAAATTTGTGAAATTTATTTCTGGGTTAAGAATGTGCAGGTTTAGCCAGGTTTCGATCCTGAACCTGAAGAAAGAGCACAAAGCCAGGTTGCGATTCTGGAAGAAAGAGATGAAGTTTGAGGATGCTTACACAGCCAGATACTTCAGAAAGTGATCAGACTGTTGAAGACTCGACACTTAAGACTCGTCAACATCCGAGGGGGAGTCTGTTGGTGCATACGTCTGTCGACTTCATCTTGTATCGAGTCTTGCATTGTTCATGGCACGAAGATCAAGAAAACACATCAAAAGTTAATTCCGCTTGAAGTGTTTAATTCCACTTGAAGATGGAATTTCGTTTGAGCATGTAATTCCGATTGAACTGCTTAATTCCGCTTGTACGTGATTCCGTTTGAGCCTGTTCAAACGAAATTAGAAGGTCTATAAATAGGGGATAGGTCCGTGTCATTTGAAACGGGATTAGAAAGTGTGTTTCCGACGGCGAAGCTCTGTCAAAGTGTCTACAGACTTGTAATTGCTCAGATTTCAATCAAAAGACAGTTATTAGTGAATATCTTGCTGAATTACACACGATATGTCTATTTCCGCCTTTCATATTGTGTAGAACACCTCTGATCGACTCATTTCGGGTCCGTACATGATCCTACATGAACAATTACATTTGAACAGGCTCAAACGGAATTAGATCCCCTATATATACCACCCAAACGAAATCATTTGTAACCTTCATGTTTCCGATCATGTAGGATCCTACATGTGGTATCAGAGCGCGTTCAAACGGTGTAATTGTTCATGTAGGATCATGTAGGATTGGCACCGGAAACATGAAGGTTACAAATGATTTCGTTTGGGTGGTATAAACTCGTTTCGGGTCCGACTCGTTTCCTAATTCCGTTTGAACAGGCTCAAACGGAATCACAATACAAACGAAATTACATCCTCAAACGGGGTTACACGTTTCAAACGGAATTACATTGTAATTCCATGCGGAATTACATGTTGAACTCTTCAAGAGGAATTAGTCCTTTTCAAGCGGAATTAACTTCTTCTTGATTTCTTGAACTCCGTGCCCTGAGCAATGCAAGACTCGATGCAAGACGAAGTCGACAGACGCATGCACCGACATATATATATATATATATATATATATATATATATATATATATATGTATACTAAGTGTAAAGTGTAAAAGTAATACATATATGTTAATATAATTATTGGTAAAAATTATATAGTTTAAATACTTTACTTGGTGTATGTTATTTGTATATTATGTGTATGTATTAGTGTTAGGAAATACATGCTAAAACACTAAATACAATACCTATGAAAAATATACACATACACCATAACCGAAAACTTCGTAAATGTTCGCAAGCATGCGACGATCACGAACCTTCGTGAACACATAAAACACACACTTATGTGATATCATAAAACAAGAAGGGACATCGGACGACACCTTTTATAACTATATATATATATCGACGAAATAATAATGTATGTTTCATTGACGAAATGGACGTATCGGCACCTTGAGAAGTTACTACAACGTTTGGATAACTTTCGACACAAAAGTTATATATTAACCTATTACGACGACGAGTCTAAAAATATAATATTTTTAGACACTTAACTAATATACACTAACGACAACAAAAACGGGAAAGTTTAATAGGTAAACGACACTAAGAAATAATTATACAAGTTTACTAGTATGTATATTAATAATGCCATACTTAGTAAAAGTTTATAAAAAGATACAAGAACACAAAAATGGGCTTATAAACTTAATATTGGGCTTAAATAATAAATGTTTGGCTAGGCCCAATCTCCTAAATACATGGGCATGGCCCATTTCAACAAAACACATATGTAAAGCCCATTTATAATATAGAATTTGGGCTAGGCCCAAACACAATAAGAATGTGGGCTAGGCCCAATAACATAAAGACTTGGGCTAGGCCCAATTACAATAAAAACATGGGTTAAGCCAAATAACACAAAGATGTGGGCTAGGCCCAATGAAAATACATGTATATATCTATAAATATATATTGTAAAAATACATTTTAAATACAAGGAATGTACATGTACACGAATACATACGGTATACCTAAACGTATAATACGGTATACCTACACGTATAATACGGTATACCTACACGTATAAATACGGTATAGCTACACATATAATACGGCATACATACAAGTATAAATACGGTATACGTACATGTATAAATAAGGTGTACGTATATGTATAAAATACGCAAATACATAGCGACGTACTCATATACACTTGTTGAAGTGTACACTCATAAGGGATACCGTACACGTACATTAACATATATACGATGTTACAAATATATATTTTTAACAACTATATCTTGAGAATATATATATATACATATATATTTGTGAAACAAATATATATGCCCAAAACAAACCGATCATATGTGTACATGTGAACGAGGTTCACCGAACTTAAAAATATATATATTTTGAAGAATATATATTTCACACAACAAAATTGCGTCGTGCGCGGCACGAAGACGCTATTGGACTCGGTCCACATATACTCGTGCGAGGCACGGAGACTCACAGGGCAAGGCCCATTCGTACACATTACATGGGCTAGACCGATATATACTCGTGTGAGGTGCAGAGACTCACGAAGGGCGAGGCCCATTCGTACCCATTATGAATGCAAGAATATATATATATATATATATATAAATTGGTGTGTGTAAGGTGTGTTATATTTTTATTGATATTTTAAGCCCATTTTACACATTAGTCAAGTTTTAAATTTATAAAACACGATATTCTACTAACACTAAACACACACATGGGCAAGTGCACCCATCGTGAGCGTAGTATAGCGTTGGTAAGTTACTGAGGTTGTCCAAGGACACAAGAGCTTTTAATACCGGTTTATCCTCAACGTCTAATCAAATCAAAATTTTTAGAAAAGGTTTTAAACATGAAAAATAAAAACTAAAATACTTAAACTAAAATAAAAATAAAAACAGATAGACTAGATGAATCACTTGGATCCGACTCGCCTTTAATGTATCCTTTGATGATTTCCGCACTTTTGCACTTTTTAAGAGATTATCTTAGTTATAGTAGTAGGCCCCTCTTTTGAAGGTGACGTTACCCTCAACCCAGTGGTTTGAGTCAGCAAGGATACAATCCCAAAGGGTCGGAATATTGGAAGATAATTAATTAAGTTATTAATGCGAAAAGTGGTAGGCCCCTCTTTTGAAGGCGACGTTACCCTCGGCTAAGTGGTTTGAGTCAGCAGGGATACAATCCCAAGTAGCCGGTTTAATGTATTAATAGTAGTTTACATATGAGGGGATCAAGCCATTCGCACCCCCGCCATCCAATACCAGTGGTATTGAAGGAGGTCCTAGTAAGCTTGACCCAGGTCCTTGCAGGATCTATATACTGAACAAGACAAGAACCTTACTAAACCATTCTCTTAACCCCCGACCAGGTGGCCAACATATCTCTATATAGATCGTAGAGATATGAATGGTGAAAATCTTTTACTTTATATGGACAGTAAAGTAATGCCAAGACACCACGGACAAATGATAAAGAAGTTTCACTTTCAACATAAGAAACTAGTTATTAAAGTCATTAATACAAAACCAAATAAAAAGTCCGAAAAGATTAAAAATCAAAAGTAATACATTAAAGACTTGTCTTCACCAAGTGATGTAAGAGACTTAGCCAAACATAGCCTTTGATTGACAAGAACTCTTACGATTAATCTTGGATCCCGAGACTACTACACACACTCTAAGGTGGATGATGGATGATGGTGGTGGATGTGGGTGTTGTAGTGGTGGTGGAGTGGTGGCAAAGTGGGAGAGAGGTGGTTTGCCAAGATATGCCTTTTAAGTGAGCCAAGCACCCCTATTTATAGCCTGAACAGAAGCCTGGCCACGGCCCCGTGTCTGCTGGACATGCCCCCGTGGCCATCCTCTTTCTCTTCCTTCATTAATTGCTCTTGTCTGCATTAGGCTCCACACGGCCCCGTGTTCACTGGGCATGGCCCGTGTGCATAAGCGTATCTGTACTATCAAGATTTGATAGATTTTGCAAATCTTAGCGTTGACCATGCCCTGGCTCAGTGGGCACGCCCCCGTGGTGGGCGATAGAAGCTTCTACAGCTTTGTCATTTCTGCAGACACCTGACCACGCCACCGTGCTCAGTGGGCACGGGGCCGTGGTCAGCCTTCTGTTTCTTGTTTTTGCTTGGGAAGATGTTGTCGAGGGGTCGGGCATGCCACATTTATTCCTTTTCTTTGTATTTATGTTAGTTTTTGCTGCATATTTGTTCCTTTTGTTCATTTAAGCTCATTTGATCCTGAAAATACAAAAGGAAGACAAAAGCACACTTTTTCCAACATTAGTACTAAAAAAGGGTTAATTTTATGCCTCATTTGATGTAATTTATATGTTGCATTTTGCATACATCAATATATATATATAATAAAATGAACATACGAAACAAATGTCAACATAGTTAAAATACACAAGGGTTCCAAATACAATAACGTTCAAGATGAGCAACGTGTACATAAATTAACATAAACCCAAGTACCTAATGAGTTAGAGCACTTGTAGGTTATTACTCGCAAATTGGATACCCGACTTGCTAGCATATATACGGACGCAAATTGGTGAGTTCATGTCCCCCTTTTCTTTTAAACGTTTTTGGTTTTATAACTCTTAGGGTGAAATAAATGTTACTTTGGTATGGTTAAGCTATGGAATGAAATCTTCGATCACGTGCGAATAGGATGAAACTTAAGCACCATTAATCTTGTTTAAGACCAAGGAGCAAAGGGGTAGATCTATCGGGTACAGGGTGAGCCCCACTCATGGGTCCTTGTGTGGCCACATGGAGTTTCCTTTGTTCTTCCCACCGGGTGGACCGGTAATAAATCGCTTACGGGTTGGTGGCTTCCTACGTCGGCACACATATTAATGTCCTAGCCACACATTAATGATCCTTAAGTTCACTGACGTTTTACATACCAGCTTTCAATACTCGAACTTTCAAATGCTTTTAAGAATCATTTGATGCAATGCGAAACTAAAACACATGAACTCACTCAACTTTTGTTGATGTTTTTTAACTTACATGTATTTCAGGAGTTTAAGTGGATCTTGGTATGGCTAGTTACAAGGTTTTCAAGTTTGTTATGAAGGCGATGTCATCCATATTTTGAAGGGTTTGATCCATATATCCGGTCCTCGAACGGGACATAGGATGCAAAGCCTTGTTATTTTCAAACTTTATTTTGGACAAGTCTAGTTTGTAAAACTTATTACCTTATGTCGTCCTTTGCCACAAAACAACTTATGACTTGTATCTTTATATTATGGAATGGATGAACATCGTGCATGTTTTATATCATATAGTTTGTTTACTTACATCGTATGCTATGGAAATCGATCAAGTCACACTACGGGCTTCCGCCCCTGACACGGGTGTGACAGGTTGGTATCAGAGCTTTGATTGTTGTGAACCAGGATTCCTTCTCGAGTCTAGTCTTTAATCACTAGGATCCTCTCACGAAAACGGTTTTACAAAAATTCATGATTTTCATCGCATACACGAAGCACAAGATCCACTACATAAAACGTATTTCAAAAATAAATAATGTGAGGACATTATTTGGGGCTCAGTTTATGGGAAATAGACACATTACATTATGAAACTATGTGTCGTATACACATTACATTACCAGATTATGTGTTGTAGGTACATTACATTATTAGTATATGTGTTATAAACAGTTTACGAGTTCAGCTCATACAAGATAGAAATCGTGGTTAGATGGGATTTTATGTGATTATATTGCATATATATGTTTTATGGAATATTTTGCCGAGAAAGAAATACCTTCGACTTTGAATTCTTTTACTACTCTTGACTCGCATGATGAAAATATCGACCTCGCATCTATTCCAGAGCTTATGGCAGATGTAGTTACTAAGTGAGACCTTAAGCTTGATGCTGTAGATGATGGTTGTTCTTCCCTTGAATGTGGAGATGCCTGACTTCAGTAGTGACGATGAGGCGAAGGAGGCAACCCTGGACAACAACTCTATTTGTGGGACGAGGTCCCTCTGGCTTGTACGAATGATGATTGACGACACTCTTGTCTAGATAATGAAGATGAAGTACTCATCTTGAAGGTACTCCTCTAGTTGCTATTGTTATGAATTCTCTCTATTTCTATTTTATTCTAATGTCGTATTATTTCGCGAGTAAGGATAACAGATGTTGTCGCATAGACCATCACGAAGGTCCACTCTATGTTGAAGGTATGTAGACAGTAGTGTCCCCGCTCTGACTGGTCATCTGCTTTGAACGAGAGAACGCTGCGGTGACCATGCAAGACAATTTATTATTACGAGGGCCCATGTAATAACAACTTGTAGTGCATGGGAGTCCTGGTGGGCTCTGCGGGTCAAGTTAATGATCAGTATCCATTCAAAATTCCTAAGTTTGTTCAAGTTCCTATCTAGTAGAACACTAACCGGGGTAGTTACTATAACACCCTACGATACAGGAAGACCACACGTACTTGTTTGCACCTAACATTCGATCTATATCACGAGTTGGTTGAGACTAGTCATCTAAATAAAGAAAACTGGTTAGCCACCCAGGGAGTAATTTTCCTCAACATTCTAGGATTCTTGTGCATGGTTTGGTTCCTTGGTGTCTATGACACCTTACCTTATCTTAATTATTGGAAATAGTTAAAACAAACTCTATCTTTTGATATGTCACACCCCTATATTTCCACGTATTTCCGGTGGGCCCGGTGGGGAGTATCGTGACGTAGTTGATATCATCATAGTCAATTAATCACAGTTTAATGCACAGCGGAAGTCTAAAAGTAATTTATACAAACCGAATTGAAAGTAACATAAAATATTACACAACGGATTGTAGTGGATCCACAGGCGGATCAAAAACAAAGAAGTAATGTTCAACAGACTTAAAGTGATGAAAGCTTGCAAGACTTTTTATTTAATCACTCAGGAGTTCCAGCCCATTACGCTTAGTACCTGCACTTAACCTTTAAAAAAACGTCAGTTTACACTGGTAAATACAATTAACTGACTCTTTTGAAAAGTATTTATAAAAATTGATTTGGATGCACAAGGCATAAAATCTTTTATAACTTGGGACAATTATTTAAAAATAACCTTGTATACAGATTTACATGTTTGTCGTCCATTCAGTAGCCCGGGTTAAAAGTACCGGGTTAAAGATTAATAGACACACCACTAATATAATCCCATGGCGAGTTATCCTCAACGAGTGGTTATACCTTATACATACGCAACTGTCAGGTGTATGCCTACACCCCGTGCTTAAGTCATGGCCATTTGCATTTAAATGATGCCAAGGATATCCAGGACACGATCATTAACCCCCCAAAGGCATTGCACCAAACATAACAGATTAAAACGGGTTATTTCAATGATTTAATCACTAATCGATTAAAGATTCAATACCCAACCAAGCGGTATTAATAAATACCGTATCCCAAGCCCGTATAATGGAAAATAAGTTAAAAGTATTTACCTGAGCAAAATATAATTTTAATCTCAGCCGTATATCAATCAGCAAGTGCAAATATCTTTTACTGGGCTCCTAAATCTGGAACGAAGGTTTTAATAACCTATTAGATTCCTAACGGGTCTTACTTAAGTTAAAACTTAGACCGGTTAGTTTTAATGAAAGGCTTACGGTTCAAAACGCAAGATTAAGCGAAGACCGGATTAGAATGTGTTTTAGACCCGACAAATGTGAAGACTTGTATAAAATGGGTAAACTAAACACATTCTGGATTTTGAAGTAAAAATGATAAGGTTTGACCCGTTTCGGTTAATTTATGCAAACTAGTTACATAAACCGTACCGAACGCGAATATGCTTAACGGGTAACCAAATGAATCATATACAGGTTCCACAAGTTAATATGCTTAAAATATGTTATGATATCAGTAGGATACCTTCCATTATGCCCAAAACGAATTTAAAACCAAATTAAGCCCCGTAAGGGTATTTTGGTCATTTTAAAGTTTATAAAAGAGGTTAAATAGCAATCTGAGGTTCTGGTCTAAAATAATCAGTAAAAATATTTATTTTAATAAGTTATATCAGTAAGATATTATATATATATATATGAAATTTATCATTTATGGCCAAACTATGTACCGAAGGGGCATTTTGGTCATTTCACATATGTTAGGAGGGCCAAATTTGGAAATCTGAGTTCAAAACTTTTACTTACTTTTAAAGTATAAAATTTTACTTATAATATCACACTACTAGAAAACATGGTTTTTGTCATGTAATTTTTGGTTACAAAATGGTAGCAATTTCCTTGTTGTCACCGGTTTGCCACCAAAAATACGGTGAAAAAAACACCCGTGTCAATTGCCCTATTGCCACCAAATAGTCACAATTTTATATTTTGCTACCTTATTTTTACCACCACAAAATTGGTCAAAATTATTTGTCACCACTTCATGTTTGCTACGCTCCACCTTGTTTGCCACCAAGTTGTGAAGCATTTTCATACCATTTAGCCACTGATATTGCCACCATTTAGCCATGGTTTTTGCACATTTAGCCACCAATATTGCCACCATTTAGCCACCATATTTTACATAATTTGCGAGTTTTGATACCATTTAGCCACCGATATTACCACCATTTAGCCACCATTTTTTACATTTGATACCATTTAGCCACCGATATTACCATCATTTAGCCACCATTTTTTTACATTTCCTACCATTTGATATTGGTTTGGTTTGGAATTTTGGTTTTTAATTCAGATTTTTTTTCTCCCTACTATTTTCATCAAAATTACATATCAATAAAACTACAAATAATATAAAAAAAAAGTCTAATAATATTCCAAAATTATATAAAACATCTCGTTTTCAAAAGCATATAAAAATACCAACTAAAACATAAAATAACTAAAATTATCCTAATAAGATAAACATCTATAAACATTCAAAACCAAGTGTTTATAGCCTATCTTCAAACTGCTGTTAACATAGCTTCAATTTGTGACATCCTCATAAGCATAGCATCTTTATCCACCTTATCTTTTTCTTTTTCAGCCAACAACCCCGCAATAATTCCATTGAACCTTTCTTTTTCTTCATCTTTTTCCTTAACGAGCTCCTTGATAACTAAGTTCAACTTTTCAATCTACAAAACAACCAATGAACAGAATCAAGAAATCAGAATTAACGAAAAGTAATAATGGGCTAAGTTAGTTGCAAAGAAAACAAAATACAATTGTGATTCACATAGTTATATGAAATGAAAAACAAAAAGTTAAGAAAAAATATATGAATAAACATACCTGACTCAATTTCTCAAGACTAATCGCACCCTTTTTTGTCTACTAGTGGGAATGCCCGCGCGTTGCAGCGGGTGTCCCGAATGATTTCATATTCAATTATATATGTATAACTAAAAATGAGCCACTATGAATTATATATTAAAGATTAAGAAATGCAACAAAAAAATTATTATATATGAAAAATTAGGGTGTAGTGTAGCTTAGCACCCCAATTTTTTATTATATATAATATAATATCTTAAAACTATCAGTTATACATTCAATTATCTTCTTTTTTTTTGCCCAGCAAAAGGAGAAACTTTATTAACCAAACAAAGACAAAACTTAGCAAGCAGCTAAGCCATTTCAATAGACCCCAACAAAGCAAAACCAATACACAAAGCTAATTAGACACTACAGACTCAAAGCTGGTCCAATTTTCCAAAGCCAGGGGCATTTGGCCCTATACACCATCCAACCGTATGAGTGCTCCTTAACTCTTAGGTGTTAAATATAGTTTTAACCCATACTATGTGACTAAATCGCATAAAAGTCGGTATTTGACGGTATTTGGGTTGATTAAGGAAATCTGAGATTTTGATCAGCCTCTACTGTTTAAAATAATTTATTTAATGTATAAAATCAGTAGAAAAAGGTTTGATATGTAAAGGATGTGTAAAACTCATTTTATTTGCAAAAAGGGCATAACCGTCAATTACCGAGTCAATGCAAAAACCCTATGTTATGATCAGTTTAAAATTTAACAAAAATTTCCAAAAATCCCTAAATATTATATAATAACAGAGGGTAGAAAGTTTGGTGTCAAAATTTGGGTTTAAATAGGTTTTATGCCAAAAATGCCGTTTAATTAATAAAAAGCTTTCATTTTACGATATAACGCATAACTTCTATTTTAGACCATAATCTGATGTCAAACTTTTAGGACATACTTAAATATCAGTAATAAAGGTTTTTGTCCTCTCACATTTTCAAAAATCTTGTTTTAATATCAAAAGGGCATAATGATCAACTTTTAAGCATTTAACGGAAACATGCAATGAACTAGGATTTCTATGGAACCAAGTTGTATAACCTAAGAGGGTTATACTAACCTATAATATGGTCCTAAAGGAACCCTAAGGCATATCTAAACTAAGCTAAATTGGTTCAGAACTGAAAGTCAAAGCAAAAGTCTACTTCTGCGACTTTCGGTTCCGAACCGAGCCTAAACTTAAAATTGTCGGGTTGAACATGTCTAAACATGTTCTTATATTATTTACCAAGTTATTTTAGTGTTAAAACATGTTCCATAACCTCTAAATTATAAGTTATGAATTAATTTGTGAAAACTGACCCGTTTGACTTTTTATTAACCAGTTTGACCCGATAATTGACCAAGTAAAAGTGATAATCAGTAGGTGCCCTTTTAAGGGTTTATTACCTACATAATTACCAACTCATAGCCACTTTCAATTCGAAAAATGGCTGGACCGTTTGTGATTAATCACAAAGTCAAAGCTTAACTATGATAACTTTGACTTTCGGTCATTAAGCTAATGAAACTTAGACTTAGGAAGCTAAGAATGCTTACAAGAACCCTTAGCACGAAATTTGAACTGAGGAAAACCTCCTAGAGCTCCAAGGGACTTTAGAGAATGAGCTTGAATGAAATTTGAAAGAGTACAAATGAACACAAGAACCACAAGGGCCTTATATATGAATTTTGAGTCTCCAAGATCAATCCATATGTCCCTATGTTGCTACCAGATGTTCCCATGTGTCCCTAGTGCATGAAAAACCATTTGCTCAGTCCCTGGTATCGAAATTAGCCTTGCAATGGCGGTGTACAGGCTGCAACATGCAGCTGTCCTTGTTTTCTGTCACTGGCACTTTTACGCGGGCCGCGTAAGACTTATAGGACGTCTACGGGGGCCGCGACAATGGGAGAATCCGGTAACAAGTTTCCAAACTTTGCAATTTCAGTCCCTAATCCATTTTAAGTTTATTTAACTTCCATTTATTATACTTAGGACCCCCATAGTTAACTATTAAGGGCATTGGGTCACAAATTAACTCCGTTAAGCTCCCGGTTAGATGTAAGATCACCCGAAAAGTCTTGTTTTCAACGAAACTCCACAAAAATGCTATCAATTATTCTTGAGAGCAAAATATACAATTATTACAATGTTTTTGGGATTGTTAAAAGGTCACTCAGAGGTAATATTTAACATGTTGACACTTTTAACCCCTATGTTTCGTAAGATCCTTAATTTAAACACAAACAACTTTCTATGTTCGACAAATTATTCATTAAAGAATACGAACGTCGTATGAGGTCAATCAGAGGCACACGATTTGCATGTTGACACTTTGGATCCTTTTACTTACATATTTACATTGTTTGTCAATTTTAGTCCCTCCATATCAATCCATTACACGTTTAAAGTCCATGACACGTGTCTTTATTATATTGGTCGTGATTTTACGAGGTGTTACATCCTCACCCCTTTAAAAGAAATCTCGACCTCTAGATTTACTGAAATAAATGAGGGTACTTCTGTTTCATTGTGGATTCAACCTCCCATGTGCATTCTGGGCCTCTACTGGCATCCCATTTTACCTTCACAATCGGCACATGCTTCCTTCGAAGCTTCTTAACCTGTCGATCCTCGATCGACAAAGGTTTTTCAATGAACTTCAAGCTCTCATCTATCAGCACGTCCTTATGTGACATTGCTAGCTACTCATCGGCTAGACATTTCTTCAAGTTGCAGATGTGGAATACATTATGTATTCCACTAAGCGCTTCTGGTAGATTTAACTTGTAAGCTACAGTCCCGACACATTCGATGATCTCGAATGGTCCTATGTATCTTGGGCTTAGCTTGCCCTTTTTGCCAAAACGCATCACCCTTTTCCACGGTGATACCTTGAGCAACACTTTATCACCTACCTCGAATTTTAGAGGTTTACGCCTTTTGTCCGCGTAGCTTTTCTGCCTATCCCTGGTAGCTTTGAGACGATCACGGATCTGCACGATCTTGTCCGTCGTCTCCAGGACTATATCAGGTCCTGATAGTTGGACATCTCCAACTTCCACCCAACGAACTGGCATTCTACACTTTCTCCCGTACAAAGATTCGAAAGGCGCTGCTTGAATACTCGAATGAAAGCTATTATTGTATGAAAATTCAATCAGCAGAAGATGGTCATCCCAACTCCATCCTAAATCGATAACACAAGCTCGTAGCATATCCTCAAGCATTTGAATCTTACGCTCGCTTTGCCCATCCGTTTGAGGATGATATACAGTGCTGAAATTTAATCGAGTGCTGAAAGATTGCTGAAAGCTTTCCCAAAAATGCGATGTGTATATTGTATCCCTATCAGAGATAATAGACACTAGCACTCCGTGAAGAGATACAATCTCATCCACGTACAGCTGAGCTAGCTTGTCGGAGCTGTGAGTTTCTTTAATCGGCAAGAAGTGGGCTGACTTGGTCAGCCTATCAACTATGACCCAAATAGTATCATTTTCATGCTTCGTCTTTGGTAACTTTGTGATAAAATCCATGGTTACCATTTCCCATTTCCAGGTGTGAAGTTTAGGCTGTTGAAGCAAACCTGACGGCTTTTGATGCTCTGCTTTAACTTGTGCGCACATCAGACATTTAGCTGCATAAGTGGCTATAGATTTCTTCAAACATATCCACCAATAATTTGCCTTTAAATCTTGGTACATCTTATCACTGCCAGGATGAACTGAATATTTGGAGCTATGAGCTTCTTGAAGAATCACGTCTCGAAGTCCTCCATAAATTGGAACCCAGATTCGTCCATTCATCGTAAGGATTCCATCCTTGCCATACGATAACTGTTCAGCAGTTACTCCTAACTTCTTATTAGGATAGTTAGCTTCTAATACTGCTTCCTTTTTGTGACATTTGTGTCTCTTCGACCATCAAACAAATACCAAATCAATGAAATATTGTGTTTCATACTTGGGATTTGTATAAATATGTGTATCATTTGCACATATCAATTCTTGTTCGATTTCGAGCTTTATATCGCTTTCTGGAAGGTTATACACGAACTGATGCGTAAACATAATCAGTTTAATGCAACAAACACTTCGGAACAGTGACATAGGGTTAACATACCTTAAATAACCTTTACATAACTTAGAAATAAGTTTTGGAGGGTTTGGTGTGTCGAAATCAAGTTTATTCGATCGAAGGGACTATTTGTGTCAAACTGCGAAAGTATGCCGATTCGTTCTGTAACGAACATTCCGGAACTTGATCATAAGTTAAACATTCCCTAAATATCCTTTACATAGCTTAGAAATAGGCTTTGAGGTGTTTGGTGCGCAAAAATAAACTTTCTTGATCAATAAGGACTAAAAGCGTCAAAAAGTGCATAAGTTTGCATTTTCGCGCATATCTTACGTTCTGATTATATCCGGACATCCAAAAATTTATGTAATCATTAAAATATTTTATTTTAGTGATTGGCATGATAAAATTCCATTCTTACGTTCTGATTATATCCGAACATCCAAATATTTTATTTATGTAATTTGGATCGTTTTTCGCGTCCGTTCGTGTTTCATCGTAATAAACCGAACAACGCAACCGTACGACCAAACGAACCGACATCCAGGATGTTTTTGAGCATATTTTAAGTTCCCTATACTTTAAACGTGTCAAAAATGCATCAAAAACCAAGTTTCAGGCCTGCAGGGACTAAAATTGTAATTCTGCCAAACTTGCTAGGCCTGGGGCGTAAGCCTAAGCTTATTATTATGCGGCCTGCGTCAGCAGCCCAGTCCAGAAACATTGAATCTGGCTTTTCAGCCCGTTTTTGATGGTTTTGTTCATGGGTTTTCAATACCATTTGATGGATTTGATGGTTTTTAGTGTTCCCGTTGTATTTTAAAACCTTGTGCCCACATGGAGGGTCAAGATTGAAGCACGAATTGCGAGGAACGATCCTAACGGTTGTGGGATTTCTATATAAACCCAAGCCTCTCATTCTTGCAACTCACACTTGATTCATTTTTGCTCTAAGTTGGGGTTTAACACTTCATACCTGAGCAAATTGGATCAAGATCTTCCTAGCTTGGACCCCTTGTAAGTATTCTTTCGTGCTTTTATTGCTTTTTAAGCATGAAAGTCAAACAGTGTTTGACTTTCTACTTTGACCACAAATTAGTCAACACAAAGTTCGTTCGAACTTTGCAACGTGAGCGTAATCGCGATGGTTATAGTCCCTTGTGACTATACCTACTGATTACCACGTTGATTAGGTGTAGTGACGAGTCATAGTTTCGGTCAAAATGCGTATTTATGCGTATTTTGCAACCAAACTATTCTTGGGTATCAAAACCCTTTGTTTTGATATCAAAACCTGTTTTCTAACTTAGTTAAACATATTTCAACATGTTTAACTCGTCACTTTTAATCTAGTGCTTGTATAGGGTCGTAAGTCAAGCAGTCTTGACAACCGCTTAGACTTTCGAACCCTGCCAGTTTGGTCGATCATTAGGATCCGACCAAACATATTTTGTGACCATAGTTGTATAGGGAATAACCTTCCGAGGTTATACCTTATGGTCACTTCGTTTAGTTAGTTGTATGATAGGTAGTTTATATGCCTTAGGAAAATGACCAAAATGCCCTTTTACGCATAAATTCATTTTAAGCGTATGTAATCTAATTTTTACATCTAAACTGATTAGGTAACATTATTAGGCATGTTAAGGCATGTAATAATACTTGTCATAGGACTAGTTAGGCGGTCCGAACGCATTTTACGCGAACGACGCGTTAAAGTAGCGTAAACTACCTAAACGGGTCGTAATAGGTCGTAAGCACTTAGGTTAGGTTTCGATTTAGTATGTAGGTTTTGTTAAACCATATCACATGAGTTCCAATACTCATTTGGTTTACGAAACCTCATCCTATCCGATCTTCCGATTTAGGTCCGTTTATTTACATAGTTACCCATATTAGGTGCCGATTGATTTTCGTGATCCTTCTAGCGTTGCTTGGTTGTTATTCAAAGACTTCTAGACTATCTCAAGTGAATACATAGTCCCCTCTTTTACGTTTTCAAATGTTTTGGGGTGAAACACATGTGCCTACTTGTTACTTTCATGCTTTTCATGCTTTCATAATATATACTCGCTATGTTCATTAGTACACTTATAATACATGATTTCATTATGTTTTGCTATGTATGTTCACTGAGCATACTAGCATATTAATTTTCATATATTATACTTTGTTGCATATGCTCATCCAGCATATGGACACATTGTTTTTCATTACATTTTTGTTGCATATGTTCATCCAGCATATGGACACATTGTTTTACATTTTGAACTGTTTGAACCATTTGGAACTGTTTGATCTATGTGAATTATTTGAACTGTTTGAACCATTTGGAACTGTTTAATCTATGTGAATTATTTAAACTGTTTGTGTCACACCCCTTTCTAAGGCGGAAGCACGAGGTGTGATCATGAAAGATTTTCATTGCATACGATTGGTAAACATACTACATGCTCGTAAAAATAACTTCAAATGCCAAAGGTAACATAACTGAAATCATAGTTTAAGTGTTTACATCAAAAGACAGCATATTGTTTGAAAGTTTACAACTTTATTCAAAGGTAAAACATAAGTAACATCCACGAGCAAGAGTAAGACCGTGCGCACATCCACTTTAGTTACCTGAAATACATGTGTGTTTTTGGAAAAACGTCAACATAATGTTGGTGTGAATTCATGCAGTTCTTGTATTGAACGTTTGTATACTTTGTATGAAAACATGGTATGTATCTTGTATAAATCAAGTATTTCTGTATGTATCTAGGTTGTTAATGGGTTGCAAGGCCATTAACATGTGACACGACATAGGAAGCATCCAAACCATAGGCATTTTTCTAGTTGTCGATTCACGACTGAGACACAAAAGCACTACTTGGTACTAGTTTTCACCAAGAGTGTGGCTGCCCGAAAACCCATTAGATCTAACCTTTTGTTCTGCGGTCTTAGTATGTACATGATTAATGGTGCTTATGGTACCCTATTCGTGACACGATTTCTCGTATCATTCCTTAGTTCTTGTATCCATCATACCATTTGTAACCATTGTAACATTTGTAACCATTGTAACATTTGTAACATGTATTTCACCCCCGAAGTTATAAAACTGAAAACAGTTAAAAGAAAAGGGGGGAGCATGAACTCACAACTTTGCGTTTCTTGCGCCGTAAACTTCACTGGTTTTTGCTTATCTAGCGTCGTGACCTAAACGTGTTTTATTAACGTTAGTCACTAGACTTGTATCGCACAAGTACAAGTCACCATCTTTTATGTACTTGTTCTTGTGTTAAAAATAATTTATATTTTTAACTATGTGTCTTACTTATATTATTTTCTCTAAAATAAATATAAGTATCTTGTATTTTTCACCCGAATTATGTATTTTGTCCAAAACTTCATTTCATGTTCATAACTTGTCCAAGTTATTTATTCTATCAAGTAATATATTTTCATAAATATATTTTCTTGTATTTGTCTAAGCATGTTGTATGTGTATTTTGTATTTTTACTTCTTAGGAGTATTTAGTGTATTTTCAAGTCCTAATACACTATTACATGTAATACATACTACATACACTTAGCACAAAATTTGGTGATCAATAAATATATATATTTTTCTCAAAAATATACATATTTAATATCAATTTTAATCTAGAAGAAATTATCATTTCTTAACACAAAAGTTAGGGAAACCTCGGTAAATATTTTTAGATACATTTTTAGGGAATAAGTTTCTCAAAAACTTATATTTTTCTAAGTGTCAAAATTTATAAAAATTTTGACATAGTTTCCCCTAAAAATGGAGGTTTCCCATGTTTTCAAAACATTTGTTTATTTTCTTTTAAATCATCATCAACATCAACAACACAATCAACACTTTCCGAGTGTCAAAATCAAGTAAATTTCACTACATCATGAACTTGAAGTTTTTGTAAAAACTTGTAGTAACTTACCATGTTATTTAGTAGGTTTAGTTACCCTTAAAAAGATGGTTGTTTGTTTGTAAATCTCATTCTTGAAGGAGTTAGTCATTTACAGCTTGTAAGATGATTTTTCTAAAAATATTTCTTTCGTATTTTTCTTGTTTCATAAGTGTTTATACACTTGTTTTTCTACTAAAAATAGTGTAGGTTTAAGTAAAAGCCAAGATCTTCTAAAAATCATATTTTAAACTTGGTTTTCTTGGAAAATCATTCATAAATCTTGGATTTGTAAGTTTACTAGCTCATTTTGTTTATTACTTTTCAATAAATCATTTTGTTTTCAAGTTCATGTCTATGTATAAGGATGATCTTCTTGCGTTAACACATAGTCATCCTATAACTTGCTAGATCAAGTGTTCAATCACAATCTAGCAAGCTCCATGTAATGATCAACATCAATATTTCTAGTAATCAACAAGCAAACATCATTCATGTACTAAACAACATCATTTCAACAAGATTTCATCATATTTCATCTTATGTTTCAAGATTCAAGTTTATGTCTTTTATGGTTCTAGTGATTTTCATCATAATATATCTTTTAACCAATTAAAATGGAAGTAAACAAGGTTAATAAGAATCTTACTACTAGCTTCAAGCTAGGGAAGAACAATAAAGAAAATGGAGTGGATAAAAGCTTGTGATGGAGGTTCTTCAAGATCCGAGTCCACCAAACCTTCTAATACGACTTCTTACACCTTGAGTACTCTTGAGAATGGATGAACTTGGAAAGAAAATGGTGATGGTGGGGAGGGGATTCTCATCCGTGAGCTTTAGAGGAGGGAGGAAGAGTGTTGTGAAGTGACGATGATGAAGAGTTTAAGTGTACTTATAACCAAAATCTCTAATATCCAATGGTTTATATGTCTAGGAAGTACATAACAAAATCACATCATATCCAAGAGGAGATTTAGGAAGATTTAGGAGATTATGTATTATCTTGTGGTGGGGCCACCATCATGGACCGAAAATATCATATAGGGGGGGGGGGTTAATTGTAAGTTAAATGGTAAGTGTAGGTAATAAGTTGGAGGTTAAATGTAAAAGTCTAGTGTTTAATGTGTAGGATGCTTTATGTAGTATGTTAAGGTGTTCGGGTGTGACAACCCGAGTTTTCAAGGTTCCTACTCGACTTAACCTAGTACTTGTATGCAAAGTGTTGTGATTATATTTATATTTGGTGTGCATTATAAGTGTGTTGTATATAGATTGTTGTGTTAATAACATGCTTAGTATGAATGTTGTGTTTGCATAATTAAGAGCTATAGCCGAAAACACCCACACACCCCATGAAAACACACACCTCACGAAAACACTTCATGTGTTTTCGTCCACATGTGGTCAACGAAAACAGGTTGGGCTTTGGCCCAGTAGTAATCGGTTTTATATATCTTATTCCCCACTTCACGTGAAATTCTAATCACCAAAACCGAAACCCTAGAGTCCTTTTCCTGTGCGACGGCAACTACCAGTTTCAAGTTTTCCCTTTCGATCAAGTTAGTGGTCGATAACATAAACGTGAAATTCTAATCACCAAAACCGAAACCCTAGGGTAATGATGATGAGCACATGATTGGAATTGATTTGTATATTAAGGTTCCATATATTAAACATGATTGGTCGATAACATAAACTGAATGGATGGATTGGATGTTTCTGTCTTGTATCTGGTAGAATAGATCTGATGTTGTGAAGATTATCTATGTTTGATTGATATTGATTAATGAATGGTCTGCTGATTGATTATGGTCTTGGTCTCACAATGATTGGGTAGTTTATATGTTACATATCATGATTTGATTAAATGATTTCATCGATAACTGATCATGCAACTGTGAGTGATGTTTAGGGTTAGTACGTAACTGATGTGTTGATGATGATGATGTACCCTACGAAATCAAGAGCAAATGAAAACAGTGTTTTCATCAAAACCCAAGCCTGACGAAATCACTTTGGGATTTCGGCACCCTAGTGATTTCGCCAATTAGTGTTTTCGCCAAAAAGGGTTTTCGGCTAATGATCTGTACTAGTATGTCAAGTCTGTTACTTGTTAACTCTGTTAGTTTGATATCTGTTAGTCTGTTAACTCTATTAGTTCGTTAACTCTGTTAAGTGGTTAACTCTGTTAAGTTGTAAACGATGTTAGTTTATTAACTCTGTTAGTTGTTAATTCTGTTTAGCCTGTTAATACTGTTAAGTATGTTATATTAACTATGCTATGTATACCAACTATGTTATGTATGTTAAGTCTGTTTAGTTTATTAACTTGGTTAAATATGTTAACCTTGGTAAACCAGTTAACCCTGTCAAGCATGCTAATGAATAACCATGTTATAGCAAACTGTGAAAGACACTTATGTGAAGCATGAATGTTATGAAAGTGACTATCTGTTTACGTGGTACATGATGTTAACTGCCAAGCACTATGTGATGTTGGATTTGCATGCGAGTCATTACGAACTTGAACTGATTGAATATACGTGCGTACTATAGGTCGTGATTGATTATTTGTGAGCGTGTATTTCTTTAGCATACCGAGCAAACCAAGGTGAGTTCACACTCTTTCCAAGGCATGGGATTCCCAAGGGTTGGGAATGGGAATGAATAACTACTCGTACTATCATTACTATTAAACTACTTTTTACTGTCCTCGGATTGAAGGGCACGTACGTAAAACCTACATACACAACGGTAACTACAAACTTGTGTATTCCCCATACAACAGGATACGTACGACTATAAGACCATCAACTCTATCACTTTAAGTCCCTCATTTATCGACTTAATCGCCGAGGCCTATGGCGAGTGGGTCATTAGTTAATAGCGCTATTAGGTTTAACAAACCTCACACCGTGCCAGTCGGACGGGCGTGTACTAATGGACAATGGGCAAAGGGTCAATGCTGATAGACATTGACTTAGGGCACCTCTTACATTTTCGTAGCAGTCGATACGTGTGGTCTAGTAACACATGGGAAGCCCCCACTAATCTTCGCAAACATGTCTGGGAGACCGCGATACTAATTAAAACGATACATGGGTTACAAACGAACATACGATTTACGAAACGAATACTATTACTAAACAACCCACTGTGAACTCGCTCAACTTTGTTGTTGATTCGTTGTTACATGCCTTGCAGGTCGTTAGGTACTCATGGAGCTTGCACAGGGAGGCGCGGTCGTTGTGGGACATGGCAGTGTGTGCCATGTTAAAAACATTACTTTATTTCGTACTTAATACTTACTTTGGGTTTTACAATTATGCTTCCGCTAAACACTTAACTATGCTTTGGTTTTGAACACCTTTCATATTGTTTGGATGAATTATTTTTACTACGTACATTGTTCAATATGATTGGTGGCTTGATCCTGGTCAGTCACGCCTCCAAGCGGTGATACTTCGTGTGTGGATTTTGGGGGTGTGACAGATTGGTATCAGAGCCATTGATTATAGTGAACTTGGTTTTAATAAGGGAAATTTTTTTGTTAAAACCAGACTATAACCTGTACAGTGCTCAACGATCCACAACGACGCCTCGCTCCACGTGCAAGACTTGACATTCTAGGTGATACGATTTATGTTTACATTGCCTACTTGCTAGATTACATAGAAATTTGTTCATGGTATGCTTAGATAAACGTAACAACTGTTGATAGAAACACATGTGTGCTTACTTTCTTCTGTCATCGCACTTTCGCGAACCTTTCTCACTCATGTTTCCTTTGATATGAAGATCATGAGTGGACGCGTTAACTTAACTCAAGCCCAGTTGGCGGCTTTGATCACTGAACAAGTTACTGCAGCACTCGCAGCTGCCCAGGCTGGAGGTATAACCTGCCATCACAATTTACCCTAGGATCTTTAGATCCTACTCTCGTAACCCAACACTTGTGCTTAATTTTGTTTACTCTTACGCACACAACAAGTCAACACGCTCAGCCACCTGTGTGCACCTTCAAGACTTTTATGGACTGTCGTCCTACTACTTTCAGTGGCACTGAAGGGGCCGTTGGACTCCTCCACTGGTTCGAGAAGATCGAGTCAGTCTTCGAAATGTGTGAATGCCCCGAGGCTCGTAGGGTGAAATATGCCACTGGTACTCTCGAAGGCACTGCGCTAACTTGGTGGAAGGCGCAAGTTCAGATGTTGGGGCTAGCGGCTGCTAATGCCACCCCATGGAATGATTTTAAGGAACTGATCAAGCGAGAATACTGTAACCGTGATGACATCCACAAACTGGAAGTGGAGTTCTTTAACTTGAAAATGACGGGGTCAGAGATAGAGGCGTATACGAAGTGATCTAACGAACTGGCAATCTTGTGTCCAACTATGGTGGATCCTCCCATCAAGCGCATTGAGCTGTACCTCAAAGGCTTAGTACCAGAGATTCAAAGCCATGTGACTGCTGCTAACCTTGCCACTATTCAGGATGTTACCCGTCTTGCTCATCGTCTCACAGACCAGGCAGTGGAACAGAACAGGCTGCTTAAACGTATCGGTGCTACTACTACTACTTCTGCTACTCCTAGTGACAACACGCGAAAATGGGATGGAACCTCCAGCAAGGGTTCGACTCCGGTTCAGTCCCAGGCACAGCAGCGAAAGATCGATGACTACCAAAGTCCTGGTCAGCAATCTTCTGGTAGTCAAGGGCAGGGTGGATATCGAGGAAATCACCCAAAGTGCAACAGATGCAACAGGCACCACAGTGGTCAGTGCAACAGGGGTCGTTGCCAGAGGTGTCTCAAGATGGGTCATGAAGCTAAGGATTGCAAGAGCTCGCGACCTGCGAATCAGAACCAACAACAACAACCACCAGCTCCACAGAACCAGCAGCGACAGCGAGGTAACAGGGGATGCTTTCAGTGTGGTGCTGAAGGCCACTTCAAGCGGGACTGCCCCTAGTTAAATCAAAATCCGAACAACGACAATAACAACAATAATCAGGGCAATGGGAACAACAACGGGGGAAACAATGATGGAAAAAATGGTGCCAGGGGTCGAGTGTTCGTGCTGGGTCAGGGTGACGCAAGGAATGATCCTAACGTGGTGATGGGTAAGTTCCTTCTCGACGACTTTTATGTTACTGTCTTATTTGATTCGGGTGCCGATACCAGTTATGTGTCTCTAAAAGTTAGTCAAATGCTTAAACGCACACCAACTCCCTTAAACACCAAGCATGTTGTAGAGTTAGCAAACGGTAAGAGTGTAGAAGCCACACACGTAGTTAAAGATTGTAAGCTCGTCCTAGCTGGGCAGACCTTCTCCATCAATCTCATTCTTATAGTTCTGGGTAGTTTTGACATCGTCAACGGTATGGATTGGTTATCCCAACAGCAAGCAGAGATCCTATGCAAAGAGAAGATTGTTCGTATTCCCCGTTCTGGCAAAGAACCTCTAGAAATTCAAGGCGATAAGAGTGGTGCTGTAGTGGGCATCATCTCCTTTCTTAAGGCCCAGAAGTGTTTGCGAAAGGGCCACACCGCTATCTTAGCACTTGTTACTGACGCATCAATGAAAGAGAAGAAGATAGAGGATATTCCAGTAGTACGCGACTTTCCTCAAGTGTTTCCTGAAGATTTACCTGGGCTACCGCCTCATCGCCAGGTCGAATTCCAAATCGAGCTAGCTCCTGGAGCAGCACCCATAGCTCGAGCACCTTATCGCTTAGCTCCAACCGAACTGGAAGAACTGTCTAAACAATTACAAGAACTCTTGGAAAAGGGTTTCATTCGTCCTAGCTCTTCGCCCTGGGGAGCTCCAGTATTATTTGTGAAGAAGAAAGACGGTACCTTCCGCATGTGCATAGATTATCGCGAACTGAACCAGGTGACCGTGAAGAATCGCTATCCTCTCCCACGCATTGACGACTTGTTCGATCAGCTGCAAGGGTCGAGCTACTATTCAAAGATTGATCTGAGGTCAGGCTACCATCAACTGAGAGTCCGGGACGAGGACGTCTCCAAAACAGCATTCAGAACACGCTACGGCCATTACGAGTTTCTGGTCATGCCATTCGGGTTAACAAACGCGCCTGCAGTCTTCATGGATCTTATGAACAGAGTGTGCAAGCCTTACTTGGATAAGTTCGTGATTGTATTCATCGACGACATTTTGATCTACTCTAAGAGTCAGGAGGAACACGAGCAGCATCTACGACTTATTTTGGAACTACTTCGAGCAGAACAGCTGTACGCCAAGTTTTCAAAATGCGACTTCTGGCTTCGCGAAGTCCACTTTTTAGGCCACGTGGTAAACAAGGATGGGATTCATGTTGATCCATCTAAGGTAGACTCGATTAAGAACTGGCCTGCACCCCGTACACCAACAGAAATCTGCCAATTCTTGGGTTTGGCGGGCTACTATAGAAGGTTCATCAAAGACTTCTCCAAGATTTCACAACCCCTCACCTCATTAACTCAGAAAGGCGTTATCTATCGTTGGGGTAATACACAGGAAACAGCATTTCAGCACTTAAAGGATAGACTTTGTAGCGCACCTATTCTTTCATTGCTAGAGGGCACAGAAGATTTCGTGGTTTATTGTGACGCGTCAATTCAGGGTCTTGGTTGTGTTTTGATGCAACGGGATAAAGTCATTGCTTACGCCTCGCGCCAACTTAAAATTCATGAAAGGAATTACACTACACACGATTTAGAGCTGGGAGCTGTTGTTTTCGCACTCAAGATATGGAGACATTACCTGTACGGTACCAAGTGCACCATCTACACCGATCACAGGAGTCTCGAGCATATCTTCAAGCAAAAGGAATTGAACATGCGACAACGTCGATGGGTCGAGAAATTGAATGATTACGAGTGTGCCATCAATTACCATCCGGGCAAGGCAAATGTCGTGGCCGACGCCCTCAGTCGAAAGGATACTACACCTAGACGCGTACGTGCTTTACAACTCACCATCCAATCTAGTCTTCCTGCACAGATACGAGATGCTCAGGTAGAAGCATTGAAACCAGAAAACGTCAGGGCTGAAGCCCTACGCGACTCAAGGAAACGGTTAGAACAAAAGGAAGACGGTGCCTACTACGTGACAGGACGTATCTGGGTCCCACACTATGGAAACTTACGCGAGCTTGTGATGGATGAAGCGCATAAGTCTCGTTACTCGGTACATCCTGGTTCGGATAAGATGTACCACGACTTGAGAACTACGTATTGGTGGCCTAGCATGAAAGCTCACATAGCAACTTACGTTAGCAAATGTTTGACTTGTGCGAGAGTCAAGACTGAATACCAGAAACCATCAGGCCTACTCCAACAACCAGAGATTCCACAATGGAAATGGGAGCAAATTTCCATGGATTTTGTTACTGGCCTGCCTAGATCTCAACGTGGGAATGATACCATTTGGGTGATCGTGGATCGACTCACAAAGTCTGCACACTTTTTGGCTATTAAGGAAACGGATAAGTTCTCCACTCTAGCAGACGTCTACCTTAAAGAAGTTGTCTCGAGGCACGGGGTGCCAACCTCTATTATTTCCGATCGTGATGCACGTTTCACTTCAGAACTTTGGCAAGCGATGCACAAATCTTTTGGCTCACGATTAGACATGAGCACAGCTTACCATCCGCAAACAGATGGGCAGTCTGAACGCACCATCCAAACTCTAGAAGACATGCTTCGCGCATGTGTAATCGATTTCGGCAACGGATGGGAAAAACACCTCCCGTTAGTGGAGTTTTCGTATAACAACAGTTACCACACCAGCTTTCAAGCCGCTCCATTTGAGGCATTGTACGGGCGTAAATGCCGATCACCTCTTTGTTGGGCAGAGGTGGGTGATAGTCAGATCACAGGTCCAGAACTTGTAGTAGACACAACAGAAAGGATTGCTCAGATACGACAACACATGGCGGCAGCTCGCGACCGTCAGAAAGCCTACGCTGATGAGCGTCGGAAACCTATAGAATTCCAGGTCGGGGACCGGATTCTGCTCAAAGTTTCACCCTAGAAGGGTGTGATTCGTTTTGGCAAACGGGGCAGGCTCAATCCGCGATATGTCGGACCGTTCGAAATCATTGAGAAAATAGGCAAAGTGGCCTACAAACTAAACCTACCAACAGAACTCAGTGCAGTTCACAACGTTTTCCACGTGTCAAATCTGAAGAAGTGTCTGTCAGATGAGACCCTCATAGTTCCTTTGAAGGAGCTCACTATCGACGATCAGTTGCGATTCGTCGAGGAACCAGTTGAAATCATGGACCGGGACGTTAAGGTACTCAAGCACACCAGAATACCTCTTGTTCGAGTTCGTTGGAACTCCCGTCGTGGCCCAGAGTTTACCTGGGAACGAGAAGATCAAATGAAACTGAATTATCCCCAGTTGTTCGGAACCAGTGCAACCACTACTGAGGCTGAAGCTACTACAGACTTTCGGGATGAAATTCCAAATCAACGGGGGGATGATGTGACACCCCAGGAAAACCAGTAAACTACACAACACAACTAGCTTCCTCAGTAACCGCGTGCTAAATTTCGGGACGAAATTTCTTTCAAGTTGGGGATAATGTGACAACCCGAGTTTTTAAGGTTCCTACTCGACTTAACCTAGTACTTGTTTGCAAAGTGTTGTGATTATATTTATATTTGGTGTGCATTATAAGTGTGTTGTATATAGATTGTTGTGTTAATAACATGCTTAGTATGAATGTTGTGTTTGCATAATTAAGAGCTATAGCCGAAAACACCCACACACCCCATGAAAACACACACCTCACGAAAATACTTCATGTGTTTTCGTCCACATGTGGTCAACGAAAACAGGTTGGGCTTTGGCCCAGTAGTAATCGGTTTTATATATCTTATTCCCCACTTCACGTGAAATTCTAATCACCAAAACCGAAACCCTAGAGTCCTTTTCCTGTGCGACGGCAACTACCAGTTTCAAGTTTTCCCTTTCGATCAAGTTAGTGGTCTTTTTATATCGGTTAGTTGCACTGTCCTTTGAGTCATGCATGATTTGATCACGTGTCTGTATGTATATGTTAATTGAATAATGATGTTGTGTAATTATGTCATGCTTTCCTATGAATGATGTAATGATTTTATACGATTTTGATTGCACAATGATTTGGTAATATGATTTCATGTATTAACAGTTAGTGGGTAATGATGATGAGCACATGATTGGAATTGATTTGTATATTAAGGTTCCATATATTAAACATGATTGGTCGATAACATAAACTGAATGGATGGATTGGATGTTTCTGTCTTGTATCTGGTAGAATAGATCTGATGTTGTGAAGATTATCTATGTTTGATTGATATTGATTAATGAATGGTCTGCTGATTGATTATGGTCTTGGTCTCACAATGATTGGGTAGTTTATATGTTACATATCATGATTTGATTAAATGATTTCATCGATAACTGATCATGCAACTGTGAGTGATGTTTAGGGTTAGTACGTAACTGATGTGTTGATGATGATGATGTACCCTACGAAATCAAGAGCAAATGAAAACAGTGTTTTCATCAAAACCCAAGCCTGACGAAATCACTTTGGGATTTCGGCACCCTAGTGATTTCGCCAATTAGTGTTTTTGCCAAAAAGGGTTTTCGGCTAATGATCTGTACTAGTATGTCAAGTCTGTTACTTGTTAACTCTGTTAGTTTGATATCTGTTAGTCTGTTAACTCTATTAGTTCGTTAACTCTGTTAAGTGGTTAACTCTGTTAAGTTGTAAACGATGTTAGTTTATTAACTCTGTTAGTTGTTAATTCTGTTTAGCCTGTTAATACTGTTAAGTATGTTATATTAACTATGCTATGTATACCAACTATGTTATGTATGTTAAGTCTGTTTAGTTTATTAACTTGGTTAAATATGTTAACCTTGGTAAACCAGTTAACCCTGTCAAGCATGCTAATGAATAACCATGTTATAGCAAACTGTGAAAGACACTTATGTGAAGCATGAATGTTATGAAAGTGACTATCTGTTTACGTGGTACATGATGTTAACTGCCAAGCACTATGTGATGTTGGATTTGCATGCGAGTCATTACGAACTTGAACTGATTGAATATACGTGCGTACTATAGGTCGTGATTGATTATTTGTGAGCGTGTATTTCTTTAGCATACCGAGCAAACCAAGGTGAGTTCACACTCTTTCCAAGGCATGGGATTCCCAAGGGTTGGGAATGGGAATGAATAACTACTCGTACTATCATTACTATTAAACTACTTTTTACTGTCCTCGGATTGAAGGGCACGTACGTAAAACCTACATACACAACGGTAACTACGAACTTGCGTATTCCCCATACAACAGGATACGTACGACTATAAGACCATCAACTCTATCACTTTAAGTCCCTCATTTATCGACTTAATCGCCGAGGCCTATGGCGAGCGGGTCATTAGTTAATAGCGCTATTAGGTTTAACAAACCTCACACCATGCCAGTCGAACGGGCGTGTACTAATGGACTATGGGCAAAGGGTCAATGCTGATAGACATTGACTTAGGGCACCTCTTACATTTTTGTAGCTGTCGATACGCGTGGTCTAGTAACACATGGGAAGCTCCCACTAATCTTCGCAAACATGTCTGGGAGACCGCGATACTAATTAAAACGATACATGGGTTACAAACGAACATACGATTTACGAAACGAATACTATTACTAAACAACCCACTGTGAACTCGCTCGACTTTGTTGTTGATTCGTTGCTACATGCCTTGCAGGTCGTTAGGTACTCATGGAGCTTGCACAGGGAGGCGCGGTCGTTGTGGGACATGGCGGTGTGTGCCATGTTAAAAACATTACTTTATTTCGTACTTAATACTTACTTTGGGTTTTACAATTATGCTTCCACTAAACACTTAACTATGCTTTCGTTTTGAACACCTTTCATATTGTTTGGATGAATTATTTTTACTACGTACATTGTTCAATATGATTGGTGGCTTGATCCTGGTCAGTCACGCCTCCAAGCGGTGATACTCCGCGTGTGGATTTTGGGGGTGTGACATCGGGAACCATAACTAGCTCAGAAAAAGTAAAACAATGTTTTTAGCAATATTTTAGTGTTCCGGGTAATGTCCGGTTGTTCGGTTAGATACCGGTTCGTTAAAGTGCTAAATTGCACCGTTTAGTGTCCTTTATGTCCCCTTTTGTGATACTTTCAACTCCCGACACTTAGGAAAGTATTCTGGATCAATTAGTCATCTTTTTACATGGTACAATCTTGTTACAATGCTAAATTTTGCTGAAATATGTGAAATTCAGCATTTAGAGTGTGTTTCGGGTGCTTTTTAGTGCGTACTCTAGCTTTCGGAAGGTCTATATGTTAACCCTTGTATGTGCTCTTGGGTTTTAATGTATTCTTGACGTTGGACCTACACCTAGGCCCCAATTCTATTGTCTAACTGCTTTCTGCAGAATTGTTGACACAATGTGTCTTACCGGTGAGTTTACTAGTATTTCTGACGCAACGCTGTTCATTAATGCATAAAGCAATATTTGTAGTATAAAACGTGCACGAATTCACTTGTATAGTATGAAATAAGACAATGTTGACATTTAAGCACATAATTACAGTCATTAAATAATAGTTAAAGTGTACGGAAATTACCGGTTTCGTGCCAGTTGTCACAGTCTCCCCCCGTTAAAAGAATTTCGTCCCAAAATTCAGGCTGATCTGTCTCTCGCAGGAGTTTTCTTGAACAGGTGGGGGTACTTTCTTTAAACTGGTCTTCACGTTCCCACGTGTACTCGGGTCCGTGCTTAGAGTTCCAACGTACTTTGACAAGTTTGACACTGCTCCTTCTGGTCTTGTTGACTTTCCAGTCGGTAACCTCAACGGGTTGTTCTGTAAATCGGAGGGTGTCGTCAATATGCACTTCATCCGCAGGGATGATCACTGTGTCTTGTGTTGGACTCTTCTTGAGGTTGGATACATGGAACGTATCATGTACTCCGTTAAGTTCTTCCGGTAATTCCAACTTGTATGCCACGGTACCAATTCTTTCCAAGATCTTGAATGGTCCGATGTATCGGGGATTCAGCTTTCCACGCTTTCCAAATCTTACTACGCCCTTCCAAGGTGAGACCTTTAACAAAACTTTGTCTCCCACCTCGAATTCTAATGGTTTTCGTCTTCGATCAGCGTAGCTCTTTTGTCGAACTCGAGCCGCTTTAATGCGCTCTCGGATCTGCATAATCTTGTCGGTTGTCTCTTGTACAAGTTCAGGACCAACCATATGTTTGTCTCCAGCGTCTGCCCAACATAAGGGCGAGCGGCACTTGCGGCCATATAGAGCTTCGAATGGTGCGGCTTTTATGCTCGTATGGTAACTGTTATTGTAGGAAAACTCAACTAAAGGTAGGTGAGTATCCCAGCTGCCGCCTAGGTCCATAACACATGCGCGATGCATATCTTCTAGCGTTTGTATAGTTCGTTCGCTCTGGCCGTCTGTTTGCGGATGAAAGGTCGTGCTTAGATCTAATTGAGATCCAAAGGCTTCCTGAAAGGATTGCCAGATTCTTGAGACAAAGCGTCCATCTCTGTGTGAAATGATTGAGATAGGCAGTCCATGACGTGCCACGATTTCTTTTAAGTATATCTCAGCAAGCTTTCCAGTGCTATCCTTCTCTCGGATTGGTAGGAAATGCGCAGATTTCGTCAATTGATCGACTATCACCCATATCATATTGTGCCCTCTAGGGGTCCTGGGTAATTTGGTTATGAAGTCCATCGAGATTTGCTCCCACTTCTACATGGGTACCTCTGGTTGTTGCAGTAGACCGGACGGTTTCTGATATCCAGCCTTAACCTTAGCACAGGTTAGGCACTTTCCAACATAAATAGCAACATCGCTTTTAAGTCTCGGCCACCAATAGTAGTCTTTCAAGTCTCGATACATTTTGTCCGATCCTGGATGGATCGAGTATCTCGATTTGTGAGCTTCATTAAGGATGACTTCTCGCATACCGCCATAGAGCGGAACCCAAATGCGCTTCTTAAAGTGTAAGGTTCCCTCTTTGTTTGGCACCATATTCTTTAGCATACCTCGGAGGTATTCAGCTTTACGATTTTCCATCTTAAGGGCTTCTTGTTGCGCGTCACGAATGCGTGCTGTGAGGTTCGTTTGAATAGTCATTTCCAATGCTCGAACCCTTAGGGTCTTAACCCTTTCTTTTCGGCTTAACGCGTCTGCTACAACGTTTGCCTTTCCATGATGGTACTTAATTTCACAGTCATAATCGTTCAGCAGCTCAACCCATCATCGCTGACGCATGTTTAATTCCTTCTGATCAAATATGTGTTGTAAGCTTTTGTGATCTGTGAAGATTGTACATCGAGTACCATATAAATAATGTCGCCGGATCTTCAAGGCGAATACCACTGCGCCTAGCTCCAGGTCATGAGTGGTATAATTCCTTTCATGCACTTTCAGTTGTCTTGAAGCGTAAGCGATGACTTTTTGGCGTTGCGTGAGCACGCAACCCAAAACTTGGCGCGAAGCGTCGTAGTATACCACGAAGTTTTCGGTGCCTTCGGGTAAGGATAGTATTGGTGCATCGCATAGCTTATTTTTATGCAGTTGGAAGGCTTCTTCCTGCTTGTCACCCCAGTCGTACTTCTTGTCTTTCTGCGTAAGGGTGGTTAGCGGTTGAGCTATCTTTGAGAAATTCTCAATAAATCGTCGGTAATAGCCCGCTAAGCCCAAAAATTGTCGAACTTCAGTTGGGGTTTTGGTGGCTTCCCAATTCTTTATTGCTTCTATCTTGGATGGGTCTACATGAATGCCCTTCTCGTTCACAACGTGACCAAGAAACTGTACTTCAAGAATCCAAAATTCGCACTTGGTGAATTTCGCATAAAGTTTCTCTTTCTTCAGCAGTTCCAAAATGGTTCTGAGGTGTTGCTCGTGCTCTCCTTTCGTTCGTGAGTAAATCAGGATATCATCGATAAATACAATCACGAATTTATCGAGATATGGTTTGCATATGCGGTTCATCAGATCCATAAATACCGCTGGCGCGTTCGTCAGTCCGAATGGCATCACAAGAAACTCGTAATGCCCATAACGTGTTCTGAATGCAGTCTTTGGTACGCTTTCCTCTTGGATTCTTAATTGATGGTATCCAGATCGAAGATCGATCTTGGAATAGTAGCTCGATCCTTGCAATTGATCAAATAAGTCATCAATCCTCGGTAGTGGGTACCGATTCTTGATTGTGAGCTTGTTTAGTTCTCTGTAATCGATACACATACGCAGTGTTCCATCCTTCTTCTTTACAAACAATACTGGAGCTCCCCAAGGTGAGAAGCTTGGCCTTATGAATCCTTTATCCAACAACTCCTGAAGTTGTGTAGATAATTCTTGCATCTTGGATGGTGCAAGTCGATAGGGTGCCTTGGCTACAGGAGCGGCTCCTGAAACCAAGTCTATATGAAATTCGACTTGTCATTGAGGAGGTAGTCCTGGTAGGTCTTCGGGAAAAACATCAAGGAATTCCTTCACTACAGGAATGTCTTCGAGTTTCGGCTCCTCAGCCTTCTTATCTACAACGTGCGCTAGGAAAGCAACACATCCTTTCCTTAAGCACTTATGTGCCTTCATACAACTGATAATTCGCAGAGGCGCGTCTCGCTTTTCTCCACGCACGGTGAGAGTTTCATCATTCGCCAGAGGGATGCGAATGTTTTTCTCGTGGCAAACAACTTCAGCCTTGTTCTTGGACAACCAGTCCATTCCGACCACTACATCGAAGCTACCCAATTGAATAGGTAAGAGATCGATGCTAAATCTTTGCTCACCGAGGTCTAAGGTACAACCTCTAACAACTTCGCCTGATTCAACAAGTTTACCATTGGCTAGCTCTATGGAATAAGGAATATCTAATCTACTAGATTCTATTCCAAGCATGCGTTTAAATTCCACAGACATGAAGCTATAATCGGCACCAGTGTCAAATAATATGGATGCAAAGTGATTGTTAACGAGAAACGTACTGGTGACCACATTAGCGTCCTCGCGTGCGTTCCTTGCTCCAATCACAAATGCTCGAGCCTGAGCATTGTTTCCCCTTGGGCAATCTTTTATGAAATGATCCTTGCTTCCACAACTAAAGCATCCTTGGTTTTGCCCAGCTCCATTCCCATTCCGGTTACCATTGCCATTTCCATTTCCACCATTTCTATTACCGGCACCGTTGCGGTTTCCATTCTCGTTCTTTCCTTTTCCCCAACAATCCTCAGTATGGTGACCCAGTTTTCCACACTTGTCGCATTTTGGAATGCGACAAGCTCCTTCGTGATGACGCTTGCACTGGTTGCAGGTGGGCAGAGTGCCCAAGTATCTTTTGGTAGGAGCGTCATTCATGGTTGCAAGAGCTTTCGCCTCCTGAGGCGGGTTGGGGTCACGCTTCTTGTTGTTGGAACCCTTGTTATTGCGTGTTGCTTGATTCAGGTTCGCATGCTTCCTTTTCTTGTCACCAGATGACTCAGCATGCGTCTCGGTCTTTTCAGTTGGGTTCAGTGATAACTTCTTCATACGAACAGCATCTTCAGTAAGGCTGACAGCCAGAGTTACAGCCTCGGTGATCGTTTGAGGTTTGGCCGAAGTTACCATGCTGCGAAATTCTGAGGCCAATCCCCAAATGTAGCGTTCAACGCGCTTAAATTCGGGAGTCACTATGTAGGGGATCACTCTTGACAAGTCGTGGAACCTTCGAGTATAACCAGTAATATCAGCACCTTCCATGGTCAAGTGCCAGAATTCAGTCTCCAACCTTTGGAGTTCGGCACGGGAGTAATACTTCTCTATCATTCGTTCCTTTAGCTCATCCCACGTCATGCCGTACGCAGCATCATCACCCAGAGTCTAGACTTGCAAATTCCACCAAGTCAAGGCTTCATCAACAAACAACCCCGTAGCAAAAGTGACTTGCTGATCCGCGGTACACTTACTCATGCGGATAGTGGCATCAGTCTTCTTCGTCCATCGTACATAAGCCACTGCACCTCCAGTGCCGTCGTAGTTCAGTGGTTTGCAGTCGAGAAACTGCTTGAAAGTGCAGCCCTGAGCTGCGTTTCCTCCAGATGAATCTCCATTCCCATTGCGTCTTGCATTGCTTGGTCCTCCACTTTGTTCGGTGCGGTTTGCCTTATATTGAGCGATAGCTGCGGAGATCCTTTCTTCCAGTAGGGCGTTAAGCTCTTCAGCAGTTCTTGGCAGTGGGGGAGGAGGAGGTTGATCAGAATCTCGATTGTTCACAATTCTCCTAGGTGCCATGTTCTGAAAGAACATCACATAATAGGGTTAGACATTTGTTTGATATTGTCATACGAGACAGTAGTAGTATATATACACAAGCATATACCACATAAGTGATATCAAACAATTATTACTCCAGCAGAGTATTTAATAGGCTGGGGGAGGGGTGTTCACGTTTGACCTTTTCTTGCACTGAGGGAATCTATACGTGACAAGACTTGTTGTGGTTTCTGTGCACTAAATCCCATAATTATGTATGCATCCATAATTACGTAACTCCTTGCACGGTCCGCACAGTTCGTTTCATCCTCGTATCTCTTCCTTCAGATAGGCCACTACTTTTAGGTAAAGTCACGAGTACCTAAGATACTCTATTTCTAGCATATGTAAATATCAATTATCACACATAATCGCAAGTAATTCTTAATCAAAGACAAGTGCTACTCCAGTGCACCCTAAGTTTCGTAGTGTCTTTTCTTGACTCTTTGGAAATAGTTTCAGGTAGTGGTTGTCGCGGAACATTTTATGCAATGAAAATTTTTTGAAAAATTGTTTTCGTGAAAGGATCCTTAAGATTGTAGACTAGACTCGAGAAGGAATCCTGGTTCACTACAATCGCAGCTCTGATACTAATCTGTCACACCCCTTTCTAAGGCGGAAGCACGAGGTGTGATCATGAAAGGTTTTCATTGCATACGATTGGTAAACATACTACATGCTCGTAAAAATAACTTCAAATGCCAAACGTTACATAACTGAAATCATAGTTTAAGTGTTTACATCAAAAGACAGCATATTGTCTGAAAGTTTACAACTTTATTCAAAGGTAAAACATAAGCAACATCCACGAGCAACAGTAAGACCGTGCGCACATCCACTTTAGTTACCTGAAATACATGTGGGTTTTTGGAAAAACGTCAACATAATGTTGGTGTGAATTCATGCAGTTCTTGTATTGAACGTTTGTATACTTTGTATGAAAACATGGTATGTATCTTGTATAAATCAAGTATTTCTGTATGTATCTAGGTTGTTAATGGGTTGCAAGGCCATTAACATGTGATACGACATAGGAAGCATCCAAACCATAGGCATTTTTCTAGTTGTCGATTCACGACTGAGACACAAAAGCACTACTTGGTACTAGTTTTCACCAAGAGTGTGGCTGCCCGAAAACCCATTAGATCTAACCTTTTGTTCTGCGGTCTTAGTATGTACACGATTAATGGTGCTTATGGTACCCTATTCGTGACACGATTTCTCGTATCATTCCTTAGTTCTTGTATCCATCATACCATTTGTAACCATTGTAACCATTGTAACATTTGTAACATGTATTTCACCCCCGAAGTTATAAAACTGAAAACAGTTAAAAGAAAAAGGGGGAGCATGAACTCACAACTTTGTGTTTCTTACGCCGTAAACTTCACCGGTTTTTGCTTATCTATCGTCGTGACCTAAACGTGTTTTATTAACGTTAGTCACTATACTTGTATCGCACAAGTACAAGTCACCATCTTTTATGTACTTGTTCTTGTGTTAAAAATAATTTATATTTTTAACTATGTGTCTTACTTATATTATTTTCTCTAAAATAAATATAAGTATCTTGTATTTTTCACCCGAATTATGTATTTTGTCCAAAACTTCATTTCATGTTCATAACTTGTCCAAGTTATTTATTCTATCAAGTAATATATTTTCATAAATATATTTTCTTGTATTTGTCTAAGCATGTTGTATGTGTATTTTGTATTTTTACTTCTTAGGAGTATTTAGTGTATTTTCAAGTCCTAATACACTATTACATGTAATACATACTACATACACTTAGCACAAAATTTGGTGATCAATAAATATATATATTTTTCTCAAAAATATACATACTTAATATCAATTTTAATCTTGAAGAAATCATCATTTCTTAACACAAAAGTTAGGGAAACCTTGGTAAATATTTTTAGATACATTTTTAGGGAATAAGTTTCTCAAAAACTTATATTTTTCTAAGTGTCAAAATTTATAAAAATTTTGACATAGTTTCCCCTAAAAATGGAGGTTTCCCATGTTTTCAAAACATGTGTTTATTTTCTTTTAAATCATCAACAACATCAACAACACAATCAACACTTTCCGAGTGTCAAAATCAAGTAAATTTCACTACATCATGAACTTGAAGTTTTTGTAAAAACTTGTAGTAACTTACCATGTTATTTAGTAGGTTTAGTTACCCTTAAAAACATGGTTGTTTGTTTGTAAATCTCATTCTTGAAGGAGTTAGTCATTTACAGCTTGTAAGATGATTTTTCTAAAAATATTTCTTTTGTATTTTTCTTGTTTCATAAGTGTTTATACACTTGTTTTTCTACTAAAAATAGTGTAGGTTTAAGTAAAAGCCAAGATCTTCTAAAAATCATATTTTAAACTTGGTTTTCTTGGAAAATCATTCATAAATCTTGGATTTATAAGTTTACTAGCTCATTTTGTTTATTACTTTTCAATAAATCATTTTGTTTTCAAGTTCATGTCTATGTATAAGGATGATCTTCTTGCGTCAACACATAGTCATTCTCTAACTTGCTAGATCAAGTGTTCAATCACAATCTATCAAGCTCCATGTAGTGATCAACATCAATATTTCTAGTAATCAACAAGCAAACATCATTCATGTACTAAACAACATCATTTCAACAAGATTTCATCATATTTCATCTTATGTTTCAAGATTCAAGTTTATGTCTTTTATGGTTCTAGTGATTTTCATCATAATATATCTTTTAACCAATCAAAATGGAAGTAAACAAGGTTAATAAGAATCTTACTACTAGCTTCAAGCTAGGGAAAAACAATGAAGAAAATGGAGTGGATAAAAGCTTGTGATGGAGGTCCTTCAAGATCCGAGTCCACCAAACCTTCTAATACGACTTCTTACACCTTGAGTACTCTTGAGAATGGATGAACTTGGAAAGTAAATGGTGATGGTGGGGAGGGGATTCTCGGCCGTGAGCTTTAGAGGAGGGAGGAAGAGTGTTGTGAAGTGATGATGATGAAGAGTTTAAGTGTACTTATAACCAAAATCTCTAATGTTCAATGGTTTATATGTATAGGAAGTACATAACAAAATCTCATCATATCCAAGAGGAGATTTAGGAAGATTTAGGAGATTATGTAATATCTTGTGGTGGGGCCACCATCATGGGCCGTAAATATCATATGGGGGGGGGGGGGGTAATTGTAAGTTAAATGGTTAGTGTAGGTAATAAGTTGGAGGTTAAATGTAAAAGTCTAGTGTTTAATGTGTAGGATGCTTTATGTAGTATGTTAAGGTGTTCGGGAACCATAATTAGCTCAGAAAAAGTAAAACAATGTTTTTAGCAATATTTTAGTGTTCCGGGTAATGTCCGGTTGTTCGGTTAGATACCGGTTCGTTAAAGTGCTAAATTGCACCGTTTAGTGTCCTTTATGTCCCCTTTTGTGATACTTTCAACTTCCGACACTTAGGAAAGTATTCTGGATCAATTAGTCATCTTTTTACATGGTACAATCTTGTTACAATGCTGAATTTTGCTGAAATATGTGAAATTCAGCATTTAGAGTGTGTTTCGGGTGCTTTTTAGTGCGTATTCTAGCTTTCGGAAGGTCTATATGTTAACCCTTGTATGTACTCTTGGGTTTTAATGTATTCTTGATGTTGGACCTACACCTAGGCCCCAATTCTATTGTCTAACTGCTTTCTGCAGAATTGTTGACACTATGTGTCTTACCGGTGAGTTTAGTAGTATTTCTGACGCAACGCTGTTCATTAATGCACAAAGCAATATTTGTAGTATAAAACGTGCATGAATTCACTTGTATAGTATGAAATCAGACAAAGTTGACATTTAAGCACATAATTGCAGTCATTAAATAATAGTTAAAGTGTACAGAAATTACCGGTTTCGTGCTAGTTGTCACAGTTTGAACCATTTGGAACTATTTGATCTATGTGAATTATTTGAACTGTTTGAACCATTTGGAACTGTTTGATTTATGTGATCTATTTGAACTGTTTAAACCATTGGGTTAGGGAAGTGATTAGGTAACGGGGCGGGTGTAATGTGATAAAAGCATGGTGGATACGCCACTGGTACTTCCTATATATAAGTGCTTTTAACACATTATATTTCGTTGCGTTATCTAGATCACTTGGGCAAGTGTTTTCAAAACAAAGTTACATTACAAGGTTTTTCTAACAATATAAACCATTCAAGTTTTTACAAAAATGATTTACAATCTGGGTTTAGATAAACAAATGTTTTGAGTTAAGATTCATGGCATCGAGGTTTTATAAAATATAACAAATCTGTTTTGATTTGATTATTTCAATTTACATTACAAACATTTTACAAAACTTGGTTTTCTAATATTAATTAACAAAGTTGTTCAAGTTATTTCAAAATGTAAACAAGCCATGAATCTGATACTCACACAAAACCTATGTACTCGCCGACATTTTTATGCTGACGTATTTTCACATATGTTTCAGGTACCATAGTTGATGATGTTTGATGATGATATTGGTGCATGCTCACATAGGAATGGACGAGGCCTTAGTGACTTAATAACAATGAAAGTCAATTTGTTCATGTTTTGTTTCTAATTTCAATACAATGTAATACATTTAATTCAATAAAACAGAACTTCAATCCATGTGTTATGAAACAATGATTCTGTTACGACACTCCCCGACGTTTCCGCCGCGGTTTGTTGTTTTAACGCGGTCGGGGTGTGACAGAAAAGTTGGTATCAGAGCTCATGGTTATAGGGAATTAGGTTATTAGTAATGCTTTGACCTAGTCTATAACCTTACTAGGACCCTAACACAAGATTCTTGTGTTTAGATCTTAAAACAATATCGTCACCTATCCTTAGGCGACAACCACAACAAGAACATAAATTTCAAATCGCTTTGAAAACCAATCATCTATTCTAGGATGATTCATTATAAGGTTTGAACCTTCAAAGTTTTCAAAATCTCGTCATAGTTTGGGTCTTATAGTGTGAACACGTGCAATCTGGAAGAGTGGATGCCTGTATCCTGAGTTTTCTGTCTAAGGCTAGAGTGTTCGTACAAATCCACATAATCGGACCAGTCACTCTTACCTGGAAACTCTTGGGGTGAGTGTCCACTTATAGGCTAAAGCAAGTCTTCGCGATACATTAATATGACTCACTTACTATGATTAGTCACCGTCTCATTTGTTTGCCTTAGGTAACAAACAAATGATCACAATTTTTATGCGTTGTCATTCAGTTTTGATTATCCGATATCATCTCGCTTGTTTCCTCCCATATCTTCCATTATCTCTAGGATTTCTCTTCGTCGCAGCGATACTCAAATGTACGAGCAGGCTACCAAAATTGCCCAACGACTAGGCGTAGTAATCCAGAAGACTGTTGAATTGGTTGTCGTCATGTCTCGTCTCAAGGATGAAACCACCCAAGAAACACCAAAGGAAACAGAAGCCAAGCCTTCACGAAGATCAAGAAAACGTAAAGCTTCAAAGAATCCTCCAGCCGTTACACCAAATCAAGCGGGACCTAGCCAAGCGGCATCACCACCAGCCAAGAAGCCGTACTTAGGAACTGCTCCTTGGTGCAATCAATGCAACCTTCATCATTCGAATCAGATACCCTGTCGCAAATGTACCCACTGTGGACGATGGGGACATTTAGTTAATGTGTGCCGCTTTGCTTTGCTATCCAAAACAAAGCTATTGAAAATCTTGCTGCTGCTCAACCTCCTGCAAGGGAACCTTATCCCGGTACTGCACCGATACGCAACAAATGTAATGCACCTCACCGAGCTTACCTGCAGTGTCGTCTGTGTGCATCATGTGGACGACTCAGTCACCTGGCAAATGCTTGTCAATTCAACCCAATCCAAGGTGGTCCAAACCAACCCCAAGTAAACCCTGCTCAAACTCATTTACCCTCTGGTACTTGGTACAACTACGGCGAGACGGGTTATCTCATGAACAAAAGCCCAAAGGTTGTCAATACAAATCTGACCCACGGATGAGCATTTGGCTGATTAGAAGAAGTTGCTGCTTTGAATAATTTGAATCTTATGCTTTTGTTTATTTTGTTTTTCTTGAACCCTGAAACAATCGGTTTTGTTTATAAATAAATCGTTGTTCACAATTCCGATGTACAAGTGTAGTTACATGTGTGTATGGCATACCCCTACGATACCTGCACCGAAGAACTATGTTCTTTACAAACTACTCTTGTAGTTCTCCCATTCATATGATCGCTAATGATTTCCTTGAAAATTCTAAGTACTCGTTTCATTCTAAGAAACGAAGTACATAATATAAGTGACATTTTGAGTAATCACTTTAAATCCTTGGTTAGATAACTAAGGGTATATTTTTCCAATCTCGTACCCAACCTTCGAATTCTGCTTCATATGTCGCCTTGGCATATCTAGCACCTCAACTTCATGAGCATTCTACCTCGTGTATCAACTTAAGCACGTCTAGTGCAAGGTTTCGAAGCGTCTCCCGCTATTCAAATTCCAAAACCCATATAGGATCTTCTTATCTTTACAATTAGATCCTTGTGGATGATTATCGTTCAAATCGGAGTCCTTAATTGGATTCTTTGTATGCTTTAATACGTGCATTACGATTCAATAAGGACACATCCGAATTCCTATTAAGATCTTCCTATCTTCATAGTTAGATTCTTGAGATGTTTAAAGTGCCAAATGAAATCCACGGATTGGATTCCTGGTGTGCTTTAAATACTCGTGTCCAAAGATAACAAATTAAAGGTCAAGTTAAACAATTATGTGATTATGTGTTAATGTGTTTTCTTTTATGTTTTTGTGTGATCCGAATTTTCGTTATCCAAATCCTCATAGAATCTTCCATATCTTCGTATGAGGGATTCATAGTAGGATATCCAAAGGTACTACCTCAATTCCTTAATGGGCTTCTACGTAATGGTTAAGACCCTTGGATTATATAGTACCATTCCATAATTCAAACGAGACCCTTTGGGTGGTCTAGTTAAAAAGATTGATTCAGAATCTGGTTAAGGATGGCATGTGATGATATAGCTGAAAAGACTCCTTGGTGGTCTATTTAAAGAAATCATTTATTGATTTAATTTAAAAGGACCTAAGGTGGTCTAGTCACACTCATCACAGGTTTGTTCATTTGGTTTTCTTCTCCTTCACATTATAAAACAAACTGTGCGAACTGTGCAAGGAATTACGTAATTATGGATGCATACATAATTATGGAATTTAGTGCACAGAAATCACAGCAAGTTTTGTCATGTATCTAGAGTTAACTCTATTCATTTCCATTTCTGACGAAGAACCCGTTGAGAAAAATGACTCAATCCGTTCATTTTCGCTTCTGAAGAATATTCGTTGAGGGAAATGAATATCCTTTTGATTATTCCTTCATTTCCATTATTGACGAAGAACCCGTTGAGGAAAATGACTTAATTCATTCATTTTCGCTTCTGAAGAATATCCGTTGAGGGAAATGAATATCCTTTTGATTATTCCTTCATTTCCATTTCTGACGAAGAACCCGTTGAGGAAAATGACTCAATCCGTTCATTTTCTCTTCTAAAGAATATCCGTTGAGGGAAATGAATATCCTTTTGATTATTCTTTCATTTCCATTTCTGACGAAGAACCCGTTGAGGAAAATGACTCAATCCGTTCATTTTCGCTTCTGAAGAATATCCGTTGAGGGAAATGAATATCCTTTTGATTATTCCTTCATTTCCATTTCTGACGAAGAACCCGTTGAGGAAAATGACTCAATCCGTTCATTTTCGATTCTAAAGAATATCCGTTGAGGGAAATGAATATCCTTTTGATTATTCTTTCATTTCCATTTCTGACGAAGAACCCGTTGAGGAAAATGACTCAATCCGTTCATTTTCGCTTCTGAAGAATATTCGTTGAGGGAAATGAATATCCTTTTGATTATTCCTTCATTTCCATTTCTGACGAAGAACCCGTTGAGGAAAATGACTCAATCCTTTCATTTTCGCTTCTGAATAATATCCGTTGAGGGAAATGAATATCCTTTTGATTATTCTTTCATTTCCACTTCTGACGAAGAACCCGTGGAGAAAAATGAATCATCCATTCATCTTCATTTCTGAAGTATATCCACTGGGAAATGACAAGATTATGCCTTACATATCTTTGATGGGTTACTCTATGCAAATAGATAACACCCTAGTATCCATGCAAGACAATTATTTAACACAACGTCATAGACAGACTTCTACGAATAAATTTCGGGACGAAATTTCCTAAAGTAGGGGAGACTGTGACATCTGTGTCTCTTCGACCACCAAACAAATACCAAATCAATGAAATATTGTGTTTTATGCTTGGGATTTGTATACATATGTGTATCATTTACACATATCAATTCTTGTTCGATTTCGAGCTTTAAATCGCTTTTTGGAAGGTTATACACGAACCGATGCGTAAACATAATCAGTTTAATGCAACAAACACTTCGGAATAGTGGCATAGGCTTAACATACCTTAAATAACCTTTACATAACTTAGAAATAAGTTTTGGAGGGTTTGGTGTGTCGAAATCAAGTTTATTCGATCGCAGGGACTATTTGTGTCAAACTGCGAAAGTATGTCGATTCATTCTGTATCAAACATTCCGGAACTTGATCATAAGTTAAACATGCCCTAAATATCCTTTACATAGCTTAGAAATAGGCTTTGAGGTGTTTGGTGCTCAAAAATAAACTTTCTTGATCAATAAGGACTAAAAGCGTCAAAAAGTGCATAAGTTTGCATTTTAGCGCATATCTTACGTTCTGATTATATCCGGACATCCAAAAAATTATGTAATCATTAAAATATTTTATTTTAGTGATTGGCATGATAAAATTCCATTCGTCGCGTAATTTGGATCGTTTTTCGCGTCCGTTCGTGTTTCATCGTAATTAACCAAACAACGCAACCGTACGGCCAAACGAACCGACATCCGAGATGTTTTTGAGCATATTTTAAGTTCCCTATACTTTAACTACATTTTAGAGCCTTGAAATGGGGTTAATGGGACTTAAACGTGTCAAATATGCATCAAAAACCAAGTTTTAGGCCTACAGGGACTAAAATTGTAATTCTGCCAAACTTGCTAGGCATGGGGCGTAAGCCTAAGCTTATTCTTACATGGCCCGCGTCAGCAGCCCAGTCCAGAAACATTGAATCTGGCTTTCCAGCCTGTTTTTGATGGTTTTGTTCATGGTTTTTCAATACCATTTGATGGATTTGATGGTTTTTAGTGTTCCCATTGTATTTTAAAACCTTGTGCCCACATGGAGGGTCAAGATCGAAGCACGAATTGTGAGGAACGATCCTAACGGTTGTGGGATTTCTATATAAACCCAAGCCTCTCATTCTTGCAACTCACACTTGATTCATTTTTGCTCTAAGTTGGGGTTTAACACTTCATACCTGAGCAAATTGGATCAAGATCTTCCTAGCTTGGACCCTTTGTAAGTATTCTTGCGTGGTTATATCTTATGGTCACTTCGTTTAGTTAGTTGTATGATAGGTAGTTTATATGCCTTAGGAAAATGACCAAAATGCCATTTTACGCATAAATTCATTTTATGCATATGTAATCTAAATTTTTACATCTAAACTGATTAGGTAACGTTATTAGGCATGTTAAGGCATATAATACTTGTCATAGGACTAGTTAGGCGGTCCAAACGCGTTTTACACAAACGACGCGTTAAAGTAGCGTAAACTACCTAAACGGGCCGTAATGGGTCGTAAGCACTTAGGTTAGGTTTCGATTTAGTATGTAGGTTTTGTTAAACCATATCACATGAGTTCCAATACTCATTTGGTTTACGAAACCTCATCCTATCCGATCTTCCGATTTAGGTCTGTTTATTTACATAGTTACCCATATTAGGTGCCGATTGATTTCCGTGATCCTTCTAGCGTTGCTTGGTTGTTATTCAAAGACTTCTAGGCTATCTCAAGTGAGTACATAGTCCCCTCTTTTCCGTTTTCAAATGTTTTGGGGTGAAACACATGTGCCTACTTGTTACTTTCATGCTTTTCATGCTTTCATAATATATACTCGCTATGTTCATTAGTACACTTATAGTACATGATTTCATTATGTTTTGCTATGTATGTTCACTGGGCATGCTAGCACATTGATTTTCATATATTATACTTTGTTGCATATGCTCATCCAGCATATGGACACATTGTTTTTCATTACATTTTTGTTGCATATGTTCATCCAGCATATGGACACATTGTTTTACATTTTGAACTGTTTGAACCATTTGGAACTGTTTGATCTATGTGAATTATTTGAACTGTTTGAACCATTTGGAACTGTTTGATCTATGTTAATGATTTGAACTGTTTGAACCATTTGGAACTGTTTGATCTATGTGAATTATTTGAACTGTTTGAACCATTTGGAACTGTTTGATTTATGTGATCTATTTGAACTGTTTGAACCATTGGGTTAGGGAAGTGAATAGGTAACGGGGCGGGTGTAATGTGATAAAAGCATGGTGGATACGCCGCTGGTACTTCCTATATATAAGTGCTTTTAACACATTATATTTCGTTGCGTTATCTAGATCACTTGGGCAAGTGTTTTCAAAACAAAGTTACATTACAAGGGTTTTCTAACAATATAAACTATTCGAGTTTTTACAAAAAAATGATTTACAATCTGGGTTTACATAAACAAATGTTTTGAGTTAAGATTCATGGCATCGAGGTTTTATAAAATATAACAAATCTGTTTTGACTTGATTATTTCAATTTACATTACAAACATTTTACAAAACTTGGTTTTCTAATATTAATTAACGAAGTTGTTCAAGTTATTTCAAAATGTAAACGAGCCATGAATCTGACACTCACACAAAACCTATGTACTCACCGGCATTTTTATGCTGACGTATTTTCACATATGTTTCAGGTACCATAGTTGATGATGTTTGATGATGATATTGGTGCATGCTCACATAGGTACCATAGTTGATGATGTTTGATGATGATATTTGTTTCTAATTTCAATACAATGTAATACATTTAATTTAATAAAACAGAACTTCAATCCATGTGTTATGAAACAATGATTCTGTTATGACACTCCCCGATGTTTCCGCTGCGGTTTGTTGTTTTAACGCGGGCGGGGTGTGACACTTTTGAGCGGCTAACAACCTTTCATTCAAGTTGTTCTTTAATTCAATGCTCTTGGCATTGATTCTAATTGGTTTAACCCTTTCTTTCATGCTCAAGGCATCAGCGACTACATTCGCTTTGCCTGGATGATATCGGATTTCACAATCATAATCGTTTAATGTCTCCATCCATTGGCGTTGCCTCATAATAAGATCTTTTTGATTGAATAGATGCTGAAGGTTCTTATGATCAGAATAGATCACGCACTTTGTCCCATAAAGGTAATGCCTCCAAAGCTTTAGTGCAAATACAACGGCACCTAACTCCAAATCGTGGGTGGTGTAATTCTTTTCGTGCACTTTGAATTGTCGGGAAGCATAGGCAATAACCTTTCCCTTCTGCATAAGCACACATCCCATACATGTGTGCGATGCGTCACAATAAACCATGAATTCTTCAATTCCTTCTGGCAATGTCAACACAGGTGCATTGCTTAACTTCTTTTTAAGAATATCAAATGATTCTTGCTGCTTGGGACCCCAGTCAAACTTGACATTCTTGAGAAGTTTTCGATGAAGCGTCTATAGTAACCTGCTAGACCCAATAAGCTGCGTATCTCTGTAGGAGTCTTAGGCTCTTGCCAATTCATAATCGCTTCAATCTTAGCGGGGTCCACCTGAATACCACGCTCACTTACCACATGTCCAAGGAATTGGACTTCCCGAAGCCAAAATTCACATTTAGAAAACTTGGCGTAGAGCTTCTCTTTTTGTAATAGATTGAGGATGCACCGGAGATGTTTTTCATGATCGGCTTGATTCTTCGAGTAAATAAGAATGTCATCAATGAAGACAATAGCAAACTTGTCTAAATCCGGCTTGCAAACGCGATTCATGAGATCCATGAACGCTGCAGGTGCATTAGTGAGCCCAAAAGGCATCACTAAGAACTCATAGTGGCCATAGCATGTTCTGAATGCAGTCTTATGCACATCTTCATCTCTGACCTTCAACTGGTGATAACCTGACCTTAGACCGATCTTTGAAAAGTAACTTGCTCCTTGAAGCTGATCGAACAGATCGTCGATCCTGGGAAATGGATATATGTTCTTGATTGTTACCTTATTCAGCTCGCGATAATCGGTGCATAGGCGTATCAAGCCATCTTTCTTTTTCACAAACAGAATCGACGCTCCCCAAGGGGACGAGCTAGGTCGAATAAAACCCTTTGCCAATAAATCATCCAACTGAGTCCTTAACTCTTTCATCTCAGTTGGTGCCAACTGATAAGGTGCTCTTACAATTGGTGCTGCTCCAGGAATAATATCGATTCTGAACTCCACTTGCTTATCTGGGGGTAAACCAGGTAGTTCTTCAGGGAATACTTCTGGATATTCATAAATAGCAGGGATGTCTTCAATCTTGGGCTTTGGTTCATCAATGGTTACCTGTGCCATATAAATGACACAACACACTTGCTTGGGTAATCCGTACTGCGTATCTCCTTGAATTGTTAATGGCTCACCATAGGGAGTCTTGATGACCACTTGCTTCTTATCACATACGATTTGGGCTTGGTTATGAGACAACCAATCCATGCCTATCACTATGTCAAATCCTGCTAATTTCAATGGAAGCAAGGATAGCGGAAAAGAGTGATTCCTAATGGATATAAAACATCCATCTAGAACTATTGAGGCAGTCTCTATAGTACCATCGGGCCAATTCTACTTCGTATTTTATGCTTAGAGTCTTAACAGGCAGATTTAATAACTTACAAAATTTATTGTCCACAAAAGACTTGTCTGCACCCGAATCAAACAATACTCTAGCATAAACATCATTGATAAGAAAGGTACCTGTTATCACATTGTCATTCTGAATGGCCTCCTGAGCATTCATCTGAAAGACCCAAGCAAGGTACCTGTTATCACATTGTCATTCTGAATGGCCTCCTGAGCATTCATCTGAAAGACCCGAGCATTTGTCTTTTTAACCTCTTCGGGCTTCTTTGCATATTTGGGGCAATTGGTCTTGATATGCCCCTTCTCGTTACAGTTGTAACAAGTTGCGTCCTTCAATTTCTTGCAATCTAGGGTCTTATGCTCCTTAGACTTGCAGATCCCACAAACTCTGGGTTGCGACTGCGACTGTGACTGAGATTTTGTTTCGAACCTGCACTTCCCAAAATGGCGCTTTTGGCAGGTCTTGCATTTGGGTTTCTCGCCCGACTGTTGGTCATCCTTTTTGAACCCTGAACTCTTCTTGTGCTCAGAGTTCCCCTTTCGCTTCTTATCAGAATGGCATGAGTTCTCATCCTCACGTTTCCTTTTTCCTTCATCAGAATTCTTAAGCGATCTCTGCCTGACCGCATCGAGAGTAAGAGATAACGACAAATCAACCACTGGCCTGAATGTGGTAGGTCTAGATGCTTTCACACTTGCTTTAATTTTTAGAGCTAGACCTCCAATAAAACGAGCTATACGTTTCGGTTCCGGTGTGACCAAGTAAGGAAGCAATCTGGACATGGTGTTGAAACTTGTAAGGTATGCTTGTCAGTCCAAGTTCTTCATGACCAAAGTCAAGAAGTCGGTTTCAATCCTTTCCACCTCATGCTGAGGACATAAATTTTCCTTGATCAACGCAACAAACTGATCCCAAGTCAGGTTATACAATGGAATCTTTCCTGTAGCTTGGATTAGGGACCTCCACCAAGCTAAAGCTTCGCCTTTAAAAGATTGTGAAACAAACTTCACAATGTCCTGTTCTGCACAACCACTAATATCAACCACTGTATCCATCTCATCGAGCCAGGTCATATAATCAATGGCTCCTTTCTCCCCTGTGAAGTCCCTGGGATTGCAGGAGACGAAATATTTATAAGAATAGGTCTTAGTACGTGGCTCTTGATTAAGCACAATCTTCTTAGACGAGACACTCCTTTGGTTTGATGAGTGATGAGAATCGTCCTTATGAGATGTGTGTGACTTAGAGGGTGGTTTTGAATGAGGTGCAGATAGGGTCCTGCTACGAGTACCACTTGATTCTTTGAACTGTCTGTCCATGGCTCAGATGACAGCATTATCTATCATTGCTTGTAAATCTGCACCGACTATATTAATTTTGGTAGTATCATTCCTTTCCCTGGGATGACTGTTAACCTCGTTTGATTCAGCCATGTAGCTTGATTGCTACATAAAACAATTGACAATATTTTATTCAGAGGTTATTATGGAATCATCATTTTTGATGGTTCATTAACCATGGTAACTATAAACCATATTGGTAAATTGATTTAGGATTTTCTTTATAGTTTAACCCTAGTTATAGTTTATTGAAGATATTAGAGTGGCACAAAAGGCCTAGTCACAAGGACAGTTTTAAATGTAATAGCCATGATTTTATAAAATCAAGGCATTAAGGTTTGAACATTGTTCATTACCTTTTCTTGACAGGGAGTAGTAGACTACAAATGTCTTTTGTCTTATAGGACAATAAGTATGGCCCACAGGCACATCATCACTAATGGATGTTTAAATTAATGGAGAAAAGGAATTGGAAGAATCCAATATAAGGATGACTTATGTAATTTTATCGAATCACATTTGCCAGGAGTGCTAACATATTTTCAGATGTTAACAAGGATTTGAATCTTAAAAAGTCTTTACCATCTGGGCCATGTCTAAAATGACATATAGGCTAGGTTATACCTTTAAGATTTTCTTTCATTTTTACTGGCAGATCAATTATAAAAGGAATGATATTTTGATTTATTTCATATAATATATTCTTAATATAATGAGAAATGAAATTTTTAAATTTAAGCATTCCATAAATAAATAAAGAAAAGTACATATTTGCCCTAAACATGACTTTTAAACAAATAACATTGTCGATGCAGGGATAGAAATAGAAAGACAAGTCCGCGCAGGGACCAAGTACATAAATAAAATGTCCACATAGGGGCTTAATTAAAAATAAAAATTACAACACAAATAAATAAGGAATTTTCAAAAATCCCTCTTCTTCTTCTTCCTCCCATTGATCAGATGCAGACCACGGCGACTCCTACGCTCTTCCTGGACCTGTTGCTCCACCTCGTGTAACCGTTGAAGGATTTCCTGCTGCTGCGGTGGCTGGATCAGTGGAGGCTGCGGCGGCGGCTGCTGCTGCTGCGGAGGTTGAGGAAGTGGTGGGTATTGATACCCATATGCTTGGTACCCAGACTGGTACGAAGCTGCGTAGGGCCCTTCAGGGTGCAGAGCATTATAGTTGGCCGCCTCAAGGTACGGGTCGACGGTAGGGGCATTGTAATAATTGTAACCCGGGTAAGCTAGCTGCTCAAACGGGTTATACGCCGCTGCACCAGCGTATGAAGGAATTGGGTTATCATAACCCATTGGTGGTGGTGGTGCGACTGGAGGTGAGTCGACTTCTGAAGCTGGGTTTGAAGGCCCACCCATTTGCGGGTCTTCATACAGTGGCAGGTAGTGACTGCCACTGGAGTGTTGGGGGGTACTGAAGTGAAATCGCCCTCGCACGGACATCCGTGCACCTGATCTTCTTCGCCTCGGTGGTTCGGGAGGCGACTGCTGCTCTGGCGGTGGCGGTGGCGTAACCGCCTGGAAACGCGAATCCTCAGAGGGATCCTGCTGTTACTGCTAAGGTGGGTTAAAAGGGGGAGTAAACTCCCAGTGGTATGTGGCCCATCTCTCGGCAAAACTGTCTGGGCCCCGGTATGGCGAACCATGAAAAGATGATCCATCAGAAATCTTGAAGGGATGCGTCGGCGTCCCAGTTGGCATCTCCGGGTCAGGATCTTCATCCATCTCCATATTCTGCATCTCTGGATAGTGGTCATCTGGCCCCAAAGGGTTTGGACCCTCGGGTTCTTGAATTTGGTTCATTGGATTGAACCTGCTCTGAAAGTACGGGGTCGGGTCCTGGAAAGCGCGGTGTGAACCCGACCGCTGCAGTGGGATGAAGGAGTGGTGTGAGTGGTCGGACTCGTTGTTCTGGTGGAGCCAGAATGAATCGTGGTATGATGGTGAGGAACTGAGCGAGACAGAGCGTCTCGCAGGCTCCAGGTAAGTCCTCAAATCCTCCTGGGGACTTGAGCTGAAAGTTGCTGAAGGAGTTCGCCGGTGTGATGGCCCGGCCTCATGATCATTTGGAGCAGTTATCGGCGCCTTGCCTCTTCCACCTCTTCCTCTGAATCGTGGCGGCATTGTCTTTTGTTCCTGCCAAAACAAACAAAAGAAACCAACAAAAGAAAAAAATAAGATTAGGATTAGTCCTAAGTCATTAGCCTAGACTCGGAAGTCGAGGAATGTGCAAACTGTGTCATTGAGATTAAACACAAAAGGCTAGTGTTTAATTCACTCAATGTTGGCTCTGATACCAACCTGTCACACCCCTATATTTCCACGTATTTCCGGTGGGCCCGGTGGGGAGTATCGTGACGTAGTTGATATCATCATAGTCAATTAATCACAGTTTAATGCACAGCGGAAGTCTAAAAGTAATTTATACAAACCGAATTGAAAGTAACATAAAATATTACACAACGTATTGTAGTGGATCCACATGCGGATAAAAAACAAAGAACTAATGTTCAACAGACTTAAAGTGATGAAAGCTTGCAAGACTTTTTATTTAATCACTCAGGAATTCCAGCCCATTATGCTTAGTACCTGCACTTAACCTTTTTGAAAATACGTCAGTTTACACTGGTAAATACAATTAACTGACTCTTTTGAAAAGTATTTATAAAAATTGATTTGGATGCACAAGGCATAAAATCTTTTATAACTTGGGACAATTATTTAAAACTAATCTTGTATACGGATTTACATGTTTGTCGTCCATTCAGTAGCCCGGGTTAAAAGTACCGGGTTAAAGATTAATAGACACACCACTAATATAATCCCACGGTGAGTTATCCTCAACGAGTGGTTATACCATATACATACGCAACTGCCAGGTGTATGCCTACACCCCGTGCTTAAGTCGTGGCCATTTGCATTTAAATGATGCCAATGATATCCAGGACACGGTCATTAACCCCCCAAAGGCATTGCACCAAACATAACATATTAAAACGAGTTATTTCAATGATTTAATCACTAATCGATTAAAGATTCAATACCCGACCAAGCGGTATTAATAAATACCGTATCCCAAGCCCGTATAACGGAAAATAAGTTAAAAGTATTTACCTGAGCAAAATATAATTTTAATCTCAGTCGTATATCAATCAGCAAGTGCAAATAGCTTTTACTGGGCTCCTAAATCTAGAACGAAGATTTTAATAACCTATTAGATTCCTAACGGGTCTTACTTAAGTTAAAACTTAGACCGGTTAGTTTTAATGAAAGGCTTACGGTTCAAAACGCAAGATTAAGCGAAGACCGGATTAGAATGTGTTTTAGACCCGACAAGTGTGAAGACTTGTATAAAATGGGTAAACTAAACACATTCTGGATTTTGAAGTAAAAATGATAAGGTTTGACCCGTTTCGGTTAATTTATGCAAACTAGTTATATAAACTGTACCAAACGCGAATATGTTTAACGGGTAACCAAATGAGTCATATACAGGTTCCCCAAGTTAATATGCTTAAAATATGTTATGATATCACTAGGATACCTACCATTATGCCCAAAACGAATTTAAAACCAAATTAAGCCCCGTAAGGGTATTTTGGTCATTTTAAAGTTTATAAAAGAGGTTAAATAGCAATCTGAGGTTCTGGTCTAAAATAATCAGTAAAAATATTTATTTTAATAAGTTATATTAGTAAGATATTATATATATGTGAAATTTATCATTTATGGCCAAACTATGCACCGAAGGGGCATTTTGGTCATTTCACATATGTTATAAGGGCCAAATTTGGAAATCTGAGTTCAAAACTTTTACTTACTGTTAAAGTATAAAATTTTACTTATAATATCAGTAGGTAAAAAGTCTTAGGTGTTAAATATAGTTTTAACCCATACTATGTGCCAAAATCGCATAAAAGTCGGTATTTGACGGTATTCGGGTTGATTAAGGAAATATGTCTCTACTGTTTAAAATAATTTATTTAATGTATAAAATCAGTAAAAAAAGGTTTGATATGTAAAGGATGTGTAAAACTCATTTTATTAGCAAAAAGGGCATAATCGTCAATTATCGAGTCAATGCAAGAACTCTATGTTATGATCAGTTTAAAATTTAAAAAAAATTTCCAAAAAATCCCTACATATTATATAATAACAGTGGGTAGAAAGTTTGGTGTCAAAATTTGGGTTTAAATAGGTTTTATGCCAAAAATGTCGTTTAATTAATAAAAAGCTTTCATTTTACGATATCACGCATAACTTCTATTTTAGACCATAATCTGATGTCAAACTTTTAGGATATACTTAAATATCAGTAATAAAGGTTTTTTTCCTCTCACATTTTCAAAAATCTCGTTTTAATATCAAAAGGGCATAATGGTCAACTTTTAAGCATTTAACAAAAACATGCAATGAACTAGGATTTCTATGGAACCAAGTTGTATAACCTCAGAGGGTTATACTAACCTATAATATGGTCCTAAAGGAAACCCTAAGTCATATCTAAACTAAGCTAAATCGGGTCAGAACTGAAAGTCAAAGCAAAAGTCTACTTTTGCGACTTTCGGTTCCGAGCCGAGCCTAAACTCAGAATTGTCGGGTTGAACATTTTTAAACATGTTCTTATATTATTTACCAAGTTATTTTAGTGTTAAAACATGTTCCATAACCTCTACATTATCAGTTATGAATTAATTTGTGAAAACTGACCCGTTTGACTTTTTATTAACAAGTTTGACCCGACAATTGACCAAGTAAAAGTGATAATCAGTAGGTGCCCTTTTAAGGGTTTATTACCTACATAATTACCAACTCATAGCCACTTTCAATTCGAAAAATGGCTGGACCGTTTGTGATTAATCACAAAGTCAAAGCTTAATTACGATAACTTTGACTTTCGGTCATTAAGCTAATGAAACTTAGACTTAGGAAGCTAAGAATTCTTACAAGAACCCTTAGCACGAAATTTGAAATGAGGAAAACCTCCTAGAGCTCCAAGGGACTTCAGAGAATGAGCTTGAATGAAATTTGAAAGAGTGCAAATGAACACAAGAACCACAAGGGCCTTATATATGAATTTTGAGTCTCCAAGATCAATCCATATGTCCCTATGTTGCTACCAAATGTTCCCATGTGTCCCTAGTGCATGAAAAACCATTTGCTCAGTCCTTGGTATCGAAATCAGCCATGCAATGGCGGTGTAACAGGCTGCAACATGCAGCTGTCCTTGTTTTCTATCACTGGCACTTTTACGCGGGCAGCGTAAGACTTATAGGAAGTCTACGCGGGCCGCGACAATGGGAGAATCCGGTAACAAGTTTCCAAACTTTGCAATTTCAGTCCCTTGTCCATTTTAAGTTTATTTAACTTCCATTTATTGTACTTAGGACCCCCATAGTTAACTATTAAGGGCCTTGGGTCACAAATTAACTCCGTTAAGCTCCCGGTTAGATGTAAGATCACCCGAAAAGTCTTGTTTTCAACGAAACTCCACAAAACTTCTATCAATTATTCTTGAGAGCGAAATATACAATTATTACAATGTTTTTGGGATCGTTAAAAGGTTACTCAGAGGTAATATTTAAAATGTTGACACTTTTAACCCCTATGTTTCGTAAGATCCTTAATTTAAACACAAACAACTTTCTATGTTCGACAAATTATTCATTAAAGAATACGAACGTCTTATGAGGTCAATCAGAGGCACAAGATTTGCATGTTGACACTTTGGATCCTTTTACTTACATATTTACATTGTTTATCAATTTTAGTCCCTCCAGATCAATCCATTACACGTTTAAAGTCCATGACACGTGTCTTTATTATATTGGTCGTGATTTTACGAGGTGTTACATGATAGTGGTCTTGTCTCAAGGGATGGTATGGCATGAGCCATGCTGCAACTCTCCCTTTGCATCTTATTTGACATCTATGGAAATTATAGCAATCTCATTAGAGTTCGTGGAGCTCAAGGGATATCAACGTATTCATCACGTTGGATAAGGCGATGAAGGATTTGCCGACTTTGGACGATCGAGGTACATCAAGTATGGAATACATGCTGTAAGATTAGAGACGACCGTTTGACGAATTATTTCTTTTCCACTTAGACGTATGACCGATACACGCAAGAGGTACTACGCATTTTGGATTGCTGCTATTCACCTCAACATTATTTCAGACTTGCATGAACAATGCGATCATGAGGTTTTTATAACTGATTGCACTCTTAATTCTTAGGCGCATGATAGACTATATTAACCCAGATATATGTCAAGGTTCTCTTAATATGGAACATTAAAAAGGAACATGGCGTCGAAAGGAAAAGTCTACACCCAAAGAGGGGTTAGCTAATTAGCAACTTACAAATGAAGTCGAATTAGAGTTTTGATGGAACAATATTAGGTTGTGGAAATTGCACAACATGAGGTTATTAAGACGACACTAGTATTGGTACTGATGGTACTGGTAGATCAAGAGGTTCAAATCCCAATAAACAGGGAAAGAGTGGCAATGCCACACCCGAAGACACGATCACACAAGGTTTAATTCTAAGGCTTTCTCAAACTGTAAGCCGCAAGACCTTGTTAGTACAAGAGGTGCGGTACGTTCTATCCACTAAATGAAGACGATGAAGTGTCATGCTAGTAAATGTACTCCTGAGTAAACAACTATGTAATCAAAGTGACTCCTGCTCAAAGAAACACTAACTAGGTGGAATATCCAAGTACCAACTTTAGGAAGTGGTACTACAAAGGGGATGCCGCACGAGAGGCTCACGGATCTTATGCGAGAAGAGTATTGCTCGCTGACTGAAATTAAATGGTTGGAAAATAAATTCTAGGACTTGACCACGATTGGAGTCGATGTTGTTGGTTAAACTCGAGGCTTTCACGACCTCTCAAGGGTTGATCCATATTAGGTAACACCCGGATTCATATGTATGCAGCGCAACATTTGGGGGTTTAGCCCCTGCGCGTGATGTGACCGTGTCGTCCCAATCAGTCAAAAACCCAATTAAACCTAGGTAGCTAGGGTAAGTCGGGTATCGTATCCACGAAGAGCAGGTGGTCAGTATCGCACAACCCGTTCGATTAGTTAGACTATTTATGAACAATGTACAATGTAATTATGAAGCTTGCTAATTTTTATTTTTAGTTTGTTTAGAAAAATTATTAGAAACCACTAATTAGAATGAGTAAAAATAACAAGCTAGAAACAAGGGTCACACCCGGTTCGACAACTGCAAGGCCTAGGGTTTCTACACGTTAGACTTAATTTAGTTGCATTTGATTACTAACGGATTTAGTATTACGTGGCTTAGGTGTCAAGAGCTATCAACGTCATAGACAACGGACCGCACTACACTTCATTACCAAGAACATGTAAATCCTAACCTATAGCAAGGCATAATTGCACATATTCATTTCAAAAAGTCAAATTTAATAACTCATTCGACAATTCATGAATCCAATACAAATGCAAGACAATTGATATAAGTTTCAAATGGTTAAATACAACTAGTCACAAATTAAATCATGAACAAAATATTGAAACCCTAGAATTCTTACAAAGTCTACACCGGGGTGAAACCCTAAAATATTAGCCGTGCATTACGTTTCAAGATCGTCACCCAAAAATCTTTTTTTTTCTTCTTGAATTCCCTGCAAGAGGCTGCTGTCTCCCCTCTCCAAAATTGCGAACCCCCTTCCTTCTATGATATGGAGGTGCCCCCAATAATCGATGGATCTCCTTGTCTGTTGTTGCCACTTTCGTAATAATGAAGCCCACAAAGTGGGAGCCCAAAATAATGTAAATGGCTGCCCATTTGAGTGCATTAATGACTCCAATGTGATGATGATGTTAAGCTGATTTGAGATTTAAAGATATAATATGGCTGCCAAAAAAATTCGATAATGGAAGCCTCCAAAATTGTCTTATTCGCTACCAATCTTTCGTGATAATGGGCTGTTGAGAGGTGAAGTTGGGCCGATTTGGGAGCTGCCCATTAATAATCCTTGTTGACTTTCGTGGATCATGTTAATTATGAATTCAAGGCCCAAAAAAATGTGATAGTTGTTGCCTATCTTTGGTAGCTGATGACCTCCTGATTGATTTAATGTGGCTGCCTCCTTCACGTGATTTGTTGCCAAAAGAAGCGTGCCACAACAATTCTATATCACATGTGCCTCTCATAAATCATATTAATGTTGTAGACTCCTTTTTAATGTTCCAAGAAAATTTTCCATCAAAAGTCACCTATACTCTACCAATTATGTCACAATTTATGAGCATTAAATGTGTTCACAATTATGTTACTCTTTGCACCCTGAAAGTTGACCGTAGTATTCCCCATCTTGTTTTCCACTCACAAAAACAGCTTTCACTGAATAACACATTGGCCCCTCAACTTCAATATTCTTCATTCCTTTCATATTTTCACTATATTCACTTCCAATGGCTGCACTCATCAATCTTACATGTTCCGTTTTATTTTCAAACCCCGTAACTTCACCGAATTCACTTGTTTTGCCTGCAACCATACAATCACTCGTAATAAGCTAATTCCAGGCATATAATCATACAAAACAAGCTAAACCACGTAAGATAAACACTTTAACGCCCATGTTTTACACTCTCCATCAGCGCGCAACATCATCCCACCCTACCTCGATCACTCAGAGAGTAACCCTCGTAGTTAGTCTCGCCAAGGATGTGGTGAGGATGGGGAAATTGTCAAAGAAGGGTGCTAAGAGAAAGGAAACACATGTGGAATCTACTGGATATGGGAAGCAAAGGTTCTCACACCTTAAGAAATGATCGAGAGTGAGTAACAAACGTGAGTAAACTCCCGCGAGGAGCGAAACGAAGGCAATTGCTGCCATAGACAATGATAGCACCCAGAAGTAGGCTGGTAACTTGCCAAAATCTTAAAGGTGATATATGAACTTTCATCATGAGGGCACTTGCGAAAGTGCCAGTGATAGAAGTGTGGTGAGACAGGACATAAACTAGAAACTATTAAAGTAGTAATACTCAAGAAAGAACAAAGAGGTTTTAAGTGTGGCTTAAAGGCCACTTCAAACATGAACGTCTTAAGAATGAAAAACTAGTGAACAAGTGTGTGAGTGATTAGCATTATGGATATTTCGCAAGATTCCGATGTCGTCACGAGTGCATTCTACCCTACCTGTATTATGTTCTTTTTATACCAATGCCGAACTTAGCTAGTGTCTTTAGGTGTTAAGCATATACACAAATTAGAGTTATAAAAGTTAGACACACCTTACTCTATCCAGTTAGCTAATGGGGAATTAGCTGAATGAGGTAGAATCAGTAAGGGCCACCGGTACATTCCCTATCACCCAACATTTCACATCCATTTCGTTCGATATCGGTGCCGATTTTTCACCTCATTTCCATAGAATTTAAAAATATACTTGGCCAGAGTCGAGTAAACTAGACGTCCCCTCATTCTATAGGATTGGAAAACGGTAAAATTAGTCGAGTCAGGAGAAGGTGTAAAAGGATACACACCGGAAACTTGGAGCGCGAAAGTTCACTATATATCTTTTACCCGTTCATTTGCGTAGTTTCGACGTAGTGGTCGGCATGGGCTGGTTGCCCGAGAACTGGGCGAAAGTGGTTTGTCATGAGAAAACCATCTGTATCCCCCCTACCAAAAGAAAAGACGCTTAAAGTATGTGGGAAGGAGCGCGAGGCGCCTTTACGGATCATACACTGCATGAAGGCACAAGAATTCCTACGAAAAGGTTGCATAGCCTTCCTAGCTCATGTAGTTGACGAGAAAACCAAGGAGTCTAAGTTTGAATATATACATGATATGAAGGAGTTCCTGAAGTTTTTCCTGAAGACTTTCCTAGATTACCTCCGCAACGACACGCCGGGTTTCGCATGGATTAGGTTCCAGGAGCCACACCGATGATGAAATCTCCATACTGAGGAGCTCCGTCAGAAATACAATGACTATCTACAAGGCTCAAGTTTTTACTCTAAGATTGATTTGAGATCGGGTTACCATCAGCTGAGAATACAAGAAGAAAGCATCCCTAAGACGGCTTTTAGAACTCGTTACGAACATTACGAGTTTCTTGTTATGCCGTTCGGCTTAACAAATGCACCAGCGGCATTCATGGATAAATTTGTGATTGTGTTTATTGACGATATCCTAATGTATTCACGATCGAAGGAGGAACACGAGCAACATTTACGAGTATTTTGGAACTCCTAAAGAAGGAACAACTTTATGCGAAGTTTGTTAAATGCGAATTTTGGATTCGCGAAGTACAATTTCTCAGACACGTGGTGAACGAGAAAGGAATTCATGTCGACCCGGCTAAGATTGAGGCGATCAAGAACTGGGAAGCGCCTAAGACCCCTACTGAAGTACGACAATTCTTAGGACTAGCAGGCTACTACCGAAAATTTAAAGAGAATTTCTCAAAAATTGCTCAACCGCTAACGTCCCCAACACAAAAGGATAAAATGTTTGTCTGGGGCGAGAAACAATAGGCGGCTTTCCAGCTATTAAAGGATAAACTTTGTGACGTGCCTATCTCTACCGGACGGTACCGACGACTTCGTAGTTTACTACGATGCCTCACGTCAAGGTCTTGGTTACGTGTTGATGCAACGGGACAAGGTCATCGCGTACGCATCTCGACAACTAAAGGGAAACGAGAAAAACTACACCGCCCATGACCTTGAGCTAGGTGCGGTGGTATTTGCACTAAAAATTTGGCGTCATTACTTATACGAAACTCAATGTACGATCTATACGGATCACAAGAGTCTTCAACACATATTCAATCAGAAAGAATGAAATATGAGACCACGACGTTGGGTCTAACTGTTGAATGACTATGATTGCAAGGTAAAGTATCACATGGGCAGGGAAAACATTGTGGCGGACGCCTTGAGCCGCAAAGAACGTGTGAAACCTCTAAGGGTGCGAGCCTTAGAAATGACAATACAGTCGAATCTCACGACTAAGATTCATGACGCGCAACAAGAAGCACTTAAACCGGAGAATATTAAAGTTGAAAGCATTACGCGGTATGGAAAAGCAATTGGTGCCAAAGTAAAATGGAACATTATACTTTATGGAACGAATTTGGGTTCCATTCTTTGGCGACCTACGGGAAGTTATTCTAGACGAGTCCCACAAGTCGAAGTACTCTATACATCCCGGATCAGATAAGATGTATCAGGATTTAAAGGGATTCTACTGGTGGCCTAACATTAAGAGCGACATTGCTAATTATGTCGGACAATACCTCACGTGTGCCAAGGTTAAATTCGAATATCAAAAGCCTTCAGGGCTGCTGCAACAACCTTAAATTTCCGTTTGGAAATGGGAACAAATCTTGATAGATTTCATTACTAAGTTACCCCGAACCTCCAGAGGTCACGACATGATTTGGGTAATAGTTGATCGATTTACGAAGTCCGCGCATTTCCTACCTATCTGTGAGAAGGATATCACTGCAAAGCTAGCTAAGCTATATCTGAAGGGGATTGTGGCACGACACGGAGTACCTGTTTCTATCATATCGGACCGAGACGGTCAGTTCGTGTCAAGAATTTGGCAGTCATTCCATAAGGCCATTGATCATGATTGGATCTTAACACAGCCTTTCACCCTCAAACGGACGACCAAAGTGAACGGACGAAACAAACTTTTGAGGATATGCTACGTGCTTGTGTGATGGAATTGGGTGGGAATTGGGATACTCACTTGCCTTTAGTGGAATTCTCATAAAATAACAGTTATCGCACTAGCATCCAGGCCGCCCTGTTAACCTCTATATGCACAAAAGTGTCGATCACCGCTATGCAGGGTGGAGATCGGTGACAAACAATTCATTGATCCGGAATTAGTCCAAGAGACTACGGACAAGTTTTTTTAAATGCGAAACCATATCAAGGCTGTTCGTGATCGACAAAAGAGCTATGCCAAAAAACGATAAAAACCACTATCTTTTGAAGACGGGGACAAAGTGTTATTGGAAGTCTTGCCTTAGAAAGTCGTAACCAGATTTGGTATACGTGGAAAGTTGAACCCACGATATGCAGGACTATTTGAAATCTTGGAAAAGATTGGAACCATTACTTACAAGTTGAAATTACCGGATGAACTCAGTAGCATACACGACACATTTCATGTGTCTAATCTCAAGAAAAGTCCTACTCAAGAAACAGTAATCATCCTGACGGATGAAATTCACATTGACGACAAACTCCAATTCACCGAAGAACCTTTTAAGGTTACGGACTAGAAGGTCCACAAGACATGGAGAAGTCGCATCAATCTTGTGAAAGTTCGTTGGCACTCACGTCACGGTCTTGAGTATACATTGGAACGCGAAGATCAAATCGAATCCAAGTACCCACATTTATTTCAAAACTCCCCTGCAACCGGTAGTATGGCTTGAATTTCAGGACGAAATTCTTTTAACAGGGGGAGAATGTGACAACCGGCAAAAATAATGGTAATTCCATACAACTTAACAACTTGATTATACATTTAACTGCGTTTATTACGATTTAATTAATGCGTGTTTAGGTCACATAAAGTCTAGCAATCATAGGACATGCTTTCTTACGCTAAACAATATTAAAATATTCGCCACGTCGCGAGAAAACCACAACTATGTCCAAATATGTTGGCGAAATGCTGAAAACACTATTCATCGGAACACACCATTCATGCCAGCAAGTTCCGAAAACTGTCTGAACGAGCGACGGATGGCATGAACGCACTTTATAGATAAAATACAAATAAAATCCCTAATTAGGGACACTAAACACTAAAACACCCTAACTTTCCGGTAAACGCACATAATTACAGTTTGTCCGTTTCGCGCCAAATTATTACAAAATAAAATGTCCACGACACTAAAATCCAACATTTTAATGTCCATAGGACTTGTAGATAATATAATACACCCAAAACAAGCTTGGGATATCCATTGGATATACGAAACGCAAGTTCCGGTACTACGTCACAACAATCACAACTTTGCCAAAATTGCGCCGACGAACTAGTTAGTGGTATTTTTACCACTCTAACACCTAAACTAACATTCTAGTTATAAAAACCCTCCTAAATATTTTGGACACCCTAAATGTCCCTAAATATACCCTGTACGTAAGAACCGGACCCGGAATGACCCTATACTTGTAAAAAAAACAAGAAAAACTAAGTTTGGCAGTCTCTCCCGGGCCGCGACGGAGAACCCTATGGTCTGTCGTGGGGCGCGACGGCCCTTACTTTGGCGACACTGCATGACGCCATGTGTCCCTGCCACGTGTCAAGCCTACCCTTGACTCAGTAAGGCTACAGCCGCCTTTTCTGGGCGCTGGCGGGCCGTGAAGGCCTAGGCCTTGCTGTCGCGGGGAGCGATGGACCCCTCGGCCAGCCTATAAAAGGGGGGTCAGGGCTTCATTTGATTCCGTTCATTTCCCGATTATCTCTCAAACTTTCTAATAGTAGAACTTCTGCCCGAGTATAATACCCACTATTTAGCCAAGCTTTGCCTCGTTCTAAGTACTATAACCCTACTATTACCTTACACGATCGATTTAGGATTGCGTAATGCATGTCGGCTCTGCCCGAATCAGTCATTGGAATTCTGTCTCGTGTGTACACCTGATGGATTTAGAATTTTCGTAATGCATGTCGGCTTTGCCCGACTCAGTCATTGGAATTCTGTCTCGAGTTGTACGGTTAAATTGAATTGGGTTATTTTACTAACACGTGTGCATTATTTGATTTAATAGATAATAACCAGGAGATTCTCAGGAAACCTTAGTATTATCTAAACTTGAAATGTGAGTACATCTTGCTTTATCTCACAATTTTTAAGTACATTCTCTTTTTATAAATCTTTTTGTTAGTCAAAATGTTTACCAAAACCTCAAATGTTTTAATGTACACTTAACAGTAATTGAGTATTGGTGATTCTACAATTACTGCCGGTATGTTGGGGTTTTGTATACAAAATATGAAAAAACGTTATCATTGGACAAAGAGTTAGCCAATGGATAATATGACCCACAAGTCAGGGTTTGACAGTACTGATTGAGTAATTGATTAGATATAAACAAATGTAATTGCGGGTTGCCCTCAATTCTGTTAAAATGTTAAAACTGTTTTGATTAAACTGGGATGCACTCACCAGTATTTCTTGCTGACAAAATGTTTTCAAATGCGTTTCAGGTAACGTAATGTAAAAGCCCAATAGAAGCCAGCTGGAGAGCACTGAAGACTTGGAATAGTGGCTATAAAAGTTACCTAAATAAACAAAACATTTTGTTTTCAATAATTCGGGTTTATCCCTAATAATGTGTTGTTAAATGAACTTGGGTTTTATTCCCATAAATTATTCTTATAAAAATTTGGTGTTTTACTCTGATAAAAATATTTTCTAACTACGGTCCTGATGTATTCCGCTGCCAAATTAATAAACACCGATACCACCCGCTCTGAGGCTCGCGGCCACCCGCTCCCGGGTAGGGGTCGGGGGTTGCGACAGAAGGTGGTATCAGAGCTACAGCCACTGATTTAAGCCAAAGAAGTGTTCTGTTGACACTGAAATTTTAAATTATGTGTTAGGAAATAATTTATGTAATTATGTGTTATGTGTTATTTAACTATATGTTAGTTTACAGTATGAGTAATCAAGAAACATCGGACGCTTATCGTCATTTAGATAGTTCACAGAAAAATGAGGGAACATCATCTCAGCCTGATCCATCAGGATATTCAGCCGATACAGAAGAGGGAATATTTATTTTTAATGCACAATCGGAGGAACCTTTTACTACTAAGAAAAGAGGTTGGTTTAATAGAGGGGCTCATGAGAGAAGAAAAAGAATGAAGAAGATACAGCAACAGAGAGCAATAGTCAGGGCCAATAGGGAGGCAGACGCACAAATTCAGGAAGTAACCAGTAGACCACCTTGGGAAGAAGAATTAGATAGACAGTTGGCAAATTTCCACATGTTAGCTACTATAGCCGTAGATACTAACCAAAATTAAGTAGCCGAACCGCCACTGTTACCTTTGTTCCCAGACCAACCAATGCTAGAATCCAACTCAGAGAACCAATTCCCGATACCTGCACTTAACCCAAACGAATCACCTAGAATCCCAACTCCACATCCTCTAGGATATGGTCCATGGTTTGACGACAATAGGTCATACTCGGCCTTATACCCACCTGAAGAACTAAAACCTCTAGAACCTGATCCGTGGAAGGAAATTGATAGGACCTTTTTCGAAATTAATAGCGGAGACCTTTACGAGGAACCCGTACCTCCACCCAAACCATTAGATCCACCAATGAGTCGAGAACAGGTGCAGGAACTCCATCAGTATTGAGAAGATTTAGTAAATGAGGGGAATAGAATCAGACAGATAGGGGAACGACTAGTTTGGAAATACGATGAGAATGAAATGCAGTACTGGATGAACGAAACTTAGAAAATAACTAGATATATGTGTAATTTTTTACTATAAATATATATATATATATATATATATATATATAAGTACGGATGTGTAGTATCTCTAATTTTCAGTTGTAATTTGTAATAGATGCATATATATATATATGTGTGTGTGTGTGTGTGTGTGTGTGAAAAAGAGTAAATGTCGTAATGATCGACGTTTTTGACCAACTTGTTCATGTGATTGTGTATAAATAATTGTATTCAATTCTATTTTGTGATAATTAATACCTGATAAATGTTTACAATTCAGATGTCGAATGAAGTAAATCAGGAAAACCAGAATAATGAGAATAACGGAAACCAAATAGATAATAATGCCATTCAACATATAGTGGCACAAGGAATTATAGATGCCATGCCTTATATTAACAAGATTGTTAAAGAAGCAGATAGATCTGCAAATGGCAGTAAACATCAACACACTGAACCAAGTCACAGTGTGAATAATGACAATGGACCTATCATCCAAACTCCAATTCCTAAAAGAAGAAGAACCGCTCCATACGGTTGTTCTTTTAAAGAATTCTTGGCCTGCAAACCAATAGAATTCTCCGACAATGAAGGAGCCATTGCATCCTTACGTTAGATAGAAAAGACAGAAGCAGTCATAAAAATAAGTAAATGCGCAGACAAAGATAAGATTATGTTTGCTTCGAATCTTTTAAAAAATGCAGCCTTAGAATGGTGGAATACTATTCTCTAGTCTAAGGGAAGTGACAGAGTTTATAATATGGAATGGATCAACTTTAAGGAAATAGTTGAAAAAAAATTATGTCCTCCTAATGAGAAGGAACAAATCACCAATAAGTTCCTAAATCTCAGAATGACTGGAATAGACTGCAAAGGTTACACTACCATATTCTTCAAATATGCTAGGATAGTACCATCCTTAGCCTCACCCGAACCAGTATTAATCTCCCGTTATATTTGGGGATTAATCAGTGAGATTAGACATGTAGTTAAGGCAGCTAGACCACAAACCACAGAAGAAGCAGTAGAATTAGCCAATACCTTGACTGACGAACTGGTATGTACACAAGAAGAAAACCAGAGGAAGAACCTAGCTCAAAAGCTTACACAGAAATTCCATTCTAGTAATTCCTACCGTGGAAAGGGAACAGGTTCTTCTGCACCCTATTGTAAGAATTGCAAAAGAAAGCATTATGGAAGATGCTCTACATATTACAACTTTTGCAAAATCTCTGGACACAAGGAAGAAGACTGTAGGAAGAAACCCGGTAATGGAATATGCTTTAATTGTGGAGAAAAGGGACACATTAGACCAAACTGTCTGAAGCTAGCTCTAGCCATGCCCAATAAGACTAAGACAACAGAAGCACCTAAGAAGAATGCCAGCGCCTTTGTTCTAACAGCTGAGGAAGCCAAGATGATTTCGGATGTGATCGCCGGTACATTTTTAGTTAATGACATATTTGCCAAGGTATTGTTTGACTCTGGTGCAAACCAAAGTTTTATCAATACTTCTTTCTACCAATTTCTTGACCAACCCTTAGTCAAACTTCAACAAGACTGTCTAGTAGAAACGGCCAATGGAGAATCTGTTAAGATAAGTAAAATCTTGCAGGGAGCAAGAATAGAAATCCTAAACCATCATTTTTTTGGTAACCTTTACCCAATGAATCTGGCTGGTTTTGATGTTATATTAGGAATGGATTGGTAGCCAATCGTGCCAGTATTTTATGTGATCAAAAGTTAGTACAAGTAAGTACACCAAGTGGTGAAAAATCACAATTAAAGGAGATAAGCCAACTAGATCGACGAAATTCATCTCTGTGATGAAAGCCGCAAGTTATGAAAGGAAGGGAGGAATAGTATATATGATTTCTGTAATCATTAATACTAAAGGAAAAGAATTAAAAGATATTCCTGTAATATCTAAATTCGCAGACGTTTTTCTAGAAGAGTTACCAGGATTACCGCCTGATAGAGAAGTTGAATTTAGAATTCACCTAATACCAGGGACGGCACCAATTGCCAAAGCACCTTATCGATTAGCACCAACGAAAATGCAGGAACTGAAGAAACAATTGGACGAACTTCTTAACAAAGGTTTTATACAACGAAGTTCATCACCATGGGGAGCACCGGTGTTGTTCGTTAAGAAGAAAGATGGATCGATGCGTATGTGCATTGACTATCGACAATTGAACAAAGTCACGATTAAGAATCGGTACCCATTACCGAGAATTGATGATCTGTTCGATCAACTTCAAGGAGCACGATTCTTTTCTAAGATCGATTTACGCTCTGGATATCATCATCTGAAAGTACAAGAAGATGATATTCCTAAAACTGCTTTCCAGAACGAGATACGGTCATTATGAATTTACTGTCATGCCATTTGGTTTAACCAATGCCTCAGCCGCATTTATGGACATGATGAACAGGATATGTAAACCATACCTGGATAAATTCATAATTGTCTTTATAGATGATATTTTAATTTACTCTAATAGTAAAGAGGCCCATGCAGCCCATCTGCATACACTCCTCACATTGTTGAGAAAAGAGAAGCTTTATGCTAAATTCTCAAAATGTGAATTTTGGTTACAAGAAGTACAATTCCTTGGAAATCTAGTTAATCATGAAGGAATTCATGTGGATCCCACAAAGATCGAGGCAATTACTAAATGGAAAGTCCCTGAATCACCAACAGAAGTACGAAGTTTTCTTGGACTGCCAGGATATTATAGACGGTTTATCAGCAATTTCTCTAGAATAGCCATTCCATTAAGTAAACTGACATGCAAATCAGTTAAGTTTGAATGGGTACCAAAGCAGGAGGAAGCTTTTAAGATCCTTAAGCAGAGGTTAACCAATGCACCCATCCTTGCATTACCAGAAGGAACTGAAGACTTTATAGTCTACTGTGATGCATCTAATTTAGGATATGGATGTGTGTTGATGCAACGTCAAAAGGTTATAGCCTATGCCTCTAGACAACTTAAGAAACATGAAGAGAATTACACCACCCATGATCTAGAATTATGAGCCATAGTTTTTGCCCTTAAGATTTGGAGACTATTTATATGGAAATAAATTTGTTGTCTTCACCGATCATAAAAATTTAAGGTATATTTTCGGGCAAAAAAGAATTAAATATGAGACAGAGACGTTGGATGGAAGTTCTTAGTGATTATGATTGTGATATCCAGTATCACGCTGGGAAAGCCAATGTAGTAGCGGATGCTTTAAGTCAAAAATATTATGAAAAACCAAAGCGAGTACGTTCTCTCAAATTAAATCTACAAGTAGATTTAAATGAACAAATTAGAGAAATGCAAGAGTCTGCAATCAAGGACGATGCTGAAAATTGAAAGGAATGATTAAGGAATCAGAACAAGGAACAGATGGAATTTGGAAGTTCCATAAGAAAAGGATATGGATACCTAAACAAAGAAACCTACGTCATAGAATTCTAGAAGAAGCTCATAAATCTAAGTATACGATACATCCTGGAAGTGATAAGATGTATCAAGATCTATGAAGGAATTTCTGGTGGATAGGAATGAAAAGGATATAGCTAATTATGTTGCTAAATGTCTAACTTGGTCTCAAGTTAAAGCAGAGCATCAAAAACCCTCAGGATTATTGCAATAATTAGAAATGCCCATATGGAAATGGGAATTGATAACAATGGATTTTGTTACCAAATTACCCAAGACAAGAAAAGGAAATGATACAATCTGGGTGATTGTAGACAGATTGACCAAATCTGCTCATTTCTTACCCATGAAGGAAACTTTCAGTATGGAACAATTAGCCAAGCTATATGTAAATGAAATAGTTTCATTACATAGGATTCCTTTATCTATCGTATCCAATAGAGATAGCCATTTTACTTCTCATTTTTGGACAAGTTTCCAAAAAGCAATGGGAACCAGGTTGAATCTAAGCACAGCTTATCATCCACAAACGGACGGACAAAGCAAAAGGACAATCCAGACTATGGAAGATATGCTTAGAGCCTGTGTAATTGATTTCGGAGGAAATCAGGATGATCATTTACCATTAATAGAATTTTCCTACAATAACAGCTATCATACTAGCACTAATGCTACACCATTTGAAGCACTTTATGGACGAAAGTGGAGAACTCCAGTTTGCTGGGCAGAGATTGGAGAAAAAAAATTATCCGGACCAGAGATAGTACAAGAAACAACAGATAAAATCATTCAAGTCAAGGAAAGACTAAAAGAAGCACGAGATCATCAAAAGAGTTATGCTAACAACAGACAAAAACCATTGGAATTTCAAGTAGGAGATAAAGTTTTATTAAAAGTTTCTCCATGGAAAGGAGTAGTTAGATTCGTTAAAAAAGGGAAAGTAAGCCCTAGGTATGTTGGACCTTTTGAGATGATTAGAAGAATAGGACCTGTAGCTTATCAACTACAACTACTAGAGGAAATTACAGGAATGCATGATGTATTTCATGTATGTAATCTCAAAAAGTGTTTAGCAGACGAATCACTAGTGATACCTCTTAAAGATAGAGAGGTAAATGAAAAACTCAAGTTTATCGAGAAACCCGTTCAGATTGAAGATAGAAAGGTCAAGAATCTCAAACATAAGAGATTAGTTCTGGTCAAAGTGAAATGGGATTCTAAAAGAGGACCAGAATACACTTGGGAACTCGAATCAGAAATGCAAAGGAAATACCCGCACCTGTTCCAGTAGATCTCGAGGACGAGATCCAAAGCAAGGTGGGGAGGATATAACAACCCTCCTAAAATAATTTGGACACCCTAAATGTTCCTAAATATACCCCGTACGTGAGAACCGGACCCAGAATGACCCTATACTTGTAAAAAAAAACAAGAAAAACTAAGTTTGGCAGTCTCTCGCGGGCCGCGATGGAGACCCCTATGGTCTGTCGCGGGGCGCGACGGCCCTTACTTGGGCGACACTGCATGAGGCCACGTGTCCCTGCCACGTGTCAAGCCTATCCTTGACTCAGCAAGGCTACAGCCGCCTTTCTGGGCGCTCACGGGCCGCGAAGGCCTAGGCCTTGGCTGTCGTGGGGCGCGACGGACCCCTCGGCCAGCCTATAAAAGGGGGGTCAGGGCTTCATTTGATTCCGTTCATTTCCCGATTCTCTCTCAAACTTTCTAATAGTAGAACTTCTGCCCGAGTATAATACCCACTATTTAGCGAAGCTTGCCTCGTTTTAAGTACTATAACCCTACTATTACCTTACACGATCGATTTAGGATTCCATAATGCATGTCAGCTCTGCCTGACTCAATCATTGGAATTCTGTCTCGTGTGTACACCCGATTGATTTAGAATTTCCGTAATGCATGACGGCTCTGCCCGACTCAGTCATTGGAATTCTGTCTCGAGTTGTACGGTTAAATTGAATTGGGTTATTTTACTAACACGTGTGCATTATTTCATTTAATAGATAATAGCCAGGAGATTCTCAGGTGTGACAACCCTCGAATTTACATGTAACCGTACAGTTTATTAATAATAATTAATGTGCTTGACGACTGTGTGGAATTACTTAACTGCTTTCTGATATCTGTGTTATGCTTACACGTATTTGTTAATATACTAATAGTGTACAGATAGGTCACTAAATAGTCCGTTATATTTTCCTAAGTGTTAGAAAGTAAAAACGTTACAAAATATATAAATAGGACACTTTACGGATTAATTAAGCACTTTAACGGAACAACACCGAACCGAACAACCAGACTTTACCCGGAACCTAAAAATATTGTCTATGACATTGTTTTCTTTTTCTGAGCCTGTTAGGGTCCCCAAATACCCTAACACCCGTTATAATTCACCACACACTAATATCTAGTCTTAACCTCCTAACTTAACAACTAATGCTTAATCATCTAGTTCAAAACAAACCGAATACCCCCCCCCCCCCTAACGAGTTCGGTTCCCCATAGGGGACACCATCTTACAAACCTTGTATATTTTAATCCTTGTGCCTCATATCAAGAGAACATAAGATCCAATGGGTATTAGTGGAATTGGACTATAAGTTGGACCATAAGGCTTTGTATTCATTCATTCACTTAGCAAAAAAAAACTTCACTCTTTCTCTCCCTCTTGCCCATATCCTCGGCTGAACCCACACACCCACATCCATCCATTTTCGAGCTTTGATCTTGCCATTCCAAGCATATACAAGTGTGAAGGATCGCGTACGAGGAAGCCCGGTGCTTGCGGATTGTCAAGGACCTCCCCACGTTGCTTTTAACCACTCGTTTTTCGCCTAGTTTCTTCCCTAGCCTCGAGCTAGTAGTAAGTGACTCTAAACATCTTCTTGATCTTGTCTAGAGTGGTTAATAAGAGATTTGTCGGTTAAAAATTATGAACATATAAGATCACCAACTAAAAGTCTACTAAAGTGATGAACAAGGTGGTTAATGGATGAATATTAGTGTAAATCATGTAGATCTTGTGTGATTATGATTATTGGTTAATTTTCTGATGTCTTGCTGATTAATACTAATGTGTGATGTTGTTGTGGTCACTAAACATGATTAACGGGATCAACCGAACACAAACTAGTAAGCTAGAGTCTAAAAACAGAAATCTGTCCATACTTTACAGCCAACTTCAGTTGGCTGTAAACAGGTCTTAAACTCAACGAAAAACCGATATTTTGAATCTAAAATATGTTATTATGAAATATGGTTCTAATGGCACCGGAATCGTAATTTTTGGACTCCGTTTACTATTTTTAAAGTGTTAATTTGTAACAGCAACTTGAGCTGAATTTTGACAGCAATAAATGGGTGTCATACTTTCAGTCATAACCTAAGTTTTGTGATGAATCGGACCATGAAATTTGTACAGTAGATGACAACCGATGCATTTGTTATTACCCCACTGGAATTTCGTAAATCGGACACTCGATGAATTTTTAATAAATTGTTCCGTGGACTGTGGTCAGAAATACATAAATCTGAGTTCAGTCTGGAATATGAATTTTTATAAAATATTGGTAATGAACCGGACCCCGATATTTTTACACAATGAAATATGGAATGTTTAAGACATCTTGTAAAAATTTGGGAATTTTTGGAATAATTTAACTATTTTATTAAAATGTCCGAAAACAGCCGGTTTTGAATATTAATGCGGAATTGACATAAGTTGTGACTTGCGTGTCTAAATGTCGAGTATGCTATCGGTGAATGATCTAACATGTTATATGTGTTACGTGCAATATCGTATGTTTGTTTATGAGTGGGGAATGGATGGGAAGTTTATATGGGCATAAATCGTTAAAGTGTGTACCTGTTATGTGGTCGAAGTAATGTGCAAATAAACCATACGTAGGATACGTGTTATGCATGAGAAACTGATTGTTATCCGTACCTTATTAGGACGTGATTGACCGACCTTGACTGTTAACTATATTTGAGAATCTAGCCGAGCAAACCGAGGTGAGTTCACACTTTTCTACAAAGCATGGTAAATTCCCGGTGGGAATGGGAATGGGTACAGGAATAGGGATTCCTCGTCCTTTGGGACGTGTTCAGGAATGTGGATTCCTCGTCCTTGTGACGTGTTCAGGAATGTAAATTCCTCGTCCTGTTGAGACGTGTTAGACTTACTGGACTAGAACTCTATCAGCGAAGTCCCTCCCTTTTTGTATCGACTTAATCGCCGAGGCTATGGCGAGCGGGTCATTAGTTAATAGCGCTATTAGGTTTAACAAACCTCACACCGTGCCAGTCGGGCGGGCGTGTACTAATGGACTATGGCACGTCGGTGGTGATAGAACACCAACGCTAGGGCACAATTGATTTCTTTTGTTAGTAGTCGATATGATAAACGAGTCTGGTAGTTTAAAATACTGGGGCAGCTCCCCACGGCCAAAGTGCCGGGCTGGATAGCCAGGGAAGGTGGACATGGGATGGTTAACTAATAAACGTTTTCGAACTATGGGGTAACCCCCACGGCTGGACGGCCGAATGAGATTAAACTATGTTTTTGGAAACAACACTAAAATGGACAACCAACCATGAACTCACTCAACTTTGTTCTTGACTCGTTATTACATGCTTTGCAGGTCATTAGATGCTATGGAGCTTGCACATGGAGGTGGTCGTTGTGGGATGCGAACTGATATGTCCCGTACTTAATGAATAAACTTTATGAACTTATTAAACCTACGTTTTGGACTTTAAACTTATGAAGTTTGAACTTATGTTTTATGCTTCCGCTGTTAACCTAAAATCGGTTTACTTCCTTTTGGTCACCAATCGTATTGTGTTTGGTTTTATTTACTTAATTATGTTGTTCAATATGATTGGTGGCTCGATCCTGGTCACGTCATGCCTCCAAGCGGTGATACTCCGCATGGTGGATTTTGGGGGTGTGACAGATTGGTATCAGAGCCATTGGTTATAGTGAACTTGGTTTTTAAAAAGGGAAAAGTTTTTGATAAAAACCAGACTATAACCAGTACAGTGCTCAACGATCCACAACGACACTTCGCTCCACGTGCAAGACTCGACACCATAAGTGGTATGATTTATGTTATATTGTCGGTTAGATAGTTCTCACTGTGCATTAGATAAGGTAGTAATTGCTATTTGAACCTTGTGTGCTTACGCTCTACTATTGTCCCACACTTACGCACTTTCGCGACACTTTCCTCACTTACGTTGCTTCATTATGAAGATCATGAGCGGACGCGGAGGACATATCAACCTCACTCAAGCCCAATTGACGGCTTTGATCAACGAACGAGTCGCTGAGGCACTCGCAGCTAATCCTGCAGGAGGCCAACATGCTCAACCTCCTGTGTGCACGTTCAAGACGTTCATGGACTGCCGACCTACCACTTTCAGTGGCACCGAAGGAGCAGTGGGCCTTCTTCACTGGTTTGAAAAGCTCGAGTCAGTTTTTGAGATGTGCGAATGCCCCGAAGACCGTAGGGTGAAATACGCTACCGGAACACTTGAAGGGGTAGCGCTCACATGGTGGAACGCTCAAGTTCAGCTGCTGGGGTTGGTTGCTGCTAATGCCACCCCATGGAACGGTTTCAAGGAACTGATCAAAGAAGAATACTGTAGTCGGGATGACATCCACAAACTGGAGGTGGAATTTTTCAATCTGAAGATGACGGGGTCTGAGATTGAGGCGTATACCAAGAGGTCGAATGAACTGGCCATCCTGTGCCCTACTATGGTGGACCCTCCCATCAAACGTATTGAGCTGTATCTCAAGGGCCTTGTACCAGAGATTCAAAGTCATGTAACTTCAGCCAACCTGGGTACCATTCAGCAAATTATCAAGTTGGCTCATCGTCTCACCGACCAGGCGGTGGAGCAAAACAGGCTACCCAAACGTATCAGCGCCACGGCTACTTCTGATGCACCTACCGGCAACAAGCGAAAATGGGATGGGAATTCAGGCAAAGGTTCCACTTCAGCTCAGTTCCAGCAGTGAAAGACAGATGAGTACAGGAGCCCCAGTCAGCACTCTTCTGGGAATCAAGGTCAGGGTGGATACAAGGGAAATCACCCCAAATGTAATCGCTGTAACTTGCACCACAGTGGGCCATGTGGTAAAGGCAACTGTCATCGATGCAACAAGCCTGGTCACATGGCAAGGGATTGCAGGAGTCAGCATCCGGCGAATCAGAACCGGCAACAACAGCAAGCCCCACCCAATCAACGCCAGCAGCGGCAACAACAAGGTAACAACAAAGGGTGCTTTCAATGTGGTGCTGAGGGCCATTTCAAGAAAGACTGCCCCAGCTAAATCAAAACCAGAACAACAACAATCAGGGGAATGGAAACGGCAATGGGGGAAACAACAATGGTAATGGGGCAAGAGGTCGTGCTTTCGTGATTGGTCAGGGTGACGCAAGGAACGATCCCAACGTTGTGATGGGTAAGTTTCTTCTGGATGACTTCTTTGTTACTGTTTTATTCGATTCAGGTGCCGATACTAGTTATGTGTCCGTAAAAGTTAGCCAAATGCTTAAGCGCACTCCAACACTCCTGAACACCAAACACATGGTAGAACTAGCTAACGGTAAAAGTCTTGAAGCCACACACGTAGTTAAAGGTTGTAACCTCGTCTTAGCTGGTCAGACTTTCTCTATCGATCTTATTCCTATCACACTGGGTAGTTTCGATGTCGTTATTGGGATGGATTGGTTATCTCATCATCAAGCGGAGATTGTTTGCAAGGAGAAAATCGTCCGCATTCCTCGTTCTGGTGAAGAACCTCTCATGATTCGTGGCGACAAGAGTGGTGCTGTCGAAGGCATCATCTCTTTCCTTAAGGCCCAGAAGTGTTTGCGAAAGGGCCATACTGCCATTTTAGCACTCGTTACTGACACATCAGCGGAAGAGAAGAGAATTGAGGACATTCCTATTGTGCGCGATTTTCCCGAGGTATTTCCTGAGGAATTACCTGGTCTTCCGCCTCATCGCCAAGTCGAGTTTCAAATCGAGCTAGCTCCTGGAGCAGCGCCAGTAGCTCGAGCACCATATCGTCTAGCTCCATCAGAACTCGAAGAACTGTCAACACAACTACAAGAACTCTTGGAAAAGGGTTTCATACGTCCTAGCTCTTCGCCCTGGGGAGCTCCAGTACTATTCGTGAAGAAGAAAGACGGTACCTTCAGAATGTGTATTGACTACCGCGAACTTAACAAGGTGACCGTAAAGAATCGTTATCCTCTTCCATGTATTGACGACTTGTTCGACCAGTTGCAAGGGTCGAGCTATTACTCCAAGATTGACTTGAGATCGGGATACCATCAGCTGAGAGTCCGAGATGAGGACGTCTCCAAAACAGCATTCAGAACTCGTTACGGCTATTACGAGTTTCTGGTTATGCCATTCGGGCTGATGAATGCACCAGCGGTCTTCATGGATCTCATGAACCGAGTGTGCAAGCCTTACCTGGATAAGTTCGTTATTGTGTTCATCGACGATATCCTGATCTATTCTAAGAGTCAGGAGGAACACGAGCAGCATCTACGACTTATGCTGGAACTTCTTCGAAAAGAGCAGTTGTATGCCAAGTTTTCAAAATGTGACTTCTGGCTTCGCGAAGTCCACTTTCTAGGCCATGTGGTAAACAAGGATGGAATTCATGTGGATCCATCTAAGGTTGAATCGATCAAGAACTGGCCTGCACCCCGCACACCAACAGAAATCCGCCAATTCTTGGGTTTGGCCGGATATTACAGAAGGTTTATAAAAGATTTCTCCAAGATTGCGCAACCTCTCACTTCACTGACTCAGAAGGGTGTCATCTATCGTTGGGGTGATGTACAGGAGTCTGCATTTCAACACCTAAAGGATAGACTTCGCAGCGCGCCTATCCTCTCATTGCGTGAAGGCACCGATGATTTTGTGGTTAATTGCGACGCTTCCATCCAAGGACTTGGTTGCGTGTTGATGCAACGTGACAAGGTCATTGCCTACGCATCACGCCAACTCAAGGTTCACGAAAGGAATTACACTACTCACGATCTGGAGCTGGGAGCAGTTGTTTTCGCGCTTAAGATATGGAGACATTACCTGTACGGTACCAAGTGCACCATTTACACCGATCACAGGAGTCTCGAGCATATCTTCAAGCAAAAGGAGTTAAACATGCGTCAACGCCGATGGGTTGAGCTCTTGAACGATTATGAATGCGCTATCAAGTATCATCCGGGCAAGGCCAATGTTGTGGCCGACGCCCTCAGTCGAAAGGATACTATACCTAAGCGTGTACGTGCTTTACAGCTTACCATCCAATCTAACCTTCCCGCTCAGATTCGTGATGCTCAGGTTGAAGCACTGAAGGCAGAGAACGTCAGGGCTGAATCCCTACGAGGATCGAGGCAGCGGCTAGAACAAAAGGAAGACGGCGCTTACTATGTAAACGGACGCATCTGGGTTCCATTTTATGGCAACTTACGCGAGCTTGTGATGGATGAAGCACATAAGTCTCGTTATTCGGTACACCCTGGTTCGGACAAGATGTACCACGACCTCAAGACTACGTATTGGTGGCCTGGCATGAAAGCCCACATAGCAACCTACGTCAGAAAGTGCTTGACTTGTGCGAGAGTCAAGTCTGAATATCAGAAACCATCAGGCCTACTTCAACAACCGGAGATCCCGAAATGGAAATGGGAGCAAATTTCCATGGATTTCGTTACCGGCCTGCCCAGATCTCAACGCGGAAACGATACCATTTGGGTGATCGTAGATTGATTAACCAAGTCTGCACATTTTCTGGCTATCAAAGAAACGGATAAGTTTTCTACTCTTGCAGACATTTACCTAAAGGAAGTGGTATCAAGGCACGGAGTGCCAACCTCTATTATATCTGATCGTGACGCACGTTTTACTTCTGAACTGTGGCAAGCAATGCACAAGTCCTTTGGCTCACGTTTAGATATGAGCACCGCTTATCACCCGCAGACGGATGGGCAATCTGAACGTACCATCCAAACCCTTGAAGACATGCTTAGGGCATGTGTAATCGATTTTGGTAATGGCTGGGAAAGGCACCTCCCGCTAGTGGAGTTTTCGTACAACAACAGCTACCATACCAGCATCCAAGCCGCTCCGTTTGAGGCATTGTACGGACGCAAATGCCGATCACCTCTCTGTTGGGCAGAAGTTGGTGACAGCCAAATCACTGGCCCAGAACTTGTGGTAGATACCACCGAGAAAATTGCTCAGATACGACAGCGAATGGCGGCAGCTCGTGACCGTCAGAAAAGCTATGCTGATAAGGGAAGAAAACCACTCGAGCTCCAGGTTGGGGATCGAGTGCTACTCAAAGTCTCACCTTGGAAAGGTGTAGTCTGCTTTGGCAAACGAGGCAAACTCAATCCACGTTATGTCGGACCATTCGAAGTCATTGAGAAAATTGGCAAAGTCGCCTACAGGTTGGATCTACCTGAAAAACTCAGCGGAGTTCACAACGTATTCCACGTGTCAAATCTGAAGAAGTGTCTGTCAGACGAGACCCTCATAGTTCCTCTCAAGGAACTCACAATCGACGACCAGCTGCGATTCGTTGAGGAACCAATAGAGATTACTGATCGAGATGTTAAGATTCTCAAGCACACAAGAATACCTCTCGTTCGAGTTCGTTGGAATGCTCGTCGTGGCCCAGAGTATACCTGGGAACGAGAAGACCAAATGAAACTCAAGTATCCCCAACTGTTTAAGAAAAACGCAACCACTACTGAGGCTGAAGCTACTGCAGAATTTCGGGACGAAATTCCAAATCAACGGGGGGATGATGTGACACCCCAGGAAAATCTGGAAAACAACGCAACTTAACTAGCTTCCTCAGTAACCACGCGCTAAATTTTGGGACGAAATTCTCTTAACAGGGGGAGAATGTGACAACCCTCGAATTTACATGTAACCGTACAGTTTATTAATAATAATTAATGTGCTTGACGACTGTGTGGAATTACTTAACTGCTTTCTGATATCTGTGTTATGCTTACACGTATTTGTTAATATACTAATAGTGTACAGATAGGTCACTAAATAGTCCGTTATATTTTCCTAAGTGTTAGAAAGTAAAAACGTTACAAAATATATAAATAGGACACTTTACGGATTAATTAAGCACTTTAACGGAACAACACCGAACCGAACAACCGGACTTTACCCGGAACCTAAAAATATTGTCTATGACATTGTTTTCTTTTTCTGAGCCAGTTAGGGTCCCCAAATACCCTAACACCCGTTATAATTCACCACACACTAATATCTAGTCTTAACCTCCTAACTTAACAACTAATGCTTAATCATCTAGTTCAAAACAAACCGAATACCCCCCCCCCCCTAATGAGTTCGGTTCCCCATAGGGGACACCATCTTACAAACCTTGTATATTTTAATCCTTGTGCCTCGTATCAAGAGAACATAAGATCCAATGGGTATTAGTGGAATTGGACTATAAGTTGGACCATAAGGCTTTGTATTCATTCATTCACTTAGCAAAAAAAAACTTCACTCTTTCTCTCCCTCTTGCCCATATCCTCGGCTGAACCCACACACCCACATCCATCCATTTTCGAGCTTTGATCTTGCCATTCCAAGCATATACAAGTGTGAAGGATCGCGTACGAGGAAGCCCGGTGCTTGCGGATTGTCAAGGACCTCCCCACGTTGCTTTTAACCACTCGTTTTTCGCCTAGTTTCTTCCCTAGCCTCGAGCTAGTAGTAAGTGACTCTAAACATCTTCTTGATCTTGTCTAGAGTGGTTAATAAGAGATTTTTCGGTTAAAAATTATGAACATATAAGATCACCAACTAAAAGTCTACTAAAGTGATGAACAAGGTGGTTAATGGATGAATATTAGTGTAAATCATGTAGATCTTGTGTGATTATGATTATTGGTTAATTTTCTGATGTCTTGCTGATTAATACTAATGTGTGATGTTGTTGTGGTCACTAAACATGATTAACGGGATCAACCGAACACAAACTAGTAAGCTAGAGTCTAAAAACAGAAATCTGTCCATACTTTACAGCCAACTTCAGTTGGCTGTAAACAGGTCTTAAACTCAACGAAAAACCAATATTTTGAATCTAAAATATGTTATTATGAAATACGGTTCTAATGGCACCGGAATCGTAATTTTTGGACTCCGTTTACTATTTTTAAAGTGTTAATTTGTAACAGAAACTTGAGCTGAATTTTAACAGCAATAAATGGGTGTCATACTTTCAGTCATAACCTGAGTTTTGTGATGAATCGGACCATGAAATTTGTACAGTAGATGACAACCGATGCATTCGTAATTACCCCACTGGAATTTCGTAAAACGGACACTCGATGAATTTTTAATAAATTGTTCCGTGGACTGTGGTCAGAAATACATAAATCTGAGTTCAGTCCGGAATATGAATTTTTATAAAATATTGGTAATGAACCGGACCCAGATATTTTTACACAATGAAATATGGAATGTTTAAGACATCTTGTAAAAATTTGGGAATTTTTGGAATAATTTAACTATTTTATTAAAATGTCCGAAAACAGACGGTTTTGAATATTAATGCGGAATTGACATAAGTTGTGACTTGCGTGTCTAAATGTCGAGTATGCTATCGGTGAATGATCTAACATGCTATATGTGTTACGTGCAATATCGTATGTTTGTTTATGAGTGGGGAATGGATGGGAAGTTTATATGGGCATAAATCGTTAAAGTGTGTACCTGTTATGTGGTCGAAGTAATGTGCAAATAAACCATACGTAGGATACGTGTTATGCATGAGAAACTGATTGTTATCCGTACCTTATTAGGACGTGATTGACCGACCTTGACTGTTAACTATATTTGAGAATCTAGCCGAGCAAACCGAGGTGAGTTCACACTTTTCTAGAAAGCATGGTAAATTCCCGGTGGGAATGGGAATGGGTACAAGAATAGGGATTCCTCGTCCTTTGGGACGTGTTCAGGAATGTGGATTCCTCGTCCTTGTGACGTGTTCAGGAATGTAAATTCCTCGTCCTGTTGAGACGTGTTAGACTTACTGGACTAGAACTCTATCAGCGAAGTCCCTCCCTTTTTGTATCGACTTAATCGCCGAGGCTATGGCGAGCGGGTCATTAGTTAATAGCGCTATTAGGTTTAACAAACCTCACACCGTGCCAGTCGGACGGGCGTGTACTAATGGACTATGGCACGTCGGTGGTGATAGAACACCGACGCTAGGGCACAATTGATTTCTTTTGTTAGTAGTCGATATGATAAACGAGTCTGGTAGTTTAAAATACTGGGGCAGCTCCCCACGGCCAAAGTGCCGGGCTGGATAGCCAGGGAAGATGGACATGGGATGGTTAACTAATAAACGTTTTCGAACTATGGGGTAACCCCCACGGCTGGACGGCCGAATGAGATTAAACTATGTTTTTGGAAACAACACTAAAATGGACAACCAACCGTGAACTCACTCAACTTTGTTCTTGACTCGTTATTACATGCTTTGCAGGTCATTAGATGCTATGGAGCTTGCACATGGAGGTGGTCGTTGTGGGATGCGAACTGATATGTCCCGTACTTAATGAATAAACTTTATGAACTTATTAAACCTACGTTTTGGACTTTAAACTTATGAAGTTTGAACTTATGTTTTATGCTTCCGATGTTAACCTAAAATCGGTTTACTTCCTTTTGGTCACCAATCGTATTGTGTTTGGTTTTATTTACTTAATTATGTTGTTCAATATGATTGGTGGCTCGATCCTGGTCACGTCATGCCTCCAAGCGGTGATACTCCGCATGGTGGATTTTGGGGGTGTGACATCAGGAAAGCTTAGTATTATCTAAACTTGCAATGTGAGTACATCTTGCTTTTTCTCACTATTTGTGAGTACATTCTCTTTTTATAAATCTTTTTGTGGGTCAAAATGTTTACCAAAACTTCAAATGTTTTAATGTACACTTAACAGTAATTGAGTATTTGTGATTCTACAATTACTGCCGGTATGTTGGGGTTTTGTATACAAAATATGGAAAAACGTTATCATTTGACAAAGAGTTAGCCAATGGATAATATGACCCACTGTAGGATCGTCGTGCGACCTTAATGAGTCGTTCAGAAGAGTTTTTACTCAATACGAGAGGCAGAAACAAACGTATTGAGGTAATTCAGCTTGCAATTCACTTTAAATTGTCTTTTGATTGATATAACAACGTTTTACAGCGAGTAGACACTTCGGCAGCAGTTCGACTCTGAAACCGGAAAAAATTACAAATGACAAGGCACGACACATATTTATAGGCTGACTGATTTCACACGGAATGGCCTAAACGAAATAGCTTACTCATTTCGTACGAAATGACTATGTCATTTCGTGCGAAATGGCTATCTTCTCATTTCATGCGAAATACCTGCAAACATACTTTTCTCGTATTTCGTACCATGATCTATCTAATCTAATACAAGACTCAATACAAGATGAAGTCGACAGACATATGCACCAACAGACTCCCCCTTGGATGTTGACGAAGTCTTCGGTGTTGAGTCTTCAATCTTCAGTCTTTATCAGTCTTCTCGTTCTCTCCCGAAGTATCTGACAATGTAAAGCATCCTCAATCCTCTCTCTTTTCTCTATCAACTAATCTCCCCCTTTGCTAGCAGACTCCCCCTTAAGTTGTGCTTGGGATCGTAGCCTGGCTTTCACAGGATCAGGATCGTAATCTGGCTCTCTATGACACCAAAATCAGGAACCTGACTATCCTGCACAATTTCTACCACACAATAAATTTCACAAATTTAAAATCTGTCAAATTTATATACCACTTGCAGGAAATGATCAATCAAGAAATGATTTTACAATGTTAATCTCTGATGAACCACTTGTAGGAAAAACAGTTATTTCAAATCCACTTCTTATTTCAAACAGACTCCCCCTTACTTGATGTCCATCATGTTTAGCACTCAGAATTTTGAAAATCAGCTCTCCAACATCAGTTGTCGAAAAATAAGATGAAATAAAATCTTTTTGTATTTTCAAAACTTTTATGCTAAAACACACTGAAAATCTTTTTAGACTTTTGAACTTGAAAGAACATGCAGTAAAGAAATATATATATATATACAATATTTTTGTGAGTTTGTGTAAGAGGATCATAACAGTTTATGAGACAAATCACTAATACCTTTAAGCTTTAAACATTTTAAGTTCTAAACGATTCAACTAGATTGTCAGTATACTGGTCCACTTAAATTTTCACACAAAGTTCAACTGTTTCGAGATACGAGATTAATGTTTTGGATTCTTAAACTTATACGCGTGTCCCACCTCAGAATATACTCCCGTATCCAGATCCCAATATTCAGTCTTACAGGTGAGTATACCTAGATGATATCTGTAAAGGGTTAAAATGCGAGGGCCATGAGAGCTCAGGCTATTGCTTCCGCAAAATCAGAGAGATGATGGCTTCGGGGTGTGTTCCCTTTAGAGAATCTTTTCTTCAACAGCACATGATTAGCATTTTGCAATGTTTCATCATTTTTATGGTGAGGGGGTGCTATATTTCAAGCAAGCGAAAAGTATTATACGGGGACTAGGCCATTACTTCCGCAAAATCAGAAGTCCCGGGATAATACCCCAGATATCACTAAGCATAAAGACCTAGTATCTCAGAAAGAGGGATCTTTCAAACAAGATTTCGGGGGTTACCCATATATCCGAGAGATGTTCCCCACGAGATAAGTAAGTTTGATATTTAGATTTATATCTCGACACAATCTACTAAATGTGCAAAAACCTACTGACACATCATTAGTGAGACCGTTTATCACATTTTATCTTTCCAATTCTTTAGCATGCTGTGATTGTCCACTGATGTACTATCATTTCCTCTTTTTCACAACAAAACTCATTTTTAAAATTTTTATCATGTTTTTGACTTTTTCAAATTTTCAATGTTTTTGGATTTTCTGAAATTTCTTACTCCCCCTAAAATTCAAAACCATTTAAAGAAAAATTTGCAAACAAACTGTACAAACTAATTGACAAACTGATGTGAATTGCTTCAAATCTCCATCCACTTGGCATAAACAATCAGAACTCCCCCTGTCAACAAACTATTTTCCCATTATGATTTCAAAACACTTAAGTTTGTTTTAATCAAAATGGTTTTTTCCGGAAATTTTGTTTTATTGATTTCACAAAACCACTTGTAGGTTAGGGGATCAATTCATCACCTTGTTCTTTCATCTTCAACCTTTTGAAAAATATAACAGTTTTAAGTTCAATCTACAAATACCACTTGTAGGAAATCAAGTACAACTTAATGTCCCTGATTCACCACTTGTAGGTTTTCACAACACAAAATTCAAAAAAGATGCCGATTCCTGCTCCACGATTACCAACTTGGAAGCTCCGGCAAGTCAGGTTTTTCAGTTAAAGAGGTTCTCCCAAGCCTGACAGACCTTGGGAGATTCCGAGTGATCAACACTCGGTTTCTTTCCTTTCATCTTCTTCTCATAAAATTCCTTTACCCCTTTGACCTTCCCATCAATCATTTTTCCAAAAATATGTTGCACTTTGGAGTTAAAGGCTTTTTCAACATCAAATTCTTTCTTTTCAGAAAAGAATTGATTCGAAATCTCAACTTTACCAACTTTTTGTTTAAAATTTTCAGCCCTCAATGGTGGAAAATTTGCACCATCCATTGGCGGAACTGATTTTTCAACTTTTAGTTCAACTTGTGGCTCCTCTGACTTTGTGGAATCAGATTCATAGCCAGAAAATAGCTTCTCTGATTTTGACGAATCAGAATCATTGCTAGAACTATTATCAGATTTCTTAACGACCCACTTTTGGTTGTCAAGATTTGCTTTTCTTTTGTAAAAACCTTTTGAACATTCACCAACCTCAAATTTCGAATTTTTGAAAACTATAAAAGGTTTGGTTGGTGGTTCATTTTCAACCATCTTATCTTTCAGTTTAACAGAAACTCCCTGTTTTGTTTGGATTGCCTTTGGACAATTCCTGGCAATATGACCAACTGTTTTGCATTAAAAACAGGTTCTCGTTTCCTTTTTCTGAGCAACATCCTTATTCATTTCTTCTTGCTTCTTAGCAAGGAATTCTTTGTTCGTTTGCTTTCTGAACAATTGCTCTTTTTCTTCTTCAGATGATGTTCCTGTAACAAAAACAATTTTTGTTTTATAAGTTTTCTCATTTTTATGATTTTTCGATGGAATAAATCCAAGACCTTTCCTTTTGAAATTACCGTTATGCTTTGGTTTCTTTCGATAACCTGAACCAGAATTGTAACCCTTTTTCTTGTTTAAATGTTGTTGAACTCTCGAGGTGTAAGGTTTAGGTTTTTTAGAAAGATTTACATCTTTTATTTCAGAAATATTAATTTCTGTTAGTTTGAAAACCTTTTTTATCATTTCTGGTTTAACACCTCTTATTGGAAATTCTTCATCAGAATATAATTTGTCAGAATCATTCAAAGTATATGCTACTCTGAATGTTTCATCATTCAAATTAGATTTTGATAACAAAAACTCTTTATTGTAAACCCTTTTGCCCTTTTTGACTGTTGGATTTGAAGTTTCAGACTTTGACTCCGACTTTGACTCCTCGGTTTCATCTTTATCCAACATCTGATCGACCACTTTCTGTATTAACTCTGACTCATGACCAGTATCAGATGAAGTGAAAGTGACATCAATATTGTCTGGCAAGTTTTCTGATGATTCAGATTCCCACTGTAAGTTGGTTGCCTTTTTGACTCTTTCTTAATTTGGATTTCATGAAGAATATCCATTTTCAAGCGGGGGTGGACACTTGTTGTAACTGAAACCTTGTTTCTTACCAGAATTCTTTTCTTCAGTATCTTCTTCTTCAAACGCCTTCATGCCTTCCACTGTTGGATAAATCATGTCAATAACATAAGAAGTACATGAGTAACTTTTTAACAACCTATTTACTCTTTCTGTTTCAATCCTCTGAATTTCCAGTTTCTGTTCAAGCACAACACATTTCTCAATGTAATTATTGACGATTTTCTGCTTTCTCATGAAAGCTCCTTGAAGTGTCTTCATTGCTGTTGCTTGTTCACTGCTTGACTGATTGTACTGATTCATTGATTTGTTGAGAACATCATAGGATTCTTTCAATCTGTTCATGTTATGAATTAAAGTACTGTTTTGCTTCTTCACTGTTTCACAGGTTTCACATTTAACATGAATTTTTATTGCATCAGCTTCTGCTTCAACTGTGAAAGCTGGAACTTCTTTTACCTTTTTCTTTATCACACGGACTTCTTCATCATCACTGCTAACTTGTTTTTTAACTTTCGTCTTTTTCTTTCGAATTTTTCCATCATCACTATCACTCTCTTCCAGCATTCTTAAGTGCTCTTTCATTTTGTTTGCATAATAATCATTATCATTATCACTGTCTTCATCAACTCTAGCAACAAATGCTTTAGCCAAGAATTCTTTATCTGGACAATAATTGTCCCAGCTAAAACCTTCTGGTAGTCTTTCATCATCTTGATCAATCAATTTGCTCATCAAATATGCTTTCTTTGACTCTTCAATATCCTTCTTAGCATGAGCAGTTTGTGGTTGTTGTTGATGTGGTTGTTGAGCAACTTGATGATAAATCACTTTCCGATAGTAATCATTGTTGTTGAACGGATTTTGAGCTCCATTTGGTTCACGATTTGTGCATTCACGCTTGAAATGCCCTTTTTCCCTGCAACGAAAACAAGTAACTTTAGATTTATCAAAACCTAAAGTAGAAACATTTGCATCATGGAAATCATCTCTTCCTGTGATCTGTTTAAATTTCTCAGCTCTTCTCAACACACTTGCCATACACCACTTTATGTCTATTAATTCCATTTCTTCAGCATCAATCTGATCGTAATCCTCTTTTGTCAACATTGGATTTCCGATCCTTCCTGCTACTAAACTCCCATACGATTCTAACACAGTCACTAACAAAGACATGTGACTTTTTGCAACTTCTTCTGAGTAATTCTGATCATTTTCAAGATTTAGTGCAATGTTGCATTGTAGAACTTTGCCATTCTTTGTCGTTGAAAAATTTGGATCAAATGATGGATATGAAGAAAATCCCATTTTGCTGTTTGATCCTTGAGAAGACCCTCCAGAAGAACTTTTAGCATTGAATGCAGTTTCGATCTTTGGTGACATGTTGGTCTTATTATTGATACCTCCTTTGTAATAAAGCCCAATATCTTGTTCACCATCAAAATCCTTCATTCTATAGATCTTCCTTTGTTCCATCTCTTGAGCTTCAAGTTTTTCAATGAACTTTCCCAGTGTTAGATTCCCAAAATCTTTTTTATTTCTCAACATCATAATATACGTGCCCCAAGTTTCATGTGGCAATGCATCAGCCAGCTTTTCAATCAACTCTTCATTATCTTTTGTGATGCTCACCCTCTTCATGTTAACTAACAGATTGCAATATCTTTCGATGATCTGCTTAGTGCTTTCAGTTCTCAAACCATGAAATAAATCAAACTCTTTTTTCAAAAGTGATTTTTTATTCTTGATCATCTCTTTACTTCCAACAAACTTTGATTTTAATGCTTTCCAGATTGAATATGCAGTTCCACTGTGTTGCAATAAAACCAAGATATCTTCTTTCACAGCTTGATGCAATAGACTAGTCATCATTTTTTCATCTTTGTATTTCTTTTTCTCTTCAACACTTAGATCTTTAATTGCAATAACCTCTTCATCATCATTCATCGGTCTAACATATTTTGTTTCAACACATTCCCAAGCATCCAAGTAATTTGCTTGAACCCAATTTTCGAATCTCTCCTCCCATCCTTTATACTCCTCGATATTCATGAGCTTTGGCGATTTTTGCATGGTGCCCGTTTCATTTTCTGACATTGTGTGTTGTGCAATGGTAATCGGAGTAGCAAAGGCATTGTAAAATTCTTCTTCCATGATTCGGTATCAAAATTTTACAAATTCAGACTTTCAAACGAAATGAACTTTTATGCGAAATAGCTCTCTCAAACGAAATACTGATTTCGTGTGAAACAGTTCAAACGGAATGACACCTTGGTGCGAAATAAGCTGATTTCGTACGAAATGAAATTCTGGTGTGAAGTTTCAAGCGAAATGCCCTTTTCGTGCGAAAAGGAAGTAACCCAAGCTATTTCGTGCGAAATGGGTGTGGTATTTCGTGCGAAATGGGTGAAACAGATGCTATTCCGTGCGAAATACTGCTGATGTCATCATATCGGCTTGAATTTTGTCAAATTGATCAAATTTTAGTCCGATTTTAGATCCAATTCTTTCAAGGCTTTATTAAAACACAGTTTCACATATAATGTGAGAAAATCAATCCATTTTATCCGTGAAAATTCAGTCAATTTTGAAAATAAAGTGTAGAAAACAGAATTTGCAGCTGAAATGGTAAGAACTCTTCCTCCTGAGCTCTGATACCACTTGTAGGATCGTCGTGCGACCTTAATGAGTCATTCAGAAGAGTTTTTACTCAATACAAGAGGCGGAAACAAACGTATTGAGGTAATTCAGGTTGCAATTCACTTTAAACTGTCTTTTGATTGATATAACAACGTTTTACAGCGAGTAGACACTTCGACAGCAGTTCGACTCTGAAACCGGAAAAAATTACAAATGACAAGGCACGACACATATTTATAGGCTGACTGATTTCGCACGGAATGGCCCAAACGAAATAGCTTACTCATTTCGTACGAAATGGCTATGTCATTTCGTGCGAAATGGCTATCTTATCATTTCGTGCGAAATACCTACAAACATACTTTTCTCGTATTTCGTGCCCTGATCTATCTAATCTAATACAAGACTCGATACAAGACGAAGTCGATAGACATATGCACCAACACCCACAAGTCAGGGTTTGACAGTACTGATTGAGTAATTGATTAGATATAAACAAATGTAATTGCGGGTTGCCCTCGATTCTGTTAAAATGTTAAAACTATTTTGATTAAACTGGGATGCACTCACCAGTATTTCTTGCTGACAAAATGTTTTAAAATGCATTTCAAGTAACGTAATGTAAAAGCCCAATAGAAGCCAGCTGGAGAGCACTGAAGGCTTGGAATAGTGGCTATAAAAGTTACCTAAATAAACAAGACATTTTGTTTTCAATAATTAGGGTTTATCCCCAATAATGTATTGTCAAATGAACTTGGGTTTTATTCCCATAAATTATTCTTATAAAAATTTGGTGTTTTACTTTGATAAAAATATTTCCTAACTACGGTCCTGATGTATTCCGCTGCCAAATTAATAAACACCGATACCACCCGCTCTGAGGCTCGCGGCCGCCCGCTCCCGGGTAGGGGTCGGGGGTTGCGACACTAGTGAACTAGTTAGCCATAATTAGGCGTCAAAAATATTGTCGTAATGCTAACTATAAGACACATTCTTATTTAATCAAATTTCATGAACATTTCGACTATAAATGTGTATTTACAATTACCCATACACTTGAAAATACGTATTTTTTAAAACATTTTAAGAACTAAAACATTTACACTTAATATATAACTATCGTTGTTCAAAACGTGACGACGAAGTGTATTGTGGAAGCTTCAATCTTTAATCGTGTTCGGTCCTTCAATTTTATTGATAGTCATCCGGCACTTCAAGTTATACCTACATTCCATAAGTCATGAAATGAGTCATACGAGTTTATAATGTGTTTAGTCAAGTCCGAATATCAAAACGAACAAGAAACAAACTTCTGCCAGTTATTTGGCCTCTCGCTGGCCGCGACGGTATCAAGGTTTGCCTTCGCGGGGCTCGACCATCGTCGCGTTGCGCGCCGGTGAATTCCTTTCATCGTCGGGTGACGCGACACCCCTAAATTCATGTGGAATCTAAACCCGACATCTGAATTCATAAAATTCTCGATTTCAAGCCCTCGGCTTAAAAATTCAATTTAAAAAAAACTTTTGATCTGTTTCATGATTTATTAAACAAATTATTTTTAAATCATCATAAAACCTTGGACTACTTGTTAACTCAAAAATCTTTAACTCGTGAACATAACTTTTATTAATTATGCGACCAATACCCAAGCTATGCGCATAATTCATTTTGACCCATTTAAGGGATTTAAACATTTAAGTTTAAATCTTGCTCTTCTCTTTTCACACATCATATTTCCACATTAAAATGTCTACTTATATTCCACCAATACTATTTTTGTGGTGGATTTAATATAGTGAACCAATTACCCCGAATTCTACCCTTCGGTTAGTCATTTTACAGAAAAGACTCATTTTTAGGCGTTTGACCCGAGAAGGCTTATGCCTATAACTTTTATGCCTATCAAAGGTTTACATTATCATAATATATGTTTCTAAACAACCCTTAAGGGTCGTTTGCCCAGTTTATCGATCGAGGGCGTTTTGGTCAACTTTAGTCCCTCCTTTTACGACGATGGACTTTCAATAAGATATTTAACCAAAATCGCACGTTTAACTATAATCTTATCTACACGTACCTAACTTGAGTCAATGTATTGACCCGTTTAATACCTTGCCTTAACAATTTGCCAATTCATAGCAACATAATTTCCATAAGCTGTTTTATCCTGTGAGCATAAGACTCGACAAGCACTTATTAGTCGTTATTTGTCAAATGGTGTTAAAATCACCATTTAACCCGTTTTGTCTAAACGACCAAACATTTTGTACTTATAATTGAATGGTATTTATTTACCATTTCATTTATTAAACCCCATGCGGAATTCTAACCATATGGTTATGTCTCTTAATTCTGTTTCTTACGAGTTTAACCCAACATGGCTTACGCCCTAGGGTGTCGTTTAAACTTCAACTTTTATCGTCTACACGTGACTAGATTGCCGCTTTACCCTTATTATTTGTTTTGGCTTACCTTATGAGGTAGCCATTCAAAAACTCATTTTATGTACATCGTCACATGACCAATTTACCGTTTCACCCCTTTTTATCATTAAACATGGTTTTTATCATTTTTATTTGTTCCGACTCGTATCATTTTGCGTCGGAACCCATATTTCAGATATTACCTTTGTCGTATTTATAACCTATAAAATAAATACGTATCCTATAAAAAGGTGTAAGCTTTACTTACCTTGCATCCAAATTACGCTTTTCCTTCATGCTTGATTCATTTGACCTGCTTCCTTCCCAAGCTTCCACCTAGCTTGTCAAGCGTCTAACTATCATCACAATTCGTAAGACGGTTAGATTAGTAATCATTAATTAAGACTATTCCATCTTACGGATTTTTATGTCGAAATTATTATTCGACCTTATCATTGGTTAGTTTGACTTTCAAAAGTCAACTGCTTTTAATCATATGAAATGCACAATTGAGTTCAATAACTCATTTAGGCATTTCATCAATTATCCGGTAGGCGTTATTATTATGCCATCGTTTTAACTATTTTCTAATCTAAGTTCATACTATTATTAACACCAAGTTAACTTAGCTCTCGTTTATCAAAGATAATTTATTCTTTCATTATGCAAAATCTAAGGATTTTCTTCTATAAGTGAAACCCGCTTCATCATGTTATTAGGCATTCATCTGAATACCTAATCTAATCAGGTTCTACATACAAACTAGTAGACAACACGATTTAACTTAGGCATTTTAACGAGCACCTTGTGGGCGAGATTTGTATGCATCTTTCATCAAGTTTATGGTTAACTTTTCAACCAAAATTTAACATCAAAATCACGCCCTTATGTCTGGTGTTCATGGACTACATCTAGAACTTGCATCATATCTTCAGATTTCATAAATTTAACACTCTAATTCAACTGTTCATCCTATTATCATAACACCCACTTAACACCTTCATGATTAGTTATCTAAAACACTAATTCATTGCACTAAATCAACAAGTTTACATCTAGGGCTTGTTCCTAGACTTGTACTCATGTCAATGTCACTCATACATTTAACATTCACTCTAGAATTTCGATTATGAGTGTTCATCATAAATTCAAGATATCACCGAATTGCAAAATTTGACATACCTTGTGTTCCCCATGACTAGGTGATCGTTAATATACATTCAAACACGAATTTGGGCTTCAATTTCCCTTTCAATTTGAAGATCTTGATGATCTAGGGTTTGCACCCTTTGTTCTTGCTCCTAGTCGTTCACGCACACACACACACACACACACTTAGTGTGTGTTGTGTTTTATCACTAGTTTTTAATAAAACTAGTTTACCCTCTTGGCCATTTTAGTCCCTCATGTTTTATTTGTTATAAAGAGGGGCAAGATTATTGATTTTTATTAATTAGTAACATACTATTTACTAAGTTAAATATTCCTAGTTAAATTAGTGGGTTTGGGAAGGTTATAACCCGTTTTATTTTAAGTCCCGTTAACTCGGGCCTCTTGTAAACTTTTATTTTCTCAAAGGCTTTCGTTCACCATTTATCTAATATTAGGTTTATTTATTTAAATCCTAATATCCTCCGGGTTAAACTTTACCTCTAACGGTATTTCACCCGTTCATTAATATTAACGAGGTTTGATTATCAAACTCGTTTTCGGGGTGTTACAAGTCTACCCCCCTTAAAGAGGTTTCGTCCCCGAAACCTTTCTTTCATAGTTCACAGTTATTCCACGCTAATCTTGAAATGATAAGCGCTTTTATTACGTTATAATTACTATTTTGACCTTCAATGGTCTTTCCGATTCGACTTACTAGTCACCGGCCACTTAATACCCAGTCGTTCGGTATACCATATTGCCATCCCCGACCTTATATGAGTTTAATATCTCTTATCCAGTAACTCACGCTACAACGTGATTATATTCTATATTACTTTTCTTGATAATGATTGCATCACGTCACATTTAAGTTTATATCAACTTTTCATTATCGATAATCTTCTCTTCGAATGTATCGTCTTGCACTTATCGGTGTTAAGACATATATCCTTTGATATTAACTATTTTCCAATTCCTATCATAATATTCATATTTGTTAAAACGTTGTTTCTCACTAAAACCGAATTTTAGTTTAACATTTTCTCTTTAACTTATGTCAATTACTCATATCAAGAAATTGACAACCAAGAATTTATTCTTTTTCGTTCTTATTTTACGCGGGAGAATCGTAACTAATTTCCCACGCTTTACCCAAGTGACGCGTATGTTCTTTTACTTAGCCTAGTAGGTTATTTCTTTAGGATTTCATCCTTTAAGTGCGAGGCCCCTATAGTTCATTTCTTTTTTTTCGTGACACGAGGGTCATTCGATCCCGTAGACCTTCGCACGGTTTACTACCAAAAGGTTATGGTGATCCCGTAGATCATCCCCTTACTTGCTTCGTTCTTAGAATATATTTTTGCTGTTAAGGCACCCTTTTTAAGTTTAAAAATCATTTATTTTCATTTTTGAATTCCAATGACTTTACCGTAGTCTAAGGCTATATTCATTTTCTGTTGGACTATTCTTCCGACTCTATGACTTCTTACGTCATTTACGCGTTGGTTTGTTCTCCACTTACCATTATCTGGTTTACACCTATATTTCTTTACAACCTGTTACCCGGGTTCTTTTATCTTAATGTTTTTAACGCTCCAGTTGTCTGGTTTGCATTTTCCTTTTTATATTCTCACATGACTCATTATATAGGTTTATTAATATTTTGCGCTCCCATTATTCGGTATGCGCTTACTTACACTATCAAGCGTTATACTTTATTTGACCCGTTTGACCTTTTCGTGTGAAATTCATCACTTATGACAGTTAAACTTTATTCTTTATTCTACCCATTCAACCTTGAAATAGTTGAACATAATTATCAAAATATTCTCGTTTGCGAAATTTTATCGTCTTTTAGTCATAACTCATAATCTGAGTCTTTTGACTTTTAATCCGTGTTCCCGTCTCTTGGTTTACGCATATATTTGAAATCCTACCCATCTATCGGGTATTTTACCAAAGTCATTATCTAAGCAACCATTCCGGTATGCATTAAGACTTCATTTTGATTTATTTGGTCGTCTTAGTGAAATCCATCGCTTTTCTTCAACCAAGTCTTTATTCTTTATTCATTCTGTTTGACTTGTTCGTGTGAATTTCATCACTTATGAATAATCAAACTTTATCCCTATGCCTTAACATTCTCATTAGTCGGTTTGTATTTTCATTTACATTGATCCTTGTCCCTTCTCTCAGGCTCATTATATTAATGTAATACGCTTCCGTTACCTGGCTTGCGTTTACATATATTATAAAACATTTTGCTTATTTGATCCGTTGGGGTACCCTTTTTAATCATCCCATTCGCTCCATCCTTACTACATCGGACGTAAATGTATTCATTATAAGAAGATCATGGTATCATGCGTTCACTACTTACTTGGCCAGAGTAAGCGATCAACACATGGTACACATAACCTTTTAATTTTCACATCATGCCCCATCTAAGTAACTCCTCTATTCATTTCCATATTCATGATTTCATTCAGTAAAACTTTATTTAATTGCTATTTAACAATCATTAGTTTTACCCGTTTTATTCTTGAACATATAAAATGTTTTCCTTTTATCAAACTATTATACGATGTGATCATTACTTTTCTCAATAGTATTTATATTGAGAATACTTGGATGTTTACTTCCGTCCAAGTTTCTATGTAAACTAAATTCTATTATTGTTTTGTTATTCACAATCGTGAATAACACACATTTCTGCTTAATTTCTCTTGGAAACATCATCCTGGATAGGTATTCTATCCAGGTTTTCCAAGTTTCTATCTTACGTAAGCAACAGTCATTTTCTACGTATTTGTTGCATATTACCATCTGTACAATAAATTTAAAACGTGCACCTGGTAGATGCTCGCCCTAATGGGCTTTCCTTGCCATTATCTTTGTTCGATATCGTTACTGGACTTAAGTCCCTTAGTGAGCATACTCTACTTGTCATACTTGGGACCGTTCCTCCGTCATATCCGCAAATTGTTAAACTCTCGCCATCCTTAGATGTGAGTGTCCATCAACTTAAACATTCATAAAGATTAGTAACGTTGACATTAGTAAACGCCCGTACTATAATACAAGGCTTTCACGAAACGTGTTATCACACGTAATTCGTTAACTATATCTATCTTTTATCAATTTAATTGGGTTATCATGTATTACACGGTAATCCTATGTGTTGTTTACAACACTGTAACATGCTAAACCATTAATATAAAGATAACTTACCGAATTATGCGATCAAGTCTCGAACCGAACACTTTACTCTTTAACCTTGAGCTGTGATACCAACTTTTAAGACCCTTTCTTATTTAATCAAGTTTCATGAACATTTCGACTATAAATGTGTATTTACAATTACACATACACTTGAAAATACGTATTTCTTAAAACATTTTAAGAACTAAAACATTTACACTTAATATTTAACTATCGTCGTTCAAAATGTGATGATGAAGCATATTGCGGAAGCTTCAATCTTTAATCGTGTTCGGTCCTTCAACTTTATTGATCGTCATCAGGCACTTCAAGTTATACCTACATTCCATAAGTCATGAAATGAGTTAGTCATACGGGTTTATAACGTGTTTAATCAAGTCCGAATATCAAAACGAAAGAGAAACAAACTTTTTCCAGTTATTTGGCCTCTTGCGGGCCGCGACGGTATCAAGGTCGGCCTTCGCGGGGAGCCACCGCCGTCGCATTGCGCGACGGTGAATTCCTTTCATCGTCGCGTGATGCGACACCCCTGTTTCGACAGAAAGTTTATCAGCTGGTACGGCATAATCCTAGGATCATAACTCACTCAAATTTTGTCCATTTTACGATCCGTTTCTTCCTACGTGATCGTAATTAATTCCTCCATCATGTGGAGTCAAAACCCAACATCTGAATTCATAAAATTCTCGATTTCAAGCCCTCGGCTTAAAAATTCAATTTAAAAAAAAACTTTTGACCCGTTTCATGATTTATTAAACAACTTGTTTCTAAATCATCATAAAACCTTGGACTACTTGTTAACTCAAAAATCTTTAACTCGTGAACATAACTTTTATGAATTATGCGACCAATGCCTAAGCTATGCGCATAATTCATTTTGACCCGTTTAGGGGATTTAAACATTTAAGTTTAAGTCTCACTCTTCCCTTTTCACACATCATATTTCCACATTAAAATGTCTACTTATATTCCACCACACTATTTTTGTGGTGAATTTAATATAGTGAACCAATTACCCTGAATTCTACCCTTCGGTTTACATTATCATAATACATTATAAAGACTCAATTTTAGGCGTTTGACCCAATAAGGCTTATGCCTATAACTTTTATGCCTATCAAAGGTTTAAATTATCATAATACATGTTTCTAAACAACCCTTAAGGGTCGTTTGCCCAGCTTATCGATCAAGGGCGTTTTGGTCAACTTTAGTCCCTCATTTTACGACGAAAGACTTTCAATAAGATATTTGACCAAAATCGCACGTTTAACTATAATCTTATTTACGCGTACCTGACTCGGGTCAATGAATTGGCCCATTTAATACTTTGCCTTAACAATTTGTCAATTCATAGCAACGCAATTTCCATAAGCTATTTAATCCTGTGAGCATAAGACTCGACAAGCACTTATTAGTCGTTATTTGTCAAATGGTGTTAAAATCACCATTTAACCTGTTTCGTCTAAACGACCAAACATGTTGTACTTATAATTGAATGGTATTTATTTACCATTTCATTTATTGAACCCCTAGCGGATTTCTCACCATATGGTTATGTCTCTTAATTCCGTTTCTTACGCGTTTAACCCAACATGGCTTACGCCCTAGGGTGTCATTTAAACTTCAACTTTTATCGTCTACACATGACTAGATTACCGTTTTACCCTTATTATTCGTTTTGGCTTACCTAATGAGGTAGCCATTCAAAAACTCATTTTATGTACGTCGTCACATGACCAATTTACCGTTTCGCCCATTTTTACCATTAAACATGGTTTTTATCATTTCGCGTCGGAACCCATATTTCGGATATTACCTTTGTCGTATTTGTAACCTATAAAATAAATACGTATCCTACAAAAACGTGTAAGCTTTACTTACACTGCATCCAAATTACACTTTTCCTCCATATTTGATTCGTTTGACCCGCTTCCTTCCCAAGCTTCCACCTAGCTTGTCAAGCGTCAAACTATCATCCCAATTCATAAGACGGTTAGATTAGTCATCATTAATTATGACCATTCCATCTTGCGGATTTTTATGTCGAAATTATTATTTGACCTTATCATTGGTCAATTTGACTTTCAAAAGTCAACTGATTTTAATCATATGAAATGCACAATTGAGTTCAATAACTCATTTAGGCATTTCAACAATTATCCGGTAGGCGTTATTATTATGCCATCGTTTTAACTATTCTCTAATCTAAGTTCATACTATTATTAACACCAAGTTAACTTAGCTCTCGTTTATCAAAGATAATTTATTCTTTCATTATGCAAAATCTAAGGATTTTCTTCTATAAGTGAACCCGTTTCATCATGTTATTAGGCATTCATCCGAATACCTAATCTAATCTAATCAAGTTCTACATACAAACTAGTAGACAACACGATTTCACTTAGGCATTTTAACGAGCACCTTGTGGGCGAGATTTGTATGCATATTTCATCAAGTTTATGGTTAACTTTTTAACCAAATTTTAACATCAAAATCACGCCCTTATGTTTAGTGTTCATGAACTACATCTAGAACTTGCATCATATCTTCAGATTTCATAAATTTAACACTCTAATTCAAGTGTTCATCCTATTATCATAACACCCACTTAGCACCTACATGATTAGTTAACCAAAACACTAATTCATGACACTAAATCAACAAGTTTACATCTAGGGCTTGTTCCAAGACTTGTACTCATGTCAATGTCACTCATACATTTAACATTCTGTGACAACCCTCGTAATTCCATGTATCCGTACAATTTATTAATGATAATTGAAGTGCTTAACTGCTCTCTGATTTCTGTGCTATACTTACATGTGCTTGTTAACATACTAATAGTGTACAGAAAAGTTACTAAATAGTCCAGTATGCTTTCTTGAGTATTGAGAATTAGAAATGTTACAAAAATATATATGTAGGACACTTTACGGATTAATTAAGCACTTTAATGGATCAACACCGAACCGAATAACCGGACTTTACCCGGAACAAAAAAATATTGCCAAACACATTGTTTTTATTTTTCTGAGCTAGTTAGGGTCCCCGAACACCCTAACACACTTTATATTATATAACACATCATAACCATTAACTAAACACTTGTTACTTAACTAGATCACTAACTAAATTAGTAACCATCAATTGAAAACCAACCCCATACCCCCCCCCCCCTTCGAACAGGTTATGTGGGTGGGGACACCCCCCACAATTCTTTTCAATATTTTATTTAAATGTCGGTGGATATAGGAGCATGTTACACAATGGTTAAACATGAATGTTGGTTTATAAATAAGCACAAGAGATTAACACATTTCATTTCACAACTCAACATCAAACAAACTCTCTCCTCCTCTCTTCCTCTTGTGTTCGGCCGCCACCACCATACCCACCATCACCACCTTCAAGTTTTTCTTCAAGCGATCTACACTCATCCAAAGGTGCAAGAGACCCTACAAGTAAGCTTGGTGTGTTCGGAAGCTCAAGGACCGCTCTCGTTTTCTTTTAACCATCACTTTTACGCTCTTGAATTCCCCTAGCCTTGTGCTAGTAGTAAGTGTCTTAGATCTTCATACTTTTCATATTTTTGTTGGTTAATAGTGAAAAGAATGGGGAAAATATAAGAACTCTAAAGAACATAAACAAAGTCTTGAAGTATAAACTATCTAGAGATGAAGTATGGTTAAAAATAGTGATGAAATCATGTTATTCTTGTGTTGTTATGATTATTGTATGTTGGTTGTTAGTAAAAATGATATGGTTCATCACATAGACTTGCTAGATCATGTTTAAAGACATGAACTAGCAAGATGTAAAAGTTAGAGATGTTTAGGATGATGGAATCATCCCCACATAAACTATGAAATTGAATAAATACATATTTGCTTGAAAAATAAAGGTCAAAATGAGTTATAATCTTATAGATCTAAATATCTATGAGTGGTTTTTCGAAAGAACCAAGTGAAAAGTATAAGTTTTGATAAAACTTGGGTATTACATAAACTAATCACATTTTTCGTGGATAAACAAGTGTAGGAACACTTGTGTAAAAAGAGAATTTCACAAAGAAATATTTTTAGAAAATATGACTAGAAGTTGTAAATGTTCAAACTCTTTAAAAATAAAGTTTTTTTTAAGGAACTAATCACATTTTCAAAAGATAACAAGACTTACAAAGTATGCTAGTAAGTTACTACATACTTTTATAAATCTTTCAAGTTCATAAGTTTATGGTTTATGCAAATTGATAAATAGAGATTGTATGTTGATGATTGAGAATTGTTTGAATGAATTTTTGAAAAGAAAATGATACGCTAGTAAGCGTGGACTCCTCCATTTACAAAGGAAACTCTAGCGAAATTTTTCTAGAATTTCAACACTTAGAAAATATTTTTCTAGCAAGTGTTACAAATATACTCCTAACTTTATTTTCAAAGTAAACTTCGCCATGATTTTTATTACAAAAATACAAAGTGCCGGAGGTTGATTTTGCAAATAAAATGGTTAAATATATATTTAGAATATATATTTTATACTAGGACACTTGTATGAATACTTGTCAATTTATGTGATACTTATATTACTTTAGGGTAAAATAATATAACTTAATAAAGTACCTTAATGTTTGAATTATGTGGTATGTGATAGAAGTAACGAGTAGATAAACCGTACGTAGGATACGTGTCGTGCATGAGAAACTAATTGTTATTGTACCTTATTAGGACGTGCTTGATTTCCTGATTTCTAGAGTAATTAATCTAACCGAGCAAACCGAGGTGAGTTCGCACACTTTCTAAGGCATGGGATTCCCGGTGGTTTGGGAATGGGTTAAAGAAATTAAAACAGAATCTACATATCCTACTTAGGTAGGATATGTACGGCCATCCTCCTTGGGTAGGATGCCAATATTAATCCTGCGTATTCGCCTTGGGTAGAATACGTACGTTCGTCCTCCTTGGGTAGGACAACACCCTTAAGACTTACTAGACAAAACTCTATCATTAAGTCTCTCATTATATATCGACTTAATCGCCGAGGCCGATGGCGAGCGGGTCATTAGTTAATAGCGCTATTAGGTTTAACAAACCTCACACCGTGTCATCCGAACGGGCGTGTACTAATGGACTATGGCAAACTGTCAGTGATGATAGACACTGATGTAGGGCACAACTATTGTTCATAGTAGTCGATATCATACCGTCTAGTAGTTCACATGGGGAAGCCCCCACTGATTATGGATATGGTTTGGGTAATAAAAGGAACTGGTTAAACATACTTTCAACTATGGGGTAACCCCCACGGCACATAAGCCAACGAAAGTCAAACCACGTTTTTCAGAAACAACTTAAAACTAAACAACCAAACGTGAACTCACTCAACTTTATTGTTGACTCGTTGTTACATGCCTTACATGTCTTAAAACTTATGAACTTATGTTTTGAACTTACGTTTTATGCTTCCGCTGTTAACCTAAAGTCGGTTTACTTTCTTTTGGTCACCAATCGTATTGTGGTTGGTTTTAATTACCTTATTGTGTTGTTCAATATGATTGGTGGCTCGATCCTGGTCATGTCACGCCTCCAAGCGGTGACGCTCCGCATGGTGGATTTTTGGGGTGTGACAGATTGGTATCAGAGCCATTGGTTATAGTGAACTTGGTTTTAAAAAGGGAAAGGCTTTTTGATAAAACCAGACTATAACCTGTACAGTGCTCAACGATCCACAACGACGCTTCGCTCCACATGCAAGACTCGACACAATAGGTGGTATGATTTATGTTGTATTATCGGTTAGATAGTTCACACTGTGCATTAATTAACGTGATAATTGCAATTTGAACCTTGTGTGCTTACTCTCTACTATCGTCCCACACTTACGCACTTCCACGACACTTTTCTCACTTACATTGCCTCGTTGTGAAGATCATGAACGGACGCGGAGGACGTATCAACCTAACTCAAGCCCAGTTGACGGCTTTGATCAACGAACGAGTTGCTGAGGCACTCGCAGCAAATCCAGCAGGAGGTCAACATGCTCAGCCTCCCGTATGTACGTTCAAACCCTTCATGGATTGCCGACCCATTACCTTCAGCGGCACAGAAGGAGCGGTAGGCCTTCTACACTGGTTCGAGAAGCTTGAGTCTGTTTTCGAGATGTGTGAATGCCCTGAAGATCGTAGGGTGAAATATGCTACTGGAACACTCGAAGGCGCTGCGTTAACCTGGTGGAAAGCACAGGTTCAATTGCTAGGGCTGGCGGTTGCTAATGCCACCCCATGGAACGGTTTCAAAGAATTGATCAAGGAAGAGTACTGTAGTCGTGACGACATCCACAAGCTAGAGGTGGAATTTTTCAATCTGAAGATGACGGGGTCTGAGATTGAGGCGTATACGAAGAGGTCAAACGAACTGGCCATCTTGTGTCCTACTATGGTGGACCCTCCCATCAAACGTATTGAGCTGTACCTCAAGGGCCTTGTACCCGAGATTCAGAGTCACGTGGCTTCAGCTAACCTGGGTACCATTCAGCAAATCATTAAGTTGGCCCATCGTCTCACCGATCAAGCAATTGAACAAAACAGACTGCCCAAGCGTATTAGTGCTGCTACTACTGACGCTCCCAATGATAACAAGCGAAAATGGGATGGGAATTCCAGTAAGGGTTCTACTTCAGTTCAGTCTCAGCAGCGAAAGACTGATGACTACCAGAGTCCTGGTCAGCAACCTTCTGGTAATCAAGGACAGGGTGGATACCGAGGGAACCACCCCAAGTGAAACCGGTGCCACAAGCATCATAGCGGGCAGTGCAACAAGGTTCGTTGCCTGAGGTGTAACAAGTTTGGTCATGAAGCAAAGGATTGCAGGAGCGCACGACCAGCAAATCAGAATCACCAACAACAACAACAAGCTCCACAGAACCACCAGCAACAACAACAGCAGGGCAATAAAGGATGCTTTCAGTGTGGCGCTGAAGGCCACTTTAAGAGGAACTGTCCTCAGCTGAACCAGAATCAGAACAACAACAACCAAGGAAATGGGAACAACAATGGAGGCAACAACGGAGGCAACAACGGGGGTAACAATAATGGCAATGGTGCCAGGGGACGTGTGTTCGTGTTGGGTCAGGGTGATGCAAGGAACGATCCCAACGTTGTGATGGGTAAGTTTCTTCTGGATGACTTCTTTGTTACTGTTTTATTTGATTCGGGTGCCGATACTAGTTATGTGTCTTTAAAAGTTAGTCAAATGCTTAAGCGTACTCCAACACTTTTGAACACCAAGCACATCGTAGAGTTGGAAAATGGTAAAAGTTTAGAGGCTACACATGTAGTTAAGGGTTGCGAGCTTGTCCTTGCCGATCAGATCTTTTCTATCGACCTCATTCCTATCGTTCTGGGTATTTTTGACGTCGTCATTGGGATGGATTGGTTATCTCAACACCAAGCGAAGATTATTTGCAAGGAGAAAATCGTCCGTATCCCTCGTTCTGGTAAAGAACCCCTCGCGATTCATGGCGACAAGAGTGGTGCTGTCGTAGGCATTATCTCTTTCCTCAAGGCCCAGAAGTGTTTGTGAAAGGGCCACACTGCCATTCTAGCACTCATTACTGACGCATCAACGGAAGAGAAGAGAATTGAAGACGTTCCTATTGTGCGCGACTTTCCTGAGGTATTTACTGAGGAATTACCTGGTCTTCCGCCTCATCGACAGGTCGAGTTTCAAGTCGAGCTAGCTCCTTGAGCAGCACCAGTAGCTCGAGCACCATATCGTCTAGCTCCATCAGAACTCGAAGAACTGTCTACGCAACTACAAGAACTCTTGGAAAAGGGTTTCATACGTCCTAGCTCTTCGCCTTGGGGAGCTCCAGTACTATTCGTGAAGAAGAAAGACGGTACCTTCAGAATGTGTATTGACTATCGCGAACTTAACAAGGTGACCGTGAAGAATCGTTATCCTCTTCCACGTATTGACAACTTGTTCGACCAGTTGCAAGGGTCGAGTTATCACTCTAAGATTGATTTGAGATCGGGATACCATCAGCTGAGAGTCCGAGAGGAGGACATCTCCAAAACAGCATTCAGAACTCGTTACGACCATTACGAGTTTCTAGTTATCCCTTTCGGATTGACGAATGCACCTGCGGTCTTCATGGATCTCATGAACCGAGTATGCGAGCCTTACCTGGATAAGTTTGTCATTGTATTCATCGACGATATCCTGATCTATTCGAAGAGTCAGGAGGAACACGAGCAGCATCTACGACTTATGCTGGAACTTCTTCGAGCAGAGCAACTGTATGCTAAATTTTTGAAATGTGACTTCTGGCTTCACGAAGTCCATTTTCTAGGCCATGTGGTAAACAAGTATGGGATCCATGTGGATCCATCCAAGGTCGACTCGATCAAGAACTGGCCTGCACCCCGTACACCAACAGAAATCCGCCAATTCTTGGGTTTGGCAGGATATTACAGAAGGTTTATAAAGGATTTCTCAAAGATTGCGCAACCTCTCATTTCACTGACTCAGAAGGGTGTCACCTATCGTTGGGGTGATGCACAGGAGTCCGCATTCCAGCACTTAAAAGATAGACTTTGTAGCGCACCTATTCTCTCATTGCCTGAAGGCACAGATGATTTTGTGGTTTATTGCGACGCTTCCATCCAAGGACTTGGTTGCGTGCTGATGCAATGTGACAAGGTCATTGCCTACGCATCGCGCCAACTTAAGGTTCACGAAAGGAACTACACTACGCACGACTTGGAATTGGGAGCAGTTGTTTTCGCACTTAAGATATGGAGACATTACTTGTACGGTACCAAGTGCACCATTTACACCGATCACAGGAGTCTCGAGCATATCTTCAAGCAAAAGGAATTAAACATGCGACAACGCCGATGGGTCGAGCTCTTGAACGATTATGAATGCGCTATCAAGTATCATCCGGGCAAAGCTAATGTTGTGGCCGACGCCCTCAGTCGAAAGGATACTATACCTAAGCGTGTACGTGCGTTACAACTTACCATCCAATCTAGTCTTCCTGCCCAGATACGAGATGCTCAAGTTGAAGCGTTGAAAGCAAAAAACATCCGGACTGAGTCCTTGCGAGGGTCGAGGCAGCGGTTAGAGCAAAAGGAAGACGGCGCCTACTATGTTAACGGACGCATCTGGGTTCCACTATATGGAAACTTACGCGAGCTTGTGATGGATGAAGCACATAAGTCTCGTTATTCAGTACATCCTGGTTCGGATAAGATGTACCATGACCTAAAAACTACATACTGGTGGCCTAGCACGAAAGCTCACATAGCAACCTACGTTAGCAAATGTTTGACTTCTGCGAGAGTCAAGACCGAATATCAAAAACCATCAGGCCTACTACAACAACTAGAGATCCCGAAATGGAAATGGGAGCAAATTTCCATGGATTTCGTTACTGGCCTGCCTAGATCTCAACGCGGAAATGATACCATTTGGGTGATCGTGGATCAACTGACCAAGTCTGCACATTTTCTGGCTATCAAGGAAACGGATAAGTTTTCTACTCTAGCAGACGTCTACCTAAAGGAAGTGGTATCAAGGCACGGAGTGCCAACCTCCATCATCTCTGATCGAGACTCACGTTTTACATCTGAGTTGTGGCAAGCTATGCACAAATCCTTTGGCTCTCGATTAGACATGAGCTCGGCATATCATCCACAGACGGATGGGCAATCTGAACGCACCATCCAAACCCTTGAAGACATGCTTAGGGCATGTGTGATTGATTTTGGCAATGGTTGGGAAAAGCACCTCCCTTTGGTGGAGTTTTCGTATAACAACAGCTACTACACCAGCATCCAGGCCACTCCGTTCGAGGCATTGTACGGACGGAAGTGCAGATCACCTCTCTGTTGGGCAGAAATTGGTGACAGCCAAATCACTGGCCCAGAACTTGTAGTAGATACAACCGAAAGGATTGCTCAGATACGACAACGAATGGCGGCAGCTCGTGACCGTCAGAAAAGCTATGCTGATAAGCGCAGTAAACCACTCGAGTTCCAGGTTGGGGATCGGGTGCTACTCAAAGTCTCACCTTGGAAAGGTGTAGCCCGTTTTGGCAAACGAGGCAAACTCAATCCGCGTTATGTCGGACCGTTCGAAATCATCGAGAAAATTGGCAAAGTCGCCTACAGGTTGAATCTACCTGAAGAACTCAGCGGAGTTCACAATGTTTTCCATGTGTCGAATCTAAAGAAGTGTCTGTCAGATGAGACCCTCATAGTTCCTCTCAAGGATCTCACTATCGACGACCAGCTGCGATTCGTCGAAGAACCAGTAGAGATTACTGATCGAGATGTTAAGATTCTCAAGCGTACCAGAATACCTCTTGTCCGAGTTCGTTGGGATTCCCGTCATGGCCCAGAGTATACCTGGTAACGAGAAGACCAAATGAAACTCAAGTATCCCCAGCTGTTTAAGAAAAGTGCAACCACTACTGAGGCCGAAGCTACTGCAGAATTTCGGGACAAATTCCAAATCAATGGGGGGATGATGTGACACCCCAGGAAAACCAGGAAACCAACGCAACATAACTAGCTTCCACAGTAACCACGAGCTAAATTTCGGGACGAAATTTTCTTAACAGGGGGAGAATGTGACAACCCTCGTAATTCCATGTATCCGTACAATTTATTAATGATAATTGAAGTGCTTAACTGCTCTCTGATTTCTGTGCTATACTTACATGTGCTTGTTAACATACTAATAGTGTACAGAAAAGTTACTAAATAGTCCGGTATGCTTTCTTGAGTATTGAGAATTAGAAATGTTACAAAAATATATATGTAGGACACTTTACGGAATAATTAAGCACTTTAACGGATCAACACCGAACCGAATAACCGGACTTTACCCGGAACACAAAAATATTGCCAAACACATTGTTTTTATTTTTCTGAGCTAGTTAGGGTCTCCGAACACCCTAACACACTTTATATTATATAACACATCATAACCATTAACTAAACACTTGTTACTTAACTAGATCACTAACTAAATTAGTAACCATCAATTGAAAACCAACCCCATACCCCCCCCCCCCTTCGAACCGGTTATGTGGGTGGGGACACCCCCCACAATTCTTTTCAATATTTTATTTAAATGTCGATGGATATAGGAGCATGTTACACAATGGTTAAACATGAATGTTGGTTTATAAATAAGCACAAGAGATTAACACATTTCATTTCACAACTCAACATCAAACAAACTCTCTCCTCCTCTCTTCCTCTTGTGTTCGGCCGCCACCACCATACCCACCATCACCACCTTCAAGTTTTTCTTCAAGCGATCTACACTCATCCAAAGGTGCAAGAGACCCTACAAGTAAGCTTGGTGTGTTCGGAAGCTCAAGGACCGCTCTCGTTTTCTTTTAACCATCACTTTTACGCTCTTGAACTCCCCTAGCCTTGTGCTAGTAGTAAGTGTCTTAGATCTTCATACTTTTCATATTTTTGTTGGTTAATAGTGAAAAGAATGGTGAAAATATAAGAACTCTAAAGAACATAAACAAAGTCTTGAAGTATAAACTATCTAGAGATGAAGTATGGTTAAAAATAGTGATGAAATCATGTTATTCTTGTGTTGTTATGATTATTGTATGTTGGTTGTTAGTAAAAATGATATGGTTCATCACATAGACTTGCTAGATCATGTTTAAAGACATGAACTAGCAAGATGTAAAAGTTAGAGATGTGTAGGATGATGGAATCATCCGCACATAAACTATGAAATTGAATAAATACATATTTGCTTGAAAAATAAAGGTTAAAATGAGTTATAATCTTATAGATCTAAAGATCTATGAGTGGTTTTTCGAAAGAACCAAGTGAAAAGTATAAGTTTTGATAAAACTTAGGTATTACATAAACTAATCACATTTTTAGTGGATAAACAAGTGTAGGAACACTTGTGTAAAAAGAGAATTTCACAAAGAAATATTTTTAGAAAATATGACTAGAAGTTGTAAATGTTCAAACTCTTTAAAAATAAAGTTTTTTTTTAAGGAACTAATCACATTTTCAAAAGATAACAAGACTTACAAAGTATGCTAGTAAGTTACTACATACTTTTATAAATCTTTCAAGTTCATAAGTTTATGGTTTATGCAAATTGATAAATAGAGATTGTATGTTGATGATTGAGAATTGTTTGAATGAATTTTTGAAAAGAAAATGATACGCTAGTAAGCGTGGACGCCTCCATTTACAAAGGAAACTCTGGCGAAATTTTTCTACAATTTCAACACTTAGAAAATATTTTTCTAGCAAGTGTTACAAATATACTCCTAACTTTATTTTCAAAGTAAACTTCGCCATGATTTTTATTACAAAAATACAAAGTGTCGGAGGTTGATTTTGCAAATAAAATGGTTAAATATATATTTAGAATATATATTTTATACTAGGACACTTGTATGAATACTTGTCAATTTGTGTGATAGTTATATTACTTTAGGGTAAAATAATATAACTTAATAAAGTACCTTGACGTTTGAATTATGTGATATGTGATAGAAGTAACGAGTAGATAAACCGTACGTAGGATACATGTCGTGCATGAGAAACTAATTGTTATCCGTACCTTATTAGGACGTGCTTGATTTCCTGATTTCTAGAGTAATTAATCTAACCGAGCAAACCGATGTGAGTTCACACACTTTCTAAGGCATGGGATTCCCGGTGGTTTGGGAATGGGTTAAAGAAATTAAAACGGAATCTACATATCCTACTTAGGTAGGATATGTACGGCCATCCTCCTTGGGTAGGATGCCAATATTAATCCTACGTATTCGCCTTGGGTAGAATACGTACGTTCGTCCTCCTTGGGTAGGGCAACACCCTTAAGACTTACTAGACAAAACTCTATCATTAAGTCCCTCATTATATATCGACTTAATCGCCGAGGCCGATGGCGAGCGGGTCATTAGTTAATAGCGTTATTAGGTTTAACAACCCTCACACCGTGTCGTCCGAACGGGCGTGTACTAATGGACTATGGCAAACTGTCAGTGATGATAGACACTGATGTAGGGCACAACTATTGTTCGTAGTAGTCGATATCATACCGTCTAGTAGTTCACATGGGGAAGCCCCCACTGATTATGGATATGGTTTGGGTAATAAAAGGAACTGGTTAAACATACTTTCAACTATGGGGTAACCCCCACGGCACATAAGCCAACGAAAGTCAAACCACGTTTTTCAGAAACAACTTAAAACTAAACAACCAAATGTGAACTCACTCAACTTTGTTGTTGACTCGTTGTTACATGCCTTACAGGTCGCTAGATGCTTATGGAGCTTGCACGAGGAGGAGGTTGTTGTGGGATGCGGACTATTATGTCCCATGCTTATTAATTAAACTTTATAAACTTATGGAACTTATGTTTTAGGTCTTAAAACTTATGAACTATGAACTTACGTTTTATTATTCCGCTGTTAACCTAAAGTCGGTTTACTTTCTTTTGGTCACCAATCGTATTGTGGTTGGTTTTAATTACCTAATTGTGTTGTTCAATATGATTGGTGGCTCGATCCTGGTCATGTCACGCCTCCAAGCGGTGACGCTCCGCATGTTGGATTTTGGGGGTGTGACACATTCACTCTAGAATTTCGATTATGAGTGTTAATCATAAATTCAAGATATCACCGAATTGCAAAATTTGACATACCTTGTGCATGACTAGGTGATCGTTAATATACATTCAAATCCGAATTTGGGCTTCAATTTCCCTTCAATTTGAAGATCTTGATGATCTAGGGTTTGCACCCTTTGTTCTTGCTCCTAGCCGTTCACGCACACACACACACTTAGTGTGTGTTGTGTTTTATCACTAGTTTTTAATAAAACTAGTTTACCCACTTGGTCGTTTTAGTCCCTCATGTTTTATTTGTTATAAAGAGTGGCAAGATTATTGATTTTTATTAATTAGTAACATACTATTTACTAAGTTAAATATTCCTAGTTAACTTAGTGGGTTTGGGAAGGTTATAACCCGTTTTATTTTTAAGTCCGTTAACTCGGGCCTCTTGTAAAAATTTATTTTCTCAAAGGCTTTCGTTCATCTTTTATCTAATATTAGGTTTATTTATTTAAATCCTAATATCCACCGGGTTAAACTTTACCTCTAGCAAATATTTCATCCGTTCATTAATATTAACGAGGTTTGATTATCAAATCCGTTTTCGGGGTGTTACAAGTCTACCCCCCTTAAAGAGGTTTCGTCCCCGAAATCTTTCTTTCATAGTTCACAGTTATTCCATGCTAATCTTGAAATGATAAGCGCTTTTATTACGTCCTAATTACTATTTTGACCTTCAATGGTGTTTCCGATTCGACTTAGTAGTCACCGGCTACTTAATACCTCGTCATTCGGTATACCATATTGCCATCCCCGGCCTTATATGAGTTTAAGATCTCTTATCCAGTAACTCACGCTATAACATGATTATATTCTATATTACTTTTCTTGATAATGATCGGATCACGTCACGTTTAAGTTTATATCAACTTTTCATTATCGATGATCTTCTCTTCGAATGTATCGTCTTGCACCTATCGGTGTTAAGACCTATATCCTTTGATATTAACTATTTTCCAATTCCTCTCATAATATTCATATTTGTTAAAACGTTGTTTCTCACTAAAACTGAATTTTAGTTTAACATTTTCTCTTTAACTTATGTCAATTACCCATATCAAGAAATTGACAACCAAGAATTTATACTTTTCCGTTCTTATTTTACGCGGGGAATCGTAACTAATTTCCCATGCTTTACCCAAGTGACCCGTAGATTCTTTTACTTAGCCTAGTATGCTATTTCTTTAGGCTTTCATCCTTTAAAGGTGAGGCCCCTATAGTTCATTTCCTTTTTTTGTGGTGACCCGAGGGTCATTTGGTCCCGTAGACCTTCGCACGGTTTACTACCAAAAAGTTATGGTGATCCCGTAGATCATCCCCTTACTTATTTCGTTCTTAGAATATATTTTTGGTGTTAAGGCACCCTTTTTAAGTTAAAAAATCATTTATTTTCATTTTTGAATTCCAATAACTTGTCCGTAGTCTAAGGCTATATTCATTTTCTTTTGGACTATTCTTCCGACTCTATGACTTCTTACGTCATTTACGCGCCGGTTTGTTCTCCGCTTACCATTATCCGGTTTACACCTATATTTCTTTACAACCCGTTACTCGGCTTCTTTTATCTTAATGTTTTTAACGCTCCAGTTGCCTGGTTTTCATTTTCCTTGTTATATTCTCTCATGACTCATTATATAGGTTTATTAATATTTTGCGCTCCCATTATTCGGTATGCGCTTACTTACACTATCAAGCGTTATACTTTATTTGACCCGTTTGACTTGTTCGTGTGAAATTAATCACTTATGACAGTTAAACTTTATTCTTTATTCTACCCATTCAACCTTGAAATAGTTGAACATAATTATCAAAATATTCTCGTTTGCGAAATTTTATCATCTTTTAGTCATAACTCATAATCCGAGTCTTTTGACTTTTAATCCGCCTTCCCCTCTCTTGGTTTACGCATATATTTGAAATCCTACCCATCTATCGGGTACTTTACCGAAGTCATTATCTAAGCAACCATTCTGGTATGCATTAAGACTTTGTTTTGATTTATTTGGTCGTCTTAGCGAAATCCATCGCTTTTATTCAACCAAGTCTTTATTCTTTATTCATTCCGTTTGACTTGTTGGTGTGAATTTCATCACTTATGAACAATCAAACTTTATCCCTATTCCTTAACATTCTCATTAGTCGGTTTGTATTTTCATTTACATTGATCCTTGTCCCTTCTCTCAGGCTCGTTATTCTAATGTAATACGCTTCCGTTACCTGGCTTGCGTTTACATTTATTATCAAACATTTTGCTTATTTGATTCGTTTGGGTACCCTTTTTAATTCATCCCATTCGCCCCATCCTTACTACATCGGACGTAAATGTGTTCATTATAAGAAGTTCATGGTATCATGTGTTCACTACTTACTTGGCCAGAGTAAGCGATCAACACATGGTACACATAACCTTTTTATAATTTTCACATCACGCCCCATGTACGTAACTCCTCTATTCATTTCCATATTCATGAGTTCATTCGGTAAAACTTTATTTAATTGCTATTTAACAATCATTAGTTTTACCTGTTTTATTCTTGAACATATAAAATGTTTTCCTTTTATCAACTATTATACGATCACATTCTTCAATGTGATCATTACTTTTCTCAATAGTATTTATATTGAGAATACTTACTTGGATGTTTACTTCCGTCCAAGTTTCTATGTAAACTAAATTCTGTTATTATTTTGTTATTCACAATCGTGAATAACACATATTTCTGCTTAATTTCTCTTGGAAACATCATCCTAGATACGTATTCTATCCAGGTTTTCCAAGTTTCTATCTTACGTAAGCAACAGTCATTTTCTACGTATTTGTTGCATATTACCATCTGTACAATAAATTTAAAACGTGCACCTGGTAGATGCTCGCCCTAATGGGCTTTCCTTGCCATTATCTTTGTTCGATATCGTTACTCGACTTAGGTCCCTTGGTGAGCATGCTCTACTTGTCATAGTTGGGACCGTTCCTTCGTCATATCCGTAAATTGTTAAACTCTCACCATCCTAAGGTGCGAGTGTCCTTCAACTTAAACATTCACAAAGATTAGTAACGTTGACATTAATAAACGCCCGTACTATAATACAAGGCTTTCTACGAAACGTGTTATCACACATAATTCTTTAACTATATCTATCTTTTGTCAATTTAATTGGGTTAACGTGTATTACACGATAACTCTATGTGTTGTTTACAACACTATAACATGCTAAACCGTTAATATAAATATAACTTACCGGATTATGCGATCAAGTCTCGAACCGAACACTTTACTCTTTAACCTTGAGCTCTGATACCAACTTGTAAGACCCTTTTCTTATTTAATCAAGTTTCATGAACATTTCGACTATAAATGTGTATTTACAATTATACTTACACTTGAAAATACGTATTTCTTAAAACATTTTAAGAACTAAAACATTTACACTTAATATATAACTATCGTCGTTCAAAACGTGACGATGAAGCGTATTTTGGAAGCTTCAATCTTTAATTGTGTTCGGTCCTTCAACTTTATTGATCGTCATCCGGCACTTCAAGTTATACCTACATTCCATAAGTCATGAAATGAGTTAGTCATACGAGTTTATAACGTGTTTAATCAAGTCCGAACATCAAAACGAAAAAGAAACAAACTTTTGCCAGTTATTTGGCCTCTCGCTGACCACGACGGTATCATGGTCGGCCTTCGCGATTTCAAGCCCTCGACTTAAAATTTCAAAACCCGACATCTGAATTCATAAAATTCTTGATTTCAAGCCCTCGACTTAAAATTTCAATTTTAAAAAAACTTTTGACACGTTTCATGATTTATTAAACAACTTGTTTCTAAATCATTATAAAACCTTGGACTACTTGTTAACTCAAAAATCTTTAACTCGTGAACATAACTTTTATGAATTATGCGACCAATGCCTAAGCTATGCGCATAATTCATTTTGACCCGTTTAGGGGATTTAAACATTTAAGTTTACATCTCGCTCTTCTCTTTTCACACATCACATTTCCACATTAAAATGTCTACTTATATTCCACCACAACTATTTTTATGGTGGATTTAATATAGTGAACCAATTACCCTGAATTCTACCCTTCGGTTTACATTATCATATTACATTATAAAGACTCAATTTTAGGCGTTTGACCCGAGAAGGCTTATGCCTATAACTTTTATGCCTATCAAAGGTTTACATTATCATAATACATGTTTCTAAACAACCCTTAAGGGTCGTTTGCCCAGCTTATCGATCGAGGGCATTTTAGCCAACTTTAGTACCTCCTTTTACGACGAATGACTTTTAATAAGATATTTGACTAAAATCGCACGTTTAACTATAATCTTATTTACGCGTACCTGACTCGGGTCAATGTATTAACCAGTTTAATACCTTGCCTTAACAATTGCCAATTCATAGCAACACAATTTCCATAAGCCGTTTTATCCTGTGAGCATAAGACTCGACGAGCACTTATTAGTCGTTATTTGTCAAATGGTGTTAAAATCACCATTTAACCCGTTTGGTCTAAACGACCAAACATTTTGTACTTATAATTGAATGGTATTTATTTACCATTTCATTTATTGAACCCCTTGGGGATTTCTCACCATAGGTTATGTCTCTTAATTTTGTTTCTCACGCGTTTAACCCAACATGGCTTACGCCCAAGGATGTCGTTTAAACTTCAAATTTTATCGTCTACATGTGACTAGATTACCGTTTTACCCCTATTATTCATTTTGGCTTACCTAATGAGGTAGCCATTCAAACACTCATTTTATGTACGTCGTCACATGACCAATTTACCGTTTCGCCCCTTTTTACCGTTAAACATGGTTTTTATCATTTTTATTTGTTCCGACCCGTATCATTTTGCGTCGGAACCCATATTTCGGATATTACCTTTGTCGTATTTATAACCTATAAAATAAATACGTATCATACAAAAAGGTGTAAGCTTTACTTACCTTACATCCAAATTACACTTTTCATTCATCGTTCCCAAGCTTCCACCTAGCTTGTCAAGCGTCATACTATAATCACAATTTGTAAGATGGTTAGATTAGTCATCATTAACTACGACTATTACATATTACGGATTTTTATGTTGAAATTATTATTCGACCTTATCATTGGTCAGTTTGACTTTTAAAAGTCAACTGCTTTTAATCATATGAAATGCACAACTGAGTTCAATAACTCATTTAGGCATTTCATCAATTATCCGGTAGGCGTTATTACTATGCCATCGTTTTAACTATTTTCTAATCTAAGTTCATACTATTATTAACACCAAGTTAACTTAGCTCTCGTTTATCAATGATTATTTATTCTTTCATTATGCAAAATCTAAGGATTTTCTTTTATAAGTGAAACCCGTTTCATCATGTTATTAGGCATGCATCCGAATACCTAATCTAATCAAGTTCTACATACAAACTAGTAGACAAAACGATTTCACTTAGGCATTTTTACAAGCACCTTGTGGGGGAGATTTGTATGCATCTTTCATCAAGTTTATGGTTAACTTTTTAACCAAATTTTAACATCAAAATCACGCCCTTATGTCTAGTGTTCATGAACTACATCTAGAACTTGCATCATATCTTTAGATTTCATAAATTTAACACTCTAATTCAGGTGTTCATCCTATTATCATAACACCCACTTAGCACCTACATGATTAGTTAACCGAAACACTAATTCATGACACTAAATCAACAAGTTTACATCTAGGGCTTGTTCCTGGACTTGTACTCATGTCAATATCACTCATACATTCAACATTCACTCTAAAATTTAGATTATGAGTGTTCATCATAAATTTAAGATATCACCGAATTGCAAAATTTGACATACCTTGTGATCCCCATAACCAGGTGATCGTTAATATACATTCAAACCCGAATTTGGGCTTCAATTTCCCTTTCAATTTGAAGATCTTGAAGAACTAGGGTTTGCACCCTTTGTTCTTGCTCCTGGTCGTTCACACACACACACACACACACACACACACACTTAGTGTGTGTTGTGTTTTGTCACTAGTTTTTAATAAAACTAGTTTACCCACTTGGCTGTTTTAGTCCCTCATGTTTCATTTGTTATAAAGAGGGGCAAGATTCTTGATTTTTATTAATTAGTAACATACTATTTACTAAGTTAAATATTCCTAGTTAACTTAGTGGGTTCGGGAAGGTTATAACTTGTTTTATTTTAAGTCACGTTAACTCGGGCCACTTGTAAACTTTTATTTTCTCAAAGGCTTTCGTTCACCTTTTATCTTATAGTAGGTTTATTTATTAAAATCCTAATATCCACCGGGTTAAACTTTACCTCTAACGGTATTTCACCCGGTCATTAATATTAACGAGGTTTGATTATCAAACCCGTTTTCGGGGTGTTACACTAATGGTACAAGAACTTCCTTAAACCTTTAAACCCCTAAATATTTTATAAACTTTACAACTTATATATAAACTTTTATAAAAAAAATAAACAAAACCTATACCCCCCCCCCCAATTCGGTCAACATGGTGGACCCCACCACATCAACCTACAATTTGAAAGAATTGATGAAAAGTGGGGTTATGAAGATTTTATAAAGATATTCGAAAGATCATGATATTTTATAACCATACCATCTTCATCCCCTTTCATTTCCATCATTCAAAATCACCAACAAACCCTATTTTTCCTTTATTTGATCTCGGCTCAAACAAGCATCTATAAACCCACCATTTGCAATTCAAAATCGCCACATTTTCACCTTAAACAAGCCTCTACAAGATCATCTAAGCATGGTTAAGGCATGGAGTATCATTAGAGCTTTATTTGGAGCTTAACCTCTTCCTAATCTTCATTATAAGCTTGTGCAAAGTTGTAAGCCTTCATTTACCATTTTTTAACTTATTATTAAGTGTAGATTGTAAAAGTACTTGTTGATCATCTTGAAGATTAAGAAAATCTAACTTAAAAACCCTAATCACATCTTAACAACTTACTAAATATGAAGTATTATGTGATTATTATGTGTATTAGTGTTGAATAAGTTGTATGATCATGTTGATTTGTTTAAAGTAGGTTGATTAAACTTGTGATTTATGATGATCATGATGCTTGTTTGATATAGTAAGCTATATTAGTGATGATCTTGTTATATTAAGCTTAAAAATATGATTTAAACAACTAGATGTTTAAATCTTGAAAGATCATCACCATTATGTTCATGAGCTTTATATATATATAAGTCTTAATATTTTAAAGATTAAGGACTTTTATGGATTAAACTTGATGTTTAAGAACTCATAAGCTTGGTTTTTGAATAAAACAAGTGATTTAATAAATCGTTATAAAAATTACACTTAAAAAGTATTAACTTTTTAAGACATAAAAGCCTTGAATTTTTTAAGAAATTCAATGTATAAAAGCTCATGAAGTATGGAAATAAATTGTAGTATTTGTTACTTGAAAAGTGTATTTTGATGAAATTAGTAAGTTGATGATGATTGGAAATTGAAAATTGTTTTAAGCGTGTTTTAAAAACGTGGGAAAACGCCATAGTTTAGGGGAAACTATGGCGAAATTTTCTAAAAATCTAATCACGATTAAGTTAAGATTAACGGGGTGATTAAAAGGGTTAGACGCGATCAGCAACTTTAATCGTCATTAACGAAGTTTTAATAAAAAGGGTTAAGCCCTAATCATCCAAGAGTTTTTTTAAACATATATATATATAGGGTCAGGATCATTTCAGAACCATAAATATTTACAGAACTCGCAGAACTCCTAATAAACAATCTTTTTATTTATATATTTTTATGTTTAGGATAATTTTATCATTTATTATGTGTATTTTTACGATTACATACATGTTAAGAGTAATTTTATCATTTTTTATATGTAATTTTATAATTACACATATCTAAACTAGTTTTTTTACATATATGTAATTAGTTATGACACATATATATAATTTTGACAATTAAACATATGTAAACTACTTTTAACATGTATGTAATCAAAGAAATACATATAATAGATGATAAAAAGATTCTAAATACAAAAACTTATATATAAAATGATTGTTTATTAGGAGTTATGAAAGTTTTGTAGTTATTTAGAGTTCTGAAATGAACTCAACCCTATATATATATATATATATATATATATATATATATAGGGCTAAGATCATTTCAGAACCATAAATATTTACAGAACTCGCAGAACTCCTAATAAACAATCTTTTTATTTATATATTTCTATGTTTAGGATAATTTTATCATTTATTATGTGTATTTTTACGATTACATACATGTTAAGAGTAATTTTATCATTTTTTATATGTAATTTTATAATTACACATATGTAAACTATTTTTTTACATATATGTAATTAGTTATCACACATATATATAATTTTGGCAATTAAACATATGTAAACTACTTTTAATATGTATGTAATCAAAGAAATACATATAATAGATGATAAAAAGATCCTAAATACAAAAACTTATATATAAAATGATTTTTTATTTGGAGTTCTGAAAGTTCTGTAGTTATTTAGAGTTCTGAAATGAACTCAACCCTATATATATATGATGCGTGCGAAGTGTTATATATATTAGGTGTATATTTTAAGCCCCTTTAACACTTATTTTAGCCAAGTTTTAAATTTATAAAACACGATATTTTACTAACACTAAACACACATATGGGCAAGTGCACCCATCGTGAGCGTAGTATAGCGTTGGTAAGATACCGAGGTCGTCCAAGGACACAAGAGCTTTTAGTACCGGTTTATCCTCAACGTCTAATCAAAATAAAAAGTTTAGAAAAATGTTTTAAACTAAGAAAAATAAAAACTAACTAAAATGCTGAAAAATAAAAATAAAAGAAAAACAGATAGACAAGATGAATCACTTGGTTCCGACTCGTATCTAGTATAACCTTTGATTATTTCCGCACTTTTGCACATAGTTAAGAGATTATCTTAGTTATTGTAGTAGGCCCCTCTTTTGAAGGTGACGTTACCCTCACCCCAGTAGTTTGAGTCAGCAAGGATACAATCCTAAAAGGGTGGATTATTGGAAGATAATGAATTAAGTTATTAATGCAATATTATGGTAGGCCCCGCTTTTGACGGTGACGTTACCCTCGACTAAGTAGTCTGAGTCAGCAGGGATACAGTCCTAAATAGCCGGGTTATAGTATTAATAGTAGTTAACTTATGAGGGGATCAAAGAGTTTGGACCCCCGCCATCCAATACCGTGAAGCATTGAAGGAGGTCCTACTAAATTTGACCCAGGTCCATTGCAGGACCTCTAAACGCTGAACAATGGCAAGACCTTTACCAAACCGTTCCCTTAACCCCCGACCAGGTAGCCAACATACCTCCATATAGACCGTCGAGATATGAATGGTGAAAATCTTTTATTTTATATAGACAGTAAAATAATGCCAAGACACCACGGACAAACGATAAGGAAAGATCACCTTCAACATAAGCAACTAGTTATTAAAGTCATTAATACAAAACCAAATAAAAAGTGCAAAAGATTAGAAATAAAAAGTATTATACTAGACACTTTGTCTTCACCAAGTGATGTAAGAGACTTAGGCAAACATGGCCTTGATTGTCAAGAACTCTTACGATCAATCTTGGATCCCGAGACGACTCACACACTCTATGATGGACAATGGATGATGGTGGTGGATGATGGTGTTGTGATGGTGGTGGGTGGTGGGTGAAGTGTGAGAGAGGTGGTGTGCCAAGGGATGAGTTGAAATGAAACCAAGCACTCCTATTTATAGGCTGAACAGAAGGCTGGACACGGCCCCGTGTCCGCTGGACACGGCCCCGTGCCTGTCTGACACTCTCTCTCTTCATTAATTGTAATTCGCAATTACAATTAATGTGCCTGCTGTACTTTCGCCACGCCCCCGTGTTCACTGGGCACGGCTCGTGGTGGGCAATAGAAGCTTCTATAGGTTTGTCTTTTCTGCTGCTTCTTGGGCACGACCCCGTGCTGGCTGAGCACGGGGCGTGTTCAGTCTTCTGTCTTCTCTATTTTGCTTGGGAAGATGCCGTTGAGGGGTCGGGCAGTCCACTTATGTTCCTTTTCTTGTATTTATGTTAGATTTAGCTTTCTTTTTGCTTCTTTTGTGAATTTGAGCTCATTTAATCCTGAAAATACAAAAGGAAGACAAAAACACTCTTTTTCCAACATTAGTACTTAAAAGGGTTAGTTTTATGCCTTATTTGATGTAATTTATATGTTGCATTTTACACACATCAAATACCCCCACACTTGAACTTTTGCTTGTCCTCAAGCAAAACTCTTTAATATGTGGCTTACACTCCCAAATGGAATAGGTAGAAGAGAAGGTTTTGGGCTTGTCGTAGAGTGTCGGGATTTCCAAGATTCTTTATGTAGTTTTATTTTTATTTATTTACAATCCTATTCGTCATGATTTATTTAAAACTTTTCATAAGAGAAATTACTTATTTGGGCATAACATGCCTTTTTTAAAATTCCATTTATATACAAGTTCACATACCTCACGGGAGAAGTCACTCACACTCGGCCGAAGGTGTATTTTTAGTGAATCACTCGAGAGCGGCATGGAACTTACTCCTACCATAGGCTTGCCAAGCAATCAATCCTTCTCCTTTTTAACTTTTATACCTTTGTAAATATCAAGAGGACTTTGCGGGTGAAGGGTTAGGCTTGGGTTAAAGGTAGGTGGTTGGGTTAGTGGTTAGTGGTTAGTAGAAAAAAAGGTGAAAAAGCGTAACAAGTGTCGGTTTTCGTAAGATTTTCTATTTTTGTAACTTTTTATTCTGATGAAGCTTTTATTCAAACAAAGTTATTTTTGATGAACTTGTTTGTTTATTTTCTTTTGCTTCATCATCAACACAAATTTTTTTTTTTTTTCATACGAACCGAACTTGTTACTAAAACAAAGGGTTAAAAATGAAAAAGGTTTTGGTGGGTGAAAGGGTGTTGGGTTATGAAATGAAAAGGTTTAGGCTCAAAGGGGCTAACTAGGGGGATTTTGGTTAGGTGGTAAAAAAAAATAAATGGTGTAGAAGAAAAAAAAAAGAATTAGTCCTAATGCCTCCATCATTTACTTACTCGGGTTTAAGTTGATAAGGACCGGGAATGTATCGTCATGGCAAGTTCTAGAGTCGTAAGAACCAAGCGGCTATTCACACAAGAAACGAAAAATGAGCATTTAGTCTAAAGATGTAAATTTGTATGCTCAATAAAGGCTCAAAACTCACTTTTGTGGGAATGGGTTTTTATGTGATCAAGTATATATAATCAAATTTTAACTAAGTTTGCTATGCCTTTTCATAATTTTCTTATGTTGGTTCTTTTTATCACGACGCTATCGGTTGTAAATTCGTAAAAATATAACCTTTTTTAAGAACTTGAATTTCCCGAGTTAAACCTAGACAAGTAAAAAAAAATGAAATTTTTGAAAAAATTTTGGGGTGATTAGCGGTTCCAATAGAGTTTTGTGTAAGGCTTGTATTTAGGACTTGCAAAATTTCAAGGTTTTAGCATCCCCCCCCCCCCCCCCACACTTAAATTACACATTGTCCTCAATGTGTCCCAAAAATAAATTTTTAGGTTGATTAGATGTGTAAAATGGTGGTAAAAGCAAAGAATTTGTGTTACTGGGCACTGAACACGGCCCCGTGTTCAAGTGCCAGTAACAAAATTGAAACAAGAGGAACAGAAGTCTGAACACGGGGGCGTGTCGGGTGAACACGGCCCGTGTCCAGTTACCTGAACTGGGCGTTTTTCTGCAGGGGGTTCAGCACGGGGCCGTGTTGGTTGGGCACGGCCCGTGTTGAACCTTCTGTAATGGAGAAAACTGTCGGGTTGCCTTGTTTTCCTGTATGGAGTGCTGGTTCAAGTTCCCCTTGCATCCTTTGCCATCTCAAGTGTGTTTTATTCCTGGAAATTAAAACTAACTAGAAAACAAGGAAATTAATCTAGACTAAACTAAGGATAGTTCCGTGGAATGCCTCCATGGTGCGCCACGTTTATAAGGGTCCTTGGCTAGACCCAAAGCCTGGTCATATGTTACCCAAGTGGGATGTATTGCATCCCATGTTACACCGTCGGAGAGCGTCATCCAAGCTTGAGTCTATGACCTTCATGTAGTTGACCGGATCTTCTTCCTCTACTTTCTTTCCACATTCAAATTTTACTTCCTCATCCCCAAACTTCAATGTTAAAGTTCCGTCATTCATATCCACCACTGCTTGGGCGGTGGCTAGAAATGGCCTCTCGAGGATGAGAGGGACATCGGTGTCTTCTTCCATGTCTAGGATGACAAAGTCGGTTGGGAAGACGAAATTGTCAACCTTGACTAGCAGATTTTCAGCGACACCTTGTGGAAATTTGACGGACCTGTCGGCGAGTTGTATGCTCATTTTTGTAGGGCTTGTTGTTCCTAGGCCGAGTCGCTTGAACATTGACGTGGGCATGAGGTTGATGCTAGCCCCAAGATCGGCTAAAGCATTACGGACAGGGGACTTCCCAATCGAACAAGGGATTGTGAAGCTCCCGGGGTCGATTTTCTTTTGTGGAAGTTTGTTGAGTACTAAAGCCGAGCATTCTTCGCCTAAGTTAACTAATTGCAATGATTCAATTTTCCTTTTGTGAGTGAGGAAATCCCTCATGAATTTTGCCTATTTAGGCATTTGGGTTAGAACCTCAATAAAAGGAATATTAACATGCAATTGTTTTAGTAAACTTTCGAACTTTGCGAATTCCTCATCGGTCTTTTGACGATTTAACCTACCGGGGTACGGAATCGGATGAGACTTGGTGGGCTCTTGATTAGTTGAAGGAGCCTTTTATGGTTGAGGTGCGGGCGAAGTAGTGTTTTGGCGTTGACTTCCTTCAATTGGCGGTGAGGGCTCATCCTCGGGACCCACGGTACGGTTTCTCAACGTGATGAGGTGTACTTGCGCCTTCGGGTTGGTTTCGGTATTACTTGGTAACGCGCCTTGTGGTCTCTCGGAGAAATTTTGAGCTAGTTGATTTAATTGTTTTTCAACGTTTTGAATGCTAGCTTGTTGATTTCTAAAATTCGATTCCAATTGTTGAAATCGATCCGAGTTTTTCTTTTCGGTGTCGGAGATGAGGCGAGATAGGGTATCTTCAAGCCTTTCTCTTCCACCTTGTTGTTGAGAGAAATTTTGTGGTTGTTGAAAATTAGTTCGTTGGTTTTGTTGGTTACTACTATTGCCGGGATCTCTCCAACCAAGATTTGGGTGGTTACGCCATCCTTGGTTGTAGGTACCCGTTGGAGGACCCGACGGCCTAGGTCTATTATCAATGTAGTTTACCATTTCCGCTTGTTCATCTAATTCTTTCATACAACTCCAATTTTCATGTGACCCACCACACCCTTCACAAGCCATAACCGAGGCCGTTTTTGTCATTTCAAGCCTTTTGATTTTCGAAGAGAGGGCCTCGATTTGGGCTTGTAAAGAGGTGCTTTCATCAACCTTATGGGCGCCCGGGGTAATAGATTTATTACCTCGGTGAGTGTGCCATTGAAAATTGGTTTGAGCAATTTCCTCAATTTGATTATATATTTCATTTGGGCGACGATTACCTAAAAGTCCCCCGGAGCTTGAATCAAGTGTCTGTCTTGTGTGTGGCAACAACCCATTGTAGAAAGTGGATACTTGTTGCCATACCGCCAGACCGTGATGAGGACACTTTCTTAGAAGCTCCTTGAACCTTTCCCAAGTTTCATATAAGGATTCCCCATCCTCTTGTGAGTATGTATTAATTTCAGTCATTAATTTAGCCGTTTTAGCAGGAGGGAAATACTTATATAGAAACTTTTGGGCTAGTTCATCCCAGGTGTTTACCGAGCCAACTGGGAGGGTGTTAAGCCAAGCCTTAGCTAGGTCTTTTAGTGAAAATGGAAACATCCTAAGGCGAATGGCGTCGTTTGATGCTCCATTGATCCGAAAAGTATCACATATTTCTAAGAAAATAGTAATATGTAGATGGGGATCCTCGTCCGCAAGCCCATGAAAGGTTGCGGAGTTTTGGAGCATTTGTATCAAATGCGGCCGAAGTTCGAAGTTGTTGGCTTCGACATTCGGTGCATTGATAGCGGCGCCGAGATTGCCTACGGTGGGCCGTAGGTAATCCATGAGGGTACGTTGGTCCGCCATTGGAAATGGGTCCCCCGAAGCTTTCTCTTGATTTTTAGCTTTAAGTCTTTTTCTGAGAAAGCGTTCGGGTTCTTCTAGGGGTTCTTTTATGTCTCTACTAGAACTGGAGCTCATGCACTACGTAGGAGGGTCGAATGTGGCACCTGGGTTCCAAGTCCTGCAATAAAAACAGAAAAGAACGTTGGTCAGAATGTTCACCACGGCCCCGTGCTCAGTGGACACGGCCCGTGGTCAGAGGTACAGTAATTGTTTTCTGGATCCCTGTTACTGGGAGTTGGACACAGCCCCGTGTTGCACCGACACGGCCCCGTGCTCAGCTCTCTGTAACTCGGAAAATAAAAACTGCCAGTGATGATGCTAGGCACGGCCCGTGTCTGACCAGGCACGGCCCGTGCTGAGCTCTGCAGAAGCTGAAAAATTAAGAAAATCCTAAAAAAATAAAAAAGAAAAAATAAAAATGATTTGGCCCTTGATTCCTAACTTTCTTAAAATCCTTGTGTCCCCGGCAACGGCGCCAAAAACTTGATGCGTGCGAAGTGTTATATATATTAGGTGTATATTTTAAGCCCCTTTAACACTTATTTTAGCCAAGTTTTAAATTTATAAAACACGATATTTTACTAACACTAAACACACATATGGGCAAGTGCACCCATCGTGAGCGTAGTATAGCGTTGGTAAGATACCGAGGTCGTCCAAGGACACAAGAGCTTTTAGTACCGGTTTATCCTCAACGTCTAATCAAAATAAAAAGTTTAGAAAAATGTTTTAAACTAAGAAAAATAAAAACTAACTAAAATGCTGAAAAATAAAAATAAAAGAAAAACAGATAGACAAGATGAATCACTTGGTTCCGACTCGTATCTAGTATAACCTTTGATTATTTCCGCACTTTTGCACATAGTTAAGAGATTATCTTAGTTATTGTAGTAGGCCCCTCTTTTGAAGGTGACGTTACCCTCACCCCAGTAGTTTGAGTCAGCAAGGATACAATCCTAAAAGGGTGGATTATTGGAAGATAATGAATTAAGTTATTAATGCCATATTATGGTAGGCCCCGCTTTTGGCGGTGACGTTACCCTCGACTAAGTAGTCTGAGTCAGCAGGGATACAGTCCTAAATAGCCGGGTTATAGTATTAATAGTAGTTAACTTATGAGGGGATCAAAGAGTTTGGACCCCCGCCATCCAATACCGTGAAGCATTGAAGGAGGTCCTACTAAATTTGACCCAGGTCCATTGCAGGACCTCTAAACGCTGAACAATGGCAAGACCTTTACCAAACCGTTCCCTTAACCCCCGACCAGGTAGCCAACATACCTCCATATAGACCGTGGAGATATGAATGGTGAAAATCTTTTATTTTATATAGACAGTAAAATAATGCCAAGACACCACGGACAAACGATAAGGAAAGATCACCTTCAACATAAGCAACTAGTTATTAAAGTCATTAATACAAAACCAAATAAAAAGTGCAAAAGATTAGAAATAAAAAGTATTATACTAGACACTTTGTCTTCACCAAGTGATGTAAGAGACTTAGGCAAACATGGCCTCGATTGTCAAGAACTCTTACGATCAATCTTGGATCCCGAGACGACTCACACACTCTATGATGGACAATGGATGATGGTGGTGGATGATGGTGTTGTGATGGTGGTGGGTGGTGGGTGAAGTGTGAGAGAGGTGGTGTACCAAGGGATGAGTTGAAATGAAACCAAGCACTCCTATTTATAGGCTGAACAGAAGGCTGGACACGGCCCCGTGTCCGCTGGACACGGCCCCGTGTCCGCTGGACACGGCCCCGTGCCTGTCTGACACTCTCTCTCTTCATTAATTGTAATTCGCAATTACAATTAATGCGCCTGCTGTACTTTCGCCACGCCCCCGTGTTCACTGGGCACGGCCCGTGGTGGGCAATAGAAGCTTCTATAGGTTTGTCTTTTCTGCTGCTTCTTGGGCACGGCCCCGTGCTGGCTGAGCACGGGGCGTGTTCAGTCTTCTGTCTTCTCTATTTTGCTTGGGAAGATGCCGTTGAGGGGTCGGGCAGTCCACTTATGTTCCTTTTCTTGTATTTATGTTAGATTTAGCTGTCTTTTTGCTTCTTTTGTGAATTTGAGCTCATTTAATCCTGAAAATACAAAAGGAAGACAAAAACACTCTTTTTCCAACATTAGTACTTAAAAAGGGTTAGTTTTATGCCTTATTTGATGTAATTTATATGTTGCATTTTACACACATCAAATACCCCCACACTTGAACTTTTGCTTGTTCGACACAAAAGTTATATATTAACCGACTACGACGACGAGTCTAAAAATAGAATATTTTTAGACACTTAACTAATATACACTAACGACAACAAAAAACGGAAAGTTTAATAGGTAAACGACACTAAGAAATAATTATACAAGTTTACTAGTATGTATATTAATAATGTCATACTTAGTAAGAGTTTACAAAAAATACAAGAACACAAAAATGGGCTTATAAACTTAATATTGGGCTTAAATAATAAATGTTGGGCTAGGCCCAATCTCCTAAATACATGGGCATGGCCCATTTCAACAAAACACAAATGTAAAGCCCATTTATAATATAGAATTTGGGTTAGGCCTAAACACAATAAGAATGTGGGCTAGGCCCAATAACATAAAGACTTGGGGTAGGCCCAATTACAATAAAAACATGGGTTAAGCCCAGTAACACAAAGATGTGGGCTAGGCCCAATGAAAATACATGTATATATCTATAAATATATATACATATATATTGTAAAAATACATTTTAAATACAATGAATGTACATGTACACGAATACATACGGTATACCTACACGTATAATACGGTATACCTACACGTATAAATACGATATACGTACATGTATAAATACGGTGTACGTAATTACGTATACGTATAAAATACGCAAATACATAGCGACGTACTCATATACACTTGTTGAAGTGTACACTCACAAGGGATACCGTACACGTACATTAACATATATACAATGTTACAAATAAATATTTTTAACAACTATATCTTGAGAAGATATACATATACATATATATTTGTGAAACAAATATATACACAAAACAAACTGATCGTACGTGTACATGTGAACGAGGTTCACCAAACTTAAAAATATATATTTTGAAGAATATATATTTCACACAACAAACTTTCATCGTGCGAGGCACGAAGACGCTATTGAACTCGGTCCACATATACTCGTGCAAGGCACGGAGACTCACGAAAGGCAAGGCCCGTTCATACACATTACATGGGCTAGACCCACATATACTCATGCGAGGCATGGAGATTCACGAAGGGCGAGGCCCATTCGTACACATTATGAATGCAAGAATATATATATATATATATATATAATAAAACGAACATACGAAACAAATGTCAACATAGTTAAAATACACAAGGGTTCCAAATACAATAATGTTCAAGATGAGCAACGTGTACATAAATTAACATAAACCCAAGTGTCTAATGAATTAGAGAACTTATAGGTTCTTACGCGAAAATTGGATACCCGACTTGCTAGCCTACATACGGACGCAAATTGGTGAGTTCATGTCCCCCTTTTCTTTTAAAACGTTTTTGGTTTTATAACTCTCGCGGTGAAATAAATGTTACTTTGGTATGGTTAAGCTATGGAATGAAATCTTCGATCACGTGCGAATAGGCTGAAACTTAAGCACCATTAATCTTGTTTAAGACTAAGGAGCAAAGGGTTAGATCTATCGGGTACAGGGAGAGCCCCACTCATGGGTCCTTGTGTGACCACATGGAGTTTCCTTTGTTGTTCCCGCCGGGTGGAACGTTAATAAATCGCTTACGGGTTGGTGGCTTCCTATGTCGGCACACATATTAATGTCCTAGCTACACATTAATGATCATTAAGTTCATTGACGTTTTACATACCAGCTTTCAATACTCGAACTTTCAAATGCTTTTAAGAATCATTTGATGCAATGCGAAACTAAAACACATGAACTCACTCAACTTTTGTTGATGTTTTTTAACTTACATGTATTTCAGGAGTTTAAGTGGATCTTGGTGCGGCTGGTTACAAGGTTTTCAAGTTTGTTATGAAGACGATGTCATCTATATTTTGAAGGGTTTGATCCATATATCTCGTCCTCGAACGGGACATAGGATGCAAAGCCTTGTTATTTTCAAACTTTATTTTGGGTCTAGTTTGCAAAACTTATTAACTTATGTCATCCTTTGCCACAAAACAACTTATGACTTGTATCTTTATATTATGGAATGGATGAACCTCGTGCATGTTTTTTATCATATAGTTTGTTTACTTACATCGTATGCTATGGAAATCGATCAAGTCACACTACGCGCTTCCGCCTCTAACACGGGTGTGACACGTGCGAGTTGTTGATGGTTGACTGATAGTGCTGATGAGAGTGTCGATGTTGGTTGGCCTGGCATGGTCGTGCGAGGAGTTGGCACGGTCGTGCCATATCTGGTAGTTTGCTGGAATGTTCCATTTTGCTCCAAAAGCCTCCGTTTCAACACCGGGTCGAAGCCCGGACCTGTATTTTCACAAACAACTCAAATGAGTACCAAAATCAATGAAAATACAAAGAGTTTTCGCATAAACGTGGCATATTTGACGTTTAAAAGATGTATAAATTCTTATACATCAATATTCTACTATCACTCTACACACACGTTAGGGAAAGTGCACCCATCGCAGACGTGGTATAGTGATGGCAAGATACCGAGGTCGTCCAAGGACACAAGAGCTTTTAATACCGGCTTTTCGTTAACGTCTAATCTAACCAAATTTTGATAAAAAGGTTTTAAATCTATAAAAAGATAAACTAAAAAGAAAAAATAAAATATAAGGAAAAACAAATAGACAAGAAGGAATCACTTGGTTCCAACTCCACTTTTATGTATCCTTTTGATGATTTCCGCACTTTGGGCATTTTAAGAGATTATCTTTAAGTTATAGTAGTAGGCCCCCTTCCAGGCAGCGTTACCCACAACCTATTGGAGAAAATCACTAGTACCTAATTTTTCAAAAATATAGTTTGGCATTATGTTAACACAAAGATCTTTATTTATTAGCACGTTACTAACAAAGATGTTTTGAAAAAAACATGGTACCGGTTTTATGTTTAGTTCATGGTATTCATCTTTTATTCGTGAAGTTTGATCATTTGTTAATGTGATGCTAACTAGCTCTTAGAATTTAGTAGTATTGTTTAACTCTTTTAAAAACTTGGCATGAGAAGATACCAAACAATGATTTTCAAAAGAAGGTTGTAAAACATGAAATTTTTAAAAATTTTGTTCTATTTTAAAATTGTTAGTTTTAGACATACCTTCCTCTTGGTTTGGTTCATGCGTGAGTTTTTCATTTTGTTCTTCTCTTTTTACCTCTTCGATCATTACCTCTTTAGTACAAATAGTCTCTTCCTTTTCTCTAGATCTCTTAATTAAGAGTTCTAGATTTTTGAGACTTTGTATTACGTGTTTGGCTTCGGGATTGATTGTCGGTGGCGTGTCGTAGGTTTCAAACAGATTGGCATCCCAGTCAAAGCTTGACTTTGGGAGCTCAAACCTTGGTTCTTCATAAGTGGTGCATGAAGAACTTGGCGTGGTGTATGAGGTTGATGGTTTGAAAAAGGTAACAATGTTGTACCAAATGGGATTCAACGCAAATGCAATAATATGGTTCCTCATAATCATCCTTAATGTAGTAGGTGTAGTCTTTAGATTAGTAATCTATTGTTTTGGAAGATACCCAGAAGAATAACGAGTCTCGGGATCAGAAAACAGAAGTTAAAATTTAACAGATTGTTGACCACGGCCACGTGCTGAACTAGCATGACACCGTGGGCAGTTCTGTATCTGGGCGTTGAAAAAGCTTTTAAGAAAAATTGCAGCACGGGGGGCGTGTCCCAGTAACATGGCCCCATGTTAAACCTACTGTAAACAGAAAAAAAAATGTTTTGAAAACGGGCGAGCAGTTTTGAAAAATGTTAGAATTTGATTAGGCCGCTAATTTTAAACTTTCTCAAAATCCTTGTGTCCCCGGCAACGGCGTAAAAAACTTGACGTGCGTCGGAGTGTATATATTTTTTTAGATATATTTTAGTACTTTTTACTCGCAAATTCAAATTTTAAATCTATAAAACATGATATTCTACTATGACTCTACACACACGTTAGGGCAAGTGCACCCATCACGGACGTAGTATAGTGATGGCAAGATACCGAGGTCGTCCAAGGACACAAGAGCTTTTAATACCAGCGTATCGTTAACGTCTAACCTAACCAAATTTTGATGAAAAGGTTTTAAAGCTATAAAAAGATAAACTAAAAAAAAATATATATATAAGGAAAAATAAATAGACAAGAAGTAATCACTTGTTTCCAACTCCTCTTTTATGTATCCTTTTGATGATTTCCGCACTTTGGATATTTTAAGAGATTAACTTTGAGTTATAGTGGTAGGCCCCCTTCCAGGCAGCGTTACCCTCAACCTATTGGTCTGAGTCAGTAGGGATACAGTCCTGAAAGGTCGGATTATTGAAAGATAATTAAGTAAGTTATTAATGCGAAAAGTGGTAGGCCCCCTTCCAGGCAGCGTTACCCTCAACCCTTTGGTCTGAGTCAGCAGGGATACAGTCCTCGAGGGGTTGGTTTAAAATTTTAATAGTAGTTTATGAATAAGGGGTTCAAGCGATTTCTTACTCTCCGTCGGGCCAGTCATTCCTAGCCAACCCATGGAGTAGTACTAAACTTTAACCAGGTTCTCGTAGGATCTATATATTGAACGAGACATAGAATTACCCAACCACCCAGTGGCGGATTTAGAAGAAAAATTTAGGGGTATCCCAAACTTTTAGGTATCCCAAACTTTTTTTACCTACGACCGCCACTAAGAGTTCGAGGGCCCTTTGGGGCCCTGTGCGGCTAGTAAAAATGGGCCCTAAAAATTTTCTTTTACCTACGGTCATCCTTGAGAATTCGAGTGGCATTAGGAGCCCTGTACGCCTACTATATATATATATAATTACAAGGTTACGGACACGTGTATTGCACTGGTTGAATAAAAAAATATTAAACAATTAGTAATAAGATTTAGAAATTATATATGATATTTTGAGATAAAATATAATTGAAATTAAGTAATAATTGTATATATACGTGTATTGTGAAACTTTTTTAATATAGTGTCACTCTATAATAAAATTAGAGAGTAACAAAAACTTAATTATAGGATCCAAATATGAATTTATTTATTAAATTCTAAAGTCTTGTTACTTATTATTTTTTTATTAATGGATATACCACACACAAGAACCTTTTCAAATAGTTCTCTATAAAAATTTAGCTATTATTTAAAAGTTTTGTAAATAATAATTAGTTTATAATAAAATTTATCTTCCAAAAAAAAGAATCAAAAAGTGATTAAGAACTTAATATTAATTTATAATAAAAATTATCTTCAACAAAAAAAAACCAAAAGTTATTAAGAACTTAATATTAGTTTATAATAAAAATTATCTTCAATGAAAAAAACCAAAAATTTATTAGAAACTTAGTAAAATGATAAGCAAATAAATTATCAAAACAATAAAACAAACAAAAAATCTTACAATCTATTAAATGAAATAAATGATATATTATATAAAGTTTGACTATTGACAGGTCTTACTTTTTATTTTTGTAGAAGTGTGTTTTCTTTTACATTCATATTTCTGTTTCTGATGCATATATTAATTAATATAAGATCATCTTCTACAATATATTATCAGTGCCGCTCCGCTGCAACTTTCCGTCAATGGGAAATTTCCATTTCCGTCCTGGAAATTTCATTTCATATTCATCTATACTTAGGGGTATCCTAATATTTGTTTAGAGATATCCCCCATAAATAAAACGAAGATCAAAGAGAAAATTACACTTCGCCAAGAAAGTTGAGGGGTATCTCTTTGCAACCCCTCACACCCATCTAGGTCTGCCCCTGCAACTACCCTTCTAACTCCTTCCAAGTAGTTAACGCGATTTATATAGACCGTAAGAAACGAATATGTGAATCAACAACATATAAAGAATGGTTAGATAAATTCGCCTTCAATATAAAAACTAGTTATTAAAGTCATTAACACATACCCAATTAAAAAGGAGCCAAAGATTGGAAATAAAAAAGGTAATACATAAAAGATTTGTCTTCACCAAGTGATAGTAAGAGTTTAGCCAAGCATGGCCTTTGTTTGACAAAGACTCTTACGATCGATCTTGGATCCCGATACTACTACACACTCTAAATGATGCAACATGGATGAGGTGGTGCATGATGGTGTTGTAGTGGTGTGGTGGTGGAGTGGTGGCAAGTGTGAGAGAAGTAGTTTGCCAATGGATGAGTTGGAATGAAACCAAGCACCCCTATTTATAGCTGAAATCCGAGCATCAACACGGCCCCGCGCCCACCTGACACGGCCCAGTGTTGGTCATTCTCTCTCTTCTTCATTAACTGTAGATGTCAGATTGTGTATTAACACGGCCCCGTGTGTCAACGGCACGGCCCCGTGGTCATTGTACTTGCTATACTATCCAAGATTCTGCAAATCTGGGAGTTGACTACGGCCCCGTTTTGTTGTTGTCTTTTATTCTGCAGAGAATATTGACTGGGCACGGCCCCGTGCCAAGGTGGCACAGCCCCATGTCAGCCTTCTGACTTGTTATTTTTGGCCTTGGGTGAAGCTCGGAGGGTCGGTATGAAGTGTCAACTTCTCTTCTTTTGTATTTATGTCGGTTTTTGCCATTAATTTGCTTCTTTTGTTCGTTTAAGCTCTTTTAACCCTGTAAATTAAAAAGGAACAAAAAAATAAGCTTTTTCCAACATTAGTACTGAAAAAGGGTTGATTTTACATCGTATTTGATATAATTTATATGTTTTATTTTACTCATATCACTTACTAAGCTCAAGTATCATCCATTCATTATCTTCAACATAACATAATCTAACATTCTTTCAACCAAATCACCAATTTTCATGAATTCCACCTCTATTCAAGTTAGTATTATCACTATAACACAATTTCTACATAGATTCACATAGTACATACTTGGTTCTTAGAAGTTTATACCAACAAATTAAAACCTAATTAACATACCTTAGCTCTAGATATCACTAGATGGTAGAAATCCTCAAACAAGCAATGAAGATCATTTATCAATTTCTTGGATTGTTGGATTTCTCCTCTTTTCCTTTCTCCCCTCCCCCATATGCGACACACACATATGAACCAAAAAAATCTGGTTCTTTTACCCATTAAAAGCTGAATTATAAATCAATTTTCTCCATATGTCACCTTTGGTCCCTCTAGTTTGGGTTTTTGGTTAATTGCGGCCATACTTCCACTTTTTACCCTTATTTAACCCATGTAACTCCACCATGTGACAACCTATCTCCTTTCAACATAAACTTGTGGGAATTTACTAAGATAGGTATAATTACAACTTTAGTCCCTGTAGTTAGGTATTTTTCACTATTTACCAAAACTTTTACTTTTCTTACAACTTGCTTACATTGTTAGTTTCCCACTAACCGTATTGCAGGTGCACCTTCGCGTTCACATAGGCATGTAACCAAATGGGTTAAATCGCACAAAAAATCCTTATAATTTGGTTTTTGACATTATGGACCCAAACTACAACTTCCATTTTTCCTATCTAATGTAAATCCCAAAATGGGATGTTACACGAGCTAAATGGGTCCACTAGTTTTCATTGAAACTTATAAAAGTCCTACCATTTGGGGGAAAAAAGATTAAAGTTGACTAAATAGCCTCGGATAATGGGTTTGGGTAGGATGCCTAACCGAAAGAAAGCTTTGGATTGATAAGGCATGTCCAATGAAACCAACCAAAATTCCGGTTATGGTTTGGGGTTAATGGGGTAATCAATTGTAAGAAGTATAGAAGGCTTTGTTAGAAAGCTCAATGCCTTCTTAACGGGTCGGATGGGTAAAGCTTCAAAACGAAAGAATTTGTAATATTTTTCTATAATTATAGTTGGAAAAAAAAAAAGAAAATAAGAATAAGAATACAGAAAAAGAAATTGAAACATTGAGCTAAATACTCAATGCCTCTTAACGGGTCGGTTTGGGTAATAAACACCAAATCGAACAAGGGAAGTGAAATTTACGTATCCGGGTCCGGGTAATGGATTACGTGTCTAAAATTTGATGGGAAAAGTCCCAAGTGAAACAAATTGGGTTTGGGTCATTTTGGGAAACCGAGCAAAAATCAGAAAAAATGGTTAAGTGTGGGAGAAGACAGCTCATGTTGGCAACTCTTTGGAAAAAGGTCTCTCCCGCGCCACGCGAGGGAGAGATCATGTCCCTGCGCGACGCTCGAGGGAGCCTGGTCAACGATTAGTCAAAACTTGTTCCCTCGTGCCACGCGAAGGGACTGGGATGCCCCTCCACGACGCGCAGGGCACCCTGTTTCAGGGAGATTAATTTCTTTATTATTTTAAACGCTTTTGACCGTTTAATTTAAAAACTAACTGTTTTAGTGTTTATAATAGGCTTTCATAAAGGCGGGAACCGGAAGGATGACCAAGTACGCGAAGAACCGAACACTATTAAACCGCTTTCTCCTTGGTAACATTTATGGAAAGGTTGAAGCATGATAATGTACGTCAAAGCTTTTGAGTTTAAAATCTTAGTATTTTTAAACCGTAAATTATGTGTAATAAAGTATGTTATCGGTTTGTCTAACCCAAACTTGTAAGTGATTTAAAAGAAAAAATATCTAGGACCTAATAAGTGGAATATTTAAAATATTCACAAAAGGAAAAAAAGAAAATACGGTTACATATAAGGGCAATCATGAGTGTTTCACAAAGTGAAAAGACCAAAGCTGAGAGGTGTAAACATCAACTACTTTGGGTTTAGTATATAATAACAACAACAACAACAACAACAACAACAACAACAACAACAACAATAATAATAATAATAATAATATTAATGTATTTTTACTCGTCTTGCGTTGTGAGAGGTCGAAACGTGGAGTAACATGAATATCTACCGTAACACAGGTTGGAAAAGTATTATATGTCAAAACGTAGACCAGTTGGAAACATACATAAAATAAACACAAAAACGTATTATATTTGAGTTGATTCATTTCCAAAAAAAAAAAAGTTACGTCTAAACGTAAACCAACTCGATTTATACCAACAATTACATAAAAATATTAGTTTTTTTTTTTTGAGAAATGAGACGGAAAGGGTAAGCTCAAAAGTTAGAAACTTGAGGAGGTTAGCAACAAATTAATTCTTTAAAAATGAAATTAGTGAACGAAACTTATTGTATATTATATATGGTACACTGGTAAAGTTGGAATATTAGAATCTTGAGGGATTAATTTGTAAACTTGAGTTGTAGTTTAGAGCTAAAATTGTAATTTTTTGAAACTAGAATTACCACCCGGCGCAACTCGGCGGAGATTCATTACTTATATATCGTATTACATGAAATGCAAATGTTTCTTACATTACAGGGAGCCTGTGTATAAAACATATAAAATAATAACTAAGTCGGTCTTTGACCCGCGTGTTGCGGCAGACCTATCAAACGGGAAAAAAATAGATGTGCTGCGATGGGCCTGTCAAACGGGAAAAGTAAATGAAAAAACGTTGAACCTCACATGCACGTTTCGGTGTGTTAACTCGGAAAATTTAGAACGAAACGTTAAATGGAAAGTTTGCGAAAGATGAAAAGTATAAGGTATCAAAATTGAAAGTAGAAAAGTGTTGGGGTTAAATTGCAAAAGATAAAAAGCTTTGGATTGAAAGCAAAAGAATCAAAGGGGTTAAATTGCAAAAGATGGAAACTTTTAAATTAAACATGAAAAACCAAATTAATCAAAGGTTTAAATTACTAAAGATTAAAACTTTAGACTTAAATTGTCAAATATGAAAACTTTAGAGTTAGAAATGAAAATTTCATTTTTTTTAAATTCACCCAAAGCCAAGAATACAACCACAATAAGCATAAACATGTTGCTTATTTATAAGGTTTTAATTTAATTTTAATTTAATTTTGTGGATAGCAAAAGCAAAGGGCTAATATTGCAAATTTCTGAAAGATTATGGGGGAGACAAAGTCGTTTAGGAACTAAAATTGTAATTTTTTTTTTTTTTTGAAATTTTGTGGTTAGCAAAAGAAAGGGCTAATATTGTAAATTTCTGAAAGGTTGGGGGAGACAAAGCCGGTGAAACTCCACCGACTTTGTCTTTTAAGATAGATAGATAGATAGATAGAATAGAATGACATAACCTCGACAATTCCACCTCTTCCACGGCCTCTGGCCCCGCCACGATTTTTGTCGGAAGATCCACCACTGCCATACCGACCGTCAACTTCCTATTTCATCCATCTTTTTTTAAATACCTGATACAAATATTAAATGCTAATTTAGACAAAAATTTTGATGGTCAAATTCTGAAGGAAGTAAAATGTTTGGAAACGTGAACCGATCTCATTATGACGTGTGGCAACGCAAGTTAGTGTGTACACGCTATTCCTAAGACAGCGGGGAGTGAATGGGCTTGGGTTGGAGGTATTGTTCGAAACGTGGCGAGGGTAGGATCCACAAGCTTATGGTGAAAAATGAGGGGTGTGGTGTGGCGTGGCTTAGCTTGGCTTGGCGTGGCCAGCCATGTAATTTTTTTTAATTAAAGTAGCCAACTAAAACCAGTAGCCAACCAAAGCCAGCAAAGTCACCCTGCAGTCTAAGGATCTAAGCAAATTTTTATTGTTATTATATATCTCTGACCTTTTTGGTGGTGCTTTATTTCTGTAAAACTTATATGCATTAGAGTCACTTAATGTACCATTGATTATTTATTTGACAAACGATTATAGTTTATGACGTAACACGAAGTAAGGCATTCACAAATTTACCTGATATATGGGCAAAGTGTCACACCCCAAAAACATCGCAGCGGAATATTTAAACGTAGTGGAGACGGAAGTTGGTGCCCATTTATATCTTGTCGAGCGATGCATTTTATTGTTGGACATATTGGTTTATTTTAAACATAAGTTATTAAACGTTACGTTTTAAGTCACGACACAATTACGTAGTTAAGATGTCTTTGATCCTCGCGGATCTTATTACAAAAGTCCCAGAAAGTTTAAAAGTTGTCCAACATTTTTAAACAAACAACATGCATCATTCAAACACAAGATACGCCATGATTTCCTGAAGCCGAATTCAAGTACCTGTAGAACACGTTAAAATCAAGTGTCAACACAAAGGAAGGTGAGTTCACTTATTCGTTTACTAACCAATTTTATTCCAAGGAAAACTTTCTGATTAGGCGTTTATTTGAAAACATCCAAGTAATTTTAGAAAGTCCATTTTACTTCCTTAATAAAATCCATGGGCCTTCCGTCGGTTCATTACTCCGACAATAGTAATACTGCCCAGGTTTTGTATATTAAATTATAGCGTCAACTTTCAGACTCGTATGTTAGCTAGACGATACGAACTATATATTAACCATGCAGGGATAATCAAAACTAGACAATGAACAAAATATTAATTCGTCGTTTGACATTGACAAGGGGCGACCGGTCACGACGGGGTTGTCAACTCGATAGATCTACCAACAATTCCTCGCGTGCAATACTTAAACTGATTAAACGACATCATGGGCGCATGGTTCTTTCTCGAAGAACAATATGATGTCTGCCTCACGTACAATATATATATCCTACTAATATGACAATTTAATACACGACGTGTATGAATCCCCTGAATCTCCATCATTCGAGACCCAGGCCGGCATCCGTACCCCAACTGTACGATCCTGTATCACTTAAGAAAAACCGTACATCCAATACTTATTCATCAAAAATGTTTTACTTTGAAACATATAACTTATCAAATTTCATATATTTTCAGCGAAAATATATATTTTATAGTAAAAGGTATGTTTTATTTCGAAAACATTATTAAACCCTTTTAACAACGTGTTCCACCCCCAAAATATATACAAAACAGTAAAAAGAGGGGTTTAGTGACACTCACCTTTGGGTGCGTATTTTAATACCGCAATCCCAGAGATTGATTTTTATATACGTCCTAATTTAAGAACAATTCTAAATCAATATACATATTCAACACAAAAAGCCTAAGTTTCTCTGTTTCTTAGAATTATCACATAACTTTGAGATTTTCTCGAAAAGTTGTCATTTTTTATTATGTTGACATGTATATATATATATATATATATATATGAGTCCATATATATGATTTTGCAATTTGAACGATTTTATTGGTGACCATTATTGTGTAAATCCGTTAACTTTCCCGTTTATACGTAATATATCTATGATTTACGCGTCGTAATATTTATAATATTCATATAATTTGACACCGAAACACGCGAAATCTTGTTAACTCATCTATTTTGTTATTTTTAAAGCAAATACACATAAAATATCCTATATGTATCAAATTTCGTGCTCGACAAACAAGTTACAACTTTAAATGCGATTATTACCATTTCTACCGCACAAATCGTACAAGTATACATGCATAGTCTAAATTTCCCTCTATCAACTTAACACTTAAAATATTATCACATTCACATGTTTAAATCACATAACACATTTTAACACATAAGATTCACCCAAAAATAGCCCATACTAGTGTTTATCGAAAAATGCGTATTTTAACGATTCGGTAACGTTTTCGGGCGTCGGAAGTCACGTATGACCATCCAAACACCAAGTAAACTTAAAATTAGTTAAAATACTTGTTTTTAAGCTAAAAACATTAGTTATTTACTGATTTAAATCAGTTTTACAAAAATCATTCGAAAAGCCGATTTTTGACAGTTTTAACGCATAGTTTTGCGTTAAACGTTACTATAATCATCCCAACTCGAAATGACTTGATATTTTAACATAATACATGTTATTTACTGATTAAAATAATGATTATATTCATATTAGTGCAGTTTTTGTGTAAGTCATATAAATCATGCGATTTCATTATTTTTTCAACACTTTAAGCACAATGTACTACATGCAAAGCTAGTAAACTTCATGACAAGTCTCATCTACTTTAACACATGAAATAACTTTATTTTTAAGGTGTATAATCTGATCTAAAACTATTTTTATCATAACATCATTTATTCATCATTTTATGTACATACACCCACATGCATGACTATGTACAAGCACTTACAAGCACTTAATGCACATATATCATATCATCATCAACATGAACATGTATGGACTAAATGCATCTAGACATGCCTTTAACTCATGTTCATATATCCAAAATTAATATCATCTTCATATGATCATCATCATCTAATCATTCAACATAAATGCAAGACACATTCCTTCACATTTATGAACTAACAACCAATTTTGTGTGCATGCATATACATATATATATACACGGCTCACACGTATATACATATTCATATGCTTCCAAATTTATACTTTTCATATATTCATTTCAATCACCAATCAACGTTTTAGAACATTCCAAGATCACACATTCTATCGCATGTCAACACATCATCATGCAAGATCAATCAAACAATAAAACTCAAAATCTCATATGTATATATATATATATACATATCTACGGCCATACATATATACATACTTATCCATTTTCATTTTTATTAAAAACCCATTTGTTTTAGTTTTCAAGTTAGTGTTTATATTTAAGAACTAGAGAAACTCCCATAACCATCCATCATTATGAATCAAGAACAAGATGAAGTGTTATACCTCCAAGATTCCTAGTGGGTTTTGATGAAAATGATGATATGGAACTTGTTCTAGCTTGATCCTTCTTGAAAACACCTCTAAAACCCTTTTTAGATCTTCAAATGAGCTTGGAACAAGATTGCATGAACTTGAATCTTCAAGACTTCAAAAATTTGAAATGGTAGTGTGTGTATGTGTGTGTTTTTGGCCGAGATTCAAGAGAGAGTGAGTGAGTGATTTTGTTGGGTCTTGTATGGACTAAATGGAGTGTGTAGGAGGTGGAAATGATTGTTTATGGTTCCAAGGTACACTTGGCTAATTGGAAGCAAAAAGGCAAAAAGGTGGGCAGTCATATGGCCGCCACCTATCCCTCCATCTCTCATATATATCATATACATACATATATATATTATATGTAGGCCATAAACTGGTATTTAACTGGATACCGGGTATTTTATCTAGCGTTTTAAACTCGTTTTAGTGCGTTTTAAATTATTTTTATCATTCTATAAAAATAATCACTCAAAATTATTACTGAAATAATTACCAGTTGCCTTGACTGGCTGCGTTGTCGGTATTTGGCAGTATGCGCGCTGTGCTGCGCGGTACACGTTAAAAATCGCAAAAATAGGAATTTAAGCGTTTTTATTTATTTTTGTCATTCTATACGAATAAACTTATCAAATTATTGCTAAAATTATTTTCAGACGTCTTGACGGGCTGTGTTGACAGTATTTTGTCGGTATACGCGCTGCATCGCGCGGTACGCGCTTAAATTCGAAAAGTAGAGTTTCTTAGCATTTTAATTTATTTTTTCCTCACGAATAGGATTAAAATTATTATTTTAATCATAACAGACTATTTTTAGGATTTTAACACTGTCCGGGTGGTCACCGACGTTCGTTTCGCATTTTAATCGTTACGCGATAAGCGTTTATCTTACCGTTACTAACATAATTTTTATCAAAATTTACTTTTACCGACACATTAAATTTTACATATAAACATCACAACCAATAAAATATAGCCCTGTTACCTATTCACAATACGTGCTACAATTGTGCGGTACGACCTGAAAAGTCGGGTGTCACAGTCTCCCCCTGTTTAGGAAATTTCGTCCCCGAAATTTTTACTTTACAGGTTTTGTTTTCGAACTAAATAAAATAAAAAAACGAATCTATTGAATATAGTCTCATAGTTTCTGCGAGAAACTTGGATTCTCCCGAAGAATCCTTGTAGATCTATATTACACACGTTCTCGATTCCTATACTCTCATCTCAATACTCTCCGTCCTCTTCAAATGCAATCGAATAGTACATCACGTACACTACTCATCATTCTTCTTCATTCCACCAAGACAGATGTATCTTAAGGCGAAAAGCTCAATCGAATGAAGTCCTTGTCCAAAAGCTCTTAAAACTATTTCGTCATTTCTAACATTTCCTGAAGGTGCTTAATCTGTAAGAAGATTGTGCAATCGGGCGTAGCACCGTAAGTCAGATCAATACGAAGTTTGATCCATCTTGTAAAGAAGATCCAGGTAAGTCTTTTTAGGAAGACTTCCGGATAGTTGTGTTTGATAGAAATCTCTTCGACGTTCCTTCATTCGGTTTCCGTATCCATCGCGTTCACTGCAAACGCTGGATAGCCCCTTTCACAACAACTTAGCATCCTCACAACACTGACCACTTCTCGACTATTAACACTCGACACTTGTCTTAAGCGATTCTCGCAAACAGCTTCCGCCTTTTCATTATCATCAGGACGAAAGATTTCAACTAGCTTCTTCGAGCGATAGTCCGCACTTCTTCCTCGGAAGGTGAATTCATTCTTGCATTTTCATCAAAGTTTCTCAACTCCACCAATAAGAATCCAATCTCTAAAACTACAATCGCCTTACTAAATGCTATAACTACGAACGACCTCGCTAGTTTCTATCAATTTACCAACTATTAGTTCTATCGGACACTTTATACTTGGCTTACTTATGGGTGAACACAACAATGGTTCATAGTTTCTTGAACGAAACTCAAGTCAGCTTTAGTATTATAAGTATGAACATAGATTGGCTTTTGATTCGAAACATACCGGTAACAGTAGCAGGGTTCTCACTTGCCTTCCTGACACTTGTCCCAACGGAATTACTCTTAACGTCCTGTCCTTTTGATTTCGGGCATTCCCTTTTGTAGTGTCCTTGTCCACCGCACGTAAAGCATCCTTCAAGAGCAGCTCCATCCAATGTACTCTTAACGTAACACTGGGAAGTCACATTTCCGGTTCGGCTACATCTGGCGCACTTCTCTTGTCCATCGCCATCCTTATCCTTTCCTGACTCTTGAGGGTTAGCTGCCCTTTCTTTCTCCAATTTGCGTTTCTTCCTACTTCCAACTTCGGGAGTCTTCTTGGAGCTCTTGGGTTTGCGCTTCTTCGAATTTCCAATTTCAGGTTCAGACCGCTGAAACACTTGGATAACTGACTCATTCTGACAGCCTGGTATCACGCATATTGAGGTCACGTCATTGCATAGAACACCAGTAAATGATCTTTGGCTACAACCCTGGATTGTTTTGTGTACGCTCCGGTGCACTGTTCATATAGTTATTAGAAATCAGGAATACGTTCCAATGAGATCATGACAAATGAACAACCAAAACTTTCCGATCATTATTTTACCTGAAGGGTTTCCAATCTGTGTCCCACCAAGATCCTGCCCAGGGGTATCACATTCACGTTTCTGACCGTCATTTTGGTTAGCATCACGCTGTTCCAAGGCAGTATTAACGTGTTGGGTTATGAGTCGTGCCAACTCCTCTGGGGTGGCAGGTAGTCCAGTATCTGGTTTTGCTTTTGGCGTCATTTTCGTCGTTTCTATTATTTACAACAATAATAATCACATGAGACGATAACCAAAATAAAAATAATTCAATCATTAAACATTAGTGGACCAAACATTGCGCATGTATAATATCCACATATTAATGAGAACAATTTTTAAACCCAAAAGTTAATCATCTGATATTATCATAGAAATTAACAACTTGTTTTTCAGTACATCATGTCTATCATTGGTTTAAACCCAAAAGTTAATCATCTGATATTATCATAGAAATTAACAACTTGTTTTTCTGTACATCATGTCTATCATTGGCATGTCTACATCGACACCCATAACAAGTTTTCACAGAACTTCTACCTAATATCACAAAATATAATTGGCACGCAAGCCCCCAAAAGAAAAGCATCAAAATGAGTATCCAGACACAACAACCAAAAACAAACAACCATCAACAAACAAAAACAACATCTAATGCTTCATCCCTATGAAATCTAGCATCTTCCTAACCAGCTCCTCCAAATCCACAATCCTCCAATGCATCTGATCCATCGCGCTGTCATCTAACTCCTTCAACTCATTGTACCAGTCGATCTGCCCCTCGAGGTCCTTCAGCTTTCCTTTGGTCGTTTCCAGTTCTTCGCGCATAGCAGCAAACTGTCGGTCACAATGACAACATCGATCCACCCAAACTCCTTTCTGCTTCTTAGAAGCATATGCAGTCTCAGCTTGTGACGTGGAAGCAACCTCTCCGGCAGGCCTAACTCTCTTTCTGAGGCGATAATACACTAATAGAGGCGTAGAAGATGCGCGTGGCTCAATGACAGGTAAAGGTGACTCTGACAAAACAGGTGGAGGGACCTCAGCAACGGGCTCGATCAAAGTAGCAGGTGGAGCAACAGACGGCTCTAATTGTCGAGCTGTAACAATAGTGGCATCCACTGCTGGTGCAATACTAAAAGGTCCTCCAAATACAGGGACATCTCTGATCATGTCTTCGATAACTGGTACTGTGCCAGATGATTGTCCTGTCTCATGGATCGAGAGAGGAGCGTCATCGTTGTCATCAATCCACTCGTTGCTCGTGAAAGCATATCGGGGGTCTACCTGACTAGCGAAAGCAGGATCGACACGGAATGATGAAGCAAACTCAGCCATACCAACCATCTGTGGGGTCGTGATAGGTATCTCTGGTAAAATAGATCTGGGTGAAGTAATTTTGATTGGCTACTCAACCCACTCACCTTGCCCAGTTTCCTAGAAAAACCGGATAGTATCACCTGAAGGTGGGTTGGGCTTACATGATTTTGTGCTTATTTTATAGGGGAAATAGTCAAAATAGCCATGAATTGGTCAAAGTTTCAAGAATAACCAATTCAAACAGCTCAGTAAGACTTTTCCTTAAACCTGAAACGTCTCAAACCAAAAGTTAAGAGGTTTCCTCATCAACCACCCACCGAAAGCCACGTGTCCACAAGTGCTGAAACGTCTCAGAACACTGAAACGTCTCAGGTGAAACATCTCAGAACCTGAAACGTCTACAACTGTTCCTCTTTCTCGTTTCTACTATTTTCTCTCTCTACAACCGCTCGTTTTCCAGCAATCCTCTCCGGTGATTAAGTTTTGACGTCAGCGAAGTTGTGGTAGGTGACGGTGATAAAACCCAGATGGTGATCACACACTGACCGGAGCAACGGTGATAAAACCCAGATGGTTTTGAGATGTTGGTCCAGTCTATTGAAGTTGTGGTAGGTGACGATGGTGGGGGTTGTGGTTAGTGACGGTTTTTGTGGTGGGTGGTGGTTGTGGTGGGCGGAGAGTGACGATTATTGGTAGGTGATGGTGGTGGTTGGTTGGTACGTGACCGTGGACCGTGGTGGTTTACGGTGGTGGTTGTGGTGGGTGGAGGGTGGTGGTGCTCGGTGAGGGTGGTGGTGGTGGTGCTTGGTGAAGAAGAAAGAGGAACAGTAGTTGTAGAGAGAGAAATGAATGGTAACTGGTTTGGATGATAAAGTAGGTGCAAAGAATTTCAATTTCAAATGGTTGTTTACATGGTTGCAATTATTTGGAATTATTTTCTTTTGTGGACACGTGGCTTTCGTGGATTGGTTGCTGGTTGAAACGTTTCAGGTTTGAGGAAAAGTCTTAAAGAGTCGTTTGAATTGGCTATTTTTGAAACTTTGACCAAGTCTTGGCTATTTTAGCTATTTCCCCTATTTTATAAGTTGTTATAAGTTCTGTACCATGTAATATACTATATAAAGAGGGTGAATCTCTCTCTCTCTCTCTCTTGCATGAAAATGATAGGGTCAACGTGGAGCAGTGTTTTGAGGAACTTGTTCTGAAAATATATCTGTATCAAACTATTCAATATTTCAATATAAGAAGTAAAACTACATTGAGCACGCATGCGAATGTTATATTTATAAACTGAACTGGAATTATCTGAACCTCAATATACACATGAAAGAACAAAGCCTATATCGGGCCCATGGGTCATTAATATACTAATACACACTCTATCGGGCCTATGGGCCATATACAAAATAAAAATCAAAATATGTTGCTAAAGGAGATTGTAGTTATTAATTTACATAAGAATGGCAGGTAAACGGGCAACAAGCTACGCCGCAACCCCGTTTTGAATAGCAAATCCAATTCTACTGAAAATAAAACTTTGGTTCCTTGGCATCGAGAAATTGCTAAAGGGTAATGAGTCAAATGGGTTGAACGTTTCCAAAAGTTACCTGATTCAGCTCGGATTCCTTTTGACCCATTATCCAACTCTCTCATTTTTCATCTAGTTTATAAATGACGTTACTTTCCTGTCATTCATGGGCGGCTCTTATGGTGTGCGGGGAGGACTTCCGCACAAGGCCCGTGATTTCGAGGGGCCCGGGATTTTAAAAAAATATTGATATATATGTTTTTTTTAATTGTAAACACATACAAATCCAATATATAGGCCCATTATCAAAGTACTTTTTATGCTTTATAATTTACCCAACTTAACATTAGGTTTATTGGGCCCAACCCAATACTAATATGATTTATAAAAACAAAAAAAAAACAATTTTCGTTAAAGCATATGGGCACATTTTTCGAGCTCGAACAGGGTACGTGAATTCTCAGAGACGCCACTGCTGTCATTGACCCATGAACATTGATACATTGTAGTTTAGTTAATAACATGAATTTTTCAGGAATTTTATTTTATCTTGATAGGATGACATTTGGACACAAAAACCTGTATTGATCAAAAACCTGTTTCCGTCATAAGTTTACGTCTGCAAGCCCCTTTGTGTCCATGTAGACCTTTTTTGACCGAAACCTGTATTAATCCAAATCCTGTTTCGGTCAAAACTTTCCATCCGCAGGCCCCTTTGTGTTCATATAAACATTGTTTTGACCGAAACATGTATTGAAACTGCTATTGATCCAAAACCGGTTTCGCTCAAAAGTTTTCATGTGCAAGCCCCTGTGTGTCCATGTATATCTTTTTTTTTACTGAAACTGCTATTGATCCAAAAATTGTTTCGCGCAAAAGTTACAATTGCAAGCCACTTTGTGACCATGTAAACGATCTTTTTAAATGTTGTAACGGTTTGTTTAGGAAAATGTTAATCATGAATCTAAAATTGTAATTGTAATTATAAATCTAAAATGTATTGTTCTCTATTTGTAAAGACAGCTCTATGGTGGATTTATTGTTTGTGTCCAGTTTTGCTAATTTTATCAAGAATCTATTGGAAAAAAAAAACTGAGTGACTTTGGATCTCTTTTGAAATTAATCAGCTAAAATAAATAAATAATTAGTTTTGCCATTATTAAGTTGTTATTTTTGTGCCTTCTTGCCTTATGAAATAGGGTGTTGCTAAATGCACTCCCATTTTTTTTAATTTTACTGGTTGCACTCTCCCTCTGAAGTTTGTAAATAAATACAATCAACCCTTGCATTTTCTAATTTTTGAAAATTTGTATTAGGAAATATCCCTTTTTTTTCTAGGGGCTTATCTAGTTGCCATAGTTTGAATGTTTAGGTATATACGTACAATTCTATGGAAGAAAAAAAAACTTGCACTGGTTGAAAGAAGGAGATTAAGAGAGAGTTTGAAGAAACAGTTTTTTTTAACTTTGATTTTCATCATAGTTGTTCTTGGTATATATTCTAACTAAAAGTCTTCATCATCTTTTCTAAAATTTCATTAAAAGTTTTCGTTCTATACCATTTAAAATTGATGTACGGTTTCAATGCGTAATGTTTGAATATCTTCAAAAGTTATCATTGTATAATTCAACTTTGATGTACGTTATAATTCAACATCCATATTAATTTTTTTTTAATCGAAAATTATAAAGTTCAACAAAACCTTTTGTAAAACATCCATATTACTTTTTTTATTGAAAGTTGATGTACGATGTTAATTCAACAAAACTTTTTGTACATTGTAAAGTTCCTATTAAATTTTAATTCTTAATGCATCAATCAGGTAAATAACTTTATGAATTAAGGATTTATTGGCGCCATAGTTAATTTAATAAAGAATGCATCGATCAGCTATGAATTAAGGATTTATTGGTGTCATAGTTTATTTGAATCGATGAGCATAAATATCTTTAGCAACACCCTATTTAAAGGGATTGAACAAAGAACATAAGGATTTATTTTAAAAAAATAAAAAATACAAGGTTGGAATTTAAAAAATTATAAAACTGATATTTTTGAAAACGGAGGTATAAACAGTAAAAGTGAAGGTGCATTTAGACACACCCTATGATTGAATGATGTATAATTAAATTAAGAATGTATTTATTTTATCCTTGGACTTTTATGTAATTATTGAGAATCTTTTTCATAGCATAACTGAATAAAAAATTAGATTTTATTAGTTATTAGATTTTTATACATTAGCTAAAAATATAAGCTGAACAAGCTGAGAAAATTACAATGCGAAATCTTACCGTTGTAAGCACTTGTCTAATTATAATGTTTGTTTTGTAGTCATCTAGTTTTTCACACTTTATTGTCACTATATAGGAGGTTTATACGAAGTGAATATTATAATCACTAGTATTAAGCCTATGCGTTGCAGCGATTGTCGTAAAAACCGTGTGTTATAATTATGTCATGAAGTTTACATATATGTTACATATATCACAACCTATAACTTCAAACACAGACTCTACTCTATTCAGACCTGTTTATTTGCAGGGTTAATTTCAGAGATTAGAACCTATAACTTCAAGCACAGACACACAAGAACTAACCATAATAATCATTAGGGTCAATGTAGATATCATCGGGTCTGATCCTCCAAAATCCACCCACCATATTCGTATTTGCCACACTAACCTGCAACTTGCTGAGGAAGAAGGGGTAAAGGTGAAATTTGGGGCTTACATGGGGATCAAACCTGTTATAAGAGTTTATAGATTATGAAATGACTACTTTGCCCTTCGAAGTACAGGTGAAATGACGTAATTACCCAAGTCAACAAACAGTTGACTAACAGAATATTGGAGCAGGGACCTGATTGAACGCAATCGATAACCCCAGGGATTGGATTGTTGCGTTTTTTTTTTTCAAATGAGGGTTGGTCCTGCGTTTTGGTGTAAACCACAGGGACGTAAATTAACATTTACTCTTACCAAAATGTCAATGTGGTTTCGGGTTCAAACCGATGGATTAAAACTGGTTTTGGTGTTCTAAGGGACCAAGTTCGATTCTTACCCTCCCAATTATTTGTTGCGGCACCTGGTGATGATGGGAGACTAGGCGAATAGGTGGAGATCTGTAACACCTCGCAAAATCTTGTCCAATATAATAAAGACACGTGTCATGAAGATTAATCGTGTAATGAATTAATTCCGAGGGACTAAAATTGTCAAACAATGTAAATATGTAAGTAAAAGGATCCAAAGTGTCAACATGCCATTCTTATGCCTCTTATTGACCTCACACTACGTTCGTATTCTTTAATGAATAATTTGACGGACATAGAAAGTCGTTTGTGTTTAAATTAAGGATTTTACGAAGCATAGGGGTTAAAAGTGTCAACATGTTAAATGTTACCTCTGAGTGTCCTTTTAACGATCCCAAAAACATTGTAATAATTGTATATTTTGCTCTCAAGAATATTGGATAGTAATTTCATGGGGATTCGATGAAAACAAGACTTTTCGGGTGATCTCATAACTAACCGGGAGCTTAACGGAGTTAAATTGTGACCTAAGACCCTTAAATGTTAACTATGGGGGTCATAAGTGCAATAAAAGAAAGTTATTTAAATTAAATATGGACCAGGGACTGAAATTGCAAAGTTTGGAAACTTTTTACCGGAATAAGAGGTTCTCGCGGGCCGCGTAGACTCCCTCTAAAGTCTACGCGGGTCGCGACAGCAGTGCCAGCCACAAAAACATGGACAGCTGCATGTTGCAGCTCTTACACCGCCATTGCATGAACTCTGAGCGATACCATGGACTTGTACATGGTTTTTACTGCCCTAGGGACACCGGTGAACATCTGATAACAACATAGGGACAAATGGATTGATCTTGGAGCATCAAATTTCCTATATAAGGGACTTGTAGTTCTTAAGTTCATTTGCACATTTGAATTTTACTTCAAAGCTCATTCTCTGAAGCCTCCTGGAGCTAAAGGAAGCTTTCTTCTGTTCTAAATTTATGCTAAGTACTCTTGTAAGTGTTCTTAGCTTCCTTAGTTAAAGTTTTATTAGTGTAATGACCGAAAGTCAAAGTTAGCGTAATTAAGCTTTGACTTAGTGATTAATCACAAATGGTCCAGCCATTATTCGAATTGAAAGTGGCTATCTGTTGGTAATTATGTAGGTATTAAACCCTTAAAAGGGCACCTTCAAATTATCACGTTATCTCAGTTAATTGTCGGGTCAAACTTATTAATAAAAAGTCAAACGGGTCAGTTTTTGCAAAATAATTCATAACTGATAATGCAGAGGTTATGGAACATGTTTTAACACTTAAATAACTTGTTAAATAATATAAGAACATGTCTGGGCATGTTCAACCCGACAATTCTGAGTTTAGGCTCGGTTCGGAACCGAAAGTCGCAAAAGTAGACTTTTGCTTTGACTTTCAGTTCTGACCCGATTTAGCTTAGTTTAGATATGCCTTAGGGTTCCTTTAGGACCATATTACATGTTAGTATGACCCTCTGAGATTATACTATATGGTTCCTTTGAAATCTGAATCATTTGCATGTTTCCGTAAATGCTTAAAAGTTGACCATTATGCCCTTTTGATATAAAAACGGGATTTTTGAAAATGTGAGAGGACAAAAAACCTTTATTACTAATTTATAAGCATGTCCTAAAAATTTGACATCAGTTCATGGTCTAAAATAGAAGTTATGCTCGATATCGTAAAATGAAAGCTTTTTATTAATTAAATGACATTTTTGGCATAAATCATATTTAAACCCAAATTTTGACACCAAACTTTCTACCCACTGTTATAATATAATATTTAGGGATTTTTGGAAATTTTTGTTAATTTTTAAACTGATCATAACATAGAGTTCTTGCATGAACTCGGTAATTGACGATAATGTCCTTTTCATTAATAAAATGAGTTTTATGCATCAATTGCATGTCAAACCTTTTTCTACTGATTTTATATATTAAATAAAATATTTTAAACAGTTGAGGCTGATCAAAATCTCAGATTTCCTTAATTAACCCGAATATCGTCAAATACCGACTTTTATGCGATTTAGGCACATAGTATGGTTTAAAACCATATTTATCTCTAGGACTTGTTACCTACTGATGTTATGAATAAATTTTTATACTTAAACAGTAAGTAAAAGTTATGAACTCAGATTTCCAAATTTACCCTTAAAACATATGTGAAATGAGCAAAATGCCCCTACGGTGCATAGTTTCGCTATAAATGATAAATTTCACATATATATAATATCTTACTGATATAACTTGTTAAAATAAATATTTTTACTGATTATTTTAGACCAGAACCTCAGAGTACTATTTAACCTCTTTTATGAACTCTAAAATGACCAAAATACCCTCATGGGGCTTAAATTGGTTTTAAATTCGTTTTGGGCATAATGAAAGGTATCCTACTGATATCATAACATATTTTAAGCATTTTAACTTGTGGAACCTGTACATGACTCATTTGGTTACCCGTTATGCATATTCGCGTTCGGTTCGGTTTATGTAACCAGTTTGCATAAATTAACCGAAAAGGGGTCAAACCTTATCATTTTTACTTCAAAATCCAGAATGAGTTTAGTTTACCCATTTTATACAAGCCTTGATACTTGTTGGGTCTAAATCACATTCTAATCCGGTCTTCACTTAATCTTGCATTTTGAACCGTAAACCTTTCGTTAAAACTAACCGGTCTAAGTTAAGACTTAAATAAGACCCGTTAGGAATCTAATAGGTTATTAAAAACCTTCGTTCCAGATTTAGGAGCCCGGTAAAAGCTACTTGTGCTTGCTGATTGATATACGGCTGAGATTAAAATTATATTTTAGCTCAGGTAAATACTTTTAACTTATTTTCCGTTATACGGGCTTGGGATACGGTATTATAATAATACCGCTTGGTCGGGTATGAAATTATTTAAATCGGATTGTGATTAATAAATTTACATAATCCGTTTTAATCTGTTTTATTTGATGCAATGCCTTTGGGGGGTTAATGACCATGTCCTGGATATCCTTGGCTCATTCATTAGAAATGACCACGGCTTAAGCACGGGGTGTAGGCATACACCTGACAGTTGCGTATGTATAAACGGTATCTCACTCTCTTGTGGGCCTATACTTGTGGTGTGTCTATTAATCTAATCCGGCTCTTCTAACCAGGTCCTGAACGGACGACAAACATGTAAAACTGTATACAAGATTATTTTTAAATAATTATCCCAAGTTATAAAAGATTTTATACCTTGTGCATCCGAACTAAATTTTTATAAATGTTTTTCAAAAGAGTCAGTTAATTGTATTTACCAGTGTAAACTGACGTATTTTTCCAAAAGGTTAAGTGCAGGTACTACGCGTAATGGGCTGGCTACTCCTAGTATCAAATAAAGAGTCTTGCAAGCTTTTGATGCTTAAAATCTGTTGAACAATATTTCTTTTTGTTTTAGATCCGCCTGTGGATCCTATTACAATCCGTTGTATAATGTTTTATTGTACTTTCAACTCGGTTTATATAAATTACTTTTAGACTTCCGCTGTGCATTAAACTGTGATTAAATGACTATGATGATATCAACTACGTCATGATGCTCCTCACCGGGCCCACCGGTAATACGTGGAAATATCGGGGTGTGACAGGTTGGTATCTGATGTGTGTAAAATGCAACATATAAATTACATCAAATGAGGCATAAAACTAACCCTTTTTAAGTACTAATGTTGGAAAAAGAGTGTTTTTGTCTTCCTTTTGTATTTTCAGGATTAAATGAGCTCAGATTCACAAAAGAAGCAAAAAGACACCTAAATCTAACATAAATACAAGAAAAGGAACATAAGTGGACTGCCCGACCCTTCAACGGCATCTTCCCAAGCAAAATAGAGAAGGCAGAAGACTGAACACGCCCCGTGCTCAGCCAGCACGGGGCCGTGCCCAAGAAGCAGCAGAAAAGACAAACCTATAGAAGCTTCTATTGCCCACCACGGGCCGTGTCCAGTGAACACGGGGGCGTGGCGAAAGTACAGCAGGCGCATTAATTGTAATTACGAATTACAATTAATGAAGAGAGAGAGTGTCAGACAGGCACGGGGGCGTGTCCAGCGGACACGGGGCCGTGCCCAGCCTTCTGTTCAGCCTATAAATAGGAGTGCTTGGTTTCATTTCAACTCATCCCTTGGCACACTACCTCTCTCACACTCACCCACCACCCACCACCACCATAACACCATCATCCACCACCATCATCCATTGTCCATCGTAGAGTGTGTGAGTCGTCTCGGGATCCAAGATTGATCGTAAGAGTTCTAGGCAATCAAGGCCATGTTTGCCTAAGTCTCTTACATCACTTGGTGAAGACAAAGTGTCTAGTATAATACTTTTTATTTCTAATCTTTTGCACTTTTTATTTGGTTTTGTATTAATGACTTTAATAACTAGTTACTTATGTTGAAGGTGATCTTTCCTTATCGTTTGCCCGTGGTGTCTTGGCATTATTTTACTGTCTATATAAAATAAAAGATTTTCACCATTCATATCTCCACGGTCTATATGGAGGTATGTTGGCTACCTGGTCGGGGGGTTAAGGGAACGGTTTGGTAAAGGTCTTGCCATTGTTCAGCGTTTAGAGGTCCTGCAATGAACCTGGGTCAAATTTAGTAGGACCTCCTTCAATGCTTCACGGTATTGGATGGCGGGGGTCCAAACTCTTTGATCCCCTCATAAGTTAACTACTATTAATACTATAACCCGGCTATTTAGGACTGTATCCCTGCTGACTCAGACTACTTAGCCGAGGGTAACGTCACCGCCAAAAGCGGGGCCTACCATAATATTGCATTAATAACTTAATTCATTATCTTCCAATAATCCACCCTTTTAGGATTGTATCCTTGCTGACTCAAACTACTGGGGTGAGGGTAACGTTACCTTCAAAAGAGGGGCCTACTACAATAACTAAGATAATCTCTTAATTATGTGCAAAAGTGCGGAAATAATCAAAGGTTACACTAGATACGAGTCGGAACCAAGTGATTCATCTTGTCTATCTGTTTTTTTTATTTTTATTTTCAGCATTTTAGTTAGTTTTTATTTTTCTTAGTTTAAAACTTTTTTTCCAAACTTTTTATTTTGATTAGACGTTGAGGATAAACCGGTACTAAAAGCTCTTGTGTCCTTGGACGACCTCGGTATCTTGTCAACACTATACTACGCTCACGATGGGTGCACTTGCCCATATGTGTGTTTAGTGTTAGTAAAATATCGTGTTTTATAAATTTAAAACTTGGCTAAAAATAAGTGTTAAAGGGGCTTAAAATATACACCTAATATATATAACACTTCACACGCATCAAGTTTTTGGCGCCGTTGCCGGGGACACAAGGATTTTAAGAAAGCTTAAAATCGACGGCCTAATCAGTTTTTCAAAACTTTTTTAAAACGCGCGCATTTTTTCTGCATTTTAGTCTAGATTTGCATTTACAGTAACCTGTACACGGGGCCGTGTTCACTGAACACGGGGCCGTGCTGCAGATTTTTCAAAAACACCCAGTAACAGAAGCTTGAACACGGGCCGTGCTCACTGAACACGCCCCGTGCTCAACGAAATCAGTAAATTTAATTAAAACGCCCAGATACAGATCCTGAACACGGGGCCGTGCTCACTGAACACGGGGCCGTGTCCAGCCTTCTGTTTCCTCTTTTTATTTTTGTTTTCTAATCTCGAGACTCGGTTGTGGTCTGCTGAGTGATTCTTATGGATCAATACTCAGGAGGTTACAACTACACCTATGATGAGGATGATTATAGGGGTAATTATTGCACTAATTGTCGTAACACACGCTCGATTCAAAATAGTCACTCATATCAACCATCCAATTCATACACCTACTATGAGGAGCCCAGGTACGAGCCATCAACTTCATACACATCCTATGAAGACCAAAGGTATGAACCTCCTCCCTCATACTCATATTTTGATGAACCAAGGTATGAGCCGTCATACTCATACTTTGAGGAACCAAGATATGAGCCACCACCTTCGTATGCTTATTATGAGGAATCATGGCGTGAACAACCCACCTCATATGAGTATTATGAAGAACAAAACTACGAACCTTGTCCATCATATGCTTACAATGAAGAACAATGGTGCGAACCATCGACTTCATATGGGTATTATGAGGAACAAAGGGTCGAACAACCGGATTCAAGCTTAGAAAATCCCGATTCTTTTTCTATAACCGAAGTGACCGATAGGATATTAGAACACATAAGAGTTATCAATCGATGTATAAAAGAAGCTCGCGCAAGGGAAGAGGAGTCCCGCGCAAGAGAAGAATTAAAAAAGGAAGAGATAACTGAAAATGTAAAAATGGAAGAACAAATAAGTGAAAAACCGACACATGAGTTAAACAACGAAATAGGTGAGTCCGACAATGTTAAAATTTAAGAAGAGTCTAATTTTGAAAAAATTAATCTCTTGTCACCTTCTTTTAAAAATCATTGTTTAGTACCCACTCATGCTAAGTTTTTAAAAGAGTTAAACACTAACACTAAAATTGACGAAACGGTAAGTGTTAAGTTAACTAATGATCAAACCTCGCTAATAAAAGAAGACCCATTTGAAATTAACATTACACCGGTTCCATGTTTCTTTCAAAATTCATTTATTAGTAACGTTACAATCGATAAAGATCTTTGTGTTAACATAATGCCTAACTACATTTTCGAAAAATTAAGTATTAGTGATTTTTCTCCACTTCAAATACCCATTTTTCTATCCAATCGGAAAGTAATAAAATCAATCGGTATAGTTGAAGATGTCTTGGTTCAAGCAAATCAAATGGTAATCCCGACCGACTTTGTCATCCTCGATGACGCTCCTCTAGTGTTGGGGCGACCATTTGTAAAAACTCACGAAGCTTTGAAAAACCGGAAGTTCAACAATCTACCTCTTCAATTAGGGGCATTTAAAAGAAGTGTCGATCTCGAACGGTCAATGAAATATCCTTTCGGCAATAATGACCCCCTAATTGAAGATGAAGATGAACCACCCGATACAAGTGAAGAGATTGACCACTTTGTTGAAGAAGAGGTCGCCATAGAACAAACTTTTAAAGTTCTTGATCGAAATGAGCAACCAAATAAGGAGTCTCCCAAAGACCCACCACTTGAGCTCAAAGAACTTCCAAAAGGTTTGGAATATGCTTTTCTAGACAAAGATGGTAATTTACCTGTAATTATTTCGTCTAAATTAGATAACTTAGAAAAGGAAAAATTAATTAATCTTTTGAAAAAACATAAAAATGCAATAGCTTGGAAACTTGTATACATAAAAGGAATTAGTCCTTCTATGTGCACACACAAAATTTTGATGAATGATGACTACAAATCGGTCATACAACCACAACGTCGAGTAAATCCAAATGTTCAAGAAGTGGTTAAAAACGAAGTCATCAAACTACTTGACGCCGGACTTATCTATCCTATCTCCGATAGTCCTTGGGTGAGTCCTGTCCAAGTAGTTCCAAAGAAAGGAGGTATGACGGTAATAACCAACGAAAAGAATGAACTAATACCAACGAGAACCGTCACAGGATGGAGAGTATGTATAGATTATAGACGATTAAATGAAGCAACAAGAAAGGATCACTTTCCTTTACCCTTCATTGATCAAATGTTAGAAAGATTGTCCGGTCATAAATTTTACTATTTCTTGGATGGTTTTTCAGGTTACTTTCAAATCCCGATAGCACCCGAAGACCAAGAAAAGACAACTTTCACATGTCCCTATGGAACTTTTGCTTATCGACGCATGCCGTTTGGTCTATGTAATGCCCCAGCAACATTCCAATGTTGCATGGTGGCCATTTTCCACGACATGATAGAAAAGACAATGGAAGTCTTCATGGATGACTTTTCTATCTTTGGGGATTCATATGACCAATGCCTCGATAACCTTGAACGAATGCTATCCCGATGTGAGGAAACTAACCTCGCCCTTAATTGGGAAAAATGCCATTTCATGGTAACGGAGGGAATAGTACTCGGTCACAAGATCTCAAGCGAAGGAATGGAGGTGGATCGAGCCAAAATAGATACCATTTCTAGATTACCACCTCCATCCTCCGTAAGAGCTATCAGAAGTTTCCTAGGGCATGCCGGATTCTATAGGCGGTTTATCAAAGACTTTTCTAAAATTTCTAGACCTCTAACAAAATTACTTGAAAAAGATGCTCCTTTCATCTTTGACAATGATTGCAATCAAGCATTTCTCACCTTAAAGGAAATGTTAGTCAATGCACCTATCATGATAGCGCCTGATTGGAAATTTCCTTTCGAAATCATGTGTGATGCTAGTGACTTTGCAGTTGGAGCTGTCTTGGGACAAAGAAAAGAAAAGCATTTCCACCCAATTTATTATGCTAGTAAAACACTTAATGATGCACAAGAAAATTACACAACAACTGAAAAAGAATTACTAGCTGTGGTATTTTCCTTTGATAAATTTCGTTCTTATCTTGTTCTTTCTAAAACTATAGTCTATACAGATCATGCAGCCATTCGATATCTCTTCAAGAAGCAGGACGCAAAACCACGTTTGATTAGGTGGATTCTACTCCTCCAAGAATTTGACATTGAAATCAAGGACAAAAGAGGAGCAGAAAACACCGCTGCAGATCATCTTTCGCGCCTAGAAGACCCAGCTTTGGAAGCAACCAGGGACGAGCAAATCAACGAAAAATTCCCAACTGAGTCCCTGGAAATGGTGGAATACAAGGAAGAACCATGGTACGCCGACTATGCTAACTACCTAGCTAGCGGTATAGTCGCAAAAGGGTGGCCACATCATCAAAGAAAAAAATTCTTTGCCAATGTGAAACACTACTTTTGGGAAGATCCATATCTTTTCAAAATGTGTGCCGACCAACTCGTCCGACGATGCGTACATGGTAGTGAAGCACGACGAATTCTCCGCCATTGTCATGAAGGTCCATACGGAGGACATCATGGTGCTGCTAGTACCGCACGAAAGGTATTTGATTCAGGATTTTATTGGCCAACCATTTACAAAGACTCCCAAAGTCTTGTCAAGACATGTGATGCTTGCCAAAGAACAGGTAATATTTCTTCCAAAAACGAAATGCCACAAAATGGCATTCTTGTTTGTGAAATTTTTGATGTGTGGGGACTCGACTTTATGGGACCTTTCCCACCATCGAAAGGAAACAAATATATACTTGTGGCAGTAGATTACTTGTCTAAATGGGCCGAGGCACTTCCAACAAATGATGGAAGAGTTGTGGTAAGATTTCTGAAAAAATTATTCTCTCGTTTTGGCACACCTAAAGCTTTAATAAGTGATAGAGGTACCCACTTTTGCAACCATCAACTCGAAATTTTTTTAACAAGATATGGGGTCTATCACCGGGTCTCAACAGCGTATCACCCTCAAACAAACGGACAAGCCGAAGTGACTAATAGAGGTTTAAAACGAATACTCGAAAAAACCGTAGGGTTAAATAAAAAGGAATGGGCAGATAAATTAGACGATGCTTTATGGGCTTTTCGAACTGCTTATAAAACAACAATAGGTACAACCCCGTATAAGCTAGTCTATGGAAAAAGTTGTCATTTGCCAGTAGAAATTGCACACAAAGCCTACTGGGCAATAAAAAATGTAAACTTAGACTTAGAATTTGCCGGTAAAAATCGATTCTGTCAATTAAATGAATTAGACGAGCTTAGGAATTATGCATACTCAAACTCTGAAATTTATAAGGAATGAATGAAAAATTTGCATGACAAACATATTAAACCTAATGAATTTCGGGTAGGAGATTTAGTTCTTTTGTTTAATTCACGACTTCGATTGTTTCCTGGTAAATTAAAGTCTAGGTGGTCAGGACCTTTTTCCATCACCCATATTTTTCCACACGGTGCAGTAGAAATTAAATCTCGAAATGGGCCCCCATTTAAAGTCAATGGCCAACGGCTGAAATTCTATCAAGGATTCATTGAGGATGAAGAAGAAGAGATCTTGCTTCAAACGGTGGAAGAATAAAAACATCATGCCTGGTAAGTTACGAACGATTGAGACAACAAAATAAAGCGGTAAGTTTTCTAACCATAGCTTATGGGAAAAAGAGGGCACTCACACGAGCACTTAAAAAAAAAAAAAATCAAAACCACGCTCGGCACGAGGCCGTGTCCGCTGGACACGGGGCCGTGTCCGCGCTGCAGTCGGGATAAATCCCCTTTTTCAAAACAGTTACTTCATTCCACACGCCCCGTTTCCCCGAAAAAGCTCTGGTTTCAGGCGATTTTTCGCAGAATTTCAACGTCTCCTATCGCTCTAACAACATCAAGGTATGATTCTATCACTTTTAGTAGTTAGATTAGTTACTTGCATGTAGTTAAAACACCAAAAATTTGGGGAAAAATCTAGGGTTCTTGAAGTTCATCCGGATCGAACCTCAAATTTTTGTTTAGATCTGTCTGCATTTAGTTAGGTTAGTGTTAAGGGAAGTAGATACACTTGTATTGTTCATAGATTCATCCAATTTTGCACAAAAACACCAAACCCTTGTTCTTGAACCGAAAAGGATAAAATTGATAGGGTAAACGGGATATTTTGGGAAAAACGATGCTTAGGGTTTCATTTTCAGGGGAAACCGCACCTATTGGACCAAAAATTTTCAAGTTTTCGAAACCGGGTCGAAAAATGGGATTTTTGAGTAACAGACCCCTGGACACGGGGCCGTGTCCGCTGAACACGGGGTCGTGTCCAGCCCGCTGTTTGCAGTTTTATCCGAAAATATTTCTGTTTCGTACTAACTTTTGGTGTATTCTTGCAGATGGCCAGGAAGTTCACAAGATTTAACGCCAATGAGCTCGATGCAAGAGCTCGATACGAGATTCTTCAAACAAGGCCGGAGGAATACCCGAGGCAAGCTTGCACAGAATTGCTAACCATGGTGAATCAAATTGACCGTAGCAACAACATTGTCATGGGACCACTCAGAGTTGCCCTAACAACTCGGCTCCGTTCCGTCCACGAATGTACATTGGAATTCTATAGCACTTTCACATTCAACTCGAGGTGCGACCCGTTCGACAGTGACGGGGTAGCTTTCCGATGTGGCGGAATGAAGTATTCGATCTCTATGGCACAATTTGGGTCGATTATCGGGTTGTATGCGGAAGAGGATGCGGGAAACGAAGAAAATACTGGGGGAATGAGAGAGATAGGTGACAACGAACGCCAAGCCATGTGGGCTCAGATTGGAGAGGGGTTCTACAATCCGAGCAGCACTAAGAGTACAAAGCTGAGGGATCCGCTATACAGATACATTCATAGGCTCCTCGGCTACTCTCTTAGCCAAAGGCATGACAGTAGTGGCGTCGTTGGGTTAAGAGATTTGGTTGTCCTCCACTGCATCCACAACCGCAAGCCGCTCGATGTTCCGTTCCTCATGCTCCGAAACATGCATCACAACCGCCTTGCTAGTGCACCAACTCCTATTTTCTTTGGGGGATGGGTGTACCGTCTCTTCAAGCACTTCGCCCACATACCTAAGTCATTTGAGAGGAGCCCATGGTCGGGTACGGTGGATATTCACATATGCCGATCCATGAACCTGATTTATGAGGCAGAAGACGGGACGGTAACCTTTCAAAGGATGCAAGGTCATGCATGGAACCCGCAAGAAGCGCTTGTCCTCCAAGCTCCGCAACATCATCAGTACCAATACCAACCCCACGGTGATCCGGGCCAATCATCCTCCTCGGGAGGCGGTGTTCCTAACTTTCAAAGTTTGCATGATTTGTTGCAGGAAAACCTTATGTGCACCAGGAACACCTATAACATGGCGAGCAACACCTACCACCGGGTCGGAGCTATCGAGAGAAACCTATCCGAGATCCAAGACGATGCTGGATATATACGAGACCACATTGCACGCCATGGAGGGGATGATGACGATGCTATGGAATAGGCGAGAGGAGCAGAGGAGGAAGCGGTTGGTTGATGACTCCCCAGGTTAACCCTTTTTAATCTTGAACAATTGATGGCCTGCGTGCCAAGTGTTGAACAATTTACTTTTCCCTAACTCCTTTTATTTTCTGCATTTATTTTTTCTTTTAACTTTGACATGGATGTTAACTTTGGTAAAAGTAGGATGTTTGCTATGTTTTGGTGGAGTGTTTATTGATTAAGCAGGTACATACGAGGCTTAAAGTACTAAGCATTAGTACTCTTAAAGCCGGGACTGAAAAAACGAAGAAAGAAACCTGTTTTTCAACTTTGCAGACTGTCCACACGGGGTCGTGTCCAGCCGACACGCCCCCGTGCCCATTCCCCTGAACCTGCTGTTTGTTTAAATTCTGCAGACTTTGACAGACACGGGGTCGTGTCCAGCCAACACGCCCCCGTGTTCACTTTCTGTAAGTTCTCGTTACTGGCACCTGAACACGGGGTCGTGTTCACTCAACACGGGGTCGTGTCCAGGTTGCCAGTAACACAAAATTTTTGCTTTTCACACCTTTTTACACATTCAATCAACCTAAAAACTTATTTTTGGGACACATTGAGGACAATGTGTAATTTAAGTGTGGGGGGGATGCTAAAACCTTGAAACTTGCAAGTCCTAAATACAAGCCTTACACAAAACTCTATTGGAACCGCTAATCACCCCAAATTTTTTCAAAAATTTTCATTTTTTTTACTTGTCTAGGTTTAATTCGGGAAATTCAAGTTCTTAAAAAGGTTATATTTTTACGAATTTACAACCGATAGCGTCGTGATAAAAAGAACCAACATAAGAAAATTATGAAAAGGCATGACAAGCTTAATTAAAATTTGATTATATATACTTGATCACATAAAAACCCATTCCCACAAAAGTGAGTTTTGAGCCTTTATTGAGCATACAAATTTACATCTTTAGACTAAATGCTCATTTTTCGTTTCTTGTGTGAATAGCCGCTTGGTTCTTACGACTCTAGAACTTGCCATGATGATACATTCCCGGTCCTTACCAACTTAAACCCGAGTAAGTAAATGATGGAGGAATTAGGACTAACCCTTTTTATTTCTACACCATTATTATTATTTTTTTTTACCACCTACCCAAAATCCCCCTAGTTTGCCCCCTTTGAGCCTAAACCTTTTCATTTCATAACCCAAACCAAACACCCTTTTACCCACCAAAACCTTTTTCATTTTTAACCCTTTGTTTTAGTAACAAGTTCGGTTTTTCGTATGTTCGTTCAAAAAAAAAAAATGTGTGTTAATGATGAAGCAAAAGAAAATAAACAAACAAGTTCATCAAAAATAACTTTGTTTGAATAATAGCTTCATCAAAAATAAAAAGTTACAAAAATAGAAAGTCCTACGAAAACCGACACTTGTTACGCTTTTTCACCCTTTTTCTACTAACCACTAACCCAACCACCTACCTTTAACCCAAGCCTAACCCTTCACCCGTAAAGTCCTCTTGATATTTACAAAGGTATAAAAGTTAAAAAGGAGGAGGATTGATTGCTTGGCAAGCCTATGGTAGGAGTAAGTTCCATGCCGCTCTCGAGTGATTCACTAAAAATACACCTTCGGCCGAGTGTGAGTGATTTCTCCCGTGAGGTATGTGAACTTGTATATAAATGGAATTTTAAAAAAGGCATGGTATGCCCAAATAAGTAATTTCTCCTATGAACCGTTCTAAACAAATCATAACGAATAGGATTGTAAATAGATAAAAATAAAACCCAAAAAGATCTTGGATTCCCAACACTCTATGACAAGCCAAAACCTTCTCTTCTACCCATTCCATTTGGGAGTGTAAGCCACATATTAAAGAGTTTTGCTTGAGGACAAGCAAAAGTTCAAGTGTGGGGGTATTTGATGTGTGTAAAATGCAACATATAAATTACATCAAATGAGGCATAAAACTAACCCTTTTTAAGTACTAATGTTGGAAAAAGAGTGTTTTTGTCTTCCTTTTGTATTTTCAGGATTAAATGAGCTCAGATTCACAAAAGAAGCAAAAAGACAGCTAAATCTAACATAAATACAAGAAAAGGAACATAAGTGGACTGCCCGACCCTTCAACGGCATCTTCCCAAGCAAAATAGAGAAGGCAGAAGACTGAACACGCCCCGTGCTCAGCCAGCACGGGGCCGTGCCCAAGAAGCAGCAGAAAAGACAAACCTATAGAAGCTTCTATTGCCCACCACGGGCCGTGTCCAGTGAACACGGGGGAGTGGCGAAAGTACAGCAGGCGCATTAATTGTAATTGCGAATTACAATTAATGAAGAGAGAGAGTGTCAGACAGGCACGGGGGCGTGTCCAGCGGACACGGGGCCGTGCCCAGCCTTCTGTTCAGCCTATAAATAGGAGTGCTTGGTTTCATTTCAACTCATCCCTTGGCACACCACCTCTCTCACACTTCACCCACCACCCACCACCACCATAACACCATCATCCACCACCATCATCCATTGTCCATCGTAGAGTGTGTGAGTCGTCTCGGGATCCAAGATTGATCGTAAGAGTTCTTGACAATCAAGGCCATGTTTGCCTAAGTCTCTTACATCACTTGGTGAAGACAAAGTGTCTAGTATAATACTTTTTATTTCTAATCTTTTGCACTTTTTTTTTGGTTTTGTATTAATGACTTTAATAACTAGTTACTTATGTTGAAGGTGATCTTTCCTTATCGTTTGTCCGTGGTGTCTTGGCATTATTTTACTGTCTATATAAAATAAAAGATTTTCACCATTCATATCTCCACGGTCTATATGGAGGTATGTTGGCTACCTGGTCGGGGGTTAAGGGAACGGTTTGGTAAAGGTCTTCCCATTGTTCAGCGTTTAGAGGTCCTGCAATGGACCTGGGTCAAATTTAGTAGGACCTCCTTCAATGCTTCACGGTATTGGATGGCGGGGGTCCAAACTCTTTGATCCCCTCATAAGTTAACTACTATTAATACTATAACCCGGCTATTTAGGACTGTATCCCTGCTGACTCAGACTACTTAGCCGAGGGTAACGTCACCGCCAAAAGCGGGGCCTACCATAATATTGCATTAATAACTTAATTCATTATCTTCCAATAATCCACCCTTTTAGGATTGTATCCTTGCTGACTCAAACTACTGGGGTGAGGGTAACGTCACCTTCAAAAGAGGGGCCTACTACAATAACTAAGATAATCTCTTAATTATGTGCAAAAGTGCGGAAATAATCAAAGGTTACACTAGATACGAGTCGGAACCAAGTGATTCATCTTGTCTATCTGTTTTTTTTATTTTTATTTTCAGCATTTTAGTTAGTTTTTATTTTTCTTAGTTTAAAACATTTTTTCCAAACTTTTTATTTTGATTAGACGTTGAGGATAAACCGGTACTAAAAGCTCTTGTGTCCTTGGACGACCTCGGTATCTTGCCAACACTATACTACGCTCACGATGGGTGCACTTGCCCATATGTGTGTTTAGTGTTAGTAAAATATCGTGTTTTATAAATTTAAAACTTGGCTAAAAATAAGTGTTAAAGGGGCTTAAAATATACACCTAATATATATAACACTTCACACGCATCAGTATCAGAGCCAACATTGAGTGAATTAAACACTAGCCTTTTGTGTTTAATCTCAATGACACAGTTTGCACATTCCTGGACTTCCGAGTCTAGTCAAATGACTTAGGACTAATCCTAATCTTATTGTTTTCTTTTGTTGGTTTCTTTTGTTTGTTTTGGCAGGAACAAAGACAATGCCGCCACATTTTAGAGGTAGAGGTGGAAGAGGCAAGGCACCGATAACTGCTAGGAATGACCACGAGGCCGGGCTATCTCACCGACGAACACCTTCAGCGACCTTAAGCTCTAGTCCCCAAGAGGATTGGATAACTTATCTGGATCCAGCAAGACGCTCAGTCTCCCTCAGTTCCTCCCCGTCTTATCATCACTCTTTTGGACCTCATCAAGACGAGGAGCACAACGATTCGCACCATTCCTTCATCCCGCTACAACGGTCGAGTTCACACCGAGCTTTCCAGGACCCGACCCCATACTTCCAAAACAGGTTCAATCCAATGAACCAGATTCAAGAACCAGAGGGTCCAAACCCTTTGGGGCCAGCCGACCACTATCCTGAAATGCAGGACATGGAGATGGATGAAGATCCAGATCCTGAGATGCTACCAACTGGGACGCTGACGCATCCCATCGAGATATCCAGCGGATCATCCTTTCATGGTTCGCCATACAAGGGCCCAGGCAGTTTTGCAGAAAGATGGGCCACATACAACTGGGAGTTCACTCCCCCTTTCAACCCACCTCCTCAGCAGTAGCAGGATCCCTTAGAGGATTCACGTTTTAAGGCGGTCACGCCACCGCCATCGCCAGAGCAGCAACTGCCTCCAGAACCACCGAGGCAAGGAAGAACAGGTGCACGGATGTCCGTGTGTGGGGGATTTCATTTCAGCACCCCCCAACACTCCAGCGGCAGCCACTACCCGCCACTGTATGAAGACCCGCAAATGGGTGGGCCTTCAAACCCAGTTTTCGAGGTTGACTCTGCTCCAGTCGCACCACCACCGCCCATGGGTTATGATAACCCAATCCCTTCCTACGCCGGTGCAGCGGCGTATAACCCGTTTGAGCCTCAGGCATATTCAGGTTACAACTACTACAATGCCCCTGTCGTCGACCCGTATCTTGAAGCGGCCAACTACAATGCTCTCCACCCTGAAGGGCCCTACGCAGCTTCATACCAAACTGGGTACCCAGCATATGGGTATCAATACTGTCACACCCTCAAAAACCACATGCGGAGTACTACCGCGAGGCGTGTGACTGACCAGGATCCAGCCACCAATTATACTGAGCATTCAATTTATAATAGTAATAATGTTCACCAACCACAAGGGTTAGTAAATACCATAATTAAAATTCAGAAGTTTTAAGTTCAAATAGTAGTTTAAGTAAATAGCGGAAGCATAGGCAAAACAGTTCCAACAAAATTCATAGTTTAAGTTTATTATAGAACCCAACACACGGGTTAAGATGACCACTACACTCCCCCAAGCTCCAAGCTCCTGAGTCACTGGGTACCTACAAAGCATGGAGTAGGGTATCAACATAATGTTGGCGAGTTCACGAGTTTGTCCAGTTTTTAATTCCAAAAAAAAACTTGTTTCAATGGTTAATTTACTCATTTATACCATGCCAAGGTGAGCTACCCCTTAAGTAAGCTACTAAACTGGTTTTACAATACCAAATACTATGCGACCGTACGTTTCCGTAGAGTGCCCCGTTTGCCAATGTTCTATCATCATTGACGGTTTAACAGAGTCTATTAGTTCACTCCCGATCCCATACACAGGCACGGTGTGAGGCTGGTGAAACCTAAATAGCGCTATCAACTAATAACCCGTTCGCCAGGCCCCGGCGACTAATCGGTATTAAGTAGTAGGGACTTGAGTGATAGAGTTTCGTTTAGTATTGCTTGTTGCATCCAATATAAATAGTAATCAACTAAGGGTCCCGCGTAAGGGGAGAAAAGTAGGTTTGTATCCCTCACAAGGGGATAGCGTTGTTTTAAGTTACGTTTCCCAAACCACCGGGAACGCATGCTTTAATAGTTGTGAACTCACCTTGGGTTGCTCGGCAGATTAGATTACTTAGTCAAACACGCTGGTTACCACGTCCTACCATGGTTACCAGTATGGGTCAGGTTTAGGTACAAATAAGTCACGTATATCCTACACGTATCTAACACGTAGCATACATATCGCATAGTTATCCATTACGTTATTGGGCCAGTCCTAATTCTTAAACAGTCAAACAGTAACAGTTTACACAAAGCCCACATACGGCCTTGCAGCCCAAAACATATAGTCATACACTCTGTGGCCCAATAACAGAGACAAGCAGCCCAGTCGAGACCACGCGGTCTCGACTCGAGAACACGAGGTCTCGAGTCACAACCAAGATGTCTCGAGTTGTGGATGGGTAGTCTCGAGTTGTGCATGCAGGAGTCGCAACCTCAGCGGTCTCGAGTTCAGTCTCGAGTCGAGATCATGAGACCTCGAGTCGAGATCATGAGACCTCGATTCGAGATCTTGCTGGTATCGAGTCCTTGATGTCTGCTGCTTGATCTCGAGTCGCAACCGAGGGTCTCGACTCGTTTCTTTGATGTGGAGATCCTTCTAGAACCTCTGATGTACTATCCAATGGAATTGCATGTTCATGAAATTGTGTACTAACCAACCAGAATGCACAAACATGTTTTCTTGTCTAAATTCTAGTCAAAACAGATCAAACATCACATATTCAAATATTTAAAACACATTCAACACATATTCATCACATGTTCATACGGTTCATCATTAGGATTTTCTAGATTCTTACACCAATGAACTCCACCCATCCCATCTTTCATCCATTTAGGTGAACAACTATGAATCATAACTGGCCTTCTATCACCTAAACTGTTGCAACCCCCGATCCCTGATCCCCGAGAACGGGCGGACGCGATCACAGAGTTTCGGTGGTATCAGGTTGTTTAATCTCGCAGCGGAATTTACATCAGGACCGTAGTTAGGAAATGTTTATCAGAGTAAAACCACCTTCTTTTATATTAATAATAACATGGGCAAAACCCAAGTTTCTTATTACAATACATTTATAGGGACAGACCCTATTTTATTGAATTTAAAACATCGTTTATTAGGTAACTTTTATAGCCACATTTTCCCAAGCCTTCAGTGCTCTCCAGCTGGCTTTTCACTAATTGGCTATTCACATTGTGTTACCTGTAACGTGTTTTAAAAACATTTGTCAGCCGGAAATACTGGTGAGTGAATCCCAGTTTAATCAAGAAACATTTTATCAATTAAGACAGTATTGAGAGCGATCACATTGTTTATTTCTACACAATTACTCATTCAGTATTTGCCACTCGACCGGATCTATGGCTATGGTCAAATTACCCATTGGCTAACTCGTCGTCCAATGGTAATGCACTGTCATTCAGACTTACTACTACTCGTAGTAAATTTTGTATACAAAACCCCATAATACCGGCAGTAATTGAAGAACTACAAAGACTCAATCACCGCTTAATCGCATTGTAAAACATTTAAGGTTTTGTAAAACATTAACAAAAAGAGGATAAACTCACATTGCTGTCTTAGGCTTTTCGTAAGGGTTTCCTGGATATAATCTATAATTTATACAAATGTACATTGGTTAGTATCATAACCCTTTGAAATTATAATGATACCCTCCCCGAGACGGCATTCCAACAACTACGTCGGGCAGAACCACGACAGTTGTTACGGAACCCTAAATCAATCGGGCAGCGTAACTATTATGAAACTGGGGTTATAATACTTACAACGGAGCAGAACCTCGCTAATTAAGGGTATAATACCCGTGTATTATAACTTCTCTACAGAAATGGTGATTTGAGATTAAAATGTGAGCGACGAAAAACGTAAACTGATACGTTCTATTTATAGTGGCTGATATTGACTTCCAGGCGGCCCGCGTAAGGTAAGGCTAAGCCTTACGCGGCCCGCGTCAACGCTTGGTCAACATATAGCTTAGCTCAGTCATTCACTAGACCGCCACGATAACGACACGTGTCGAACTCTTGTGAAATCGCGTGTTATGAGTCCGCGCGGCCCGCGTCAACTTAGACGAGGTCTTACGCGGCCCGCTTGAACTAAAGAATTCAGCGGAGTCAAAGTCCGGTCTTGATACGGCCCGCTTAAGTAATTAAGGTGGGTCTATGCGGCCCGCCTCAGCCCTATATTTCATGTTTTTAATTTATTTTATAAATTATAACATAGATCGGGCTCGGTTTTCACCTACGGGGTATAATATAAGACATATTGGGACATTTTATAATATACTAAGGCGTCTAAAATATTATGAGGGCGATGGTTTACCGAGGGTTGTTACATTCTCCCCACCTTATTTTAGAGCTCGTCCTCGAGATCTACTGGAATAAATGCGGATATTTCCTTTGCATTTCTGATTCTAGTTCCCATGTGTACTCTGGTCCTCTTTTGGAGTCCCACTTCACTTTGATTAGAATTAGTCTCTTGTGTTTGAGATTCTTGACTTTCCTATCTTCAATCTGTAGAGGTCTTTCTACAAATTTGAGTTGTTCATTTACCTCTATATCCTTAAGAGGTACTATCAGTGATTCATCAGCTAAACACTTTTTGAGATTAGATACATGAAATACATCATGTATTCCTGCCATTTCCTCTGGCAGTTGTAGCTGATAGGCTACAGGTCCTATTCTTCTAATAATCTTAAAAGGTCCAATATACCTGGGACTTAGCTTTCCCCGTTTGATGAATCTTACCACTCCTTTCCAAGGAGAGACTTTTAACAATACTTTATCTCCTACTTGAAATTCCAACGGCTTACGTCGGTTATTAGCATAACTCTTTTGTCTATCACGTGCTGCTTTCAGTCGTTCCTTGACTTGAATAATCTTGTCGGTTGTTTCCTGCACTATCTCAGGTCCAGATAGTTGTTTTTCCCCAATTTCTGCCCAACAGACTGGGGTTCGACACTTTCTTCCATAAAGTGCTTCGAATGGTGCAGCATTGATACTTGTGTGGTAACTATTATTATAAGAAAATTCTATTAAAGGTAAGTGATCGTCCCAATTACCTCCGAAATCAATTACACAAGCTCTAAGCATGTCCTCCATTGTCTGGATTGTTCTTTCACTTTGTCCATCTGTTTGAGGATAATAAGCTGTGCTTAATCTTAACTTGGTTCCCATTGCCTTTTGGAAACTTGACCAAAAATGAGAGGTAAATCGACTATCTCTATCAGAAACAATTGATAAAGGAATGCCATGTAAAGAAACAATTTCATTTACATACAACTTAGCTAATTGTTCCATACTAATTGTTTCTTTCATTGGTAGAAAATGAGCTGACTTAGTTAGTCTATCTACAATCACCCAGATTGTATCATTTCCTTTCTTAGTTTTGGGTAATTTAGTAACAAAATCCATTGTTATAAATTCCCATTTCCAAACTGGCATTTCTAATTGCTGTAACAAACCTGAAGGTTTCTGATGTTCAGCCTTAACTTGTGAGCAAGTTAAACATTTAGAAACATAGACTGCTATGTCCTTTTTCATTCCTATCCACCAGAAATTTTTCCTTAAATCCTGGTACATTTTATCACTTCCTGGATGCATCGTATACTTAGATTTATGGGCTTCTTCTAATATACGATTACGTAGGTTTCCTAATTTAGGTATCCACATTCTCTTTTCATGGAATCTCCATATTCCATATGTTCCTTGTTTTAATTCTTTTAGCATACCTTTTAATTTTTCAGAATCATCCTTGATTACTGATTCTTGTGCTTCTCTTATTTGATCATTTAAATCTATTTGCAGATTTAATTTAAGAGAACGTACCCTTTTTGGTTTCTCATGATACTTTCGACTTAAAGCATCTGCCACTACATTTGCTTTTCCTTCATGATACTGGATATCACAATCATAATCACTAAGAAATTCCATCCAGCGTCTTTGTCTCATATTCAACTCCTTTTGTTTGAAAATATACTTAAACTCTTATGATCAGTGAATATTGTAAACTTACTACCATAAAGGTAATGTCTCCAAATCTTAAGAGCAAAAATTATAGCTCCTAACTCTAAATCATGGGTTGAATAATTCTCTTCATGATTCTTAAGTTGTCTAGATGCGTAAGCTATAACCTTTTGTCTTTGCATCAATACACATCCATAACCTAATCTAGAAGCATCACAATAGACTACAAAGTCTTCAGTTCCTTCTGGTAATGCTAATATGGGTGTATGGGTTAATCTTTGCTTAAGAATTCTAAATGCTTCTTCTTGTTTTATTCCCCATTCAAACTTAACAGATTTACAAGTTAACTTAGTTAAGGGAATAGCTATTCTAGAAAAATCTTTAATAAATCTTCTATAATAACCAGCCAATCCTAAGAAACTTCTAACCTCAGTTGGTGATTCAGGGGTTTTCCATTTGGTAATTGCCTCGATCTTGGTTGGATCCACATGAATTCCTTCATGATTGACTAAATGTCCAAGGAATTGTACCTGTTTTAACCAAAACTCGCACTTGGAAAACTTAGCATAAAGCTTTTCTTTTCTTAATAAGCTTAAAAGTACATGCAAATGCTTTGCATGAACCTCTTTACTCTTAGAGTAAATTAGAATATCATCTATGAATACAATTATGAATTTATCCAAATATGGCTTACATATTCAGTTCATCATGTCCATAAATGCAGCTGGGGCATTAGTTAAACCAAATAGCATGACAGTAAATTCATAGTGGCCATACCTTGTTCTAAATGCGGTTTTAGGAATATCCTCTTCCTGTACCTTTAATTGATGATATCCTGACCTTAAATCGATTTTAGAGAAAAATCGGGCTCCTTGCAGTTGATCAAACAGATCATCGATTCTCGGTAATGGGTACCGATTCTTAATCGTGACTTTGTTTAATTCACGGTAGTCAATGCGCATACGCATTGATCCGTCCTTCTTTTTAACAAACAGTATCGGCGCTCCCCATGGCGATGAACTTGGCTGTATGAATCCTTTCTCTAACAATTCGTCTAATTGTTTCTTCAACTCCTGCATTTCAGCAGGTACCAAACGGTAGGGTGCTTTGGCAATTGGTGATGTTCCTGGTAGCAGGTGAATTCTGAATTCAACTTCTCTGTTTGGAGGTTGCCCTGGCAATTCTTCTGGAAATACATCTGAAAACTGAGATACCATTGGAATGCCTTTTAGTTCTTTTCCTTTAGTGTTAGTGACTATAGAAATCAAATACACTATAGAACCTTTTCTCATACAACTTGCAGTTTTCATCACAGATATGAATTTAGTTGACCTAGAAGATTTATCTTCTTTAATTGTGATCGTTTTACCTTTTGGTGAATTTACTTGAATTAACTTTTGATCACATAAAATACTGGCTTTATTGGCTATTAACCAATCCATTCCTAAAATAACATCAAATCCTACCAGATTTATGGGATATAGATTGGCAATAAATTTCTGATTTAAAATTTCTATGCTTGCTCCCTGCAAGATTTCAGAAATTCTAACAATTTCCCCATTAGTTGTCTCTACTAAGCATTCTTGTGGTAGTTTAGTTAATGATTGATTTAGAAATTTGCAAAACGATGTATTAATAAAACTTTGGTTTGCACCAGAGTCAAATAATACTTTAGCAAAAACATCATTAACTAAAAACATACCAGCTATGACATCTGGAATCATCTTGGCTTCTTCTGCAGTTAGAACAAATGCTCTAGCATTTTTAGTATTCTTGTTATCTGGAGCTGGAGCTAATTTTGGACAATTTAGCTTGATATGACCTTGTTCTCCGAAATTGTAACATACCCTGCTGTTAGCTTTCTTCCTACAGTTTTCTTCTTTGTGTCCCGATAGTTTGCAAAAGTTACAATATATGGAGCATCTTCCAGAATGCTTTCTTTTGCAATACCTACAGTAGGGTGTAGAGGTAGAACCTATATTTTTCCCACGGTTAGAATTTCCAGAACGAAATTCTTGGGTTAATTTCTGGGTTAGGTTTCTCCTTTGATCCTCTTCTCTGGTACGGACTAACTCATCAGTCAAGGTATTGGCTAGTTCTACAGCTTCTTCTATTGTTTGAGGTCTAGCTGCCTTGACTACGTGTCTTATCTCCCCAATTAATCCCCAAATATAACAAGAGATTAATATTGGTTCTGGTGAAGCAAGAGTTGGTACTATCCTAGCATATTCAAAGAATAGCTTTGTGTATCCCTTGCTATCCACACCAGTCATCCTAAGGTTTAGGAATTTGTTTGCTATTTGTTCCTTCTCATTGGGTGGGCAGAATTTTCTTTCTACTTTGTTCTTAAATTCTTCCCATTCCATATTATAGGTTTGATCACTTCCTCTTGTTTGGAGGATAGTGTTCCACCATTCTAGTGCTGCATTCTTAAACAAATTAGAAGCAAACAATATCCTATCTTCTTCAGCACACTTGCTTATTCTTAAGACTGCCTCAGTTTTCTCTATCCAGCGTAGTGTTGCAATGGCCCCTTCATTGCCCGAGAATTCCATTGGTTTACAAGACCAGAATTCTTTATAAGAACAACCGTTAGGCACGGTTCTTCTTCTTTTGGGAATAGGCATTTGAAGTATAGGTCCATTGTTCACGCTATTTTCTGGTTCAATCGGTCGCTTACTGCTATGTTTACTTTTATTATCAGCATCTTTAACAGTTTGAAGAATAAATGGCATAGCATCTATAATTCCCTGTGCCACTATATGTTGGATAGCACTATTGTCCACTTGATTTCCATTGTTATTGTTATTGATGCTTGGATTTTCATTAACCACGTTAATGTTACTCTGGTTATCGTTATTCAGATTTCCTTGATTTCCTTCGTCGGCCATCTGAATTTTAAACATTTATCCCATATTAATATCACAATTAATATTTTAATATAGTTAATCACATAACACACAATCTAGCCAAAACCGTCGATCATTGCGACTATACTCTTTTTCATATACTATGCGTCTATTACACACTAGTATAGAAATAAAGATTACAATACCAACAGAAATAAAATAGTAATATGCATCCATACACACATATATTATTTTATTTTATTATATTATTATTGCTACCGCTTCCTCCATTCTAACATTCACGGATATGGATTTATCCAAAAATCCATATTGCGCTCATCGTATTTCCATACGAGACGCTCTCCCACCTGACGCATCCTCTCACTGCTTTCTAAAATTTCCTCCCCGAAAGTCCTAAGTACTTGAACGTTTTCTGCACTCATTGGGGGTGCAGGTTCTCGGACTGGGTTTGGAATCTGGGGTGCTGGTTCCTGAAATTGGTAAGGATCCTCTAATATCTCCCTAATATAATCATCTTGGTAATAGGGATCTAAAGGGTCCATACCTGGGTAGGCTTCTATGTTCTGTATGGGTGGATAATCCTGAATAGGGTAACGTTGCACAAAGTCCCTATTGTTGTCCCACCAGGGGTCGTAATTCGAGTCTAGGGGATTCGGTGCAGGTACCCTTGGGATTTCTTCGGGGTTAAAATCGTGCATCTCTACTTGATTTTCCTGATTTTCTATTTCCATGGGTTGTTCTGGGTTTTGTGGTTGTGGGGCTACTAATTGTTCCAGACTCAGGTCAGCAGCAGTCGTAGCTAAGATATGGAAATTAGCTAGGCTTCTATTTAGCATAGTTTGAGTATGGGCATCTGTCTCTCGCTTAATAGCTGCTAAAGCCCTTTGCTGTTGCAATTTTCGCATTCTCTTCCTACGAGCAAAAGCTTCTTTACTGAACCATCCTCGTTTCTTAGTAGGAAATGGTTCTTCAGATTGAGCTCTAAAAGCAAATATCCCATCTTCCTGATCAGCAGTATACCCAGAAAGGGCAGGCTGTGATGATGTACCTTCACTCCTAGGTGAATCAGCTAACTGACGATTCACATCTGATGGTCCTTGATCACTCATACTGAAAACTAACAAATAGTCAAATAACACATAACACATAATTACAGTTATGCACGTATTTCCGTAATTATTTCCTAACACAAATTTTAATATTTAAGTGTCAGCATAACACTTCTTTAGCTCAGACCAGTGGCTAGGCTCTGATACCACCTTCTGTCGCAACCCCCGATCCTTGATCCCCAGGAAGGGGCGGACGCGATCACAGAGTTTCGGTGGTATCAGGTTGATTAATCTCGCAGCGGAATTTACATCAGGACCGTAGTTAGGAAATGTTTATCAGAGTAAAACCACCTTCTTTTATATTAATAATAACATGGGCAAAACCCAAGTTTCTTATTACAATACATTTATAGGGACAGACCCTATTTTATTGAATTTAAAACATCGTTTATTAGGTAACTTTTATAGCCACATTTTCCCAAGCCTTCAGTGCTCTCCAGCTGGCTTTTCACTAATTGGCTGTTCACATTGTGTTACCTGTAACGTGTTTTAAAAACATTTGTCAGTCTGAAATACTGGTGAGTGAATCCCAGTTTAATCAAGAAACATTTTATCAATTAAGACAGTATTGAGAGCGATCACATTGTTTATTTCTACACAATTACTCATTCAGTATTTGCCACTCGACCGGATCTATGGCTATGGTCAAATTACCCATTGGCTAACTCGTCGTCCAATGGTAATGCACTGTCATTCAGACTTACTACTACTCGTAGTAAATTTTGTATACAAAACCCCATAATACCGGCAGTAATTGAAGAACTACAAAGACTCAATCACCGCTTAATCGTATTGTAAAACATTTAAGGTTTTGTAAAACATTACCAAAAACATTAACAAAAAGAGGATAAACTCACATTTCTGTCTTAGGCTTTTCGTAAGGGTTTCCTGGATATAATCTATAATTTATACAAATGTACATTGGTTAGTATCATAACCCTTTGAAATTATTAATGATACCCTCCCCAAGACGGCATTCCAACAACTACGTCGGGCAGAACCACGACAGTTGTTACGGAACCCTAAATCAATCGGGCAGCATAACTATTATGAAACTGGGGTTATAATACTTACAACGGAGCAGAACCTCGCTAATTAGGGGTATAATACCCGTGTATTATAACTTCTCTACAGAAATGGTGATTTGAGATTGAAATGTGAGCGACGAAAAACGTAAACTGATACGTTCTATTTATAGTGGCTGATATTGACTTCCAGGCGGCCCGCGTAAGGTAAGGCTAAGCCTTACGCGGCCCGCGTCAACGCATGGTCAACATATAGCTTAACTCAGTCATTCACTAGACCGCCACGATAACGACACGTGTCGAACTCTGGTGAAATCGCGTGTTATGAGTCCGCGCGGCCCGCGTCAACTTAGACGAGGTCTTACGCGGCCCGCTTGAACTAAAGAATTCAGCGGAGTCAAAGTCCGGTCTTGATACGGCCCGCGTAAGTGATTAAGGTGGGTCTATGCGGCCCGCCTCAGCCCTATATTTCATGTTTTTAATTTATTTTATAAATTATAACATAGATCGGGCTCGGTTTTCACCTACGGGGTATAATATAAGACATATTGGGACATTTTATAATATACTAAGGCGTCTAAAATATTATGAGGGCGATGGTTTACCGAGGGTTGTTACATAAACATATGATATCGCAACACAACATTTTCTATCATGAATCAACTAGTTATGAACCTATTAAGCTACTATTATCCAAAACATCAATCATTTTGCATCTCCCAATAATGAAGAACATGAGTGAACATATAAGCAATTTGCACATCATCAACCATTCAAGATGAACACTTTCACATGCATGTAGTCACCAAGCAACACATGTAATATTTTCATCTACAAGCAAAAGACACTAACCGATAAAGAACCGAGAGTATGAAGGTGAGTAAGAATGTTGAAAGGAAGTTCTTGAGTGAATGACACGAGCCGATCCGAGGACCTTCAATGCTACCGGTTGGATCCGAGAGAGAGAAGAATGGTGTGGCTAGGGTTTTAGTGAGAGAGAGTGTAGGAGAGTGTGGGAGTGAGTGTGAGGGAATGTTTGGGGATTTGGGATGATGATTGAGTGTCCAAAAATGGGGAAATGTTGGCTTGGGTAAGGGTTTTATACCCGCTCTAAGTCGGTGCACCCTAACGGGTTCTGAGTGGGCTCAAGTGTGTGTGTTTGTGGCCCAATGGTTTCGGTTTACTCGAGACCAAGTGGTCTCAAGTCGGGTCCTTGTGGTCTCGGCTCACATATATACACTTATACACATATACCTATATTTCATACACATGACTTAATACAAGGATCACATAGCACACCAAGATAATTCATAAACTTTCATTTAATAATGTATGTACACATAACGTTAATATATGAAGGTTGCTCGGGAAAACCTAGAGTGTCACATTATCCCCAAGTTTTAAGAACTTTCGTCCCGAAAGTTAAGGCAGCCACTGTCAAGCTAGTATAAGTGAGAACGTTTCAACGGGGTGTCACATCATCCCCCCGTTAATTTGGAATTTCGTCCCGAAATTCGGTTGTAGCTTCAGTGCTGGGAGTTTTGTCAGGGAATAACTGGGGATATTTGCGCTTCATGTGGTCTTCCCGTTCCCAGGTAAAATCTGGGCCACGACGCGAGTTCCAACGAACTCGTACGATAGGTATCCGGCTACGTTTGAGGGTTTTGATTTCTCGATCCGTAATCTCAATCGGCTCCTCAGTAAAGTGTAGCTGGTCGTCAATAGTGAGTTCCTTGAAAGGAATGATGAGTGTTTCATCCGACAGACACTTCTTCAGATTAGACACGTGAAAGACATGGTGCACTGTACTCAGTTCTTCAGGCAGTTTCAATCTGTAAGCAACCCTACCGATCTTCTCGGTAATTTCGAATGGTCCGACATATCACGGATTAAGCTTGCCCCGTTTACCAAAATGAACCACACCCTTCCAGGGTGAGACTTTAAGTAGTACCCGGTCACCTACCTGGAATTCTAGCGGTTTCCTACGCTTATCAGCGTAGCTTTTCTGACGGTCACGAGCTGCCACCATGCGTTGTTTAATCTGGGCAATCTTTTCCGTAGTCTCGACTATAAGTTATGGGCCAGTAATTTGGCTTTCACTAATTTCTGCCCAACATAGAGGTGATCGGCATTTACGACCGTACAATGCCTCAAAGGGTGCTGCCTGAATGCTGGTGTGGTAGCTGTTGTTGTAGGAGAACTCTACCAACGGTAAATGTCGCTCCCACCCATTTCCAAAATCAATAACACATGCTCTCAGCATGTCTTCAAGCGTTTCGATGGTACGTTCCTTTTGACCATCGGTCTGCGGGTGGTAAGCAGTGCTCATATCCAGACGCGAGCCAAAAGATCTATGGGTAGCTTGCCATAACTCGGATGTAAAGCGTGGGTCACGATCAGAAATGATAGAGATTGGCACCCCGTGCCAAGCAACTATCTCTTTCAAGTAGATTGCAGCAAGCTTCGAGTACTTATCGGTTTCCTTGATTGCTAGGAAATGTGCAGACTTGGTTAGGCGGTCCACAATGACCCAAATAGTATCGTTCCCGCTCTGGGACCTAGGTAAGCCTGTGACGAAATCCATGGAGATTTGCTCCCATTTCCATGTTGGCAGCTCTGGTTGTTGCAACAAGCCCGACGGCTTCTGGTATTCGACCTTGACTCTAGCACAGGTCAAGCATTTGCTAACGTAGGTTGCTATGTTGGCTTTCATACTAGGCCACCAATATGTAGTCTTGAGGTCGTGGTACATCTTATCCGAACCAGGATGTACCTAGTAACAAGACTTGTGTGCTTCATCCATCACAAGCTCACGTAGATTTCCATAGAGTGGAACCCAAATGCGCCCTGTCACATAGTAAGCGTTGTCTTCCTTTCGTTCTAACCGTTTCCTCGATCCTCGCAGGGACTCGGCCCTGATGTTCTCTGCCTTCAATGCTTCAACCTGAGCATTTCGTATCTGAATAGGAAGATTTGAGTGGATAGTGAGCTGTAGAGCACGAACACGCCTAGGTTTGGTTTCCTTCCTGCTAAGGGCGTCGGCCACAACATTAGCCTTTCCTGGGTGATACTTGATCGGGCATTCGTAGTTATTAAGGAGTTCTACCCATCTGCGTTGCCTCATGTTTAACTCTTTCTGCTCCAAAATATGCTGGAGACTCTTGTGATCGGTGTAAATTGTGCACTTGGTACCGTACAAATAATGCCTCCAGATCTTGAGCGCAAAAACAACTGCTCCGAGTTCCAAGTCGTGCGTCGTGTAGTTCCTCTCGTGAATCTTGAGTTATCGAGAAGCGTAAGCGATAACTTTCTCGCGTTGCATCAACACACAACCGAGTCTATGAATAGACGCGTCGCAGTAAACTACAAAGTCGTTGGTACCTTCAGATAACGAGAGAATAGGAGCACTATAAAGGTTATCCTTTAGCTTCTGAAAGGCAAACTCCTGAGCCTCGTTCCACTTGTAAGCAATACCCTTCTAAGTGAGAGTCGTGAGAGGTTGAGCGATCTTCGAAAATCCCTTGATGAATCTACGATAGTATCCTACCAGTCCCAAGAATTGGCGAACTTCGGTCGGAGTCTTAGGGGTAGGCCAATTCTTTATAGAGTCGATCTTTGCTGGATCGACGTGAATTCCGTCCTTATTGACTACGTGTCCAAGGAAATGGACTTCTCGAAGCCAGAAGTCACATTTCGAGAACTTGGCGTACAGTTTTTCATTGCGAAGGAGTTCGAGAATAAGACGCAGGTGTTGTTCATGCTCCTCTTGACTTTTCGAGTAGATCAGGATGTTGTCAATAAACACATTTACAAACTTGTCGAGGTAAGGCTTGCACACTCGGTTCATGAGATCCATAAAAATCGCAGGCGCGTTGGTCATTCCAAAAGGCATGACAAGGAACTCGTAATGACCATAACGAGTTCTGAACGCAGTTTTGGAGATGCCTTCATTGCGGACTCTTAGCTGATGATAACCCGATCGCAAATCGATCTTAGAGTAGTAGCTTGATCCTTGCAACTGATCGAATAGGTCGTCGATACGAGGGAGTGGGTAACGATTCTTGATGGTAACCTTGTTTAGCTCATGATAGTCGATGCACATACGGAATGTGCCATCCTTCTTCTTGACAAAGAGCACTGGTGCTCCCCAAGGTGACGAACTAGGATGGATAAATCCTTTATCCAAAAGCTCTTGCAGTTGTGTAGAAAGTTCCTTCAGCTCAGCGGGAGCTAATCGATAAGGCGCACGAGCTATAGGTGCCGCTCTGGGAGTTAGCTCTATTTGAAATTCAACCTGACAGTGAGGAGGGAGTCCAGGTAATTCCTCAGGGAATACTTCGGGATAGTCACGTATAACTGGAAAATCTTCGATCCTCTTTTCCTTTTCCTGAGTGTCGGTGACAAGTGCTAAGATAGCGGTGTGCCCCTTTCGTAAACACTTCTGGGCTTTTAAGAACGAGATGATGCATGTGACTTCTCCGCCTTTGTCGCCTTGAACGATGAGGGGTTTGTCAGAAGGACGGGAGATACGAACCATTTTCTCTTCACAAAGGATTTCAGCCCGATGTTTGGATAACCAATCCATACCAATGACAACGTCGAAGCTTCCAAGAACGATAGGGAAAAGATCGATACTAAAGGTCTGACCAGACAATACTAGTTTGCAGTTACTAATAACGTGTGAGGCCCCGATGTTTCTACCATTAGCTAACTCGACGATATGCTTAGATCTTAACAACGTAGGCGTACGCTTAAGCTTCTTACTAATACGTAGGGATACATAGCTAGCATCGGCTCCAGAATCAAATAATACAGAAACATAACGATCATCGAGTAGGAACTTACCCGCTACAACGTTGGGATCATTCCTAGCTTCTCCAGCTCCAATCACAAAAGCCCTTCCTCTTGCACCATTTCCAGCATTGTTGTTATTGTTCCCAGCACCCTGATTGTTGTTGTTCTGATTTAGTTCAGGGCAATCCCTTCGCATGTGCCCCGTTGCTCCACACTTGAAGCATCCACGGTTGTTTCCTTGCTGCTGTTGTGGTTGTTGCTGATTCTGCCTAGCTGGAAGCTGGCTCCTGCAGTCTTTGGCTTCATGCCCCATCTTGTTGCATCGCTAACACTGACCCTTGCCACAAGGCCCACTGTGGTGTCGGTTACATTTGTTACACTTGGGGTGGTTTCCTCGATAGCCACCCTGTTGCTTAGAGCCCTTGTTCTTTTCAGTTTTCCTTTGCTGAGTTGGGGCCTGAGTGGGGTTAGCATCCTTGCTCTGGTTTCCTTCCCACTTACGCTTGTTATCACCAGAAGTTCCAGCAGTAGCACTGATCCTTTTTGGCAGCTTGCCCTGTTCCACAGCCTGATCAGTGAGTCTGTGAGCAAGACGGATGACTGGCTGAATGGTAGTGAGGTTAGCTGAAGTGACCAAACTCTGGATTTCTGGACCCAAACCCTTGATGTACAATTCGATCCTTCGATAAGCAGGTCGGGACATGTTTGGGCAGAGAGCAGCGTAGTCGTTGGACTGCTTGGTGTAAGTCTCAATCTCTGATCCAACCATCTTAAGCTCGAAGTACTCGTTTTCGAGCTTGTGGATGTCATCCCTGTGACAGTACTCTTCCTTGATCATGTTCTTGAAATCCTCCCAAGCAGTGGCATTAGCGGTTTCCAAACCAAGCATCTGAATCTGCACTTTCCACCATGAAAGTGCGTTTCCTTCAAGCGTACCGGTAGCAAACTTTACCCAAGTAGCAGGGGGACACTCGCAGACAGCAAAGACAGCTTCGGCCTTCTCAATCCAGTGTAGAAGGCCTATGGTACCCTCAGTGCCATTGAAAGGGAGAGGCTTGCAATCCATGAAGGTTTTGAAAGTACAAACACGTGGTTGCGCAGGCGCATGCTGACCTGTTGTGAGAAGCGAAACGAATAGGTTTAGGGGTGAAAAGACGATGCGGGGGTAGGGTCTGAACATCCTAAAATAACGAGTTTACCTCCAGGGTGAGCTGCGAAAGCTGCAACCACCGTGTTGATCAGGTTAGTGAACTGAGCCTGAGTCATCTTAACGTTTCCTCTTCCGCGTCCACTCATTGTCTTCATAACCAGAAAACAAAATATGAGTGCGATGTTGTAATGTAGCGAGGATGAGATAGAAGAGGGGTGTATCTATCTAACTAGACATACTAGTACGTATAGTAGAGCATAAAGCATAAAGTACACAAGCAAGTAAACACAAGTCCGAGCTATGAGGTCTAATGCGTTGAGTCTTGCACTTGGATTGTAGTGTCGTCACGAGTCACGGGTTATAGTCTGGTTTTCTTCTCAAAAAGACTTTCTTTTTAAAACCGAGTTTACTATAACCAATGGCTCTGATACCAATCTGTCACACCCTTAAAAACCACATGCGGAGTACTACCACGAGGCGTGTTACTGACCAAGATCCAGCCACCAATTATACTGAGCATTCAATTTATAATAGTAATAATGTTCACCAACCACAAGGGTTAGTAAATACCATAATTAAAATTCAGAAGTTTTAAGTTCAAATAGTAGTTTAAGTAAATAGCGGAAGCATAGGCAAAATAGTTCCAACAAAATTCATAGTTTAAGTTTATTATAGAACCCAACACACGGGTTAAGACGACCACTACACTCCCCCAAGCTGCAAGCTCCTGAGTCATTGGGTACCTGTAAAGCATGCAGTAGGGTATCAACATAATGTTGGTGAGTTCACGAGTTTGTCCAGTTTTTAATTCCAAAAAAAACTTGTTTCAACAGTTAATTTACTAATTTATACCTTGCCAAGGGGAGCTACCCCTTAAGTAAGCTACTAAACTGGTTTTACAATACCGAATACTATGCGACCGTACGTTTCCGTAGAGTGCCCCGTTTGCCAATGTTCTATCATCATTGACGGTTTGCCAGAGTCTATTAGTTCACTCCCGATCCCATACACGGGAACGGTGTGAGGCTGGTGAAACCTAAATAGCGCTATCAACTAATAACCCGTTCGCCAGGCCCCGGCGACTAATCGGTATTAAGTAGTAGGGACTTGGGTGATAGAGTTTCGTTTAGTATTGCTTGTTGCATCCAATATAAATAGTAATCAACTAAGGGTCCCGCATAAGGGGAGAAAAGTAGGTTTGTATCCCTCACAAGGGGATAGCGTTGTTTTAAGTCACGTTTCCCAAACCACCGGGAACGCATGCTTTAATAGTTGTGAACTCACCTTGGGTTGCTCGGCAGCTTAGTTTACTTGGTCAAACACGCTGGTTACCACGTCCTACCATGGTTACCAGTATGGGTCAGGTTTAGGTACAAATAAGTCACGTATATCCTACACGTATCTAACACGTAGCATACATATCGCATAGTTATCCATTACGTTATTAGGCCAGTCCTAATTCTTAAATAGTCAAACGGTAACAGTTTACACAAAGCCCACATACGGTCTTGCAGCCCAAAACATATAGTCATACACGATGTGGCCCAATAACGGAGACAAGCAGCCCAGTCGAGACCACGCGGTCTCGAGTCGCAACCAAGATGTCTCGAGTTGTGGATGGGTAGTCTTGAGTGGTGCATGCAGGAGTCGCAACCTCAGCGGTCTCGAGTTCAGTCTCGAGTCGAGATCATGAGACCTCGAGTCGAGATCTTGCTGGTCTCGAGTCCTAGATGTCTGCTGCTTGATCTCGAGTCGCAACCGAGGGTCTCGACTCGTTTGTTTGATGTGGAGATCCTTCTAGAACCTCTGATGTACTATCCAATGGAATTGCATGTTCATGAAATTGTGTACTAACCAACCAGAATGCACAAACATGTTTTCTTGTCTAAATTCTAATCAAAACATATCAAACATCACATATTCAAATATTTAAAACACATTCAACACATATTCATCACATGTTCATACGGTTCATCATTAGGATTTTCTAGATTCTTACACCAATGAACTCCACCCATCCCATCTTTCATCCATTTAGGTGAACAACTAGGAATCATAACTGGCCTTCTATCACCTAAACATATGATATCACAACATTTTCTATCATGAATCAACTAGTTATGAACCTATTAAGCTACTATTATCCAAAACATCAATCATTTTGCATCTCCCAATAATGAAGAACATGAGTGAACATATAAGCAATTTGCACATCATCAACCATTCAAGATGAACACTTTCACATGCATGTAGTCACCAAGCAACACATGTAATATTTTCATCTACAAGCAAAAGACACTAACCGATAAAGAACCGAGAGTATGAAGGTGAGTAAGAATGTTGAAAGGAAGTTCTTGAGTGAATGACATGAGCCGATCCAAGGACCTTCAATGCTACCGGTTGGATCCGAGAGAGAGAAGAATGGTGTGGCTAGGGTTTTAGTGAGAGAGAGTGTGGGAGTGAGTGTGAGGGAATGTTTGGGGATTTGGGATGATGATTGAGTGTCCAAAAATGGGGAAATGTTGGCTTGGGTAAGGGTTTTATACCCGCTCTAAGTCGGTGCACCCTAACGGGTTCCGAGTGGGCTCAAGTGTGTGTGTTTGTGGCCCAATGGTTTCGGTTTACTCGAGACCAAGTGGTCTCGAGTCGGGTCCTTGTGGTCTCGGCTCACATATATATACTTATACACATATACCTATATTTCATACACATGACTTAATACAAGGATCACATAGCACACCAAGATAATTCATAAACTTTCATTTAATAATGTATGTACACATAACGTTAATATATGAAGGTTGCTCGGGAAAACCTAGAGTGTCACAAATACCCACCACCTCCTCAACCGCCGCAGCAGGAAATCCTTCAACGGTTGCACGAGGTGGAGCAATAGGTTCAGGAGGAGCGTAGGAGCCACCGGGGTCTGCTTAAGGGTTTGGCAAACCTGATAAATGGGAAGAAGAAGAGGGATTATTGGAATTCCTTATTTATTTTGTTTTGTAATTTTTATTTCAATCAAGTCCCTATGTGGACATTTTATTTATGTACTTGGTCCCTGCGTGGACTTGTCTTTTTATTTCTGTCACTACGAGGACAATGTTATTTGTTTAAAAGTCCCGTTTAGGGCAAATATGTACTTCTCTTTATTTATGGAATGTTTTAATTTAAATTTCATTTGTCATTATACGTATGAATGTATTATAAATCAAAAATATCATTCCATTTTAAAATTTGATATGCCAATAAAATATTAAAAGAATTCTTGAAGGTATAACCTAGCCCATATGTTATTTTAGACATGGCCCTAATGGTAAAACCTTTTTAAGATTCAAATCCTTGCTAACATCTGAAAACATGTTAACACTCCTGGAAAATGTGATTCGATAAAATCACACTAGTCATCCTTGTATTGGACTTTTCCAATTCCTTATCCTCACCAAATTTAAAATATCCATTAGTGATGAAATGCCTACGGGCCATATTCATTGTCAAATGAGACAAAAGACAGTTGTAGTCTACGAATCCCTGTCAAGAAAAAGGTAATGAACTATGTTCAAACCTTAATGTCTCGATCTTATAAGATCATGGCTATTAAATTTTTAAAACTGTCCTTGTGACTAGGCCTTTTGTGCCACTCTAATATCTTTAATGATTTATAACTAGGGTTAACTTAAAAAGAAAATCCTAAACAAATTAGCCAATATGGTTTATAGCTACCATGGTTAATGAACCATCAAAAATGATGATTCCATAGTAACCTCTGAATAAAATATTGTCAATTGTTTTATGTAGCAATCAATCTACATGGCTGAATCAGATGAGGTTAACAGTCACCCTAGGGAAAGGAATGATACCACCAAAGTTAATATAGCCGGTGCAGATTTACAGGCAATGATAGATAATGCTGTCACTCGAGCCATGGACAGACAGTTCAAAGAATCGAGTGGTACTCATAGCAGGACCCTATCTGCACCTCATACAAAACCACCATCCAAGTCGCACGCATCACACAAAGACGATTCTCATCACTCATCAAACCAAAGGAGTGTCCCGTCTAAGAAGATTGTGCTCAATCAAGAGCCACGTGTTAAGACCTGTTCTTATAAATATTTCGCCTCCTGCAAGCCCAAGGACTTCACAGGGGAGAAAGGAGCCATTGATTGTATGACTTGGCTCGATGAGATGGATACAGTGGTTGATATTAGTGGTTGTGCCGAACAGGACATTGTGAAGTTTGTTTCACAATCTTTTAAAGGTGAAGCTTTAGCTTGGTGGAGGTCCCTAATCCAAGCTACAGGAAAGATCCCATTGTATAATCTGACTTGGGACCAGTTTGTTGCATTGATCAGGGAAAATTTCTGTCCTCAGCATGAGGTGGAAAGGATTGAAACTGACTTCTTGACCTTGGTCATGAAGAACTTGGACTGTCAGGCATACCTTACAAGTTTCAACACCATGTCCCGATTCGTTCCTTATTTGGTCACGCCGGAACCGAAGCGCATAGCTCGTTTTATTGGAGGCCTAGCTCCAGAAATCAAGGCAAACGTGAAAGCATCTAGACCTACCACCTTCAGGTCGGTGGTTGATCTGTCTTTATCTCTTACTCTCGATGCAGTTAGGCAGAGATCGCTTAAAAATTCCGATGAAGGAAAGAGGAAACGTGAGGATGAGAGCTCACGTCGTTCTGATAAGAAACGAAAGGGGAACTCTGAGCATAAGAAGAGTTCCGGGTTTAAAAAGGACAACCAGCAGTCGGGTGAGAAACCCAAATGTAAGACCTGCCAGAAACATCATTTTGGGAAATGCAGGTTTGAATCGAAATCTCAGTCACAGTTGCAGTCGTAGCCTAGAGTTTGTGGAATTTGCAAGTCTAAGGAGCATAAGACCCTAGATTGCAAGAAAATGAAGGACGCAACTTGTTACAACTGTAACGAGAATGGGCATATCAAGACCAATTGCCCCAAATATGCAAAGAAACCTGAAGAGGTTAAGAAGACCAATGCTCGGGTCTTTCAGATGAATGCTCAGGAGGCCATTCAAAATGACAATGTGATAACAGGTACCTTTCTTATCAATGGTGTTTATGCTAGAGTGTTGTTTGATTCAGGTGCAGACAAGTCTTTTGTAGACAATAAATTTTGTAAGTTGGTAAATCTGCCTGTTAAGACTCTAAGCATAAAGTATGAAGTAGAATTGGCCGATGGTACTAAAGAGACTACTTCAACCATTCTAGATGGATGTTTTATATCCATTAGGAATCACTCTTTTCCGTTGTCCTTGCTTCCGTTGAAATTAGCAGGATTTGACATAGTGATATGCATGGATTGGTTATCTCATAACCAAGCCCAAATCGTATGTGATAAGTAGTAAGTGGTTATCAAGACTCCTTATGGTGAGCCATTAACAATACAAGGAGATACGTAGTACGGACTACCCAAGCAAGTGTCTATGCTTAAGGCATCGCGGTGTATGAAGAAAGTGTTGTGTGACCCTAAATGTCAGTAAAGCAGTTCATCTTCGAATACAAAGGCGGAATCGATGTATACAAAGTCATAACAACTTGTTTCCTCTTAATCTTTCTTTCTATTACTGATTTCAATCCTTTACACGTGTTTCTGATACAATTTTGACAGAGTTTCGTTACCAAGCTAATGACCTGATTCCGCTCCAACTGTTACAAATGACAACAGCCGGACCTCTATATATAGTAAGTCTGATTCCACTCCAAATGACACGTTGATTAGGAGCGGAATCACAGGAGCGGAATCAACAAGTTAACATCTAGGAGCGGAATCAACAACTAGACCATCTGGAGCGGAATTAACATCTAGACCTCTAGGAGCGGAATCACTAAATTACCTAAGAACCTGATTCCACTCCAAATGACACAAGTGTCATTTGGGGCGGAATTACAATCTAAAAACACTATTTCATTTCCGAGCTCCAAACTAAACTATCTAGACCTAAGACTCAATTCAGACGTAGTCATCAGACATTCAGTGTACCAACAGAAAGGTTGTGTCATTTATATGGCACAGGTAACCATTGATGAACCAAAGCCCAAGATTGAAGACATCCCGGTTATTTCTGAATATACAGAGGTATTCCTTGAAGAACTACCTGGTTTACCTCCAGATAGGCAAGTGGAGTTCAGAATCGATATCATTCTTGGAGCAGCACCAATTGCAAGAGCACCTTATCGGTTGGCACCAACTGAGATGAAAGAGTTAAGGACTCGGTTGAATGAATTGTTAGCAAAGGGTTTTATTCGACCTAGCTCGTCCCCTTGGGGAGCACCGATTTTGTTTGTGAAGAAGAAGGATGGCTCCATGCGCCTATGTATCGATTATCACGAGCTGAATAAAGTAACAATCAAGAACAGATATCCGTTACCCAGGATCGATGATCTATTCGATCAACTTCAAGGAGCAAGTTACTTTTCAAAGATCGATCTAAGGTCAGGTTATCACCAGTTGAAGGTCAGGGACGAAGACGTGCACAAGACCGCATTCAGAACTCGCTATGGTCATTATGAGTTCTTAGTGATGCCTTTCGGGCTCAATAATGCACCTGCAGCGTTCATGGATCTCATGAATCGCCTTTGCAAGCCATATTTAGACAAGTTTGTCATTGTCTTCATTGATGACATTCTTATTTACTCGAAGAGTCAAACCGATCATGAAAGACATCTTCGATGTATCCTCAAACTACTACAGCAAGAAAAGCTATACGCCAAGTTTTCAAAATGCGAGTTTTGGCTTCGTGAAGTCCAATTTCTTGGACATGTGGTGAGCGAGCGTGGAATCCAGGTGGATCCTGTAACATCCCGAAAATACAAGACTTTATAATAAAATTTAAAACGTGAAATAAACAAGAACAAACTATCTAGGAATAGATAACCCAGTTAAATATGAGTCTTGTGATATCAAATAAATGGATGGAAAACACTTAAATCATAAAGAAAGCAATAATTGAGGGACTAGAATGGTTAAAATTGAAACTTGAATTATTAGTAAATAAAATAAACTCCAAACACCCACCTAAGTGTGTGCCTGGATCGATCAGAACACAGGAGCGACCAGGAGCTCCTCTCCAAACCCTAGCTCACTAAAAATTGATCAATTGGAGGTTCAATTCAGTCCCAAATCAAATTCTAACCACGAATTAGTGATCACCTCGTTGAAAAGATCATAAGGTATGCAAAATTTTGATGTTTTGATTCATCTTAAGTTCTAGGTTAATTATGAAAAATCAAAATTGAGCTTGATTGTGTCTTGCATGAATGAAATAAGAAGGGATATGGTGTCTAGGGATGAACCCTAGGTGAAATATTGTTAAAAGATTTCATGATAATTATAGAGTTCATAACCACCATTGTAGGTGACTAAGGAACTTGAAGAAAACTTGATAAACACTAGAATTATGATCTTGTTCTAGCATAATCTGAATTTAAGAGTAAATTTCAGAAATATTGATGTTAAGACATGTGTAGAATTGTCTAATCGAAGTTAATTTAGATGATAATTACAAGTCAAGAACTTGGTTTGATGATATAAAAATCTGACCCGCTAGCTGTTTGATGAAACGCCTAAGTGAGGACTAAAATGTTAAAAATCGGGTAAAAACACAGATTTGATTATTATAAAGAATTATGCGTTAAAGCTTATGAAAGGGTTCTAAACTTATTGTGAATTGAACTCTTTAGGCCAAGAATCCGGACCGTCAAGCGGACAAGCCGGAGGAGGAGATACGCGTTTGAAGGGTGTGCTCTAAAGGTACGCGACTTGAGTCCCGTTACATTACGCATAAATGTTTGGTATTAGTATACAAATGGTGTCGTAGTATAATTTACGCGTTTGATGTGTTATTGAAGTGACGAAGTTCACTCGACCATCAAACGGGTCAATATAAAGGTTAGAAGTAGTTTGGCTTGTCATTGAAGTGATGGCTTTCACTCGACAACCAAACGGGTTAAGATTATGCATTGAAATAATCATGAATGAAGGGACTTAAGAGTCTCATAAATCGTTAGTATTGGAATAGTGTAACATACACGTTTGATGCATCATTGAAGTGACGAAGTTCACTCGGCAGTCAAACGGGTCAATATAAAGGTTAGAAGTAGTTTGGTTTGTCATTGAAGTGATGGTTTCCACTCGAAAACCAAACGGGTCAAGTTATGCTTTTGAATTAATCATGTGTTTAGAGACTTGAGAGTCTCATATCTCGTTAGTGTTGGGTATAAATACGCCAAGATTTATAAGCCAGGGGACTTGGGTAATTACATCTAAAAGGATTTAGAATGAGAAATTGGTATTAGGCACATACATGGTTGTAAAAGTCCCGCCTAGGCTCCGAGTACTCCCCGAGTACTCGCTACAAGGTAGGCTGCTGAGGCACGAGTACTGGTCTCCCAGGCCAATTACTCCCCGAGTAATCTCCGCCTAAGCCAAGTACTTCCCGAGTACTCCCGAATCCGACTAAGGAGCGCCTAGCGACTTTTGCAACCATGGGCACATATAGCTAATGGGTCGAATAATTGAAACAAGGATTTGTAAACCATGTGCTCGTAATTCGGTTTTTATAATATGAAATTTGCACGGCTAGCTCCGTAATTTTATTACGGACTCATAGGAAAAAGAATCACCTAAAACGGATAACCGAGTAAAAAGTTATATGGATTTAAAGTTGGATTTTTGTGAATTTCCGGAGCTGAGTAAAAATGCAGGTCCAGTAACTGGACCTTCTGGAAAACGCACTCCCCTGCACCACGCGAGGGAGCCTAAGACTCTGGCGCGACACGCGTGGCCTCCTGCGCCACGCGACGATCTTTCGCGGCACGCAACAGGATCAAAATTGAAATTTTATTTTTATTTTGACAATTTGATACTAGAACTAGTTTATATGCATTATATATATGTCAAGACTAACTTTTAAAGTGGTTTTGACTCTAGGTAAAGATGGGGTCTTTTCGGATGGTGATCAAGCATGTTATCAAGAACCGAACAAGCATTTTGAAAGCTTCCGCGTCAACTTAACTTTGTCTAGACAATGTTTTTGATGTAAATGATTTGTTAAACATGTTATGAATGTTTAAACTAGTCGGTAGTTGACTAGAAGGTGTTACTTTGAAACTTTTATGTTGTACTTATGTTAAACCTAGGTACTTTATATCTAAAATTAAGTATCTTTTATTATATAAAATTAGAAGATTAAACGGTCGTTTCAAGTTGGTAATCAGAGCTCAGGGTTGTTAACAAAGTGTGTTCGGTTCAAGCTTGATAAAGCATCCGGTAAGAGTTAATTGTTCTAAGTAGAGTTATTAAGTATAAAAAGAGAATGATGAATAGACATGCATGGGAGGAGCGTGTTAACACACTCAAACCCGGAAAGTGCATTAAATAAGAGCGGTGAAAACAAGTTATGAACGCTCGATGTAAACATTTCAGTTTAAAGATGACGGATAAAGGTAGCGATGATGCAGTGCCGAGAGTCACCGAGAAAATGAGAGAAGTGATTGCTGAGGAGGTAGGAAAGGCAATCGAAAACAGTTTGTCGGGTTTCATCGATAAAATCCAAAACACGGTATTATCAGTGGTGGATGAAAGAATCAAGAAATTGGAGGATAATACCAATTTAGCAAAGGAAAAGTCGGGAGGATGAAAGCCTTGTTCATAAAAAGAGTTCATGGCGTGCAAACCGCCAATTTACAATGGGGAGGTTGACCCGATAATATGCCAATGGTGGCTAAGCGATATGGAGGGAGTATTCGAAAGGACCCATTGTGACACAGATGACTACGTAGCCTATGGCACGGGTCAGTTAAGGGGTCAGTTAAGGGGTCAGGCGAAGGACTGGTGGGATAACAAGAAGAAAGAGATTGGAAGTGAAGCGGCTAAGGCTATGACATGGGATGAGTTTAAGACGCCGTTTCTTAAACATCATAGTCCCAAGGCAGTCATTAACAAGATCAAAGAAGAATTCATGCAGCTTCGACACAAGGGTGAATCTATCGATAAAATCACGGGAACATTCATGGATAAAATGAAGTTTTGTGATGAACTGATAACAAACGAAGAGCAGAAAATATATTATTACTATAATATGTTGAGCGCCGAGTATAGGGAGTTTATGACTCCTTCAAAGTATGAGACCCTCACCGAGATTATAAACGTTGCTCGGGAACGGGAGATAGAGTTGAAGAAACAAATTGAAAGAGGCGAAAGAAGGGCGCAGGTAGTTAATCCAAGCCCGACGAAAAAGGCGCGCATGACCGAATCATCGAAGAAACAAGAAGGAAAAAGCGGGTCACCAAACTGCAAGGTATGCGGGAAAGGGCACAAGGGTGAGTGCCGGTTTAAGGACAAACCATGTCCTATCTGTGGGAAAACAGGGCACACGGCTGCCTTGTGCCCGGGGAAAGTGTCGGTATGCTATAAATGCTATCAGCCAGGTCACAAGAAGTCTGAGTGCCCGGAGTTGACTGGAAAGAAAGAAGGCAATAATACACCTACTGAGACACCAAGAGCAAAAGCTAGATCTTTCCAATTAACAGCAGCAGAGGCAAAAAGGGAACCCGATGTGGTTTCAGGTATATTTGCTATAAACTCAATTCCCGCACATGTGTTATTTGATACGGGTGCGAATAAATCCTTTATTTCGCATGGATTTATTCGACATCCTTCTTTTATACTAACAAAATTACCTATGCCATTAGAGGTAGAAATAGGTGACAACAAAAGTTTCTTTGTGTGTGATGTATGCCAAGATTGTAAAATAGATATTGACGGCGAAGAATATTCAATAGATTTGATCCCGATGTCGATGGGAGAATTTCAAGTGGTTGTCGGGATGGATTGGTTATCCCGACATCACGCGAAAGTGATGTGTTTCCGGAAGGAGATAAAATTGACATCTCCAAGTGGAAAACATGTTACCATTTATGGTGAAAAAGGGGGTAATCCCGTTATGTGCACAATGCTAAAGGCTCACAAACTCATGAGGCGAGGGTGCAGAGCATTCATGATATATGCTAACGAGCCGGATAAAGAAATGCCAAAGATTGAAGATGTACCGGTGATACGTGATTACGTCGATGTATTTCCGGAAGATTTACCGGGACTACCGCCAGAACGGGAGGTAGAGTTCGGAATTGAATTGATTCCGAGCGTGAAACCTGTGGCCAAGGCGCCGTATCGGCTCGCGCCATCAGAATTGCAAGAGTTGATGTTCCAAATTCAATACCTGCTTGACAAGGGGTTTATTCGGCCAAGTGTGTCTCCATGGGGCGCACCGGTGCTGTTTTTGAAAAAGAAGGATGGGAGCTTGCGCATGTGCATCGACTACCGGGAGTTGAACAAACTCACGGTGAAAAATCGGTATCCGCTTCCAAGAATTGATGACCTATTTGACCAATTGCAGGGCTCAAGTTGGTTCTCCAAGATTGACCTTAGATCGGGGTATCATCAACTAAAAGTCAAATAGGAGGATATACCGAAAACGGCATTCCGCACACGGTACGGGCATTACGAGTTTCTCGTAATGTCCTTCGGATTGATAAATGCGCCCGCGGCTTTCATGGATCTCATGAACCGGGTTTGCAAGCCGATGCTGGATAAGTCGGTAATAGTATTCATTGATGACATTTTGGTATATTCAAAGGATGAGGCAGAACACGCCGGTCACCTAAGTGAAGTATTGGAGACGCTCAGAAAAGAGAAATTGTATGCAAATTTTTCAAAATGTGCCTTCTGGTTACGAGAGGTGCAATTCCTGGGGCACGTCATTAGTGCAAATGGGGTGTTAGTAGATTCGTCGAAAATAGAAGCAGTGATGAGATGGAGTCCCCCAAAGAACCCTTCGGAGATCAGAAGCTTCTTGGGGCTTGCGGGTTATTATCGGAGATTCATACAGGATTTCTCCAAAATTGCTATGCCGTTAACCAAACTAACCCGTAAAGATGAAAAGTTTATTTGGGGCGAGGATCAAGAAAGGGCGTTCCAAACGCTTAAGGAAAAACTGACTCATGCACCGGTATTGTCATTACCGGATGGAACTGATGACATGGTAGTTTACTCGGATGCCTCGCATTCGGGGCTTGGCTGCGTTTTGATGCAACGAGGCAAGGTTATAGCCTATGCCTTGAGGCAGCTAAATACTCATGAAAAGAAATATCCCACACACGACCTCGAGTTGGCAGCAGTGGTGTTCGCCTTAAAGATATGGAGGCATTATTTGTATGGGGTAAAATGCACTATCTTTACCGACCATAAAAGCTTGAAATATTTCTTCGATTAGAAGGAATTAAATATGAGGCAGAGGCAGTGGTTAGAAACTGTCAAAGACTTTGATTGTGATATACATTACCACCCCGGGAAGGCTAATGTAGTGGCGGACGCGTTGAGCCAAAAGACAGATTATACGCCTATTCGAGTGCGATCGATGCAACTAATTATGACATCAGGTTTGCTTGAACAAATCCGGAAATCTCAAACTGAAGCAATGAAGGAAGAAAATGTGAAAAAGGAAAGAATAGTTGGCCAGTTAAAAGACTTGGCGGATGGTAACCAAGGATTGAAAACTCGATTTGGGAGGATTTGGGTTCCAAATTCATGTGGAGCCAAGGCGCTCCTACTTGACGAGGCCCATAAATCTCGTTATTCGATCCATCCGGGGGCAACCAAGATGTATAATAATTTAAAACAAAACTATTGGTGGCCCGGAATGAAAAGAGATGTTGTGAAATATGTGGAGAAGTGTTTGACCTGTTTGCAAGTCAAAGCAGAGCACCAGAAGCCATATGGTAAGTTGCAACCATTGGACATCCCAGTTTGGAAATGGGAACAAATCACAATGGATTTGCTGACCAAACTGCCCAAAACCAACCGCGGGTTTAATGCAATATGGGTAGTCGTGGATAGATTGACGAAAAGTGCTCACTTCATTCTGATTCGTGAGACTTATACATCCGAGAAGATGTCAGAGGTATACACCAATGAAATCGTGGCACGTCATGGAGTACCGATATCCATTGTGTCTAACAGAGATACCCGGTTTACTTCAAAATTTTGGCATGAATTCCAAAAACAAATGGGAACTAAACTTTTCATTAGCACTGCTTACCATCCACACACAGATGGGCAAAGTGAAAGAACAATACAAACGTTGGAGGATATGTTACGGGCTTGCATTATTGACTTCGGAGGTAGCTGGGATGTCTATCTACCCTTGGTCGAATTTTCATATAACAATAGTTATCACGCGAGCATAGGAATGGCCTCGTATGAGATGCTATATGGTAGACAGTGCCGAACCCCGGTGTGTTGGGGAGAAGTGGGTCCACGTCAACTAGCACATACTGATATAATCCGAATTACGAATGAGAAAATTGACTTGGTCCGAACTCACTTAAAAGCAGCTCAGGATCGGCAAAAGTCGTATGCGGATAAATGAAGGAGGCCGATTGAATTTCAAGTGGGCGATAAGGTGATGTTGAAAGTATCGCCATGGAAAGGAATAATTCGGTTTAGAAAAAGAGGAAAGTTGTTAGGATCTGAGGCTCTCATTATTGTGTTTGTTTGTGTAAATTGTATAATCAATAGAGATGAACAGAGTTTAAGTGCAGCGGAAATGAACAACAAACTTTGTAAACACAATCAAAGAAGAAAATAGTTTGATAAACAATTGCTTTTCATAGAATCAAAAGGTTACAAGTCAAAGCAAAAGATTACAATGCAAGCTTACAAACTAAGCTCCCCCTCAGCCTGATACCCCAAGGTTGGATTGCACAAGATGAAAGGATTGAATTGAGGAGAAGAACTCACTCAAGACGAATCCAATGTAACAGTACAGAGTACTGTTCCATTTATAGACAATCCAAACCACTGAGGCATCTCAGCTGACGTCACCATGAAAGCGACGTCTAACAGCCTAACAACCTGTATCTACTGTCTTATACAAACACTGCTATTCTAAACAACTGACTATACACGAAACAGATGATATACTAAACTACTGCTCTTTCTAATCATCAGTGCTTTCTTCAAGGTTGATCAGTCCTTGATTGGGCAGTGCTTTGTCATCAGCAGTTTTTACCAGCAGTGCTTAGTTTCCAACAGTCTTCTAGGCATCATCAGTAGTTACGCAGAACAGCAGCAGTTGTATGCGGGCAGAGGATATAAGGCCTTCAGCAGTTGTAATCACTTTTAAGGGAGAAGACTTAGTGTAAACCAATGCTTATTTTGAATCCACTGTTGTGACCTGGTTTTGGCTTTCATTATCTGTTCCTCTGGTAGGGTTCAATCCCAACAATCTCCCCCTGGAACAGATAATGCCAAAACCTTTCATTATTCTGGATCTTTATTCCTCATCAGAAGTTCCCTTGCTTTTCTTTTAAGTTCTTCTTCAAATTCTTTGGAACTTGTATCATCCTCATCCCTGCACAGTGAAAGTTCAAGGAGATCCTGCAAATCTTCAACACTAAGGCCTAGTGCTTCTTTCCTTGATGTGTACTTCACTTCGCCATTGGATCTGACCAGGGTCAATACGTGGGTCTTTTGATCAGACATCCACTTTAGTACTTTCGAACCCAATGGGTTTCTTGGGAGAGATTTATTTGCAGATGAGTTGGGAGATGTTGGCCTTGTGAAAATTTGCAGACTTTCAGACATTCTTTTGAAGGCCATTTCAATAACATTGTTTGCTGCAGCTATGTCTTCTGCAGTTTCCTTTTCTATCTGCTCCTGTATCTTTTGTTGACCTGGCTCAATGTCTGAAACTTCTGAAATAGATGATGATGCAGGTTTAGTTAACACCTTCTTAAAAAGGTTTTGAAGTTTTTCCGAGTTTTCTTCTTTTAGACCCATTTTCATGATGGTTTCTTTGAAGTACTCAACTTCCTTTTCCTTTACCTCTTCACTGGTCAGCTGTTCTCCTTCTTCTTGGTTTGTCACAAGAGTAGACCGAAACAGTGTTTTGAGGTTTTCTATCTGCTGTTCAAGCTTCATCATTTGTTCATGCTTCTTTGAAGTACCTGAAACAGTTATCTTCCTTTTCTTCAGCCTTTCATAGGCTTCATCAGTTTGCTGCTTTGACCATTTTGATATGGCATTTGCAGTGTCCACTTTTGCATCCACCAACTCCTGTTTCTTTCTTTTATACTCAGTTGTTAGGTCAGAGATGAGCTTTTTGTATTTACTCCAATTTGGAGCATTTTTCTTCTTTCTAGGATCATTCTTGATTCTATCAATCCTATCAGCTTCATGCCTTAAAGCCACTATTGGCCATTCTTCAAATTGGTTTTCTTCAGCAGGATAAAAATTTTCTTGCATTATGTATGCAAGAAGTTTTCCTCTCATCTCTTTTCGTTGTTCTGCCTTTTCTTTGCTCAGCTCTTGTGCAAAATCTTTTATTTGTTTGACTTTTGTGAGCAGAAAATCCAATCTTTCAGCAATGGCTTCATCACCTTGACCTTTACATTCAACCTTGGCTCTTATCGTAGCCTGTCTTACTTTGAGCTCAAGATATTCATCCATGTCTTCTGGAACCATGAAGCCAACGAGTGAAGAAAATCTTCTGTTTGAAGGATCATCATCAGTGTAGAATTGCCTCATCTCATTTTTTATAGCATCCAGTTCTAACGGATATCTTGCAGCAGTGGGATCATATTTGTCCTCATCTGGCTGAGTAAGTTTTCTTTTTCTGGTGTAAAGCTTTGCTGGTTGAGATGTGAGACTGGTGGAAACAGTGGTAGATGACTGACTAACAGCTGTTGAAACAACTAGTGTTTCAACTGCTGTTGTCATTACAACTGCTGATATGTCAGCAGATGTCTTCTGCTTTTGAGCAGGGGATGGAGGTGGTGAGATAGTTTTTGATGGTGGTGATGATGGTGGTGAATCATCAGATATGACAATCCTTCTCCTTTTTATTGTAGGAGAGGCTGATGATGTCTTGGGTGGATCAGTGGTTTGAATATGAGTGGCAGTGGTTTGTGATTGTGATTGACTGACAGTGGTTGAAACAACTGGTGTCTCAATCACTGTTGTCATTACAGCAGATGTTGTAACATTTGCTGTCTTCTGCTTTATGGCAGGAGGCAATGGTGGTGATATGATTGTAGATGATGATGGTGGAGCAGTGGTTGTGGTGATGGTGTGTGTTGAAGTTGTGTGTGTTGATGAAATGGCAGTTGTTTGGCTACTGACAGCAGTTTTTGTAACCACTGCTGTATCAGTTGTTTGGATGGAAGTTTTAGATGGCTGCTTTCCTTGTTCTGGTTCAACATACAGACCATCTTCAATTCCCTTTTTCTTCATCTTCTTGACATTCTCCCCCTTTTTGGCATTATCTGCAGGGGGTTATCCATAAAAAGGATAGTGGAGGGAACTTTTTTCACCATGGGCAGTCTTTTGTATGCTGGCCTTTATAGCCTTGATGTCTGCTTGAGTATCTTTGAATCTTGACTCCACCATGTTTGTCAGCATTTTTACATGCATTTCATGCTGATGATCAGCCATTTGTTTCTGTTTTTCCAGCATGGGTTGAAAGATATTCCAGAGCTCATTTGCAGCAATTGCTTGTGGTGGAGCAGATGCTTGAGTTGGAACAGGTGCTTGTGGTGGGGCAGCGGTAGATTGTGCTTTTTGAGCTTTTAAAATCTCTTGCACCATCTCCTTTATTTCAGCAACTGAGGTTTCCAGTTTTTCAACTCTTCCCGTCAATTCCTGGTATTTTGAATCATCACCCACTTTAATGGGATCATCTGAATCCCCACCTGTAGTGGTTATATCAATGTTTGACTTAGGAACTGAGTCCCAAAAATCACCCATTGATGCCCCTTGTTCTTGGTACTGGGGACTTCTTTCTTCAGCACTTGATAAACCTTTGATGGTACCAGTGGTTAGAACCAACTCACTGGTGGTTACCGATGGTGCTATGGAAGAAATTGCCTTCAAGGGAGTCTTACTTATGAAACAACTGTCCAACTGAAGATCTGTTGATCCATCAGTTGTAGTTGCTGCTCCACTTGAACTACCACCGAGAGCTACTTGTAGCTCAGGGGGTGTAACCTCCTCAGTTGTTGCTGGGATAGCAGAGGTATAAGCATCAGACCCAGTCACTTGTGGGAGTATACTCTCAGTGACAGGTGATAGAGAGGAACTGGTTTGTGTCTGAGCTATAACAACTGCATGCAACAAAGGTAGCATGGATTGTGGTAATATCATTGGTGAGGGTGTGGGAGTTGAAAGAGACATGTCCTTGGGATCAGGACTGAGGAAGATGGATCCGATTGAATCCAGAGCTTCATATTGTGGAGTCCCTGTGCTTACAACCTGATCCTTTTGTGAGGATGCAGGAGGAGTTTTAGGCAATGGTGGAGATCTTTCTACCAACTGCTGTGAGGAAGTAGCAGCAGTGGTTTGTGGTGATATTTGTGTTGTCACAGGCAGTTGCTCTGGGATCTCATCTTCCAGAGTTGCCTTTTTCTTGGGTTTGGTGGGTTTTTTGTAAGATTTTCTTTTGGTCTTTTTGGTGATATCAGGTGTGGGTTTCAAAGCAGTGGTTGTGCTGCCTTGATCACCTGGAGCAGTGGGCTCAGCAGCAGATGTCTGAGGAGCAGGGGTAACTGTTGAAATCTGCTCAGACACCTCTGCTTTTGTTTTTATTGGTGCCATCATTCTGGAAAATGTTTCTTTTGTTAATCCTTTTATTTGAAAATAAGTACCTTGTTCAAGCAAATTTTCATTTTCTTTTTCAAATTTTTGTTTGAAATAATAGCTCAGAAATCTTGGAAAAAGTAAAAATGATTTGCTATCAACGTTCTTTACCAAGTCATTGAAGATCTCCTGGGAGTAGTTGTAATCTTTATTGTTTAAAATAGCATAGCCCAGGCATTGAATCTTCAATGGTATTTCATTAAACGATGTTGTTTTATTTGAAACACAACTTAAAAGTGTGTGAAATAAAAATCTGGGTGCAGATGGGAAATAACCTTTTTGTAAGGTATCTACCCTTGATTGTTCTGCATATCCCCTTTTCAGAAAATCAGCTTTTAACTCGTTTTTGTCAAAGGAAGTTTTACCATTCTGATCATCGAGTTTGAAGACTTCTGAGATTGTTTGCGGAGTGATTTGAATCACTTTACCCTGTATCGAGGAGTTAATGGCTATGACTTTATCGTCTTGTTTTTCAAGCGTCGCCTTTTTCCAGAACTCTCTCTGGGTTTGCAAATAAATGGGAGCATCTGCTGTCAACAAAGTTTTGTACTTTGATGCAGATAATGTATCAATGATGGAGTCGAAGGTGTGGTTATCGGTAGGTTTTGTGAGCAAACCCAGATAATTATGAGGGGATTTGTATGGTATCTCGATGGATTCTTCGGCCGTTTGAGCGACCTCTTTTGAAGATGATGGTGATTTTGGTTTAGATTTTGATTTTGATTTTGACTTCGTCATTTTGATGAAGAAGAATCGGAGAGTGATTTGGGAAGAAAAGTTGGAAACTGCTTTGAGAAGAGAACTTTGGAATTCAATTCGACAGTGTAAAACCCTGTTTGGGGTTTTAATCAGGGTTTTATTTAGGGAAAAAAGTGATCGCTGATGTGGCAGCGGTTATTATGATCTGAAGGCTAAAAACTGACCACGTGTCAAACCTCTGATGATATGGATGAAGAATGGAGCACAGTTGTTTTAAGAACCACTGATGTATCAAGTATCAGTAGTTACAACGGTAATAATGTGATGACAGTGGAAGATTTTTACTATCAGTGGATAGCATATCAGTGGATAAGACACTGATTTTGAGCATCAGTGCTTGCCAAGCAAAATGAGGATCAGTGGTTGACTTTCAGCAGTGGATAGTAATTAGGAGACAGACGTTTGAGCATAACAGTGGTTAGGGTTAAAATAAGGGCAATGGTTTGAAAGTTCATATTCAGCAACTTTTTGCAGAGATTTTCATTCAAGGTTTTGCCACATGTCAAATTTTCTGTTGAAATTCTTATGAATTACTGACAGTGGTTTTGTACCCCGGATGATGAGAACTTTTTACTAAGGCAACTCATTTTCGTTTAATATCCAAATCAAAACATGAGTGCCCCAGTAGTTTAGACATTGTTTAGCAATCAATCTTTGATTAGTGTTTAAAACAACCTTGAGTATGACATGACCTTGACATATGCACCATTTCCTTTTGACCCATATATGAGGACAATAATACCAATTAAAAATAAGGTACTATATCCTGACAGGAAATTGAAACTATTGCCAACAAAAACAAGCAAAAGTTCAAAATATATTATTCTTAAAAAAACGAATAATATATCCTGCTTATTAGAGAAAATCCTTTGTATAAAAATGGATAAAGGATTTTCTGAGAAAGGCATCAAAAAGGATTTGGTAAATTTACAATAAAATACGTAATCACATCATCTTCAAGTTTATGAAAATGGTCAGTGGTTTGACAACAGTCGTATGAAATTTTAAATACATTTTGACCACTGTTTAGTACCATTTTCGTGTTGATTGATTGACAACAGAATTGAGGATACATGTACACATGAGTTTTTGATAACCATGTGATGATTTTGAAGATTTGTCTATTCCTCTTTGAAGTTCATTCCCCGGATTTTCCATTTTCACCTAAACCTTTTCATGAACAGATGAATGCACACGGTTGCTTAATGACCATTATTACCCTAAATTCTGACTCTTCAGTGTTTTATGTTTATACTCTTTTCTTCTGACTTCAGAAGTTTTGAGATGAACACACTTCTGAGTTTTTGTGAATTTCTTCTTCCCTTTTTACCCTTCCCATTTATAAGTAATGAATTACTTACTAGGAGGTCTTTGAGGAAAGAACCTTAATCCAATATCATTTTGTCGTAATGTTTTGAGAGAATTTGTCATGTTTACACAAGTTTTTCAACTAATCTCACATTACATATGATACGGACTATGTTGACCCTTGATTTTCTTAATGTATTTTTAACAAAGTTGATTTGTTCCTCTTGAGGAACTCAACCTGTTTTTCAACACATAAGATCTGAATGGCTAAAGTTTTAATTTCCCTCTTTTTATGTTATCAAAAACACTAATGTTTTATGAACATAGGTTTTTGTTAATCTGAGGTTCATACTCTAGCATTTAATAAGGTGACATCACAGCCTTCATAAATAACAGTTGAAATCAATTTTGAAAATATGAAATAATCCCATAGTTTAACAGATATGTTTTCAGATCTAGAAACCATGAGTGTCTTGTGCATGAAATCACCTGTTGTGTGAGATTTGTGTGTCGTATGACATCTTGGTTGATTTACAGAGTTTTTTTTTTTTTTTGAATAACCACTTTGAACATGGTTTACTCGATACTCTGTTTTTCAACAAAATGCACCCAACCTTAGTATCAATGAATAATGAGCCGAACTGTTATGTCAAATTGATTGTTAGATCGAATTTGACTGTCCAGGATCTGATACCAATTGTTAGGATCTGAGGCTCTCATTATTGTGTTTGTTTGTGTAAATTGTATAATCAATAGAGATGAACAGAGTTTAAGTGCAGCGGAAATGAACAACAAACTTTGTAAACACAATCAAAGAAGAAAATAGTTTGATAAACAATTGCTTTTCATAGAATCAAAAGGTTACAAGTCAAAGCAAAAGATTACAATGCAAGCTTACAAACTAAGCTCCCCCTCAGCCTGATACCCCAAGGTTGGATTGCACAAGATGAAAGGATTGAATTGAGGAGAAGAACTCACTCAAGACGAATCCAATGTAACAGTACAGAGTACTGTTCCATTTATAGACAATCCAAACCACTGAGGCATCTCAGCTGACGTCACCATGAAAGCGACGTCTAACAGCCTAACAACATGTATCTACTGTCTTATACAAACACTGCTATTCTAAACAACTGACTATACACGAAACAGATGATATACTAAACTACTGCTCTTTCTAATCATCAGTGCTTTCTTCAAGGTTGATCAGTCCTTGATTGGGCAGTGCTTTGTCATCAGCAGTTTGTACCAGCAGTGCTTAGTTTCCAACAGTCTTCTAGGCATCATCAGTAGTTACGCAGAACAGCAGCAGTTGTATACGGGCAGAGGATATAAGGCCTTCAGCAGTTGTAATCACTTTCAAGGGAGAAGACTTAGTGTAAACCAATGCTTATTTCGAATCCACTGTTGTGACCTGGTTTTGGCTTTCATTATCTGTTCCTCTGGTAGGGTTCAATCCCAACAAAAGTTGAGCCCCAAGATTTATTGGGACATTTAGAATCATAGAACGGGTTGGTAAAGTAGCATACCGTCTCGAACTGGCTGAGGAGTTGAGTGGGATACATAGCACATTCCACGTGTCGCATCTTCGAAAATGTCTAGCCGACGAAACTGCTCATATCCACTACGATGACATCGAGGTGGATAACAGTCTCAACTACGCGATAAAGCCAATCGTGATACTAGATCGTAAGACAAAAAGCTTAAGGAACAAAGTGATTAAACAAGTAAAGGTCAAATGGGAACACAGGAAGGGTTCGGATACCACATGGGAGTCCGAAGAAGAGATGCAACGACTCTACCCTACATTATTTGGTATGTATTCTGGTTTCGGGGACGAAACCCTCTTTAAGGGGGGTGGACTTGTAACATCCCGAAAATACAAGACTTTATAATAAAATTTAAAACATGAAATAAACAAGAACAAACTATCTAGGAATAGATAACCCAGTTAGATATGAGTCTTGTGATATCAAATAAATGGATGGAAAACTCTTAAATCATAAAGAAAGCAATAATTGAGGGACTAGAATGGTTAAAATTGAAACTTGAATTATTAGTAAATAAAATAAACTCCAAACACCCACCTAAGTGTGTGCCTGGATCGATCAGAACACAGGAGCGACCAGGAGCTCCTCTCCAAACCCTAGCTCACTAAAAATTGATCAATTGGAGGTTCAATTTAGTCCCAAATCAAATTCTAACCACGAATTAGTGATCACCTCGTTGAAAAGATCATAAGGTATGCAAAATTTTGATGTTTTGATTCATCTTAAGTTCTAGGTTAATTATGAAAAATCGAAATTGAGCTTGATTGTGTCTTGCATGAATGAAATAAGAATGGATATGGTGTCTAGGGATGAACCCTAGGTGAAATCTTGTTAAAAGATTTCATGCTAATTATAGAGTTCATAACCACCATTGTAGGTGATTAAGGAACTTGAAGAAAACTTGATAAACAGTAGAATTATGATCTTGTTCTAGCATAATCTGAATTTAAGAGTAAATTTCAGAAATATTGATGTTAAGACATTTGTAGAATTGTCTAATCGGAGTTAATTTAGATGATAATTACAAGTCATGAACTTGGTTTTGATGATATAAAAAGCTGACCCGCTAGGTGTTTGATGAAACGCCTAAGTGAGGACTAAAATGTTAAAAATCGGGTAAAAACGCAGATTTGATTATTATAAAGAATTATGCGTTAAAGCTTATGAAAGGGTTCTACAATTATTGTGAATTGAACTCTTTAGGCAAAGAATCCGGATCGTCAAGCGGACAAGCCGGAGGAGGAGATACGCGTTTGAAGGGTGTGCTCTAAAGGTACGCGACTTGAGTCCCGTTACATTACGCATAAATGTTTGGTATTAGCGTACAAATGGTGTCGTAGTATAATTTACGCGTTTGATGTGTTATTGAAGTGACGAAGTTCACTCGACCATCAAACGGGTCAATATAAAGGTTAGAAGTAGTTTGGCTTGTCATTGAAGTGATGGCTTTCACTCGACAACCAAACGGGTTAAGATTATGCATTGAAATAATCATGAATGAAGGGACTTGAGAGTCTCATAAATCGTTAGTATTGGAATAGTGTAACATACACGTTTGATGCGTCATTGAAGTGACGAAGTTCACTCGGCAGTCAAATGGGTCAATATAAAGGTTAGAAGTAGTTTGGCTTGTCATTGAAGTGATGGTTTCCACTCGACAACCAAACGGGTCAAGTTATGCTTTTGAATTAATCATGTGTTAAGAGACTTGAGAGTCTCATATCTCGTTAGTGTTGGGTATAAATACGCCAAGATTTATAAGCCCGGGGACTTGGGTAATTACATCTAAAAGGATTTAGAATGAGAAATTGGTATTAGGCACATATAGCTAATGGGTCGAATAATTGAAACAAGGATTTTGTAAACCATGTGCTCGTAATTCGGTTTTTATAATATGAAATTTGCACGGCTGGCTCCGTAATTTTATTACGGACTCATAGGAAAAAGAATCACCTAAAACGGATAACCGAGTAAAAAGTTATAAGGATTTAAAGTTGGATTTTTGTGAATTTTCGGAGCTGGGTAAAAATGCAGGTCCAGTAACTGGACCTGCTAGAAAACGCACTCCCCCGCACCACGCGAGGGGAGCCTAAGACTCTGGCGTGACACGTGGGGCCTCCCGCGCCACGCGACGATCCTTCGCGACACGCGACAGGATCAAAATTGAAATTTTATTTTTATTTTGACGATTTGATACTAGAACTAGTTTATATGCATTATATATATGTCAAGACTAACTTTGAAGGTGGTTTTGACTCTAGGTAAAGATGGGGTCTTTCCGGATGGTGATCAAGCATGTTATCAAGAACCGAACAAGCATTTTGAAAGCTTTCGCGTCAACTTAACTTTGTCTAGACAATGTTTTTGATGCAAATGATTTGTTAAACATGTTATGAATGTTTAAACTAGTCGGTAGTTGACTAGAAGGTGTTACTTTGAAACTTTTATTTTGTACTTATGTTAAACCTAGGTACTTTATATCTAAAATTAAGTATCTTTTATTATATAAAATTAGAAGATTAAACGGTCGTTTCAGATCCCGCTAAGATTGAAGCGATTATGAATTTGCAAGAGCCTAAGACTCCTACAGAGATACGCAGCTTCTTGGGTCTAGCAGGTTACTATCGACGTTTCATTGAAAACTTTTCAAGGATTGCTGCACCTCTGACATCGCTAACTCGCAAGAATGTCAAATTTGACTGGGGTCCCAAGCAGCAAGAATCCTTTGATATTCTTAAGCAAAAATTAAGCAATGCACCTGTGTTGACATTGCCAGAAGGGATTGAAGAATTTGTGGTATATTGCGACGCATCGCACACAGGTATGGGTTGTGTGCTTATGCATAAGGGCAAGGTCATTGCATATGCTTCCCGTCAATTAAAGGTGCACGAGAAGAATTACACCACCCACGATTTGGAATCGGATGTCGTTGTATTTGCACTGAAACTTTGGAGGCATTATCTTTATGGAACAAAGTGCGTGATCTATTCTGATCACAAGAGCCTTCAACATCTGTTTAATCAGAAGGATCCTAATATGAGACAGCGCCATTGGATGGAAACTTTGAATGACTATGATTGTGAAATCCGATATCATCCAGGCAAAGCGAATGTAGTCGCTGATGCTATGAGCAGGAAGGAAAGGGTTAAGCCCATCAGGATCAATGCCAAGAGCATTGAATTAAAGAACAACTTTAATGAAAGGTTGTTAGCCACTCAAAAGGAAGTTGTATTAGAAGCTAACTATCCGAATGAGAAGTTAGGAGTGACTGCCGAACAATTGTCATATGGCAAGGATGGAATCCTAAGATTGAATGGTCGAATATGGGTTCCAATTTATGAAGGGCTTCGAGATGTGATTCTCCAAGAAGCTCATAGTTTGAAATATTCAGTTCATCCTGGCAGTGATAAGATGTACCAGGATTTAAAGGCAAATTATTGGTGGATAGGTTTGAAGAAATCTATAGCCACTTATGTGGCTAAATGTCTGACGTGCGCACAAGTTAAAGCAGAGCATCAAAAGCCGTCAGGTTTGCTACAACAGCCTGAACTTCCCACATGGAAATGGGAAATGGTAACCATGGATTTTATCACTAAGTTACCAAAGACAAAACACAGAAATGATACTATTTGGGTTATAGTTGATAGGTTGACTAAGTCAGCCCACTTCTTGCCTATTAAAGAAACGCACAGCTCCGATAGGCTAGCTCAATTGTACGTGGATAAGATAGTATCTCTCCACAGTGTGCCAGTATTTATTATCTCTGATAGGGATACAAGATACACGTCTCATTTTTGGAAAAGCTTTCAGCAATCCCTAGGCACCCGATTAAATTTCAGCACTGCTTATCATCCTCAGACAGATGGGCAAAGCAAGCGTACGATTCAAACGCTTGAGGATATGCTACGAGCTTGTGTCATTGATTTAGGAGGAAGTTGGGATGATCATCTTCCTTTAATTGAATTTTCATACAATAATAGTTATCATTCGAGCATTCAAGCAGCACCTTTTGAGGCTTTATAAGGAAGGAAGTGCAGAACGCCAGTTTGTTGGGCGGAAGTTGGAGAAACCCAACTATCAGGACCTGATATAGTCATGGAGACGACTGACAAGATTGTTCAGATCCCTGATCGTCTCAAAGCTGCCAGGGATAGGCAGAAAAGCTACGCGGATAAAAGGCGTAAACCTCTGAAATTCGAGGTAGGTGATAAGGTATTACTCAAGGTGTCACCCTGGAAAGGGGTGATGCGTTTTGGAAAAAAGGGCAAGCTTAGCCCAAGGTACATAGGACCATTCGAGATCATCGAATGTGTCAGAACTGTAGCTTACAACCTAAACCTACCCGAAGAGCTCAGTGGCATACATAATGTATTCCACATCTGTAACTTAAAGAAGTGTCTAGCCAATGAGTCGCTAGCAATGTCGCATAAGGACGTGCAGATTGATGAGAGTTTGAAGTTCGTTGAAAGACCTTTGTCAATCGAGGATCGACAGGTCAAGAAGCTTCGAAGAAAGCATGTGCCGATTGTGAAGGTAAAATGGGATGCCCATAGAGGCCCAGAATACACGTGGGATGTTTAATCTACAATGAAACAGAAGTACCATCATCTAGACACACCCTATGATTGAATGATGTATAATTAAATTAAGAATGTACTTATTTTATCCTTGGACTTTTATGTAATTATTGAGAATCTTTAGCAACACCCTATTTAAATGGATTGAACAAATAACATAAGGATTTATTTTCAAAAAATAAAAAATACAAGGGTGGAATTTAAAAAATTATAAAACTGATATTTTTGAAAACGGAGGTATAAACAGTAAAAGTGAAGGTGCATTTAGACACACCCTATGATTGAATGATGTATAATTAAATTAAGAATGTATTTATTTTATCCTTGGACTTTTATGTAATTATTGAGAATCTTTTTCATAGCATAACTGAATAAAAAATTAGATTTTATTAGTTATTAGATTTTTATACATTAGCTAAAAATATAAGTTGAACAAGCTGAGAAAATTACAATGCGAAATCTTACAGTTGTAAGCACTTGTCTAATTATAATGTTTGTTTTGTAGTCATCTAGTTTTTCACACTTTATTGTCACTATATAGGAGGTTTATACGAAGTGAATATTATGATCACTAGTATTAAGCCTATGCGTTGCAGCGATTGTCGTAAAAACCGTGTGTTATAATTATGTCATGAAGTTTACATATATGTTACATATATCACAACCTATAACTTCAAACACAGACTCTACTCTATTTAGACTTGTTTATTTTGCAGGGTTAATTTCAGAGATTACAACCTATAACTTCAAACACAGACACACAAGAACTAACCATAATAATCTTTAGGGTCAATGTAGATATCATCGGGTCTGATCCTCCAAAATCCACCCACCATATTCGTATTTGTCACACTAACCTGCAACTTACTGAGAAAGAAGGGGGTAAAGGTGAAATTTGGGGCTTACATGGGGATCAAACCTGTTATAAGAGTTTATAGATTATGAAATGACTACTTTGCCCTTCTAAGTACAGGTGAAATGACGTAATTACCCAAGTCAACAAACAGTTGACTAACAGAATATTGGAGCAGGGACCTGATTGAACGCAATCGATAACCCCAGGGATTGGATTGTTGCATTTTTTTTTCAAATGAGGGTTGGTCCTGCGTTTTGGTGTAAACCACAGGGACGTAAATTGACATTTACTCTTACCAAAATGTCAATGTGGTTTCGGGTTCAAACCGATGGATTAAAAAAGGTTTTGGTGTTCTAAGGGACCCAAGTTCGATTCTTACCCTCCCAATTATTTGTTGCAGCACCTGGTGATGATGGGAGACTAGGCGAATAGGTGGAGATCTGTAACACCTCGCAAAATCTTGTCCAATATAATAAAGACACATGTCATGAAGATTAATCGTGTAATGAATTAATTCCGAGAGACTAAAATTGTCAAACAATGTAAATATGTAAGTAAAAGGATCCAAAGTGTCAACATGCCATTCTTATGCCTCTGATTGACCTCACACGACGTTCGTATTCTTTAATGAATAATTTGACGGACATAGAAAGTCGTTTGTGTTTAAATTAAGGATTTTACGAAGCATAGGGGTTAAAAGTGTCAACATGTTAAATGTTACCTCTGAGTGACCTTTTCACGATCCAAAAACATTGTAATAATTGTATATTTTGCTCTCAAGAATATTGGATAGTAATTTCATGGGGATTCGATTAAAACAAGACTTTTCGGGTGATCTCATAACTAACCGGGAGCTTAACGGAGTTAAATTGTGACCTAAGACCCTTAAATGTTAACTATGGGGGTCATAAGTGCAATAAAAGAAAGTTATTTAAATTAAATATGGACCAGGGATTGAAATTGCAAAGTTTGGAAACTTTTTACCGGAATAAGAGGTTCTCGCGGGCCGCATAGACTCCCTCTAAAGTCTACGCGGGTCGCGACAGCAGTGCCAGCGACAGAAACATGGACAGCTGCATGTTGCAGCTCTTACACCGCTATTGCATGAACTCTGAGCGATACCAGGGGCTTGTACATGGTTTTTACTGCCCTAGGGACACCTGTGAACATCTGATAACAACATAGGGACAAATGGATTGATCTTGGAGCATCAAATTTCCTATATAAGGGACTTGTAGTTCTTAAGTTCATTTGCACATTTGAATTTTACTTCAAAGCTCATTCTCTGAAGCCTCTTGGAGCTAAAGGAAGCTTTCTTCTGTTCTAAATTCATGCTAAGTACTCTTGTAAGTGTTCTTAGCTTGCTTAGTTAAAGTTTTTTAGTGTAATGACCGAAAGTCAAAGTTAGCGTAATTAAGCTTTGACTTAGTGATTAATCACAAATGGTCCAGCCATTATTCGAATTGAAAGTGGCTAAATGTTGGTAATTATGTAGGTATTAAACCCTTAAAAGGGCACCTTCAAATTATCACATTATCTCAGTCAATTGTCGGGTCAAACTTATTAATAAAAAGTCAAACGGGTCAGTTTTTGCAAAATAATTCATAACTGATAATGCAGAGGTTATGGAACATGTTTTAACACTTAAATAACTTGGTAAATAATATAAGAACATGTCTGGGCATGTTCAACCCGTCAATTCTGAGTTTAGGCTCGGTTCGGAACCGAAAGTCGTAAAAGTAGACTTTTGCTTTGACTTTCAGTTCTGACCCGATTTAGCTTAGTTTAGATATGCCTTAGGGTTCCTTTAGGACCATATTACATGTTAGTATGACCCTCTAAGATTATACTATATGGTTCCTTTGAAATCTGAATCATTTGCATGTTTCCGTTAAATGCTTAAAAGTTGACCATTATGCCCTTTTGATATAAAAACGGGATTTTTGAAAATGTAAGAGGACAAAAACCTTTATTACTGATTTATAAGCATGTCCTAAAAATTCGACATCAGTTCATGGTCTAAAGTAGAAGTTATGCTCGATATCGTAAAATGAAAGCTTTTTATTAATTAAATGACATTTTTGGCATAAATCATATTTAAACCCAAATTTTGACACCAAAATTTCTACCCACTGTTATAATATAATATTTAGGGATTTTTGGAAATTTTTGTTAATTTTTAAACTGATCATAACATAGAGTTCTTGCATGAACTCGGTAATTGACGATAATGCCCTTTTCATTAATAAAATGAGTTTTATGCATCAATTGCATGTCAAACCTTTTTCTACTGATTTTATATATTAAATAAAATATTTTAAACAGTTGAGGCTGATCAAAATCTCAGATTTCCTTAATTAACCCGAATATCGTCAAATACCGACTTTTATGCGATTTAGGCGCATAGTATGGTTTAAAACCATATTTAGAACCTAGGACTTGTTACCTGCTGATGTTATGAATAAATTTTTATACTTAAAAAGTAAGTAAAAGTTATGAACTCAGATTTCCAAATTTACCCTTAAAACATATGTGAAATGACCAAAATGCCCCTACGGTGCATAGTTTGGCTATAAATGATAAATTTCACATATATATAATATCTTACTGATATAACTTGTTAAAATAAATAGTTTTACTGATTATTTTAGACCAGAACCTCAGAGTACTATTTAACCTCTTTTATGAACTCTAAAATGACCAAAATACCCTCATGGGGCTTAAATTGGTTTTAAATTCGTTTTGGGCATAATGGAAGGTATCCTACTGATATCATAACATATTTTAAGCATATTAACTTATGGAACCTGTACATGACTCATTTGGTTACCCGTTGTGCATATTCGCGTTCGGTTCGGTTTATGTAACTAGTTTGCATAAATTAACCGAAAAGGGGTCAAACCTTATCATTTTTACTTCAAAATCCAGAATGTGTTTAGTTTACCCATTTTATACAAGTCTTCATACTTGTTGGGTCTAAATCACATTCTAATCCGGTCTTCGGTTAATCTTACGTTTTGAACCGTAAATCTTTCATTAAAACTAACCGGTCTAAGTTAAGACTTAAATAAGACCCATTAGGAATCTAATAGGTTATTAAAAACCTTCGTTCCAGATTTAGGATCCCAGTAAAAGCTACTTGTGCTTACTGATTGATATACGGCTGAGATTAAAATTATATTTTAGCTCAGGTAAATACTTTTAACTTTTTTCCGTTATACGAGCTTGGGATACGGTATTATAATAATACCGCTTGGTCGGGTATGAAATTATTTAAATCGGATTGTGATTAATAAATTTACATAACCCGTTTTAATCTGTTTTGTTTGATGCAATGCCTTTAGGGGGTTAATGACCATGTCCTGGATATCCTCGGCTCATTCATTAGAAATGGACACGGCTTAAGCACGGGGTGTAGGCATACACCTGACAGTTGCGTATGTATAAACGGTATCTCACTCTCTTGTGGGCCTATACTTGTGGTGTGTCTATTAATCTAATTCGGCTCTTCTAACCGGGTCCTGAACGGACGACAAACATGTAAAACTATATACATGATTATTTTTAAATAATTGTCCCAAGTTATTAAAGATTGTATGCCTTGTGCATCCAAACTAAATTTTTATAAATGTTTTTCAAAAGAGTCAGTTAATTGTATTTACCAGTGTAAACTGACGTATTTTTCAAAAAGGTTAAGTGCAGGTACTACGCGTAATGGGCTGGCTACTCCTAGTATCAAATAAAGAGTCTTGCAAGCTTTTGATGCTTAAAATCTGTTGAACAATATTTCTTTTTGTTTTAGATCCACATGTGGATCCAATTACAATCCGTTGTATAATGTTTTATTGTACTTTCAACTCGGTTTGTATAAATTATTTTTAGACTTCCGCTGTGCATTAAACTGTGATTAAATGACTATGATGATATCAACTACGTCACGATACTCCCCACCGGGCCCACCAGTAATACGTGGAAATATCGGGGTGTGACAAGATCGCTAGTTCGATCCTTGAACTGAGCGGATTTTACCTCACTGCACTGTCGTGCCTTCGGGCGAGTGTTCACAGGCTTCAGCCCTAGGTGAGGATTTTCCCCGATTCGGAGGCGAGTGTACCCCGATATGGTGAATTTCGCCAATAGCCTATTTGACTATTAAAAAAAACTGGTTTTGGGTTCAAACCAGTTCGGGGTCGACTAGTTTTGTGCATGAACCGGTGATGGTCACTTGACAAAAAAGAAACCGACCGGGTGATATTTGAGATACATTACATAGGGTCCGGTAGACTTGGAGAAGAACGAAGGATGTGATGGAAGATTTCGAGGAGAAAGTGAAGATATCGGAAGCCATGGATACGGATGTTGATGAAAACAGCCGCCTCCAAATCGTCTCCTTGCTTCGCCAGTTTCTTGCGGTTCAGCAGCGGAGAGCGGAAGCTTACGCAAAACTCAAAAAGTATATTCATTTGCTGTCTGTCTCTCTTTAATTTCAATTCCTTGTATTGTTTTGTTAGGGTTCAATCTGTGATCTGTTTTACCAACAATGAAAGTTGCCCTATTTGTCATTTTTTTTCTAGATGAAGGAATCATGGCTTGCCTGCCTGCCCAAATAAAATTTGTTAATTATACTTGTTAGTGCTCGATATAGGTTTTGTAGTTTTCTTTCTTGTATTTCCTCATAATCCATATACTCAACAGTGAGATCAACCCAATGATGTATGTAGTAGAAACTTCACAAAAACCAAATACTCGTTCCATAGTAGGCTGATTCTAAACACCCCCCCCCCCCCCCCCCCCCTCCTGATTATACCCCCCTTGTGAGAGGAAAACTGCCGGTCCCACGCGGGCCCCACCTGTAAGTATGTGAGAGGAGGGGGGTGTAAAAAGTAATTAGGGGGTGTAGAAAGTAGCACCCCCATAGTATTAGGGGCTGTTTAGCAACTTCTGAATGGTTAAGTGCTGACCCAGCAAGAGGTCTGAACCATTAAGTGCTGAACCAGTAAGAGGTCTGAACCATTAAGAGGCAGTATAATGCTTAACCCTTCAGAGGCAAATGTCTGACCAATTCAGATTAGAGGTCTTAACCATTCAGACTCTGTATAAAACTTAACCATTCAGAGGCAAATGTCATTCAGACATCTGCTCACGAAACAAACAGTCTGAACCATTAAATGCTGAACCAGTAAGAGGTCTGAACCATTAAGAGGTAAACAAACAGCCCCTTAGTCAGACTCCCACCAAACCATTACATTGTGTACTCATACAATATTCACTTAGACCAAGAAAAGGTATCACTTAATATCAAACAATATTCATTGATAAAAGTGATATTCAGTTTAATGTGATTTTACTAGTATACTAATATTATTGCTGTTATGTGGTATGATAAGCACTTACACTTTAAATTTGTCAACAAGATATGTTTACGTTGTACATTTATATTTGTTTTAAAATTTGCAACTGGATCTTATAATATATTTGTTTTAAAATTTGCAACTGGATCTTATAATTCAATTTGAATTTACATGAACCAAAACAAGCTTCTGTTATGTGATTGATATAAAAAAAATATGCTTAAAAGCATAGAGCCATCGCCTCTTGCGCGGCTTGCGCCTAGGCCCAATTTCCTAGCAAGGCGAGGCAATTGTGCTTTGATTATCCAGATGATGGTTCTGCGCATATTCCAGTGAGATGGAGAGTTTCCGGCCAAATTCTTTAAATTCTGGCAAGATTCCAACTAGATTTCCTACTTTTATCTAACGAAAACTATTTTTCTACGCTTATAAACAAGCATTTATAACTTTTGGTACTAAATAGACGATATAAAATGTTATATAATAGCTTTAGTTTTATTTTATTTGAACAATAGTATTAACTTTCTATTATATAAAAATATTTTAAGTTTTTTTTGTTGTGCGCTTTTTTTTTCTCAGGCCCGCGCTTTTTTTGCGCCTTGCGCCTAGGCCACAAGCGAGACCTATGCACCTTGAGCGCCTAACGCCTTTAATAACTATGCTTAAAAGCTAATCTTTCAATGGCCTATAGTACCTTCTCTCATGCCAGTTAGTGTGCTTTTCTTTACTTTTTCAAGCCCCTTTTTAGTCATTCCTGAAGCCTTTTTACACAGTCTATTTATGCTAGTTAGTGTGCCATTCATAACTTGTATCACCACCATATTTGAGCCCTTCATAAATCCTTTCAAATCCTTTTTACACAGACTATTTATGTAATCAAAAGCGATCCAGGACGCTCCTAAGTATCCAAGCAAGTTGGGGCCGAGGCGTCTCTGACAAACACAAGGCACAATCTTTTCTTCAGGTGCTCGCTTTGGTATTTTCCTTTTTGATTCTTCACTCTTACAACCAGGGTTCTTCAATTCTTTGTTACTCAGTGGTTCTTTACGAGACAGCAATTACTCTATAGATAAACATGAGTCTTTAATCTGTGTGAGTTTTTTTTCTTATACACATCAGTTTCTTTACCTTCTTGTACGCATTACGCATAAGTTTTTTTATGTTTACACATAGCAGTTTCTTCATTTTTTTATGTTTATACATATATATACATACATAGTATTCATATGTACGTACACACTCATATGTATATGTACTTACATAGGCGTGCACATGCGTTATAGTATGTGTTCTCACCTAGAAACGATTGGATTATTGACTAGAAGCCCATTCCATGAATGTTTTTGTTTTCTTATGCGTGGGACTGTAGGAGGAAGGTTGTTTTTTTTTCATTTCATCCACAAATGAAACAGCAATACCCATTTTTAAAATAAGACATTGTGCTATATATTTCTTTATATTAAAAAGCCAATTTATAAGATTTTTGCAGTATTTTTGTATACTTTTTCTTTATACAAAAATTTGAAGTTGATGATGTTAAATCTAGCTGTGTAGTTAGATTGAAAATTTAGTTTTGTGCTATTCAACATAAAAAAATAATACAAATGTTGATAGTAACTTCTTAGATTGAAACAAAATACTTTCATAGTATATACTTGTAACCTCTTTTAATAGGGCTTTTTAATGTATAGTCATTTTTCTAGTAGCTTCAGGGTTCAGACGTTCAACTTGTTTGTGCTGGTAACTTATCTTACACAATTATTGGCAGAGGATTTACTGAATTGGGAGATTCCGCTTACCAACAACTTTGCAACGAGATCACAGTGGAATTTAGCGACTGTTCGAAGGAGGTTAGCAAGAGCAACATATTTCACCCAATTCTTATAGTTTCAAAGATCTTAAGTCATTGAAGTTTTTTCATAACATAAATGCAGGTCCTTGCATTGGAGTCAACGTTTCTCAGTCCCGATTATTGCCGAAATGACTTAGCTTCTTTGCTGAGATCTGTTCAAATTCAGGAAAAGCAAAAGCTGCATCTGGTACTTCAAGCTTTAATCACATGACTTTAGTGTGCCTGTGGCTATTTTAAATTTATCTTTTTTTATTTTACTCTAGAACTGGCAAAACGGACCCAAAATGTTTTTCTAATTAATATATTTAGTGTCAGATATGATTAAAAAAATTGTATTATTTCAATAACAATCAAGTTTTAAATAAAACTAGTGGGTTATCACCCGCGCTCCGCGGCGGGTTCGAAACGTAGATTAAAAAATAAGCGAATCGCGAGAGTTAGTTTTTTGATGTTTTAGTTAAGGGGCTAATTAAACATGTCATTATTAAAGTTGAGAGGCTAAAATTGGTTATTATTAAAGTTGAGGGGCTAAAGTTGTTTATTATTAAAGCTGAGAGACTAAAGGTTTTTTAGTTAAGGGGCTAAACATGTCATTACTAAAGTTGAGGGGCTAACGCTGTTTATTATTAAAGTTGATGGGCTAAAGTTGTTTGATGTAGTTAAGGGACTAAACATGTCATTATTAAAGTTGAGGGATTAAAGTTGTTTTAGTTAAGGGGCTAAACATGCCATTACCAAAGTTGAGGGGCTAAACATGTCATTGTTAAAGTTGAGGGGCTAAAATTGGATAATGCCAAAGTTGAGGGATCAAAGTTGTCTGATGTGACAAAATAGCATATTAATAGTACATATAATATAATGATCTGTGATTGGCGGTGATCTGACGATGTTTTGTTCTTAAACAGACTGCAACGGTTCAGGTTCTGAAGAAAGCTGGTCGACCATCAGAGCGTCTGGTGAGCCATGAAAACTGCAAGTTCAGAAATCAGCATGAATGTGTGCATGTTCATGAGATAACCGAAGCTGCTGGAACAGAAGAAGCGGAAGCTGATGCGGAATATGATAATGCCATGAAGGAAGCCATTCAGGGGGTGCAGGATGCAGTCACCACCATTAATGAGCATCTTGAAGAAGTTAGGTATGAGATTGCTGCCCTTGAAGAAAATTGATTGATTTTCAACCTGCTGGTACAAACTATAGTTGCCTTTTTGTCGACACTTTGTTCAAGTTTTTTGTACATAAATAATTGTATCTGTCATTTTAACTACAACCTAGAGGCAGCAGTTACATACATCCATTTTTCTATGAATTTGCGTGTTTTATTCGATCTTAAACGGTCAAAACAGTAACATAAACCAAGTGAGGCTCAAAGAAGAAACAGATTAAATCGATAGAACAGCTTGAAAATCGCGGTATTTTCCTTTTCAACATCATGAGGTTGCCTTGGATTGTCTTTCAGTGTTTTCCTTATTTTGAGATGAGAGGGTTTCCATTTGTTCAGACTTCTTCTTTAGGATCTACTTCTATTTGGCATATCTGAATCAGCGTAGCCTTTTGCGTGTTTGGATGTTGGTACGTTTGAAGCGAACCGAACATGGTGGTGTTGATAAGCACTAGGTAATGTGGAAGTTGAAGTGTTTGGACCTGATTTTGATTACTCGCTGTTTGCTGTTTTGGTGGTTGTTTATATGCCCAACGCAAGGGAAACAACCCACACAGGAGTATGGAAGGACATTATGGGGATTGAAAAAGAGCTCATAAGTACAAATCTGTCACCAAGGAACAATATAATCGGTAACGTTGGGTCGGGAGACAAGGTGAAATTTTGGTGTGGTATTTGGTTGGGTGACACTCCTATTAAAGATAGATACCCGGACTTGTATAAATTGGCAAAAAAATAAAAGAAACCTGGTATCACAGTGCATGCATAAAGATGGAGACTCGCTCCAATGGGCTTGGCTATGGAATCGGAAATGTTCCAGCCCCTCGGAAACAGAACAGTGCAGAAAGTTGACTGATGAACTGAAGGATTTTACGGGTAGTAACAGACCTGGCTCGTGGAGTTGGAAGCTGGATAAAGATGGCAGATTTTCTGTTTCAGGTTTAAGGGAACAAATATTGATACACAATAGCAACTTGAGTGGCGTCGAATGGAAGTTCTGGTGCAATTGGGTTCCAGCAAAAGTAGCATATTTCGTGTGGAGGGCATTTCAAAACAGGATCCCTCGAAGGCGGCACTATGGGTCAGAGGGATACAAAGCATTCAGGCAACTTGCGATCGGTGCGGAATTGAAGACGAATCAACCGAACATGTACTGGCTTCATGTATTTGGGTTAGAGAAATTTGGTGGCAGATTTTTGTATGGTTAAAATTGCCCATCCCAAGAACCGATTTGTCATGTAACCAAATCCTACAGTGGATGGAAGCATTAGCGGGTTCACACACATGGAAGAAGGTAATAAATGTGGTATTCCTAACTGCATTTTGGCAAATATGGAAGGCGCATAACGAAAAAAACATTCAACACATTCATACCAATAGACAAGACGGTGGAAGACATAAAGATGAACTCGTATCTTTGGATAACGAATAGATCGAAAGTTCGAAACTGATTAATGTGGAATGGGATAGGTGGTGATTTTAATGTACGTGACGTAATCATGTAATTGGGCACTTGTTTGGTTTTACAGCTACTTGCTGGCCCTTGCTATATGAGTGCATATCTTAGCCGTTGTTTTCTTGATCAAAGTTGTTCTTTCTTCTGTTATATCTTACCAATAGTGGCAGAACCAATGTTGAAGGAGGGGTAGCCCGGGCTACCTCTCAACTCCCTCTTCGTAGTGTAAAAATACCCTTCAACTTCGTCTGCGTAGTGTAAAATTTTTATCTTTTTATACAAAGGATACCTCTAATCCCTAAAAAAAAAATTGGGATACCCCTGAATTTTTGGGCTAGCTCCGCCACTACTTACCAAAGTGGGAAAATGAAAACTGCTGATGCCAAATGTCTTTGGCAAAAAATTCTATGGCAAGTTGATATTGCCTCAACCTCGAATACAAGAGGATTTCAAGGATAGGAAGCTTGCTACTTGGCTCAATATAGTTTACCTAAAAAACATCTTTTATCTCTAAAATTTCTACAACCTTTTAAAAAACGTATACATTTGATTTCTTATATTTATCTCTATTCAATTAAATAATACTTATTTGTTTTTTTTATTATGTTTTCTCTTTTTTTACTCACAACCACTCATAAAATATATGGAGAGTAGTATAATTACATAGGTATAAGGGAATCATTATTCAGAGGTTAGATCCCTTCTTGATTTTCAAACAACTATAATTTTTATACATTAATATTTAAAACAAATTACACCGTATTAACGAGCATTTCAGTCTCTTTAATTTAATTCGAGCACCCTATTGCTATAGTTTTCATTTTTTTTTACATTATTTTGAATACCCATTACGTGATTTTGAATACCCAGCACATGACTACGTAATTTTGAATACCCAGCACATGACTACGTGATTTTGAATACCCATTATGTGATTTCATTATAGTATGTGAAACCATACTAAGTGATTACATAATTACGTAATAATAGTTGACTATATATTATTACGTGACTACGTGATTTTGAATACTCATTTCATGATTGAATGTGTAATCACATAAGGGTGTAAGGAGTGGTTAAACATCTTAGAGTGGCAAACCAAAAAAATAACCAATCAGAGTGCGCCATGTCAATCAGTGAAAAGTGTTTAAACTTTACTGAAAAGTGTTGGCAATGGTTTAGACACTTGCTGAAGTGGTAAACTTTTTTTTTATTTTATGTTTTTTTTTAATTTAAGATAAAATGGAAAAAACATCAAATTTTTATAAATAAAAATATATGCATTACATTTTAAATAAAATCTAAGTTTAAAAAAACTAAAAATCACAAGGCCATCCATATTTTTTTTGCGATCTCACGTTTTCTAGCGAGTGTGATTTCCAACATCGCAGGGTGAACATTGTCGGTAGGCCTATTAAACGTCTCCAAGTCCTTGTCGTACATTGTTTGTCGCAACGCCTCTCGTTGCTCATCCGCCAAGGTCAAGTATTTTTCTTCTCGTATACGTTTAATTTCCATTATATCTTTTTTCATGGCCTTGTACTCTTCGAATTTGTGTGTTATATCTCTTGGATCTTCGTTTCTTGAAGACGGCCCTTTGTCCTTTTTCTCCTTTCTCGTTTGTCGTCTTGGCGAGGGATCCTCGTTTATGTCGGGAATACCGAATCCGCTCGAGACTTCGACATTCGGTGTATCCGCTCTATAATTTCCCAAATCCGAAGACTTTCTTTTTTGACTCGAGCCGGAGCTTTCTTCACCCAACAAGGGTACCGGCGACCACTTTTGATTTGTTCTAACAATCTCCCAAGCCGCAATATGAGCAAAATCAATTTTTTCTTTGCCTTTGTAATCCTTTAGCGCTTGCTTCATTACAAATGCATTGTCACTCCCGCTAGGACGTAAACGATCCTAAAAAAAATAAACCGTATAAAAAAAGTAAAGTATACCGCTTCGTTAAAAAATAAACCGTATAAAAAATTAAAGTATACCGCTTGATGATATAGACCGTTGAATATGTTCAATTTTGTTTGCATCGTGATCCATTTTGATCGAACTTGGTGGTGGGTTCGGTTACTTCCTCCGACCGTTTGATTGAAGTGGTTTAGAACTTGCTTCCAAAACCCATCCGCCTTTTGTTGATTGCCTTTCTTTTTATTCAAAGTGCAATGAACAAAAGCCTTTGCCAACGCCTCTACTTGTTTAGGCTTCCAACTTTCCCGTTTCGCTTTTCCTTTTCTTTCCGGTGCGGCTTCATTTTCGTTCACGGGATTTTCTTCAACCGCAACATCTTCATCCTCATCAAAATGTTGTTCTTGGGTATCCGGCACGAACTCTTCATCGGAGTCATCTTGTATGTCTCTCGGTGATTGTGAGCTTGGGGTTTGAAATGGTCTCGGTGATTGTGAGCTTGGGGTTTGAAAAGCAAACGGGTCAAAAGCATTTTGGGCGTCTAGGGAGTAATCATAATAACCGGGTCGAACCATCGTCTGACCGTGTTGCATCCAATTTTGGATGGGTTGGTATCATAACCGAAAGGTTGATGCATGGGTTGGTTAAAATAAAATGGAGGTTGGGTTTGATTCGCAAACCCAAGGTGGGGATGAAACGGCACACTAGAACCACCCGAACCACCACGTTTATCTTGAGCCCTCGCTTTCGAACCGGACCCTACCATTTTTTTCTTGCCTTCACCTTTGTTTGAGTCTTCCATTTTTTTGAAAAGATTTGAAAGAATGAGAGTGAAATGTAGTGAAAATGGATGTTGAGTTTGTTTGGTGAAAATGGAAATGAATTTGTGTAATTTATAAAGGAAAAAAAGGAATTTTTTTTATTAATTCCAACGGCATTATAGCCGTTTGAACACATCTCCCCGCATCGGCATGCAGACGCCGCGTGATCAACCAAACCGCCGGCAAAGGGTCGGCAGCGGTGTTTGCCGCACGGCAAAAGCCTTTGCCGAACCCTTTGCCGCACCCACACCGGACACCCTAATTAGCATAAACAATCAAGTTCTTATTATTGAATGTGTAATCATGTAATAAACATAATTCTAATAACATCAGTTATAACAAATCATAATGAAATGTAATCAAGTAATGGATTTATATTGAATGTGTAATCATGTAATGGTTTATGTTAAAGATGTAATCACGTAATGGATATTCAAAATCACGTAATCATGTGCTGGGCATTCAAAATCCTGTAATTTTTTTTAAGAAAGCTATAGTAATAGACTGCTCGAATTAAAGAGAATGAAATACTCATTAATACGGCATATTTTTTTTAACCTCTGAAAATCAAGGAAGAAGTTCAAGTGGGAAAGAACTTGAATAATCTTTCTCTATTTGTTTCTTCAAATGTTTGAACCTAATATTTACGAAAATATCATTGCCTAGTTTTGAGCCATTGATATTGATCTTGGGAGATCAATGGCTAAACTTGTCACGTATACTTGGTACGCGATTTTTAGTTTTGTACAAGATCCAAATACTTGTTATCCAATCCATATATTTATTCTCTGTTTTAGGGATTCGGATAGAGTGTAAAAATTGATGACTTAAAAAAATTATTTATATGGTTTGCGATGTTATAGGAATACCAATATGTCACAAAGCCACATAATGTTTCTTGTAAATAGTTCACCATACGAGTATATTAGTATTTCATTAATATATATTGAAATGTGGTCGTTCGTATAACTAAGGGGGCGCTTGGTTCGCGGAATAATTTGGAATTGAAATTGAAATTTGTATAGAAATTAGAATTTGAAGGAATTGGATTTGGAATTTAAACATTCCAATTGAAATTGTAAATTGTTGGAATTAGAATCTCAATTCCATTTTTGTTGTGTTTGGTTGTCAAATGAATTGGAATCCATCACCTCGGCACCCACAACCACCTGTTCGGGTCAAAACGGTACGGGTTGAAACGGTGTGGGTCGAAACGGTCGAAGATTCCAATTAATTTACTTTAATTCCTTCACATGTAGGAAGGATTTTGAAAGGAATTTGAAGGAATTCATGCCTAATTCTAATTTCATTATCAACCAAACATATGAAGATTGGAATTAGGATTGGATTCCAATTCCATCAGGTTCTGTGAACCAAGCATGTTAAGAGATGGAATTCAAATTCCAATTCTCTTAAATTCAATTGAATTCCTGCGAACCAAATGTCCCCTAAGAGGGCATAATGTAATGTTACGGGTGAATTTGAAGAAACTTAACAAAAATTAACTACAAGTCTAAAGTTACTTAATTAACATCGACAAATTTTTGAAGATAAGAGTTACACCAACGAATCTTAAGTGTCCATGATTACATTTATACGTCTATTTTTTTTTTAAATCTTTGTATGTGTTATCTATTGGTGATACTGTGTTTATATCATCTTGTGTTCTTTGAAATCTGTGTACTGCTATTGTGATGTTTATAAGGATATATATAGTTTTATGGGGTTTGAAGGTTTGCAACCGACATGTTGGTTTATAATGTTTTTTAGGCAGCAACATTGTGACCATTAACATGATGGAAACTACACTTATTTGTTTGACCTTTTTTACATTATTTTTGCATTCTTTTTCATAGTTTGTAGCCAAGTTTTTTTTTTTCCAACTTAATTCGTTTGTTTAAACAAAATGTAAAACTTAGTGACCTAATCAGAACATATATAAAACCCAATTGCTTTTTCAGAACATATAATATGATTATGTTGCAACACTAAATAATAATGAAATTTCATAATTGTTCTATTTGGGCACTCAATTTAAAAGATCATGAAAACAAATTACAACGAAACAAAAATTCTGACTTTGTCCTTTTCTTTCTTCTAAATTTGGCAATTATGTGAGGCATAGAGCTTTAAGTAAAAATCTCTTGACGTTTATTCTAATAGCAGTTTGCAAATCAAGACAGACAGAATATGGTCGGCGGTCCAAGGTAATTTTCAATCACAAGTATCTTAGGTTTAAAGTTACCCAATACCATCAAACGCCCCAAGATCAACTAAAACAATAGCATACCACAATGAAGAAATCCAAGTTTCCTGTTTACACATACAACAGGATGTTACATCCAGTTCATACTAAATTTATAAACCTACCGTTTACTAAGGTTATGCATTTTCTTCATTCACAACACAAATCCTCTGTGCTCCATGTTCAGTCACTACACCTAAAATACACAAATCCCTGTTAGTGCCGGTCACTGTTGCAGAAATCGGCCTAGGCGGCCGATTAATCGCCGCCTAGGCGCTAGGCGGTAGCTAATCGCCTAATTTTAAGCAAATCGGTCAATTAATCGGTCCAGGTCAAAATCGGTCCTAGTCGGTCAAAAGTCGGTCCTAGTCGGTCAAAAGTCGGACTAATCGGACCATGGTTTTTTTGGTAAAAATCGGTCCTGGTCGGGATTAATCGGTCCTGGTCGGGATTAATCGGTCCTAGTTGGTCAAAAGTTGGTTAATTTTTGAATTTTTATGTGAATTTTGAAGTATTTATGTGAATTTTGAAGTATTATTTTTATATTATTGGGTATAGGATTAGGTTCAAACGTGAACATTTTCTCCAGCGTGAACTGATCTGGGCCCTTGATTTTTATGATCTTGAGATTTTAAGTCAATGGCATGATGGTAATTATTTGATTAATTGTTACTATTTAATTAAATCAATAAGGGTAAATGTGTAATTTCCTTTTTAAACTAATTCCATAAATCTCGTTCTCTCTCCTATTCAATCTTTCTTTATCATCAAACTCTCTCTCACCTTCATTGACCAGATCTAAGAAAATACATTCAATCTTTCTCTCATCTTCATCGCTCAGATCCAAATTTCTCTCTCACGTTCATCGCCCAGATAGAAAAGTATCGCCGGATGGTTTTTCAGATCCGAATCAAAGGAAAACGGGACATCGTCGTTTCATCGCCAACATTGATCTTCGCCGGATCGTTTTTCAGATCCGAACCGAAGAAAAACGATTCATCGCGTCTGTTTCATCGCCGGATCGTATTATTCAGATAAGGTAATTCTAATCCGATTATTGTTATTTATACGTAATTGTATTATATAGCTTTTTAGTTTTATTCAGATGGATTTTATTAATTTTGGAACATTGCTGTCGTTTAAGTTGTTTCTCAAAAAAAAAAAAAGTTGTTTTTCTTTGTTTGATTTAAGCTTGTCTAGATGATAAAGTTGTTTTTCTTTGTTTTTAATTTTGGAACATTGCTGTCATTTAAGTTGTTTCTCTAAAAAAAAAAAAGAGGCACAACAACAGGAAAAAGTAAGGAGGTACACCAACAGTTCGATGAAATGTTCCTGTGAATAATTTAACTTTTTGTGTTGAACTTGCTTAGGTTTTTATGGGTTGTTTGTTGTTTGATAATGGGTCAATTTCTTTACAAGAAAGTTGTTTGATTTCACTTATTTTCTTGTTTTCTAAATCTTGGTTGCTGTCAGTAATAAAAAGGACTTTTTTTTATAAAAATGTGATTAAAACTTAACAATTGTATAAATTACGGTGAAAATTTTGTGGGCATTTAATGAATAAAAAACTTTAGTTTAACTCTGTTTCTGTGAATAACTTTAGCTTTTTGTTTTAATGTGATGTACACATGTGTATTTTGATTTTGCTCTGGTTTTACTGCGATGTACACATGTGTATTCTGGTTTTGCTCTGTTTTTAATGCGATGTACACATGTGTATTGCGTCTGTTTTTGTTATATCTCAGTTTTTTTTTGTATTGAATGTGTAAGGTTGTTGATGTACACTTGTGAATTATGCAAAGTATTAGTTGCTGAGTTTTTTTGTGCTATTATAGGAGATGTCGTTAACGAGAAAAGTGGAGATGGAAGGTCGATAAGGATGATTCACGTATGAGGTCGATAAGGATGATTCACATATGTTTTTTTGCTTGGTCGACAAGGATGATTCAGCATACAACGTTGCGAATAGTTGTAAAAGATTATGTTTTTTGTTTTTTCGATTATGTTGGGTTTATTGTTTTTACGAAACTGTAACTTGTAATTATATGTTTTTTTGTTTGGTTTGGAAAACATTATGGAACTTGTAATTTGTTAAATATAAAATAGTTTTACAGGTATTGTTTCTATGTACGTATTGTGTAGCTAATTACACATATGTACGATGCTGAGTACACATGTGTACTGTTCTATTTACATCCAAGTACACATGTGTATACCGTTGAAATATGAAGGTTACGTGGATCTTAAAAATCAAAATTTGAATTCTGGTGATGAAATCTTAAATAAAAATTAAAATTGAAATAAAACATTATGTGGATAATGAATTTAAAAAAGGAAAGATGTAACTTAATTCAATATTTAAATAATGATTTAAATCTAATTTTTTATACAATTACAATCCTACCCTTAACAACTAAAAAGGAAATCAAGGGTCCAGATCTGTTCACGCAGTTCACTCTTGGGAGGTTGTCCACGCTGGAACCCTACCCATTGGGTATATATATATAATTTTGAAAAAATACATATAAAAATCCCATTCCGATTAATCCCTATTAATCCCGATTAATCCCTAGGCTGTACCTCACCGCCCGACTAGCGCCTAGCGCCTTCTACAACATTGGTGCCGGTTACATTTTACCTCTGATAAGCCAAATAAAAATCTATACTATATAATAAAAGAAACCACTTTAGGGACACTTGTCATCATATTAGACCATCTCTTATAGATAATTATTATTTTAGTTTAATCTCTTCTAATTAATTATAGATAATGCTCCTACTAAATATTATTTAGTTTAATATCCTATATTATAGATAACCCTCCTACTAAATATTATTAGTTTAATTCTTAACCTAACTTTAATACTTGTAATTTAACTCCAAACCATTTATTTAATACCTGTAATTTAACTCCAAACCATTTATTTAATACTTGTAATTTAACTCCAAACCATTTATTATCACAGATAACTTTGAACTTTCTTAACCGAAGTTCGGCCCGACCCAGCTGCAAAATTGATTTGGCCCAATCTAATCTGTGAAATTCATTCAGGCCCTATCGAACATTTTGTAGTCCAATCGCAAAATAAAAGAAATATATGATTTATTCATCATTTTCTTTTATGTGAATTTTGCAACAATAGAATAATCTATTTTTATCGCGAAAACCAAACTTTGTATTAATATATTAAATATTTTTATTTTCACTATACAAAATTACATTTACTCGACCCATGTAATACATAAGGTTTTTTAAGATATAACTTTTTTATTATTTGATATATAAAATTAAATTTATTTAATTCGTACAATACACAGGGTTTTTTTAAGGATATATATATTTTTATTATTTAGTACAGAAAATTACATTTATTCAAACCGTGTAATGCGCATATTTTTAAAGATGTAATTTTTTTTATTATTTGGTATATAAAATTACATTTATTCAACCCCTGTAATAAATGAGGTTTTTAAATATGTATTATTTTATTATTTGATAAACAATATTACATTTATTCAACTCGTGTAATATACGTGGTTTTAAAGATATAACTTTTTATTTGGTATATAAAATTACATTTTATCAACCCGTACAATATGGTTCTTATATATATAACTTTTTATTATTTAATATATAAAATTATATTTATTCAACACGTACAATAAATGAGGTTTTTAAAAATATATTGTTTTATTATTCAGTATATAAAATTTATTTATTCAACCCCGTGTAATACACGGGGTTATAACCTAGTATTAGCTAAAAAGAAAACATGGTCGGTAAGAAATCACCCAAAAGCGTAATTTTAGTCCATAAATAAAACTTCCTAAATCTTTTTTGAGTAAAATGCCGGGATAGTCCCTGTGGTTTTGTAAAATAACACCTATAGTCCCCAACTTTTGGAAATTACACCGGTGCTCCCTGTGGTTTGACAGTTTGTTACTCGGATAGTCCCTGGAGTTGATGGGGGTTAAATAATTCAGTTAAGTCGGTGTAAAATTACAAAAATACCCTTATAACAACCCCACCCTCACCCCACCACCACCCCCTTCTTATAACTTTAGCCGTCGCTCACCATCACCATTCCACACCACAACCGCCGCCACCCCATTCCGGCCAGATCCACGTCCACCACCACCATCTTGGATTTTATTCCTGTGATGTAGTTGGTTGTTTGTTGATATTAGGCTTAATCGATCTCTGTTGTGTGAAAATAACATTAAAAGCGGCGGACGGTTAATCACGCATCATATGATGGAATTGATAGCCGAAAGACAAAAGGGTATGTGCACTAATCGGCCTATGTCCCGATTGTTGAGTGTTATGTGCCTTATGTCCAAGGCTTGATGCAAAACTACTATCGAGCAGGGGGTCTCACTGGAAGCAGTCTCTCTATTTCTACGGGGTAGAGGTAAGGCTGTCTACATCTTACCCTCCACAGACCCTACCTTAGCTTTGCTATTGGTGGGATTTACTGAGTATGATGATGATCTTGTGTGAAGCGTTTGGTTATTGTTTGATATTTTGTTTGTAATCGTACCTGACGCCATTGTGTAACAGAAAATGAATATGTTAAGTGTTTGAAAATGATGATAATTTAACAGAATTGTTTATATGCACGGAAATTATAGCAACAACCCACAACTAGTTATTATTGATTTTGATGAGATGTTATAGCAATATTTGATAATATTTATTCTGATTATAGAGAGAAACATATGGGTGAAGGAAACCTTCTTCTTCTCTGTCACCGCCGGTTGAGGTTGGTGATGAAACCGCCGGAGTGGAGAGAGAGAAGGCGAAGGAATCGGATTCCGGCAGGATGAGTGGAGGAAAGAAGGTAGGTGTTGCGTTTGGGTTGATTGCTGCTGCGTGTTTCGTCGGATTTGGAGGTGTTTTGTACCAGAAACGGCAACAGAATATCCGGCGAGCAAGATATAGTCAGTCGGCTCGATTGGAGTTCTTCTAGATCGGTTATTGATATTTTGGATTTTAGTGTGAACAAATTGCAACATTTTGATCTAGATTGAAGAAGATGAAGGGTAAATTTGTCATTTCACATCCACTTAACGGAGAAAATAACCGTCATCCACTCCAGTTACCATCCGAGTAACAAACTGTCAAACCACAAGGAGCACCGGTGTAATTTCCAAAAGTTGAGGACTATAGGTGTTATTTTGCAAAACCACATGGACTACCGGTGCATTTTACTCATCTTTTTTTATTCAAAATAGCATTGTTAAGGACATAACTTTTGTAATCATATCGACACATTTTGGCTTTGCTGATCAAGAGTGACACTTCCTAGGACCCGAAACACACAGGGCGCCCCATCTGTTTTATGTATTACTGGGCTTATTGGAGTTGGGTTTTCTCTTTAACAGAGACAGATAAAACTGCAAAAATGGAAACTGTTCGAAATCCTCCTGTAACAGCTTATTTAAAATATCATCTTATTTTGGAAATAATATACCTATTGTAATCAAATTTAGCACACCAATTATAATATAAAATTTTAAAACTTTTGGACAAAAAAAAGGTTTTTGGTCAACCCAAGTCTACCTCATACCAAAAAATCACCTGACCCATAACCCAACTTGCAGGACCAATTCCTATTTGTTAGAGCCAGCATTTATATGACCTATAAAATAAAAAGAAAAAAAAACTTGAATGTAGTACATAGATGATGCCCGTGTGAGACTTAACAAGTTGAGTTTGACGTACCATGTGCACCTCATTCAGCATTATGGGTTTGGTCATGCTCGATGAAATCCAATGCTTCATCCATGGTGACAACATTTACATGACTAACCCGGTTTTTGTGAGTCACACCATAGATCTTGTCAGCAACTTTCACAAGTTCAGGTCGGAATGTTGTTGTAATGAACTGTGTACTTGCCATATCTGCCAAACGACGAACCATATCTAGAAAAAACTTGTCAAGGATGCAAATAATACATTACAAACAAGGCAATACATGCTACTCAAGGTCAACAATCTATTTGACTAACACCATATTACACATTTACTTCTGTATTGACCCGTTAACCAACCCGTCCAAATTACCACCTCTAAAACAATAACAAAACTTCAAGTATGTGGCAGGATACTTCCAACTGCAGTCCGATACTGAGGGTCTAGTGCTGCATCTATCTCATCAAACAGGTAAAATGGAGCAGGATCACATCGCTGTATGGCAAATATCAGCGCCAATGCAACCACCGTCTTCTGACCTCCAGACAATTGCTTCATGGACTGTGTCTCCCCTTGTCCAGTGAAAGAAACCTGACATTAATCCCAAGTGAACTCAAACAGGTCAAAAACATAATTAGCTATGACTAATAATAAACTTTCAAGTTTAGACGAGAAAAGGTTCCAACTATAACTATAAAAATGGTTTGGAAAACACATGCCTTGACTTTCACGCCGATGTATTTTTCAACACGCCCCTCAGCATCAACCCGAGGCCCATCATCGTCATAATCATTATCAGCGGGATCACCATCCTGCTTTGTTGAAAGCCACAAGCAGTTAAAAATGCCACAAGTCAAAAAAACTGCTTTGTACAAAAACCGACAAAAACAAACCTTTTTCTTCATCATGATCAGAAATCCATGACCGCCTTGGACAAGTTCAGAAAATACATCTCGAAAATGTTTAGCCACACCTTTGAAAGTACGCTCTATAGATTCATCCTTGCGTTGATCCAGTACTGATACAAGTTCTTTGATTTTCTGTATATAAAAAATTAAAATGGGTTTTTACTGAAATCATAAAAGAACTGATAACTTTCTTTCCTTCTTTTTGAAAATATAAAATGCAAAGAAAAAAGATGTATAAGTGTAACATATTCTTTTCCTTTCTTCTAACTCAATAACACTGTAAAATGAAAAACTTAACTACCCTTTCTTTTCTTTATTCTTTCATATTCCTTTATATATTGTTTTCCAAACAAGAACGCAGATGATTAAGTTACCTCATCACCAGCATCAAGTTCCTGTTGTCGCTTCTGGAGTTCTTCCCTTTGATCCGTAAAGTTTGCATACTGATCAAGTGCTTTCTTGTTTACATGGCTAAACTGCTTTAATTGCTCGTTGCACTTGTTTAGCATTTTATATAGTTCCTTTATGACCTTCCGCTTGTGCCTGTATTTTTAACTATGTTAGGAAGAAAAGTATATGACATTTGATAACGATAAATTAGATAGTGGTGAAGTGATTATGATTACATTTCAAATGCATCTGATGATAATGGACCCAATTCTCTGATTTTCTTGGAGTACTCTTCTTGCTTTGCAAGCAAAATATTTTTTCTACTAATAAGTTGCTCTGCTCTTTTATCTTCATTTTGACGGGTCTTTTCATAATCCTCCAAACGAGCCTGCACTTGCAGGAAATGTAAAGCTATTGACGATTACAGTCATATGTAGCTGCAATCCCTTTTTAAAAACAAATTTTACCTTATATTCGCTCTTCTTTTTGTTGATTTTCTTAAGTTCCTTGTTTCGATCTTCTATGCTTTCTAACACTCCTGATGAATGGAGAAAAAAAGAAACGAAGCTTAGTCAAGGAAACCGATCAGTGCTACTATAAACTAGATGCAAAAAATCTAGAACTCCCTACTTTGAAGCTGTCGTTTCACTTCTTCAACAGCTTTCTTTGCATCTTGCAGTTCCTGCCTCTTTGCTTCTGCTTCGCCATTTAACATGTCGGTTTCTGGAGACTGTTTCACTGCCTCCAGTTCTTGTTTCCTTCTAACAAGATTGGTTGATAGATTCGTCTCAAGCTCTGCTTTCCTTGTTTCAGTCTACCAATTTATAAACAATTAGCCTACATATACGATATACTATAAAGTAGAGGTTGCAAATTTTGTCCATTTACTTGTCCAGTCGTAGGTGGTAGGTAATGAAATACTGTCTACAATGAATGTATATTGCTGTATGTTACATACGTAACACATAGTTTGGCCTATATTGTGTTTTATCTCAAACAGGTCAACCTAGCTGATAGGGGAAACGATCAAAGTGGGCAAACAGGTTGACAGTCAAACAACATTCTAAATCATTTTATTCAATGATGGTCACAGCTAATGCGTTTAATGTTTATAAAAAATTTACAAATCAAGCAGAACTTGTTTTGACCCATTACCAGACCCTCCCAACCAGCCAGTAAAACTACAAAACTCATCTTGCCACCTCTAATAGAAACTAATTTTTATGTGAATTTAAGTAACAAGTATCGGCAAACCTCTACGCGGTTTGCCCTGCAGGCCACGAGCTGTTCTTTGAGGTCTGCTATTTCAGGATTTAATCGCGACAGTAAATCCCTTTCCTCCGGGGTTAAATGATCAACAAGTTCTGTTCCCATCTCATCTCTTTTCATAGCAATATTAGCTTTGACCTGATCAATTTGAGTCTGTACGTTTGCAAGTAACTTCAGCTGCAATTTTACATATCATCAAAACAGTTATATCCAGTTAGATCAGAAGATTGACATAATTCAACAAGCTGGCAATAGAAAGCCTCGGAAACCTTCTTCTCAAGAGCTTTAGAGATGTTCATTATGTGCTTGTTAGCATTAGCAACATCTTGCTTAAGTTGCTCAGTTCCGATCTCTCGTGTGCCAGCACAGCATCATCTCTCTGCTGCTCACTAATTATTTCGTTAATTTCCCTATCTATAAGTGCAAAACGTCAAGGCCAAACCAGTTACATATGTCTCAATAGTAGGAGTATTAGTAACAAAAATTGACCATATTTATACGAATTGGTCAACGTAGGTTATGACCTATCTCTAGCGAGTCAAATGGATTCAGGAACAATATGTAATAAACCATATTTATACGAATTGGTCAACGTAGGTTATGACCTACCTCTAGCGAGTCAAATGGATTCAGGAACAATATGTAATAAACTAGTTTAAGTAGAGTGACTGGACGTATAAAGGATATTCTGAAGTTCAGATCTGACATTCTGGAGTTCGTTTTCCTTTGCAGTGATTGCCATGGCATTTTGCCGAATGATATACATAAACTTTAGCTTTGAACGCCTTTTATCATAAAATCCACCCGTCATACCACCTTTCTTGCTAACCTGATCACCTGTAAAAGATAAAGAATAAACTTAATAAAATCAAAGGCAGGGACTAAACTCTAAAGCAGTAGAATTGAAATGCAAACCTTCTACAGTAATGCAGTCTAAACCATCAGTACGAGCAACACGGGTAGCAACATCGAGATCTCGACAAATCACCGTTCTAGCAAAAACCTGTGGGGTAAATGGGCAACATCCGAATACAATAAGATTTAGTATCTTTGTACATCTGTATCATATATGTGTGAGGTACAATAGGCAGCAATAAGAAAGAGTAACAAAACTTGTCAACCCCACAAAACATAATCTTCAATAACAATATCGGTTAACAGGTCACAAAACTGTATATATCTAAGCATCATACACACCTATATAGCATGAGTCTTCTGTTACAGACAATCTGGTTTGAAGTCTACATGTACTAGAAATTGGAACTTACCCCTTTTAATCTCTTTTTTATTAGTAGCTTTTATTCCTATAACCATACTGGTTATAATTTCATATAATATAATAATAAAATGTGTTGTAAATCAAAGTATCAACGGATAGGATTTTCGAAGTTTCAAACGAAATGAATGACAACGGCCGATCAAGATACAGAAACACCACTTGATCAATTCCGTCGGGCGAACCTAAACGAAGTTTCGGATACAGAAACACCACCGAGACTCACGATCAGGGTCCAAAGAACACCACCCAAGTGGCCAAACTTGAGCTAGCAATGGAGAATAACAAACTGGTAACTCAAAATGAGAAAACACAGTCGAAAACTTTAAACATAAAAATCACCGCCATTAATATTCAAAAGTTGTTTACATATAGAATGAAACCCACTAACTCACATCCTAAATTCAGGGAAAACAAACAAACTAAAGTACTACTTATGAAGCAAGAAAAACAACTAGATAAAGCTTAGAAAATAACTGCAGAAACATGGAAATAAAAGAAGTGGGAATAACCCACTCATGGTGGTGACGTGGGTAAATGCCATGCATGGTTTTTTTTAACCTCCATCATGGGGCTCCATATGATCCAAACTAAGTCCACCGCATATTGACCCGTTTGTAGCATCCGACCCATTTGTAACCCTATCAAAATGTCTAATAATAAACTATAATTTCATGAATAGCATGTTGGAAAATCAGGCCCTTGATCGAACGAACAAACATGTTCAACTCTTTTATTATTAATTATTATGAACCGGAAAGCACAAAATCCCACATTGCATTGACCCTAAACCCTCTATTCATATTTCATACTGAACATTACTACATCTCACCCAATTCAAACTCTATTACATAAATAGATAAGCTGCTACCAATAACCCTACTAATTAAAACAATTAATAATCTAATCACCAACTATTATCTTTTAAACTCTTTTGAATTTCATTTTTTTTTCTTTTTTCCCTTCAGAATTATTGGCTAACATAGCAATCAAAAGTAAATGACCACAGAATGTTTTTAACTTAATGATTCTATTTATGTATTTGAGGTTTCATTTAATGTTAATAGTTAATAGATTGTTCATGAAGATTACCAGATGGTAATTCATATAATATTATATTCATATTAAGTAAATTCATCAGGAATTTGTGTAATGCTGTGTATTCAGGTCAGCTATACACCTTCTAAATGTGGCAAACAGTGTACATTGCACTTGACATAAAAATTAATGGCCAATACTACCAATGTTCAATGCTCTGAAATACTATGTATCGCTATGATGTAGGCATTAAATTCCGCTGAGAAAAAGCAGCTAAAATTATGAACACTACTGCTGATATTTAATTTCAGTTGGCAAAATCAACTTGTAATCTGGTCAATGGGTAAAAATCATGGGTGAATGCTGACCTGGCCAAATGCTTGATCATAATTGGGGGAATATTTTAGTTTCTTCAGAAGAGGTATCACATCAGAACTTTTTGGATAACTGACATGAGGAGCCTTAACCCTATTAAGGGGTATAAATGTAACTCTACCACCTTTCTCTGCATTAAGGTGTCGAATAACTTGGGTTGATATCTCATCATTTTCAACCACCACATGGAATAAGCTGCACAATAATAAAATAAGCTGAATTATAGAAAGCTCATCTTAATAGTATATTAGAATTGCGTTATAACATAACATGTAATTAAGATTCTAAAAAATGTATAGAGTAAAATAATGACATACATCAGTATACCCCTTTTTCAAAAGGTATCGTGTAAATTTGGTATAAAAAATTATACAATAATGGTTTATAAAATAATGTAAGCAAGCAAATATAAAAGATGACTGTCAAGGGATCGCGCAATACCTGTTTCCAGCGGTGACTTCAACAGCAGTAAATAAATTTTCATCGCATTCAAGCAACTCTATAATTGAACCATACACTCCAGATATATTGTAGTCCCTGCAGATTCTCCGGACACAACTGATCCCCCTTCTTATGTCCTGTTTATGGTGCCATAGTCAAGATATCAGTATATCACCAGCAAAATACATCTTGTTCTTTCATACGAGTATATTTTAAAAGTAGGTACACTACTTAAAACAGGAGTCATGTTTTAAAATAAATGTCACGTGCCTAATTAACATTTAAAAAACTTTTCAAATTAGACTTTTACTTATAAAAAGATCTTTCAAGAATACGACATCAACGCCTTTCAGAGAAAAAGATCCATTAAATAGGGGTTCAAAATTTGCATCAAACTAATACGTGAACATGTCAACATACCCCAGGAGTAGCATGATCTAAGGCTTTTTCTGCCTTCACAACTTCTGCTTTAAGGCGCTCAATTTCAGCATTAAGTTCACTTTCTGTGCCCCACAAAGACCTGAAGAGATAATGAACTTCAGTATCTGGTACTTTCAATTGATCTATCTCATCTATTATGACACAAAACGTAAAAGTTCAGTTCTCAGTTCGAACTGATTCCAACCCCATCCGGTTCAGTACTGTTCCGGACCAAAACCGTTTTGTTTTTCCTTCTAATATAAGAAACAATGTAAGTAGGCTTTAATCACTAGCCCAAAGTTTCAGTCTGGTTCATCCCTGATTTAGGACTGAACCGCTCTAAACCGGCACCAAACCAGTAGTATACAGTCGGTTCACAGTTCCACTACACAATTTTGTCAGTTTTGGTCCGATATTGTACTGTCGCACACCCCTACCTAATGACAAGTAAAATGGAACAAAGAATGTAGATGTACTTTCGCTTGTCATGAAGCTCGTCTCTCTTCGCCTTATGCTGATTAAAACCCATGCGATAACCTGATATACGACCTTCTAAATTAGCTATCTCTGCTTCACGAACTTTGACATGTTCAGTTTGTGCTGCCAAGTCTCTTTCAAGTTTAGCAATTTCATCCTTGAGTAGATTTTCCTATAATGTACAAAAGAATATGCAATAAGTATGTAATATATAACATTTCCATAAAGCATATGCAATATAATGATTACCTGCTTCTCATTTGAGGACAGAACTTTGTCATACTTATCAATATCTCTTTGAAGCCATTCATCGCGTGCAGCTTTAGAACAGAACTGGGTCGCACGCCCTTGTTTCTGATAGAGTATGCTAAGCTGCTTTTCCCGTAACATAATTCTATCATAGAAGCATTTCAAAACGTCAAGTAAGAATTAAAGTAGAGACTAAAAAGAAAAAAAAACAGTACAACTTTCAAATTATCTAGGAGAGTATCTGCTAACAAAATTGTGTAAAGTTCAGCTGATTTTATAACTTAAAACAGCAGGAAAAAAAGAAAAAAAGTTAAAAAAGCATATGAGAGAGAGAGAGACTATAACTATCATTCTTATATGTGGCACAATGATATATATATATATATACATATATAATATAGGGAAAGGATAAATCGAAAACCCACCTTAGTTAAAGAACCCAAGAAAACTTCATCTCCACCATCCATCTCATAATTTGATCAATGGTGGAGATATTAAAAAGGTACAAAAAAGTTACTTTTTCAGACAAATGTTACAGTCTGACAAAAAGTGTAAAGTGTTACACTTTTCTTTCTCATCTCTCATCTGACACAAAAAATGTGACAGCTGCATTGTTACATAAAAAACTCGCTGTAAAAAAATGTAACATGTTTTTACGCACATTACAAAATAAAAACTTCGTAAATTATAAGTTCTAAAATCCAGGTAAAGGTTCCTGTAAAAAAGACCAAAAGTGTGAGAAGGATAAGAAAGAATCTACACCATTAGATCTTTGATCTAATGGTTTAGATTAATAGGGACCAAATTGTAAAATTTGTTTTATTTTTTTGGATTGGATTGAAAATTATAGGGGTAATAAAGTCTTTATATCCATTCAAAATAGGAAACTGTAAATCAAAATCCCTACAATTTCGATCTCTCTCTCCAATCGCACGACCAGATCATCTCTCTCTCTACAATTTCGATCTATCTCTCTACATTGCAGTGGAGCGGCGGCGAGCGGCAGCGGCAGTGGTGGTGCCGGAGCGGCAGTGGTGGTGTGGCAGTGGTGGTGCGGCAGTGGTCGTGCCGGAAGCGGCAGTGGTCGTGCCGGAAGCAGCAGTGGTCGTGCCGGAAGTGGAGAAGATGATACAGAGGTGTAATGATTATTGAATGGTGTTATATATGTGCTGAATGGTGTTATATTCTTTATTGAATGGTGTTATATATTCTTTATTGAATGGTGTTATATTCTTTATTGAATTGTATTATATACTTGCTGAATGGTGTTATTTTCTTGCTGAATGGTGTTATATATGTGCTGAATGGTGTTATATATGTGCTAAATGGTGTTATATTCTTTATTGAATGGTGTTATATTCTTTATTGAATGGTGTTATATACTTGCTGAATGGTGTTATATACTTGCTAAATGGTGTTTACGCTTTTGAATTAATAGAGAGGCGGCGCCGGCCACCTCCCAACGACGGCGGACGACAGTGGTGGTGCCGGTAGTGGAGAAGAAGATGATAGGGAGATGTAATGATTATCGAATGGTGTTATATATGTGTTGAATGGTGTTATATACTTTATTGTATGGTGTTATATATTTTATTGTATGGTGTTATACATATGCTGAATGGTTACTTTATTGTATGGTGTTATATACTTTATTGAATTGTGTTATATACTTACTCAATGGTGTTATATACTTGCTTAATGGTGTTATATACTTACTGAATGGTGTTATATACTTTACTGTATGGTGTTATATATGTGCTGAATGGTGTTTATAGAGATCTTCTAAAAAAAAATCCAGTTCCTATAATTAAGGTGGCGGTTATGGGAAGTTTTTAATTAATTGAATTAATGATAAAATTACTTGTTTACCCTTTTGAATTAATTTAGATTTAGGACACATGTCATCTCCACAATATTTCTCACCTTTCTCACACTTTTAACCTTTTTTACAATAACCTTACCCCTAAAATCCACACACTTTATATAATCTAAAAAACTGCTATCAATACACAATAAAAATGTGTTACAAATGAGTTACAAAAAAATGTGAACAGATGAAAAATTGCAACATATTCTCTCTCCTCTCCCCACTGTTACGAAAAAGTGTGTCACTGTCAGAAAATATTGCAGATGTCAGTAAAAATGTTGCAGCGAAAAAGTGTAACATGTGGCAACATTATGTCAATCCATTAGGTTTTCAGAGTTTTCGCAACTCACATGGGATTTCTCCCTATAATTCACCTATATAGGGTGTGTGTGTGTGTGTGTCCAGGTTTTTGGTGTCCTGAATACTAAGTGGCACACACACACACACACACACATCCTAGAGTGAACACTAGTGTATTTGCGAACTGAGTGAACAAATCCTGGCCATTGATCTACACACGTGTATGGTCAGGATCTCATCATCAAATCGTAAAATACACTAGTGTATTTCAACATCAAATCCTGGCCATTGATCTACACACGTGTATGGTCAGGATTAGTTCACTCAGTTCACAAGTTACACTAGTGTTCACTCTTGAACCTAATCCTATATATATATATATATATATATATATCCAGGTTTTTGGTGTCCTGAATACTAAATAAATACCCTTTCGTTATATCATCCTCCTGTTTGACTTGTTCTTCATACAAAGGTTTGATTTTGTTTAGCTCAGCCGTGGATTGCTGAATTTCTTTGCATAGAACCTCAAGTTGCTTTCCAGCTTCATACTACAGCATAAATTTTCAGATAAAAAATTACATCAGACCCAAAACATTTTCTAACCCAATAATTCTTTGAACTTTTAAATAAATTCGGCTGTCAAATATGAAAATGAAACCATTAAAGTTCAACAATACTCCAATTTTTTATTAGAATAATTCAGGAGGGTTATGCATTAAGATTTACAAGTAGTGTGCTGTCCAACCCATTAAGGGGGCGGGCTTAAGAAAGAATATGCAATTGCAGAACATTTGAGGTGTTCTAATAATGTTAAAAAAAATTTAAAAAGTTTCATGCAGAAATAGCTACTTATGCATACCCTTAATCCTGAAACAGCATACCGTGTGCGTTCTAAATCTGCCACATGACCCTTTTTTCTAGTCCTTAAATTGTATCCATTTGACATGTTAGAGATAATAACCCGAATTGACATGTTCACAAATGACAAATCTAATTCTATTTTGTAATATACTAGTTGATGCCCCGCCCGCGTTGCGGGGCGATGGCCGAATAATTCTCAATCAATTAAAAAAAACACTACTATAATTTTGATAGGAAAAAAAACAAAAATGATGATAAGACCGTAATTTTGGGCTCAGGGCAAAACTGTAATTTTTCAGGACTAATGAGAGTTAAACCGTGTATTGTTATTGATTGAATTTGTGATACAAAGAAGACCTATAAATAGGACCATTGCATAGCTATTACAAGGAAAGTAAATCATATACAATCAATGAGATAAATCAATGGTAAATAATATAAGATCACATAAATCTCTGCCTTTAATTCTGTCTAATATTCCCCCGCAAGTTAAGGGCGGGGAGCGACCTGCAACTTGGATCGTAGAAAGATGAATCTTTGTGAGGACAGCGGCTTGGTAAAGACATCAGCAATCTGGTCATTGGTGGAGATAAACTTTACATTGAGTTGTCCTTGAGTTACCTGTTCACGAACAAAATGATAATCAACTTCAACATGCTTTGTACGAGCATGAAACACAGGATTAGCTGAGAGGTAGGTGGCTCCAAGATTATCACACCACAGTGTGGGTGAGATTTTTGAGGAAGTCCCGAGCTCATGTAAAAGTGCCTTCAGCCAGAGTAGTTCTGCAACAGTATCAGCAAGAACTTTATATTCTGATTCGGTTGAAGACCTGGATACAGTTCTCTGTTTGCGAGCGGTCCAGGAAATGAGATTCGAGCCCAGATAAACTGCAAATCCCCCCGTGGACCGACGATCGACAGGACATCCAGCCCAGTCAGAGTCAGAAAATGCGTTGATGACAGTATCCTGCCAGTGTGCATCGGTGAAGGCATGGAGTAAAGAGCCTGAGTTGTGACGAATAAGAAGACCGAGATCAGACGTGCCTTTCAGGTAACGAAGAATTCGTTTGACAGCAGACCAATGATTCTCGGTGGGCGCATGCATGAACTGACACACTTTGTTTACCGTAAAGGCAATGTCAGGTCGGGAGAGAGTAGAGTACTGTAAGGCGCCCACGATTTGACGATACTTTGTTGGATCTGATAAAAGGGGACTGTCATCAAGTGTTAATACCTGAGAGGTGCTCATAGGAGAATTCACTGGTTTGCAGTCTGAAAGGCCAGCATGTTGTAGAATATCCAAGATGTACTTTCGTTGCGACAACAAAACATTTTTCTGATGGTGGAGAACTTCAATTCCCAAGAAGTAGTGAAGTTGGCCCAAGTCTTTTATAGCAAAAGAGGCATTTAATTGCTTAATGATACCTGAGATGGCCGAGTTGTTGTTGCCAGTGATGATAATATCATCGACATAAACCAGAATGTAAACCAAGGTTGCACCGTGTTTGAGAATAAAGAGGGAGGGATCCGTTTTGGACCCTCGAAAACCCAGCTGCTGGAGAACAGTGGAAAGCTGATGGAACCAGGCTCTGGGCGCTTGTTTGAGCCCATATAGAGATCGATGGAGTAAGCATACATGGTTAGGTTTGTTGGGGTCTGCAAAACCTGGAGGCTGTTTCATGTAAATAGTCTCAGAAATATCACCATGAAGAAAGGCATTTTCCACATCGAGTTGGCGAAGAGGCCATTGTTGAGTAACAGCAAGAGATAAAATTACTCTGATTGTTGTCGGCTTGATGACAGGGCTGAATGTTTCATGATAATCAACACCAGGTTTTTGATGAAAACCCTTTGCCACGAGTCTAGCTTTGTAGCGAGTGAGCTTCCCCTGGGCATCCGACTTTAACCTGTAAACCCACTTGCAATCAATTAAGTTAGAGTGATTATCATAAGGGACCAAAGACCAAGTTCCGTTCTTGAGAAGCGCTTGATACTCCTGGTTCATGGCATGACGCCACTCAGGAGATGTGTTGGCAACGGTAAAGGTGGTGGGAACGGTAGGGTCGGAAGAAGTGGTGGCAGAATAGGCAGATGGAGTGTAGAACTGTGTTTGTTTTGGGTTTTGTCTTAGATTAGATGGTCTAGGACGAGGAGGTGGGGTTGGAAAGTTCGAGGATGGGCCGGTTTGAGGTTGAGTCGAGGCTGATGGAGCCGAGGCTGGTGGAGCCGAGACTGATTGAGCCGAGGCTGGTTCAGCTTGAGCCGAGGCTGATCGAGCTGAGGCTGGTTCGGATGGGGGTGGGTTGGAGTTTGAATGGTTTTGAGTGGTGGAGGGTGGTGATTGTGGGGCCGATTGCTCATCAGTGAAGAAAGGAGGTGGGTCTGGAAATATGGAGACGGAGGTGGGTATAGTTGGAGTAAGTGAAGGTTGGGGAGGGTTATAGGGAAAGACGTGTTCATTGAAACGAACGTACCGGGCGATGTAAATGCGCTCGGTGGCAAGATCGAAGCACCGATAACCGTGGTGAGATGGACTATAACCAAGAAAGACACATGGTGTAGAACGAAAGTCCATTTTGTGATGGTTGTATGAGCGCAAGTAGGGAAAGCATTGACAACCAAAGACACGCAGGAAGGTGTAATCTGGTTTGCGGTTGTGGAGTTGTTGGTAAGGAGATTTATTGGAGGAAGTGCGGGAAGGAAGACGGTTTATGAGGTAGACGGCTGTTTCAAAGGCGAAGTGCCAGAATCTTTGTGGGAGATTGGCTTGGGCTAGGAGGGTGAGACCTGTTTCAACAACGTGGCGATTTCGACGCTCAACGGTTCCGTTTTGGGCACTGGTATATGGACAAGAGCGTCGATGAATGATGCCAAGGGAGGTAAAAAAAGGGTGATAAGTTTCGGAATTCTCCTCCCCAATCAGTTTTAACACTTTTAAGTTTGGTATTAAATTGTCTTTCGACCATGGTTAAGAAGTTTTTAAAAGTGGTATAGACATCAGATTTATTTGTCAAGGGAAAGTACCACATAAAACGTGAATGATGATCAACGCATATTAGAAAAAATCGATAACCATCAGTGGACAATGTGGGCGAGGGCCCCCAAACATCACAATATACCAAATCCAAAACATTATGGCTGCGAAAATTAGAAAGAGGTAAACAAAGTTTAGAAGATTTTCCTAATTGGCATGCAGTACATAAAGAAGAACAACGTTTGGTAGTAACAGGTAAAGAAAAACTGGAAATAACAGTATCAAAAACACGTTGATGAGGATGACCGAGGCGTTGATGCCAAACAGTAGAGGGAGCTTTGATGGCTGTGAATGCAAGCTTTGGAATGGACTTGAATCTGGGGAGGTGAAGAGTATCAAGACCGTTCTCACTTGGACCCGTTAGGAGGGTAGTGTGTGTAGACTCGTCCTTCACAACAAAAAAGGAAGAGTGAAATTCAAAGAAGACGTTATTTTCAAGACAAAATTGTTGGACAGATAAAAGGTTTTGTTTTAGGTTTGGTACATGTAGAATATTAGATAAATTAAAGGTTTTATTGGGTGAGTAGAATTTTGATGAGCCAATATGGAAAATAGGAAGAGGATTACCATCATCAACTTGGAGTGAGTCATTACCGTGATAACATTCGGAGTGGTCAAGGCTTGACAAGTCAGGAGTTGCGGACTGGTTGCAGCCGGTGTCAGGTTTCCACATATCATATTGCGATCCAACATCTGAAAAAAATTAGCAAAGTTCGCCTGAGTAGGCTGCCTAGATGAGGAAGAAGCTGGCTGATTGGGACATTGGGATGGAATATGACCTATCCCACACCTGTTGCAGTGACCGTACACCATTTGCTGTGTGGATGCCCAAGAAAACTTGTTAGAAGAGCCAGTATCACAGCTGTCACGGTTCCTGTTGGAAGCACCACGTGAGTTACCTCGAAAATTACCACGACGTTGGCCCCGGTTGCTGTTGGAGCCAGAAAAGGAGCGGGTAGTATAGTTGGCTTGTGGTTGCGGGGTAGAGGATGAAAGAGGGTTGAGTTGATACCCCAGTTGATTGGCTAGAAGTTGAAGGTTAGAAAGTTGAGATTGGACAGCATTGAGGTTGGGTTGATTGGTTTCGGTTGAGGCTGCAAAGGCCTGTGGTGGGGCAGCAGTGTTTGATGGGCTGCGATGAACACTAAGCATGTAGTCATGATCGTGAAGAAGGCCATGAAGTTCGTTAAAAGCTACAGGTGGTTGCCGGGTTAAAAGATTGGATTTGAGGCCGTGGTATTCCTCCCTGAGGCACCGATATAACGAGCATAACAAGGTCTTTGTCCTTCATAGGTTCACCAATGTTTGCAAGAGCAGAGGCGTATTCCTGTGCTCGAGTGAGGTATTCGGTTGGTTTTTCATCTCCCTTCATCATTATTCTAAGAAGTTGGGTTTTTAAAGTGTACTCACGTGAAGAGGTGTTTGGAGCATAAGCACGTTCCAGAGAGAGCCAGACTTCTCTGGAGGTTTGACCTTGAACATGCTGGAAGGCGGCTTCAGAAATGGTGGAGGTGAGGATCATACGGATGTGGGCATCATTCGTTATCCAGTGGGGATAACTAGGGTGGTCAAATGTGGTGGAGCCTGATGTAACAGTTTTGGCTGGGCAGGGTATGGTTCCATCTATGTAACCGTACAGGTTGTTGCAGATGAAGAAGGGTTCGATCATGGCTTTCCAATGACCATAGTTTGAGGGTGTTAGGCTGAATGCGAATTTGTGGGAGTTCAAGGTTGTTTTCTCTGTTGCAGTTAGGGCGGTGATGGCTGCCATGGGTGGAGTAAAGGCTGAAGAAAAAAAAAGGGATTAGGGTTGGTCGGAGTAAAGGGGAAGAGAAGGCCGAAGGTTGGTCGGCTGCCGAATGTTGGTCGGCTGTTTAGATTAGGGTTTACTTGGCTCTGATACCAAGTTAAACCGTGTATTGTTATTGATTGAATTTGTGATACAAAGAAGACCTATAAATAGGGCCATTGCCTAACTATTACAAGGAAAGTAAATCATATACAATCAATAAGATAAATCAATGGTAAATAATATATGATCACATAAATCTCTGCCTTTAATTCTGTCTAATAATGAGCCAGTGTTAGGCAGCTCCTTGACACGGAAAAAAAAATTAAATCATGTAAACAAATTAAAACAAAAAACCTTTATAGTTTTGCTAAAAAAAAAACTAAAACGATGGGAAAAACGTAATTTTTAACTGAGGGCGAAATCATAATTTTAATTCAGGGATAAAATCGTAAATTAAATGGACCAATGGGAGAGTGGCAGGAAGCTGTCGGCATGACTGTAATTTTACACTGGGGGCAAAATTGTAATTTCACCAGGAAAACAAACAAAAACGGTGGACAAAATGTAAATTTAAGTTGAGGGCAAAATCGTAACTTGGCTGTGAGAAAAAAACTAATGGCAAAACTATAAATTTATACGGGGCAAAATCGTAATTTTGAACCGAGGGCGAAATTGGAATTTTTAGCTGGGAGCAAAAGCGTAAATTTATTTTTAAGTGGGGGTAAAAACATAATTTTGAACTGATGGCAAAATCGTATTTGTAAGGGAAAAAACTAATGGCAAAATTGTAAATTGAAACGGGGCAAAATCGTATTTGTAAGGGAAAAAAACTAATGGCAAAACTATAAATTGAAACGGGGCAAAATCGTAAATTTATTTTTAACTGGGGGCAAATACGTAATTTTGAACTGATAGCAAAATCGTAAATTTAAAACGGGATAAAATCGTAAATTTATTGGGCCAATAGGGGAGTGCCAGGCAGGTGCCTGGCACTATTCCCCTGCCGCCCCTTTCCTCCAATCAATGACAATCCCTATTCCCGCCGACATTGTGTTTTGTTGTAGTTAGAAAATTCACGAGGTCTCAATACCTTGGATCTACTACTGGCCATGATTCTCTCCTCAAGGTCTGTGACGTCAAGCTCAACTTCTGTGTGCCTTTTAATAGCTTTTGTGCGCTGCTTCTCTATAGCCTCTTTTTCTCGGCTTAAACCTTGTACCTCTCTAGTGATATCTTTGTATAACTTGTCTAATTTCTTCACTTCTTCCTCTTCCTCTACCGACGTATTATACTTTCTTATTAATTCCTCAGAAATCGCATTTCGCTCCTCATCCACCTGAATTTCGTACGACACAATTACGTTAAGACATAATGACGTAATCATACAAAACCCATGAGAAACACATTCAACAAATTACCTCAGCCAATTCACGACGTGCGTCATTAACTTCTTTATCGTAAATGGTGTACTCTAGAGACTTTCTCTGCTTGTCAAGCTGCTGATACTTCTTCAACTCTGCTTTCTCTTCATCTAGCTCTCTCAACCTCTCATCCAGGTATTGCACATCTTGAATTATCTGATTTCTCTTATTTCCTGATATTATTAGAAAAATATAAGAAAGGATTCACTAAACGCTAGAAAGAACTAACTTAACAATCACTTGCCAGTTTCTTGCATGATTTTCAAGCTTTCACGACGGCGCTCTTCATAAACTCGAGTACCACCAATTTCCTTCAGTAGATCAAGTCGTTCTGAATCTTTCATCAAGGTCAATGACGCTATCTACAAAAAATGCATAATTATTAATAACAATGCAATATATGCACTAGTATTTTGACCCGCCACGCGTTGCGGAGGCGTCGCATTGAAACTTAAAGTAACTCGAACGTATACCATCAAATATTTGACCCGACTCGTTTTCAAACAAAATTTACGACAAAACGTAAACCAACTGAAACACACATGAATATAAGCACAAAAACATATTATATTTGACCTGACTCATTACTGAGAAAATTTACATCGAAACGTAAACCACTAGGATTTATAATGAAATGTACTTAAAAATAAGCACGTAAGAAAATAGTGTTTTTTTTACGTTAAAGAATGGTACCACACGTTGCGGCAGAGTCAAAGCGTAAAGTAACTCGAATTTATACCGCCTAGCGAAAACGTATTATATTTGACCCGACTCTTTCCGAACAAAACGAAGACCAACCAAAAACGTACATAAAAATAAGCACGACAACGTTTTGACCCACGTACATAAAAATAAGCATGTAAAACTCGAGAAGGTCAAAATGACATTTTACAAAAGCTAGAGAGGTGTAAGTGGCAATGCTAAAAGTTGAAGGGTTGAATACACAAAAAGAAAAAAAAAACATGTAAATATGGCAAAAAAACAATAAAAAGTAGAGGTTGTGTCTTAGGTACTATTCCCAAGACACCCTCTTTTGTAATAGTAATAGTAATAACACTTCACCCATCAAAATTAGACGAAAGAGACTGACACGCCATACCTTCCCCTGTTGCACAACATAATATGGATTAGAACAGGAGAACCCCGCACTTTCCAACAAATTCATAACTTCAGTTTTCCTACAATGATGCATTTCCAACAAGATAATAAGAAAATTTGTAGAAGGGTGGGTTAAAGGACAGAAGAAAACAAACTTTATTAGGCGATACTCACGTTATATGCTTCCCATCCAAAAAATATTCATCTTTTTTAGTACCAATTGTCCTCCGCAGGCGCACCTCCTCTTTATCAACCTTCGAATCACAGAAATAAAATGCAGCAACCGTAAATGCTGATTAGAATAGAAACTGAACATAATTCCATGCTGATGGAACACAATATATTTAGCAATGCATAAAAATTCACAAAAGCAAAATGAAAACTTGAGACTATACCAGCCTAAACAGCAAGTCGTCTAGCATGCAAACAGCTTAATATGTGCATATGATATTATACTATATGTCAATAAAAAGCAGAAGTTTCATAAAAACTGTGTGAATTATGAAAACATATTCCAGTGTACCTGCCTGAGTTCTTGTTAATTTGTTATAGTCCCTACTGTCTATCATATTGTGTAACCGTTAAAAAACTGCGTGAATTTCAGGCACAGAAGTGGCTTGCATAATATAAGTGTCTAGTTTTGTGTTTTGATCGACTACTTTACAGTTATGGAGTTTTTTTCTGATAAAATCTTATTTTCTGTTTATTTCCACAACTTTGTCCAGTTTTATGAGTAACGTAATCTGGACTAAAAATAGAGTTTTACTGTAGAATGTAAAAAGATATGATGGTTCACTTTTAGGCTTTATCTAAAAAACTATTGTTTTATGATTAATCACTCACAAAGATAAACGTTTTCATCTCCTTAATTCGTCCTGTCAGTCACTATAGGTTTATGTATTATCTCTCCACATCTTGATGTTCATGTCCTTTGTTTCTGATACGTACCCAATTCTGGGATTGGGTCACCCTGGATTGGGCCAAGCCCAATTGAAACTAAATGAAAAGAAACGTACTGGAGGGAAATCGAATGGAGAGAAACAGGACCAAGAAATCAGGGAGTGATTCGAGAAATCAGGAGGTGGAGACGTGGGCAGAAAACTACCGAATATTTTCTATTTAGGTTTCCAGATTTGTCTAGTTTTAGTGTCGTGTTTTTGTTTATCTAAATAAGGTTTTTATACCTTGTAATCGGAGACTAGCCTTCTCGAATTAGCCAACTACCTTGTTCGTTGTTTATTTGAATCAACTGAATTCCCAGATTCTATCATTGGTTCCATTTAGGGCTGCAAACAAACCAAACGTTCGGCGAACAGTTTGTGAACCGTTCGGCGGGAAGTTTGTTTGTGTTCGTTTGTTTATTAAACAAACGAACACGAACAAGAAATTTCGTTCGTTTAGTTAAATGAACAAACATGAACAAAGGTCGTGTTCGTTCGTTTATGTTCGTGAACGTTCGGTAACGTGTTCGTTTGTGTTCGATAGTTCATTAGTGTTTTTAGTTTTTATATTTATTTAAATACCTTCAAAATTCCGATAAATTAAATATCTAATAAGTGTCAGTGTATTATATATTCTGTTCATAAACGATTGTACGTGTTCGTTTGTTTCCATTTGTGTTCATTAACATTAGTTTGTTGTCATTGTGTTCATCAACGTTCGTTTTTTTTCGTTGCCTAAAATTAGCAAACAAACACAAACGAACACGAACAAGTTCATTTCCTTAACAAACGAACACAAACATAAAATCTCGTTCGATAAGTGTTCGTGAACGGTTCGCGAACACATATATTTCTTAACAAACGAACACGAACAAGGTCTTGTTCGTGTTCGTTCGGTTCGTTTACAGCCCTAGTTCCATTGACGGGAAATCACAGCCTAGCAATTCCAATTTTGTTTCTTCTTTATTCTACAATCGTATTATCAGTTCTCAATCCAGTCAATTTCAATTGCAACAATAGCTCCTACCACCCGGGGTAACCCAGACCCAAACTCTTCGAACCCTGACCACATGGCTACCCAATTGGCTGCTATTGCAGCCTCCATGGAATCCCTGCAAACTGAAGTCGCCACTCTCAAAGCGCGCGACAAGAAGGAGAAAATTGGTGGGGGTCCCAACAGATTTGATGATGAAGATTCGTCTGGAAGTAATTATCGCCCGAGAGGGTGGGTTTTGAAAGCCGAGAAGTACTTCCGGTACTACAATATACCGGAAGATGAGCATATTGATATTGCAGCGATGCAATTGGAGGGTGATGCTTTGGATTTCTACTCGTTGGGTCTCCGCCGATCAAGCTATCGAATTTTGGGATGAGTTGGTTCGAGCTCTTCAAAAGAATTTTGGGCCTGCGGAGTTCCAAAACCCGGACGAGCATTTATGTAGCATCAAACAAACTGGAACGGTACAGGAATACCGCCAGGAGTTTGCCAAACGCTCGTCTCGTGTGACTAATTGGCCTGAGCACTGCCTCTTAGGAGTATTTCTTAACTGCCTCAAGGACGAACTCAAAGACATCCGAATTCACAAACCAAGGACTGTTTATAAGGCTATGAGTATAGCTATTGAGTTCGAATCCAAGGTCAGCCATATGAAATCTGGAAAAATCTATTCTTCTTCAATCAAAACAGATCTGACCCCAACAGCCGCCAACACTCTAATCCCAGCTGCTACAGCCCAGAAAATCACAGAAACACGTTCCTTAGATGCTGAAAAACAAGGTCGTTATCTTCGAGGGGAATGCTTTCGATGCGGGGATAAATATGGTCCTGGACATCGTTGTACAACGGCAACTCTCAAGCTATTTGAAATGGCTGACGAAGGAGAAGCAGTAGCAGGAAACGAGCAGGATTGCACGGATAAACTAGCTAAAATCAGCCTTCACGCGCTTTTTGGTCAATCATCTATCACCACCATGAAACTTCAAGGTATTTTAGGCACGGCTGAAGTATTAATTCTGATTGATAGCGGGTCCACACACAACTTCATCTCAGATAAATTGGTTACTGATCTGAAACTCAGCACCCAATTTATTTCTCCCTTCGGCGTCCAAATTGGGAACGGTGATATTCTGCGACGCGATCAGATTTGCAAGAACATCTCATTGCAAGTTTCTGACCTAAAGATATCCCAAGACTTCTACCCGTTCGCCTTAAGGGGAGCCGATGTGGTACTCGGTATTCACTGGTTGGCAACGCTTAACACGGTTCAAGCAAATTGGAAGGAAATGTTTTTGAAGTTTGTCATCGATGGTAAAGAATACAAGCTATAGGGGCTTCCTCTGGATCGGCAGCAATGTGCCACACTTCGTCACCTCACTATTGAACCTTTCGAGACGCATACTACTGGATTAGGGGCTCCGTTTTCTGTTACCCGACTTGAGGGCACGTCGGTTCTTCGGGCAGGTTGCATTGATACGTACCCAATTCTGGGATTGGGTCACCCTGGATTGGGCCAGGCCCAATTGAAACTAAATGAAAAGAAACGTGCTGGAGGGAAATCGAATGGAGGGAAACAGGACCAAGAAATCAGGGAGTGATTCGAGAAATCCGGAAGTGGAAACGTGGGCAGAAAACTACCGAATATTTTCTATTTAGGTTTCCAGATTTGTCTATTTTTAGTGTCGTGTTTTTGTTTATCTAAATTAGGTTTTTATACCTTGTAATCGGAGACTAGCCTTCTCGAATTGGCCAACTATCTTGTTCGTTGTTTATTTGAATCAATTGAATTCCCAGATTCTATCAGTTTCTTTCTACATCAATTCATCTCTTTTAAGCATTAGTGCAATATCGATACTGTGAGCAACCTTACTGCTTTACCAAGGTTGATCATAAAAAAAATGTGAAAAATAAATAATGATTTACACGCATACAAAGAAAAGATTTTGTACACTAATAGATGATGAAGATTACCGGAATACGATTGTCTAAGTTGTCAAAAACAATCTCAACAAACGCTGATAGAACTTGGTGTCCTGCTCCTTCCTGAGAAATGTTCACCCAAAAACTATTATTTAATATCACGAACCAATTGATATGATTAAGCATAAGAACATGGCCGACATACATGAAGGAAGGCATGCCTATCTTCATTGCGCAGGTTATGAAAAAGGTCACTTATAACAAAACGGATTGCTGCAGACATGAATTAGATCAGTATACGTGGCGGAAAGTGAGAAACAATAGATGGTTGAAACTTATTGAGCTACACATACCATGGAAAAAATTCGACTTCCCAGATCCATTTGCACCAACTGCAGTTGAAATTCGAATACATTATAATCATAGTGCAAAGGTTATCGTGAAAAGAATACCTACTTTTACTTGGTCAAAATACTAAAAGCCACCGTAACATATAGAGATGCATATGAGAAAGCATTACACGAAAATAAAATCGAAACGCTGGTCAAAAAAGGCATAAGAGAAGATTATACCAACACAGTTAACTTTGGGACTGAAGTCTTCAGTAGCAACTTGTTCTTTATAGCTCTTAAATCCTTCGATTATGACCTGCAGTACAGCCCCACAAGCAAATGCAGATGTTAAGAAAGAATACACAATTTATAAAAGAATAATTCAAGACAAGAAGTAACACAAAAAGATAGAAGTTAGAAACAAAGGAACCAACACAGTTACCTGTTTTATGTACATTCTGATACACTTAGCTTGCTCAAACCTACAGGAAATAATAGTGAAAAGTGTGTCAACATAACATAGCTAATATGAAAAAACAGCATGAGAATGAAAGTAAGGAAGAGAATTCCGAAGATGCATTAGAATAATACAATATTGATCCAAGCAATATAATGTTTTCAAACACCAGCCAGTAGTCAAATTCTATGACTGCAATTCACAAAAAGCTTTGAGTTCTTCAAAATATTACATCAAGCACAGTATAAGCCTTGTAGTAATCAACATAGCATACAGCTTTCAGGAAAAAAAAAAAAAACTCACAAACAGTTATAAAAGGGTCCGGTTTTAACAAATTTACTCAAAAAAGTACCTAGGGTAAGTGGGTCAGACTCGTATATATAACCAATTAAAAAACTGTTCTCAAAAACCTCCAACACTTGATTGAGCACAAATACAAAAAAGAGTCTATGGTCTTAACTCTTAATAAAAGAATACTCAAATAATCATGTAACTTAACCTGGACACATTAACCATCAAAACGATATAAAGAACTCCTTTACGCACAAAATCAAAATCAAGCAAGGGACAACTAACATATGACATAAAATAAACACATAGTAATCAATATACTGCCTAAATTATCTTGGGTTGGACAGCAAACGTAACATAGTATACAGCAAAGAATTATCTACAAAACTACCAGACTTGTGAGAAATCGTATTCAGAAGTGCTCAAACAACCTGAATCAGAAGACAACCATGTTACTTAAAACATAAATACACCAAACCAACCCACTACATAAAACACAAATATCTGCAATTCAGCAGCTATGCAGTTATGGTGGTCCAAAATCAACCAATATTTGAAAATCCACATCAACCAAGGCGTCTAAAATAACGGTCAAATAGCGGTCAATAGCGCCGATAATAGCGGTTCCGCTACTCTGGATCGCTATTTGACACCACTATTTTGGAAGGCCCGATAACCGCTATCCCACCAATATTGACTGCTTAGTTCAGCGGAAAAGATGTTATACTTGAATAAAAAACTACCTAAATAACTCGAATCTTCGAGTGAGAATAAGCAAGTATACACAAGGCTAAATAAACAACTTTGAGTCAGACACCAAAGTAACCCAGTAAACAACCTCCTAAACCATACAACAGGAGAAAAAATTGCAATTAACTCAGCAAACATAAGTAAGATGTTCCGGTACAATCGTTCTACAAACTTATGCACAATAACTGCAACCAAACAGCAAAACTGAGCACGTAAACAACATTTCTAACTATACAACGCCAAATTGCCATGCACTGGTTTGAACGAATTGTACTCGGAAAGAGTTAAAATGTGTAGATCAAACAAGTAAGTGAGATAGAGTATTTGCAGTAAATGTAAGATAATAAGTTAGGGTTAGCAGAGAATAACTTACTTTACTCCGGCGAAGATTAACTGCCGGCAAGTGACCGGTTTCCCTCTCTTTTTTCGTTTCTATTTTCCCACTTGTACGCCTAGCCTATATAGGTTTACGCATCTTTAGTCCATATAATAGTTACCAAAATTTCTAAATCTTCGATAATATGTAAATCATTTATATTTTTACCGTATAATAGTTACCAAAATTTCTAAATCTTCCATAAATCATTTATATTTTTAGTTTGTGGTTTACACCCAATTACATGTCCACATGGCCGGTCCCAATTATGGGCAGGGAGTAGGGTGCAAACAAGCCGAGCTACTCGAGCTTGGCTTGAAAAAAAACTCGAACGAGCCAAGCTTAAACGAGCCCGAGCCTGAGCCTAAAAAACAAGCTCGTTTAGTAAACGAGCCCGAGCTTCGCTTATCGAGCTCCAGCCTAAACGAGATTTCTGTTTATATATTTTTTATTATTAATATATTAAACATATATTTATATAATAATAATTATCATTTATATAAATATAAAAAAATAACTTAATTATATGTATAATAATAATTATAATTAATATAAATTAATTAATAAATACTAAACGAGTCGAGCCCGAGCTTTAGAAATAAAGCTCGAATCGAGCCGAGCTCGAGCTCGAGCTTTCATATGTTAAACGAGCTCGAGCCTGGTCGAGCTCGGGCTCGGCTCGGCTCGTTTGCACCCCTAGCAGGGAGGACCACCGGCCAGAGCCCCCGATATTTCAAAGGGCATGTTATTTAAAAAAAAAATCCGATATGTATATGTAAAAATAAATAAATTAATAGGGTATACTCATACAAACACCAACATATGTCCACTTACAAAACTATTTTTATGGTTTAGATTAATTACTAGCCCATTGACGTTAGGTTTAGCCCTTTCGTGAGCCCAATACCCAATTTCATTAAGGCTTAATGGCACGTTTTTTCGAGCTCGAACAGGGTACACAAATTCTCAGGGCCGGCCCTGCATGTTCAGTTCTCATTTAAAAAGAACGAACGGTTTACACTCAATCACATGTACAGTTCTCATTTAAAAAGAATGAACACTTTGTTTTCTGTGGTTGTCGAGCAATCAAGTCCCTCCTTCAAATTTCTGTTAGTCAATTGTTAGTTGACCGGGGTAGGTTTGTCTTTTTATTTAGAAACTCAAGGGTAAAATCATCTTTTCGTCGTGTATAAACCTAAAACAGGCAGCATCCTCTTCTCCATAACCCCACATCCACCCTCCACCACCTCCACCTCCACCTCCACCTTTCACCACCATACCACAACCAACACAAACACTTATCTTCATCCAGATCTCCCATTATTCTTCTTCGCTCTTCATTTTCTCTCCAAATCTTATTATTAGTCACCGAAGTCTCAATCGTGGATACCCCTTCACCAAAGTCCAAACACGCATTCCAAGTTCTACTAATTGCTCCTACAAATTATAATAACATGGATTCCTGCTATGTGAATTTGACTTTTACTGGATCAGATATGACTATGAAATGTTGAACAAAGGTATCTATCTATCTATCTCTTCCCATCATGTTAATATGCTTTATTTCGATCTAATTTCAATTGGGTTTCTTATAATTTCACCACAATTAAGCTCCACTTGCTTACATTTTGATTTTGTTGACTTAATTTCATCAATTACATGTTATTCTGTTGTGGGATTGATCAGTAACAGGGTTGTGTGAATCGTTAGGTTTTGGTGTTGTCTGTTCAGATTCAACTGATGTTGTATCTATCGGTCATAGGTTGTTGTAGGGGTGTTCAGAATTCTTTTCGAATTCAAAAATTTCGAAATCCGATTCAATTATCAAGAATTCGTTTCGATTATAAGAATTCGAAATCGATTCAATTCGAGTCAAGTAAATCGAATACGAACTTATAATTTCAAATTCGATTCAAAATTGTGACAAACGGCAAATAATCGGTAATTCCGTACACTTTAATCCCTGTTTATTTTATATAATCTCATGCATTAGACTTAATTTTTGCGTAATTGAGTCTTATAAAGTCTAGCATGTAGGACATATGATGACAATCCATAACACATGTTAGTGTTCGCCCCGTCGCAAGACGATACAAACAAAGTCCTAAAATGTTGGTAGCAAAATGCTGAAAAACACTATTCATTCATAACACACTATTCATGCCAGCAAGTTCTAAAATGTGGGAACGTGTTTGGACCAATTCTGATTCTCTTGAATGCTCAATTGATTGCGTAGATCTCGTATCTTGTGCGGAATCCAAGTACGAGAGTGGATTGAACAAGAACAAGTAAATTTAAGATGATTTCTATTGATTGATTAACAATACAAAACCACGAAATCACTTGGACAGAGTTTCCCCACTCAAGTCCACAAGCATACAAATGAACAAGACCTAGCACCTTGTTTATAGTTAAAGTCCATTCGCACATACCCTGGTGTGGATCTACATGAGTGCGGACGAACAGACCTCGCACGGATCAAGCCTAAATGTGGATCAACATGAAACCCTAGTTTGGCACATACATTCGTGCGGATGGACATGTGAGTTGATCCGTGCGGATCTAGTTCATTGTATAGCACACACACATTCACTTCAATACCTAAACTTGTTCACTATATTAGCTAAGACACGACATATTTGACGTTCAAGCTCGTGATTGACGGAAGCTATAGACATATGCATTCACAGACTCCCCCTTGGATATTGCTGCAGTCAATCTCGTAGCTAATCTTCATCAACTTTCTGAGTCTTCAAAGGCTTTAACACTTCAGAACCACAGACTCCCCTTTACATCTTGATTCCTCAGCTCCCCATTTCAACAAACTCTCTATCTTCAAGTGTAATGCCCTGTTATTTCGTACTTTCCATAATTAGAAAGCGTTACTTGTATTGCTATTTTTGGAAGTCTTATATTCTTGTAATCGGTCTTTCGTTGTAATCATTGTAAAATCCGAGACTTGTATCATAATGAAATTCGTATTTTTTCATATTCATGTTATACACATTCATACTCTTGGAATTATTGCACACATGATACTTTATTCATACTTTGTGCTAAATACGTCAAACTTGTAAACGCGTGATTATATGTTCAACTTACGCAAATACGACACTTAAATCTCGACAAATATACATTTTATACTTGTTTTATATTTAGTTTATGATTAATTTACGTAACACACCCTTGATTATGTTCTTTATGCATAAAACACCTTGACAACCCCTAAAAACATCAAATATGGAAGTATAGGGGGTGTAAATGTAAAAAAAAATCAAACTTGAACCTCAGCCCGGGCAGCTCACCAGCCGCGACCCGGCCCATCCACATGCTTCGCGGCCCGCGAGGCTATCAGGATCCGCAGACCAGCTGATCAGGTCGCGGATTGGGCCAATTTTGTTGTGTTTTATGGTTGTTTAAGTGTGTTTCTTGTATTAATTACCCACCAAACTTCACCCTAACACTTCCTTATAAAAACCAAGCATCCTCCACACATTTTCCACTTTACAACTCACTCAAAACACTCTCAAATCTCTCCTTAATCTGCTGGAAATCAGAAACAAGATCAGAATCATATCAACTTGCTTAAGTGAGCATAACTTCTTCATTTCTCATTCTTTTTCTTTGATTCTTCTTCCTAAACACTTGGAACAACCTTAGGTATGTTTCCAAAGGTTTTCCATGGAAAACCAAGGCCTGGAACATCACCAAAACAGGCTCCAAAGTGATGTAAACTTTCTGTTTTGATTTAAACACTTGTTAAACTACTTAAACTTGAGGTTTCTCATACACATTCATATGTCCTTATGCTCATAATCAATTATATGGTTAGTTGGGCTTAAAAACAAGGTTGTGACATCTAAAATCAGAGGTTAAAACCTCATAAACATTCTGTTTTGTTTGAGTTTTAACCCACAAGTGATGAACAAGTCTAAGACTTGAAGATTGTGTGATTATAGGACTAGCTTGGGCTATCCTACTTGAAAATCCACACATCACTTGATGTTTTCTTAGACTATTTGTAGTTATTTCCTTTCTTATTGTATGTTCATGACCCTCCTTGTTGTCTATGATAACAAGTGTAGTGGTGAACACCAAAGAGGTACCTAAATGGAAGACTTGTCCTTCATACCTCATGCATGACTTATGTGAAATACAAAGAGGTTCCTAAATGCAGGATTTATCCCCCTACCTCATGCTTGACTTATATGACACTATGATATATTATATAACCTATATATTATCTAAGTAACCAAACTTTTGATGATGAATTAGTGGTCATTTGTCAAATGTTAAGTTACATCATCTAAGACCATGAAACTTGTCACGATTCTAATGGGCATTTTGACCCATGAAAACATTCAAACTCTTTTGAGTTTCATAGTGTCAAGAACAAGTATTATGTGTGCTAGATGATTACCTTCTCATATGTTATTTTCATGTAATTTAAACTCTGAATCTTTAATCTTCCGTTAACTCCCCATACTCATACACCTATGTTTCTTCGTGTAGAAGGACAATGTGCTCCATTCTAATCAACCAAACACACGCGGGATATCAAGTAGGAAGCTTGCAAAACCGTGAGTATACTCGAACCCATTTTACCTTTAATCACTTTTGGGTGCAACATGTACGTTATACAAAATACACTTCACATGAAATTATTTTAATCACACTCTATCCATGCTTTAACATGAAACTATATGATGATTGTTAGACTTGTATGCTATGTAAACTTTTTGTGTCGATATATGCTCATTAACTTTGCTAGCCTACCTTAACAATTATAGCGCTATAGGATTAACGCATCTCCCACGAGTCTTGGGGTATTGTTAAGATAAACATGTTAACAACCCGTTATTCTTTGGGATAGGCAAAATAAACGTGTTGGATTTTTGGGTTTGAACATATAGTACACCGTTTCAGCATATTAGTAAACTTGCATATTGGTTATTCATGTTGGATATGAGAATTTAAACATATTTTATTGTCATAAGGGTAATTTGGTCAATTTGCTATTTTTTGTCTTATTTGGTTATTAATATTTTAATACTTTACAAATCAGATTTTTTTTGTTTAAAAAAAAGTGTTTTTGTCTTATTTGGTTATTAATATTTAACAAATCAATTTTTTTTACAAAAAAACAAAATTTTATAGATTTTTGTTACAAAGCATATTTTTATGCCCCAGTTTTAAACTTTTTTACGCCACGGTTTTAAATTTTTTTACTCCCCGATTTCGGGTTTACTAAATTTTTTTACAACAAAATTTTTTTTACGGCAAAAATTTGTTAACAAACATTTTTTTTACGACAAACATTTTTTACGGTAAAAATTTGTTTACGACAAAAAAAAATTTCGACAAAAATTTTTTTACGAAAAAAGTTTTTTTACGGCAAACATTTCTTTTGTGCCAACATCAGTATCAAACTCCAAACCCGACCCGGTTTCGAGTGTACAAAATTTCAGAATTTTAACAAAACGAACTCGACCAAAATCACGACTCATATATGTCTTAGATAAGTTGATACTTATCATCATCGACTAAATCAAAAATAAAAACCAACAACAAAAATTAAAACCATGTGTGGATCTTGAAAAAAAACAGGGTTTGACTCAAAAGTTTCTAGAAAATCATGGCTGCAAAGTGGAGTTGCAGGTTAAAAACCTACCCTCCACCATCTTTGTCGCGCCATCATCATCAATTGTCGGAAAAATTGTTTCGAACTATCACTGCCAACTCAACCCACTCTAAGGTTTAAATCTGTTACACTACAGTAAACAAACAACTAAACACAAATCAACTATGAAGATCAAAAACAACCATCAATACAAGATTCAATAAAAGCAACTCACTTTATGCACAAAAAAAAAAAAAAACCTTTACAAAATCAAGATAAAAAACAAACTGTAGTCTCATCAACAAACCGGAGTCCCAGCCCCACCACATCATTTAAAAATCGGCATCACCGGGACTACCGGCACCACCGGGTTGAAACAAAGACCACCGGCACCACCGACTGAAAATATAAAAACCACCGGCACCATCGGCACTGTCGGCATCACCCACCTCTGCCCACCATACAACCTCCAACGTATAAAAAGCAAAATTTGCAATTCACCTTTACCACTGTAAGTAGCTAAAAGACAAACAAAAAATTTTAAATCCCTCTAAAGTAGGATAAAATAGTTATGCTCCTTCATCGTCGCCGTAAAACAAAAGTAAACCAAAAACACCTTCCCCTTAAACAAGTCAAAAGGCCTGTCCTCTTCTTCAAACCAATTGCAGGTCTCAAATGGCGACAAATATTAGAAATCTCCCCAGCAAATCAATGAAATCACCATCAAAGAACCAAACCCTTTACAAATCATTCATCCACCTTCAATCCCAAAACACCCCCTTCCTTCACCCTCCCTTTCACCTGGGCCCCCATCGATTCCCACTTCACAACCCTCCACAAAAGAGAGAGTTCTAATTTCGTGATATGAGTGAGAGAAACAAATCTTTTGTGTGATAGAAATAGAAACGCCGGAAATAGATCTCGTCGCTTCTTCTCTCTACAGCCTCTCTCTCTACTGTCTCGGAGCAGCGGAACCAGTGTGGGGGTTGCCGAAAGCGCGTGTGGTTCCGGTGTGTGTGTTTGGTTTGAGTTTTGGTTTGGGTTTGTTTCCTTATGCACAATTTACCTCCCCCCCACCGTCACCCACCACCCCCGTCGCCGGTACCACCAAGTCTGTCGCCCCACCTCTTGCTCACCTAGGGTTCCGGTAAGCAACCAACCACCAAGACCGTCACCCACCATCCACCACGATCGTCCGGTCAGCCGTGAAGAGTGACGGTGATGGTGGGTTTCTGACATCGATCACCAACCCACCACCATCATCCACCTACAAACCATCATCACCTTTCGAGTTCATCCCTCGCCACCAGTGTAACACCTCGAAAATTCACGTCCTATAATGTGTTGACACGTTTCATAAAGTTTGAACGTGTGAAAGAATGTTATAAAAGGACTAAAGTTGACAAACATGGAAAGTATGTGATTATACGGGTTCTAAGTGTCAACAGTGAATAAATATACTTCATAATAACCCTACATGATGTTTATAACATCAAACGAATAAATCATGGATCATACGAAGCTAAAAGTGAGAGATTTCAAACTACAGGGGTTAAATGTGTCAACATGTTAAAGATATACCTCTGAGTGACCTTTTGACAAACCCGAAGCTTTGTAAATGTAAATTATGCTCACTAGAATGCGCGATATAAATTTCATAAAGTTTCGTTATCGTATGAGAAAGTTATGATCAAATTCGGGTGCGAGGGGTTAAAGTGTTAACGTTGAAAGTTAAGGCTTTTCGGGTTAACCAGAAGTGTTCAAGGACTTGGCAAAGTGGGTATAAGTCCTAAAGTCTATGCGGGTAAAGTATAAGGGGTCAAGATGCAATAAAAAGACCGATTACCCTTTCAAATAAGCCAAAGGTCAAGTTGTATAACAAAGAAAATAGAAAATCTGATTATTGAGGTCCAGGCGGCCCGCTTCAACATTCTTGAATCCTCAGGCGGGCCGCGTGGGACGCCCAGAACCAGAAAACGGGGACAGACCCCTGGAAACGCGGAAAATCGACTTTTAACCGAATTTTAGACATGGTGGACGACCCCTAGACATCCCTAAGCACTAGGCAACAAGTGTTGATCAGTTGTGGTGGGGTGTAGACCTTGTTGTCAACATGTTGTGGTGGATTAAACCACTATATAAGGCCTTAGTTGCAACAATTGTTCTTCACATCATTCAAGTGCATATCTGATCATTCTGGAGCTCAAGTTTGCTCTCAACTGATCATAAGTCGTGCATAGGACTCTTGTAAGTCTGCTAGTCCTTTTTTAAGTGAGTTTAGCTTAGTATTTTAGCTAAAAGTCAAACCGTCGTAATTACGGTTTGACTTCGAGATTAGTCAACAATGGATCAGTCATATCTCGAATTAAAAGTAGGTATAAGTTGGTATTTATGTGGGTGGTAAACCCTCAAAAGGGTTCCCCCTGATTACCACTCTAACCAGGTCAAAAGTCGGGTCAAACGTGTACTTAAAAAGTCAACAGAAAGTTTAAAAGGCGATTTATGCATAAATAGCAATGTAGATCATATACAACCTGATTGATCATTGTTATAACTTAGTAATAAGTGTAAGAACATGTCTAAACATGTTCAACCCGACAATTTCCTGTTTAGACCCGGTTCGGAACCGAAAGTCACATAGTTTGACTTTCACTTTGACTTTCAGTTCTGACCCGTTTTGGTATGATTTAGAAATACCTAGGAGCCTTATTTGGACCAGGTTACATGCTAGTATAACCCTCTGTGATTATACACCATGGTTCATTAGTTAACCGATTAATACGCATGATTCCGTTAATTGCTCATATGTTGACCATTATGCCCTTATTACTTTAAAACGTGATTTTTGGAAATGTAAAAGAGTAGAAACTTTAATTACTGATATATAAACTTGTATTCAAAGTTTGACATCAGTTTGATTTGTAGATTAAGAGTTATGCTCGTTATCGCAAAATGAACGCTTTATGTTAATAAAATGGCGTAATTAGCGTATAGCCTACTTAAACATACTTTTTGATATCAAATATTTTACCCACTGATGTAATATATTATTTTGGGATTTTTAAAGATTTTTAATTAATTTTAGGCTGAGCATAACTAGTAGTCGTAGGCTTAATCCGGTAATTGTCGGTTTTGCCTTACGGGCCATAAAATGAGTTGTACATATTTAAACGACTCCAAACCTTTTGCTACTGATCACATATGATAAATAAATTATTTTAAGCCTTCTGGAAATATAAAAATATCAGATTTAAGTATCGAACCCGGAAAGGGCCTTTAATCGCCTTATTAAGCGTTTTTAACGCAAAGTATGTATCAAAATTATATTGGACATACCCGGGTTGATACCTACTGATATAAGAGGCAAATTATAATATTTTAACAGTAAGCAAATGTTGATAAACTCAGACCCCAGTTTTGAGCTTTTCGGCTTGTGTGAAATTACCAAAATACCCCTACGGGGCATAGTTTGGTTAGGAATGATAAGTTTCACATATATGCTTTAACCTACTGATATAACTTAGAAAATTGAGTATATTTGCTGATTACATCAGACCTGTAACTCAGGTAGTTACTTAAACTCTTTTATAAACTTTTAAATGACCAAACTACCCCTACGGGGCCTAGTTTGTGTTTAAACACATTTCGGGCATAATGAAAGACATCTTACTGATGTCACAACATATTTGAGGCATAATTAACTTAGGAAACCTGTATATAGCTCTCATGAATACCCTTCACGCTTATTACGCGTACGGTTCGGTTTATGTAACAAGTTTACATAAATTAGCCGAAACGGGTCAAACCTTAACGATTTTATCTCAAAATCCAGAATGTGAATAATAAACCCATATTAAACAAGTCTTCAAACTTGTCGGGTCTAAATCACATTCTATCCGGTCTTCGCTTAATCGTGCGTACGAACCGTATCTTGAAACTAGCCGGTCTAAGCTTAAGCTTAATTGAAGACCCGTTAGGATTCTAATAGGTTATTATAAAACCTTCGTCCCAGATTAGGAGGACCAGTAAAAGCTACGTGCATTTTGCTTATTGTGATTAATACTTGCTCAGGTAAATACTTTTAACTTATTTTCCCTATACGGGCTTGGGTTACGGTATACAGCATACCGCTTGATCGGGCATCAAATCTCCACCGTTAAAGTGGGTAGTTGAATAATTTGATCGGCTCGTTTAAACAGTCTTGTTTACTTTACAGCCTTTGGGGGGTTAATGACCATGTCCCGGATATCCTCGGCATCATCTTACGAGATGGCCACGACCTGAGCACGGGGTGTAGGCGTACACCTGTCAGTGTATAACTCTATGATGTGGTGTGTCTATTGATCTTTAACCCGGACAAGATCCGGGCTACTGAACGCACAAGTAACATGTAATTCGTTCACAAGATTATAATATTAAATAATTCTCCTAAGTTAAAAAGATTAATCTTGCCTCTGTGCATTTTAATCAAATTATAAAAAGATATTTTGTGCCACGTGCATTCAAATCAATTTTCTTAAACCATTTTCAAAATGAGTCAGTTGATTGTATTTACCAGTGTAAACTGACGTATTTTCCCAAAAAGACTAAATGCAGGTACTAAACGTAATTGGCTGGATTGTCTCCTTAGCATCAATAAAGAGTCTCGCAAGCTTAAGATGCCTGAAGTCTGTTGAACTATTGTTTCCATTTTATTTTCGATCCTTCTGTGGATAAACTTCCGAATATTGTGACAGTTGATATTACAATAATAAATTCGGTTGTATTATATTTACAATTGCTTCCGCTGTGCTTAATAATATTGTGTTGTTTGACTATTATGTTGCCAACCATGACGTCACAATACTCCCCACCGGTGACACGTGGAAATTCGGGGTGTGACAGGTTGGTATCAGAGCCAACACTGAGTGAATTAAACACTAACCTTTCGTGTTTAATCTCAGTTACACAATTGCACATATCTAAACTTCTGAGTCTAGACTTAACATAGGATTATTCTCAAATCCTAATATGGAAATTTTTGCTTCCAAAATTTTTATATATACATCGCCAAGCGAAGAAGCTGTAATAAGAATTCTCCACATCTGGAGCCTTGAAATGCTGAGCTTCGTACCGCGACCAGGATGAAACGTGCAACCTCGGAGAAAGCATTCAGGAATTGAATAAAGAAGAAACTCCTTTTGTTGAAGATCGTTTCCTTATTAGTCCTTATAAGGACATAATTATCTTTCAGTCCCTACGAGGACAACAGTATTCCTTTCAAGTCCCGCTTAGGGCAACTTTATACTTTTATTTTTATATAATGGGATGATTAAGTTTAAACTTTCATTCTAAACAAGAATATTAAATAAATGGAAAATAACATTTCCTTTTGCAAGATCTACCATTATAATAAAATGGCAAAAATCTAAAAAGGGCAAGACCTAGCCTCGTGTCATATTAAGACCGGGCCAAGATGGTAGTTCCATAATTAGATTCAGATCCATATTAACACCTCAATTTAAAATTATTCTGCGTTAATTAAATTAAGAATCTTAAGTGTGAAACCTAGCCTTCGGGTCAATTATAAGACCGGGCCAAGATGGTAAGACCTGTTAAAAAGATTCAAACCATTAATTAAGAATCTTAAGTGTGAACCCTAGCCTTCGGGTCAATTATAAGACCGGGCCAAGATGGTAAGACCTGTTAAAAAGATTCAAACCATTAATAAAGAATCTTAAGAGTGAAACCTAGCCGAGTGTCATTATAAAGACCGGGCCAAGATGGTAAGACCTGTTTAAAAGATTCAAATCCCTGTTAACATCTGAAAACATGTTAACACTCTTGGCAGATGTGATTTATTTAAAAATCACACGTTATTATTATATAAGGATCTTTTTAAAAGATTCCTAACCCAGTTTAATGATCTCTGAATCCTGGATTTACATCATCAATTAAGATGATCATATTTTAACCATACGTGGTAATATAGTGCCTACGGGCCTTGCTCATTTCCATATGAGCCAAAAGACAGTGGTAGCAATGACTCCCTGTCAGATAAAGGTAATGAACTAGGTTCAAACCTCAAATGCTTTGATTCTCTGAAATCCTAGCATATAATTTATAATTGTCCTTGTGACTAGGCCTATTGTGCCAATATACTCAAATGCCTTGATTCTCTGAAATCCTGGCATATAATTTATAATTGTCCTTGTGACTAGGCCTATTGTGCCAATATACTTTCATGCTTTGATTCTCTGAAATCATGAGCTTATGATCTATAAATGTCCATGTGACCAGGCCATTGGGTGCCATTAATAAAACTATTAATGTTTTCTAATTAGGATAAATTATAATAGAAATCCTAAACATAAATGATTAATAAATTAACCAAATATGGTCTCTGTTTACCATGGTTAATGAATTTCCCTAAGGGGCAATTCCGTAATAAACACCCCTTAGAAGGGAAGTGCCTACGGGCTATAGTTAAATGTCCTCTGAGACTAAAGACAGTGGTAGCCTACAACTCCCTGTCAAGAAAAGGTAATGAACTTTGATTAAAACCTTAATGCCTCGATTCTCCGAAATCATGGCTTATAAATTAAACTTGTCTACGCGACTAGGCCAATTGTGCTATTATTAACTTATAAATTAGGATTTATGATAAAAAAAAAATCCTGAACAAAATAAATATCCTTCCTTCCCTGTCAGTATGCATTTTAAGAAGAATCTCAAAGGTGAAACCTAGCCTACGCGGCCAAGATGGTGAAACCTACTCAAGGGATTCAGATACTTGTTAACACCTAAGAACGTGTTAGCACTCTTGACAAATGTGATTCGAGAAAATCACAACAGTCATCCTTATATTGGATTCTTCCAATTCCTTTATCTAGCCTAGTGATTTAGGAATCATGGCTTATATCATCCTATAAGCTGATCATATTATAAACATCCGTTAGTGATGAAGTGCCTACGGGCTAAACTTGTTGTCCGATAAGACAACGACAGTGGTGGTCTTTGACCTCCTGTCTAAAATGTTGGACTATGTCCAAACATAATAGTCTATATGATCAATACGATCATGACTAATATCATCTAATACGATGATTATATTATTTAACATCCTTGAGTGATGTTTTGCCTACGGGCTATAATATATTGTCCATTTGGGACATTGACATTGTTATCTTTATGATTCCTTGTCTGAGGTGGTGAGATATGCTCAAGCCAAATAGTCAATATGATTAATGCAATCATGACTTATATCACCTAATAGAATGAACCTATTATAAACATCCGTTAAATGATGTTTCACCTATGGGCCATATTATATTGTCCATGTGTGACAAGGACATGGTGATATTTGCGATTCCCTGTGCAAGGTAGTGAGCTCTGCTCAAGCCTAATAATCTATATGATCAATGCGATCATGATAAAAATGATCAATACGATGATTAAAAATTTTTAACATCCTTAATAATGTTTGCCTAAGAGCTATATTATGTTGTCCAATTGAGACAAGGCAATTGTAATCTTTTGTGATTCTTTGCCCAAGGGGGTGAGCTATACTCAAATCCCAGGGTCTATACTATCATTACGATCCTGACTTGTATCATCAGTATGATGATCACAATATTAACATCCCTCGTGATGAAATGCCTACGGGCTATACTTTATTCTAGGGTCGGTAAGTCAAAGATAGTAGTGATCTTTGTGATCCCCTGTTCAAAATGGTGTGATTATACCCAAAACTAATAGTCAATATGATCGATGTGATCATGACTAATATCATTAAATACGATGGTTATATATAAACATCCATTAGTAATGTTGATTTGGCTTACCTTTCTGCCAAATGAATCGTCTTTCAAAGACGATGACAGTTGTAGTCTATGACTCCCTGTCCAAAGGTGAGGAACCACGTTCAAACCTTGAAGCCCTAATCTAATAAAATTGCGGCTAATAAATTAAGGTCCTTGATGATAGACCATCGAGTTATGTTTTAAGGTCATTCATGACAAGCCTATGTGCCAAAATTTGTCATTAGGGACAAGCTAACTGATGTGTGTAAAATGCAACATATAAATTACATCAAATGAGGCATAAAACTAACCCTTTTTAAGTACTAATATTGGAAAAAGAGTGTTTTTGTCTTCCTTTTGTATTTTCAGGATTAAATGAGCTCAAAAACACAAAAGAAGCAAAAAGACAGCTAATTCCAACATAATTACAAGGAAAGGAACATTAGTGGACTGCCCGACCCCTCAACGGCACCTTCCAAAGCAAAATAGAGAAGGCAGAAGGCTGAACACGGGCCGTGCTCAGCCAGCACGGGGCCGTGCCCAAGAAGCAGCAGAAAAGACAAATCTATAGAAGCTTCTATTGCCCACCACGGGGCCGTGCCCAGCGGACACGGGGGCGTGTCGAAAGTACAGCAGGCGCATTAATTGTAATTGCGAATTACAATTAATGAGGAGAGAGAGTGTCAGACGGGCACGGGGCCGTGCCCAGCTCTCTGTTCAGCCTATAAATAGGAGTGCTTGGATTCATTTCAACTGATCCCTTGGCACACCACCTCTCTCACACTTCATCCACCACCCACCACCATCACAACACCATCATCCACCACCATCATCCATTGTCCATCGTAGAGTGTGTGAGTCGTCTCGGGATCCAAGATTGATCGTAAGAGTTCTTGACAATCAAGGCCATGTTTGCCTAAGTCTCTTACATCACTTGGTGAAGACAAAGTGTCTAGTATAATACTTTTTATTTCTAATCTTTTGCACTTTTTATTTGGTTTTGTATTAATGACTTTAATAACTAGTTACTTATGTTGAAGGTGATCTTTCCTTATCGTTTGTCCGTGGTGTCTTGGCATTATTTTACTGTCTATATAAAATAAAGGATTTTCACCATTCATATCTCCACGGTCTATATGGAGGTATGTTGGCTACCTGGTCGGGGGTTAAGGGAACGGTTTGGTAAAGGTCTTGCCATTGTTCAGCGTTTAGAGGTCCTGCAATGGACCTGGGTCAAATTTAGAAGGACCTCCTTCAATGCTTCACGGTATTGGATGGCGGGGGTCCAAACTCTTTGATCCCCTCATAAGTTAACTACTATTAATACTATAACCCGGCTATTTAGGACTGTATCCCTGCTGACTCAGACTACTTAGCCGAGGGTAACGTCACCGCCAAAAGCGGGGCCTACCACAATACTGCATTAATAACTTAATTCATTATCTTCCAATAATCCACCCTTTTAGGATTGTATCCTTGCTGACTCAAACTACTGGGGTGAGGGTAACGTCACCTTCAAAAGAGGGGCCTACTACAATAACTAAGATAATCTCTTAATTATGTGCAAAAGTGCGGGAATAATCAAAGGTTATACTAGATACGAGTCGGAACCAAGTGATTCATCTTGTCTATCTGTTTTTTATTTTATTTTATTTTTCAGCATTTTAGTTAGTTTTTATTTTTCTTAGTTTAAAAACCTTTTTCTAAACTTTTTATTTTGATTAGACGTTGAGGATAAACCGGTACTAAAAGCTCTTGTGTCCTTGGACGACCTCGGTATCTTACCAACGCTATACTACGCTCACGATGGGTGCACTTGCCCATATGTGTGTTTAGTGTTAGTAAAATATCGTGTTTTATAAATTTAAAACTTGGCTAAAATAAGTGTTAAAAAGGGCTTAAAATATACACCTAATATATATAACACTTCACACGCATCAAGTTTTTGGCGCCGTTGCCGGGGACACAAGGATTTTAAGAAAGTTAGGAATCAACGGCCTAATCATTTTTCCTTTTTCTTTTTATTTTTTTAGGATTTTCTTAGTTTTTCAGCTTCTGCAGAGCTCAGCACGGGCCGTGCCCGCTGAACACGCCCCCGTGCTCAATCATTGGAACTGGCAATCCTGTTTTACGTCAGACAGTAAGCTGAACACGGGGCCGTGCTCACTCAACACGCCCCCGTGCCCAAGATTCACTTACTGAAAACAGAACCGTTAGATCCCGGCGGTTGGTAATTTCTGACACAAACATGAGTGATAGTAATTGTTTTTACTTTCGGCACTCTTATGGTACGTGGTGTCAATTATGTGGTGGCAAACATGAAGAAGTAAAATGCTACTTTCTAAATTATAGGCCCCACTACATGGACCCACCGACTTCTTATAACCTTAAGAGGGGCGAAAGTAAAAATAAGCACTATTTCTCCCTCGAATGCGCCCAGCCAGATATTCTAGGGGAAATGCTCCTTGATGAGTTATTTCAACTAGAAAAGCTAATTCTGAATTGGTTAGAAGAGCTTAGGAAGGATTTTATTAATCCACCCCAAGACGATGACCATGACGAAATGCTGGAACCGCATTCCAACAACCTCGTTGCTCCCGAAAATGCCTTAGTACCTAGCAGAGACTTGGACGATAGTCGTCCCTGTGTCGATTGTGCCGTGAAGGACTCTCCATCGACTTCGTTCGGTGCATACATAGACCTGAGCGATTCGGCATACACCTTCTTTAACAAGAGCCCGGGAAAGGGTTGGACTTGTCCACCTAGAATGAAAATAGGAATTACCCTCACCGACAACCTCTTGCGTTCTCGCCTTAGTCTAGGATAATTAAGGTATCTTAGGCACTTTGGGGTTGTTCCAACCAGTCAGGAGCCACCCGATACTAACAAGTTCCTTAAAAAACTAGACAACTTCATAAAACAGTCCCTCGACACGGGGCCGTGTCCAGCCAGCCAACACGCCCCCGTGTCCATCAAAAGATTCCATTCTGATCAGTACGTCAGAATACGGACAAACTGTGTCAGAACTCCACCTGCACACGGGGCCGTGTCCACTGGGCACGGGGCCGTGTCCAGGATGCTGTCGTTTTCTATAAATGCAGCCAAGAATTCTGCACATTTGGACCAACTTGGGGCAGAGATTTGCAGGAATCTTCTCTCAAACTATCCTAGGTAAGTCTAAAAGAAGGTTCCAACAACCCATCTTGTCCTTTCCTCTTTTAGCCATTTCCTTCTTCTCCATCTTTCTTCAAGAACTACCATTAAAAGTTTGAATTCTTCCAACTTTGTGGTAAGAATTAATGAGTTTTGTTCAAGGAATCTTGGTAAAAACATGTTATGTAACATTGCTTTAAGTTATTAGCAGCTAAAAAGACCCCACAAGTTCAGAAAATAACTTAAAAATCCAAGTTTCCTTGCTCCAAAATTCTGCAGAAAGATGAACACGGGGCCGTGCTCATTGAGCCCGGGGCCGTGTCCGGTAACTGTTTCATTTAAATAAACTTTTTCAGTTTATTTTTCGTAGAATGTCAAGTGAAAACAGCGAAACATCTTCTGTGCATTCGTCAAACAGCCGAAGAGGAAGAAGACCCTCCATTGAAGCTACACTTGTGCACTATGTGATAGCATTAAGGGAGGCTCTCGACGAAATGACTTCAGTAGAGGAGGTCCTAATCGACCGTATTAACGATCTTACGATGGGACTTGAAAGCAGCTTCCAAGAAATTAACCTCTTGCACCAGAGGTTAAACATTCTTGTAGCACCCCCAATGGAACCAGTCCTTCCTCAGCAGGATTGGAACCTGGCACTCGGAATCAACAACCCTACCGGGTGGGAAGACTTTCCGGCGGAACCTCCCGTGGAACACCAACAAGAGATCCCGGTGGAAGTTGAAACTCCTCAAACTAATGCCAATGAGCCTTCTTTTCTCCTTCCAAGGGAGGTGGAAGAATGGCTCGCCGACATTTGAGGAGAACCGCACGCGGAAGAAGGAGTTCAAAAAGGCCTTGTTTAACCAAGATTAGTTACTTCTTGGAAATTTTGCTAATTATCTCTGATAGAGATACTAGGTACACGTCGCATTTTTGGAAGAGCTTCCAACAATCGTTGGGCACACGTTTAAATTTTAGTACGGCTTAACATCCTCAGAATGACGGTCAGAGTGAGCGTACTATTCAAACGTTGGAAGACAAGCTACGTGCATGTGCGATCGATTTGGGTGGTAGTTGGGATAAGAACCTACCATTAATCGAATTCTCCTACAACAATAGCTACCATACCAGCATTAAGGCTGCGCCTTTTGAGGCATTATACGGTAGAAAGTGTAGATCGCCAGTTTGTTGGGCGGAAGTTGGAGATGTCCAATTATCAGGACCAGAGATCGTGTTCGAAACGACGGACAAGATTGTCCAGATTCGTGACCGTCTCAAAGCTGCCCGGGATAGGCAGAAGAGCTACGCAGATCCGAAGCGTAAGGCTTTTCACTTCGAAGTAAGTGATAAAGTGTTGCTAAAAGTATCACCCTGGAAAGGAGTGATGCGGTTTGGTGAGAAAGGCAAGCTAAGCCCGAGATACATAGGACCTTTCGAGGTTATCGAACGTGTCGGGTCAGTTGCCTATAAGTTAAACTTACCTGAAGAGCTCAGTGGAATTCACAATGTGTTCCACATCTGCAATCTGAAAAAGTGCTTTGCTGACAAATCACTGGTAATACCGCATACAGATGTGCATATAGATGAGAGCTTAAAATTTGTGGAAAAACCTTTGTCGATTGAAGATCGACAGGTAAAGAAGCTTCGCAGGAAGCATGTACCTATTGTAAAGGTCAAATGGGATGCCCGTAGAGGTCCCGAATTCACGCGGGAGGTTGAAGCCACGATGAAAGAAAAGTACCCTTACTTAATTCAGTAAATCTTGGGTCGAGATTTATTTTTAAGGGGGTGAGGATGTAACACCTCGAAAATTCACGTCCTATAATGTGTTGACACGTTTCATAAAGTTTGAACGTGTGAAAGAATGTTATAAAAGGACTAAAGTTGACAAACATGGAAAGTATGTGATTATACGGGTTCTAAGTGTCAACAGTGAATAAATATACTTCATAATAACCCTACATGATGTTTATAACATCAAACGAATAAATCATGGATCATACGAAGCTAAAAGTGAGAGATTTCAAACTACAGGGGTTAAATGTGTCAACATGTTAAAGATATACCTCTGAGTGACCTTTTGACAAACCCGAAGCTTTGTAAATGTAAATTATGCTCACTAGAATGCGCGATATAAATTTCATAAAGTTTCGTTATCGTATGAGAAAGTTATGATCAAATTCGGGTGCGAGGGGTTAAAGTGTTAACGTTGAAAGTTAAGGCTTTTCGGGTTAACCAGAAGTGTTCAAGGACTTGGCAAAGTGGGTATAAGTCCTAAAGTCTATGCGGGTAAAGTATAAGGGGTCAAGATGCAATAAAAAGACCGATTACCCTTTCAAATAAGCCAAAGGTCAAGTTGTATAACAAAGAAAATAGAAAATCTGATTATTGAGGTCCAGGCGGCCCGCTTCAACATTCTTGAATCCTCAGGCGGGCCGCGTGGGACGCCCAGAACCAGAAAACGGGGACAGACCCCTGGAAACGCGGAAAATCGACTTTTAACCGAATTTTAGACATGGTGGACGACCCCTAGACATCCCTAAGCACTAGGCAACAAGTGTTGATCAATTGTGGTGGGGTGTAGACCTTGTTGTCAACATGTTGTGGTGGATTAAACCACTATATAAGGCCTTAGTTGCAACAATTGTTCTTCACATCATTCAAGTGCATATCTGATCATTCTGGAGCTCAAGTTTGCTCTCAACTGATCATAAGTCGTGCATAGGACTCTTGTAAGTCTGCTAGTCCTTTTTTAAGTGAGTTTAGCTTAGTATTTTAGCTAAAAGTCAAACCGTCGTAATTACGGTTTGACTTCGAGATTAGTCAACAATGGCTCAGTCATATCTCGAATTAAAAGTAGGTATAAGTTGGTATTTATGTGGGTGGTAAACCCTCAAAAGGGTTCCCCCTGATTACCACTCTAACCAGGTCAAAAGTCGGGTCAAACGTGTACTTAAAAAGTCAACAGAAAGTTTAAAAGGCGATTTATGCATAAATAGCAATGTAGATCATATACAACCTGATTGATCATTGTTATAACTTAGTAATAAGTGTAAGAACATGTCTAAACATGTTCAACCCGACAATTTCCTGTTTAGACCCGGTTCGGAACCGAAAGTCACATAGTTTGACTTTCACTTTGACTTTCAGTTCTGACCCGTTTTGGTATGATTTAGAAATACCTAGGAGCCTTATTTGGACCAGGTTACATGCTAGTATAACCCTCTGTGATTATACACCATGGTTCATTAGTTAACCGATTAATACGCATGATTCCGTTAATTGCTCATATGTTGACCATTATGCCCTTATTACTTTAAAACGTGATTTTTGGAAATGTAAAAGAGTAGAAACTTTAATTACTGATATATAAACTTGTATTCAAAGTTTGACATCAGTTTGATTTGTAGATTAAGAGTTATGCTCGTTATCGCAAAATGAACGCTTTATGTTAATAAAATGGCGTAATTAGCGTATAGCCTACTTAAACATACTTTTTGATATCAAATCTTTTACCCACTGATGTAATATATTATTTTGGGATTTTTAAATATTTTTAATTAATTTTAGGCTGAGCATAACTAGTAGTCGTAGGCTTAATCCGGTAATTGTCGGTTTTGCCTTACGGGCCATAAAATGAGTTGTACATATTTAAACGACTCCAAACCTTTTGTTACTGATCACATATGATAAATAAATTATTTTAAGCCTTCTGGAAATATAAAAATATCAGATTTAAGTATCGAACCCGGAAAGGGCCTTTAATCGCCTTATTAAGCGTTTTTAACGCAAAGTATGTATCAAAATTATATTGGACATACCCGGGTTGATACCTACTGATATAAGAGGCAAATTATAATATTTTAACAGTAAGCAAATGTTGATAAACTCAGACCCCAGTTTTGAGCTTTTCGGCTTGTGTGAAATTACCAAAATACCCCTACGGGGCATAGTTTGGTTAGGAATGATAAGTTTCACATATATGCTTTAATCTACTGATATAACTTAGCAAATTGAGTATATTTGCTGATTACATCATACCTGTAACTCAGGTAGTTACTTAAACTCTTTTATAAACTTTTAAATGACCAAACTACCCCTACGGGGCCTAGTTTGTGTTTAAACACATTTCGGGCATAATGAAAGACATCTTACTGATGTCACAACATATTTGAGGCATAATTAACTTAGGAAACCTGTATATAGCTCTCATGAATACCCGTCACGCTTATTACGTGTACGGTTCGGTTTATGTAACAAGTTTACATAAATTAGCCGAAACGGGTCAAACCTTAACGATTTTATCTCAAAATCCAGAATGTGAATAATAAACCCATATTAAACAAGTCTTCAAACTTGTCGGGTCTAAATCACATTCTATCCGGTCTTCGCTTAATCGTGCGTACGAACCGTATCTTGAAACTAGCCGGTCTAAGCTTAAGCTTAATTGAAGACCCGTTAGGATTCTAATAGGTTATTATAAAACCTTCGTCCCAGATTAGGAGGACCAGTAAAAGCTACGTGCATTTTGCTTATTGTGATTAATACTTGCTCAGGTAAATACTTTTAACTTATTTTCCCTATACGGGCTTGGGTTACGGTATACAGCATACCGCTTGATCGGGCATCAAATCTCCACCGTTAAAGTGGGTAGTTGAATAATTTGATCGGCTCGTTTAAACAGTCTTGTTTACTTTACAGCCTTTGGGGGGTTAATGACCATGTCCCGGATATCCTCGGCATCATCTTACGAGATGGCCACGACCTGAGCACGGGGTGTAAGCGTACACCTGTCAGTGTATAACTCTATGATGTGGTGTGTCTATTGATCTTTAACCCGGACAAGATCCGGGCTACTGAACGCACAAGTAACATGTAATTCGTTCACAAGATTATAATATTAAATAATTCTCCCAAGTTAAAAAGATTAATCTTGCCTCTGTGCATTTTAATCAAATTATAAAAAGATATTTTGTGCCACGTGCATTCAAATCAATTTTCTTAAACCATTTTCAAAATGAGTCAGTTGATTGTATTTACCAGTGTAAACTGACGTATTTTCCCAAAAAGACTAAATGCAGGTACTAAACGTAATTGGCTGGATTGTCTCCTTAGCATCAATAAAGAGTCTCGCAAGCTTAAGATGCCTGAAGTCTGTTGAACTATTGTTTCCATTTTATTTTCGATCCTTCTGTGGATAAACTTCCGAATATTGTGACAGTTGATATTACAATAATAAATTCGGTTGTATTATATTTACAATTGCTTCCGCTGTGCTTAATAATATTGTGTTGTTTGACTATTATGTTGCCAACCATGACGTCACAATACTCCCCACCGGTGACACGTGGAAATTCGGGGTGTGACAACCAGCCACCATTCACCGTCACTCGTCACCACCGTTCAACCACTTCCCACCACCGTCTTCCGCCGCATTCGCCTCACCACTAATCAGACATTTGTGGTTTCTTGATTTGGGTATGAGATACAGAGAGATTAAGATATGCGAGAGAGAAGGGATTTCAATTTGGGGGGGGGGTGTGATAAAATGACTGTGTGCAGAAGACTTTTAAGACAGCTGATGTTTGACAGTTAGAGTAAATTCCTAAAATACCCTTTAGGGTATAAAATAATAGTGTGTAGGTGGCATAATCTGATTAGTGGAGAGGAGTTCTCGTGGTTCTCGCAACTGGGGATGGTTTTCATTTGAACCGATCCCTATATATATATACACACATATATATAGCAACGGAAGCACAAGTAACGAGTGATTAATATGAACACTTTATACCAAGGAATACCCGCAATGGAACAACGTCACCTACATGCAAATATGAAATATAAACACAACCATAGGGGGTTTTAGGTATACCTTCGGTTAAGAATAACCGTGTGAGACACCGAGGTACAACAAGGTGAGCTAGAATGGATCAGGAACAATTGCAGCGACGGCGGTGGCCGGAAAAACGGCGACAACAGTGGTGGCTGGAAAGACGGCGGCGGAAGGTGGCGGCAGGAGGAAGGGTGGCGGTTGTAGTGGAGTGTGGCAACTAGGGTTTGTATTTTGGACAAGTCTCTTATGTCTTAACCCATGCTTAAGCTTATATAGCAAATGATTAGGTTAAAACTAAAACCCTATGGGCCACAAGCCCACATCCTTTCCTCTTGTCTTTCTTTCAGCCCATTAACAAAAGTTCATAATATAAAACTCAATCTAATTAGATTTATTATAGTATTTATTTTTTAGATTTATAAAATAAAACATTATAAATCATTCCGTCAAAATATGTCATTTAATCTAACTAAATGAATTACACCGTTGTCCTCGGTGTAACTATTACGGGTCAAGACCCGGTCGGTAGCGTTGACTTATCGAACCAGACATGAACTTTCCAACAAGCCCCATATAATTATTTTTGAAATATTTTTTCTAATCTTTCTTTTTCTGTAGGTCTATAGTGACTGGTCAATGTAGAAGATAAGACAGACGAAGCGAAAGATAATGATGATGCAGGGCCCTTCTAAGACCGCGGTTCGTCCACCTGCACCTCACCCTTCCATGCACTAAACACACGTTTCCCATACACATGATTCTTATTTTTCTGGTGTTTTGTTGAATACATTCAGGTTCAAGTATCTGTTTGCAATTCATATTTGGGATTGAAGTTTAAGGCTGAACTATGAGTTTTCATAGTTACTTGTTTTGTCACTAAAACCAAGATGGTTTTTGATGTTTTCATTATGAAAATTGATGTTTTATGTTTACTTTGCTATTAATTATGTGTTTCTTGGATCTTGAAAGGGGGGAGGAATGAGAAAAGTCTTCTCTCTCAAAAAAACCTTTTCGTATTCTGCCGGACAATCGGAGGCTCGACGAAGCAAAATTAGTCGGTATAGTGTGGAAGGTCGCCGGTAATCTCGGGCTTGACCTTTCACCCTATTTAGTCTTAACGGAGCTTCCATTCGCCGTTCCGATTTTGTCCTAGTGTTACTTTTCCGGCCACTTCCGTTTGATTCACCCTTGATTGCTTAGCCGGTCTGTTATCGATCGCGGCTATCTGAGTATAGTTCAGCTAGATTGACACGAATCCGGTTAACCTTTTAAAGTGTGATCTTATCGGGTGGCTACGGTTTTATTACTAAGAGTCTATTCGATCTCGAATTATGGGGAGTTCTTACAACAATGGTGGACAGGGGTATAATGTCACTACGTTTTACGTGGGAAACCTTCCAGGTGAAATATCGAAGTCACTGCTTTGGAAAGCCTTCCAGCCGCATGGAACAGTGAAAGATGCATATGTAGCAAAAAAGAGAGATGCCAGGGGGAATTATTTTGGTTTCATTAGACTACAAGGGGTGATGAACATGAAAAAGGTACTGGAAGACATGAATATGGTTACCATCTTTGAAGCAAGATTAAAAGTCTTTCCGGCAAAATTCGGAAAGGGTAATAAACGGTTCAACATACACGAGAATCAACAAGTTAGGACCCAGAAATATGTCCCGGTAACGAACAACAAGCAACCAGTTGGTGAAGCATTCCCGAATCAGGCGTATGTAAGGAATGGGGTTTCTTTTAAAGAATCATTAGTAGGCCAGTCAACAAAGAATACAGAAATTCCGATGAAAGAGGTGGAAAAGAGACTAGAATATAAGGGTAGACCAGCACTATATCCAAGCCATTGTATGATGAGGTCAGTGGTAGTGGAGGCGTTAAGTATAGAAGCAATAAAAAAGATGAGGAGGACACTAAATGAAAGTGGTCACCAGGAAAGTGCGATAAGTTATATTGGTGGATTAAAATTTCTAATAATCTTCAAAGTGAAAAGGGAAGCTCTACATTTCATAAGACAAGAAGAAATTTTATGGAAACAATTATTCTCATCAGCAACATTATGGGAAGGGCAAGAAATGAAATGTGAAAGGCTTGTTTGGATAAGAATCACTGGGGTTCCCTTGCAACTCAGGGATGAGAATTTTTATAACACGATTGCAGAACTATATGGAAAAATTGTGGTGGAGTCAGATTTTTCGTGGAATACGTCTAAGAATCACGAGTCCGTGTGTGCGGTAGTAACGGAATCCGGCAAACGTATAGAGGAAGCTGTTCACGTAGACTGGGAGGAGCGTTCTCACCAAATATGGGTATCCGAGGTACCCGAGATGACCGTCAACCAAATTTTGGAGGAATCTATGTCAGCGGTGGTGTCGGAGCGGTCAAGTTCGTATAGCTCGGATGATGAATCAGTGGACCGTCATAATAACGAAATGGAAGAAGGTGAAATTAGGACGGGAGATTCGGTTCCGCCTGAGCCGACAACCCAACCGGAGAAGAAGGTAGTACAAGAGTCGACAGTAGATGAAGAGCCTAATTATGATAGCATGCATGGGAATGTGGAAGGGATGCATGGGGAACAGAGGGGTTCGGAGCCTGACAATTCTTTTCCTAGGTTGATGGAAACTTTAAATGGAGGTGGGGTCAGTAATACACGTATGGAGAATCCATTTAATATGGGAAGTAATGAGAACATGGGCCAAAAAAATGATCTAAATTCTAGGAAGAGAAGAAGGTGTATGAGGAACCCAACAACCCAAGAAAAGGATGGTAATGACAATTGGGCCCAAAGGTTTAAGTTCCCTAGTGGGTTAGACCTAAACAGCCCAGCTAGAGATCAAACTACGGGACAAAACGAAATAAACAACAAAAACCAAGGGGCAAAAGAAAAGGACGCTGGTTTTGGGGGCGTTGAACAGGGAAGTCAAGTAGCAACGTTGGATCCGTCCGTCCACCACCAAGCTGGGTCATCGGAGGCTGCAATCAACAGAGTAGAGGAGGGTAATGAGATTGAGAAAGAAGTTCTAGAAACAATTCAGTTGGGAACCAGTTTGGGTTTCGATTTGAACGGAGCAGTAGGGCAACTGAAGAAGGCAATCTTGGATGAAGGCGGACAAAATGTTTTACCATGAATTATTTGTCCATTAATTTAAGGGGAATACGAGATTCCAAAAAGGCGGATTGGGTTAGGGGTTTGAAAACATCTCACGGAGCGCATTTCGTCGCGATTCAAGAAACAAAGGTGCCAGGTAATATAACTTTTATGGTAAATAAATTCTGGGGTAGATCGTTATTTGAGTTTGGTGCGGTAGAATCAACGGGCAGGTCAGGGGGTTTACTTACTATTTGGGATCCATCGATTTTCATTAAAACTGGGGTAGTAAAGAACAGGATTTTTTTGGCGGTGACTGGGAGTATGGCAAGTACAGGAGATTTAATAACTGTAGTGAATGTATATGCACAAAATGACCCTGGTGAAAGACGCATTCTTTGGGCTGATTTGATTCAGCTAAAAAATTCATCTGGCGGGATATGGATTTTCTTAGGAGATTTTAACGACGTTAGATGGCAGGAAGAACACCTAAATTCAGAATTTGTAGTATTAAATGCACAGCATTTCAATCAATTTATAGCAACGGCGGATTTAGTAGAGTATCAGATGGGGGGCAGACAATACACCTACAGATCGGATAACGGAACTAAGATGAGCAAATTAGATAGATTCCTGGTGTGTAGGGATTTCATGGGGAAATGGCCTGAGGCGTCATGTATGGCGTTGTCAAATTTGGCCTCAGATCATTGCCCTATCCTGTTGTCTACGGTTCAAACGGATTACGGCAAGATTCCATCCAGGATGTTCAATTCATGGTTTGAGATACCGGGGGCAGTGGATCACGTGTTACATTTAATGGGGTCGTTTCAGTTCGAAGGATTACCGGATTTGGCCTTGGATGTAAAGTTAAAGTGGGTTAAGAGAAGACTGAAGGAATGGGTTGGAGCCAGAAAAGCGGAAATGCACAATTCGTACACCTTAAAACTAAAAAGGTTAGAAAGTCTTGAAATTGCGGCGGAACAAAGAAGTTTGGAACAGAATGAACTGGAGGAGAGAGCGAGTTGTAAGTCGTATATTCAAGAGGCGGATAGATTAAAAACTATGGATTTGAAACAAAAATCAAGGGTTAGGTGGGCAAAAGAAGGAGATGAAAACACAAAATATTTTCACGGAGTGGTAAACGCCAACACTAGTAACAACAGAATTCATGGTTTGCAAATTGATGGGGTGTGGGTTGCTGATCCGCCACTGGTAAAAGACCATATCTTCTCTTTTTTTGCGAATAAGTTTGTTGAACCGATGAACTCTAGGCCGGTGTTGACGTGCCCGTTTCTAGCTCAAGTGACATCCGAAGATGCTGAAATTCTGGTTCGTCCTTTCACTTTATCGGAAGTAAAAAATGCAGTTTGGGAATGTGAGGGAGACCGGGCTCCTGGGCCAGATGGAATAAATTTTAAATTCATAAAAAAATTTTGGAATGTTTTGGAGGGAGATTTCGTGAATTTATTCCAACATTTTTCCTCGGCTGAACATTTAAATAACGGGTGTATGTCTTCCTTCCTAGCTCTTATTCCAAAGCGGACGGATCCAGGTGGTCTTCACGAATACCGCCCGATTAGTTTAATCGGTTGTATCAACAAAGTGGTGTCGAAGGTATTAGTAAACAGATTAAAGCTGGTGATTCATAAGCTAGTATCGGAGGAACAAACGGGATTTTTAGCAGGGAGAAGTATCCTTGATGGGGTAATAATTCTGAATGAGATTATACCATGGCTAAAAAGAAAGAAAAAGGAAGGAATGGTTTTCAAAGTTGACATTGAAAAAGCTTACGATTCTTTAAGCTGGGAGTTTCTCAACTCTATACTTTGTCAAATGAATTTTCCAGCGAAGTGGCGGAACTGGGTCATGTCTATTGTATCTTCGGTCAGAGCGTCGGTACTCGTAAATGGTTCCCCAACACAAGAATTTAACTGCTCGAGGGGCCTTAGGCAAGGAGATCCATTGTCTCCTTTCCTATTCGTTCTTGCGATGGAGGCCCTAATAGGAGTCATGAAGCAGGCTTGTGATATCGGGGTGTTTAAAGGACTAGGTTTGTCACAAAATGGGGCTCCGATATCCCATTTCTTATACGCTGATGACGTAATCTTTGTGGGTGAGTGGACTTTCAATAATTTGGTAGTCTTGAAACGCTTGCTTAGATGTTTTTATTTAAGCTCAGGGCTGAAAGTTAATCTGAAGAAGAGTAGACTTTTCGGGGTCGGTTTGGAAGACAATCAAGTTCAACTATTGGCGAATATGATGGGGTGCACAAGAGGGTCGCTCCCTTTTAAGTATTTGGGACTACAAGTAGGTGCCAATATGAATTTAATAAAGAATTGGGATTCGGTGGTGGAAATATTCCAAAGGAGGCTGTCGCTTTGGAAGGCTAAGACACTTTCTTTCGGAGGCCGCATTACCTTGGTATGTTCCGTTCTAAATGCTCTACCTACATATTACTTCTCCTTGTATAAGGCACCGATGGGGGTAATAAAGAAGTTGGAAAAGATACGTAGAGAGTTTTTATGGGGGTCAATAGATGAAAAAGAAAAAAATGAAGTGGGTGGCTTGGAAAAATATGATGACACCGAAGGAATTGGGAGGTATGGGGTTTGGATCCCTGAGAGTAATGAATCTAGCAATGCTTTCAAAGTGGTGGTAGAGGTTTAAGGTAGAAAAAGATAGTTTATGGAGGAAAGTCGTATGGGAGATTCACAATAATGCAAGAGTTTGGAGCTTTATCCCACTAAAAGCATCAATAACGAGTCCGTGGAAGCAAATTGTCAGTATTAAAGAGGACTTTAACACAGCAGGTTTGTGTCTGGAGTCCCTGTTTCGAGGTCGTCCAGGAAGTGAAAGTGAGATTTATTTCTGGAAAGAAAGGTGGATTTTTGAGATCCCATTGTGTGAAAAGTTTCCGTCACTATTTCTGCTCGAAAGACACAAGAATGCGCTTGTAAAAGATCGACTGGCAATCGGGATTTCTGGAATGGAACCGGTCTTCTCTTGGTCCTGTTCTCCGTCATCTGCAGCTGAACTACTTGAGTTGGATACCTTGTCCGATGCCTTGTCTAGCTTCCAGTTCGGACATGTCTCGGATATGTGGAGTTGGGCGCTGGATAGCTCGGGTTTGTTCACTGTTTGCAGCGTCAAAGAGTGCCTCCAGAAGCGGTTCTTCTCGGATCTGAAGGTGGCTTTTGAGTGGAATAATTGGTGTCCTAAAAAGGTAAATTTTTTGATTTGGAGGTTAATACAAGACAAGATCCCGACATACGCGGCCTTAGCGAGGCGAAACATAGTGATCCAAGATGATACATGTAAGTTGTGTGACGAAGAGGTAGAATCGGCTTTGCATTTATTTGCATCGTGTAGGATTGCGGAACAAATATGGGAATTCGTATCTCGGTGGTGTCGAATTCAACAGGTTTATGCATTAGAACTAAAGGATTTGGCGAATATACACAAAATTAATAATGGTTCCCAAAGGTGGAAGAAAGTTGTGAGCATGGTGACCCAAGCAGCCATTTGGGTTATTTGGAAGAGCCGAAACGAGGCGGTATTCGAAGGAAAACAGCCTAGTGTAAGCAGGATGAAAGAAGAAATCAAGATGGTTGGGTTCATGTGGTTAAAAAGCAGGGTCAAGAACGTTAATATCTCATGGGGTGAGTGGTGTAATTTCGATTTATTTAGCATTGGTGTATAATGGTGATGTAATTGTTGTAAAACTGGCGATCATCTGGCCAATAGTTTGGTTGTCCAGGTGAATATGGAATAAAAAGTTTTTGTTGATCTTTCAAAAAAAATGAGAAAAGTTGAAGTAAATGCCGGTTGATTTCAATTTTCATATTTGAACTTTTGGTTTTGATTTTAAGAGCTTTGACTATGATCAATATGTTAAAAGAGATTTTAAATAGTTTATTCTTTAGTATTCTTAGTTATTTAATTAGGAATATATATTTCCATCTTAACTAAGTACGTGAATGGGTATACACTTACATTAAAATTAAATACAAATATTAAATAAAGTAAAATGAAACATTCTTGTTTGTTGAAACTTCTTCTTTTTTATTCTTACAAAAAATTTCTTCTCATTTGAACTCTCAACTAATTATGTATTGGAATGTTACTCCCCGGCAACTGACTCAACACCTCATTTATTAATATTTGGTTCTTTTTAATTTATGTCATAGAGGGGAAGAAGAGATGATAATGAATTATTTACATTAATAAGGCTATCAGATTATGCGGCGTGGGGGGGGGGGCTTAAAAATGAGGCGTTATGCGACATGTGGACGACACATAAGCACGCGCTAGAAATGGGCCGTGGTGCAATAACAGGGGATGAGACGGAGCGTGGAAGAGTGATGTTATTCGATACGTGGCACACACTTTTTGATATTATTTTATATTTACAAATTTCCAAAATATCTATTTAGAAATTTAAAAAAATACATAAATTTAAAATAAAATTACATAAACATTAAACAAGGTCTTTGTCTTCATGAACGTCGTTTCGTGGAGCTCTCCAGATGTGTTCAACCAAATTCGCTCGAATGATGTGATGTGTCGTATTATGTTTTAATTTCATGTAGGTTCTTTTCTTTCTCTTCATCACTTAATTCCACGGTGTTTGGTTGACTCGTCTCCTCATAATATTCGCAAATTGCGCGTCCCTGATCCCCTGTAATCATATTATGTAAAATAACGCACGCGTACATCACATTTCAAATTCTATTTTTCCCATAATTCTACACGTCGTCTTCAAAATGTGTCATCTTTTCTGCAAAACACCAAAAGCTCGTTCGATGTCTTTTCGTGCCGCCATTTAAGCATCGTCAAACTTATGTCTCTTTTCATCTAACGTTGTCCCCCGTGTAAATGATTTTACAAACACGACATAATCCGGGTAAATACCATCCATTAGATAATAACCATATTTATACTCCGCACCGTTAACATAAAAAGAACCTTTCGGTCCAACACCGTTTATATAGTTGTTGAAAATGGGCAATTAATTAAAAATAATCAAATCGTTATTTGCAGTAGGCACACCAAAGAATGCATGCCAAATCCAAAGATCTTGAGATGTAACCGTTTCAAGCATCATAGCTGGGTTTTTATAATATCCACCGGTGTGTTGCCAGTGCACGCAGTTGGACAATTTTCCCATTCCCATTTCATACAATCTAAACTACCGATCATCCTAAGAAAACCATATCGCTCTTCATGCGCCTCCAAAAGTAGTTGTATGTCACTAAATGTAGGTTTTCTCAGATATCTTTTTAAATATAGTTCAATGACATACTCATAAAAAAATAATGGAGGCTTTCCCTCGCCACTCGTTCCGACATTTTTGTATATTCATCCATAATGTCGGAAGCCATCCCATAAGCCAATTGTCTAAGCGCGGCCGTGGCTTTTTGCAACGCGCTAAATCCTAGACAACCATGCACATCCTTTCTTTGTCGAAAAAATTCATATTTACTTGATAAATCGTTTGATATTCTAAGAAGTAATTCACGGCTCATACGAAATCGACGCCTAAAAGTACTGTCATTATAAGTCGGTTTGGGTGAGAAATAATCACTTACCAATACATCGTGTGCGGCGATTCGGTCGCGTACTATGTATTTCCCCCTCTTGGGTTCTGAGGAGCACCCTTCGTCTTTCATGATAGTTTCAACCACGTTTTGAACCGCTGTAATTAGAAGTGTTGGTTCCTTGTCATCTGACGAGAATAAAATACAGTTCTCAAGCTCAGACGACGATGAAGAATTGAACACGAAGAACTTGAGCCTTCCATTTTTTTAAAATTTTGTTAAAATGGGAGAAAATATGTAGTTGGAAAGAGAGAAATGGATGATTTGGTGTGTGGTTTATGGGTGAAATATGTGATTTTTTTTAAAAAGTTTTTTACTCAAACTAGCCGTTTAAACCCAACGGCTAGTTTTAACCCATCAATACCAACTGTCCACGTCGTCTAGCCGTTTGCCCTCCACGCCAGTGAAAAATCACTCGCCCACACACAACTCCGTTTACAACGCGGGGCACAGAGTGGTTTGATGGGCATAGACTGACAACAACACTATATTTCAACACCCAAATTATATCGTCTAAAACTAGTGCTGCTATCTCATGAATTCATTTTGTTGTTTTACCACATCGGTGAAAAACAAACCTTAGATAACATTCATTCATTCATATATGATAAAATTCAAACTAAATGAACAGTGAATTTAGGGTATATTAGAATATGGGGTATGGGGCGGGGTTGTGGTGTGGGTTGGGTACAAACGCCCAAGTCACCACCCCGGGTGGGCTTGGGTTTCGGCGTGGCCCCTTGGGCGGGGGTTGTGGCGTGGGTTGGGTACAAACGCCCAAGTCACCACCCCGGGTGGGCTTGGGTTTCGGCGTGGCCCCTTGGGCGGGGGTTTCAGCCCGGGCGTTGGACGGGGCTATCAAGATGACATGGCAGGATCTCATTGGCCAAGACAAGTAGCCGTTTGGGCTAGCCGTTGGCCAACGGCTATGTGTTTAAAAAAAATTATTCACTATAAACGGCCCCTTGGGCGGGGGTTTCAGCCCGGGCGTTGGACGGGGCTATCAAGATGACATGGCAGGATCTCATTGGCCAAGACAAGTAGCCGTTTGGGTTAGCCGTTGGCCAACGGCTATGTGTTTAAAAAATTTATTCACTATAAATACTCACACTTTTATTCATTTTTTACCACAACTACTCCACCTCTTCTATAATCATCTCTATCTTATTTTTAAAAAAAAATTCTCATCCAACCACAATACGAAAAGTGAATCCTCATAATCGTGGTTTTGACCCGAACAATCCGTGGGCATTCCAAGAAACACCTAGCCCAGTATCCAATCGTCCAATTGCTCCCTTTTTAATACACTCCACGATGCCGGATATGGCTGGTTACGCATCGTTTATCTCGAATCGTTTGAAGAATGATGTCGGTCGAAAACACCAATGTCTTTCGCGCAACGTGCGTCATTGAAAAACAGTAGTTCCACTATAAAATACAAGGTAATCCACAAGAACAAATAACAAACCTTCATTTGTATTCTTGACGTTTTTTTTAAACAATATATATTTGCGTATTGGGCATAACCGTACCATGACTGCTCATTTAACCAACAATGAGTTATGTGGTTATAGTTATGGCTAACACTTTTAGATCAACAGAACTCACGGTTAACGACTTTGCACATCTTGTATATATCATGTATATTAAGAATAAAACAATTAACAATTTTTTTTTTTTGTAAATTATAACAGAAATACTATACAATATATCATGAAACAATTTATATAAAAACAAAAAACGAGTATTGTGTGATTAATTGTCGCCGCCTCCACTTCGCGTAGGTTTTCTATTAGGCTAGAGAGTGCGGGGGTCATGGTTGGGACATGATTCGCCACTTAGGAACATGAATGGAAGACTATATCTTCCCCTTCCCTAATCCACCATGGTTTGCATGGATGAAACCATGGCAACCATGGTCCTCCTTTCCATTTTTCAAGTAACCATTTCCTTTTTCTTTAGACAAAAATAAATTAAAATAAATAAGGAGATAATGGTTTGGATCATAACCACACTCTTAGGATAATGGTTTTGAATTATAGATTAGAGGTGTGTGACATGACACTGACGTGAAGGGTCATGACGACACCCTATAGCCTTAGTTATTAGTTAATAGAAAATCAAATAACTTTGTTTATCATCATTAGCGATCTACTTACTCTTATTTTATATTTCAAGTTTCATAATTTATTGGATATGATTAAACAAAAGCTATTTAATATGATTAAGTTAAAAGTCAATTTTTATAATTTGACTAAAGCAAAACATATGTTCGTTAGAATCGTGTGAATTCATATATGCATAGTTCTTCGATATTTCTATGTAGAGTAAATTACGTTTTTGGCCCCTGGGTTATATCACTTTTACTATATTAGCCTAAAATAAGATTTTTTAACATATTTGCCCCCTATGGTCTTTATAACTAATTATTTTGGCCTCTGAGTCTAACTCAACCCCAAACCCTGGTTAATTATTAGTCACAGGACATGCAGATGATGGGTAAATTGGTAATTTCCCCTCCCATTTTAATTACTTTATAAAGAAAAAACCCTACCTACTTTATCACTTATTCTTCTTCGTTTTTTCAAGACTAACACCTGGTAATTTCTCCTCCTCTATGTTCTTCGTTCCCAGAGGATGAACAGCCCGGAGACTAGTACGACACTCTTACGGTGGCCCTGTCTTTTCTCTTGGCCAGAAACGTATGCAACGACGCTCTGCTCGCTACCGGCAAATATGAATCCTTCGCCTGCTGAACGTCTTCTCGCTATCGGCAAATCTGAATCCTTCGCCTGCTGAACATCTTCTTTAATCAGTCCTTTTGTTGATCTAGAAACATTATCGTCACCAAAGTTGTTGAAGATTTGAGAGTTAGGGTTTCATTTGAAGACGAAGACGATGCTGATGGTGGTCAGGTCAGGTGTGTGTGGCGCGATGGTTGTCGGATTTTGTCGCAACCCCTGTCCCCTAACAAATCCGGGAACGGGCGGCCGCGGCCAGTTTCGGTGGTATCTAGGTTTATCATTTTGGCAGCGGAATTTACATCAGAATCGTAGTTAAGAAATAGAGTTAAATGCCATTTTAGTCCCTATGGTTTGGGCCATTTTGCCAGTTTAGTCCAAAGGTTTCATTTTTAACCTGTGGGTCCAAAAAGGTTTCATAATTGCCATTTTAGTCCACTGGGTTAATTTCATCCATTTTTTTTTTGTTAACGAGAAGGCCAATTCGGTCATTTTGTATGTAATTCTGTTAACTAAAAGGACAATTCAGCCATATAAAATGACCGAATTGACCTTCTCGTTAACAAAAAAAATGGATGAAGTTAACCCAGTGGACTAAAATGGCAACTGTGAAACCTTTTTGGACCCACAGGTTAAAAATGAAACCTTTGGACTAAACTGGTAAAATGACCCAAACCACAGGGACTAAAATGACATTTAACTCTAAGAAATATTTTATTAGAGTAAAATACCACACTTTCATAATATTAAACACGTGGGAATAATCCCAAGTTTTAATTACACACATTTTCATAGGGATACACCCTATTTTATCTAATAAAAACATCTCTTTATTTTAGGTAACTTTATAGCCACTTTTTCAAGCCTTCAGTGCTGTCCAGCTGGCTTCTATTTGGCTTTCACATTTTGTTACCTGAAACGCGTTTAAAAACATTTTGTCAGTGAGAAATACTGGTGAGTGAATCCCAGTTTAATCAAGTTAAGTAAAAACCATTGTACAGTATTGAGGGCGGTCGCGCAATTACATTTGTTTCCATCTACTTTAATTACCACCTACGGTACTGTCAACCCGACTTGTGGTTATGTTACTCCTCGCAAGGTAGTAACAAATTTTGTATACAAAACCCCAACATACCGACGATAATTGTAGAATACAAATACTCAATCACTGTTTAATATATTATTAATTATGTGAGGTTTTGATAAACCAATTTGCAAAAAGGAGATTACTCATATTGTTGTCTTAGATTTTCTTTAGGGATTTCCTGATGATTATCTATAAATTACACAAATGCACACACGTTAGTATAATAACCCAATATTTACATTAGTAATACCCTCCCCGAGACGGCATTCCAACGACTACGTCGGGCAGAACCACGACAGCCGTTACGGAACCCTGGATCAATCGGGCAGCGTATCTAATACGTAACCGGGGTTATGATACTTACAACGGAGCAGAACTTCGTTATTTAGGGGGGGTATTATGCCCGAAAATCACTTTATCTATGCATAATTTCGAGAGAAAGAAAGAGAATGAGCGACTGGGACTGAAGGCCTAGGCTCCCAATTTATAGGTGCTGATTTCGAGTCCCTCGTGCCCCGCGTAAGATTAAGCGGGGGCTTACGCGGCCCGCGACCTAGGCTTGTAGGGCCTAGCTATGACTGGTCATCACCTTTAGCCTCGACACGATTGTGCCACGTGTCGGCTCCGGGTGAGGCCTCGTAGACGGGCTGTCGCGCCCCGCGTAGACCAAGGGGTGGTCTTACGCGGCCCGCCGGAGACCCATTATTTTTGGTTTTTATTTAATTTTAATAGAAATAAAGGTATTCAGGGCCCGTTTTCTCCTACGGGGTGTATTTTAGGACATATTGGGACATTCTAATTATTTTTAGGGTGTCGAAAAAATATTTTGGAGGGTTGTTATATCCTCCCCACCTTGTTTTAGAACTCGTCCTCGAGGTCTACTGGAACAGGTGTGGATATTTCCTTTGCATTTCTGATTCAAGTTCCCAAGTGTACTCTGGTCCTCTTTTGGAGTCTCATTTCACTTTGACCAGAACTAATCTCTTGTGCTTGAGGTTCTTGACTTTCCTGTCTTCGATCTGTAGAGGCCTTTCTACAAATTTTAACTGCTCATTTACCTCTATGTCTTTAAGATGTACCATCAGCGATTCATCAGCTAAACATTTCTTGAGATTAGATACATGAAATACATCATGTATTCCGGCCATTTCCACTAGCAGTTGTAGCTGATAGGCTACAGGTCCTATTCTTCTAATGATCTCAAAAGGTCCAACATACCTGGGGCTTAACTTTCCCCTTTTGATGAATCTTACCATTCCTTTCCAAGGAGAGACTTTTAATAACACTTTGTCTCCTATCTGAAATTCCAATGGCTTTCGTCTGTTATCTGCATAACTCTTCTGTCGATCGCGTGCTGCTTTTAGTCGTTCCTTGACTTGAATAATCTTGTCTGTTGTTTCTTGTCACACCCCGACCGCGTAAAACAACAAATCGCGGCGGAAACATCGGGGCGTGTTGCGACAGAATTAATTGTTTCATAACCATGGCATACAAAGTTGTGTTTTATTTATTAAACAAGGGTGTTACATTGTTTCAAACAGGAAATTAAAGAGTTCAGAACATAATTAAACATAGTCTATCTTATTTAAAAGTCTCTAAGGCACAGGTCCGCCCTAGTATCATGATCAACATCCTATGGAAAAGCACCTGAAAACACATGTGAAAATAGGTACGTCAGCATAAAAATGCCTGTGAGATACATAGGTTTGTGAAAATAGGATTCATGACTTGTATTTGAGAAAATGTTTAGTCATGAACCTTGTAATTTGCTTTGTCTTGTAAATCATTTGAATACAATAAGATCAGATGATATGTATAAGTAAATGTCAGGTTAAATAAATAACCATGTAAAAATGTGTTTGTATAAGATAAGTTGTTTGTAAATCAATGTCTTGTGAAAAGTGTGTTATTTGTATAAAATGTTCTATGTCTCAAACTGAAATGATTCAAATAACGTTACGACATATAATACCATACAAACACTTATATATAGGAAGTACCAGCGGCGTATCCACCATGCTTGTATCATATTACACACGCATCGTTACTTAATCACTTAATCAAACCAAACCAACCAATGTAAGAAGTCTATGTTTAAACCAATTGTCAAATGTATTGAATAATTTGTCAAAGTGTTTATGTCAAGATGTAAATCATATCAAAATGTCTATGTCAAATGTCCATGTCAAATGTCTATGTCAAAATATCCATGTCAAATGTCTATGTCAAATATCCATGTCAAATGTCTATGTCAAATATCCATGTCAAATGTCTATGTCAAATATCCATGTCAAATGTCTATGTCAAAATGTCATGTATGGCAAGTGAAATGTCTCAACTAAACCATATGCACAAAAACAAAGTATTGAAGTAAAACTTAGTTCAAATCAAAGCTATGTTTTGTGTAAATGCATGCAACTATTTAATATGAACATTTATGTGGTATTGTGAATATGCATACATCCAAGCCTGGCGACTGTGGTGATAAAACCCTTTAAACAAATTAAAGGTCTATCTGTCTTAATGTCAACGAATTCGGTCATTCCTTTCTGTCCCCTTTCCCTGGGATGTCCGGAACGGGAGTTGTCAATTCCTATGGTACCACTACCTACTAACGAACGGCGTAGCTAATGTTAATGGATATATTGTCCCATGTAAACAAACCAAATGTCATACCAAAATGTAAACATGTGAAAACAATGCACTAAGTATGTAATCAAATGAACATACATAGCGTGAAATGTCATGTAAAACGATGTACTAAGTAATGCACACAATGGGCATACCTAGCATGAAATGTCATGTAAAACAATGTACTAAGTAATGCACACAATGGGCATACCTAGCATGAAATGTCATGTAAAACAATGTACTAAGTAATGCACACAATGGGCATACCTAGCATAAGATGTCATAAAATCATGTACTATAATGTACTAACGAATATAGCAGGTATATGATGTGAAAACGGGAAAGCATGAATGTAACAAGTAGGCACATGTGTTCCACCCCAAAACAGTTTGGAAAACAGTAAAAGAGGGGTCTATGTACTCACTTGAGATTGCTCAGTTGTATAAAGATAACCACCAAGTAATGCTATAGATCTCGGAATCAAACGGCACCTAATATAGGTAACTATGTTAATAACCGGACCTTAATCGGAAGACTGGGTAGCATTAGGGTTTGTAAACCAAATGAGTGTAGGAACTCATATGATATGGTTTAACAAAGCCTACATACTAAATGAAACTTAACCTAAGTCTTATTGACCCATTATGATCCGTTTAGGTAGCTTACGCTACTTTAACGCATCGTGCGCGTGAAACGCGTTCGGACCGCCTAACTAGCCCTATGACAAGTGTTATATGCCTAAACTTGTTACATAATCGGTTATGTGATAAAGGTTTAGGTTACATATGCTTAATTACCAATTATGTATGAAAAGGGTATTCTGGTAATTTACCTAAGGCATATAAACTACCTATCATACAACTACTTAAACGATGTGACCATAGGGTATAACCTCGGAAGGTTATTCCCTACCTACTATGGTCACCTAATGTATTTGGTCGGATCCTAATGATCGACCAAACTGGGTCGGGTTCGAAGGCATAGGCGATTTATTAGATCGCCTACCCTACGACCCTAGACAACGTGGTAATCAGTAGGCATAGTCCCAAGGGACTATGACCATCGTGATTACAATCACGTTGCGAAGTTCAACCGAACTTCGCATTGACCATTACTGATCAACGCTGAAAGTCAAACAAAGTTTGACTTTCGGACTCGAAAAGCAGTAAAAATAAGGAAAAGAACGAAAGAATACTAACCCAGGGTCCCCGAATGCTAATCTAGATTAAAATAACTCAGGTATGAAACAACGGTTTCAACTTAGAGCATTCTTAATCAGATTCTAGTGGTTTTAGAGGTAATGGGGGTGGGGTATTTATAGTTTTCGGTGAACCGTTGAGATCGTTTCTTGGAAAAGGGGAAAAGATCTAGTCCGTACACTTGTTGAAAGGTTTATGGAGCCACATATGCTCCTTAACTTTGTGACACATCAAGTTAGAACATGTGGATGTGGTTTAATCAGCTGAAATCTGCTGACTGTTAACACTTATCTGTTCTGCAGGTGCCTTACGGACCGTAAGGTATAGCTTACGGACCGTAAGCTAGTAAGTTTGGCAAAATGGCAGATTTGGTCCCTGTAGTGTAAAAAGCTCATTTCTGACACGTTTAAGGCCCGTTAACCCCATTTCAAAGCTCTAAAATGAAGTTAAAGTATAGGGAACTTAAAACATGTTCAAAAATATCTCGGATGTCGGTTCGTTTGGCCGTACGGTCGCGATGTTCGGTTAATTACGACGGAATACGCATAAGCGCGAAAAACGATCCAAATGACGCGACGAATGGATTTTTCTTAAGGCGAACACTAAAATATAATGTAGTCATGCTCACATAAATTTTTGGATGTCCAGATGTATTCAGAACGTAATTTATGCGCGAAAATGCAAACTTGTGCACTTTTTGACACTTTTAGTCCCTGAATGTCCCAAAAGTTTATTTTAGCACACCAAACCCCTCAAAGCCTATTTCTAAGCTATGTAAAGGATATTTAAGGTGTGTTTAACTTATGGTCATGTTCCGGAATGTTCGTTACAGTTCAGATTGGCATACTTTCGCAGTTTGTCAATTTTAGACCCTGTAAGCGAATTAACTTGTTTTTGCCATACCAAAGCCTTCAAAACTTATTTCTAAGTTATGTAAAGGTTATTTAAGGTATGTTGAGTATATGTTGATGTTCCGGAGTATTTGTCGTGTTAAACTGAGTACGTTTACGCACCAGTTTGCGTATAACTCTCCAGAAAGTGATGTAGAGTTTGAAATTACATAAAAGTCAAAACATGAAAAATGTAGAACATAACAAAACAAACATTGTGATCAAATATCATTGTTTTATTGATAACATAACTGTTCATAGTGATTACAAGCACAGTTGTTACAGTCTCCCCTACTTGTGGAAATTTCGTCCCGAAATTTATTTAGAGGAAACTCGTGGAAAAAAGATGTGGATATTTCGCCTTCATTTGATCTTCGCGTTCCCAAGTAAACTCAGGTCCACGTTTAGCTTCCCAGCGAACTTTGACCAAAGGAATGCGCTTGCGTTTAAGCCACTTGACTTCACGTTCCATGATTTCCACTGGTTTCTCAACAAATTTCAGTGTTTTGCCAACACGAATTTCGTCAAGCGGTATGGAGAAGTTCTCATCAGCTGTACACTTCTTGAGATTGGACACGTGAAAAGTTGGATGAACATTTCCCAGTTCAGGAGGTAACTCAAGTCTGTAGGCTACTTTTCCGATTCTTTCGACGATCTTGAATGGTCCAACGTATCTAGGTGCAAGTTTACCTTTCTTTCCAAATCTGATCACACCTTTCCAAGGTGAGACCTTAAGTAATACTCGATCACCGACTTGAAATTCCAAGGCTTTGCGTTTTGGATCCGCGTAAATCTTCTGACGGCTTCTAGCTGCCTGAAGGTTATCACGAACTTTCTTGACCTTGTCAGTTGTCTCTAAAATGAGGGCAGGTCCAGTAAGTTGAGCCTCGCCAATCTCATTCCAGCAGACTGGTGAACGACATTTTCGACCATAGAGAGCTTCGAAAGGAGCCATTTTGATACTAGTGTGATAACTGTTGTTGTAGGAGAATTCAATCAATTTAAGATGTGAATCCCAGCTACCACCAAAATCGATCACACAAGCTCTAAGCATATCCTCCAGAGTCTGGATTGTTCTCTCAGATTGACCATCCGTTTGCGGATGATAAGCTGTGCTCAGATTAAGTTGGGTCCCCATAGCAGATTGCATGGTTCTCCAAAAATGAGAAGTGAAACGAGCATCTCTGTCAGAAATGATGTTCAAAGGAACACCATGTCGAGCTACAATTTCATCTACATAGATTTGAGCAAGTCTGTCAGTAGGAAAATCCTCACGGATTGGCAAGAAATGCGCTGACTTTGTAAGACGATCAACGACTACCCAGATGGCATCATGACCTTTCTTTGTGCGTGGGAGTTTGGTAACAAGATCCATAGTAATGTTTTCCCATTTCCAAACTGGGATCTCTGGTTGCTCCAATAAACCAGATGGACGCTGATGTTCAGCCTTAACCTTAAGACAAGTAAGGCATTTGGATACGTATAAGGCAATGTCTTTCTTCATACCAGGCCACCAATAATGAATACGAAGATCCTTATACATTTTATCTGAGCCCGGATGAATAGAATAACGAGACTTATGGGCTTCATCCATAAGCAAGGTACGAAGATCATCCTGGCTTGGGACCCACAAACGGTCCATGAAGTAATATGATCCATTGTCCTTCAGTTCCAGAGCCGGTGTTATGTGATAAGGAAATTCCTTATCCATCAATCCTTGTGAAACACAAGATTGTTGAGCTTGAGCAATGCGTGCTTGAATATCGGATCGAGCTTGAATAACAGACTGAACACGTACACAATGAAGTTTAGTACGTTCCTTACGACTCAATGCATCAGCTACGACATTCGCCTTACCAGGATGGTAGCGAATTTCGCAGTCATAGTCGTTTAAAAGCTCAACCCAACGTCGCTGTCTCATGTTGAGTTCTTTCTGGTTGAAGATATGCTGAAGACTTTTGTGGTCTGTGAAAACCACACATTTTGTACCATACAAATAGTGTCTCCAGATCTTTAGAGCAAAGACAACTGCACCCAACTCAAGATCATGAGTGGTGTAGTTCTTCTCATGTATCTTCAATTGCCTTGATGCATAGGCTATGACTTTGTTCCTTTGCATAAGAACACAGCCAAGACCCAATTTCGATGCATCACAATACACAACAAAGTCATCATCACCCTCAGGCAATGATAGAACAGGCGCATCGCAAAGCTTCTGTTTCAAGTGTTGAAAAGCTTCCTCTTGTTTGTTTCCCCAATAAAAGGGCATTTTCTTCTGAGTTAGAGCAGTTAAAGGAACTGCAATCTTTGAGAAGTTTTCTATGAAGCGGCGGTAATAACCCGCTAGACCAAGAAAAGAACGAACTTCAGTTGGAGTAGTAGGTGTATCCCAATCCTTAATCGCACTGATCTTGGAGGGATCTACATGAATACCTCGTTCGTTTATAACATGCCCCAAAAATTGAACTTCTTTAAGCCAAAATTCGCACTTGGAGAATTTGGCGAAAAGTTGTTCTTTCTTTAGGAGTTCTAGGGTAAGACGAAGATGTTGCTCGTGATCAGCTCGCGTCTTAGAGTAAATCAAGATGTCGTCAATAAAAACAATGACGAACTGATCCAAATAAGGTTTGCAGACCCTATTCATTAAGTCCATGAAAACAGCAGGAGCATTAGTCAAACCGAATGGCATGACTGTGAACTCGTAATGCCCATAACGAGTACGGAACGCTGTCTTCGGAATGTCTTCTTCTTGCACCCGAAGTTGATGATATCCAGATCGCAGATCAATCTTCGAAAAATAAGAAGCGCCCTGTAACTGATCAAAAAGGTCGTCTATGCGAGGTAAGGGATATCGATTCTTGATGGTAAGCTTGTTAAGCTCACGATAATCGATACACATCCTAAAGGATCCATCCTTCTTCTTGACAAAGAGAACGGGAGCACCCCAAGGTGAATAACTAGGACGTATAAAACCTTTGTCAGAGAGCTCCTGAAGCTGCTTAGACAACTCTTGCATCTCAGATGGTGCAAGACGATATGGAGCTCTGGCAATGGGGTTTGCACCAGGTACGAGATCAATGCGGAACTCGACTTGGCGTGCTGGAGGTAGACCAGGTAAATCTTCAGGGAACACTTCAGAATAATCCCGAACGACAGGAATATCTGAAATAGACTTACCCTTGCCTTTATCTTCTGTAATATGTGCTAAGAAAGCCACATAGTTCTTCCGCAGATACTTCCGAGCTTTAAAACAAGACATGAGTTTGAGACCACCGATAGGCTTCTCACCTTGAACCTGCAGGATCTCGCCTGTCGAAAGCGGCACACGAACAATCTTCTTAGAACAAACTATCTCTGCGTGATGCTTGGATAACCAATCCATTCCCACAATAACGTCGAAGCTTCCAAGTTGCATAGGTGCGAGGTCAATAGGAAAAAGATGGTCGTTAAGATTCAACTGGCAGTTGCGAAGAACAGAATCAAGAATAATGGGTTCACCATTAGCAACCTCTACTGTCAAAGATTTGCCTAGTTTCGTTCTAGACACGCGAAGCATTTGCTCAAAGGACAAAGACACGAAACTCTTATCGGCACCAGAATCGAAAAGAACAGATGCAGGCTGATTATTAATAAAGAACGTACCGTTCACCACATTATCGTCAGCCTGTGCCTCTTGGGCGTTCATGTTAAAGACTCGGCCTCGAGCCGGAGCCGGATTCTGGTTCTGGTTCTGGTTCTGGTTCTGGTTCTGGTTGGCTAGCCTTGGGCACCGGTTTCTATAGTGGGTCAGGTCCCCACAATTGTAACAAGCACCTGGTGGGTATTGTGGTCTTGCAGTTTGACCCTGTTGCGGAGCAACTTGTTGAACCGGGTTCTGAACCGCGGGATTCTGAGCAGACCGACAAAAATTGGCAAGATGGCCTGACTTCCCACAGTTAGTACAGAAACGGCATGGAAGTTGCGGCTGGTGGTGACTGTTGCATCTATTGCACAAAGGTGCATTCCCTGTATAGGGTTTCTTTGCTGGAGGCTGTGCGGGTTGGTTGGGAGCTGCCTGGTTAGCTTGGGCAGTGACAGCATAGTTTTGGGAAGCCTTACGCTTCTTTGCCCTCTTCGAAGAACCAGAGTTCTTTCCATTCCCGTTTTGACCTTTCTTGCTATCCACCTTGTCAGCCGATTGTTCCTTGCCCTTGTCACCCTTCCGGTGTAACTTGTTCTTCCGGATCTGCGACTCAGTCAATGTCGCAGATAACTCGATCGCCTGACGGAGTGTGGCAGGTTCACTACCAGTAAGAATGTCTTGTACCGAGTCAGGTAGGCCGTCGATGTATCTTTCGATAGCCTTGTCAAGTGGAGTAACCATAGTCGGGCAAAGCAAACTCAACTCTTCAAACCGATCCGTATAAGCCCTGTGCTCACCACTATCTTGCTTCAAAACATCAAACTCTTTCTCCAACGCTCGTTGCTCATGACGAGGACAGAATTCCCTCATCATAAGGGCTCTAAGTTCAGCCCATGTCTGTGCGAGAGCAACTTCTGCACCTTGGTCCCTCATAACCCCGTTCCACCATGTCAAAGCCCTCTTCTGAAATACGCTCGAAGCAAACTCGACTTTGCGATTTTCGAGACACTGCACGTGGCGAAAAGTATTCTCTATGCTCTCAAACCACTGAAGAAGCCCAGTCGCTCCTTCAGAACCACTAAACTTGAGTGGTTTAGCCTGATTAAAATCCTTGTATTTGCACGGACCATTATTGTTGTTGTTGGCTTGTTGCCATTGAGCAAAGAGATTTGGGAATTGGGCAGCCATCTGCTGCGCAATAATTTCTGCCAGCTCGGCAGTAGCTATCTGGTTCTCGCGTCGAGGAGGCATTCTAAAAGAGGAAAAACATGAAAGGTAACGAGTGAGATGATTGGATGAAGAGAATGAGATGAAACAAAATCAACAAAAGCAAAGATGGTGGTCATTCGTTCGTATCACAAAGCAAACAAACGACACACAGTGACTAATCAAAGTAAATGGATCAAAAATAATGTATAATGAAGACATGCTCGCCTATAAGTGAACACTCACTCCAAGAATTCCCAGGTAAGCACAACTGGTCTCGCGTCTGGTTGAGATGTATACGAAGTGCTTGCCTAGACAGAAAACCCAGAATACAGGCGTTCACCCTTCCAGTTTGCACATGTTCACATTATTTAAAACCCAAAACGTTTGACGGGATTCTGAAAATTTGAAGGCACAAGGCCAAAAACCAATACTAAAAAGGGTTCAAAACCATATAACAGAGGGTTCAAAACCTTACAATTGAGGGTTCAAAACCTTGTAAAAATTTATTCAAAAACAGATGATTGCTTTTCAAAAATCGTTTCGGAAAAAATTTGGTTCCTTGTTTTGTTAATCACCTAAGGATAGGTGATGTACATGTTTTAAGATCTAAACACAAGATAACTTGTGTTAGGTTCCTAGAAAAGTTATAGTCTAGGTCAAAGCATTACTAATAACCTAATTCCCTATAACCATTGGCTCTGATACCAACTCTTCTGTCACACCCCGACCGCGTAAAACAACAAATCGCGGCGGAAACATCGGGGCGTGTTGCGACAGAATTAATTGTTTCATAACCATGGCATACAAAGTTGTGTTTTATTTATTAAACAAGGGTGTTACATTGTTTCAAACAGGAAATTAAAGAGTTCAGAACATAATTAAACATAGTCTATCTTATTTAAAAGTCTCTAAGGCACAGGTCCGCCCTAGTATCATGATCAACATCCTATGGAAAAGCACCTGAAAACACATGTGAAAATAGGTACGTCAGCATAAAAATGCCTGTGAGATACATAGGTTTGTGAAAATAGGATTCATGACTTGTATTTGAGAAAATGTTTAGTCATGAACCTTGTAATTTGCTTTGTCTTGTAAATCATTTGAATACAATAAGATCAGATGATATGTATAAGTAAATGTCAGGTTAAATAAATAACCATGTAAAAATGTGTTTGTATAAGATAAGTTGTTTGTAAATCAATGTCTTGTGAAAAGTGTGTTATTTGTATAAAATGTTCTATGTCTCAAACTGAAATGATTCAAATAACGTTACGACATATAATACCATACAAACACTTATATATAGGAAGTACCAGCGGCGTATCCACCATGCTTGTATCATATTACACACGCATCGTTACTTAATCACTTAATCAAACCAAACCAACCAATGTAAGAAGTCTATGTTTAAACCAATTGTCAAATGTATTGAATAATTTGTCAAAGTGTTTATGTCAAGATGTAAATCATATCAAAATGTCTATGTCAAATGTCCATGTCAAATGTCTATGTCAAAATATCCATGTCAAATGTCTATGTCAAATATCCATGTCAAATATCCATGTCAAATGTCTATGTCAAATATCCATGTCAAATGTCTATGTCAAAATGTCATGTATGGCAAGTGAAATGTCTCAACTAAACCATATGCACAAAAACAAAGTATTGAAGTAAAACTTAGTTCAAATCAAAGCTATGTTTTGTGTAAATGCATGCAACTATTTAATATGAACATTTATGTGGTATTGTGAATATGCATACATCCAAGCCTGGCGACTGTGGTGATAAAACCCTTTAAACAAATTAAAGGTCTATCTGTCTTAATGTCAACGAATTCGGTCATTCCTTTCTGTCCCCTTTCCCTGGGATGTCCGGAACGGGAGTTGTCAATTCCTATGGTACCACTACCTACTAACGAACGGCGTAGCTAATGTTAATGGATATATTGTCCCATGTAAACAAACCAAATGTCATACCAAAATGTAAACATGTGAAAACAATGCACTAAGTATGTAATCAAATGAACATACATAGCGTGAAATGTCATGTAAAACGATGTACTAAGTAATGCACACAATGGGCATACCTAGCATGAAATGTCATGTAAAACAATGTACTAAGTAATGCACACAATGGGCATACCTAGCATGAAATGTCATGTAAAACAATGTACTAAGTAATGCACACAATGGGCATACCTAGCATAAGATGTCATAAAATCATGTACTATAATGTACTAACGAATATAGCAGGTATATGATGTGAAAACGGGAAAGCATGAATGTAACAAGTAGGCACATGTGTTCCACCCCAAAACAGTTTGGAAAACAGTAAAAGAGGGGTCTATGTACTCACTTGAGATTGCTCAGTTGTATAAAGATAACCACCAAGTAATGCTATAGATCTCGGAATCAAACGGCACCTAATATAGGTAACTATGTTAATAACCGGACCTTAATCGGAAGACTGGGTAGCATTAGGGTTTGTAAACCAAATGAGTGTAGGAACTCATATGATATGGTTTAACAAAGCCTACATACTAAATGAAACTTAACCTAAGTCTTATTGACCCATTATGATCCGTTTAGGTAGCTTACGCTACTTTAACGCATCGTGCGCGTGAAACGCGTTCGGACCGCCTAACTAGCCCTATGACAAGTGTTATATGCCTAAACATGTTACATAATCGGTTATGTGATAAAGGTTTAGGTTACATATGCTTAATTACCAATTATGTATGAAAAGGGTATTCTGGTAATTTACCTAAGGCATATAAACTACCTATCATACAACTACTTAAACGATGTGACCATAGGGTATAACCTCGGAAGGTTATTCCCTACCTACTATGGTCACCTAATGTATTTGGTCGGATCCTAATGATCGACCAAACTGGGTCGGGTTCGAAGGCATAGGCGATTTATTAGATCGCCTACCCTACGACCCTAGACAACGTGGTAATCAGTAGGCATAGTCCCAAGGGACTATGACCATCGTGATTACAATCACGTTGCGAAGTTCAACCGAACTTCGCATTGACCATTACTGATCAACGCTGAAAGTCAAACAAAGTTTGACTTTCGGACTCGAAAAGCAGTAAAAATAAGGAAAAGAACGAAAGAATACTAACCCAGGGTCCCCGAATGCTAATCTAGATTAAAATAACTCAGGTATGAAACAACGGTTTCAACTTAGAGCATTCTTAATCAGATTCTAGTGGTTTTAGAGGTAATGGGGGTGGGGTATTTATAGTTTTCGGTGAACCGTTGAGATCGTTTCTTGGAAAAGGGGAAAAGATCTAGTCCGTACACTTGTTGAAAGGTTTATGGAGCCACATATGCTCCTTAACTTTGTGACACATCAAGTTAGAACATGTGGATGTGGTTTAATCAGCTGAAATCTGCTGACTGTTAACACTTATCTGTTCTGCAGGTGCCTTACGGACCGTAAGGTATAGCTTACGGACCGTAAGCTAGTAAGTTTGGCAAAATGGCAGATTTGGTCCCTGTAGTGTAAAAAGCTCATTTCTGACACGTTTAAGGCCCGTTAACCCCATTTCAAAGCTCTAAAATGAAGTTAAAGTATAGGGAACTTAAAACATGTTCAAAAATATCTCGGATGTCGGTTCGTTTGGCCGTACGGTCGCGATGTTCGGTTAATTACGACGGAATACGCATAAGCGCGAAAAACGATCCAAATGACGCGACGAATGGATTTTTCTTAAGGCGAACACTAAAATATAATGTAGTCATGCTCACATAAATTTTTGGATGTCCAGATGTATTCAGAACGTAATTTATGCGCGAAAATGCAAACTTGTGCACTTTTTGACACTTTTAGTCCCTGAATGTCCCAAAAGTTTATTTTAGCACACCAAACCCCTCAAAGCCTATTTCTAAGCTATGTAAAGGATATTTAAGGTGTGTTTAACTTATGGTCATGTTCCGGAATGTTCGTTACAGTTCAGATTGGCATACTTTCGCAGTTTGTCAATTTTAGACCCTGTAAGCGAATTAACTTGTTTTTGCCATACCAAAGCCTTCAAAACTTATTTCTAAGTTATGTAAAGGTTATTTAAGGTATGTTGAGTATATGTTGATGTTCTGGAGTATTTGTCGTGTTAAACTGAGTACGTTTACGCACCAGTTTGCGTATAACTCTCCAGAAAGTGATGTAGAGTTTGAAATTACATAAAAGTCAAAACATGAAAAATGTAGAACATAACAAAACAAACATTGTGATCAAATATCATTGTTTTATTGATAACATAACTGTTCATAGTGATTACAAGCACAGTTGTTACATTTCTTGTACTATCTCGGGTCCGGATAGTTGCTTTTCTCCAATTTCTGCCCAACAGACTGGGGTTCGGCACTTTCGTCCATAAAGTGCTTCGAATGGTGCAACATTGATATTTGTGTGATAACTGTTATTATAAGAAAATTCTGTTAATGGTAGGTGATCGTCCCAATTACCTCCGAAATCAATTACCAAGCTCCAAGCATATCTTCCATTGTCTGAATCGCCTTTTCGCTTTGTCCATCCGTTTGAGGATGATAAGTTGTGCTTAGATTTAACTTGGTTCCCATTGCTTTTTGGAAACTTGTCCAAAAATGAGAGGTAAAACGGCTATCTCTATCAGAAACAATTGATAAAGGAATTCCATGTAATGAAACTATTTCATTTACGTACAGCTTAGCTAATTGTTCCATACTGTAAGTTTCCTTCATTGGTAGGAAATGAGCTGACTTAGTTAGCCTGTCTACAATCACCCAGATTGTATCATTACCTTTCCTTGTTTTGGGTAATTTAGTAACAAAATCCATTGTTATCAATTCCCATTTCCACACTGGCATTTCTAACTGCTGCAATAAACCTGAGGGTTTCTGGAATTCAGCTTTGACTTGTGAATAGGTTAAACATTTAGAAACATAAGCTGCTATATCCTTTTTCATTCCTATCCATCAAAAACTCTTTCTTAAATCCTGATACATTTTATCATTTCCAGGATGCATTGTATACTTAGACTTATGGTCTTCTTCTAGTATACGGTGGCGTAGGTTTCCTAATTTAGGTATCCACATTCTCTTCTTATGGAATCTCCAAATTCCATCTGTTCCTTGTTTTAATTCCTTAATCATTCCTTTCAATTTCTCAGTATCATCCTTGATCACTAATTCTTGTGCCTTTCTAATCTGTTCATTTAAATCTATTTGCAGATTTAGTTTAAGTGAACGTACTCTTTTTGGCTTTTCATGATATTTTCGACTTAAAGCATCAGCTACTACGTTTGCCTTTCCTGCATGGTACTGGATATTACAATCATAATCACTAAGTATCTCCATCCAACGTCTTTGTCTCATATTCAATTCCTTTTGCCCAAAAAAATACCTTAAACTCTTATGGTCGGTGAAAATGGTAAACTTACTACCGTAAAGGTAATGTCTCCAAATTTTAAGGGCAAAAATTATAGCTCCAAATTCCAAATCATGGGTTGAATAATTCTCTTCATGATTCTTAAGTTGTGTAGATGCATAGGCTATAACCTTTTGACGTTGCATCAACACACATCCATAACCTAATTTAGAAGCGTCACAATAGACTATAAAGTCTTCAGTTCTTTCTGGTAATGCTAGTATGGGCGCGTTGGTTAATCTTTGCTTAAGAATTCTAAAGGCTTCTTCTTGTTTTGGTCCCCATTCAAACTTAACAGATTTACAGGTTAGCTTAGTTAAGGGAATGGCTATTCTAGAAAAATCTCGAATAAATCTTCTATAATAACCGGCCAATCCTAAGAAACTTCTAACCTCGGTTGGTGACTCAGGGGTTTTCCATTTGGTAATCGCCTCGATCTTTGTGGGATCCACATGAATTTCCTTCATGATTGACTAAGTGTCCAAGAAACTGTACCTGTTCTAACCAAAATTCACACTTCGTAAACTTAGCATAAAGCTTTTCTTTTCTCAATAAACTTAGAAGTGCGTGCAGATGCGCTGCATGTTCCTTTTTACTCTTAGAATAAATAAGAATATCATCTATAAAGACAATTATGAATTTATCCAAATATGGTTTACATATTCGGTTCATCATGCCCAGAAATGCAGCTGGGGAATTGGTTAAACCAAATGGCATGACAGTAAATTCATAATGGCCATACCTGGTTCTAAAAGCGGTCTTAGGAATGTCCTCTTCTTGTACCTTTAATTGATGATATCCTGATCGTAAATCGATTTTGGAGAAAAATCGTGCTCCTTGTAGCTGGTCAAACAGATCATCGATCCTTGGTAATGGATACCGATTCTTAATCGTGACCTTGTTCAATTCGCGGTAGTCAATGCACATACGCATTGATCCGTCCTTCTTTTTGACGAATAAGATCGGTGCTCCCCATGGCGATGAGCTTGGTTGTATGAATCCTTTTTCCAACAGTTCGTCTAACTGTTTCCTCAGTTCCTGCATTTCTGCGGGTGCCAAACGATAAGGTGCTTTGGCAATTGGTGTTGTTCCTGGTATCAAGTGGATTATGAATTCAACTTCTCTGTCTGGAGGTTGCCCTGGTAACTCTTCTGGAAATACATCTGAAAATTGAGATACTACAGGGATATCTTTTAATTCTTTTCCATTAGTGTTAATGATTATGGAAATCAAATACACTAATGATCCTTTTCTTACATAACTGGCTGTTTTCATTACAGAGATGAATTTTGTGGATCTAGAGGGTTTATCTCCTTTAATTGTGATCTTTTCACCCTTTGGTGAATTGATGCGTGTGAAGTGTTATATATATTAGGTGTATATTTTAAGCCCCTTTAACACTTATTTTTAGCCAAGTTTTAAATTTATAAAACACGATATTTCACTAACACTAAACACACATATGGGCAAGTGCACCCATCGTGAGCGTAGTATAGTGCTGGTAAGATACCGAGGTCGTCCAAGGACACAAGAGCTTTTAGTACCGGTTTATCCTCAACGTCTAATCAAAATAAAAAGTTAGAAAAATGTTTTAAACTAAGAAATGAAATAAAAACTAACTAAAATGCTGAAAATAAAATAAAAAGAAAAACAGATAGACAAGATGAATCACTTGGTTCCGACTCGTATCTAGTGTAACCTTTGATTATTTCCGCACTTTTGCACTATTTTAAGAGATTATCTTAGTTATTGTAGTAGGCCCCTCTTTTGAAGGTGACGTTACCCTCACCCCAGTAGTTTGAGTCAGCAAGGATACAATCCTAAAAGGGTGGATTATTGAAAGATAATTAATTAAGTTATTAATGCAAATTATGGTAGGCCCCTCTTTTGGAGGTGACGTTACCCTCGACTAAGTAGTCTGAGTCAGCAGGGATACAGTCCTAAATAGCCGGGTTATAGTATTAATAGTAGTTAACTTATGAGGGGATCAAAGAGTTTGGACCCCCGCCATCCAATACCGTTAAGTATTGAAGGAGGTCCTACTAAATTTGACCCAGGTCCATTGCAGGACCTCTAAACGCTGAACAATGGCAAGACCTTTACCAAACCATTCCCTTAACCCCCGACCAGGTAGCCAACATACCTCCATATAGACCGTGGAGATATGAATGGTGAACATCTTTTATTTTATATAGACAGTAAAATAATGCCAAGACACCACGGACAAACGATAAGGAAAGATCACCTTCAACATAAGCAACTAGTTATTAAAGTCATTAATACAAAACCAAATAAAAAGTGCAAAAGATTATAAATAAAAAGTATTACACTAAACACTTTGTCTTCACCAAGTGATGTAAGAGACTTAGGCAAACATGGCCTTGATTGTCAAGAACTCCTACGATCAATCTTGGATCCCGAGACGACTCACACACTCTACGATGGACAATGGATGATGGTGGTGGATGATGGTGTTATGGTGGTGGTGGGTGAAGTGTGAGAGAGGTGGTGTGCCAAGGGATGGTTTGAGTTTAAGCCAAGCACTCCTATTTATAGGCTGAACAGAAGCTCGGGCACGGCCCCGTGTCCACATCCTTATCTTTCTTCATTTAATGCAGTTTTGTCTTTTTAGTTGACCACGCCCCCGTGTCCGGTGAGCACGACCCCGTGGTGCAGAAGAATCTTTGTACTATGCAGATTTGCTGGATTGTGCGAATCTTATAGTTGACCACGGCCCCGTGTCCGCTGAGCACGGCCCCGTGGTGGGTAATAGAAGCTTCTACCACTTTGTCTTTTCTGCTGACACTTGGGCACGCCCCCGTGCTGGCTGAGCACGGGGCGTGTTCAGGCTTCTGATGTCTTGTTTTGCTTGGGAAGATGCTGTCGTGGGGTCGGGCATGTCACGTCTTATTCCTTTTCTTGTATTTATGTTAGATTTTGATGTCTTTTTGCTTCTTTTGTTAATTTGAGCTTATTTAATCCTGAAAATACAAAAGGAAGACAAAAGCACACTTTTTCCAACATTAGTACTAAAAAAGGGTTGGTTTTATGCCACGATTGATGAAATTTATATGTTGCATTTTGAACACATCAAATACCCCCACACTTGAATCTTTGCTTGTCCTCAAGCAAAACTCTTTAATCTGTGGCTATTACACTCCCAAATGGAATGGGTAGAGAAGAAGGTTTTTGGGCTTGTCGTAGAGTGTCGGGATTTCCAAGATTCTTTATTTAGTTTTATTTTTATTTATTTACAATCCCATTCGTCATGATTTATTTAAAACTTTTCATAAGATAAATTACTTATTAGGGCATAACATGCCTTTGTAAAATTCTATTTATATACAAGTTCACATACCTCACGGGGATCACTCAACACTCGGCCGAAAATGTATTTTTGTGGATCACTCGAGAGCGGCATGGAACTTACTCCTACCATAGGCTTGCCAAGCAATCAATCCTCCTCCTTTTTTACTTATATACCTTTGTAAATATCAAGAGGACTTTTTGGGTGAAGGGTTAGGCTTGGGTTAAAGGTAGGTGGTTGGGTGAGTGGTTAGTGGTTAGTATAAAAAGGCGAAAAGCGTAACAAGTTTCGGTTTTCGTAAGACTTTCTATTTTTGTAACTTTTATTTTGATGAAGCTATTATTCAAACAAAATTATTTTTGATGAACTTGTTTGTTTATTTTCTTTTGCTTCATCATCAACACAAAAAATTATATATATATATATATATATTTTTTTTTTTTTGAAAAGTCATACGAAAAATCGAACTTGTTACTAAAACAAAGGGGTAAAAATGAAAAAGGTTTTGGTGGGTAAAAAGGGTGTTTGGTTTGGGTTATGAAATGAAAAGGTTTAGGCTCAAAGGGGCTAACTAGGGGGATTTTGGGTAGGTGGTAAAAAAAAGAAAAAAAAAATGGTGTAGAAATAAAAAGGGTTAGTCCTAATGCCTCCATCATTTACTTACTCGGGTTTAAGTTGGTAAGGACCGGGAATGTATCGTCATGGCAAGTTCTAGAGACGTAAGAACCAAGCGGCTATTCACACAAGAAACGAAAAATGAGCATTTAGTTCTAATGATATGTAATTGTATGCTCAATAAAGGCTCAAAACTCACTTTTGTGGGAATGGGTTTTTATGTGATCAAGTATATATAATCAAATTTTAACTAAGCTTGTCATGCCTTTTCATAATTTTCTTATGTTGGTTCTTTTTATCACGACGCTATCGGGTGTAAATTTGTAAAAATATAACCTTTTTAGAACTTGAAATTCCCGAGTTAAACCTAGACAAGAAGAAAAAAAATGAAAATTTTTGAAAAAATTTGGGGTGATTAGCGATTCCAATAGAGTTTTGTGTAAGGCTTGTATTTAGGACTTGCAAGATTCAAGGTTTTAGCATCCCCCCCACACTTAAATTATACATTGTCCTCAATGTGTCCCAAAAATAAGTTTTTAGGTTGATTGAATGTGTAAAAAGGTGTGAAAAAGCAAAAAAAATTTGTGTTACTGGTTACCTGGGCACGACCCCGTGTTTAGTGGACACGACCCCGTGCTCAGGTGCCAGTAATGAGAACTTACAGAAGGTGAACACGGGGGCGTGTTGGTTGGACACGACCCCGTGTCTGTCAAGGTCTGCAGAATTTAAACAGACAGCAGGTTCAGGGGGGTGGGCACGGGGGCGTGTCGGCTGGACACGACCCCGTGTGGACAGTCTGCAAAGTTGAAAAACAGGTTTCTTTCTTCGGTTTTCCTGTCCCGGCTTTAGTAGTACTAATGTTAAGCACTCTAAGCCTCGTATGTACCTGCTTAATCAATAAACATCCTACCATACCATAGCAAACATCCTACTTTTACCAAAGTTAACATCCATGTTAAAGTTAAAAGAAAAATAAATGCAGAAAATAAAAGAAGTTAGGGAAAGTAAATTGTTCAACACTTGGCACGCAGGCCATCAATTGTTCAAGAGTGAAAAAGGGTTAACCTGGGAAACCATCAAACAACCTCCTCTTCCTCCGCTCCTCCGCCTATTCCATGGCATCGTCATCGTCATCATCATCATCATCATCATCCCCTCCATGGCGTGCAATGTGGTCTCGAATATATCCAATATCATCTTGGATATCGGATATGTTTCTTTCGATAGCTCCGACCCGGTGGTAGGTGTTGCTCGCCATGTTATAGGTGTTCCTGGTGCACATAAGGTTTTCCTGCAACAAATCATGCAAACTTTGAAAGTTAGGAAAACCACCTCTCGAGGAGGATGATTGGCCCGGATCACCATGGGGTTGGTATTGGTACTGATGGTGTTGCGGAGCTTGGAGGACAAGTGCTTCTTGCGGGTTCCATGCATGACCTTGCATCCTTTGAAAGCTTACCGTCCCGTCTTCCGCCTCATAAATCAGGTTCATTGAGCGGCATATGTGTATATCCACCATACCCGACCATGGGCTCCTCTCAAATGACCTAGGTATGTGGGCGAAGTGCCTGAAGAGACGGTACACCCATCCCCCAAAGAAGATAGGAGTCGGTGCACTAGCAAGGCGGTTATGATGCATGTTTCGGAGCATGAGGAACGGAACATCGAGCGGCCTGCGGTTGTGGATGCAGTGGAGGACAACCAAATCTCTTAACCCAACGACGCCACTACTATCATGCCTTTGGCTAAGAGAGTAGCCGAGGAGCCTATTAATGTATCTGTAGAGCGGATCCCTCAACTTTGTACTCTTAGTGCTGCTCGGATTGTAGTACCCTTCACCAATCTGAGCCCAAATGGCTTGGTGTTCGTTTTCACCTATCTCTCTCATTCCTCCAGTATTCTCTTCGTTTCCCGCATCCTCTTCCACATACAACCCGACAATCGACCCAAATTGTGCCATAGAGATCGAATACCTCATTCCGCCACATCGGAATGATACCCCGTCATTGTCGAACGGGTCGCACCTTGAGTTGAATGTGAAGGTGCTATAGAACTCCAAAGTGCATTCGTGGACGGAACGGAGTCGAGTTGTTAGGGCGACTCTGAGTGGTCCCGTGACAATGTTGTTGAAACGGTCGATTTGATTCACCACAGTTAACAATTCCGTGCATGCTTGCCTCGGGTATTCCTCCGGCCTTGTTTGAAGTAACTCGTATCTAGCTCTAGCATCGAGCTCATTGGCGTTGAATCTTGTGAACTTCCTAGCCATCTGAAAGAATACACCAAAAGTTAGCACGAAACAGAAATATTTTCGGACAAAACTGCAAACAGTGGGCTGGACACGACCCCGTGTTCAGCGGACACGGCCCCGTGTCCAGGAATCTGTTACTCAAAAATTTCATTTTTCGACCCGGTTTCGAAAACTTGAAAATTTTTGGTCCAATAGGCGCGGTTTCCCCCGAAAATGAAACCCTAAGTGCCGTTTTCCCAAAATATCCCGTTTACCCCTTCAATTTTATCTTTTTCGGGTCAATAACAAGGGTTTGGGGTTTTTATGCGAAATTGGACGAATCTATGAACAATACAAGTGTATTTACTTCCCATAACACTAATCTAACTAAATGCAAACAGATCTAAACAAAAATTTGAGGTTCGATCCGGATGAACTTTCAAGAACCCTAGATTTTTCCCCAAATTTTTGGAGTTTTAACTACATGCAAGTAACTAATCTAACTACTAGAGGTGATAGAATCATACCTTGATGTTGTTAGAGCGATAGGAGACGTCGAAATTTTGCGAAAAATCGCCTGGAACCGGAGCGTTTTCGGGGAAACGGGGCGTGTGGAATGAAGTAACTGTTTTGAAAAAGGGGATTTATCCCGACTGCAGCGCGGACACGGCCCCGTGTCCAGCGGACACGGCCTCGTGCCGAGCAAATTTTTTTTTTCAGTGCTCGTGTGAGTGCCCTTGTTTCCCAAAAACTTAGGTTAGAAAACTTACCGCTTAAGATGTCGTCTCGATCGTTCGTAACTTACCAGGTATGATGTTTTATTCTTCCACCGTTTGAAGCGAGATCTCTTCTTCTTCATCCTCAATGAATCCTTGATAGAGTTTCAGCCGTTGGCCATTGACTTTAAATGGAGGCCCATTTCGAGATTTAATTTCTACTGCACCGTGTGGGAAAATATGGGTGATGGAAAAAAGGTCCTGACCACCTAGATTTTAATTTACCAGGAAATAATCGAAGTCGTGAATTAAACAAAAGAACTAGATCTCCTACTCGAAATTCATTAAGTTTAATGTGTTTGTCATGCAAATTTTTCATTCTTTCCTTATAAATTTCAGAGTTTGAGTATGCATAATTCCTAAGCTCGTCTAATTCATTTAATTGACAAAAACGATTTTTACCAGCAAATTCTAAATCTAAGTTTACATTTTTAATTGCCCAGTAGGCTTTGTGTGCAATTTCCACTGGCTAGTGACAACTTTTTCCATAGACTAGCTTATATGGGGTTGTACCTATTGTTGTTTTATAAGCAGTTCGAAAAGCCCATAAAGCATCATCTAATTTATCTGCCAATTCCTTTTTATTTAACCCTACGGTTTTTTCGAGTATTCGTTTTAAACCTCTATTAGTCACTTCGGCTTGTCCGTTTGTTTGAGGGTGATATGCTGTTGAGACCCGGTGATAGACCCCATATCTTGTTAAATTTTTTTCAAGTTGATGGTTGCAAAAATGGGTACCTCTATCACTTATTAAGGCTTTAGGTGTGCCGAAACGAGAGAATAATTTTTTCAGAAATCTTACCACAACTCTTCCATCATTTGTTGGAAGTGCCTCGGCCTCGGCCCATTTAGACAAGTAGTCTACTGCCACAAGTATATATTTGTTTCCTTTCGATGGGGGGAAAGGTCCCATAAAGTCAAGTCCCCACACATAAAAAATTTCACAAACAAGAATGCCATTTTGTGGCATCTCGTTTTTGGAAGAAATATTACCTGTTCTTTGGCAAGCATCACATGTCTTGACAAGACTTTGGGCGTCTTTGTAAATGGTTGGCCAATAAAATCCTGAATCAAATACCTTTCGTGCGGTACTAGCGGCACCATGATGCCCTCCGTATGGACCTTCATGACAATGGCGGAGAATTCTTCGTGCTTCGCTACCATGTACGCATCGTCGGACGAGTTGGTCGGCACACATTTTGAAAAGATAGGGATCTTCCCAAAAATAGTGTTTCACATTGGCAAAGAATTTTTTTCTTTGATGATGTGACCATCCTTTTGTGACTATACCGCTAGCTAGGTAGTTAGCATAGTCGGCGTACCATAGTTCTTCCTTGTATTCCACCATTTCCAGGGACTCAGTTGGAAATTTTTCGTTGATTTGCTCGTCCCTGATCGCCTCCAAAGCTGGGTCTTCTAAGCGCGAAAGATGATCTGCTGCGGTATTTTCTGCTCCTCTTTTGTCTCTGATTTCAATGTCAAATTCTTGGAGGAGTAGAATCCACTGAATCAAACGTAGTTTTGCGTCCTGCTTCTTGAAGAGATATCGAATGGCTGCATGATCTGTATAGACTATAGTTTTAGAAAGAACAAGATAAGAACGGAATTTATCAAAAGCAAATACCACAGCTAGTAATTCTTTTTCAGTTGTTGTGTAATTTTCTTGTGCATCATTAAGTGTTTTACTAGCATAATAAATTGGGTGGAAATGCTTTTCTTTTCTTTGTCCCAAGACAGCTCCAACTGCAAAGTCACTAGCATCACACATGATTTCGAAAGGAAATTTCCAATCAGGCGCTATCATGATAGGTGCATTGACTAACATTTCTTTTAAGGTTAGAAATGCTTTATTGCAATCCTTGTCAAAGATGAAAGGGGCATCTTTTTCAAGTAATTTTGTTAGAGGCCTTGAGATTTTTGAAAAGTCTTTGATAAACCGTCTATAAAATCCGGCATGCCCTAGGAAACTTCTGATAGCTCTTACGGAGGATGGAGGTGGTAATCTAGAAATGGTATCTATTTTGGCTCGATCCACCTCCATTCCTTCGCTTGAGATCTTGTGACCGAGTACTATTCCCTCCGTTACCATGAAATGGCATTTTTCCCAATTAAGGGCGAGGTTAGTTTCCTCACATCGGGATAGCATTCGTTCAAGGTTATCGAGGCATTGGTCGTATGAATCCCCAAAGATAGAAAAGTCGTCCATGAAGACTTCCATTGTCTTTTCTATCATGTCATGGAAAATGGCTACCATGCAACGTTGGAATGTTGCGGGGGCATTACATAGACCAAACGGCATGCGTCGATAAGCAAAAGTTCCATAGGGACATGTGAAAGTTGTCTTTTCTTGGTCTTCGGGTGCTATCGGGATTTGAAAGTAACCTGAAAAACCATCCAAGAAACAATAAAATTTATGACCGGATAATCTTTCTAACATTTGATCAATGAAGGGTAAAGGAAAGTGATCTTTTCTTGTGGCTTCATTTAATCGTCTATAATCTATACATACTCTCCATCCTGTGACGGTTCTCGTTGGTATTAATTCATTCTTTTCATTAGTTATTACCGTCATACCTCCTTTCTTTGGAACTACTTGGACGGGACTTACCCAAGGACTATCGGAGATAGGATAGATAAGTCCGGCGTCAAGTAACTTGATGACCTCGTTTTTAACCACTTCTTGAACATTTGGATTCACTCGACGTTGTGGTTGTATGACCGATTTGTAGTCATCATTCATCAAAATTTTGTGTGTGCACATAGAAGGACTAATTCCTTTTATGTCTACAAGTTTCCAAGCTATTGCATTTTTATGTTTTTTCAAAAGACTAATTAATTTTTCTTTTTCTAAGCTATCTAATTTAGACGAAATAATTACAGGTAAATTACAATCTTTGTCTAGAAAAGCATATTCCAAACCTTTTGGAAGTTCTTTGAGCTCAAGTGGTGGGTCTTTAGGAGACTCCTTATTTGGTTGCTCATTTCGATCAAGAACTTTAAAAGTTTGTTCTATGGCGACCTCTTCTTCAACAAAGTGGTCAATCTCTTCACTTGTATCGGGTGGTTCATCTTCATCTTCAATTAGGGGGTCATTATTGCCGAATGGATATTTCATTGACCGTTCGAGATCGACACTTCTTTTAAATGCCCCTAATTGAAGAGGTAGATTGTTGAACTTCCGGTTTTTCAAAGCTTCGTGAGTTTTTACAAATGGTCGTCCCAACATTAGAGGAGCATCATCGAGGATGACAAAGTCGGTCGGGATTACCATTTGATTTGTTTGAACCAATACATCCTCAACTATACCGATTGATTTTATTACTTTTCGATTGGATAGAAAAATGGGTATTTGAAGTGGAGAAAAATCACTAATACTTAATTTTTCGAAAATGTAGTTAGGCATTATGTTAACACAAAGATCTTTATCGATTGTGACATTACTAATAAACGAATTTTGAAAGAAACATGGAACCGGTGTAATGTTAATTTCAAATGGGTCTTCTTTTATTAGCGAAGTTTGATCATTAGTTAACTTAACGCTTACCGTTTCGTCAATTTTAGTGTTAGTGTTTAACTCTTTTAAAAACTTAGCATGAGTGGGTACTAAACAATGATTTTCAAAAGAAGGTGACAAGAGATTAATTTCTTCAAAATTAGACTCTTCTTGAATTTTACCTTTGTCAGACTCACCTTTTTCGTTGTTTAACTCATGTGTCGGCTTTTCACTTATTTTTCTTCCATTTTTACACTTTCAGTTATCTCTTCTTTTTTTAATTCTTCTCTTGCGCGGGACTCCTCTTCTCTTGCGCGAGATTCTCTTATACAGCGATCGATAACTCTTATGTGTTCTAATATCCTATCGGTTACTTCGGTTATAGAAAAAGAATCGGGATTTTCTAAGCTTGAATCCGGTTGTTCGACCCTTTGTTCCTCATAATACTCATGTGAAGTAGATGGTTCACACCATTGTTCTTCATTGTAAGCATATGATGGATAAGGTTCGTAATTTTGTTCTTCATAATACTGATATGAGGTGGGTTGTTCACGCCATGGTTCCTCATAATAAGCATACGAAGGTGGTGGCTCATATCTTGGTTCCTCAAAGTATGAGTATGAAGGCTCATACCTTGGTTCATCAAAATATGAGTATGAGGGAGGAGGTTCATACCTTTGGTCTTCATAGGATGTGTATGAAGTTGATGGCTCGTACCTGGGCTCCTCATAGTAGGTGTATGAATTGGATGGTTGATATGAGTGATTATTTTGAACCGAGCGTGAGTTACGACAATTAGTGCAATAATTACCCCTATAATCATCCTCCTCATAGGTGTAGTTGTAACCTCCTGAGTATTGATCCATAAGAATCACTCAGCAGACCACAACCAAGTCTCGAGATCAGAAAACAAAAATAAAAACGGAAACAGAGGCTGGACACGGCCCCGTGTTCAGGATCTGTATCTGGGCGTTTTAATTAAATTTACTGATCTAGTTGAGCACGGGGCGTGTTTAGTGAGCACGGCCCGTGTTCAAGCTACTGTTACTGGGTCTTTTTATGAAAATGTGCAGCACGGCCCCGTGTTCAGTGAACACGGCCCCGTGTACAGGTTACTGTAAATGCAAATCTAAACTAAAATGCAGAAAAATGTGCGCGCGTTAAAAAGGTTTTGAAAAACTGATTAGGCCGTCGATTTTAAGCTTTCTTAAAATCCTTGTGTCCCCGGCAACGGCGCCAAAAACTTGATGCGTGTGAAGTGTTATATATATTAGGTGTATATTTTAAGCCCTTTTAACACTTATTTTTAGCCAAGTTTTAAATTTATAAAACACGATATTTCACTAACACTAAACACACATATGGGCAAGTGCACCCATCGTGAGCGTAGTATAGTGCTGGTAAGATACTGAGGTCGTCCAAGGACACAAGAGCTTTTAGTACCGGTTTATCCTCAACGTCTAATCAAAATAAAAAGTTAGAAAAATGTTTTAAACTAAGAAAAGAAATAAAAACTAACTAAAATGCTGAAAATAAAATAAAAAGAAAAACCAATAGACAAGATGAATCACTTGGTTCCGACTCGTATCTAGTGTAACCTTTGATTATTTCCGCACTTTTGCACTATTTTAAGAGATTATCTTAGTTATTGTAGTAGGCCCCTCTTTTGAATGTGACGTTACCCTCACCCCAGTAGTTTGAGTCAGCAAGGATACAATCCTAAAAGGGTGGATTATTGAAAGATAATTAATTAAGTTATTAATGCAAATTATGGTAGGCCCCTCTTTTGGAGGTGACGTTACCCTCGACTAAGTAGTCTGAGTCAGCAGGGATACAGTCCTAAATAGCCGGGTTATAGTATTAATAGTAGTTAACTTATGAGGGGATCAAAGAGTTTGGACCCCCGCCATCCAATACCGTTAAGTATTGAAGGAGGTCCTACTAAATTTGACCCAGGTCCATTGCAGGACCTCTAAACGCTGAACAATGGCAAGACCTTTACCAAACCGTTCCCTTAACCCCCGACCAGGTAGCCAACATACCTCCATATAGACCGTGGAGATATGAATGGTGAAAATCTTTTATTTTATATAGACAGTAAAATAATGCCAAGACACCACGGACAAACGATAAGGAAAGATCACCTTCAACATAAGCAACTAGTTATTAAAGTCATTAATACAAAACCAAATAAAAAGTGCAAAAGATTAGAAATAAAAAGTATTACACTAAACACTTTGTCTTCACCAAGTGATGTAAGAGACTTAGGCAAACATGGCCTTGATTGTCAAGAACTCCTACGATTAATCTTGGATCCCGAGACGACTCACACACTCTACGATGGACAATGGATGATGGTGGTGGATGATGGTGTTATGGTGGTGGTGGGTGGTGGGTGAAGTGTGAGAGAGGTGGTGTGCCAAGGGATGGTTTGAGCTTAAGCCAAGCACTCCTATTTATAGGCTGAACAGAAGCTCGGGCACGGCCCCGTGTCCAGTGGGCACGGCCCCGTGTCCACATCCTTCTCTTTCTTCATTTAATGCAGTTTTGTCTTTTTAGTTGACCACGCCCCCGTGTCCGCTGAGCACGACCCCGTGGTGCAGAAGAATCTTTGTACTATGCAGATTTGCTGGATTGTGCGAATCTTATAGTTGACCACGGCCCCGTGTCCGCTGAGCACGGCCCCGTGGTGGGTAATAGAAGCTTCTACCACTTTGTCTTTTCTGCTGACACTTGGGCACACCCCCGTGCTGGCTGAGCACGGGGCGTGTTCAGGCTTCTGATGTCTTGTTTTGCTTGGGAAGATGCTGTCGTGGGGTCGGGCATGTCACGTCTTGTTCCTTTTCTTGTATTTATGTTAGATTTTGATGTCTTTTTGCTTCTTTTGTTAATTTGAGCTCATTTAATCCTGAAAATACAAAAGGAAGACAAAAGCACACTTTTTTCCAACATTAGTACTAAAAAAGGGTTGGTTTTATGCCACGATTGATGAAATTTATATGTTGCATTTTGAACACATCATGAATTTACTTGGACTGACTTTTGATCACATAAAATACTGGCTTTGTTGACTATTAACCAATCCATTCCTAATACAACATCAAATCCTGCCAGATTAATTGGGTAAAGGTTTGCAATAAACTTTTGATTTAAAAATTCTATTCTTGCTCCCTGCAAGATTTCAGAAATCTTAATAGTTTCTCCATTTGTTGTCTCTACTAGACATTCTTGTGGGAGTTTAGTTAATGGTTGATTGAGAAGTTTGCAAAATGAAGTATTAATAAAACTTTGGTTCGCACCAGAGTCAAATAATACTTTAGCAAAAATATCATTAACTAAAAACGTATTGGCGATCACATCCGGGATCATCTTTGCTTCTTCTGCAGTCAAGACAAATGCCCTAGTATTTTTGGTAGTTTTATTGCATATGGCTGGAACTAGCTTTGGACAATTCGGCTTGATGTGACATTTTTCTCCACAGTTGAAGCACATTCCATTATTAGGTTTCTTCCTGCAGTCTTCTTCTTTGTGTCCTGGTATCTTGCAGAAGTTGCAGTAAGTAGAGCATTTTCCTGAATGCTTTTTCTTACAGGCCTTGCAGTAGGGTGCAGAGGTAGAACCTACATTTTTCCCACGGTTGGAATTTCCATAACGAAATTCTTGGGTAAGCCTTTGAGCTAGGTTCCTTCTTTGATTCTCCTCTCGTGTACGTACTAACTCATTTGTCAAGGTGTTTGCTAGTTCTACAGCTTCTTCTATTGTTTGAGGTCTAGCTGCCTTGACTACATGCCTAATCTCACTGATTAATCCCCAGATGTAACGGGAGATTAATACTGGTTCTGGTGATGCAAGGGTTGGTACTATTCTAGCATATTCAAAGAATAATGTAGTGTACCCCTTACTATCCACTCCAGTCATTCTAAGGTTTAAGAACTTATTTGCTATCTGTTCTTTTTCATTGGGAGGGCAGAATTTCCTTTCCACCATGTTCTTAAATTCCTCCCATTTCATATTGTAAACCCTATCACTTCCCCTAGACTGGAGGATAGTGTTCCACCATTCTAAGGCTGAGTTCTTAAATAAATTGGAAGCAAACATTATCTTATCCTCTTCCGCACACTTGCTTATTTTTAAGACAGCCTCAGTCTTTTCTATCCAGCGTTGAGCTGCAACGGCCCCTTCATTGCCTGAGAATTCCATTGGTTTACAAGACCAGAATTCCTTATAAGAACAACCATAAGATATGGTTCTTCTTCTTTTGGGAATGGGCACTTGAAGTATGGGTCCATTGTTTACGTTGTGTTCAGGTTCAGTTGGTCATTTACTGTTATGATTACTTTTATTATCCGCTTCCCTAACTGTTTTGATAATATACGGCATTGCATCTATTATCCCTTGTGCCATTATGTGTTGAATAGCACTGTTATCCACTTGGTTTCCATTGTTATCATTGTTCAGGTTGTCATTATTCAGGTTATTGTCATTCTGGTTATTATCATTCTGGTTTTCCTGGTTCACTTCATTGTCCATCTGAATTTTAAACATTTATCAATTATTAATATCACAAAATAATATTTAATACAACCAATCACACAACACGCATGTTAATCAAAAACATCGAACATTGCGACTTACTCTTTTTTTATATATAATATGCATCTAATACAAATCGATACTTGAAGAAACACAGAACTAATTACGTGGCTAATCAGTTTGGTTTATGTTCCTTTCATAGTGGTTAATCTTCTTATGGTTTCCTGAGCTCCTTAATGACCGTGGTTCTATCTGCAAAACAAAACACCGTTACTCGTTAAGAGGGGAATGTGGGGGTTTCCCTCTTAACCGGGCTCCGGCGTGAGAATAAGCGACTGCTTTTGGGGGAGAATTAAGTATTAAGTGAGAGAGTAGAGGGAATGGAATGGATAACCTGTGAAGTGAAGGTCTCTATTTATAGCCGAAGAGGTGTAAGAGGGTGTGGGCTGATGGGCCTTGGGCCGGAAGGTGACAACATGGAGGATATGCTCCTTGTCTCACTGGTGTCGACCATTAGTGGCTTCTAGGAGCTTTATGGAGTTGGCGCAACGTGATTGGAGCCACGTGTCATTGTTGTCGGCCTGGTCGCCCTTCTGCCATCAGCAGGTAAGTGGAGATCGTGGGGCAGTTGTCTCTGCCCTATGATTGGTGCCACATAGGCGTCCTTAGGTACTTTTTGTCTCCTGCATGTCAGACGATCGTGGAGCACGATTGCGCAGGATCAGAAGGACCCTGATTGGCTCTTTTATTCTGCCACTTGTACCTTGTGTACTATCTGAAAGGGCCTTGCGCCGTAGTCACGCATGATTCTTGCTGAGCACGTTACTACCTCGCGCGCTGCATGGGCTTTCAGATATTCTTTTCAAAATGCTAAGTGTTGCTAATTGGAGTTTCTTCTTGTTCAGGACTCGCGCGACGAACAGTAGTGCGTGGTGTAACTCGCGCGAGGTTAAAGATAGGAAGTTTTTTTAATAAGGAGTATGGTCCCGTGCGCAACCCTTACGGAGGTTTGCGCGGCTTTTTGGGACCATACCCCTTCAAGTCCCCCCAGTCCAGTGCTGCACCATGCGCAAGGCAAGTGGTTGGAGCTCTGGACTTAAGAATGAAGTAGAAGGATGCTTCTGGCCTTGGTAGACGGCGTGCGTGTAACTTGTTGGTTACTACGGCGCGGCTACCAGGCTTGTTACTGGCTTTGTTGTTAGCTTTTACCTGAAGTTTCTGATGACTTTGGGCGGGAAAAACCTCGAAATTTGAATTTCTGACAGGTTGGTGAAAAAGTCGCGGTTGGTGACGTTTGAGTTGACCACTGACGGTTGTCATCAACTTGTCCCTGACGAATCGTGTTTCCGTCAGAGAGTGAGGCCCACGCGCGCGTGGTAACCGTCATTCCGGGAAACCCGCCTTACGTGGCGTTTTCTGATTGGCCTTGCTTGCGGCGACCTCGGCACGGTTTCCCATCGCATTAAATGCGATGGGTATATATATCCGAAGAGACGAGAGGTTTTATCACTTTTCTCTTCTACTATTTCTTTATTTCCTCTCGGAACTTCTTTGAATCTTCAAAGTTTGAAGAACACGTTTGTAGCAGATCTTCAAGTTCTTGAAGAACATCGTAGCCGATTATCAAGCTTGTTTCCAGTATATTCGAGACCCTTGTTTTATCTATCGATGGCCGAGGAACAGCATGAAGATAATCCCGGAGAAGAAGGTCCTGTACCTGTTCTCCGGTGGGATTTAGGGCTTTTTGAACAGCTTTCACGTAGTTTCCGGTTCCCACCGGAGTGGGATGCCCGGTACCCCGGCCAGAACCAGACGGCCGCTGATGCACCGCCGGGGTACATCACTTTATTCGAAGACTTTTTCCATCAGGGCAACTTCCGGTTGCCGGCGACTAACTTCATGGCTCATATTCTTCGATATTATGGGTTCCATATATCTCAGATGAGCCCACCCGGAATGGTTCGGGTTCGACATTTTGAGTTCCTGTGTTGGGCTCATGGCATAGAGCCAACTGTTGATAGATTCCGGGTTTTCTACCAATTTCAGAGGAATATGGGTTTTTATTCCTTTGCCAGTCGTGGCACCGCCAAGAAGATATTATTGAACCCTCCCAAGAGTTTCCATGATTGGAAACCAAAATTCTTTTATATACGCGAGGAGGTTATTCCTATTGCCATGACGTTTCGCGCCTGGAATGAGGCTATTGTGAAAGAAGACTTGGCGATCCCCAAGACTGAGGCTTGGTATCGGGAGCTTACTGCTACCCCCAACAGGGTGTTTGGGGAAAATGTCCTTGTTGCGGCGCGGATGAGTGATCAATGGCAGCCTGAGAGCCAAGACGTCCCTGTGTTAAAGTTCGAGAATCGAGGTAGTTAATTCGTTTGTTTTGTTACCCGTTTCACAACTGTTTATTTATACAATTTGTCTTGTAGAGGCGCGCCTGTATCAAGCTGCGTTCTCTACTTTTGGTGGGTCTATGAGCGTGCGCCCGCTCCAAGCTGGAGAAGAGTATTGGTATGCACAAATTAGGGGCAACTTCATGTACCCGGTTGCTGATGCATTTGTCGCGCCGCCTACTGCAACTGAAGGTGCGCACATACCTAAACCCTGTCCTCTGCGCTCTGTGACTTCTGCTGGGAAAGAGGTTGTCTATCTTTCCAGCGAGGAGTCTGTAGGTTCTTCGAACGGGGAGTTAAGTTCGTGGTCTAACGTCTTTGCAGGTGTGTTGCGCGACTTGGGCATCGACCCTGAAGAGAAGAAAAAGAAACCATTGAAGAAGAAGAAGGTTGCTGCGTCGGATGCTGAGGTGACCAGTAAGGGTGCTGGAGGTAGTCGCGCAACCTCTGGTAAAGGTATTCTTCGGCTTCGTCAGAGTGACTTAAAAGATTATGTGATAATTAGTGACTCACTTGAAGGCTTGTCGCGCGCAGGCGAGAAGAAATCCGGAGCAGGTGGCTCGAAGGGTGAAGGTAGCGCGGGTTCTCGAAACCCGGATGTTGGCGCTACTCCTTCTACTGCCGAGCATGAAGAGGAAGAAGAAGAAGAAGATGCTGCTGAGAAGTTGGTCAGCAGAAAAAGGAGTAGAAGCGCGACCACTGCTGGTGCGGCTGTTGCGCCGGTAGCTGGAGGGGCGCTGGTGCTTGGGAAACAGAGTAATCTGCGTTCCCTTTATAGATTCTCTCCTGGTATGTTCCTGATTTGTCTTTCCTTTTGTTGCTCTCTTCTTAACCCCTTAGTTTCTGCAGAAACCAAGAAGAAGACCCCTGAGAAGGGTGTTGTGTTTACGGAGCTAGAGCCGAAAAGGCCAAAGATTATCATCAAATCTTCCAAGACTGCTGGGTCTGAATCTGCCAAGGACAAGCATACTGCTGAGGGTGATACGGCGAAGGCTGCCGAGGAGAAGAGGAAGGTTGATGAAGAGCGTAAGAAGAAGGCTGATGAGGAGAAAAAGAGGAAAGACGAGGAAGATAGGAGGGCTGAGGAGGCGAAGCGCAAAAAAGCCTCTGACATCGAGAAGGAGAAAGAGAAGGAGAAGGTTGTTGAGAAGGCGCAGGGTCCGGAGGTTGAGAGCGCGACGGGGCCTGAGGAGCCCCGTAAAGAGAGGAGGAAAGAGCCTGAGGTTGAGGAACCTGCCCGCCCCGCGCATACTGAGGTTCCCCATCGTTCTAAGGGGCTTTCTACCAGGGGATCGGGCCCTTATGTTTCTAGCGGCGCAAGCTCTGGTGGCGCTAGTGGTTATAATCTGCAAGCTATTGGGGCGAAGGATACACTTGGTGATATCTACTATAAAAGTTACACCGAGGAGGAACGCGGTAATGCCCCCCATCAGGCTCCCTGGAGTTTGAGGCAAAAGGACACCTTTCAAGAGTTCGGTCCTTGCCGCGATTGGTTCTTCAACTCTTTCACTCCTGGAGAGGTTAACCGGCAGAGGGCGAAGACTCATGAAGCGCTATACCGTACTTATATGCTCGGGGAGGCGAATGCTCGCGCTGCTAACCAGGAGATTGTGCGTGAGTGGCGAACAATGGTTAGGGAGCGGTCGGACTGGGAGAGGTACCGCGATTGGATGCTGAAACGTATTAGTGAGTTTGAGAAGTCGAAAACTGCCCTTGACGAAGAGAGGGCCAAGCTTGAGGCTGATAAGAAGGCCGAAGAATGGGGGCGCGAGGGCCTGAAAACAAAACTTCAAGCTGCTGAACAGCAGCTGGCTAAGGAGAAGGCTGAGTTTAAGCGCATATGTGCGAAAGACAATGAGCGCGCGGCCGCGGCTCATAACAAGATTGTCAACCTTGAAGCCAAGGTTGTTGAGTTGACCGGTAAGGTCGAGGATGCGCAAGCTGCGTAGGTTGCTAAGGAGTAGATTGAGGTTTGTAAAAACTTTCATGCCTTTTCCCTTTGTGCTTGTTTGCAAAATAGCCTAAGTCTTGTCTTTTTTAGGTTGAGCTTACTGAAGTGAAGACTCAGTTATCTGGTAAGGACAAGGATCTCCAGGCCAAGGATGTTGAGATCGCCGAACTGAAGCGTCGCCTAAACGATCAGGTTGACAAATGCGAATCCTTAGAAATCGATCTCGAAGCTGAGAAGGTCAAGGCAGCCACTGCTGAAGAGGCTAAACAAAGAGCCAAAGAAGCTCGTGATGTTAGTACCAAGGCCCTTAATGTGGCGCAGACTAATTATGCTGAAGCTCAGGGCATCGTTGATACTCTTGTTTCTGAGGCCGAATGGATGCGCGGCCGTGGAGTAGTGTTGGTATGCTGTTCTCTCTTTTTTTCTCTTTAAAAGGTTTTTCATTTGCTAGGAGTTTCTTTTAATGCGCGGTCTTCATTACAGCTTGCCAACTCTGTCCTTAATGCTGGAGAACTGGATCGCGCTGTTGCTGCTTTGACGGATGCCGCGCGCGCCGTCGGTCATCGCGGGGGCTACCTGGAATGTGCTCAGCACGTAGAAGAGGTGTTTAGACAGGAGTTTGACATTAGTCATTGTTCAGCGACTGATCAGGCTAGCGCCGAGCTGACACGTGCTGAAAATGCTTATGATCATTTGTCACTGCCCGTGATGGACTTGGTCGCGAAGGCTTTAGATCATGATGACTGGTGTCACCGCCTTAAGGCCATCCTTGATCCACCGATAACTGTTGAACTATCAGATGAGGAGCCAACTGGTGATGATGGTGGGAATGATGGTGATGACGGTAAACCTGATGATGATGATGGCGATGAAGGCGATAAGCATAATGGCGGTGGGAATGATGAGTTTGAGTAGGTTTGTCAACAGGCTTTGTGCCTTGTAATTTTTTGTTTATGCTTTGAATGTAAGTCCTTGCGCGGTCGCGCTAGTTTTAAATGGAGTGCTTGTTTATTTTTCCTGTTACAATTATTGCACTGTTGCTAGGAACTTTGGTTAAGTTAGCGCGAATAAATGTAAGTGTGGCTCTTGTGTGAGTAGCAGCCCGGTCTCGCGCTATGTTCGCGGAGGACCTTGAAGGCATAACTCAAGAGCATGTAATTTACTGGAGTGTTTTCGTGCTAATCAGAAGTTTTAACATGCATTTGTAACTGGAAAATTTGTAGGAGATAGCAAGGATTCAATATGTAAAGAACGCTTGTATTAGCAAACTTGAAGGGCGCGTGGGCCCTGTTTACAGTAGTGATGCATTACATTTTTCTGTTGCCTTGGGTCCTAAGTATGTTCATCCGTCATAGGTGACTCTTTTCTTGTGCACACCACCTGGGAACACCGACTGCCGTCGAGTTCGGTGGAATTTTGATTCTTCACGGTGTACCACCTGAAAACGCTGACTGCCGTCCAGCGCGGTGATTTAACCGGTGTTTATTCTTGATGGGTGATGTGGCGAGACCAGCGATCACCCATTCCTCTGGATCTTCTTGATGTCTTTGCGCACGCTCTTTAGGAGGTGGTCCAGTTTGCCACTCTTCAGAGCCTTCTCGATTTCTATGCGCAGTTGGAAGCAATCATTAGTCAAGTGGCCTGTGTCCTTGTGAAATTCACAAAACAGGTTAAGGTCTTGGCCTTTTTTGCTACGCATTGGAAGCGGATCCTTAAGATCCAATTTCTCTGTGTTGAGGACTTCGAGAGGTGATTTGGTTAGTTGGGTCCACTTTCTTTCCTGGTTTTCTTCTCTGTCTGTCTTCCTATAATGAGTTCTGTCGACTGTCGAGCGAGCATCTCCCTCTCGCTTGCTTCTGTCTTCATATGACCTTGCACTCCAGTCGGAGTGTCTCCTCCTCTTATCGTGTCTGGTAGAATCGCGCGAGTAATCCCTGGAGTAATGTTGAGATGAGTGATGCTCTCTGTCATAATAATCGCGCGACTGGCTTCCCTTGGAAAATTGATCTTCAGTATAATAATTCTTGTTTGCGGCGAGTGATTCTTCCGTTTGCGCGACTATCTTCGCGGCTTCCATGAGTTTATCCCATTCCTTGGGCATTCCATCTTTCCCAGTGATGGTTCTAATCAGGCTATCGCAGCGGATGGCTTTCTTGAAATGGCAGCGCATGAGTTGTTCGCTTACGCCACCGATTTCCAAACACTCTTTGTTAAAGCGAGTGATGAAATCTTCCAAACCCTCATTATCTCTGCGCCAGATGTCTTCAACCTCGGCTGTGTCGCGCTGGTATCGTCTTTGTTGACTAAAGTGACTCATAAACTGGGTCCTGAAATCTACCCATGATTTTATCTTTCCCGGCGGAAGGCTGTCGAACCAGGCGCGAGCAGCCCCGGTAAGCGTTTGGATAAAAAGATGGCACCACATGGGCATGTTCCAGTTCCCCATGCAACCGGCGCTTGTGAAAGAGCTGACGTGATCATCGGGATCAGTCAATCCGTTAAACTTTCCAACTGTCGGGGGTAGCTTTTCTTTTTTAAGCGGCGCAAGCGCTATCTTCGGAATGAACTTTGAATGCTCTACGGCTTCAGCTGGCCGGTAGGCGAGGCGAAAGTCTTGCTCTGCCTCTTCGGTGTATCCCACATGTTGTCTTGGTTTGTAGTATTCATGATTTCTTTGTAAACGATTGAAGACTGAAGATCCTTCATCGTTCTCCCAAGTTGGATCATTTGGGTCAGTATCTTCCCATTCATCGTTCATGTTGCGCGGCGTAAGCCGGCTATGAACTGGGCCTCTTTGGAAGTTTGACGGATCGTCATAGTAGCTTTCAGTTTCTCCCCGTGTGTCGCGCGTGTCCTGCACGCTTAACCTTCGGGTGGGGGGAGGTCTGTTAACTCTTCTTTGGACGTTTTGCGGTGGGGGCATCTGGCGCGGCCCGTGACTGGGGCCGGTTGGTGTAACCAAGGATGGTTCTGCCGTTAAGACTGCTTGCTGCGCGCTCAAAGATTGGTATGCCTCGTTAATGGTGGCAAGTTGCTTGGCGTACCATGAGGCTGGGGTTTCGCCCTCTGGTAGCCCTAGTAGCGCCGAGATATTCTGAGGTGGAGCTGGGTTTGACAGTCCAGCACCATTGTTTCCTGGGGTAGTTTGAGTAATGCGGGTGAAGCTCCCGCGCGGACCCCAGTGTTGGCTACTTCGACTTCACCAACTTCTTCGATGTGTTGAGGTTGGGCATTTGGATTACCCTCCCCCAACGCTGCATTATGGTTTTCACCGAAACCAACGAACTCGGGAACGATTCCTTGACCAGCCATGATCGAAGGAAGAAAAAACAACGAAAACTCAGGAAAAGAAGATGAAAGTGTAGAAAAAATCGGTGGGCGCCAATGAAGAAACACAGAACTAATTACGTGGCTAATCAGTTTGGTTTATGTTCCTTTCATAGTGGTTAATCTTCTTATGGTTTCCTGAGCTCCTTAATGACCGTGGTTCTATCTGCAAAACAAAACACCGTTACTCGTTAAGAGGGGAATGTGGGGGTTTCCCTCTTAACCGGGCTCCGGCGTGAGAATAAGCGACTGCTTTTGGGGGAGAATTAAGTATTAAGTGAGAGAGTAGAGGGAATGGAATGGATAACCTGTGAAGTGAAGGTCTCTATTTATAGCCGGAGAGGTGTAAGAGGGTGTGGGCTGATGGGCCTTGGGCCGGAAGGCGACAACATGGAGGATATGCTCCTTGTCTCACTGGTGTCGACCGTTAGTGGCTTCTAGGAGCTTTATGGAGTTGGCGCAACGTGATTGGAGCCACGTGTCATTGTTGTCGGCCTGGTCGCCCTTCTGCCATCAGCAGGTAAGTGGAGATCGTGGGGCAGTTGTCTCTGCCCTATGATTGGTGCCACATAGGCGTCCTTAGGTACTTTTTGTCTCCTGCATGTCAGACGATCATGGAGCACGATTGCGCAGGATCAGAAGGACCCTGATTGGCTCTTTTATTCTGCCACTTGTACCTTGTGTACTATCTGAAAGGGCCTTGCGCCGTAGTCACGCATGATTCTTGCTGAGCACGTTACTACCTCGCGCGCTGCATGGGCTTTCAGATATTCTTTTCAAAATGCTAAGTGTTGCTAATTGGAGTTTCTTCTTGTTCAGGACTCGCGCGACGAACAGTAGTGCGTGGTGTAACTCGCGCGAGGTTAAAGATAGGAAGTTTTTTGAATAAGGAGTATGGTCCCGCGCGCAACCCTTACGGAGGTTTGCGCGGCTTTTTGGGACCATACCCCTTCAAGTCCCCCCAGTCCAGTGCTGCACCATGCGCAAGGCAAGTGGTTGGAGCTCTGGACTTAAGAATGAAGTAGAAGGATGCTTCTGGCCTTGGTAGACGGCGTGCGTGTAACTTGTTGGTTACTACGGCGCGGCTACCAGGCTTGTTACTGGCTTTGTTGTTAGCTTTTACCTGAAGTTTCTGATGACTTTGGGCGGGAAAAACCTCGAAATTTGAATTTCTGACAGGTTGGTGAAAAAGTCGCGGTTGGTGACGTTTGAGTTGACCACTGACGGTTGTCATCAACTTGTCCCTGACGAATCGTGTTTCCGTCAGAGAGTGAGGCCCACGCGCGCGTGGTAACCGTCATTCCGGGAAACCCGCCTTACGTGGCGTTTTCTGATTGGCCTTGCTTGCGGCGACCTCGGCACGGTTTCCCATCGCATTAAATGCGATGGGTATATATATCCGAAGAGACGAGAGGTTTTATCACTTTTCTCTTCTACTATTTCTTTATTTCCTCTCGGAACTTCTTTAAATCTTCAAAGTTTGAAGAACACGTTTGTAGCAGATCTTCAAGTTCTTGAAGAACATCGTAGCCGATTATCAAGCTTGTTTCCAGTATATTCGAGACCCTTGTTTTATCTATCGATGGCCGAGGAACAGCATGAAGATAATCCCGGAGAAGAAGGTCCTGTACCTGTTCTCCGGTGGAATTTAGGGCTTTTTGAACAGCTTTCACGTAGTTTCCGGTTCCCACCGGAGTGGGATGCCCGGTACCCCGGCCAGAACCAGACGGCCGCTGATGCACCGCCGGGGTACATCACTTTATTCGAAGACTTTTTCCATCAGGGCAACTTCCGGTTGCCGGCGACTAACTTCATGGCTCATATTCTTCGATATTATGGGTTCCATATATCTCAGATGAGCCCACCCGGAATGGTTCGGGTTCGACATTTTGAGTTCCTGTGTTGGGCTCATGGCATAGAGCCAACTGTTGATAGATTCCGGGCTTTCTACCAACTTCAGAGGAATATGGGTTTTTATTCCTTTGCCAGTCGTGGCACCGCCAAGAAGATATTATTGAACCCTCCCAAGAGTTTCCATGATTGGAAACCAAAATTCTTTTATATACGCGAGGAGGTTATTCCTATTTCCATGACGTTTCGCGCCTGGAATGAGGCTATTGTGAAAGAAGACTTGGCGATCCCCAAGACTGAGGCTTGGTATCGGGAGCTTACCTGTAATTTTTTTCTTTGATGATGTGACCATCCTTTTGTGACTATACCGCTAGCTAGGTAGTTAGCATAGTCGGCGTACCATAGTTCTTCCTTGTATTCCACCATTTCCAGGGACTCAGTTGGAAATTTTTCGTTGATTTGCTCGTCCCTGATCGCCTCCAAAGCTGGGTCTTCTAAGCGCGAAAGATGATCTGCTGCGGTATTTTCTGCTCCTCTTTTGTCTCTGATTTCAATGTCAAATTCTTGGAGGAGTAGAATCCACTGAATCAAACGTAGTTTTGCGTCCTGCTTCTTGAAGAGATATCGAATGGCTGCATGATCTGTATAGACTATAGTTTTAGAAAGAACAAGATAAGAACGGAATTTATCAAAAGCAAATACCACAGCTAGTAATTCTTTTTCAGTTGTTGTGTAATTTTCTTGTGCATCATTAAGTGTTTTACTAGCATAATAAATTGGGTGGAAATGCTTTTCTTTTCTTTGTCCCAAGACAGCTCCAACTGCAAAGTCACTAGCATCACACATGATTTCGAAAGGAAATTTCCAATCAGGCGCTATCATGATAGGTGCATTGACTAACATTTCTTTTAAGGTTAGAAATGCTTTATTGCAATCCTTGTCAAAGATGAAAGGGGCATCTTTTTCAAGTAATTTTGTTAGAGGCCTTGAGATTTTTGAAAAGTCTTTGATAAACCGTCTATAAAATCCGGCATGCCCTAGGAAACTTCTGATAGCTCTTACGGAGGATGGAGGTGGTAATCTAGAAATGGTATCTATTTTGGCTCGATCCACCTCCATTCCTTCGCTTGAGATCTTGTGACCGAGTACTATTCCCTCCGTTACCATGAAATGGCATTTTTCCCAATTAAGGGCGAGGTTAGTTTCCTCACATCGGGATAGCATTCGTTCAAGGTTATCGAGGCATTGGTCGTATGAATCCCCAAAGATAGAAAAGTCGTCCATGAAGACTTCCATTGTCTTTTCTATCATGTCATGGAAAATGGCTACCATGCAACGTTGGAATGTTGCGGGGGCATTACATAGACCAAACGGCATGCGTCGATAAGCAAAAGTTCCATAGGGACATGTGAAAGTTGTCTTTTCTTGGTCTTCGGGTGCTATCGGGATTTGAAAGTAACCTGAAAAACCATCCAAGAAACAATAAAATTTATGACCGGATAATCTTTCTAACATTTGATCAATGAAGGGTAAAGGAAAGTGATCTTTTCTTGTGGCTTCATTTAATCGTCTATAATCTATACATACTCTCCATCCTGTGACGGTTCTCGTTGGTATTAATTCATTCTTTTCATTAGTTATTACCGTCATACCTCCTTTCTTTGGAACTACTTGGACGGGACTTACCCAAGGACTATCGGAGATAGGATAGATAAGTCCGGCGTCAAGTAACTTGATGACCTCGTTTTTAACCACTTCTTGAACATTTGGATTCACTCGATGTTGTGGTTGTATGACCGATTTGTAGTCATCATTCATCAAAATTTTGTGTGTGCACATAGAAGGACTAATTCCTTTTATGTCTACAAGTTTCCAAGCTATTGCATTTTTATGTTTTTTCAAAAGACTAATTAATTTTTCTTTTTCTAAGCTATCTAATTTAGACGAAATAATTACAGGTAAATTACCATCTTTGTCTAGAAAAGCATATTCCAAACCTTTTGGAAGTTCTTTGAGCTCAAGTGGTGGGTCTTTAGGAGACTCCTTATTTGGTTGCTCATTTCGATCAAGAACTTTAAAAGTTTGTTCTATGGCGACCTCTTCTTCAACAAAGTGGTCAATCTCTTCACTTGTATCGGGTGGTTCATCTTCATCTTCAATTAGGGGGTCATTATTGCCGAATGGATATTTCATTGACCGTTCGAGATCGACACTTCTTTTAAATGCCCCTAATTGAAGAGGTAGATTGTTGAACTTCCGGTTTTTCAAAGCTTTGTGAGTTTTTACAAATGGTCGTCCCAACATTAGAGGAGCGTCATCGAGGATGACAAAGTCGGTCGGGATTACCATTTGATTTGTTTGAACCAATACATCCTCAACTATACCGATTGATTTTATTACTTTCCGATTGGATAGAAAAATGGGTATTTGAAGTGGAGAAAAATCACTAATACTTAATTTTTCGAAAATGTAGTTAGGTATTATGTTAACACAAAGATCTTTATCGATTGTGACATTACTAATAAACAAATTTTGAAAGAAACATGGAACCGGTGTAATGTTAATTTCAAATGGGTCTTCTTTTATTAGCGAAGTTTGATCATTAGTTAACTTAACGCTTACCGTTTCGTCAATTTTAGTGTTAGTGTTTAACTCTTTTAAAAACTTAGCATGAGTGGGTACTAAACAATGATTTTCAAAAGAAGGTGACAAGAGATTAATTTCTTCAAAATTAGACTCTTCTTGAATTTTACCTTTGTCGGACTCACCTTTTTCGTTGTTTAACTCATGTGTCGGCTTTTCACTTATTTTTCTTCCATTTTTACACTTTCAGTTATCTCTTCTTTTTTTAATTCTTCTCTTGCGCGGGACTCCTCTTCCCTTGCGCGAGATTCTCTTATACAGCGATCGATAACTCTTATGTGTTCTAATATCCTATCTGTTACTTCGGTTATAGAAAAAGAATCGGGATTTTCTAAGCTTGAATCCGGTTGTTCGACCCTTTGTTCCTCATAATACTCATGTGAAGTAGATGGTTCACACCATTGTTCTTCATTGTAAGCATATGATGGATAAGGTTCGTAATTTTGTTCTTCATAATACTCATATGAGGTGGGTTGTTCACGCCATGGTTCCTCATAATAAGCATACGAAGGTGGTGGCTCATATCTTGGTTCCTCAAAGTATGAGTATGAAGGCTCATACCTTGGTTCATCAAAATATGAGTATGAGGGAGGAGGTTCATACCTTTGGTCTTCATAGGATGTGTATGAAGTTGATGGCTCGTACCTGGGCTCCTCATAGTAGGTGTATGAATTGGATGGTTGATATGAGTGATTATTTTGAACCGAGCGTGAGTTACGACAATTAGTGCAATAATTACCCCTATAATCATCCTCCTCATAGGTGTAGTTGTAACCTCCTGAGTATTGATCCATAAGAATCACTCAGCAGACCACAACCAACTCTCGAGATCAGAAAACAAAAATAAAAACGGAAACAGAGGCTGGACACGGCCCCGTGTTCAGTGAGCACGGCCCCGTGTTCAGGATCTGTATCTGGGCGTTTTAATTAAATTTACTGATCTAGTTGAGCACGGGGCGTGTTTAGTGAGCACGGCCCGTGTTCAAGCTACTGTTACTGGGTCTTTTTATGAAAATGTGCAGCACGGCCCCGTGTTCAGTGAACACGGCCCCGTGTACAGGTTACTGTAAATGCAAATCTAAACTAAAATGCAGAAAAATGTGCGCGCGTTAAAAAGGTTTTGAAAAACTGATTAGGCCGTCGATTTTAAGCTTTCTTAAAATCCTTGTGTCCCCGGCAACGGCGCCAAAAACTTGATGCGTGTGAAGTGTTATATATATTAGGTGTATATTTTAAGCCCTTTTAACACTTATTTTTAGCCAAGTTTTAAATTTATAAAACACGATATTTCACTAACACTAAACACACATATGGGCAAGTGCACCCATCGTGAGCGTAGTATAGTGCTGGTAAGATACTGAGGTCGTCCAAGGACACAAGAGCTTTTAGTACCGGTTTATCCTCAACGTCTAATCAAAATAAAAAGTTAGAAAAATGTTTTAAACTAAGAAAAGAAATAAAAACTAACTAAAATGCTGAAAATAAAATAAAAAGAAAAACCGATAGACAAGATGAATCACTTGGTTCCGACTCGTATCTAGTGTAACCTTTGATTATTTCCGCACTTTTGCACTATTTTAAGAGATTATCTTAGTTATTGTAGTAGGCCCCTCTTTTGAAGGTGACGTTACCCTCACCCCAGTAGTTTGAGTCAGCAAGGATACAATCCTAAAAGGGTGGATTATTGAAAGATAATTAATTAAGTTATTAATGCAAATTATGGTAGGCCCCTCTTTTGGAGGTGACGTTACCCTCGACTAAGTAGTCTGAGTCAGCAGGGATACAGTCCTAAATAGCCGGGTTATAGTATTAATAGTAGTTAACTTATGAGGGGATCAAAGAGTTTGGACCCCCGCCATCCAATACCGTTAAGTATTGAAGGAGGTCCTACTAAATTTGACCCAGGTCCATTGCAGGACCTCTAAACGCTGAACAATGGCAAGACCTTTACCAAACCGTTCCCTTAACCCCCGACCAGGTAGCCAACATACCTCCATATAGACCGTGGAGATATGAATGGTGAAAATCTTTTATTTTATATAGACAGTAAAATAATGCCAAGACACCACGGACAAACGATAAGGAAAGATCACCTTCAACATAAGCAACTAGTTATTAAAGTCATTAATACAAAACCAAATAAAAAGTGCAAAAGATTAGAAATAAAAAGTATTACACTAAACACTTTGTCTTCACCAAGTGATGTAAGAGACTTAGGCAAACATGGCCTTGATTGTCAAGAACTCCTACGATTAATCTTGGATCCCGAGACGACTCACACACTCTACGATGGACAATGGATGATGGTGGTGGATGATGGTGTTATGGTGGTGGTGGGTGGTGGGTGAAGTGTGAGAGAGGTGGTGTGCCAAGGGATGGTTTGAGCTTAAGCCAAGCACTCCTATTTATAGGCTGAACAGAAGCTCGGGCACGGCCCCGTGTCCAGTGGGCACGGCCCCATGTCCACATCCTTCTCTTTCTTCATTTAATGCAGTTTTGTCTTTTTAGTTGACCACGCCCCCGTGTCCGCTGAGCACGACCCCGTGGTGCAGAAGAATCTTTGTACTATGCAGATTTGCTGGATTGTGCGAATCTTATAGTTGACCACGGCCCCGTGTCCGCTGAGCATGGCCCCGTGGTGGGTAATAGAAGCTTCTACCACTTTGTCTTTTCTGCTGACACTTGGGCACGCCCCCGTGCTGGCTGAGCACGGGGCGTGTTCAGGCTTCTGATGTCTTGTTTTGCTTGGGAAGATGCTGTCGTGGGGTCGGGCATGTCACGTCTTGTTCCTTTTCTTGTATTTATGTTAGATTTTGATGTCTTTTTGCTTCTTTTGTTAATTTGAGCTCATTTAATCCTGAAAATACAAAAGGAAGACAAAAGCACACTTTTTTCCAACATTAGTACTAAAAAAGGGTTGGTTTTATGCCACGATTGATGAAATTTATATGTTGCATTTTGAACACATCATGAATTTACTTGGACTGACTTTTGATCACATAAAATACTGGCTTTATTGACTATTAACCAATCCATTCCTAATACAACATCAAATCCTGCCAGATTAATTGGGTAAAGGTTTGCAATAAACTTTTGATTTAAAAATTCTATTCTTGCTCCCTGCAAGATTTCAGAAATCTTAATAGTTTCTCCATTTGTTGTCTCTACTAGACATTCTTGTGGGAGTTTAGTTAATGGTTGATTGAGAAGTTTGCAAAATGAAGTATTAATAAAACTTTGGTTCGCACCAGAGTCAAATAATACTTTAGCAAAAATATCATTAACTAAAAACGTACTGGCGATCACATCCGGGATCATCTTTGCTTCTTCTGCAGTCAAGACAAATGCCCTAGTATTTTTGGTAGTTTTATTGCATATGGCTGGAACTAGCTTTGGACAATTCGGCTTGATGTGACATTTTTCTCCACAGTTGAAGCACATTCCATTATTAGGTTTCTTCCTGCAGTCTTCTTCTTTGTGTCCTGGTATCTTGCAGAAGTTGCAGTAAGTAGAGCATTTTCCTGAATGCTTTTTCTTACAGGCCTTGCAGTAGGGTGCAGAGGTAGAACCTACATTTTTCCCACGGTTGGAATTTCCATAACGAAATTCTTGGGTAAGCCTTTGAGCTAGGTTCCTTCTTTGATTCTCCTCTCGTGTACGTACTAACTCATCTGTCAAGGTGTTTGTTAGTTCTACAGCTTCTTCTATTGTTTGAGGTCTAGCTGCCTTGACTACATGCCTAATCTCACTGATTAATCCCCAGATGTAACGGGAGATTAATACTGGTTCTGGTGATGCAAGGGTTGGTACTATTCTAGCATATTCAAAGAATAATGTAGTGTACCCCTTACTATCCACTCCAGTCATTCTAAGGTTTAAGAACTTATTTGCTATCTGTTCTTTTTCATTGGGAGGGCAGAATTTCCTTTCCACCATGTTCTTAAATTCCTCCCATTTCATATTGTAAACCCTATCACTTCCCCTAGACTGGAGGATAGTGTTCCACCATTCTAAGGCTGAGTTCTTAAATAAATTGGAAGCAAACATTATCTTATCCTCTTCCGCACACTTGCTTATTTTTAAGACAGCCTCAGTCTTTTCTATCCAGCGTTGAGCTGCAACGGCCCCTTCATTGCCTGAGAATTCCATTGGTTTACAAGACCAGAATTCCTTATAAGAACAACCATAAGATATGGTTCTTCTTCTTTTGGGAATGGGCACTTGAAGTATGGGTCCATTGTTTACGTTGTGTTCAGGTTCAGTTGGTCATTTACTGTTATGATTACTTTTATTATCCGCTTCCCTAACTGTTTTGATAATATACGGCATTGCATCTATTATCCCTTGTGCCATTATGTGTTGAATAGCACTGTTATCCACTTGGTTTCCATTGTTATCATTGTTCAGGTTGTCATTATTCGGGTTATTGTCATTCTGGTTATTATCATTCTGGTTTTCCTGGTTCACTTCATTGTCCATCTGAATTTTAAACATTTATCAATTATTAATATCACAAAATAATATTTAATACAACCAATCACACAACACGCATGTTAATCAAAAACATCGAACATTGCGACTTACTCTTTTTTTATATATAATATGCATCTAATACAAATCGATACTGAAATTTAAAATTACAATACTATTATGCATCCATAACTATTATCTAGATTTTTTTCATACACACATATTATATATATATATATATATATATATATTATTACTATCACCATTACTGATATGGGTTCATCCAGAACTCCATATTACGCTCGTCATACTTCCAGACGAGTCGTTCTCCAACCTGCCTCATCCTCTCGCTACTTTCTAAAATCTCCTCACCGAAGGTTCGGAGTTCTTGCACATTTTCTGCATTCATTGGGGGTGCAGGTACTGGTACTTGATCTGGATACTGTGGCATGGGTTCTTCCTGAGGATATGGATTCTCTAGGATTTCCCTAATGTATTCATCATTATCATAATAGGGATCTAGAGGGTCCAGACCTGGGTAAGCAGCTAGGTTTGGCATGGGTTCTTCTGACATGTGGTAGCGTTGCTGATAATCCCTATGATCATCGAACCACGGGTCGTAGTCTGGGTCTAAAGGATTGGGTGCTGGTATTCTAGGTATTTCTGCCGGGTCAAAGGCTGGTGCTGGGAATTGGTTTTCTGGGTTGTTTTCTATTTCCATTGGCTGGGTAGGGAACAGTGGTAATGGTTGGGGTGCTATGAGTTGCTCCAGGTTTGGGTCGGCAGCTGTGGTTGCTAAAATATGGAAGTTTGCTAAGCTCCTATTAAGCATATCTTGGGTGTGAGAATCTGTTTCTCTCTTAGCGGCTGCTAGAACTCGCTGTTGTTGTAACTTTTTCATTCTCTTCCTACGCTCATGCGCTCCTCTACTGAACCATCCTCTCTTTTTACGAGGGAATGGCTCTTCAGACTGAGCCTTAAACACGAATATCCCATCTTCATTGTCAGCTGAATACCCTAAAAGCGTAGGCTGTGAAGAGGTGCCTTCGCTCCTAGGTGAGCTGGACAATTGACGATAAGCGTCGGAGGGTCCTTGATCGCTCATACTGTAAACTAACAAATAGTCAAATAACACACAACAATAAAATACAGATATGAACGTATTTCCGTAATTAATTTCCTAACAATTTGAATAATATCTTGGTGTCAGCAGAACACTTCTGTGGCTGAATCAGTGGCTTAGCTCTGATACCACCTTCTATCGCAACCCCCGTCCCCTAACAAACCCGGGAACGGGCGGTCGCAGCCAGTATCGGTGGTATCTAGGTTTATCATTTTGGCAGCGGAATTTACATCAGGATCGTAGTTAGGAAATATTTTATCAGAGTAAAATACCACACTTTCATAATATTAAACACGTGGGAGTAATCCAAAGTTTTAATTACACACATTTTCATAGGGATACACCCTATTTTATTTAATAAAAACATCTCTTTATTTTAGGTAACTTTATAGCCACTTTTCCAAGCCTTCAGTGCTGTCCAGCTGACTTCTATTTGGGTTTCACATTTTGTTACCTGAAACGTGATTAAAAACATTTTGTCAGTGGGAAATACTGGTGAGTGAATCCCAGTTTAATCAAGTTAAGTAAAAACCATTGTACAGTATTGAGGGCGGTCGCGCAATTACATTTGTTTCCATCTACTTTAATTACCACCCACGGTACTGTCAACCCGACTTGTGGTCATGTTACTCCTCGCAAGGTAGTAACAAATTTTGTATACAAAACCCCAACATACCGACGATAATTGTAGAATACAAATACTCAATCACTGTTTAATATATTATTAATTATGTGAGGTTTTGAGAAAACAATTTGCAAAAAGGAGATTACCCACATTGCTGTCTTAGATTTTCTTTAGTGATTTCCTGATGATTATCTATAAATTACACAAATGCACACGCGTTAGTATAATAACCCAATATTTACATTAGTAATACCCTTCCTGAGACGGCATTCCAAGTACTACGTCGGGCAGAATCACTACAACCGTTACGGAACCCTGGATCAATCGGGCAGCGTATCTAATACGTAACCGGGGTTATGATACTTACAACGGAGCAGAACTTCGTTATTTAGGGGGGTATTATGCCTGAAAATCACTTTATCTATGCAGAATTTCGAGAGAAAGAAAGAGAATGAGCGACTGGGACTGAAGGCCTGAGCTCCCAATTTATAGGAGCTGATTTCGAGTCCCTCGCGCCCCGCGTAAGATTAAGCGGGGGCTTACGCGGCCCGCGACCTAGGCTTGTAGGGCCTAGCTATGACTGGTCATCACCTTTAGCCTCGACACGATTGTGCCACGTGTCAGCTCCGGGTGAGGCCTCGTAGACGGGCTGTCGCGCCCCGCGTAGACCAAGGGGTGGTCTTACGCGGCCCGCCAGAGACCCATTATTTTTGTTTTTTATTTAATTTTAATAGAAATAAAGGTATTCGGGGCCCGTTTTCTCCTACGGGGTGTATTTTAGGACATATTGGGACATTCTAATTATTTTTAGGGTGTCGAAAAAATATTTTGGAGGGTTGTTATAGATTTGGTGGGTCAGCCGAATGTGAGGGTGTATGGTGGTGGTTTAACGAATCTGAATCTCCCAGATATGTTAATGTTTGATTCGAATCGGATTTGGTGGGTTTCATTCGAACACACAAACACTGAATTTAGAATCTGTTAATGTTTGATTCAGTTCTGATTGATGTGAAGTTATGATAATTGATGTTATGTCCTTGAATTTGGGTTTTGTTTTTGATTTTTTCTTGTTCATGAAGATCTGAAACTGAAATGTGGGTTTTTGTTAGAGGATGATGATGATGGTTGAAGGGGGTCATGTCCTTGAAGATCTGAGTTTGAAGATGATGTGTTGTTGAATATGATGACGTGTTCTTGAAGATTTGGGTTAGAAGATGATAATGTGCATATGATAATTATTGTTTTATTTTTTATAAAGTCGGTAAAAGTAAAGTAAAGGGGAGGGGAAATTACCAATTTACCCATCATGTGCATGTCATGTGACTAATAATTAACCAAGGTTTGGGGTTGAGTTAGACTCGGGGGGCCAAAATAGTTAGTTATAGAGACCATGGGGGCACATATGTTAAAAAATCTTATTTTGGGCTAATATAGTAAAGGTGATATAACCACAGGGGCCAAAAAATGTAATTTACTCTTCTATGTATATAAACTTGAATCGGTCTTTATTTATTAATTTTTTATTGTTATAATTAATTTTAAATATATTTTGCATATCTTTTATAACCCTTTTATGAAATTTGGAGTATGTCATTGCGGCGTGTCTATTTTTATCTGTCTCAGTATGAATTATTTTCAAAACCGAGTTGTCACAACCCCCGACCCCTGCCCCGGGAGGCGGGCGGCCGCGCCACGCAGGGCGGGTGGTATCGGTGTTTATTAATTTGGCAGCGGAAATTTACAACAGGACCGTAGCTAGGAAATAGTTTTTCAGAGTAAAACACCATTCTTTATAAATAATAAATACATGGGAAAAACCCAAGTTTCCATTGTAATATGTTTATAGGGATAAACCCTAATTTATTGAAATAAAACTTCTTTCTTGTTTAGGTAACTTTTATAGCCACTTTTCCAAGCCTTCAGTGCTTTCCAGCTGGCTTCTATTTGGCTTTCACATTTTGTTACCTGAAACGCGTTTTAAAAAGTTTTATCAGCAATAAATACTGGCAAGTGCATCCCAGTTTAATCAAAACAAGATTTTATATTTTTACAGTATTGAGAGCGATTACAATGTTTATATCTATCCAATTACCACCCACGGTACTGTCAATCCTGACTTGTGGCCATGCTACTACTCACAGTGTAGTAACAAGTAATGTATACAAAACCCCAACATACCGACAATAATTGTAGAATACATAGACTCAATCACTGTTAATTATAATTGAAAACAATTGAGGTTTGTATAAAAAGGTTTACAAAAATAAGATGTACTCACTTTGCTATTTTAGATAATACGGCTTTCTGGTGACTTCCTGGTTATAATCTATAAAAATTAAACAATGCACACGTGTCAGTAAGATAACCCAATTTACATTAGCTATACCCCGAGACAGAACTCCAACGACTGAGTCAAGCAGAGCCTTGACATGCGTTACGGAGCTCTAGATCAATCGGGCAGAGCAACTAATACGTAACCGGGGGTTATAATACTTACAACAAGGCAGAGCTTCGCTTTTTAGGGGTATTATATCGAGCAACACTATTGCTATTATAGGGGCTTTTGAGAGAGAAAAGAATTGAACGAAAATTTCTGAAGTCGAGAACTCAATTTATAGGTCTGATCATGCTTCATTCACGCCCCGCGAGAGATAGAAGGCAATACCTTCGCGGGCCGCGAGGACACTAGGGTAGGCCCTAGCCTTGTCGACTCAACCCCTAGCCCCAACACGTAACGGACACGTGGCGCAACAGGGTGCGACCTGGTGTCATGCTGTCGCGCCCTGCGACAGCCTTGGGTTGTCTGGGTCGCGCCCCGCGAGCGACATGTATTTTTGTTTTTATTTTATTTTTAATAATATAAAGGTATTTCAGGCCTGTTTTTCGTATACGGGGTGTATTTTAGGACGTATAGGGGTGTTTTAAGGATTTTGGGAGAGTTGTTATACGAGTTGTGAATAGTAATATACAAGTAATCAAAGCACAAACGTATATGTTATCAAAGCTATATCACATTTAGCTTTTTTGGTATAAATGTACGTCATTTACCCATCCGAATATACGGTTGTGATATGTTTATTTTTATCTACGTTTCTATAAAAGCTTTGCTCAAAATCGAACCGGTCATATATATATATATATATATCCTTTTTACCGTGACGAACCGAACCATAGCAGTACCACATGAATTATGACCGATTAACAGAGGTACCATAACCGTTACTGATATTTGTCATTATCGTTTTCGATTAATGCAAAACATGTATCAATATTATATTTGTCATATCACGACTTTATTTTTTTAGTTTTTATCTTCCGGTTACTAAGCTAAGTGCTGGTACCGTGTCGATATTATAAAGAATCGAACAACATAGGTTTGTATCATTGACTTTGTAAGTTGTTTTCTTTAACGGGTATTTAACCGATTGTTTTAGTGGATTTTGACTTCAGTTTGAAGTTCCACTCTTTCTCTCTCTCTCACACAACCATATCCAACAATCCCCTCTAAATTAAATTTCAAAGTGAAATTTCTTAAAATATGGAAGACTGTAGCAACCGGAATATTCCATTGTTTGTATTTACATTCCAGTTTGTTTTCACATTGTAGTTTGTTTTCACATTGTATTTTGCAAAGGGGTTATTTTATCATTTGCCATTTCAATTAATAAATATAAATACCCACTTAATTAAATATTTTTTTATTAGTGTATACATATATACATAACTATGTATTCCATTCCAGAATTTCTACTATCAAACAAATACATATTCTATCTAAACATTTTATTTTTATAGAATATTATAACAAACGTATATAATAAACAAGAATTTCTTAATTTACTTGTTTTTCTAGAAATTTTATCTTTTATTAATGGTGTTAAATGATTAATAGTATATGGTTAATTTTCTTTTAGAAATAACCATATAAAAGATTAAGTTCTAAAAAAACTAACAAGATGTAAATTTATATGTTAAGTTTACAAAGACAAAAAAAGGGGTAAAAGTTTTATTAACTCTTTAAGTAACTAGGTTTAAATAAATAATATACCAAATCGCAGGGGCTGGCGGTGCAACTATTAAGAACTTATAAAACAAAGCAAATCACAACACCCGACTTTCCCTCCCGATCACCTTCCGACAAAAAGACTAGAATTCCGACAAGTCCGGGACAACCAACTTGAACACTGTCTTATCACACGTTTTGTAACAATCTATTTCACTAAGGCTATAAGGTGTGGACGAGCCTCATCCTTAAGGGATGGGCATCCACGTAAGCGTCCACATCATCAGTTGTGAAGGATGAGCCCCAAGGGATGAGCCTATGGTGTGAAGGATGAACCTCCCTTTTTTTTTAAATTACATAACTTAAAAAACATTACATAACTTTAAAATTAAAACATTACATAACTTAAAATATTTAGAATAAAACTCATAAATATTGAAAAAAAAAAAACTCAAATAAGTTAAAAAAAGCTTGAATTCAATAAAATTATAAAATAGTAAAGTAACGTGATGATTGTCGGAAATAAATAAATAAATCTTTAGACTAAAAATAAACAAATTTTAACTTTATGGTTATTAATTATATAAAATAAAATTTTACTTATTTAAATAAGTTTTCCACCTAATAGTATACTATAGACTTATAGACTAGTGATTAGACACCACACTTTTACACTCTCTCATCTTTTTAAATAAGTTGACTTTAAAAAAAGTTACCCTCTTTCTTCTTCCATATGAAAACCTATTTTTTTCTCTCACATAACCCACCGTTGGCCACCAAGCTCTGCCGCACTATGTTCGTCAAAAGAAGGTTAAATATTAACTCTTTTTTTCCTTTCAACTACCCTAACGTTGATAACTTGAGGGTCAAACTCCAGAAAAGCAACTTTGGACAAGAAAGAGAGAGGCACATCGAGAACTTCGAGGAGGCGACGGGGAGGACGAGGCGAGGCTGAAGGGGCCGGTGTGGACGGCCCTAGCCGACCCTCGATGACCCGTCACTATCCCCCACACCGCATGGCCTAACTCTTATAAACCATGATTTCAGATGAGCACCAAATCAATCCTAATCTTTGTAACATTCCCAAAAATTTTAAATTTAAAATAAAGTTATTACACAAATAGGTCATGGGTAAATTGACCGGTAGAAATATAAAGTATTTTTGGCAAATGTAGGAACCGTTTCATAATTATAATAATAAAAATACATTGTATTTGAACCTACTCTGTTTTTAATGAAACTTGGTACAAAATGTAGATACAAATATTCTCGTTCTAATGACATATTCATTGTTTTATAAAACGTCATACTTTAGAAGTTATACGCGCCAAATAAGTGAAGCAGTTAAATTAATTATAATACATAAATTAATAAAATAATAATAATAATCAAAAGTTAAAATGGACGTATGAAATCAAATAATAAAATAATCAAATAATGTTAATTTACTTACATTTGAACTTGTGATATGGTGTACATGAAGAATTAAAAATTTAAAAGAATTGAAACTTCATTGGGATATACGTGTCAATACATGAAACAGAAGGAATCTTTCTACTTGATTTCCAAGTTTCGAAAAGTTGTATAAATAGGCAATAGGTAAACTTTAACAATTGCTTAACTCTTTTTTTCCCCATCTCTCTAGCTCTCGAACTCTCCCTCTCAATTCTATAGTTTTTATTATTACCCCATAATAATAATAAAGCCCTGCCTCGTTTTAAGTATTTTAACCCTTGATCACTGATACCCTGTCCGACTGACGTAGGGCCCCGTAACGTATGTCAAGGCTCTGCCTAAATTCGTTGGGGTTCTGTCTCGTGACGTAGGGATAAAGTGGAATTGGGTTATTATACTTAATGTGAGTGCATTATATATTTTATTAATCCAGGAATTATACCAAGATATATCAACCCTCCTAAAATATTTTCGACACCCATAAAATATTTAGAGTGGCCATATATGTCTTAAATTACACCCCGTATACGAAAACCGGTCCCGAATACCTTTATTATTATAAAAATTAAATAAAAACAAGATTTTAGCATCGCTCGCGGGCCGCGAAGGCATAGCCTTCGGCTTACGCGGGCCGCGACAGCTCAATATCCGGAAGACACCACAAGCCGCCACGTGTCGATGACTCAGCAACCCTAGCCGCCTTTCTGGACCTCGCGGGCCGCGTAGCCCTTAGCTACGTCTTATGCGGGCCGCGTAAAACTCGAAATCAGCCCCTATAAATGGGAGGCATCGGCTGTCCATTTCAATTCGTTCAGAATTCAATTTTCTCTCTCAATTTCTATAGTGTAGGCCCTATACCCGGGCATTATACCCCCCTAAATAGTGAAGCTCTGCCTCGTTGTAAGTATTATAATCCCTGGATACGTATTAGATGCTCTGCCCGATTGATCTAGGGTTCCGTAACGGCTGTCGTGGTTCTGCCCGACGTAGTCGTTGGAATGCCGTCTCGGGGAGGGTATTACTAATGTTAAAATGGGTTATTATACTAACATGTGTGCATTGTTTATTTAACTAGATTATAACCAGGAAGTCACGAAGGAAAGATCTAAAATAGCAATGTGAGTAATCTCCTTTTTACAAACTGTTTTTACAAAACCTTAACTATTTTACAATGCAATTTAGCAGTGATTGAGTCTTTGTAATTCTTCAATTACTGCCGGTATTATGGGGTTTTGTATACATTACTTGATAACCTTCACAATTGGACGACGGGTTAGCCAATGTGTGATATGACCATAGCCACAGATACGGTCGAGTGGCAAGTACTGAATGAGTAATTGTGTAGATATAAACATTGTAATCGCTCTCAATACTGTGAAATGATAAAACCTGTTTTGATTAAACTGGGATTCACCCACCAGTATTTCCTGCTGATAAAATGTTTTAAACACGTGTTTCCGGTAACTTAGTGTGAAGCCAATAAAAGCCAGCTGGAGAGCACTGAAGGCTTAGAAAAGTGGCAATAAAAGTTACCTAATTAAAAATGAGAACTGTTTTCAATAATTGGGGTCATTCCCTATGGATGCATCAAAATGAAAATTTGGGTTTTATCCCACTTATAAACGTGTTACCAGAGAAAATTGGGTTTTATCCCATTTCTTTAATTTAAATATTTTGGTGTTTAACTCTGATAAAATATTTCCTAACTACGGTCCTGATGAAATTTTCCGCTGCCAAATTGATAAACACCGATACCACTGAGACTGGTTCACGGCCGTCCGCTCCCTGGTTGTTAGGGGACGGGGGTTGTGACAGAAGGTGGTATCAGAGCTATGCCACTGGTTTAAGCCCTTTAGGTGTTCTTCTAATGCCTAAACCCTTAACCATTCGTGTTAGAAAATTAATATCTTATGTATTACCCTGTGAACATAAAAATCTTAATGTGTTTATTATGATTTTTATGCCATTTAACGAATCTTAAATTCCCAATATGTGTTACCCATATCTGTATTTTACACTTATGCTATAGTATAGATTTAAATGATATATATATATATATATATATATATATATATATATATATTAATAATATCATGTCTTAGTAAACTTTTTGATATCTTATATATCTACTATATCCATATGTATATATGAGAATATAATGCAATATAATTTTTATAATAATAATAGAATATTAATATTAGTATTTTAATATTAATAGAAAATAAATGCAATTCAGATATGATACTTTGTAAATATCATGATATAAATATTTAGATAATATATATATTATACCTAAATGATTTTATAAATTCTCCGAATATGTAACTCCTATTGTATCTTACAATATGTTAGAAAAATATATTCATAATATAATATTTATTTCTGTATCCACATATTTATGTGAATACAATTCAAAATAAATTATAATAATATTATGATATTGGCATTAATATCTTAAATATAAGATAATACCCTTAAGTCTGATATCCCTTAAATATCATTAATGAAAGCAGTATATTTTATGATTTATGATATAATTTTACTCGAATTAAAAGATATGTATTTGTCAAAATTTTGATAAAACATACAATTTATTAATTATGTTAAAAGATAATGTTTCAGCATTATTTAACACAATAATTTAAAATACTTTGTAAATCACTTTATAATTCTATCGTATCATTAAATATTATTTATCAACATTTGATAAATTACGTAATATTCAGAAATTATGTATAAAGTCAACATTTATGATAATTAATATATTAAAAATTTTATATACACGTACTCTCTAAAGGAAAATCTTTAAGATATGTTGTTATTATCATCATTATTTATATTATTAAATTCTGTTTTAAATTAAACTAATAATGGTAATAATATTTTTAGAAGAATAAAATATTTGATTCTTGAATAAAGTTATATTAGAAAGGATTTTATAAAACGTAATCCTTAAATTTAATAATGAACATAATTCAACGATTTTAAAATTTAAACATATGTACGTAAACCACAGAAAATGCAAAATAATTTTTAAAAACAGTATTTATGAAACCAGAATACATACAACAACTTGATACTGTAATTTTAATACATAATACCTATGTGTCAACAGAAAATAACTTAAAACTTATTTGTAAGTCAAATGTATGTATATTTTATATCTACGATTTGTATCAATATTATAAATAATATTTTATCCATGAAGTAAAATATGTACAAAAATATTTAGTACGGTACAACAATATGGTTTAAAATATATATACATATATTTCTAAAGGAAACACTTTTTACCATTTGATAAGATCGATTCATTTTTTAAATTATATTTAATTCATGTGTGTATATATTATGATAATACTTCATTCTTAATATTTCTTAATATATTAAGAATCGAATCTAGAAACACCAGACTTTGTATTGATTATTACATAAATAGACATAATAAATTAAGAATTTGAATTGACTTATAAATATGATATAACCAACCTGTCAAGATTAAATTGCTCTAAAAAGAATCCAGAAAAAAAAAGATATCTCCATTAAATTTATTCCTTTTGACGAATTTCCTTTTTATTCTAAAATATTATTTTCAATAAATTTGATAGAAATTCATCTGATTAATATCAAGGAATAAACAAAGTTATGGGAATAAACAGGATAGCTAATACAATTAATTATGTAACTGGATTTTTATAAGTTGATATTATACAGAAAATTTTAAAACTTTATACGTATGTATATACAAGACACAATTTTCTTAATAATAATATAAGAATCAATTGTCTTCTGTAGAAGGACAAGCTTTTATATAAGAGAAGAAACAAACCTACATGTTTACTTAAGATCTATTTTGATACCCAACCTTAATTCAAAGGATATCCGTATAAGCACCACCTCTTGAAAAAAAAATTAAATGGGTCAAAGACGGAAAATCTCATAATTTCATATAAAGCTTTTATCTTTATATACCTATCCAGCCATAAGCCCTGGAAATATAAGTAAATTAAGGCAATATAAAAGCTATTACATCAAAGGAAGAAAACATATAAGATTCTATTTTCCTTATAATTTGATAAGATATATAGTAAAAGAAAATGTTAACAGGTATATGTTACCTTAATTATCATCACATAATACTAATAGCTATGATTATAATGGTGATAAACAAAATATGCTTGTATAATTGCTTAGTTCTGTGCTAATCATATCTAAACATGTTTGTAATTCAGATGTCAAAGGAAATGGCATGTGATCAAGAAATTGAGAATAGTAATGGAAACTCTTTTGATAGAAACACTATAGAAAATATAATAGCTCAAGGAATATCGAATGCCATACCTTCGATCATTGAAGCTATTAAAATTTATGTGTCTATAAACGAGAATCCTACTATACATTGTAAGCATACCCATCACTTCATACCTAGCCCTAGTATCAACGGAAGTCATGATATTCGTATCAAAACTCCATCTTCCAAACGAAAGAAAACCACAACCTATGGCTACTCCTATAAGGAATTCTACTCTAACAAATCCTCCAAGGACAAAGGAACGAAACCAGAAATCGCACAACCTACCAGCAACAGTAAAAAGCACGCAAGAGAACGTTATTTTAAGAAGACACTTCGTTGTAACTTTTGCAAGAAAGCTGGACATGTAGAAGAAGAATGTAGAAGAAAAAGGGAAACTAACGTATGTTACAAATGTGGAGATCCAGGCCACTTCCTTCGCTACTGCCCAAAACTATCTAAGGCACCCGACAACGAGGATCGAAACCCCGATGAAGCTAAGGAGAACACATAAAAATTTAAAACACCCGAGCCAACAACAACTTTTAAAATAAAGCACCTTTATGTTTTGTTGCACTTATTAGTTGCCTTTTAATTCCGATCAAAACTTCATCAATAAAAAGTCTTTGTTTTTCTTTTATAAAATCAACTCTTATTTGTCTCATCTCTTGATAAATTCCTATGTTGTACGTGCATTATTTGTCATGCATGTGAATTCAATTCAAAAAGATCATCTACTCATGAGTTTTAATAAATTCCCCCCCCCCCCCTCTGATTTTAAAATGCTGATTTTTGATAATCAAGTCAACCGATTCCATGGAAAACTCTTCTTCTTTTCAAAGTTACTTACCAGATTTTCATTAAAACCATTTCTTGTCAATGCATATATCCATTATTGGAATATGTCCAAACTAAAGTCAATTGTTTGAACTTGTTCATAATACACATTCAATTCAAAATTCCATATGATGAATTGAGGTCATCATATTCAAGGTAATCTCATTATCTGAATTACGATGTAGTATTTGTTAAAACCCGACACCTTGCGGTGGCGATTTCTTTGAAACTTGAACTCATTTCATTTTCACACCTGAGGTACGAATTTATTATCCTAAACCAGTCTTAATACATTGTGTTAAGATAAAGATACCTAAATTCTTATTCCAAGTGTACCTCCAACATTTCTTTCATCTTTGAATTTATCCTACAAATATTCAAATCTTTCTTCATTTGAACATCCTATCTTTTGAAATATCCAGATTCGCTCCCTTGAAACTTTCAGTTAATTTCGAAAATGGTGAATTCGTTCGGTCACCGTAATTATTGAATTCCTTCAGTCACTACAACACCTTGCGGTGTCTATATAAATTTGTAGCCTGTGCTAATAATAAACCCTACTCATACGTCATTCGTTTGATTCATCATTCAAATAATTTTGATACAATTATGTATTCAGACCATGATACACTAAATTATATTGTATTGTCCAGTGTATCCTTTCCATCTAAATAAACATTATTGATTTCTGGGTTGATCATTGACAAATCATTTTTCATACTTTCATTCACAAATTGAGATTATTGATTCAGAATCTCCCTCAATTAATGATCAAAGTAAGTTCTTTTCTGACATTGAATCCTATTGTTTCTACAAGTCATTGCATTTCAAATTCTATGCCTATCAAATATCTCTTTTGATTCATGAAACTTAGTCACCTTGTTAATGGTATTATTTCATCTCATTTGGTTAACATCAAATCCTGAAACTAAATTTTGAGACCATTGAATTCTAATTATCCTATGATATCCTTATCTTTTGATTCTATCCCAGACACCTTGATAATCAATTAAAAGATGTGACTCAACCCCAAGAAGATATAGTAACCCAAATCTCGAGGACGAGATTTAAAACAAGGTGGGGAGGATGTAACATTCCCAAAAATTTTAAATTTTAAATAAAGTTATTACACGAATAGGTCATGGGTAAATTGACCGGTAGAATTATAAAGTATTTTTGGAAAATGTAGGAACCGTTTCATAATCATAATAATAAAAATACATTGTATTTGAACCTACTATGTTTTTAATGAAACTTGGTTCAAAATGTAGATACAAATATTCTCGTTCTAATGACATATTCATTGTTTTATAAAACGTCATACTTTAGAAGTTATACGCGCCAAATAAGTGAAGCAGTTAAATGGACGTATAAATCATACTTTAGAAATTTTATCTTTTATTAATGGTGTTAAATGATTAATAGTATATGGTTAATTTTCTTTTAGAAATAACCATATAAAAGATTAATTTCTAAAAAAACTAACAAGATGTAAATTTATATGTTAAGTTTACAAAGACAAAAAAAGGGGTAAAAGTTTTATTAACTCTTTAAGTAACTAGGTTTAAATAAATAATATACCAAATCGCAGGGGCTGGCGGTGCAACTATTAAGAACTTATAAAACAAAGCAAATCACAACACCCGACTTTCCCTCCCGATCACCTTCCGACAAAAAGACTAGAATTCCGGCAAGTCCGGGACAACCAACTTGAACACTGTCTTATCACACGTTTTGTAACAATCTATTTCACTAAGGCTATAAGGTGTGGACGAGCCTCATCCTTAAGGGATGGGCATCCACGTAAGCGTCCACATCATCAGTTGTGAAGGATGAGCCCCAAGGGATGAGCCTATGGTGTGAAGGATGAACCTCCCTTTTTTTAAATTACATAACTTAAAAAACATTACATAACTTTAAAATTAAAACATTACATAACTTAAAATATTTAGAATAAAACTCATAAATATTGAAAAAAAAAAAAACCCAAATAAGTTAAAAAAAGCTTGAATTCAATAAAATTATAAAATAGTAAAGTAACGTGATGATTGTCGGAAATAAATAAATAAATCTTTAGACTAAAAATAAACAAATTTTAACTTTATGGTTATTAATTATATAAAATAAAATTTTACTTATTTAAATAAGTTTTCCACCTAATAGTATACTATAGACTTATAGACTAGTGATTAGACACCACACTTTTACACTCTCTCATCTTTTTAAATAAGTTGACTTTAAAAAAAGTTACCCTCTTTCTTCTTCCATATGAAAACCTATTTTTTTCTCTCACATAACCCACCGTTGGCCACCAAGCTCTGCCGCACTAAGTTCGTCAAAAGAAGGTTAAATATTAACTCTTTTTTTCCTTTCAACTACCCTAACGTTGATAACTTGAGGGTCAAACTCCAGAAAAGCAACTTTGGACAAGAAAGAGAGAGGCACATCGAGAACTTCGAGGAGGCGACAGGGAGGACGAGGCGAGGCTGAAGGGGCCGGTGTGGACGGCCCTAGCCGACCCTCGATGACCCGTCACTATCCCCCACACCGCATGGCCTAACTCTTATAAACCATGATTTCAGCTGAGCACCAAATCAATCCTAATCTTTGTAACATTCCCAAAAATTTTAAATTTAAAATAAAGTTATTACACAAATAGGTCATGGGTAAATTGACCGGTAGAAATATAAAGTATTTTTGGAAAATGTAGGAACCGTTTCATAATTATAATAATAAAAATACATTGTATTTGAACCTACTCTGTTTTTAATGAAACTTGGTACAAAATGTAGATACAAATATTCTCGTTCTAATGACATATTCATTGTTTTATAAAACGTCATACTTTAGAAGTTATACGCGCCAAATAAGTGAAGCAGTTAAATTAATTATAATACATAAATTAATAAAATAATAATAATAATCAAAAGTTAAAATGGACGTATGAAATCAAATAATAAAATAATCAAATAATGTTAATTTACTTACATTTGAACTTGTGATATGGTGTACATGAAGAATTAAAAATTTAAAAGAATTGAAACTTCATTGGGATATACGTGTCAAGACATGAAACAGAAGGAATCTTTCTACTTGATTTCCAAGTTTCGAAAAGTTGTATAAATAGGCAACAGGTAAACTTTAACAATTGCTTAACTCTTTTTTTTCCCATCTCTCTAGCTCTCGAACTCTCCCTCTCAATTCTATAGTTTTTATTATTATCCCATAATAATAATAAAGTCCTGCCTCGTTTTAAGTATTTTAACCCGTGATCACTGATACCCTGTCCGACTGACGTAGGGCCCCGTAACGTATGTCAAGGCTCTGCCTAAATTCGTTGGGGTTCTGTCTCGTGACGTAGGGATAAAGTGGAATTGGGTTATTATACTTAATGTGAGTGCATTATATATTTTATTAATCCAGGAATTATACCAAGATATATCAACCCTCCTAAAATATTTCCGACACCCATAAAATATTTAGAGTGGCCCTATATGTCTTAAATTACACCCCGTAAACGAAAACCGGCCCCGAATACCTTTATTATTATAAAAATTAAATAAAAACAAGATTTTAGCATCGCTCGCGGGCCGCGGCAGCTCAATATCCGGAAGACACCACAAGCCGCCACGTGTCGATGACTCAGCAACCCTAGCCGCCTTTCTGGACCTCGCGGGCCACGTAGCCCCTAGCTACGTCTTACGCGGGCCGCGTAAAACTGGAAATCAGCCCCTATAAATCGGATGCATCGGCTGTCCATTTCAATTCGTTCAGAATTCAATTTTCTCCCTCAATTTCTATAGTGTAGGCCCTATACCCAGGCATTATACCCCCCTAAATAGCGAAGCTTTGCCTTGTTGTAAGTATTATAACCCCTGGATACGTATTAGATGCTCTGCCCGATTGATCTACGGTTCCGTAACGGCTGTCGTGGTTCTGCCCGACGTAGTCGTTGGAATGCCGTCTCGGGGAGGGTATTACTAATGTTAAAATGGGTTATTATACTAACACGTGTGCATTGTTTATTTAACTATATTATAACCAGGAAGTCACGAAGGAAAGATCTAAAATAGCAATGTGAGTAATCTCCTTTTTACGAACTGTTTTTACAAAACCTTAACTATTTTACAATGCAATTTAGCAGTGATTGAGTCTTTGTAATTCTTCAATTACTGCCGGTATTATGGGGTTTTGTATACATTACTTGATAACCTTCACAATTGGATGACGGGTTAGCCAATGTGTGATATGACCATAGCCACAGATACGATCGAGTGGCAAGTACTGAATGAGTAATTGTGTAGATATAAACATTGTAATCGCTCTCAATACTGTGAAATGATAAAACCTGTTTTGATTAAACTGGTATTCACTCACCAGTATTTCCTGCTGATAAAATGTTTTAAACACGTGTTTCCGGTAACTTAGTGTGAAGCCAATAAAAGCCAGCTGGAGAGCACTGAAGGCTTAGAAAAGTGGCAATAAAAGTTATCTAATTAAAAATGAGAACTGTTTTCAATAATTGGGGTCATTCCCTATAGATGCATCAAAATGAAAATTTGGGTTTTGTCACACTTATAAACGTGTTACCAGAGAAAATTGGGTTTTATCCCATTTCTTTAATTTAAATATTTTGGTGTTTAACTCTGATAAAATATTTCCTAACTACGGTCCTGATGAAATTTTCCGCTGCCAAATTGATAAACACCGATACCACTGAGACTGGTTCACGGCCGCCCGCTCCCTGGTTGTTAGGGGACGGGGGTTGTGACAATCTTAATGCAATCGTCGATTTTAGGACATGAAACAAGTTAGCACAACTTTTCTAATATAAGGCGTGTTTTGAATGATTTGTATCACTTGATTTAACCAAATCGCTTAATCTTAGAAACCAAATAACAGCCCATTCCATAACCATTCAATGGGTTTGAACATAAACATCAATACAGACTACCCACATAAACCTAACCTCCGCTACGCCGCCGCTATACTACCAACATCGTCACTACTATGAATTATTTGAGCGTCGCTGATCGGAATAGCAGAAATCTACAAGCCACCACCGTCCTCTTTGTGAGATTGGAATTATGAAGATGTCCGACAACGTCGAATCCAAACCCATGTATTACTCAACACACAGATACCACCTTGTCTTCGCGAACCAGACCTGCCACAGCTACTCGAGTCAAAACCACCACCCCTACACCCACATCTCACGGCCACCGTTTTTCCATTATCACGCTTCGACGCCACACAATGTAAGGCCCAAAACTTTATAACGGTCAATACGGAAAATCAAACGATACAAATCTACGACCAAATTTGAACTTTTCAAGTTCTTAAGAAAAACATTGATCAAACATAAAGATTTAAACATTTTAAGATAATTACACAAAATCCAACAATTAAAAAAGATGTAAAAGCATAAGTCTTTAGCTAATGTTTCCAACAACCATACTTACAGTTTTATAACAACAAAATTGACCCGTTTACTACTAGTAGATCGAAAGCGCGCCGCGGGCGAGAAGTGCTAGTGTGTTCGTTCCGAGCATCGCAAGCACCTAAAGTTGAGCCTTACCTACGAACATATCAAGAAGAATCAATACAATTATAATTAAACATAACCGTCTAACTTCCAGCAAACATGATGATCATTCAATTAACATATTTGCATACCTATTCTTTTGCCATTCTTTCTTAATTACTATTTTGCCAATTTAATTTATATCACCATTCTGGATAAAACATTCTTTCACGCATGACTCGTTTATAACGGGTCATTCACATGACCATTCTTTCATACAACATTCAACTTTGTTTAACCTGTTCACAATGGATTACTTGCATAACCATTCCTTATTTCTTAATGTACTAACTGTTTGACTCGTTCGTAATGGCCAATAGCGTATCCATTCTTAACGCTGACATTCTAGTTGTTTGACCCGTTTACAACGAGTCAGCAACATAACCTTTCTCTAGTATGGTATTCTAATTGTGTGGCCCGTTCACATCGAGTTGATAACATAATTCTTTTCTAACTTGACATTCTAATCATTTGACTTGTTCGCATCGAATCAATGACATGATCATTTCTACAATTAGTATATAAGCAATTCTTCTAACAAGGTTTAGATTTAGCAAGTAATGTACCTCGGTCTTGATTTCCTTGTTGCTTCGTGTGACTTGAACCTTCTTGCTTTATCCCAATACATCAACGTTTACAATTAGATTTCATGCCCCACGCTTACTTCACATATATCATTGGATAAGGCATCATAAAACTTAACACTTGTGCCACTACATACTCAAATCATGATCATTACATAAGGTCTAAAGTCAAATTGCAGAATTCCTAGTTGAGGCATTTCATCAAACACTTGGTGTGCGTGCCACTAACCAAGCATTATTAACAAGTATTCAAAGCACATTCCTACTAATTCATATCATAGATCATCATAATTAACCAATTCACAAAATTCTCATTATATAACAATTTATCTAGTAAACTCTACTTCATACAAGTTTATATGTTAACATTACACCTATTGTTGCATACATAATCATCATACTTCATTATATTATCAATACAAATGGGTTTTCATTATCAGTCATCAATATGAGCGATTTCAAGCATATTTCTTGTTCTATAATATGATTCTAACTTACAATTACACTAATTTTCATATGAACTCTAAGATTGGTTGAAACCCACTTTCTTCATAATCATCAAATCATAAAATTCGACTTACCACTTGTTAAGGAAGCTTAGATGATCAAGAATTAGGGTTCATGCACTAGCTTGGCCTTGAATTTCCTTTCCAATTTATTGATTTCAGATCAAAGGGGTTTTCCCCCTTTTCTCATGCCTTGGTCGATTCCAGACACACACATATGTGTGTGTTTTTGTGTTAAGTTTGTTTTAATATACTTACTTTATCATTATCCATGTTTGGCCCTTCTAGTTTATGTGTTTATTTTTATTTAGGCATTGTCCATCCTTAGGCTAATATCTAACATATATTCTAACTAGGTTAAGTTTCTAGTTAATTTAAACACATATGCATAATTAAACTTTTTGGGGTGTTACACACAAGCTTTGTCACAGGCGCACCATCTTGCCTTCGCTTCTTTTGATCGCCAGTTTCATAAACACCACCACTTCACTCAAACCCCATTCCCAATCGACACTCTCTCTAACCGAATTTTACACACACATATCTCACACTTTCCTTAGAAGATATCCAACAAGCATTCAAGTTCTATATTATTATCTTCCTCGCTAAACTTTGGTATGATCATGTTATTTTTTTAATCTTATCAATATTCAACCTTGTTATTAGTATTTTTTTATTTTTCAAAACCAAGTCACCTAACACATGCAAGCATTGTTCTTAAAGTTAAAACTAAACGTTCTACTTCAACATATTTATATTAACGGACAAGGAACAAACAACTGAAATCTTGTTTACTAAAAAATAAATCACTATCTTTGTTCAAGATATTATATATATATATATATATATATATATATATAGAAACGGGATCAGGAGAGAACGGTGAAAAGTGTGAGAACGGTGAGAATGGATCCTGGCCCAACACGTGGCAGGGAGCGCTAATTGTTATGCCGGGGTACGATTGTCATTGTCCACTTCCCGCTAAACAATGGCGTTATGATTCCTTTGCCCAAAAATAATTAAATATAAATGGCGTTTTCATCTTTATGCTAGTTTACATGACGTTTTTTTAAAGTGTATTTTTTACGAATGACGTTTATGTTTTAATGGCGTTTTCATCCTTATGCTTGTTTTTCATGGCCTTTTTTTAAAAAGTATTTTTTTACGAATGGCGTTTATGTTTTAATGGCGTTTTATTGATTTCCTATAGATTTGGCGGTTTTGTGTTTTCTACTTGTCTTAATTTAGTTTTTTTAACCCTTTTTTTAATGTTGTTTATGTTTTAAATGGTTACTATTTGTTAATTATTCTAATCATGGCGTTTTCTTTGATTTGCACAAATACGGTAGTAGATCACACAACCAAACATGTAGATGTAATAATGTAAAGAGTAAAACACGATAGTCAACATTAAAATACATGGCGTTTAGCTAATCTACATATTCTAACATTCTTTGTGCTATTCTCTCGTCTGCTTTGTCAAATAATTTACGTATTTTTCTCCCCCTAAAGCAATGAATGTATTTAGACAACTTGTCAGTAGTTTTATGTTTTCATTTTCGCTATGAAACAGGATTTTTCCAATGTATTTTACCCTTAGTTCATTTAACTGTCTTTGTTGGAGTTGATTTGGGGCATCTTCTGTTGCCAAACCACTTCTCCAACGAGCTATATCCCCCATGTATGTTTCCATATGCCTCATTGCGAAAATCCCACAGTCGATGACGTTAGACTTTATCCTCCAATCCATCTTTTGTCTGACAACCTTCGCCTTGCTCATGATCTTATGCTTTGGGTGATTTTTAATACGCAAGTAGTTTGCAAAAGCTCCGTGCTGCAGTTTTCACATTTTTTTTGCATATATTAGTTTGGCGTTTTGTCAACATAGTTCCTATATTCAAAGTTTTTAAGATACTTACCAATTTTTCCACCCATCCTTCATACTTTTTTTTTATGCTGACGTTATCCCCTACACCGCTGTTGTCCAATACATCAACTCTTTTGTGTTTCATGTTGAAGCAGACAACATAGAAATGTCTTTCCCAGATTATTGGCACGAAGACCAGTTCATAATCCTTGATGGTTTTATGTTTCTTATCTCCTTTGAAACGTGTGTTTTTCAGAACAGTTTCCATGTTTCTGTTGAATTCATTGTTTCGTGCATCTTCTGTTGTGGCCAGAGTATTCTTTAATATTGAGTACCACATAATTAAACAACAAAACAATGTCGTATTATAAATTTATCAATTATATATAGCAAAAGAGTTACCAGCAGTAATTCTGTGCAGAATAACCTTGAGGGTGATTCATGAGCCTTGTATCTTTCTTCATAGTTCAGGATATGTGCCCAACATAGAATAATTGAGACGTGTACTTGAAATCTTGGTTTCATGCTCTCACAGATCACCCTCATGAGAAACTTTTCTCCCATCTTGAACAACTCAGTTCTAAAAAAAACATCATTTGGTGTTTTAGTTATACAAACTCATTCTATTATAATACATGGCATTTTGATTATTTTTGCATGCATATTCTCAAGTAAACGTTATGAATGGAAAGTTTGGCATTTTATTTTGAGCTGTTCTCCCATCTTGAACACCTCAGTTCTAAAAAAACATCATTTGGCGTTTTAGTTATACAAACTCATTCTATTATAATACATGGCGTTTTGATTTTTTTTGCATGCATATTCTCAAGTAAACGTTATGAATGGAAAGTTTGGCGTTTTATTTTGAGAGAAGTGTACATACTCATAATCGTCGATTCCAGTGAAGATGTATGTGGAAAGGTTATTTTCAGGGTTTGTCCTTTTTTCATGTATTACCACTTGCCTCCTTAGATAAGGTGACAAACATGCCTTGCTCAATTTTTTATCTCTCTTCTCCTCTTCAGCCACATTCTTTTTTTTTTATCTTCTTTATCATCTTTATCAGCTTTTTCATCACCAAGCAGTTCTTTAGGGTTTAAAATTTTATTTTCTTTCATCAGCTTTGTGATGTCTGGAGTGTTGTCCTCATCACCTTTCTCCTGCACATCTAACATGTTTGGTGTTTTTGGTGGTGATGTGTTAATGGCGTTTTCATCCTGGGGTTTATTGGGTGTCTCTTCCTCTTCAAAACTTTTCAAGAGGTTTTTCCCAGATGTAGTTGGTGGCTGTTCATATGGCATTTTATCAAACACTGCCCCTTGTTGGTCAACACTTTTGTTCACCATCTCCCATTCAGTTTTTTCTTTTTCAGTGTTGAATGCCTGATTGTCTTGTGTTTCTGTCGTGGCGATGTTTGGTGTCTTATCAAATACAGGCATTTTTGGGGTCTCTTCAGTAGGTTGCAGATGTTTTTTTATTACTTTAATTACTTCATCCACCATCCTTGAATTATCAAGACCTTCTTTAATATCAATCATTTGTTTTAGATCTTGTCCTGGCAGCTCCAAAATCTCAGCAATATTCCTCTTAATTATTTTTTCCCCATTGTATCTTGAAATGTGATATTCAAGTGTCTTGAAATCACAACTCCACCTCTCAATATCGTTTTCGTTTACATCTTCATCTGATGATATAGTATCCTCTTCATCATCATATATGGGGGTTGTTGTAGCAGTTGAGGGTTCGGCGTTTTGTTCTATTGCCACATCCCTTGTATCCCCTTCTCCTTCCCCTTCTCTTTCCCCTTCTCTTTCTCCATCCCCTTCACCATTCCCTTCCCACTCCCCTTCCTCCTCTTCTTCTCCTTCCCCTTTTCCTTTTCCTTCTCCTTCTCCCTCTTCTTTTCCTTTTCCTTCATTTTCAACTTCAATGGCGTTTTCATGAACTATTTCCACTTCCATGGCGTTTTTATCAACTGTTTCCACTTCAATGGCGTTTTCAATTCCAGCCATCTCATTCTCCCTTTCTTCTTCATTTTCACACCCTTCCTCTCCTTGTTCTTCATTTTCAAATTCTTTGGTGTTTTCATGAATTGTTTGCTCTTCAATGGCGTTTTCTTTTTCAGCCATCTCCTTTTCCCCTTCTTGTTCATTTTCATCTCCTAGTACCACCTCATTTTCTTGTGTATCTTCTTCTGTTTCAGCTGGCATTTCTTTGGCGTTTTCATCAACAAATTTTGAGATGTTCTCCAACAATGTCATACATTGTGAGTATTTAATGTGTACCAGGAGGCTGTTTGGGTATTCAGTCTTTGACTGTTTTAACAATGCGCTATTTTATTGTAATAGTCTTCTAATTCTTTGTATGCTTCATCCAATTTATCAGCCATTTCCTGTTATATTAAATAAAAGGATTTTGTTTATCATGGTGTTTTTTGGTTTTTTTTTAAATTATTATTTGAACAACATACCTCTTCAGGTTCTTTGTTTTATTCTTCTTCATCAAGATAAATGTTGTCATACTGTGTTACTCCTCTGATAAGAGCATGGTTTCCTGATGCAGAAACTTCAAACATCGTTTCCCGGTTTTCTCTATCCTCATTCACCATCCTTTGAAGTGAAGCCTCTTCATCATCATTGAAGGGCATGGCGTTTTGCACCTCATAGTTATAATGATCATCATGATCAAAACCATCATCATCATCAAACTCATCATCATGCTCATCGAACTTGTGAACATCATCTTCATCTTCATTCTCAACATCATCACCATCATCTTCATCATGAACAACAACCTGCATTTTTCTTGTTTTTTGGGGCTTGCTTCCTTTACCTTTTTTGACTGTTTTCCTTTTTACTTCATTGCCCACAAGGTGTTTTGCCATTGCACTCTCAAATAAGTCAAGAGTTTCTGTTGTAACCCACTCAATTGGGTATCCTTCTTTTCGGTCCCATTTTTTCCTATTGCAAGCATCGTTCACCAAGGCAAGCTGTAACAAAATAGATTTTTCAAATGACAGATATTTTTTGGCGTTTTAATGACACACAAATGAATAGTGAAATTTTATTCTTACCACAAGTATGATCAGTGGCCCTATGTAATGCTTTTTGGGAGCCCATGCGGTTTTGGCGTGTTGCAAGCATTGGATGATATAACTACACCAGTTCATTTGGTTTATTTGAACGTTTGGTGTAACATTGTGCAAGAACTGTTTGTTGACGACTGCATTGTCAGTTGCATGCCCCATTATAGTGAAGAATGCTACAAGGAAATTTAGGCAGAAGTCTCTCCCAAAGCCATGCATCATAGGCAAAACGTTATCAAAGTATATCTTCACACTTGGTCTGTTAACCCAGCCCAACCCTCGGAACTGTGCTTTCCACTCAGCCACCACGTGGTCTTTAGCTGTTGGTCTTTTTTTCATGTTCACGGGCACCCTTCCATTTGGTATACCCGTTAAAGAGTTTACCAATTCTTCATTTATATGTATGGTACGGTTGCCAACGTTTAGGGTGTTTGTCTTTTCATTATAATTTTCAACCAACCAGTACGCAAGCATTGTCGGTACGATGTCTATTTTCAACTTTAGTGTAGCACCAAACCCCATTTGGTGTACTGTCTTTCTTTGATTTTCGTTTAGATTCATAAACCAACTAGTAAAGTTTGTAGGTTTTACTCTTGACAAGATCCTAGCACCACTGAACTCATGATATGGTTCTTCCTCAACCTCCACATTCTGGCTTAATGCCTTCCTCTTATTGGCGTTTTGGGCCTTTCCAGTATGGACATTTATTCTCAATCTTAACCTCTCTTCGCCTATAAAAAATGATTTCATCGCTTTTTATTTTATGGCGTTTTAATAGTATAATTTAACCTAACTATGATACATTTATGGCGTTTTATAAATCAATAAGAGATTATAGATGTTGAATAACTCAATAAGAGTTAAATGGCGTTTATAACAGAAACCATACATTTTTTGGCGTTTAGTAACAAAGCTATGACAGGATTCATGTGTTGTGGCCTTTAGTAACAAACGATACATATTTTGGCGTATTGGCAACAAAGTATGAAAGTGTATTTTTACGTCACGAAAAGTAACATTTTGTGTACCATGTCCTCTTGTTGTCTTCTTTCGTTGCTCGTTCGTTTTTTGGCGTTTTGGAGCAGATGACCCTTCCCCTTCCCCCTTGTAGAAATTGCAAATTTTTGTTAAAATTAGAACGCCAAAAGCAGCATAAACTAGCACAATGTATATCAAAGTTAACTCACTATGTTTTTTTCCTCTGGATCTGGTTTGATCTTTCGACGCCATAGTTTTTGTTGTTTCGCGTTTTCTAGGGTTTTCGCGTTTTACGTTGGTTTTGGGGAGGTTTTTCTAGGAAGTATATATGTTTCGGTCAGGCTTTGATGTGTTTTGTATATGGACATTTACCTTTTTGCCCTTATGGAAGTGCGCCACACTAATAAAAGTGATGTTATTTACGAAAATGCCACCGCGTCATGTAGTCCATAGATTGTTTTGATCTGACAGTTCCTAATCGTTCTCACCGTTCTCACACTTTTAGTCGTTCTCTCTAAATCCTCACCCTATATATATATATATATATACGAAATTGGTATGATGTTTCTCTTTTATCTCCAAGGATTTGCACTAAGATGGTTTTAAGACCTAAACTACAATTCTATTTCATGATAAACAATGATAAAGCGTACATATTACTGCATTTATTCATGCATACTTTTGAAACAGTATATGAAATTATTGAAACCTTATAAATATATATAGTGGGATCTGGGGAAAATGCCTAAAAGTGTGAAAATGGTGAGAACGATTTTGGTGTTGACATGTTGCATTGGTGCTAACTTACACTAAGGGTAATATTGTCAAAAAGTTCATGCACATGCCACTCAAATGCAAAAAATCATCCACTTGCAAGTCATATGTATATTCAACCATCCCTTTTAAACTCCCGCAACTTTTTTATACGTGATTATTTTTAAAAAAAAATTACACCATAAAATCGAGTGTTTTATTATCTTTCCAACGAGTATATACTATTGCTATACTTTTCAAATAAAAAATGACATGAACTGGGTGTTCAAATAAAAACGCCATAAAACACCCAAATCAGAAAACGCCATGAAAATTCTCAGTTGAAAACGCCATAAAACACATAGTTTAGAAAAAAAAAAAACCCAGTTGAAAACGCCATAAAAACACTCAGTTCTGAAAACGTCTTAAGAAAACTAGTTGAAAACGCCATAAAAACACTCACTTCAGAAAAACGCCATAAAAACACGCACTTCAGAAAAATGCCATAAAAAACTAGTTGAAAACTCCACAAAAACACACACTTCAGAAAAACGCTATAAAAACACCCACTTCAGAAAAACGTCATAGAAACCCAGTTGAAAACGCCATAAAGAAACAAAGTTCAAAACGCCATAAAAAAACAGTTCATTGGATCTTTCAATTTTACCCCTCCTGGTAGTTCTAAGGTTCTCATTATTTACAAAAATACCACCGCATCATCTTAGACACAAATCACAAAGATCCAATGGCTGAAAATCGTTCTCACGGTTTTCACACTTCAAATCGTTTTCTCTTGATCCCAATTTTATATATATATATATATATATATATATATATATATATATATATATGTATGTATGGGATCCGGAGAAAACGCCCTAAAGTGTGAGAACGGTAAGAACGGATCCTGGCCCAACATGTGGCACGCGATATAATGTAGGGCGGAGGGGCTTTGTCTTTTTATATTCTTTTTTTTTCAATGCATCTCACAACATCGCTTCATTTTTTTGGCGTGTAAGATTTTTTTTGGCGTTTAGTTAGATTCAATAACTACCTGACGTTTTATTGTTTCTTTAGATCATGTGTATAGTAAATATGTTGGCGTTTATGGCATTCCCAAATTCATTAAAATCAATTAGTAATTATAACTTCTTTTCGTCCATGGCGTTCCCAAATTCATTAGGCGTTTTTGCAGATTTCAACAGTTCATATATGCTATAAAGGTAAATTTCTTGGCGTTCATGGCATTTTTAAATTATTAGTAATTTAAAAGAATACAACTAAGACGAAATCAAACAAAAACTAACAGTCTTTTGTGGATGGTATTACATCAGAGATGTAACCATCGCTTTGTTCATCACTCTCATCAGACTCATCATCATCATCTTGTGCATTGGCGTATAACGCCATAATCTCGTCTCGTCTTTGTTGCATCCTATACTTAAATATCATCACAACGCTGGATCTTGCATCGTTCGAAGGTGCTAAATCACATAGTTGTTCAAGAAGATGTAGTCTATCTTTGTTCAGCACTTCGTCCATTATCAATGAATAATCCACCCCGTGTTAATAGCTCACGTTCACCCTTCTTGATTGTTCATCCAAACTCCAACTGGTAACTTTTGGTGGTTCAGTATCGTCATCATCATCATCATCATCATCATCTGTTGGAAATTTTCTCTTTAATCTTCTTATTACCGTTCGAATTCTTTCACAATCGTAGGCCACTGGAATCCCAAGGGCTAGAATATCCCTCTGAATGGCTTCATCCATACTAAGTATGGCCTTAATTGTCTTGACTTTCACCCTTCTCCTATCCGAAACATCTCTCTGACCTCTCAAACCTCCATGCAATAACCTAAGCCATTTTGTTTAAGTTGTATGGCGTTTAGACAATGTGTGGCATGTTTTAGTGAATGTGTGGAGTGTTAAGCTTTGTTTAGCTGTTGTACTTATATAATGAGCTTTTTTTTAGCGCCAGGTATATATATGTTTTTGGCGGTAAAAAACATCAGTAATTTTTTTGATGTGTATTTTGTGTATCAATTGTCGTGCCATGTAGGATGCAGGCCTATAATGTGACAGGTAATTATGGCGTTTTGAAAAGATAAATAAATTCAATTACGATGGCGTGGCTTTTAATATAATAAATGTTAGTAATAAAGTTTTCTGTCGTTTCAGTTACTGTTTGCATTTACTGTTTTGTTCAGCTTCATCTATTAAGACTGTAACACTTCCCATCTTTTCAGGGTTTGGCGTTTTGTTTTTAATCGCATTTAGATAAAGATGGCACATTGTTTTATACATTGTTTTAATGGCGTTTAGTTAATTTTTGGAGTTTTTAATAATAATTTGTTAAAGTAATTTCATTATAAGTTTTGGTATTTTTTGGCGTTTAACATAGCAACAATGTGCTTGGCCAGTATCCGTTCTCACAGTTTTCATACTATTAGGCATTTGGTGTTTGTAGTTTTTGGCAGTTTAGAAACATTTTTTGTACAGATATAATGTATTTTATTAGTGGAGAATTAGATAACAAACAACAGAAAATGATCCCCAAAAAACAAAAAAAAATTAAAAATGCTAATCCAATTTCTCATTCAAATCTTCACTGTCATCACTCATCAGCTTCTTCTTTCTTGAAGTTTTTGTGCCTCAAACCTTTGAATACCTTAGCTAGATGTCGATTTTCCTACATAACGCCCGTCCTTTAGACGAAGCTGATAAGTGGCATCCTGTATTTTGGTGTGATCTATTGTTGTTTGGTGACATGTGATTGAAGATCAACGCCTGTGCGGATGCTATTATGATCATGGAGTCCAAAATAACATTTACACTGGTAGCGATCCCTTCATGCCATGCATATATTCATCAAGAACAAAGCATACAAAATGACATATCACTGTCATCAGTCTTTTTTTTCTAGAATATTTGTCCATCTCATTTAGCAAAAGCTTATAGAGATACCCACCCCTAGGTAAGAATCCATTCAGTGAAACTTCATGCATAACAGTACTGAATATCCAAGAAACGAGGTTTGCCATCTGTGTTTTTTTAACTATTTTGTTGGCGTTTTAAAGTGAGTGGTTTTTAGCAAACATGGCGTTGTTTTTGGGTGTGATCAATGGATTGTGCTGAGACGTTTCTCTTTATAGGATGTTTTTGGCGCGTAGTATAGGCGGGATTTTATTATAATAAATGCTAGTAATAAAGTTACCGTCCTTTTCAGTTACTGTTTGTATTTACTGTTTGATCAGCTTTCTCTGTTAAGGCTGTAAGACATCCCATCTTCCAAGTTTTGCGTTTTTATATTCAATGGCGTTTTGTAGTCCAAGATGATAAAATACACTAAGATAGAAAAAACTACACATGAAAAATATTTTTTATTATTTGGCGTTTGTATTCAATGGCTTTTGTGGTATTTTTTGGCTTTTTGTAACTAATGAGAGAAATATAGTCTTTTATTATTTGACAGAAAAATTACACAAAAGAAACCAAAAAACAATTAAAACTCCTCGTCAGAAGGGACTTTGTCTGAGAAGTATCCATCACTTCCTTCGTCTTCTTCTTCGGAGTCTTCTTCTAGTCTCTCATCCAAGTCATCACTTTCACTTTCATTGGCTTCCTGTTCTTGAAGATTTTGAAGCCTCCATTTGAACATGTCCAGCATCAACACCATTTTTATGTCCATGTCTGTGTTCAAACATGTGGCGTTGTGTAACTCCTCCATGAACCCAACCCCCTGCTTAGTCATGATGTCTTCAAGCATGTAGTCTTCTTGCACTCCATTGTCACATATAACGGTGACCATGTCTGTTTCTTCATCAAATCGCCATGATGTGATGACTGAGTCCATTTTTGCATTTGCTTTGCTTGGTCCAAATTTTCTGGTTAATCTTCTCATAAGCTTATGTGTTTCATCACATTCGTTATCAAGAGGGATGCCAAGCGATAGGATACCCCTTTGTACCTCTTCTTCCGTTTTCAAAATTTATTTGTGTAACAACTCGTAAAATCATGTCTAATGATGCGTTGACACGTGTACTAAACCCTTATAAAGTCAAACGTTGACTATAAAGGACTAATTTTTGCGAAAAATCGAAAACTTTGAATGCGAAAGGACTAAAAGTGTTAACATGCTTAAACTAAGCCTCTGAATAACAAATACACAGTATTCATAATTATAATTAAGCCACTCGTTGGTCGAGAGGAGCCGTTTGCATAATTATTTAAAAGTTTGCGCGTCTAAGGATTAAAAGCGTCAACATGTTAATTTTTACCTCTGAGTGACCTTTTAAAAACCGAGAGCTTCATGATAATTGATTACACTCTCGGGAATGCCTAATGTTGGCTATTTAAGGCTTTTATGCCAATAAGTGAAATTACGCGCAAGTTTGCAGGTTAAAGGGGTTAAAAGCGTCAACATGTTTAATTATACCTCTGAGTGCCCTTTTAATGAACCTGAAGCATCGTGATGTTGATAATACTCTCAAGAATGCTTAATATGGATTGCATAGGGCTTTGATGCTATTAAACGACAATACGCGCAAGTTTGCGCGTTAGAGGGACCAAAAGCGTCAACATCCAAAAACTATACCTTTGAGAGACCATTTAAGCGAACTGGAGCATTGTGTTATTCGATTATACTCTCGGGAATTCCTAGTATGAGCTATGTAAGGTCTTGATATCGTTAAACAATATTACGCGCTACTTTGTGCGATTAAAGGACTAAAAGCGACAATAAGCGAAACTACGCCTTGGAGGATCTTTTCAAACAAACCGAGAACTTCTCAATGCTCGGTCGAGCTCCCGGGATGCCTAAGAATGATCACTAGAGGTCTTTGTACCTTGTATTAACATGACATAATAAACTAGAAAATATTGTGTCAATAATGTAAATATTGAATGTTAAATAACAAGTCAAGGTGTGAGGGACTGTTCTTGTCAACTTTCAAAAAATGTTTTTAAACTTGAAATCATCTGAGTTAGAAGTTAGAGGGACCACTTATGTCGTTTATATAAGTTAATTAAGCATATGCATGAAGACAGGGACCAAAACTGCACTTCTGCCAAACTTATGGTGCTGGGCCAGTAGCTGGCGGGCCGAGTAGACAGATGGGCCGGCCTTCGCGAGCCGCGACCTATCATCAGCAGCAGCAAGAATTCCCTTTTTGATGGTTTTTGCTAAATTCTTGTTTCCACTCTCAATTAAAACCATTTTTATCAAACCATGGATTGATATACTGATTTAGAAACTGGTATTACACCTGTTAAGATCTCATGGACCCTTGGAACACTTGTCAATCATCCATAACTTTTCAAAAACTATAAATAGATAATGGGTTTTCATAATTCACTTGCATCTATCCTTCCTTCTTCCTATTCTAGAGGATCCTGAACAATTTGGAACCTCCTCTGAGTTTATTTCAGTCCCTAGGACCTTATGTAAGTGTCCTTCCATGGCTAGTATATTTTATTTGGCTTAAAAAGCCGAAAAGTCAAGCGTTTACGATAAACACTTTGACTTTTAGTTAGACCGTAAACGGTCAAGCCATTGTTCGTAACGAACATGGCTACGTGATCGTAATTAGGTAGGTGTTAAACCCTCAAAAGGGCACCTCCTAATTATCACGTTTACTTAGTCAATTGTCGGGTCAAAGTAATGAACAGAAAAGTCAAACGACTCAGTTTTTATAAAAGAATTCATAACTGATAATGTAGAAGCTATAAAATACGTTTCATCACTTTAATAACTTGGTAAATAATATAAGAACATGTTTAGACATGTTCAACCCGACAATTCTGAGTTTAGGCTCGGTTCGCAACCGAAAGTCGCAAAAGTTGACTTTTGCTTTGACTTTCAGTTCTGACCCAATTTAGCTTAGTTTCTTTGTGCCTTAGGATTCCTTTGTGACCATATTATATGTTAGTATAACCCTATGAGGTTATACTTCATGGTCCCTTAGAAATCATAGTTCATTTGCATGTTTCCGTTATTTGCTTAAAAATTGACTATTATGCCCTTATGATATAAAAACGAGATTTTTGGATATGTGAGAGGACAAATAGCTTTATTACTGATATATAAGTATGTCCAATAAATTTGACATTAGTTTCTGGTCTCAAACAAAAGTTATGCAAGATATCGTAAAATGAAACTTTTTGTTAATTAAATTACATTTTTAGCATAAATCATGTTTAAACCCAAATTTTGACACCAAACTCATTACCTACTGTTTTGATATTATTTTTAGGGATTTTTGGAATTTTTTGTCAGATTATAAACTGACCATATCATTGAGTTCTTGTATAATTCGATAAATGACGATAATACCCTTTTTGTTAATAAAATGAGATTAGCATATGATTAACATGCCAAACCTTTTTCTACTGATGTGATATGTTAAATAAAATATTTTAAATATTAAAAGCTGATCAAAATCTCAGGATTTCATAAACATCTCAAATATTGTCAATTACCGACTTTTACGCTAATTAGGCACATAGTATGGTTTAAAACCATATTTAACGCCTAAGACTTGTTACCTACTGATTTTATAAATAAATTTTAATACTTTAACAATAAGTATAAGTCTTGAACTCAGATTTCCAATTTTGTCCTTAAAACATATGTGAAATGACCAAAATGCCCCTACGGTGCATGAATTGGCCATAAATGGTGAACCTCACATATGTATGATATCTTACTGCTGTAACATGATAAAATAAATATTTTTATTGAATGTTTAAGACTAGAACCTCAGTTTATGTTTAAACCTCTTTTATAAACTTTAAAATGACCAAAATACCCTTACGGGACTTAATTTGGTTTTAAAATCTTTTTGGGCATATTTGCTGATATCCTACTGATATCATAACATATTTTAAGCATAATAACTTATGGGACTTGTATATGACTCATCCGGTTACCCGTTTATGCTTATACGCGTTCGGTACGGTTTATGTAACTAGTTTGCATAAATTAGCCGAAATGGGTCAAACCTTATCATTTTTACTTCAAATCCAGAATGTATTTAGTTTACCCATATTATACAAGTCTTCATACTTGTTGGGTCTAAATTACATTTTATTCTGGTCATCGCTTAATCTAGCGTATCGTACCGTTTTTAATACTTTAAGTTAGCCGGTCTAGGTCTATGACCTAAATAAGACCCGTTAGCATTCTAAATTGGTTATTTATACCATCATTCCAGACTAGATCCTTCCGGTAAATTATACATACGCTTACTTAATTGAATACGGCTGAGTTATCATAAATCTTGCAATTTAAGACAGGAGCTAGCTCAGGTAAATACTCTTAACCTATTTTCCCTTATACGGGTTTGGGATACGGTAATATAATTACCGCATGGTCAGGTATGGGATTCGAAGACCAATAAGTCGGGAAATTTAAATAACCTGTTTTAATTCGTATTGCTTGACTGAAACATTGGGGGTTAATGCGACGGTGTCCTGGATATCCTTGACTCATTAATTGCAAATGGCCATGACCTAAGCACGGGGTGTAGGCATACACCCGACAGATGCGATATGGTTTATTAAATAAATTTTATACCCAATATGGGTTCCCAATAAGGGAATAAGTGGTGTGTCGGTTAATCATGAACCAGCATAGTACCGGGACCCGTATGTAGAGCAAGTTATGTAAAACTGATAACATGAGATATAGTTTGTCCCAAGTATAAATTATTTCCGTGCCTTGTGCACCTAAACCAATTTTCATAAACATTTTCAAATGTGTCGGTTGATTGTATTTACCAGTGAAAACTGACGTATTTTCAAAAGTCTAAGTGACAGCTACAAATACGTAAATAGGCTGGAAGCTGCTCGGAATTGTTAGACGAGGAATTTGCAACTCCTTCGCATAAGCCATTAGTCTGATAACTCCTTTTGTTTTAATGATCCGCATGTGGATTATTACAAGCTTGTCTTACTAAATACTTTGATATATTTTAGACATTTGTGTTTGTAATAATATTTTATATTCCAAGACTTCCGCTCTGCTATTCTGTGTATGTTTAACTATGACGATACCAATCTTACGTCAGGATACTCCCCACCGGGCTGAGCTGTAAATATCGGGGTGTGACACTTTGATTATTTTAACAAACACCTTACTTCTTGTCAAAACGTATGACGAATCTTCTGATTCTAAGAGTGTATCTCCATGAACCGATGGTTGCCATTTTTGGCGTTTTGGTTAAATTTGGCGTTTTGGTAAAAGATGTCGTTTATAGTATGATTGATGGAAGTGATTATGGAAGCGATGTTAATATCGTTTATATAATGATGTTTTTGGCGCGTAATTTAGGAGGGAATTTCTTATAATAAATGTTAATAATTGACTTTCAGTTAATGTATGTTTCTTCTACCTGTAAGTCTGCAACGCGTTTTATCATTAAGCTTTGGCGTTTTTGTATTAATGGTGTTTTATTTGTTTTGCATGGCGTGTTCTCATTTTAGTTTGGTGTTTTGAATTTGATTAGTAAAAGACCTTTTTACCCTTAATGAAGCGCATCCATGTAATAAAATTGATGTTATTTACGAAAACGCCACCGCGCTAATCTAGTCCATAGATTGTTTTGATCGAACGATCCATAAGCATTCTCACTATTCTCACACTTTTCACCGTTTTCCCTAAATCCTGACCCTATATATATATATATATATATATATATATATATACCCTATATTAACGCAAAGACCTATATATATATATATGGGCAGGAACTGGAGAAAACGCCTCAAAGTGTGAAAATGGTGAGAACGTTTCACAGCAGTTGGATCAAAACAATATACAGATTAAAAATGATCTTCGGATGCCATAATATAGGTCTTTGCGTTAATATAGGGTTTTTGCATTTTCCATAGAAGTTGGGGAGGTTTTTGTGGGAAGTTTATATATCTTCAGACCAATGTTCTTCTTATTCTTCTTCATGTTCAAGTCATAGGATTGGAGTTTTCCTATGACAACATCAAGTGGCATAGTTAAAAGATCCATGGTTTGCTTCAACAAGAGAATGCGCACATCCCAGTTGGATGGAAAAGTATGTAGCAACTATTCATTGATATTCTTAGTAAACAGGAACACATCATAGTTGCTTATTTCACTCAATAGGTGTGAATAACGAGTAACGATGTCATCTAAAGTCAGTCCCCATATAATGAAAACATCAAATTGCTTTTTTCAGAAGATATTTCTTGCTTTTCTTGAAATCAACATTTCCTTCAAAACGTTGCTCCAAAGCATCCCATAGAGTCTTAGAATACTTGTACTGCCTAAAGTTGTGAAAAATTATTTGACCGAACCCATAGTGATAGCAACATGTGCCTTCTTCTCTCTATCCTGTTTAGCTCTTTTTTCCTCATTGCAAGCAGAAAATTGTTTCAAAACTCTTGTAGCACCATCAACAGAAATATTATTAGGTTCAGTGTACCCATATCAGATAGGTGTTAACAAACTTGGATCATTGTATAACACGAATGATTTAAAACGTGACTTCTAGTTTGAGTAATTACATATATTCATAAGCCTTGGTGGCTTATTGGGAGTACCAATCTCGGTATCATAGTTAATGATTGCATTCATGGTTGCTAAATTCGACATCTTGGAAAATTGGAAATTCGAAAAGTTCTCAAACAAAGGGTTTCGGATGGGTACTGAAGGGTTTCAGATTCTACAGTAATTCGAAAGGCATATTTTGGAAGATCAAGCTTGAAAATAGGTTTATGATAAGACGGTTTCGGATGTAACAATAATCAGAAAGGGTATTCTTTCGGATGGCTTAGTTCTGATTTAAAGATTTAGGTTTGAATAATAATCCGAAAGGCTTGGTTTCAGATTGGGGGGGGGGGGGTGTCTGGACTAAACAGTGATCCAAAGTAAAGATTTTGGTTGCAACCGTAATCTGAAAAGGCAGCTTTCGGTTGGGGTTTTTGACTGAGGGGTTTTAGATTTCAACATATATCCAAAAAGTTACTTTCGGATTATAAAACTATTTATCTTTTCGGAGAAAGGTTTCGGATTCAGCAAAATCTTCTTCTCTAAGACATAAACATGAACTTCTTCAACCAAAAACTATGAAATCAAAATTTCTCACTATCTAGCTAAAACCATGCAAAACCAATTGGTAAAAACCTTCAAAAACTATCAAACTTCAAACTAATCCAACCAAAAGGACCAAAAACCCACTAAACAATCACTAATAAACCAAAAACATTATTTCCTTAAAGGACCGAGATATGTGGTTCATAACGCCAGTGAATGGCTGGAGCACACAAAAGAACATCAAGCGGGTTTTTAATCTAGTATTCTCGTATATATCCACCACTTGTGGTCTAGTAGTAGGGAGGCTAGGGTTCTTCAATGGAGACCCAAGTTCAATCTCCACTTGTGTCACTTTGGTGGATTAGGCAATAATAGATAGAGCCTAGCCTCCTTGCAGAGGTGCCATGTTCTATCGTGAGACCACCCGGATTTTCGTCCCACCGTGTGTTACACCAGAGAGTGTTTAGCTCTTGTGGTGACACAATGGCTGTCAAGTGGCAGTCGGCAGTATGGTTTTCCGGGGAAACACCCAAGCCAAACTCTGAAGCCAGAGTTTTTTGCTAATATAGTGCTGTTTTGGAAAAGGTTTTCACAAGTAATGCCATGTTCAAAAATATTTCACAAATAATGCTATCTCCATTATAAATGACAATTTTTATTTGGAAGTAGGGTGTGGCAGGCATGTTCAGGGAATGTGTAAGCTTTTAATCATTGAATAAAGTACAAAAGCCATTATAAATGGCGAATCTGCTAAAGCATGGTACAATAGCCATTCATAATGGCGATTTTCTGCAAAAAAAAAAAAAGCCATTCATAATGGCGAAATCTACAAAAAGCCATTCATACAAGGACAAGTAACATCGATTTCATACAAGGAAAGCCTTGAAGGCGTGAAGTAAACACTGACTTCTTAGGTAAGTGTCAGTAGCCCACTAACCTGTGACCAGAAGGTCATTATGTTCTTAAATTAAAGTGGTCATTCAGACACAGTAGTTAGTCACCTTTAACCAGAAACTTAATCTTTCATTTGTTCTTATCACTTACCGTGTTGGTGATCTAAACATTGTGGAATCTTGTAAGTACTTTTTGAAAGTTGTAAGAACTTTAATAGAAATCGCCATTGTTAATGGCTACTTTTGCAGAAATCGCCATTGTTAATGGCTACTTGTAAGTACTTTTCAGAACTTTAATAGAAATCGCCATTATGAATGGCTTTTTTTGCAGAAAATCACCATTATGAATGGCTACTTGTAAGTACTTTTCAGAACTTTTGCAGAAAATCGCCATTATGAATGGCTATTGTACCATGCTTTAGCAGATTTTGCCATTTATAATGGCTTTTGTACCTTGTTCAATGATTAAAAGCTTACACATTCCCTGAACATTCCTGCCAGTCTGCCACAACCTACTTCCCAATAAAAATCGCCATTTATAATGGAGATAACATTATTTGTGAAATATTTTTTTAACATGGCATTACTTGTGAAAACCTTTTCTAAAACATCACTATATTAAAAACTCCTGAAGCCAGCGTGAGCCCGGTTAAGACAACATAGTCTGACAGAGTAAAGCAATAAGACTCTCTAATTTAGGGAGTGCGGTAGCCTAATACAAAAAAAAGTTGTAGTTCTAAAAAACATGTGTGTGTATATATATATATTAATTAATAGTTTTAATAAAAAAAACATATAATTCCATTTATCGTTACCAAATTTGACTTGTGATTTACTTTCTAAGTTTTTAAATTATAAATGTTATAATTTTCTTTATGTGATTATAAACTTAAAACCAAAATTATTTAATTTAATTTAAATAAAGCTAAATCTGTGGATGTTTATTAGTCATCTTTATTCATATATACATAGCTATTCGATATTTCTCTATATTTTCATTCGAATCATTCGATAATCCTTAAAGAAAACCTCATTTGAAATGATTTAAATTGGATAATAATAATAACCTCATTTGAAATGATTTAATAGAAATGATAAGCACTTTCCATTCATGAGGTAACTTTATTTATTTATCATAAAAATCTTTCTAAATCTTCACACTAAACTGATATTAACAAAAACTGATAAACACGGTATGCGAAATTAAGAGTCACACATGATAAACATAACCATAAACACGGTATGCAAAACTAAGAGTTACACATGATAAACGTAACCATGAACATCAAGTATGTAGAGAAGGTCACTCACATGTAATGTGATTGTCTAATAACACATATTGCTTGATGAAACATGTAGCATGAAAGACTATGCAACGAATATTTCTTGTTCAACACCTAAAACGTTTCTAGCCTAGCGGTAATTACATATAACCCAACACACATATAAGCCACCAATTCAAAACCAGCCGAGTCGCAATGAACAACACCCCTAACTTTAAGGGTGTAAAATGAAAATACAAAAAGAGTTAAATGCCATTTAGTCCCTGTGGTTTGGATTTTGTCAGTTTAGTCCAAAAGTTTCATTTTTCGCCTATGGGTACAAAAAAGTTTCAGCGTTGCCATTTTAGTCCACTGGGTTAACTTCATCCATTTTTTCTGTTAACCAGAAGGACAATTCGGTCATTTTATATGACCGAATTGCCCTTCTAGTTAACAGAATTACATATAAAATGATCGAATTACCCTTCTCGTTAACAGAAAGAATGGATGAAGTTAACCCAGTGGACTAAAATGACAACGGTGAAAATCTTTTTAGACCCACAGACGAAAAATAAAACTTTTAGATTAAATTGTCAAAATGATCCAAACCGAGGGACTAAAATGTCATTTAACTCATACAAGAATGAAGAATGAAGAATGAAGTATGATCATATTTTCCACCTACTACCCATAACATATGTCAACCTGCCATTGATTCCCATTTTGAAATTTCTTTGCTTCTGAGTTTATACAACTGTTCTTCTGTGTGGGTCCACTCTTTGTCATTCTTCCATTTTCTTCTCCCAATTCTCTCTCTCTCTCAACAAATTCAACCAAAATTCACCAGTGAATTCAGATATTATTGCTCAGGATCGACCTACAGTGACAGAGATTGAGGTCGCTATCTCATCATTCCGTGCTAGTTTGGGGCTTTTGTTTCCTTCTGCCAGGTTAACATTTGAAGTAATTTTCCTAACTGATTGTTGTGATCGCTTGATTAGATGATGCAATTCTTCAGTGTTGTTCCTAAAATGTGTTTGAATTTACTGTTTCTGTGAATTTTGGATGTAATTCGGACGAGAACGCTTGGTTTCTTGACGAACAAGTCAACAGATCAACTTCATCTCGATTAATCAGTTGTTGTTACAGTTTATAAAGTAATCGACTGTTCATCAGATTCGGATTTGTGAATTTGAGTTCTGAATTGTGATATAGGTTTGTTTGATGTTTGATGATGATTTGATATTGTTACTTGGAAACGAAGCATGAATTCTGTTTTTAGGTAGAATTTTGGTTGAATTAGGTAGCGTGTTGTACAAGGATTACTAAATCTATTTGTTTGCCAAATTTTGAAGGTTGTAGTTAAAATCTAGTTAAAATTTGTTTGGTACTCATGCTGCTTTAGGAATAGACCTATTCATTTCTGTTTTTCGGTGTATCCGAAATAGATATGGTTTTCATCGTTTAGCGAATTAGAGTATTGATCTTATTTTTATTATTTTGTGATTATGTTGTAGGATCCTTGATCCTAGAAGAGATAGTTGTGATGCTAATTATCTGGTGAAGGGGAAGAAATAGAGGAGATGACTTATGATAGTTTAGTTTCTCCACCAGCATCATCAATCAGTCCAGCTATGTCTCTGGCGAAAACTGATAGCACGCTTTCATTTTACAGTAAGTTTTTTGCATATAAATTAAATTATTTTAACGTATTTTTGTAGTCTGATTGACGGTTATCTTTCAGATGAGTATCTTGTTGCTGATCCAAATGAAAGGTAAATGATGGGCACACTTAACCTTCTTAGATCAAAGAATAAAGTTAGATAGATCATGCGATTGTTGGTGGGTCCTTTGCATAATTATGTGATTATTTACTTTTAGGTCCCTCAGAGAAGAAACAAGATTTGATACTTTTAGTTTACAGCAGCCGTATCTAGGAAACGGAGGTATCGATTCTCATATTTGGTTTCCCCCTGAACCGGAAGACAAAGAGGATGATATCGAGGGTAGTGTTGCTAACTATGATGACGATGATGACGATGATGCGTATGGTGATGGCATGAAATGGGGGAAGCCAAGTAATCTTAGCAGTTTTGGACAAGAAGGGAGTGGGAGTTTTAGGTTTAGAGAGGAAACGAGAAAAGCATTGAATGAAGTTATGAATGGAAAATTTAAGGCACTTGTGGAGCATCTTCTTAAATCTATGGGTATTGGTTGTTCTGGAAACGATGGTGATAATTGGGTCGATATAGTTACTGCTTTATCATGGGAAGCTGCCTCATTTTTGAAGCCTGATGCATTTGAAGAAAAAACAATGGATCCTGATGGATATGTAAAGGTCAAATGTATTGCAACCGGTACTCGAAGTCAAAGGTTGTCTTATTAGTGCACTTCATCCCTTAATTTTGCTATTCACTCACCTTGCATGATGATTAAGCTTAGTCCCCTTCATATTTTTATATTGATATTATCTGTATTGTTGCAGCGAAGTTTTCAAAGGTTTAGTCTTCAAAAAGCATGCAGCTCACAAGCATATGCCAACAAAGTGTAAAAAGCCCAAGTTGCTATTGATTAAGGGTGCACTTAGTGTGTCTTCTGATGGATTGGCATCGTTCGAATCAATGAAACAGGTAAACCTGAACAAAATGTTTAGTAGACATGGCAATATCAAGCCATTTACTTATCAATGAGACAACAAGTCGACTTGAGTTTTCTTTTATATTAGAAGAGTGAAACGGGTCATTACAAAGAATAAGTTAAACGGGGAACGGGTCAAATGGGTCAAAAGTCGCCCAAAGTTGTTTTTAGTCGTAGTTTACACGTTAATTCCTTGAGTAAAAAAGCGTTAGAAAGTGTCGTTTTATTCAGATATTAATGACTGTTTAACCCTGAGCCCATTATTCGACATGCTCGCCATCCCTTTTTGCCAGCTCTACTATTTAGCATTTCATAACCATCCATATGTTATAACCTTGAATGCTATGCATGACCAGGAGGCTGATAGAGTGAATAATCTTATCGGGATGATAGAGAAGTTGAATCCAAATGTTGTTTTAGTGGAGAAAACGGTTTCCCGTGATATTCAAGAGTCTATTTATTCAAAAGGGATGACACTTGTCTTGGAAATGAAACAACACCGCTTGGAGAGAGTTGCTCGTTGTACCTGCTCACCAATCTTGTCATCTGATAATATGAATGACCAAAAGCTGAGGCAGTGTGAATCCTTTTATTTTGAAAAGATTGTAGAAGAACATGCCGATCTTTCTGAAACTGGCAAAAAGCCAAAGAAGACCTTAATGTTTCTTGAGGGCTGTCCCTCACGAATGGGTTTTACGGTGAGTTTTTATTCTTATTCTTTATTTTGTTGATCATAGTTTGTTCATTTTTTCATAGTTGGGTTAATAAGGAGAGATGTATTTCTTCTTTTGTCATTTATTAGTTACAAGAAATTAGAGTTTCATGCAAAATTTAAGAGGCTAATTGTTTTACTTATTTATTGATGGATATCTTTTAGGAAATTACCATGTAATATACCTTTTGTTGGGTAACTTAGAAATGAAGGGAACAAAGAAAAGGAAATATAAACTTCCCACTGTTTAGGATTCACTTATATCATCTCTCTTTCAGCCGTGTAAATAACGAGCACACACTTGTATATTGTAACTTTAATATATCATGCATCCTTTTATCATCTTTCTCTATTTTATTGATTAACGTATAAGTAAAATGATTTAAAAAACTTTATATAATACACAAGATTGGAGTATAAAACACATAAAGCACAATAAAACTAATTGGCGTCTATTACAAAGAATACACGTGTGGTATACCGTATGCTTCAGAATCTAAGACTGTTCTCTAGGTTGACTACTGGCTTGTTGTTCAAGCAAAGTTATTTGCTACAGCCTAGCAATGGAAATGAAACAAAACAACAACTTCACTGTAGTTGATTTTTAAACGTGTTGTTATCTTATAACGAGACCATCAAAAGGACCCACATGGGTATCTTTCAATGCCACAACATGTAAGTTAACAATATTGAATAATAGACACAGTTGGTACATTACTCATTTTGCCTTTATAAGAATGGTTTAGTAATCTTATGTTTTTTGGTACCTAGTTTAAAAGCTTAATGCAGCGTTCATGTGCTAGTTCAATCCCTCTTTTTGATCTGACTTGTTTGCCATACAGATTTTGCTTAAGGGATGTCACAGTGATGAACTTAAAAAAGTTAAATGTGTGGTTCAGTTTGCTGTTATCATGGCATACCATTTGATCCTCGAGAGTTCATTCATTCTTAATCAACGAGCAATGTTCTCCACAACTGCCGCCGATGGAATGACTATATATTCAAACAATGACGAAGGAACAATTTCATCCGTTAGCACTCAACCTCTATATACAAATCTTGATGATACAAACGTTCCAATAGTCAACGAGTCCAGTCCCGAAACTGCTTCTGTCGACACCATTGATATTCCCATCTCCAGCCATTTTGATGAAAACGGGTCTGACAATTTGGGTCTAGAAGGGTCTACTATATCATCATATGAAGAATATGACCCGATAGTCCTCTCGGGATTATCTTCACTCTCTGCCTCTTTGCATAAAGTTGTCGGGATCCCTCTTTTCGATACGGTGAACACACATAATCATAGCGAAGCCAACGGTCAGGATTTGAGCGCTGCTGAAACTGTTGAGTCTGCTGATGCTGAAGTGAAAGTTGTTCCTGAAGAAAAAAAATTAGAAAATTGTGAAGATGGTAAAAATAGTAAGGATGACATTAGGGCAGTGTTGGATTCAGAAAGTATATTGGTTTTAATGTCTAGAAGGAATGTGACAAGAGGGACTACTTGTAAGCAAAGTTCTTTTTCATGTATCAAGTTTTACAGAAATTTTGATGTTCCCCTTGGAAAGTTTTTGCAGGATAATTTGCTCAATCAGGTTTCTTCAAACTCCACATTCTTTTTTCTTATTGTTTATAATTTACTTTTGAGTATTCTATTTTAGCTTACATTAATAATAATAATAATCTTGGAATTGGCACTCACTAGTAACTTTTTGCAGAAGCTTTCATGTGGAACTTGTAATGAACTACCAGAAGCTCATCTTCACTACTATGCACATCACGACAAGCAACTAACGATTCAAGTAAAACGTCTTCCTTTAGATAGGCATTTGGCTGGTGAAAATGAAGGGAAGCTTTGGATGTGGAGTTGTTGTGGTCAATGTAAACCCCTCAATGGAAGTTTAATGTCAACCAAAAGAGTATTGGTTTCCATTGCTGCTCGTGGTTTATCCTTTGGAAAGTTTCTAGAACTTGGATTCTCAAACCACTCTTCTTGGGAGATACCATCTACTTGCGGACATTCCTATTATAAAGACTACCTTCACTTCTTTGGGTATGCCAATTGCAATATATTAAAAAAGTTGTAAAAAAGAAACGTGTTAAACTGTCTTTTTAATGCATACAATTTTGAAACTTGCAGATTGGGCTCCATGGTTGCAATGTTTAGATACTCTACAGTAGCTACCTACTCTATATCTCTACCACTTTGGAAGGTGGAGTTTCGCAATTCAATGGAAGGAGATTATCTTAAAGAAGAAGTTGAGGATGTATGTATATTCCTTAGTATCATTACAGTTTTTTATATATTCTCATTCATTAAATTTATTTCACCTTTGGGGTGTTCAGGTGTTTCAACAAGGGCATTCATTGTTTACTGAGGTTGAGAACTCTTTGAAGAAGATGGAGAATGAGTCTTCTGGATCAATGCTGTTCTCTGACATCAATGAGATGTTGAAACAAGAGCGAGATCAATTTCAGGTCAGTTATTTTATTTTATTTTTATATCAAAGAGATAATAATGATGATGATGGTAATAATAAAAAAATAATAATAATAGTTCGATTTAATTATTTATCTATTTTTATAGGCTGACATGAAAAACCTCACTGCAAGCTCTAGCAGTGATGTTTCTGTGAATAAATGGTTACAAAAGCCTCTCTACTTGAATCATATACGATGGGAGCTTTTCCTTCGTTCATACATCTGGGACGAGCGACTTTATTCAATTCTTTCATCTGATCATAGTATAATCGGCCCTCAAACCACTGATGAATCAGGGAAAACACAGTCATCTTTTGAGGAAAAAGACAATCTTGACGTTAATATAGACATTGAAGCAGTTTCTGATGATCCTTCTTATCTGAAAACGGATACAACAGAAGAAAGTAATACCATACCAAGTGAAGTGACTACAGCTGAAATTGATATCGAATCATCAAACTCCGTGCAAGAAAATGACGTCCAAGAAAACAGTGAACTTTCCTCCATTTCAACACAATTAGCAGATCCTAAAGGGTGGATGTGGACATCATTTTCACAAATACAAAACATTCATTTAAATGAGTATCAAAAAGGATACTTGCCAAAGTATGAACCTGCTAACAGCTATGCATCAGGATCCACGATATACAAAATTCTAACGGAGCAGGGTTCAAAGATTCATTTTCCATTAGCTACTAGCAATCATATAGTATCAGTTTATGAAGATGAATTATCTAGTATGATTGCATGTGCGTTAGCTTATCTAAAAGATGGGAAGATTTCATCAGAAGATAATATCCACGATGATACTAAATCATTTGAAAATGCGCACAAATTGTCATCTTTGAGTTCTCCAAATTGGTCATCTTTCACATCCACAAATTCTGATAGTTCTTCACTTGGATCTTCTTCAGACGAATCGAGGTTTTCTAGCGAATCAAGGTTTTCTAGCTTCGATGGGTTGGAAATTTTGGATTCTGTTGCTAATTCAAGGTATATTCATCCAGTGGTTTCCATGGGAAGATATGATAAAAAAGCTAAATATTCAGTGGCTTGTTTATTTGCTAAAGATTTTTCAGATCTTCGTGGTCAATGTGGTTTGACTGAACTGGATTATATATCTTCACTAAGTCGTTGTAAACATTGGGATGCGAAAGGTGGAAAAAGTAAATCTTTTTTTGCTAAAACTCTTGATGACCGGTTCATCATTAAGGAAATTAAAAATACCGAGTTTTGTTCGTTTCTTGGATTTGCTTCCGAATATTTTGGGTATATGACCCAGTGCTTCAAACAAGGAAACCAAACATGCCTTGCAAAAATTCTTGGGATTTATCAGGTTTGTTTTTTCTCAGATAATTTCTTGGTTTTCTAGTATTTTAGAGCTGGCAATTTCGACCCGCTTGCTTATGAATGGGTCGAAACAGGTATATGAATAGGTTAAACAGGTGGACTTTTAAAAAAAATGCTTACATGGAAACAGTTCAAATCAGTTGAATGAGTCAAACAGGTAGTGCATAAACCTTCGAATTTCTAAATCATGTTATTGAAAAACATATATTATTATTACTGAAATAATATAATATATAACCATATTTGACATTCCAAAGCTTAAACTTTAGACAGAATTTTTCGGTCAACCCACTTGTTTTAACCCATAGCAAAAGTTACCTCTCCAAATCAGCATCTACTATATTTATTTGGTATATTTTTCTTATGATATTTATGGTTGCAGGTAAAGAAAATAAAGAGTGGGGTAAAACATGATCTAATGGTGATGGAGAACATTACTTATTGCAGAAAAGTTACAAGACAGTATGATCTTAAAGGAGCTCTGTATGCTCGTTATAATGCTGCTGCTGATGGCGGAGGAGATGTTCTTTTGGACCAAAATTTTGTAAACGACATGAATGTTTCTCCTTTATATGTTAATACAAAAGCAAAGAGGAATTTGCAGCGGGCGGTATGGAACGATACTGCCTTCCTCTACGTGAGTATAAATTCTC